>CM042047.1:150095000-151515000 GCA_023525745.1 Arctium lappa | reverse complement strand
GCAACAGGGATAAGACTCATATAACGATGACGGGAGGACGGGGTACCCCGGGGTACGCGGCACCCGAGCTTTGGTTGCCTCTCCCAGTTACACACAAATGTGACGTTTATAGTTTTGGGATGCTACTTTTTGAGATCATCGGGAGGAGGAGGAACATGGACGTGACACTTGGCGATAGCCAACAGTGGTTCCCGATATGGGCGTGGCGCAAATATGAAAAGAACCAATTGAACGATTTGATGATAGTTTGTACGATTGAAGAGAAGGATGAAGAGGTTGCAGAGAGGATGGTTAAGGTAGCTCTTTGTTGCGTTCAATATAGGCCGGAGACTAGGCCGGTGATGAGCATCGTTGTGAAAATGTTGGAAGGTGCGTTAGAGGTTCCGGAGCCTTTTAATCCTTTTTCGCATTTATTTCCGGGTGGGGTTAGTGAGGGAGGTGATTCTTTAGCTCGAATAGCGTGGAATGTTGATGGTTTTTGTTGGTCGTCGTCTGAAGTGGTCACCAAATCTACGGTAGTCACGGGGACGCCTCTCATGAGGAGATATGAGATTACAATGGCCTCAGATTAATCGTATATATAGAACGACAACAAAACTTGATTAATTATAACTAAACCATTGTTACTCATGAGTCATGACTTATAGCAGTTGTATATGGGACTCTACGGACACACACACACATATATATATATATATATATATATTTGCTTTTCGAAGTTAATAAAACTAGTTTGTTTGTCTGAAAATAAATATAATATTTCTTGTTTGTGCAAATTTTCAATATAAATTCATCCCTTGATAGTTGATAATGTTGTTTTTGGTTTCCATTGTCATTCTAAATTCATCCCTTGATTTTGTTGTCAGTCTGCATATATAAATTCATCCCTTTACTTTTTGGCATTATTCGGTAAAAATAAAATAGTTTACAAGTTAACTTATTTTTTGAATACATGTTTTGATGTACATAAACTAGCTTATTAGTTAACTTATAAGCTAGCTTATTGATGACTTATTTCAATTATATTCTCATTAATATTAATTATTATTTATTAACTATTAATTATAAATAAATATTAATTATTATTAATATTAATTGAAAATTATTAATTAAATTTTAATTATACATTGATATTAATTTTTAATTATTTAGAATTATTGTTAATCATATCAATTTTATATATATATATATAATATTAGTCAATATATTTTAGTTATCAATTACTTTTAATTTTTTTTTTATTATTATTCAATTATTTTTTTATATTATATGTAACGGTTATTAAAATCATAAGTTAATATAGATTTTTTTTAATTTGTTTTAACAAATAAAAATTTTATGATATATATAGGGTTAAATCAAGTGAGAACAAAAAAATATTGAGAACCGTGAGAACCAATCTAAGCCGTAATTTGGTTTTGATCCTATGGTTTTAATTAAAAATTGTTTCATCACGTGAAAAACACATAATTGTCATTTTGGTAACAAGATTCATCAGATGAAACACACAAATTCATTATATGAAACACACAGGTTCACTATATGAAACACATAGATTCATCACATGAAATCAAACACAATTTTCAACTCTAATCTATTTCACCTCCTGAAATCAAACGTAAATTTTTGTTCTAGTTCTACCACTCTCGTCTTCAAATCTTTTTTTGTTCACAACACAATTCCCTTCATCTGTGCTCCTTCCAGGAAAGATGCTACACTCAGGGGACGATGCTTTAAGTCTCAGGTGACTGCACGGCCGAAGATAAATCTCTGGATCACATACCTAAGCAGTTTAGGGAAGGAAACCTTAAAGATGGATGTGAGCCTCGCTAATCTACTTTTATAACTCATTTCAGGCAAAGTTTTTGTGTTTTGTTCGTGTTGATGACTTTTAGGTAGAACAAGGATTGCCGATATTCTGGATTCGTGATGGAATTTCGTTTGGCCTATCAATTTGTATGATTACGTGTAGCTTGACTTCTGTGATTGTGACTTTTTGAACATAGATGAATTGAAACCCTGAATTGAATTGGAAACGTGTTGGCGAAGATGAATATGGTAGTCCCTCCATACCTCCTTCCCAACACATAGACTTAAAAAGAAATTACAATTGACATTTGGTGTGAAACAAGTTTTTTTCACCTCAAGATTGATGTGAATTTTGAAATAACATCAAGTTGTATGTATACCTTGTTTGATGGAAAGATATATGTTTTGACCTTTTCAGATGGATTTTCTTACCAAATTCGTTATGGTTTCGTTCGCTTTATTCTACATCTCCAGATCGAACTGAAATATGTGTGTGACGACGATCTCCAATGGTGGTGAACGTCAGACGCTAATGATGATTTGGGATTAGATCCGGAAACTACAAGGTGATTTGGGATTAGATTTAGAGAATGAAGAAAGGTGATTTGGGATTAGATTTGGACGTGAATGCCCTTCAATTTTTCATTTATTGAATAAATGTTTCAAGTTTCAAAAAAATCACTAAAATGCCATTGCCTTTAATGTTCGTAGATTAAAATCAATAAACAGCTTAGATCGGTTTTCACGGTTCACAATCTTTTTTTTGGTTCTCATTTGATTACCGTCTTTTATATATATATATATATATATATATATATATATAATAAATTTTAAATTATTTTAGTTAACATATTATATTATTTAATTTTTTATTATTAGTTTGTTTGTATTAGTTAACATATTGTATTACTATAAATTTGTTTTAATTATATTGTTAGATAATGTAATTGATTATTTTTGCAAGATGTCCTTTTTGGTCATTTTACATACTTAGAAGCTAGTTTTTGCCAAACGTGATTTATTCGTCAGCTAGCTTATCAGTAATCAGCTAGTTTATCAGCTACCAACTAGCTTATCAGTTAGCCAAACATAACCTTTATGTTGTCTTGTTGATTAATTTGTAGTAATTTTACCAAAAACTAATGCAAAATGTTTCTAATAATTTATTAATATGACTAATAATAACTTCTTGGATTGTGAAGTATGCCTACATATATCTCCATCTAACTTTCACAAAATTGATGAATTGTATATGTTTCGAATAACGTAACAGGCCGTACAATTTTTATAGCTATGTCTAATGTCATGGACTCAGCTCATGGCTTACTGTTATTCGAGCTTGCATGATTCGGACTAGTTCCGATTGTGCTAATTAAGACAGGCTTAAAAGAAGTGTTGGATATGGAAAACATACGATCATTGTCTGATTTTATCTGATTTTATGTCCCATCTTTTAGTTGTTATTAATCATCTTTTCATGTAGTTTGAAAGTACCATTGTTATTAGTTGTTGATATATATTTCATTATTGTGAAACATTATTGACCTCAAGAAAAAGTTTTATTTAGGTTGCTTTTATAACATTTCAAAAAAATATTGTATAAAAACTAATTAATAAGATAGATTTAATTATCCATTCTTATTTAAGATGGTATTGGTGTTTACCAAGTCCAAAGACATTGGGTAGGGGTGTTCACGATCCGGTTTGGGCGGTTTAACCCCTCAGACCACAAACCAAACCGCAAGTGACGGTTTTTTGATTTTTCAAACCGATCGGTTTGAGATCAAGTGCCCAGACCGGTCAAATGGACCGTAGTTTAGGCGGTTTGGTTGACCGGTTTAGACGGTTTGAGCCTTTTAGTGGGCTTTAAAGTTTAAACATAAAAACATATATAAAACATTGAATTTTAAAGGTTAATTGGCTTGAGTCCACTTGAAATAAAGAACAAAGTTCACAACAAAATAACAAAGTCCACAAAAGTTAACAAAATATCCCAAGATAAAACACTAAAAAAAAGTAATATGCAAAGTACAAATAAAATCCACGACTTCACTTCTTCATTTTTCCATTTTTTTGTATTCCATAATCCATAAAGATTTCAATTTGTTAAAATACCTTAGGGCTTTTTGTATATACTTGAACATTTGGGCATTATATAATCTATTATTTATAATAAAGGTATATATAAAAAAATAAAAAATAAATATTTATATATTTGGCGGACGGTTTGGTCCAAACCGCCCAAAAAAACCTCCAGACCGTAGACCAGACCGGACCGCCCGGTTTGGCAATTTTCCAGACCAGACCGGACCGCCAGACCGTTCAAACCGCCAAAAACGGTCCGGTTTGACTTGATTCGACCGGTTTGAACGGTCCAACGGTTTTTTTGAACACCCCTACATTGGGGGATGACAACCACATGCAATCAAAAAGGATATTTTAATGAAAGAGTCCCAAACTTAATGGAGATGGATGGTTGGTTGTTCTCTATCCACCCCTCCTTACATTTTAACTTCGGATTCAAATTATCCTTCTTTTCACTCAACATTTTGTATAATTAAAAATTAGATAGACAACTATAATTTATTCCTATAACATAATTAAGGGGTTGCTTGGTTGTTTTTTCATTAAACCATGTATAAATTAAGTCGTCTATAAAAATCATTTGTCTATATGGCTTAAGTTGTTTGTAGGAATTCGGTTGTCTGTAGGGCTTCGGTTATTGTATTGAATAAACAGTCTAAATGATAGACTGCGATAAAATATTTTCCCCCAAAATATAATAAAGGGGTTGTTCAGTTTCTTTCCATTAAGCCACGTGATTAAGTTATCTGTTGGGATTAAGTTGTCTCTAGGGATTCGATTGTTAAACTGAATAAACATCTAAATGATAGAAATGACAATTTTAACTCTCAGTTTATTAATTAAGCACTATTTTAGATAAAAAAAACTTATATGAATGAAAACAATATTAATGAACATTTATAATTAACCAAGTTCATAACAAAGAAAAACATGAAGAAATTGTTAGTATTACCCAAATTCACCATATATTTTAGTTATGAACAAATTTAAAAATCACATTGAAGCCAAAATTCCTTATTTGCCTTTGATAAGTTAAAAAAGTAGACTTATTCCTCTTTTTCCAAAAAAAGAGGTAGACTTTTTCGTCAATGAGAGCTACTCATTTCCCGAACGCTAAAGAGGTTCACAGTTCACACAACGGATATGCGACTAAAGAAGACGTATTCCAACATCCAAAGGGGTTGTTCTGTGCTAAATCTGTCGAAAGAAGAACATTTCTTCATCCCAATACTCAAATCTTCAATCTCCAATAAATAAACACACATTTTTGGTGGTAAATCCATTCCTAGAACCCCAAACCGAAATGAAGGAAGATGAGGTTTCGATGGAGACAAAAGGAGAGCAAGATGGACATACGACCTCTCCTCTCTCCTCTCTCCTTTTTTCCTTTTTCCTTTTGATCTTAATTTCTTTATTGAAAGTTCAAATTGATGAAGGATGATCAGGCATGGGTTGCGCTAGTAAGGAGGAACGAGGCAGAGAGGAATGGAGGAACATTTAGCGTTTTCCTTAAGGTGTAATGATATATGGAAAAATGTTTGGCTTAAAGGATATGATTTAACCCTTATGGGCTGAGCGAATAAGCCAACTCCGAACATCTATGTATGACTTACCGACTAAGCCATACATACGTCTTAAATCTTAAGGCATCGTTTGGCAAAAATAAGTTAGCTTATAAACTAACTTATTTTTTGGGTACATGTTTAGATGAACATAACTTAGTTTTTTGATAAACTACTTGGAGTAGCTTATGATAAGCTTTTTGTGATTATTCCAATTATACCCTAATTAATATCAATTATTATATATTAACTATTAATTATAAATAAATATTAAAATTTATTATTAATTAATTAATTAATATTATCTGAAAATTATAACATAAATTTTAATTCTATGTTATAAAATTTTAGTTATTTAGAATTATTAATAATTATATATTGATCAATATATTTTAGTTATCAATTATTATTATTTTTGTAATGATTATTTGATTTATTTTTTCCATATTATATGTAACGGTTTTTTTAAAATAATAAGTTAATGTATATATATTTTTTTAAATTTGGTTTAAAATTCAAAATTTATAATATATATAATAATAAATTTCAAAATTTTTAATTAATCGATTATATTATTTACTACCTTATTTGTATTAATTAATATATTAATATATTATAAATTTATTTTAATTCTATTATTAAATATTGTAATTAATTATTTTTGCTAGATGTCCTTTTTGGTAATTTTACATCTTATAAGTTAGTTTTTGCCAAACGTAACTTTTTTATCAGCTAGCTTATCAGCCAATTTGCCAAACATAGCCTAAGTCTATCGCATTCAATTAATTTTCTCAATTTGTGTGTGTGTGTGTGTATATATATATATATATATATATATATATATATATATATATATATATATATATATATAGAGGGGTGTTCAAATGCAACCCTTTTTAATGGTGCAACCGCATGCAACCCACCTATCTACCACTCATTTTGTTTTCACCTTTTTAATTAAAAAAAGTGAAAATAAAATGAGTGGTAGATAGGTGGGTTGCATGAGTTGCACCATTAAAAAGGTTGCATAATAACTCACCTCTCTCTCTCTCTCTCTATATATATATATATATGGGGCAAGTTCAAACGAGAAACTAAATATTTTGCGAGAAGGCGAGAAGTGTTTAATCATATATGATACACAAGCTTAATCACATATGATTAAACACATGTTATATTGGCAATACATAGACGTTTAATCATATGTGATTAAGCACATCCACATGCCGTGATATCATATATGATTAAACACTTCTCGCCTTCTCGCAAAATATTTAACTTCTCGCATGATCCTTCCTCATATATATATATATATATATATAACTGTGAACATATATATATATATATAGAGAGAGAGAGAGAGATGAAGAATAAATTGAAAACTATGTGTATATGAAGAGGGTACGAGATAATGTAATTGTCTAATGTACATATTAATAGATATTGAGTTTATCGGGTTGGGTTGGTTTCAAATAAAACTAACCCAATAATTACCTCGGTTTGAAGATTTTATATCTCGATTAGACATGTGGTTGCTTTGGGTTGGGTTAGATTGATGGGGTTGGTCGGGTTTTTAAGCACCTCTAGTTGAAACACAAAATCGGTTCAAAATCTCTATTTACCCCATTTTTTCTATTTTGGAGAAATCTGTTAAATAAAAAATAAAAAAAAACTCTTTAGAGACCAGGTACGAAAATTCGTTATAAACAACAAACCATAGAGACCAACATCATAGTTTACTCGTCATATTATTTTCATTTATGTGTCTTTTAGCTTAAAAATAAACCGAAGATCAATTCAAAAAATTAAAACAAACATCCTAATTGTAATCGTTAAATATTTACATATCAAATCAAATAAAACGCGTTTTCAATAACTGAAAGAGAAAAAAAAAAAAAAAAACAGACGAAAACATCCTTTTCCTGGGCCAAGTCAACCTTGTCACTGTCTCCCAAGTTCCATCTCCACAAAGGAATTTATTGCCAAGCCACGCCAACGTACAAGTCCTTCAACACCAACTACTACTCTACATTGCATGAAAACTCTTGCATGCCAAAACTTTTCACAAAATAAGTTAAAATTATATATATATATATATATATATTTGTAGCAAAATTGTACAAGAACTGAATGGAAATTTCAGATCAATGACTGACCACTCATTTGAAATAAGATCACTAAACAACCTCCATATATATATATATATATATATTATATATATATATATATATAAACAACCTGCATACATTCTTGAATTCTTAAGACCCATTCCCTTCTAAACTAATCCCTAACATTATTTTTCTTATTATTATTATGTCAAGCTATCCTTCTGGCTATGGTGATACTCATACCCACGCTGCTGGTACCTCCGGTGGCATCGTTGTAGTAGCTATCATCGGTAAGTTCTCCCTCATAGCAACCTTCAACAATCCATATATATATATATATATATATATATATATATATATATATATATATATATATTTGCAAGAGTAAGCAACCATCACTAAAGATAAAAACATAAAGCATGATTAAAGAGTACCTTCTTTGATTAGATAATCTTTTGAATCGATACAAGAACTACAAACTGAAGGAGAAATAACTGTATTAGCACTTATTGATACTGGCGCTGATATGAATTGTATTCAAGAAGGATTCATACCTACGAAATATTATGAAAAAACTGTTAGCTAACAGGTTATCTACCGCTAGTGATTCCTCTCTCAACATTGAATATAAGATTTCAAATGCTCATATATGTAACGATGAATATTGTTTTAGAACATCATTAATACTTGCAAAGAATTTAACTTCAGTTTTAATTTTAGGAACTCCATTTATTTCTCTACTATACCCTTTTTCAACAGCAGAAGATATAATTATTTCAAATGCTTTAGATAAAGAAATAATTTTTAAATTCGAAAGTCCTATTGTTTCTACAAAACTAAATCAATTGAACAATAAAATAAATCAAATAAAATATTTAAAAGAAGAAATAAATAGTTTAAGAATTTCTGAACAAATTCAAAATCAAATGAATCAAAATAAAATAAAACAAATAAAAGATAAATTTGAAAATAATGTATGTTCAAATATTCCAAATGCCTTTTAGAAAAGAAAACAACATATAGTTAGATTGCCTTATATAAAAGATTTTAATGAGATAAAGATACCCTCAAAATCCAGAGTTATTCATATGTCAAATGAATTACAAAATCATTGTAAAAAAGAAATACAAGAACTTTTAGATAAAAGACTCATAAGACCATCAAAATCACCTTGGTCATGTTCAGCCTTTTATGTTATGAATGCTGCTGAAATTGATCGAGGTTCTCCAAGATTAGTTATAAATTATAAACCTTTAAATAAAGTTTTAGAATCCAAATAAAAGAGATTTACTCAAAAAATTATATGATTCAAATATTTTTTTCAAAATTTGACTTGAAATCAGGCTTTTGGCAAATACAGATTCATGAAAAAGATAAATACAAAACAAGTTTTAATGTTCCCTTTGGTCATTACGAATGGAATGTTATGCCTTTTGGACTCAAAAATGCTCCTTCTGAATTTCAAAATATTATGAATGATATTATCATCCCCATAAACAATTTTGCTATTGTTTATATAGATGATGTTTTAATCTTTTCAAAATCAATAGAACAACATTTTAAACATTTAAGTATATTTTATGATTTAATCTTTAAAAATGGATTAGTTGTTTCTGCATCAAAAATGCATCTTTTTCAAACAAATATTAGATTTTTAGGACATGATATTACTCAAGGTACTATAAGACCAATTCAACGAAGTTTAGAATTTTTAAATAAATTTTCAGATGAAATCAAGGATAAAACCCAACTTCAACGGTTTTTAGGATGTTTAAATTATGTTCATGATTTCTTTAAAGATTTAGGAATTATTTGCAAACCCCTTTACCAAAGACTCAAAAAGAATCCAAAACCATGGACTCAAGATCATACCAAAGTAGTTCAATTAATCAAACAAAAGGTAAAATATTTACCTTGTCTTCATATCCCTCAACCTAATGCTAAACTTATAGTAGAAACAGATGCTAGTGATATAGGATTTGGAGGAATACTAAAGCAAAAAATTGCTAATAACTCTACTGAAGAATTAGTTAGGTTCTTTTCTGGATCTTGGAATGATACTCAAAAAAATTACTCCACGGTTAAAAAAGAAATTTTAGCAATTGTTTTATGTATTAAAAATTTTGAATATGATTTATACATGACACCGTTTTTATTACGAATTGATTGTCAATCTGCTAAACCAATTTTAGAAAATGATGTTAAAAAAATTATTTCTAAACAGATTTTTGCAAGATGGCAAGCATTACTAAGCAACTTTGATTTTCAAATTGAGTTTATAAAAGGTTCAAATAATTCTCTCCCCGATTTCTTATCTCGAGAATTTTTACAGGGGAAATGAATGATTCAAAACCCATGTCTCCTTTCACTCCTTTCAAGAAAAAAGACTCAAAACAGATTGACTCATCAGCATCATCTTCTTCTCTTACTCCGGTTACTCAAAATCGATTTGCACCTTTTACTCAAACGACAGCTACTCAACAAACTTATTCTGCTTTAGTTCAAAAACCTGTCGCTACTATATCCAACACTACTCCAAATAAATCTATGTTAGTCTCTCCTATTCCAAAGGTACATACTGTGAGTCCTTGATCGTTACCAGATAAATCAAATAACAAGCATATAACGATTACCAACCTGTTTAGATTATAAACACGGATTACAAAGGGTTGATAATGTTGATCAGTTTTGTTCTCTCTGTTTTTACTACACCTTGACTATGTGTTGTGTGTGTTTGTTGTCTGATCGATTGTTGTGAAGAGAGAGAGAGAGATATAACTAATCTAATATTAAACATAATATCTAGATATTATAATTAAACTAATATAATAACAAATAATATCTAAAACATAATATCTAAATAATAAAACAACTTTGACTTTATTACAGAATAGACCCTAGACTTTGGTTGAGAGTAATTTTCAGCTTTAACTTCAGATTGCGATCTTCGTATTTGGATGATCTTGAATCCAATGAGACTGTGTCTTAACAATCTCCCCCTTTGGATCAAGATCATTACGAAAATGATTTGGCAATACGATCTTCTCTTTCAGCACAGAAGAAGATGCAATCTCTCTCTTAGTCTTCAAGATTTAGTAAACTCCCCAAAAGATGTAGATTATCTTTCTTGGATGTTGGGAAGAAATTATCTTCAGTTTCAGCTCGAAATTCTTCAGCAAAGTATCTTCAAAAGAAAATTTCTCTCGAATCAGCATATCTTCAGAATACTTGCTCTTTGAAGAATTCAATCTTGGACGTGATTCTTGAAACATGTGATTTCCTGGTTAACTCTTCTCCATTTCTTGGGTAGATGTTCTCCCCCTTTTTGATGAGAAGTGTAACAATTTCATGAAAACTTGATGACAAGAAATGTTGTTCATTAGGATCATCTGATTCGTCAATGCAATAGATATTTATCCAGATCTTTGCAAATCTAGACAAAATAGTCATGTAACACCTGTAGCAATAAACAAATCAGTTAGAAACGCCTGTCAGTAACACTAAGTCACTGTGTATAACGAATACACAATGGAAAGGAGCTGTTTGATGTTGACTCCCCCAGGGCTTCCATTTAATCATCGAAACACCACAAAGGAAATTTCTATAAACGTTATGACAAAGAAACAAATTCCTTGTGTGTTCGTGCTTGTGTTAAAAGAATTAAGCACTTGATGATTGCTTATTGGCTCGAAATTGTGTAAACCACTGAGACAACAGTAAGTTAAACACAGACTCAATGTGCATGATTGAAGTGCGAAGGTGGGGCAGACTTCCTTCTTTTCAATATCTAGATTTTCCAAATGAAAATCAGATAGCAAATGTGTTGCATCCCCTTAGAAAATGTGAAACACTTTCTTGTTGAGAAGAAAATGAGTAGCTGGTGGGGTAATTTCAAGAGTTGGCATGGGCTAGTTGCCTGTTTCAATAATGATCACAAAAGAATTGTGAAACACTAGAAATGTGGCTGCCCGGCTCAGAAAAAGTTGGTGCAGAGTTGTGATATTCTTTTAACTCTGTTCTCACACGCTCTTTCTTTTAAACATTTAGCTCACTGCTAACCGAACTCTCTTTTTCATGATAACTCATTATCCAATCCACACTCATTTCTTTTGATTTCTCACACTCAATCACTATGGATTAACTTCATGGGTAGAAATCACTGGTTAACGTGATTCCATAGAACTTGTGTTAAATCCTAGCACACTGATCCCGTATATCCTATAAAGAATATGTTGCTCAAAATGATTTATAATCATGTAAGCTCATGTAGACCATTTAAAGTACACTCCCGAAATATAAAATCTTATGAAAAATCAGGTTCAATGATTGAAAGTTGTCCTTCTTTCAATCACATATGAGATTAAGATAAAGGAATATACCTTTAAGTGCGATCTTACATCTCATGAAGCTTAGCTTAAAGTCATAAACATATGATCGTGTAAGCTCTTCTCAAAATTCTGCAAAAGTCTTAAGTCTATGTCAAAGCAAATTTATTCACTTAAATTGAAAAGACAAAAAGCAGTAAAACTATGAACTTCTCTTACTCCCCCTGAAATTATGCATTTGAAAAAATTATCATTGAAAAGATATGCATTTAAAATTTCACAAATAAATATGTACTCCCCCTTGAAGATTGATTTCCTCGTTGGAGTATCGGAGTACAATCTCTCATATTAGCATTGGAGTAAGGTCTTTTGATCTTTGAAGAACGAGTCCTGATATGTACATAATCAGAAGTCGTTGTTGACATTGATGTCCGGGTTCTGAATTGAAGTATTCAGAAGCCTTCGTTCTCCTACTCCCCCTTGACAGTAGGTGCCTGCAACACAGGTTTAGTTTTCTTTGGTACCCGCTGGTATTTGGGTCCATATGTGTTAGTTGCAGTTCGTATGGGGGTTACTGAGTAAGAACCATACCAATAATGATCTTTGGTTATGTGAAAAGGATCATGTGTACGACAGTAAGAACAAGAATTATCCTTACCTGATAACCTGATCATTTGATCTCTCGTGTAAACATGAGCAGGTTTACTTTTCAGCGCATTGTTCTTCGTTTCATTATGCGTATGTACACATGAGCTTTCATCTTTAACTGGTTTCTTCTTCCAGAAAAGATTTTCTTCCTTGTAGCTCTTCCTTCTCGGAGGTGAACCTGAACCATCTAACTTTCTGTGAAAAGGAAGGTTAGTAGTATGAATCTGATTTGAAGATTTAGATTTATCAGGAAAATCAGATTTCTGAGATTGGCTTTTCTTGCTATTACCAGAGGTGTTCTGTTTTTTTGAACGCTGATGTTTAGAAACACTTGGTAAAGCTTTTCCTTTTACAAGAAAAATTGAATGATCTGGAAGTGAAGCATTGAAATCAACCATATCTACTCCTTCTATACACCCTCCATCAGAATTAATAAATTCATTTGTGGACTCAAATAAATCATCAAAACTATCAGTCGAAGTTTGAGGTGCTTTTGAAACTGTAGAACACTTTGTAGATTTAGAATGAAAAACAGTGTTCTTTATAACAATAGAAAACACATCTTGTTTTATATTCACCAAAATTCTTTCGTCAGATAAGATATTTTCTAACTCAATTATTTTGCTTTCTAATACGAGTGGAGGTAGATAAGTTTTAGCTCAAACAGGTTTTGCCTCCATCTCAGTAGAAGAATATGTAGCAAAATATTCTTTTGAAAGAACTTTTGGTTTGTCCGAAAGATAACTATCATTCAGTCTTTCATAACAGAATGGTAGTTGCATTTTCTTCAAATTCATTCTTTTTGTATCTTCTCTTGCCTCGACTTCTTCTGATGCTTTGGTAACAAATTTGGGTTTCAAATGAGAAAGTTTACGAGCAGCATACATATAATCTGCATTATATAAACCAGGCTGTTTTCTGATAACATGTTTCAGGTAATGAGGATTATTACAACCTAATCCCCATTTTGCTTTAAAATCAGCCTCTTCATTTGGTGTATTCAAGAAAATAGTTTGATCTGTTTGGCCTCTTGTATAAAGTTTGGCTTCCAGACCAGTTATCTTTTTCTCTAAAGTCTTGTTCTCAACATGAAGTTTAAATGCTTTCAGAACGCATTCTTGCTTTTCTGAATCAGACTTAGATAATTGTGAAACAAGATCAGAAATCTTCTTTTCAAAACAAACCTTTTCAAGATTAAAATCAGAAGCAGATTTGCGTAGGGAATCCATGAGATCTTTATTCCCAATAACTGACGTATTTAGCTCAAAGATCTTTTGATTACGCCTAGCAACTCTACCTTTTTCTCTTTTCAGTTTTGACTGAAGGTCTTGAAGTTCGACCATCATCGCATCCATTTTAATCATAATATTATTCTCGGTTAAGTTCATTACCTCTTCAGCTGCTTCATTATCTGAATCATCATACTTTGCATGATTGGCCATCAAGCACATGTTAGCAGCTTCTTCATTCTCTTCTTCTTCTTCCTCTTCAGAATGATCTAACCAGAATTCGTCTTCAGCCATTAACGCTTTGCCGGCTTCTTGTTGCTTGGCTAGCATTAGTTTGTTCTGGTAATACGCCGAATTGCGAACCTTTGGGTTTCGACAGTTTGAGGCGTAATGTCCAGTCATGCCACAGTTGTAGCATATGATTGGGACATCAACTTTCTTGTCTGTACTGGTGTAGTCATTCCCAAATTGTTTTCTTTCTCTTGGTTTCTTCTCTTGAGATCTACTTCCTTCTATTCTTTCTCTATGCTCACGGTTCTTGGAGCTTGATGAAGAATATCTCTGTGTATTTGATCCCGGTTTCTTGTAGAATTTCTTTTGGAATGCACGGGTCAGTAATTGCAGTGCTTGCTTGAGACTTTCTCCATCATCTCCATCAGATTCAGTTTCTAATTCAGAACTTGTAATTACTTTCTTCTTTTCTTCTTATCTTTCACAACAAGTGCAACGGAATCAAGAACTTTCTCAACTTCTTTTTTCTTCTTTCCATTCCTTTTCTCTTCTACTTCCTCTTCGTTCTGCCTTAGTGTCTCATACAACTCGTGGAGTGGAATGTCAGACAGATCTTTCATCTGTTTCATTCTTCGTGTATGCTTCTTCCATTCAGGTTGAAGGACACTGAGAAACTTGACGTTGTTCTCTATCTGTTTCTTTTTAACTTTATTCTTTGACAGCTCGTTCAGAAGCAGAACATATCGTTCATAAGTGTCAGCTAGGCTTTCATCTTCAAAGGCTTTGAATTCTTCGTAACTGTTTATACAGTTTGCGACTTTCATCTGGTTCCCAACCTTAGATCCCATCATCATCTTTTGAAGTTGATCCCACATCTTCTTAGCAGTAGCTTTGTAGCTGTCTATTTTGATGTAGATATCATTCGGGATACTCTGAAGAAGTAAAGATCTTGCTTGTTTATCAGCTTTGAAACGGTTCTTTTGTTCTTCAGAAAATTGGGCATACTCTAGCGTAACAGTTTTCATCTTCTGTTCTCTTTCCACGTTCCCGTCCTCACTGTCAGAAGAATCATCTTCAGCATCATCATCATCATCATCAGGTACTTGGACAGAAAGTGGTGCCATGGGACCTTCTTTTATTGATAAAAGAATGTTATCTCCGTTTGAGTATCGATCCACAAAGTCAAGAAACCTGTCTTTCCATTGTTCGTAATCCCCTTTGAACAGAACTGGGGGTTTGACATATGTGCCAATGGAAAGTGCGTCTTTTGAAGTCATCCTGTTTAGATTAGATGTGAAACAAGAACTGTTTCGACCGTTAGACCAGATAAAATTAAGTGAAAAACAGTCGAATTTCAGAAAATAAATTTTCAGAAATTTAATCAAGTATCGAACTTGAAATTTCGACCGGTACTGGTGAATTTCAACCGAGAGAGTGAAAAAGTGGATCGATAATATTTAAAAATCAGATGGACCGAGAGTGTATTAATTTGAGTGGACCGAAATTTGACAATTAATCAACAAACTTCCAATTCAACAATTAAAAGAGTGTATTAATGAAAGTATGATGTGAGAAGGGTGTGGAATGTGAGAGTGTGAGAATTTTATGTGGTATCAGATGGACCGAGAGTGTATTAAAAGAGTGTATTTATGTGAGAGTGTGTGGAATGAGTGTAGGGTGAGTGGGTTTTATGTTAAGACCGGGAATAGTTTATATATCAAAGACCGGGAAAGGTGAGGTTTGACCAGAACAATTTTCTAAATGACCGGTATTGGTTTGTGTGATTCGACCGGATTAAAATGGGTTTGACCGGGGATGAGTTTTACTTTGACCGGGGAAATGTAGTGGAAAAGTTTTATTCGACCGGGGAAGTGAACTGGAAATGTGGGATTTGACCGGATAAAAAAAATACTCGACCGGATAAAAAAAATATTCGACCGGTACAAAGTGGGATTTGACCGGAGAGTGTTTGACCGATACCAAAAGTTTGTGAGATTCGACCGATAAAAAATGATCTTCGACCGGTATTTGCAAGAGTCCGGTCGAATGCTTAAGACCGATAGAATGTAAAAACTAAGGTTCGACCGGTACGCTTAAGACCGATACGTCGTCTTCTCCGATTAAATCAACCTGTAACTCTAAAATTAACCCAGCTAGAGGTCGATTTACCACACCAAATTTTGACAGTTTATTCTCCTTACCAACAACAACAATACACAACCTTTTGATTTCGAAAATAACCGCAAAATCAAGTTTTTGACGTTTGATCAGTGTTCTTCAAAAAAATGAAGAACACAGAGAGTTGAAAATTTTGATTTTGATCTGGATCAGCTCTGATACCAATTGTGAGTCCTTGATCGTTACCAGATAAATCAAATAACAAACATATAACGATTACCAACCTGTTTAGATTATAAACGCGGATTACAAAGGGTTGATAATGTTGATCAGTTTTGTTCTCTCTGTTTTTACTACACCTTGACTATGTGTTGTGTGTGTTTGTTGTCTGATCGATTGTTGTGAAGATAGAGAGAGATATAACTAATCTAATATTAAACATAATATCTAGATATCTATAATACCTAGATATTATAATTAAACTAATATAATAACAAATAATATCTAAAACATAATATCTAAATAATAAAACAACTTTGACTTTATTACAGAATAGACCCTAGACTTTGGTTGAGAGTAATTTTCAGCTTTAACTTCAGATTGCGATCTTCGTATTTGGATGATCTTGAATCCAATGAGACTGTGTCTTAACACATACTCCATCAACTAGTCAAAATATTAAACATTTGTATTTTCAAAATCCATTTCATCAAGTAGTCAAGATCTTAGAAGATTATGAGATGAATCTTTACAAAAGATCTTTCAATACTCTTATAGATTTCCTTTTCTCAAAAGACTCATTATGCAAAGGTGATACTCTTAAAACTCGAGAGTATTATCAAGCCATTTTAGCTGAAACTGGTTCTGTCAAAGTTACTCATACTGCTAACCATATGAATCTTTCTCAAATAGATTTTAGCAAAGCTCAGATATTCAAAATCCTTTCTATTCGAGATTGGAATGGTCGCCCTTTTACTAATAAGGTTCTCTCAAATTACTCAAAGCTACCGTCTTATAATTATTATGATTATCAAGACGCTTAGTTCAAATTTCTATATCTTAGAAGTTACTCACATTCATGGTTTATATTCTTTGATAAGAATTTTAACTATGAATATCCTAATTGGTTTGCTGATTGGTTCAATTACATGGGATGTGTTCCAGAAATCCTTCCTATTACTGTTATGGGAGGTTTTAGGAAGTTTAAAGAAATGTTTGTCCAAAACATCTCAGATCGTGAATATTTACTCCAATTCATAGCCATATTCAAACTACCATGGATAATTTCTTGGAATTTTGACGTAAGAACTCCACCTCATTCATACCCATTACTAATTCGCACTTGCAAAGTTAAATGGTGGGATAAGCTTCCAAAAGATCAAATAGAGAAGATGTCAATTCAAGGAATTTCCAATTATTATTCTGAAAATTTTGGTGCTCCGACCACTATCGAAAGGCCCATTTATCAAAGCGATGATGAAGAAGTTGCTCAGATTATGGCAGCAAAATCTGAAGCAGAAGTCAAATATCTACTCCAAAAATTCAAAGAGAACTCACCTACAAACTCTACTCAAGAAGAGACTCATGATCTTTTTCAAGATTCTCAAGATCCTTACGCAGATATAAATCTCTAGAGAATTGTGTGTGTTTGGTGTTTTGTCTTTGTAGACAAATTCTTTGTTACTCATATTGGTATACTCATACGTATGAATTACGTTCTTCAGTAGTTCATTGGGAAATTATACTCAAAATTATTACTCAAAAGGTATTTAAGGTACTCATCATTTGGAAAATTCAATAATTCAATGTGAAGACAAAAGATATCAATGTTTTCAAAAAAGAGCCGTCCACTACAAAGAATCAAAAGGACAACAGTTGTCTCTTTTCCATCCATTATTCAAAAGGTACCGTCCACTACTAAAAGTAAATGAAGAATTAAATGGTTCAAGTCCGCAGCCGGTTATCAGTAAAAGGAAATTAATTATTGATGCTTTTTCCCTACAACTGCCGGTCATTCATTACTCAACACGATCTCAAGGCTCCTATAAATAGAGACATCAAGACTCAAGTAGAGGCAGAGTGCAATTTCCATCACAATATGTTATGCCTAAGAAACCTTCTATCTTCCTCTCTACTCAAAATTGTTCTAAGTCTTTAGATTTTAATTTAGTTATTTCTCCTTCAGTTTGTAGTTCTTGTATCGATTCAAAAGATCATCTAATCAAAGAAGGTACTCTTTAATCATGCTTTATGTTTTTATCTTTAGTGATGGTTGCTTACTTTTGCAAAATTTTGATGATCGTCATAAGATTCATATATTTATTCCAAGCACTCGTCCTTTACATTTAATTGAACATATTAAAACTTTTCTTTTTGGATATGAACGTATATATTTTTCAATTACATATAAATATGCAAATCATACTTATTCTTCTTATTTATCTGTATTATTTAATATATTGTCCAAATTTGTTACGATCCTGTATCTCTTGGTATCAGAGCCATTTGCTCTTGGTAGATGAAAATGAATATTAAATTCATAATTATTCTTTATTGTCTTATTGTAACTTTTATAAAATCAAACCTAATTATATCTGTCTAATTAAAGTTATTTAGAATTAAATATGATTTGTAAGAAAATAATGTTTTTATATGAGTTATTGGACATTAGCGTTGGTTTAGCCCAGCGTTGGTTTAGCCTTGGTCGTTGGAGTAGCATAAGTGGCGCAATGTCGTTGTGTAAGACGTCCAGCCATACCAGACCAGTGGAAGGTGGTCCCGTTGTGGTGGTCCAGTTAATAGTCCAATAATCATACTAAAACCTACTTTTCTCACTAAATCAAATTTATTTCTACATACACTTTTATTTACAGATACGATGTTGAGTTTATTTTCTAAAAGAAATAATACGGACAATGAGGATAATGATGAACGTAGTCTTCATATGAATTCTGCCGAAGTTCATATATCTGATATAAAACAGAGTTTAACAAATTGGACAATTCCAAAACAGCCTTTCAAAACGATATACAAAATAGGAACTTTAGATTTTCTCCAAGGTTATTCAATTAAAGCAACTGAACAAACTATATATTTCTATTAATAAAGATTATGATAATATCTGCCTTCTATCAAAAAGATCCATAATAGAACATAAGCAAAAATATAAATTCTTACACATGGGATTTATTCAAATAGCAATTAAACCTTTATTTAGATTAGGTATAGATACTGCAGTACTAATAATACTTAGAGATGCTAGGCATACAAATTTTCAAAATTCAGTTTTAGCCATGGCCGAAACTAATATCTCAAACGGTACAATCTACTTCAATTGTTATCCAAATTTTACAGTAGGATTATCTGATCCAAATATCTTAGACACTTTAGTTTTAACAATTAAAACCAAAAATTTAGAATTTAAAGAAGATACTAAAGCTATAGCAGTAATCTATAGGATTAGTTATAAGACTATGTCTTCTACTATAGAACCTAAGTCTAAGTCTAGAATAACTAGCCCTAAAAATGAAACTATTATATTTGAATCAAATCCTCAACATACAAAGGTACAAACACCCAAAAAACTCAAATGAGATGAAATTACTCAATCTTGTAATTGGAACCTTCAAGATATTAATATACCCAAACCTATAGGAGAATCAAATAGGCTATCTAACATCATAGAAAACGAAGATGGTTCTGTCGATATTAATTTTAATTCAATTCCTTTTCCTTCTAGATTTTCAACAGGATCAACAAGTAATAATAGTTTTAAAGAATATCCTTTTATTCAAAAATCTAAATCATTAAAATATGTAGATTTTAATCAAGATATTCCAAAACCAATTTATCAAGAAGATAAGTCTAGCGAATCAGATAAAATACATAGTCCAACACATTCAGATATGAATATGGTAACCGAAGCAGAGTTAAGAAGAATTAGAAATCAAAATGAGCAATAATACTCAAATTTTGTGTAATCAAAATAAATTAGAAAAATCATTAATAGATTCTTGTTGGGATATTATCAAAATATCTCATAAAAAATCATAGAACTCCAAAAGGAAAAAGACAAATTAATGACTCATTTAGAATGAGAAACATATAATAAGATGACAATTAATCAAGTATTATATTTAGGGAGAATAATTTTACGAATCAGGCATTTAAAAGAAAGAAATAGTTTAATGTTCAAGTGGATTCAATAATCTAGACAGAAATTAATAATCTGTTAAGTATGAGTAATAAAATACAAATTAATTGTTCATTAGATAATAAAATGAGAACTGAAGATCTATAATTACATTGTAAAACTTTAAAAAGAGAAACAAAACAATTAGAAATATTTAATAAATTAATAGAGGAACTAGAAAGAAATAACATAAGTAGTGAAGATTTAGACTATCAAGCAATAAAATCTGAAATTAAAGATACTCAAGCAGAAATTCATAATAGTAAATTTTGGATCAAAATAATAACAAAAGAAGTAAACAAATTTACTCATTAAAAAATGAATATAGAAGCACTTAAAAATGATTTTTTTACAGATTATAATAAGGATATTAGAGAAATTTATTATAATTCTGTAAATAATAGTAAAATAGAATTAGATCATCAACTCCAATGGAGATTATATATTTATAACAAAAATGTTCATATAACATTCTTTAACTGGTATGAATTAGTTTTTTGGGTTGGATTCAAATGACAACACTAACTATTTCAGAAAACACGAGAATAGCCGTTAATGTATAAAATCATACATAATTCACATACAAAATCATATAATTAAGTCCTGACCAAAGTCGTTTGCTCCATTTTTTGTTGTTAATATAAAATCACATGTGATTTTGTACATGATTTATTGTTTTTTATTTTCTTAAATAATTACTAATCTCGTTTGAACCTTTCCCCTCTCTCTACGTATGTAAAATTCTACCTCCATCTGTTTGTTGATTGTTGTTAACTGTTTCTGTTCTAATTTGCAGTTGTAGTGGTTAAGCTAGTCATCATTGTAGCTGTATGCAGATATGTATGCAATAGAACATCCAAAATGCAAACCGAGCCATTTGTAAACGATTCCCGCTTTATTCCCCTCGCGATGGTCAAATTCCTCGATGACATGGAACGAGAGAAGCCCATCCGCTTCACCTCTCAACAGCTAAGAATAGCCACAGATAACCTCAGTTTCATATTGGGTTCCGGTGGCTTCGGGACAGTTTACAAGGGAGTCTTCACCAATGGCACCACTGTAGCCGTCAAAGTACTAAATGGGACCTCAGACAAGAGAATCGAGGAACAATTCATGGCGGAAGTCAGCACGATGGGAAGAACCCACCACTTTAATCTCGTTAGGCTTTATGGGTTTTGCTTCGAGTCAAGTTTAAGAGCTCTTGTATACGAGTTCATGATCAATGGCTCTTTGGACTACCACTTGTTTAAAGCCAAGAATGGGGTTAACGTTGTTCTAGGGTTTGAGAAGCTCCACGAGATTGCAATGGGAACTGCAAGAGCCATCGCGTACTTGCATGAAGAATGTCCTCATAGAATAGTTCACTACGATATCAAACCGGGAAACATACTCTTGGATTCAAATTTTTGTGCGAAAGTAGCTGATTTCGGTTTAGCCAAACTTTGCAACAGGGATAACACTCATATAACGATGACAGGAGGGCGGGGTACCCCGGGCTACGCTGCACCCGAGCTCTGGTTGCCCCTCCCAGTTACACACAAATGTGACGTTTATAGTTTTGGGATGCTACTTTTCGAGATCATCGGGAGGAGGAGGAACATGGACGTGACACTTGGTGATAGCCAAGAGTGGTTCCCAATATGGGCGTGGCGCAAATATGAAACGAAACAATTGAACGATTTAATGATAGTTTGTACGATTGAACAGAAGGATGAAGAGGTTGCGGAGAGGATGCTTAAGGTAGCTCTTTGTTGTGTTCAATATAGGCCGGAGACGAGGCCGGTGATGAGCATCGTTGTGAAAATGTTGGAAGGTGCGTTAGAGGTTCCGGAGCCTTTAAATCCTTTTTCGTATTTGTTTTCAGGGGTTAGTGAAGGAGGTGATTCTTTGGCTCGAATGGCATGGAATGTTGGTGGTTCTGATTGGACTTCGTCTGAAGTTGTTACTAAATCTACCGTAGTCGAGGGAACACCTCTCATGAAGAGATACGAGATCACAATAGCCTCGGAGTAATTATATGGAAGGACAACGATATATACTTGTCTAGAACTAAATTAATGTTACGCATGGCTAAGTTGTATATATATATAATTGTAAGAAACATATTTACATTTTAAAGTTATCACTTGGTTATGCCCTAATGTGTTATCGCTTTCAATTCTTTTTTAACGATTTGAATGACTTTTATTGGGAACGATTAATATTGGGGTCCAAACCGGACTAATTGATAGTGTAAACAACGAACATTAATATTAATTGGGGCGTGGTATATATACAAAACTAGTTATTAATTGACTGATAAATAGCTTATTGGAACGTTACCTTATACACCGTTTGTAAAAGTTAACTTATAGTGTGTCAAACAGGCTTTCTTTCCGGATAAATTCAATATCATAAGCTAACTTATGGCTTTCTAAACATTTCCTTAGCTACGTTTTTTTAGAAAGGCAATAAAAGATTAAAACCAAACAAGAACAACTGAGTCAAAGAAAACAAATTGATCAACAAAAGTCAACCCACCATTTACAAGGCATAGAAAGGAGGGAGGTCAGGGGCCCAAACCCAACAAAAACTCCACAACTGGACGCCCTACACAACCAATTGCGGACCCATGATTTTAGGTGAATGAGTGCACAAACGAAAAGCTTAAGAAACTGTTGTCGATATGTTTTTAGCCGAATTCCCCTATTGGGGGACTTTTTATGTTTTTGGTTGATTTCAAGGGAATTTTTACGTTTCTGTGTTGATTTGATGGGTTTTTTTGGTTTTTTTTGTGTTGATTCGAGGGATTTTTTGGGTTTTTTTATTGATTTCAAGAGAATTTTTCGATTTTTTGGTTGATTTAGAGAGTAAATTTTGGTTTTTTTGGGGACTTGTGCACCTTTCACCCCTCAAAAACGTATATATCACAGAGCACCCCTTGTAAGTTGAGCGGATACACCTTACGTACCGAAAAATTTTCACCCTTACAAAACGAACTTGAGCGGGTGCACGGGACCCCCCTGGGAAGGGTAGGTCCGCCCCTGTACACAACTGAAGAACAAGTGAAAAAAATAACCAAACGACCAAAACCAACTAACAAGAAGAAGCAGTCAACTTAAAGAACCACAATGCCCAAGAACCAATTATGAAGGCTTTAACATGATGAGACAACTAACGAAATGAAGCAAGTTGGATATCGAACAACAAGTCTCCAACCTCAGGCAAGTTGCCGAACATAAGTTTATTTTGAGTGCTCTAAATCAAGTATAGAGAAATCCACAACTTACGCTCAGAAGACGAAGCAATAGAGAACTCAGTCAAAGCCAATACATTAGAAACCGAGGCTAAAGCCCGAGGGGTGGAAACCCCACCACTTCAATAACCTGCCTCACAATGCATAAACTGAAGAGCAGCCTGCAAAACAATGATCCACCGATTCAACGACGTGGCCGCATCATGAGCAAAGCACTAAGTGAAGGTCAAACCCCGTTTGATTAAGCCGGACACTAACATGTATTATCTTACGCTTTAAACAACAAATGAAGATATAGATTTTGGAAATTAGTTACTAATGGTCAATGAAAGAGTGGATATCTATGAGTAACTAAAAATCCAGTAAAAAAATGGATTGCACTAACTAAAATCATTTATATTACGTTTATGTAGAGAAGAAGCTATAAAAATTGGGGTTTGTGGACCAATCTTACAACTTACAAGCCATATCAACTTACAAGCCATATCCATATTCATATACATGAAAGTATATCGGAAGAAAATAAGTGTTTATTACTATTTAAATTATTTTATTTGAAAAATAAATTATTATTTTAATAATAAAATTATATAATCATATTTGATATATTAAGTATTTATAAAGTTGGTAAATAATAATTATACGACATATTCCACCTCACGTTCTAACTCATCTTATTACAAATTTGTTTTAAGCGTCTATTTTATATATGTTTGTCTTTTGCTTGTCATGTGTCAAATTCTTTGGACTCAGTAAACACGGTTACCGTGTTTTCGATATAAGTTGATATAACGACACAGGTTTTTAATTTCTCTATTTATTATTTTTTCCAAAGTTTTTTAGGAATAAATTTTAATGAGAACTGTTTTTTAGGAATAACAACACTAACCTACCACAACTCAATGCCAATATACTTCAATTTGGGGAAAACAAATTTCTTTGGACAAGTTGCTATATAGCCTTAAATTTCTTAGCAAAATTGACATACAAAAGTTAAAATGTTGATCAGATTATTAGATCTTGCACAGAAAAAAGAGATATAAGATATATAATATATATGATGCTTGTTGACTACCCTCGATAACTTGGCTTACCGAACAAGTTCATTTAAGCCAATGGCTTAGTGAATAAATCAATACCAAACACTTAAGAATGGCTTAATGAATAAACCATACAAGTCATTAATCCCAATAAATCAATACCCAAAAATCCATTAGTTGCTAATGGTGGATAGAGGGGTGATTTCTATCCATATACGTGAAAATAGGTTAATTAAATTAGCTTTGTATTTTTTTCTAAAAGTTTTATGAATGGTTAAAATTTTAGTAAAAGGGGAAATCGTTTAAAAATCATATAAATATGTATATTTTTTTCAAGTTATTTTATATCAAAAACTATCATTATGCCAATAAGTTCTTATAATCAAAATTAAGTTAGTAGATATTTATTAAATTCAAAATTAATGTTAATACTCGACGAGTCTACCCGTCCTAACTCATCTTTGTATATAATACATGGAGCGGGGTAACTTTACCCAAATATATGACAGGTCCTACATTTGAAACCACCCCCTTCCCCGGTGCAAACCACCTCAGGCGAGCTAAAGAATACCCCTAACATTGGTGTCCTTGGAGGCGGGTTTTGTGTGGTGCCGTTTGGGATTGTTAGTAATCAACTTTTCGTCCAAATATATAAAACGTTATCTAGTTTGATGCAAATTTATTTTAAGCCATTTGTCAATAGTAAGGGAATACAAATCTATTGTCTCAAAACTCATTGATCCGTAGCTCGTTGTCCATCAATCAGGTCTTTACATCATTATTTTATTTAATATAACTTTATTTAGTTAATTTTTATTTTATGATATGTATTTACTTGATTGATGGACAACAAAAGAACGAAAATTTTTAAGAGAATATATTTCCTTCTAGACCGTTTTAAATGGAAGGGTGAGGTGAGCCCCTCCCCCTCCAGAAAGAGATTATTAAAAACTTTATCTATATCAATCAATATCAATATATATATATATATATATAGAGAGAGAGAGAGAGAGAGGTGTTCAAATGCACCCTTCTCAAATCTTGCACCCCATGCAAACCCCTTAATCACCATTGATTTCAAAATATTTTATTTTTTAATTTTTTTAAAGGGTAAAGGGTAGTTTCGGTAACCATTAATATGTATTGTATTATTTTAAATTAATTAATTATAATTATATTTCTTAATTATAGCAAATCGTAATTATCTTTATTATTTTAAAGAATAGCTATCAACATGGAAACTGAATTTCATGCTATCCTATTCAACCTGTCGATGATCTTTTTCTTCATTCTAATCCTATCGATTGTATATCGATTATACTTGTAAGAATTATGATCTTCTTCTTCATTATTTCATGTGTTCAACTTTATTTTTTCTTGTATTTAGTGCATTGATATAGATATTTTTTTCGCTGTTAGATGAATACGGGTTCGTCTTCCACCACCGTTGAAGTGTTGAATTCTATGGAGAGGAGTTCTTTCAGTACGAACGGATAGGACGTTATGGCGGATGTTGTGGATATGTTGTATGAAGATTCACGGGATGATCGAATTGTAGCCGGAATCGATCGGATTGCTCGTTTGCCTGCCGACTTGGATGATGACCAATTTATTCCTACTAGCTATCATGTGTCGAACGAACAAGATGACGAAACATTAGGCGTGATGAAGTCGAAAGGAGAAGTTTCACAAGAAATCTTAGAAGATGAAGTCGAAGGTTTGTAATTGTTAGCGGAGTTTATTTTTTGATGTTTATGTCAATCGATTTCGATGCTTTAATTTAAATTGTAATGAATCGTTGTTTTAGATGTCGCGAAAACATGATGCAATCAAGTAATCATAATTTTTCCCGATGGCAGGTTCATTGTTTTTGATGTTCTTGTATATATTTGTGAATCAGGATGTATACGGTGCAGGCAAACTGATCGCCTTTCATAAATCTATATTTAAGATTCAAATTACAGAATTAATTTCATTAATGTAATTTTACATAAAATTGTTGTGTTTTGTTAGTATACGATGCAATTATTAATAGTGTTTAATTTGTTCTTTTTGTTAGATTTCGAATATGTCGGTGCAACACCTATCGGTTCAAAGTTTTGGTATCCAAATGTACATGTTTCATTGAAGCCTAAAGTAGGGGATTATTATGAATCTGTGGAGGTTGCTGAAGCTACGTATCGAAAATATGCTGATCAGGCTGGATTCGATGTCCGCTTATCGAATAAGAAAACAAATAAACTAGGTGTCATCACGGCTCGTTTTTATGTTTGTAGCAAGACGGGTATGCCTCCAAATAAGTATTTTGACTCATTAGATGTAGTTCCCGGTGATAGGAAACATCGTAATTCTAACATTAAACGGACGGGGTGTGGAGCTTGCATGAAGATCCACTTTGTTAAAGAACGAGAGAGATACGAGGTGTAAAAATTCATTGAGGTTCATAACCATGAGTTATTTACGTCGGATGAGATGATTTTTTTCCCGATCTAGAAGACAAATGCAATATGCCGACCACAAAACTGTGTACCACGGGACCATTTCTAAGATTGGGATAACGAAATCTCATCGTATGCGTAACACACTCAAAGGTGGCCTTGAGTGTTCTAGTAGTACTGCAAGGGATTATCAAAACTCTAAGCGCGACATGAACAAATATGTTGGTATTAAAGATGCACAGATGTTAATCAATAAATTGGAAAATAGGCGCAAAGTATGTCCGGACTATTTTTTCGAGTATAAGCGCGATGATAAGGAGTTGATTTCCATTTTTTGGGCGGATGAAACAACACATTTGAATTTCAAGATGTTTGGGGATGCGCTTTCTTTTGACGCAACCTACCGTACTAATGAGTAAGGAGTAGTATGTTATTTCATTCATAATTTTTTATGTTAAATAAGTTACCGCATTTACTATATTTTTTTTATGTAGGCATGCAATGGTGTTTGTGCCTTTTGTGGCTGTTGACAACCATAAAAAGTCGGTTGTGGTTGGAGCTGCGTTGATAAATGGTGAAACGATCCCTAATTATACGTGGATTCTTAAAGCATTTATGAAAGCCCATGGACAACAACCTCGGTTTGTCATTACCGACCAATGTGCGGCAATGAAGCAAGCCATTCCGATTGCATTTCCGAATTCGAAGCACCGTTTGTGTATGTGGCACATAACAAAAAAAATTCATCAAAGGTAAAAAAATAGTGCAGCTATTTACGTTGTGTTACATTTTATTTCTACATTATTAATAGACATTATTTATTTACTTTTATTGTTTTTTGTTAAAACGTGTTAGATTAGTGCATATCTAGCGCACAATACTGCTTTCCCATCTGATTTCAAAAAGTTAGTTTGGGATGTTCATCTAGAGCCGGTGGTTTTCGAGGAGAAGTGGAATGATATGATTGATTCGTATGGGTTACGTGGAGATGATTGGTTTGAAGAAATGTATAGGATTAGGGAATCTTGGATTCCGACATATTATAAAGATTGTCATATGTCTGGTTTAATGAAGACGACCTCACGATCAGAAAGCATCAACGCATTTTTCAATGTTTACGCTCATTTCCATAACGATCTAGTTCGGTTTATCAGTGCTTTTGATAATGCAATAGATGAACAGAGGGTCAAGCATGGCTCGCTTAAGGTTACTACCAAATGTTCTGTACCACGGTTGGTGTCCCCTTGTGACATCGAAGCTCAAGCAGCTGAAGTCTACACGAGGACGACTTTTTTTGAAGTACAAAATGAGATTCGGAAGGCACTATGGCGTTGTGGGTGGGGCAAATGCGTGGAGGACGGTGATACCATGATTTACATGATAACACATAAGACCAAGCGTAAGGAGGTCAAGGCAACGTATAAGGTGACAACTTATCAAAAAAAAAAAATTTGGTTTAGGAGACTTATTCGACATTGTATTATTTGCATCCAATTATTTTCATGTTATTGTGCAGGTGGTGCAAATAAAAAACGACAACACAATAGAATGCAGTTGCAATTTATTTGTCAGATATGGAATTTTATGTCGCCATGCACTGAAGGTTCTGTTGAACGATGAAGCCGATTGTATCCCGGAGAAGTACATTGTTCGTCGATGGAGACGTGACTTAGTCCCAGTTCAGTGGTTGCCCGCTTGTTTTAGATACGGAGAAGCTGATGAGGAGAAAGAGAGACTTATGGGGAAGGCTTTACATATTTTTGAGCGGGTTATCGCTCGAGTCAAGCAAGACAAAGAAGCTTTATCTAACTTTATTGACCTTATTGAGAAGTGAGATGTGGATAATGCAACCGACCTTCCGAGACAATCTATTGCTGAAATGAAACGGGCTTCATTTGAAGAGTGTTTAGGAGTGTCTGCTCCAGATTCCGTGGACATACTGCCTCCTACGGGCATTCGCAATAAATCTTGCGGCATTGGAAAAAGATTGATTGGGGCAGCTGAGAAAGCTATATCTAAGGGTAAGAAACCAAAGAGAAGGTGTCGCTTATGTTTCCAGTTAACCTCACATGATTCAAGAAATTGTCCGACACGTCATAGCAGTAAGTGATAAGAATTAGTTATGTTTAGATAGCCGTTCAGCTGGACGATATGCACTTGTACATACATGTAATTTGTAACATGCACAAGTGCATAAAATAAACAATGAACTATTTATACAAGTGAAGTCCAATTGTAGATGCTTTCTATAACACTGTAACCATTATACAAAGAAACAATTATGTTCTTCACAAGACGATATATAATCCATAAATTGGCGCAATATATTCAACCTGGTAATATTTGCATCAAAAACTACAAAATAATGTCGCCAAATGATCCCATTAATATCCTAATCCAAAATACCAATTTAAGATAAACATAATTCGTCTCAAACCAAATACTAGTAGTAAGTCTATAAAATAAAACATTAACTACCGAAACCTAATATAGTTTTCAGATGCACAACCGATCCGAACATGTCACATTAGCCTGGTGACTGATTTGCTTCCGGACGGATTCATCGATTGAATGATACTTTTTGACTTGATCAACCACGTAATTCCTTTTTTGGTTGCACTCACTGAGCAACATCTTTGTTGTGTACTTCATACGCAAATCAGCAAGTTGGGACTCTTGTTTCTTTCCTTCAGGTACTAATCCCGTCCTCCATGTACGCACATCCCCCATGTAAGTTTCCATATGCCTCATTGTGAAGACCCCACTGTCATCGGAGTTTCGATGTGTTTGCCAATCCATAACCAATCTTTCCGGACTATCTTGCTCAAAATCCTGTGCAGTAACATGTCCTATGGATGCCAGATGTTTTATCATGCAACATTGCTGCCAAATTACATAACCTGTTAGCATACGATTTGACTTGTAATATTCTTATTACTAATTGATGATGTATAAATCACGTTTACCAGTCTATCTGAAACGCCTTTGTACATCTTTATCAGGTCTTCCAAATCACCAACACGCCTACGATGGTTGTCTATGATAACAATCAATGGCTTTTTGAGGTTAAAAACTACCAGGTAGAAATGGTTCTCGTCCATCATCGGGAAGAACGCCTGTTGAACAAAGCAGACATTGTTATTATATAAAATGCAATAATGTGTTTTGCTATCAAAAGTAATGGAATCTAGTTACTAGGTCGATGTCCTTCATCTTGAGTATGCCCTCGTCGTTGTTCGTTGATGACACTAAACTCTTTCAAAACAAATTGTATTGTGTTTTTGGATTGCAATTTTCTGAACGTAATTTTGTTTCAGCCTACAATCAATGCAAGTTAAATTGTTAAAATCGTATATCTCATTGATGTCTTGTTTTGTGCAATTAATGCAAGAATCACTTACCATGACTTCCAACTTGAAAAAATAGCGCTTTAATGAATCTCGACTACAGAATCGCTCTTCATGATTCATAAGTGAACCCCATGCATCAATGACTTGTGGGTGGATTCTAGTTGTTGATGCTAGGCTTTCCAATGCATGGCGTTCCATTTTGGTCCCAATTTCAGGTGAAAAAAGATCGTCACTACAGTATACAATTTGTTGTTAATGTGGTTGTTTTCCAAACTAACATCAAAATGTAAATAAGATGAAAATAGGCACTTACAACTTTCCTTCAAAACCTGCCAGCGCCCATTCTTTAAACCGCTTATCCTCCAAGGTGACGCTGATCTCCACAACCCGATTCACAAATGGTGACCGTAAGTGATCACCCAACTTCACTGCTCGTCGTGCTACCTGAGTAATCCCACCATAAACACCTTTGCAAAGATCATCTCCATGTGTAATGTTCTTCATTGACTTGTACGATCTAACTGTGCCAAATCCTGACTCACAAGTGCATAACGTTCAAATGAATAACGTCCAGATGAATGACTACCAGGGTGTTCCTTAGTTATCCATTTTCTAACATGAGATTTTCCCTTGAAACTCCCTCAGTCTGGATAACCATTCATTTTGATGGTATGAACTTGTGCATACAAGTAATTTGTAACATGCACAAGTGCATATAATGCACAAGTCCATAAAATAAACAAGTGCATAAAATAAATAATGGAATATTTATAAAAAAAAAGTCCAATTGTAAATGCTTAGCAGATTCACTTACAATGCGACATGTATTTATTTTAGAATGCACCAGGTATTCACTTACAATGCAACATGTATTCACTTACAATGCACAATGTATTCACTTACAATGCACAATTGTTAATGAAACTAATTTCATTTGACCAAACATGGTGAAACCATTTTCATCACATTAATGAAGATACTGATTAACCCACCCAAACCTATTCAACAATTTTAATACTACTAAAATGATAAAATATTGATGAATCCCATCTGATTAAACAAAATTCGTCTACACAATGACATTGTTATGTTGTAAATATTTTCAATGCAACAATAAAACAAATCAAGCAAAAAATCAAAAAATTAAACTCTATACTGATGAAATTGAAACCCAAATAAACAAAATCCCTGACATTTCTATGCACAGAAATCAAAACAAACACTGACCTTCACTCGTATTGTTTGGGTTTGAGATTATCTTCACCGAAGTTGAACCATCCCCTTTTATGTTAGATTGCTTCCCTTCTTTTGGTGTTTCTGGTTCCACGTCGAGTAGAATAGGGTCGTCGGCTGTGTTCTTGAATTTGGAAAACGATGTCAACATCCTAATTCTTTCGCTCGACCTCCTCACTGATGCAATCATGTAATGACAGAAATGTGATATTTGATCGATAGAAATGTAAAAACCCTAATAACAAGAACCTGAAATCGCAAGAATCCTTACCTCTTACTCGTGGTTTCGGCGGTGCTATTGCATTCTGGTCTGCCATTGTTGAACTTCATAAACAAAATCGAAAAAATCTATTCCGAGTTTAGCGTTTACGTTCTATGGAGTTGGAGGGATTCTCGGGATGAGAATATCTTTCTTTCCTAATCTTTTTGGAGAAAAGATACTCATAAGAAACACGTCTCCTAAAATACGCCTGGTCCATTGTTTTTTATTGATGATTAACCTCTTCATTTAATTTATTTACTGAATTTGCCACCCATCCATTAATAACCATAGATTACAATTTCAACGGTGATGATTTAGGTTGTAGGAAAAAAAAAGGGTTGCATAATAACCCTCATCTCTCTCTCTCTCTCTCTCTATATATATATATATATATATATATATATATATATATATATATATATATATATAGGGGTGGTTTCAATTGGAAACCAAATTTCATTGGAAACTTTGGAAACCAAATTTCAACCATTGATCTTTTTAATCAATGGTCAAGATTCATTTCAATTATATATGGTAATAAATAAATTAATTTATTAATAAAAGATAATAATAATATGTCAAAAGGGTAAATGTGTCTTTTTCTTTTGTGTTTCAAATTTGGCAACAAAGATAAAATATGGTAATAAATTAATTAATTTATTAATAAAAGATAAAAATTATATATGGTAATAAATAAATTAATTTATTAATAAAAGATAACAAGACTATCTTTTTATTACCTGTTCATCAATATGCAGTATGTAAAAACCCAATTAAGTTTCATTACCTTTCCATTATGTTTCACTATATCAAATCTGTTTCATCAGATTTCACTATATTAATATTTTGTTTCACTATATTAATATTTTGTTTCATTATCTTTCCATTATGATTCACTATATCAAATCTGTTTCATCAGGTTTCACTATATTAACATTTTATGTTTCATCAGGTTTCACTATATTAATATTTTGTTTCACTATATCAAATCCATTATGTTTCACTATATTAATATTTTGTGCCTGGAGGTAATATTGAAGATTTCATATGAATATAAACTTGCATTCGTTGGATGAATCAATCACTGATTCATAAGAATCAGAAAAAATAATTTGATTTGTAGCTTGCGTATGAATCAATTTGTGTTTACCTAAATTAAATGTTTCATATTTAATTTAATATAGGATCAATATTACCATATATAAAATATATTAAAATTAAATAATTAATATAATAATAATAATAACACTTGCCATATATATTATGAAATTATGTAAAAGACTAAAATAACCTTGTCAATTAAAAATAAAAATAAAAAAAGGAAATTCAATGATTGGTTAATTTCGGTTTGCAAAGTTTCCAATGTAATATTGGTTTCCAATTGATCCCTCATCTCTCTCTCTCTCTCTCTCTCTCTATATATATATATATATATATATATATATATATATATATATATAGGGGCAAGTTCAAACGAGAAGGTAGTCAATTTGCGAGAAGGAATAAGAGCCACATAATTTATTAATTAAAAAGTAGCATAAATAAATTATTTTTTTAAAAATTAGGATAATTACAATTTGAATCGGATAAATCCTTAAAAATCTCATAATATCTTTTAAATTTATTTATTTTTTAATTTTAATAAATTCATAACTTTTTTTATCAAATTCATATTATTATTTTCTAGATAAAATCATAATTTTCATCAAATATCACATGTGATATCCATAACTAATTCATTATTTATTTCACCATTTTTTTCTCTATTTTTTAGATTTACGTTTTGAATCACATGTGATTAACTTCGTTTAACACGCGATATATTATTATGTATCACATATGAACCCATTAGGTGGATTTTTGTAAATATCACATATGATAATATATGTCTGAATATAAATGACGCATAATCATATATGATAATATTTACATCACAAAAAGATCTATAAATATAAATATACATAATCACATATGATTAACTAAAATATATATACAATCATCACATGTGATAATATCTACATCACAAAAAGATCTATAAATGGAAGTAAACAATTAACTAAAATATATAAATTATCACATGTGATAATATTTACACCACAAAAAGATCTATAAATAGAAGTATACACACACATGATTAACTAAAATATATACAATTATCACATGTAATAATATGATATGTGATATGCATAAATATTTATATAATGATATCACGTGTGATATTTGGTTAAAATTGTGAATTTTTTTAATTAAAAGTATATTTAGAAGAAAAAAAGTAATAAATAATTGAAATTACAAAATAAATAAATCTAAAATATATAATGAGAATTTTAAGGATTTATCCAATTTTAAATGGTAATTATCCTATTTTCTAAAACTATTTTTTATTTTTTATTTATGTTTTTTTTAATTAATAAATTATGTGGACCACATTCCTTCTCGTCTTCTCGCAAATTAGTCTGCTTCTCGCATGATCCTCCCTCCCTCTCTCTCTCTCTCTCTCTCTCTCTCTCTCTCTCTATATATATATATATATATATATATATATATATATAGATATATAGGGGAGGGATCATTAGGAAACCCCTCTTATAATACAAACTTTGCACACCTAAATTGACCAATGAATGAATTTCCTTAATTATTGAATTATTTTTAATTAAAAGGGCATGGTGGTCATTTTATATATAACAATTTTAAATTAGGAAAATATATTTTATATTAATTTCGGATTATATTTTAGAAAAATATTTTTTATAGAAAGAAAACAAATTATAGTAGGGGAACCAACTGGAAATTGGAGAACTCCACCGCTCAGCCAGGCTGACTTTTTTTTCGACATTGCTAAGTTCCGTTCTTGAATGGCGACATTACGTTCAGCCATGATCGTCATTATCTGCTTCATCGATGGCTGGTGTTGCATCAACCACTGACCCTGTGGTTGCTTTTGCCGCCCGTTTTCACGGTGCCCACCGTCATCCATCAGAAAATGCGAATAAGCTACAACTCCTGAGGTTTTCTTTAGAATGGATATGAACTATTAGAATTGTGATGAATGCAATTGATGAAATTGTGATGAATGCAATTGATGAAATTGTTGATGCAGTCGATGAAATTATTTCATGGATCCATCATTTTTTATGCAATCAATGAAGTTATTTCATGGATCTATCCTTTTTTTATGCAACCGATGAAACAGTTTCACGGATCCATCCTTTTTTATGCGATCGATGAAACTGTTGACAAAAACCAACCCATCAAACAGGGGAAATTGAATTAATGAAACATGTGAAATTAAATTCAGTAAAGTTTCACTGTCATAACTTATTTGATTCGTCACATGTGAAATTGATTTCATCCCTGAAACATCGGATTTGGACGATAGTTTAATTAATTTTCGTTAATTAAAAATATTAATTTTTATTAATTAAAAATATTAATTGTATGATTTTGTAATTAATTAAAAAATATTAATTGGGTTTGGACGATATTGTCCTTCCTTCATATGTTCATTAATTAAAAATATTAAATTTTAACTTTTGTTAACATAAATAACTCAAATGAATATTGGCCCTTGATTAATACAATCTATGGTGATTAGATGGGTTGTAAAGTTTTCATTATAAATGTGGTTTGCAAATGAAACCACCTCTCTCTCTCTCTCTCTCTCTCTCTCTCTATATATATATATATATATATATATATATTAAAAGAGAAACCAATCATAATGACTAGGCAACATGGGGTTTGAATATTCCTCAAATACTGAAATATGGTTGAATTTAATCATCCCACATTGGTGGGAAGATGATAACTTGGAAGAAAATGGTGGGTATATATAAAAATGATGGATGTTTTTGTTGGTCCCAAATAAGCAGTAAATAAATAAGAAAAATATTGTAGAAATGGGGGGGGGGGTTGAATACAGTACACACAGTTTTTCACTTAATTTAATTCTTATTGATTTGAAATCAAGAATTACACATAGAAAACTTTTGATTGTTGCGGAAGAGAACAGATGAATCTGCTCAAACAATCTAACACTAAGATAAATGAAGAACAATTGTAAACCACTTAGAAAACAATAAGAACTTCGTAGAGAAAAAATTGCCAGTGCACTAAGAGAGCTTGAAGGTTATAGAACTGGTGATCTTGCATGTTGAACCATCCTCCATATTTATAGTGCCTCATGCATTAAATACCTGGGACACCTGTTGAGCAAAGGATGGACACAGGTCTTCAGCAAGGTACATGATGTACCTTTTGTCTTGAGGTATTTTGGCTTGAAGTGTTCACCTGCAGAGGATGGTAGAGATCTTTCCTTAAAAGAGTGTAAAATACAAAATATACTTTTTCTGATCTTCGGATGAGGTCCACGTCAATGCAAGATATCACAAAGATACTTTGTCAGAAAAGTACAATGTGTTTGAGAAATCTTCAGGACTTGAAGATTAAGAAGTCTTAGGTTGCCGAAGAGTTCTTCGGCTCCTGAAGACTGAGAGGTCTTCGGCTCCTAAGACTGAGAAGTCTTCGGCTTCCGAAGAGGTCTTCGGCTCCTGAAGACTGAGATCGGCACCATCCTGGCCAATGGTGTTGATCAAGTAGGCATACTTGGCTTTAGGCTGAGGAGTCTATCTTCAATCCGATTTGAGAGATATTCTCCTTCTTTGTCTTCTTCGGCTGATCTTCGACTTCACCGAACATTTGTATAGAAACCAAGCTGCTAAAAAGAACCTCAAAATATTCTAAGTATGATGATATAAAATGGAAGATGGGGAGGTCATCTTCAAATCTTCAGATGACCCAACAATCTCCCCCTATTTGAGGATGACATCCATACTAAAGAATAAAATTAAGAGTATACTGAATAATTCATTTTGACCCATTTTTACTCTTTTTGGGTTCTTTTCACATAGTTTTTTTTGTATAAGGATTTATAAGTATATCCGACATTTACAAAAGAATAAAGGAATGAAGTATATATGTACAAACTAAGTAAAAGAAATGCACTTGTATTAAATATGACTTAACAAAGCAAAAGTTACAAGTACATAGGTAAGATAGAGTATTGCTTCATTCCTTCTTCTGTCTTTTATGAAGTTCACCCATAATGTCATGTCGAAGAAATGCAGCTTGAGAATTAACGGGGATAAGAGAGAGAATGGCTACCAGAAACTTGGTGTCAGCAATAGATATTTCTTAATGTCTGAAGAATCTCCGAGTTTCCGTCTCATCTAGGAAGTAAACTCTTTTGTATGGATGCCCTGTCGCAGTGCCTGGAGGCAAGGGCGGACCGCCTGGTACCTTCATATTCAGATTTTGAGTATTAGGAGTTATACCTTTGGCATCCAGATCCTTGAAGATGTGTTGTTTGTCAGAATGAGAGATTTGTGGAGGGGAGGAGAGACACATCTTCTTTAGAACATCAACTTGGAGTTCTTCATCATGTGAATGCTTGTACTTCTTGCCAATGTTCTTCATTCTCTCTAGAAGACTGTTCAGAGACTTTTTGATCGAAGGCTTGTGCCGACTAAGGGACTTTGATAAAAGTTCAGAGATTTCATACCATTCAGAATGTCCGTAGTCGTCCAAGTCACAGAATCTGGTAGCCTGCTGAGAGTCGTTGTCTCTACGGATGACCATTCTGATATCTATCTCTGATCGTTTGGAGGTGCCAAACTTTACTTCAACAATTTTAGATTTCAGATTTCGTTCCATCAAAGATTTTCGGTACCATAGAATGTCATCAGAATCAAGCTCAGCCGCCTGCTGAATTTCAACTTCTGGAAGGACAAAGTCAGAAGTGACTTTGTTAGGAGGTTGAAGCTTTAGCCGATCAGCTTTAGAAACAAAGGCTTTTAGAGTAACAACCTTTTGTTGTTGGGAAAGCAAGGACTCTTCATCAGCAGATAACTTTTTCTTTCTTTTGTCTATCCCTTGTCTTGGAAGCAGCTCCCCCTCAGTTGGAGCCTCAGTAGAAACAACAGGAGTGGGACCCTGACGGCCGCTGTCTGAAGAGACTTGAACCAGCTGTTTCTCCCCCTCAGCGGCAATCGGGGGAGCAACCAAGAAATAATCCATCTTCTAATGAAGAGACAGAAGAGACTGAAGAATTTGAGTGGTAATGGCGCTTTGAGCCTCCGAAGACGCTTAAAGACGACGGACCTCCTCATCGTGAGCATCAGAGGCTTCTTGAAGAGCAGCGACTGAGGTAGTGAGATGATGATGGGAGGTCTCAAGAGATAACAACTTTTCGCAAGTGACCTTGACGAGAGAGCCCAGAACTTTCTGATGTTCGCGAAACTGAGCACCAATTAGATGATGTTGTTTGTTGGCTTCCTGAATATCCGCTAGAATTTCTGAGGGAATGGCAGGAACAGGAGGAGGAGTGTCTTGTGCTACAGCTGAGGCCTGAAATCGTGTAGGAGTCGGCGGATGATGGGGAAGAACCCGAGATGGTTCTTCGTAGGATGCATGGCTCTAGAAGAGAGCATCGGTTGCAGGCGATCGCGGTGAGGAAGGTGAGTCATCATAGGAGCTACCCTCAGTGGAGGTAGCCATAGGAGAAGAAGAGCTCTCTGAAGAATGTGGAGGAGAGCGGTAGGCGGAGATAGAGGGGCCTGCTTGATTTGTCACCTTTTCTTGACCCTGTGTCAAATAAGCCAAATACCGGGAAATACCCACAACACTGGCTTTGGGTAAGACCAGAGTCTCACCGGGCCATGCAAAAGTGTCGACCATGAAATGATCGGGTGATAGGCCGTGCAGTGAGAAGTCAGAGCTTTGGTCCGGGGAGAAGACCAAGTCATCCTCATCCCCTAAGGAGGAGGGGGAAGAGGGAAGGTGAGGGTCCCCGAAAGTCTCACATGCATCATTTGGAGAGGATACAGAGGAGGTGGCAGTAGGTGTAGCATATTCCCCGGGCTTGGATGGGACAATTTCAACACCGACCGATTGTGAAGAATCGGTGGGTAGAGTATGTGGGCTGGCCTTAGAAACCCTCCTCTTTCTTTTGGAAGAAGAGGGAGGGGAAGAGGTAGAGTGTCGCCGCTTTGAGGTGTGGGGTGTGACTTGGGTAACCACCGAAGGTCCTTTCGGGGGTATGGCCATTTGGGCAAGTGCGACGGTGTCGTAGCCTTTGAGGAGAGAGTGCTAGCAGGATTCACTAGGGAGAGGGAAGAAGGGTCCACTACAGAGGAGGGACCTTTGGACACCGGAGTGTCCTTGGCATCTCCCCACTGTAGATCGGGAGAATTGATGAAGGAGATCATACCTGGAAGGAGAGGATTGTCAGTCGCCAAGGGACCCCGTTTGAGAAGGGGTCTTGCCACAAGCGGGGCATGATAGTCATAAATGACCCGATGGTCCGCCTCAATTGCATCAGCAAGTAAATTGTTGATTATAAGCCAAATGAACTGCGGGTAAGCAACATGCGGTCTCTTAGGCGGTGTGATGACATAAATCAACTCATGAAAAAAATACTGAGCATAATCGATTTTACGCTGAAACATGATAGCATGGGCTAGATGAGTAAGGTAGGATGGACATTGAACACGTCCACCAGTTTTCTTACTCAGTCAGAAAATAATATGAGAGAAAAAAAAGTTCCAGATACCTCCCATATGCCTGCATAGAAGTGTGCCACGACCCCGATCATTTTCGCCATGAATATAGTTCAAGGCGGCAACCACCTCATCATGTTCGGTGCCAAGAGGAAATGCGTCTAAGAATCGTAGGATGGAAGATCAAGGGCCCGCCTAACATCTTCTACACCGAAAGTGATGTCCGGTGATGTCGGGTCCGATAGAATGGAGACGGAGACTTTGTTGGATTTTGCATCGTAAATACATGTGAGCCAAAAATTACCAATGAGCATTTTGCTCATTTTTGGCGGGTTTTTCGTCAACGCAAACCAAAGAGGTGATTTTTGAAGAAAGGAAGAAATGGGATTGAATTTCTTATGATTGGGATCACACTCCAATCGTGCAACATGGTTGCATGGATTGAAGACAAGATCCGTTAGAGAAGTGGGAGGAGGAGGGGCATATTTTTCTTGGGAGCCTTGGAAGAAGGAGAGGTAGAAGATGCCATGAGAGAAAATATAGAGGAGAAGAGAAGAGAGGTAGTAGGAAAGGTGGTGAAAAAAATAAGGAGAAGGATGATATTTATAGGGAGAGGTAGAAGTTTGAATTTGAAAATATGGAGGTAATTATGGAATAGATAATAGGGAGAGGAAGAAAGGAAGAGATTGATGGGATAAAAGAGGAAAATATGGGGAAAGGAAAAGATATGGAAGAAATTATGTAAGGATTTGGAAGGAAGGTTAGAGAGGGTAGGAGGTGTAAGAAAAAGAAGGATAGGATGGATGGTAATTCTTGGGAAAGGGAAAAGAAGAAAAGAATATGGGGAAAGGTAAGTCTTGGAATTGGAAAGGACAAAAAAATGGAGGTGGGGGGAGGGAGGTTGGGGTGCGGCCGAATGAGGGGGGGGTGAGGAAGCAGAAAAAAAAGGGAGGGAGGTAGAGGGTGTTTGGTGGGAGAGGGGGGAAGGAGTTCGGCCGAGGGAGGTATAAGGATGGGGTTCAGTTGATGTTTGGGTTCGGTGGGGTCTAAAAGGGGAAGGGAAAAAGGGTTGATTCGGTGGGAGGGTAAGGCCTAAAGGAGGAGAGGAAGTGAAGGATTTGGGGGTTGTTGCGACCGGAGAAAGGAAAGGTGTGTGGGGGTGTTCGGCTAGAGGGGAGTGGAGGAGCCGAAGGGTAGGCCTAGAGAAAAAAAATGTGGGGTGGGGTCTATGTGGGCCGAAGAAGGGAATGGGTGAGGGGGTGTTTGGTTAGGAGTTCGGTGGGTGAGGGTGTGAGGGAAGGGGGGTCGGTGGAGAGGAGAGGCCGAGAGAGGGGAAGAGAGAAAGAAGGGGGGCTTCGGTGGGGGTGGTTGAGAGATGAGAGAGAGAACTGAAGGTGTGTGAGAGAGAGAAAGAGTGAGAGGATTTTCGATGGTTGGTTGAGAGAGAGAGGAAAGGTATTTGGCTAGGGTGGGTGAGAGAGGAGAGAGAGAGTCGAATGAGGGATAGGAGGGAGAGATAGAAAAAAATACATTTTTTTTGAATTTCTTTTCTTCTTTTTTTTTGATTTTTTTAACTTCGGCAACCGATGAACAGTATCGGTAGCCGGAAAAAAATAAATTTTTTTTTTCGAAATAAGAAACACTATTTAATATTAAAGATCGATATTTAACATACCGAGTTCTCCAATTAGAAACTTGAATCGAGCTTCGTCAAGAGGCTTGGTGAAGAGGTCCGCCAGTTGGAGATCGGTAGGGATGAAGTGAAGTTCGACATCACCTTTGGAGATGTGATCCCGGATGAAATGATACCGAATGTCGATGTGCTTGGAACGAGAGTGCAGCACCGGATTGTTTGCGATTGCGATCGTACTTGAGTTGTCACACAGAATCGGGATATGAGAGTACAGTTGATTGTAGTCTCTCAGTTGGTTCTTCATCCAAAGGATTTGAGCACAACAACTTCCAGCAACTACATACTCAGCCTCAACAGTAGAAGTGGAGACTGAGTTCTGCTTCTTGTTGGACCAGCTAACAAGCTTGCCACCAAGGAGTTGATAGCTGCCAGTGGTGCTTTTTCTATCAATCTTAGATCCTGCAAAGTCGTTATCTAAATACCCCATTAGATCAAAACCTGATTCTTTGGGATACCAAAGACCAAGATTCATGTACCTTTCAGATACCGAAAAATGCGTTTAACCGCAGCCAAATGAGATTCTTTCGGATTGGCTTGGTAACGCGCACATAGGCAAGTAGCAAACATAATGTCTGGTCTACTAGCAGTAAGATAGAGAAGGGAGCCAATCATGCCTCGGTAGTTGGTGATATCCACAGATACACCGTCCGGATCAACATGGAGTTTCAAAGGTGGTGCCATAGGAGTTTTCATGGGGGAGGAGTTTTCAAAATTGAACTTTTTCAGAAGGTCACGAATGTATTTACTTTGATTTATAAAAATTCCTTCCGAAGATTGTTTAACTTGAAGTCCTAAGAAAAAGGTAAGCTCCCCCATCATACTAATCTCATATTGGCTTTTCATGAGAGAGACAAACTCATCACACAGTGACTCATCGGTGGCACCAAAAATGATATCATCCACATAAATTTGAACAAGAATAAGATTACCTGAGGTTTGCTTGATGAACAGAGTGTTGTCAATTTTACCTCTTGAATACTTGTTCTTCAGGAGAAAGTCAGCAAGAATGTCATACCAGGCACGAGGAGCCTGCTTTAGACCATAGAGAGCTTTGTCTAACCTGTACACATAGTCAAGATGGACTAGATCTTCAAAGCCTGGGGGCTGTTTCACATAGACTTCTTCAACTAGCTCCCCATTCAGAAAGGCACTCTTGACATCCATCTGGAAGACTCTGAAGTTCTTGTAGGCAACATGAGAAAGGAAGATTTTGATGGCTTCAAGTCTTGCAACAGGAGCAAATGTTTCATCATATTCAATTCCTTCTTCTTGCCTATAGCCTTGTGCAACGAGTCGGGCCTTGTTTCTGATCACCGTGCCTTCTTCATCCATTTTGTTCCAGAAGACCCACTTGGTTCCTATGATGGTTTTTCTGGAAGGACAAGGAACCAATCTCCAGACTTTGTTCCTTTCGAACTGAGAAAGTTCTTCTTGCATGGTAGTGATCCAACATGGACCAGCTAGAGCTTCATCAACTTTCTTTGGTTCAATGAGGGAAAAGAAGTTCACATAGAGACAGATGTTTCCAATACCTCTTCTGGTCTGAACACCAACTTGCTGATCACCGATGATTTGATCAATGGGGTGATATTTTGTCCACTTTAAGGCATGAGGTAAAGGAGGAGGGTAAGAAATTTGTAGAGGAGAGTTGGAAGGTATATTTTCAGGAGAGATAGATGGAAGATCGACATGTATAGGTGAGGAATGAATGTCAGATTGAGAGACTGGGATGATTTGAAGTGTATTTTGAGATTGGGTAGGCTGAGGATCATCCTCTTGATGAGAGGAGGGGTTGTGAGATGTAGAGGGATCATTGTTTTGGTAGAGAGAAGTAGGAACTGTATAGGGAATGTCTGATGATGTTGGAAGAGGACCATCACCAACACAAGAAGATATCCAATGGTTCAATTCCTCATCATCACAAGAGAGTGATGAAATCTTGAGGTCATCAAACTTGACATGGATGGATTCATCAATGCACTTTCTTCTAAGGTCGTAGACTCTGAAAGCTTTGGAAGTGAGAGAATATCCCACGAAGATTCCTTCATCAGCTTTGGGATCAAATTTTCCCAAATTTTCTCTGTCGTTGAGAATGTAGCAGACACACCCAAAGACATGAAGAAAGCCAATGTTGGGTTTTCTACCATAAAAGACTTCATAAGGAGTCTTATTGTGTCTTTTCACAATGATGGACCTATTTTGGGTAAAGCATGTAGTGTTAATTGCTTTGGCCCAAAAATAGGTGGGAAGATGAGATTCACTCAACATGGATCGGGCATCTTCACATAGCGTTATGTTCTTTCTCTCCACTACACCATTCTGTTGTGGAGTTATGACGGAAGAGAAGTTCTGAGAGATGCCCTTTTCATTGAAAAAGTCATCCAACATACTATTCTTGAATTCTGTTCCGTTGTCACTTTTTACAGATCTTACCAGCTGCCCATTCAGCACTTCAGACTTCTTGATGAACTTTATAATTTCTTCAGTGGTGTCACTCTTATACCTAAGAAATAATACCCAAGTGTAACGAGTGAATTCATCAATAATAACAATAATGTACCTTCTACCACCAAGGCTTGGGGTACTGACTGGTCGACATAGATCCATGTGGAGCATCTGAAGAGGCTGAGAGATGGAGAAACATTGCTTGGACTTGAAGGAAGATTTTGTGAGTTTCCCTTTCTCACATGCAACACACAACTTTTCTTTCACGAAGGATAACTTTGGCATGCCCGTAACAAGCTCTTGGTTTGAAAGGACAATCAAAGTTTTGAAGTTGAGGTGAGAGAGACGCTTGTGTCAGAGCCAACATCTTTTTTGCAGTATTTTCAGAGACAAAACAGATGTTTGTTCCGAAAGATGAACTATGTCCCATGTCGATGACATAGACAATTTCTTTGCGGTAGCCAGAGAGTACGGTTTCCATCTTTTTGTTGAAAATGATGCATGAAGATAATTCAAACATCACTTTGAACCCTAGATCACACAACTGACTTATGCTTAGGAGATTGTGCATCAAGCCTTCAACATAAGCTACTTTATTAAAGGTGATGGAACCATTTGAGAGTGTTCCATAACCTTTAGTACTTCCTCTAGAGTTATCACCAAAGGTGACAGAAGGACCTTTGGTAGGCACGAAGTCAACAAGAAGAGATTTGTTGCCGGTCATATGTCTTGAGCACCCGCTGTCGAGATACCAGATTTGTTGGTGCCCTAGACCCTGCAATCACAAGAAAATCAGTTCTTTGGTACCCATTTGGAAATGGGTCCTTTTGAGTTAGAAGAAGAGGAAGAATCCTTGGAAGCATTTTTATCAATTCTTTCCATAGGACAATCCTTAGCAAGGTGAGAGGTATTACCACAGTTATAACACTTTTTATAGATAAAAACCTTTTTGGAGCTTTGATCAGCTTCCTTGTGATGACTGGTCACATTGACTTTCATGGCCTTTGAGGATAGAGAAGTGTGAAGAGGCTTAGGACCTAAGATACCTTTACCAGAGTTAGCTGAAGGAATAGAAGAGGGTGTCTTGGAATTCAGCTTTTTCAACATCACTGGTCTTGGGATAGGAAGAAAAGAAGATTTCTTTTTGGGAGGAAGATCGGCAACCGATTTTCCTTTTTCAGAGGAAGAGAATTTATTTGAAGAAGGCTGAGGAACTTTGGTTGGAATTTTGGAAGGTTTGGGTTTAGAAGAGGAAGGCTCATTTATTTTTAAGGAGGACATAAACTCAAGAATGGGTTTAGGAGAGTCTTTTAAGTCTTGGGCTTCCTCATTTTCATGAGGAGAATCAATGCTCTTGGCTTTGATGAAAGTCCCAAACTTGAGATTTTTAGAGAGGTCAGAAGAGTCCAAAGGTTCAGAGTTGTCAGAGTTCTCTTCAGAAGATTCATAGAATGAGGGAAGAGAGAAGGGAACATGGTGTTAGATGGAGGTTCAAGGTCAGATTTTCCAAAGCTTAGTCCAGACTTGTCATCACAAGGTATTTGATCTTGAAAAATCCTTTCTAAATTTTTGGAGGAACTAGTCCACCTTTTCACAATTTCTTGCTCCTTTTTGAATCTTTTGAGAAGTTTATTTTTCTCTTTGGCAAGAGTGAAATTTATGGTTTTCAAATCTTCAAGCTCAGCCTTGATTTTGTCAAAGTGTTTTAGCTGAGAAAGACAAATTTGCAGTTTGGAAGAAAGAGATTTCATCTAAGCATTTGCCTTTTTCTTTGCGTCTTTGGCTTCATAGAAGTCAATGGTCAAAGAGTCAAAAGCTTCAATTTTCTCAGCATCAGATAGAGAAAAGAATGGATGTACCTGAGTAGAAGAGGTGGAGCTCTCAGCAGTAACAAGATCCATAGAGGTGGAAGAAGTTTCACAGTCATCAACATCATCTAGTTTATCCATGAAACAAAGGTTGGCCATTTCCTTGTCACTTTCGGAAGTTGGTTCATCTGCCCAATCATGAGATTCAACAAGAAGACCTTTTCCTTTGTTGGCTAGAAAAGCATTTCTTTCCTTCTCTCTTTTGTATTTGGCCTTGTACTTTTCAGCACGGTCAGAGTTTGAAGGAACAGACGAGTTTGACTTTTGAAAAGAAGGTTGGTAGGAATCAGACTTGGTTCTGACAGACCTAGAGGAGGTACGGTTAGAGGAGGTCAGTCTAGATTTATCAGAGGACCTACTTCTGCATTAAGAAGCAAAGTGTCCCTTCCTCCCACACCTGTAACATTCCTCATTTGTTTCGTCAGAGGGAGTGTTTTTAGAAAGAGTAGAAGAGGATTTTCTAGAAAACCTGGATTTTCCAGAAGAGAAACGAGGCTTGCCTTTTGAAAAACCTGCCAGCATGGCAATACCTTTTGACAGCTGAGCTACAGAGGTCTCCTCTCCTTCATCATTAGCCTCACTAAGATAGACTTCTGAAGGGTCATTGGGGTCCTCTTGACTATTGTTGTCAGAATCAGAGGGATAGGTGATCCTAGGAACAAACACAGTATTTTTGGAAGAATCACTTTTGGAAGAATCACTGACAAGAGCTAGAGAAGAGCCTTTGATGTCTTTTGTGATAGACTTCCTAAGCAGTTTAGTCTGCTCATAGTTAAATAGAATGCCATACAAGGCAGTGAGAGGCATGGAGTCAAGATCCTTGGTAGATTTGATACAAGTACATATGTTTTCCCAAAACTCAGGAAGATAGTCCATAAACTTGCACAAAACTTCCTCATTATCATAGATGCGACCCACAAGTTTAAGATCATTGAGAAGACTGTTAAAACGATTGTAGTAGTCTGAGAGAGATTCACCCTTTTCATGAAAAAAGAGTTCACACCTTCTTACAAGAGCAATCTTTCTGATCTTTTTCACCTCAGACATACCTTCATAGAGAACACATAGAGTGGACCACATTTATTTAGCAGTCGAAAAGTTGACAAGGGAGTGGTAGACCTTATCAGGCAGAGAAAGGGCAATGATGGATCTGACTTTAGTATCAAGAGCTATAAGACGTCTGTCTTCATCATTATATTTACTGGGATCCTTTACAATGTATCTCCCATTTGTTGGAGTTCTTTCTTCCTCAGAAGAGTCCTCATCAGCATTTCCCTTATCTGCATTTTTGGCATTGTACCGATCCCAAACCCTAGGAAGAAAAGGACCTTCATGTAAGATAGTAGGATATCTGCTGTCAACTCCTTCTGAGAAAAGTATCATACGACTTTTCCACAAGAAGAAGTTATTGGGGTTAAACCTTGGTGGTTTGGCTATAAAGCCATTGTCGTATGAAACAGCAGTGGTGTTTTGAGAAGAAACATTGTTTAAAGAGGAAGAAGAAGAGGTTGCCATTGCGGATCTAGTTTATTGAGTTAAACTAAACCGCTCTGATACCACTTGTTGGTCCCAAATAGCAGTAAGTAAATAAGAAAAGTATTGTAGAAGGGGGGGGGGGTTGAATACAATACACACAGTTTTTCACTTAATTTAATTCTTATTGATTTGAAATCAAGAATTACATATAGAAAACTTTTGATTGTTGCGGAAGACAACAGATGAATCTGCTCAATAATCTAACACTAAGAGAAATGAAGAACAATTGTAAAAAACACTTAGAAAACAATAAGAACTTCGTATAGAGAAAGTTGCCAGTGCACTAAGAGAGCTTGAAGGTTGTAGAATTGGTGATCTTGCATGTTGAACCATCCTCCATATTTATAGTGCCTCATGCATTAAATTCATGGGACACACCTGTTGAGCAAAGGATGGACACAGATCTTCAGCAAGGTACATGATGTACCTTTTGTCTTGAGGTGTTTTGGCTTGAAGTGTTGACCTGCAGAGGATGGTAGAGACCTTTCCTTAAAAGAGTGTAAAATACAAAACATACTTTTTCTAATCTTTGAATGAGGTCCACGTCAATGCAAGATATCACAAAGATACTTTGTCAGAAAAGTACAATGTGTTTGAGAAATCTTCAGGACTTGAAGATTAAGAAGTCTTCGGTTGCCGAAGAGTTCTTCGGCTCCTGAAGACTGAGAGGTCTTCGACCCCTAAGACTGAGAGGTCTTCGGCTCCTAAGACTGAGAAGTCTTCGGCTTCCGAAGATTGAGAAATCTTCGGCTCCTGAAGACTGAGATCGGCACCATCCTGGCCAATGGTGTTAATCAAGTAGGAATACTTGGCTTTAGGCTGAAGATTCTATCTTCAATCCGCTTTGAGGGATATTCTCCTTCTTTGTCTTCTTCGGCTGATCTTCGAGTTCACCGAACATTTGTATAGAAACCAAGCTGCTAAAAAGAACCTCAAAATATTCTAAGTATGATGATATAAAATGGAAGATCGGGAGGTCATCTTCAAATCTTCAGATGACCCAACAGTTTTTGAAATCTAAAACCATGGTTAGAATCAAAACCAACAAAAAGATAAAAATTATAGTGCAAAACACATTTTAATGAGGTTTGAGTATTCCTCAAATCTTGAAAGAAGATTGAGTTTCATCATCCTAAATTGGTGGGAATATTATAGTTTGGAAGAAGATGATGCCAATGACTTGGCAATGTGAGGTTTGAATATTCCTCAAATCATGAAATAATTTTGAATTTCATCATCCCACATTGGTGGGAAGGTGATAGTTTGGAAGAAGATAATGGATATATAAAAGAATGATGGATGTTTTTGAAATCTAAAACCATGGTTGGAATCAAAACTAACCAAATGGTAAAATTTATAGTGCAAAAACACATTTAAACGAGGTTTGAGTATTCCTTAAATCTTGATGGGAAAATGATAGTCTGGAAGAAGATGATGGGTATATAAAAGAGTGATGGATGCTATCTAAAACCATGGTTGGAATCAAATGCCTTTGAAATCTAAAACCATGGATGGAATCAAAACCAACCAAAAGGTAAAAATTATAGTGCAAAACACATATTTTAATGAGGTTTGAGTATTCCTCAAATCTTGAAATAAGATTGAGTTTCATCATCCTACATTGGTGGGAAGATGATAGTTTGGAAGAAGATGATGCCAATGACTTCGCAAAGTGAGGCTTGAGTATTTCTCAAATCTTGAAATAAAGTTGAGTTTCATCATCCCACATTGGTGGGAAGATGATTGTTTAGAGTGGATGCTTTTCAAATCTAAAACCATGGTTGGAATCATAACCAACCAAATGGTAAAATTTATAGTGCAAAACACACATTTAAACGAGGTTTGAGTATTTATCAAATTTTGAAATAAGGTTGAGTTTCATCTTCCCATATTGATGGGAAAATGATAGTTTGAAAGAAGATGATGAGTATATAAATTAAAAGAGTGATGGATGCTTTTAAAATCTAAAACCATGGTTGGAATCAAAACCAATCAAATGGTAAAGATTATAGCACATAACACACACTTAAATGAGGTTTGAGTATTCCTCAAATCTTGAAATAATGTTGAGTTTCAGCATCCCACATTGGTGAAAAGATGATAATTTTGAAGAAGATGATAGGTATATAAAAGAGTGATGGATGTTTTGAAACTATATAATCATGGTTGGAATTGAAACCAAACAAATGGTAAAAATTATGGTGAAAACACACAATTAATTAATATCAACATTAAAATAAAAATGATGAGGAGATGATGTGGCACATGTCATTTGAGTATTCATAAGTCTTGAATTATGGTTTGGAGTTGGTTATCCCACATTGGTGGGAAAACGATAGTTTGTAAAATATATATATATATTAAAGAAGAAAGATTAAGAGCTCCTTTATCTTTTTTTCTCCTTTTTTCAATTTTTTAAAATACTAATTAAGTTAAAGACTTTTATGCCCCTATAAGCAAATTGTATGTTTCATAATAAATGGATTTTTGGTAATTTTTCTTCCACTTTAAGTTTAACCTTCTAGACTATATTCAACTTCTTGATAAAAATTCAACTTAAGTTTAACTTCCCAAACTATTCAACTTATTCATAGACATTCCTTTTATCGTTTTGTTGCAATTGGTTTACTTTCTCCAAATCTTCATCTCTCCATTTCTTTATTTCTCAATGTCTTCATCTTCATTTGGTTTTGGCAAAATTGGTATCAAGAAACAATCCATTTTGTTCTTGAACATTATCACGCACCCAAGTTCAACTAGGACTATTTCATGGCGGAATATTAGTACGGTGAAATTTTGCCGATAATGGTAATTTTTATATTTGTATGCCTTTTAGGTTGTTATAGTTTTGATCTCTCAGTATCTTTATTTCTCAATCTCTTCCTCTCCATTTAGTTTTGGAATAATTACTAACAATAAACAATCGATTACGTTTTAAAAACATTCACACACACTCAAGTTCAACCAGGACTACTTCATAAGCGAAAGATTAGCACTGTGAAATTTTGCCGATAATGGTAATTTGATATCTTTGTGCGCTTTTCTCTCAATTGTTATAAATTTTATCGCTATATTCGTTCCTACACAAGAACACAAATTTTTTGTTTAAATGTTTGAGTGGTTTTTTTTTGTTTGAACTCACATCAACAACATTCTCTATTCTAAAGAAGATAAAGATCAAAATATCCTTCTTTATTCTTTCTGATCGGTCGTTAAGTTGTACTTTATTTTCTCGTCAATCACCCTCAATTAATGCATAAAAATGGTAAAACCGAACTACGTTGATGCGTTTTTGTATTTTTATAGGTTTGGAACAATTTGGAGCGAAAAAGAACAAAACGAGGATTTTTGACAGATTTGCGCAACTGTGGCGTTTTGAGTATATCTCACTCGTCCGAGCTCGGATTTGAGTGATTCAAGATGATCTGGAAACCTAACACACAGACCTACGACTTTAAAGTTTTGAGTTTTTGCAAACTCGGAACGAATTGGGGCCGAAATTGACATCGAAGTCCGAACACAACAACTCTTTACTTTTAATTGGGTTTTCTAAATATAAAATCAAATGTTGGGCTTGTTATTTGGGCTGGAAATTAAAAAAGGAATTAAGGAAGCCCGTGGGATTTTGAAATAAGGAACACAAAAATTGAGAGTTTTAGTTAATTTAGGAAATAATAATTTTCTTTTAAGGGGGTGTTTGGGATTGCTTATTTAAAACAACTTATGCTTATTTTGAAAAGTGCTTATCAACTTATGTGGTGTCAAACCGTAGTTTTCTAAAAAGTGTTTGGATTAGCTTATTGTGGTACCAAAACGTAATAAGCTAATAAGTTGTTATTTAAAGGTGTTTGGGATTGTTTATACATATAAAAGAACCAAAAAAGTCATAAGCACTTTTGAAATAAGTTGATAAGTTAGAACAAAATGACTTATCAAAAATAGCTTTTCAGCGGTTTGACACCGCTATAAGCTCTTTTCTTTTCTTTCCATCCAAACACTTAAAAGGGCTTATCTCCGGTGCCAAATCGCAATAAGCTAAAAAACCCCTTAAATAAGCAATCCCAAACACCCCCTAAAAAGAAAAGAAAGTATTTCTTTTTAATTTGGGGGGGGGGGGGGGTTTGAATCGTGAGTTGGAAGAATCATGGGTGGATTTAAGGTGGAGACATGGTGAAGAAAAGGGGGACACAACATCGACAAAAAGAAAAGGCTTGGGGGGGGGGGGGAGATTGACGGCAAAATTTCGGAGGAATCTAACAACTGCGAATAAGGGTTGTTGGTGCAACAATTTGACATTTATTTTGAGGGTTTCTGAAGTGAATTCACAACAAGGAAAAGGAGAACGAACGGGAGAGCGAAAATAACATCAAGAACATCGACTTTGGGGCTGTTGGGAGTTTTTTATCAACCACAATTGACGACCTTGGGGATGGACTGAGGCTATTTCTACAACAGCAAACAAGGGCTCTTGATAGGTTTTCGTTTTCCTTGTTCTCTTTCAGGTATAACATAGAATCGAAACAAGCTATTATTCCATTCATATCATAGTGCATTTATTAATTTCAATTTGGTGTTGGAGTAAAAGCTTGGTTTTGTTCTTGATATTTTTTGGTTTACATTTGTTAATTTTAGTTTGCTTTTAGAAAAAGGTTTGACTTGTTTATTACACGAATTGATCAACACTGCAACCGGTCATGCATTAGAAAGACATCCAGGGGAGTTTTCCGTTCCTCTCATCTTTAGAGCATCTCCAACACCTATGCTAAAATAGAAAAAATTGACATTTTAACAATTTTTTTGCTCTAACAACTATGCTATATCATATGCTAAAATAGAGAAAAGATGAGAGAGAAGGTAAAAAATCTCCAAATTTGGAGAAATCTTTAAAACCCCATATTGAAGAGAGAGAAATAATATTTAATTCTTTTCCGCCAATAGAAGATATTGAAGTTGTATGTTTAGGAGAACGATAATATTTTATTAATATAATTGATGATAGAATTGTTATAGCATAGTTGTTGGAGATGCTCTTATATGTTTTTTCTTTAGCATAATTGCATACATTGGGGACAATGCATGATTAAGTGTGGGGTGTTAAAAACTTAAAATTGATTTGTTCTAGGGAAATAATTCTTTTACAGACATGAGCATAATGAAAAAGTTCTTGTTAGACTCTAAGGAGCATATAACACTAATGAATTGGTCGATTAGTCACCTAAGACTGCGTTGTGTGTCCTGCTATTTGAAACTAGCATTGATTGATTGGGTGAGCACATCTAACCCGTGAGGCATTTGAGTCTTATGACTAAAACATCCAAATAAGTCTCATTTCATTTCATGTGTGTATTACACCTCATGTGCATTGGTCTCTCTAGAGCTTTCATCTATTCTCTTCAAGATTGCATTTAAGTCATGCTTGCATATAAAAGTGATAAAGACCATCTTTGATGTGATTGTTAACCACTTTTAGCCAAAAATCCTACCCTGAAGATGCAATCCACTTGATTAACCATTTTGAGCCTACAAACCCTTTCGTTTGACACACCTAAGCTACATGCCACAAAAGCCAAACAAGTTCCTACCCAACCTTAAGACATTGGGGGTGTGACATTAGACTAAAGAGCTACATCGTTGATACCTTGAAATTGTGGTCTCAAAAGAAGAAAATAGTAGAAAGCAAAGCCTCAGAAAAAAAGAGAAAAGAAAAAAAAGAAAGAGAATCAGCCCAAAAAAAAAAGGCGGCACAAAAATAAGGGGTTTAAAACCCAGTAAATGCCTCGTGTTAAAAAAAAAAGAGAATAAAGGCTTGCAGTCATTGAAATGAGAGGTGCTTGAAAGTTTCAAAGAAAATCACAATGTGATATGCTCTTGGTTTATTGCTCACAATGCCCCTTAGTCTTAACGGTTTTAAAGTCACTTCACCATATATTATCTCACCTTACCCGTTGCCACCATTACAACCCTTGAAAAAGACCTTTTGATTTGTATCTTGTATGCACTTCCAGCGGTGGAGAATGAGAATTTTTGCAAGCCTATGGTAGAGTATCAGTCATGTGAGGATGTCTCGAGCAAAACATATAACCAAAAACACACCAGTGATTGAGTGAATCTTATCCTAGCGAGAGCTTAACGGATCATTTCATGTTAGTTCTCGAACTAGTATGCACGTGCATTCGGTTTTAACACGAATCGTTAATTTAACCACTGACACCCTGAGAAGAACGATACCCTACTTACCCTATCACTAGGTTTGAGATAGGTTTATAAATTTAAACATTGTTGTGCGTTTAACGACGCGTGCATCACTTTCTGCAACTATGTTCATTTAAATGAAGTTTATTTTACCATGTTATGCTATCATGCACATACCTTTGCAAATTGTAATATTTTTTTATGTCTTAAAATTCTTTGTAACCCAAAATGGGTTTTATCAGGATTTATAAAAGTATTAATCAAGTGTTGACAAAGGTTTCACAAAATAGTTCAATTTCCAAGCTCAAACAGTTTCTTTTGCAAAAGACTCATTTAAGAGCATAGTCGTAAAAGGATTGCCAGAAAAATTAATATTGACTTTTGTAAAAAAATGTTAAATACAAGGTAAATAAAAATAAAAGTTTTTTTATTAGAGTAAACTACTATTTTCGTCCTTATGGTTTGTTATTTATAACTATTTTCGTCCCTGATCTTTAAAAAATATTTTTTTGGTCATTATGGTTTACAATTCCATTTGTTTTTAGTCCCTGAGAATAAAAGGGAAAGAAATTGCAAACCACAATGACCAAAAAGCAACTTTTAAAGCCAGGGATGAAAATGGTTATAAACAACAAACCACAAGGATGAAAATCGTAGTTTACTCTTTTTATTATATTAAATGTTGTATAAATAATAATTATATAAATAATAATTATATAAATAAAACATAATACATAAAATGAAAGGGTTAATCATTTAATGAACAATTTTCAATTTAAACTAAATAAAAATTGTAAACAATTGAGTGAATCATTTTGTTTCTATAGTTGAAGATTTAAAGTACATAACTTTTATATGATGTAACTTTCATTTATTTAAAAAGTAGCTTGGTGTTGTACAAAACATATGTGTGTGTTTGTATTATATACATATATGTTATATAGGTCAATAATCAAGTTGAGTTCCTACTTGAAAACAAGTTTCGTTTTGCAATGAAAGATCTTTATCCTTATATGTCACAACTTCAACAACATTTATAAGAACAAAAGTATTGTTTATTCTAGAATTTGTATAGTTTTTCATATTTCAAAATTTGAGTTATTTGGTTGATAAATTATAAACTGAAGTTTTTTTTTCTTATGGTTAATCATGAACTAAGTTTGTTCCATTTTATGAACTCCGAAAAGTTTTTTTTTTTAATTGATTTTGTGTTTTGAGTTAGATCATGAATTAAGATTTGTTATTTTTTTAACAATGATAAGTTTGATGTTTTTTGTTTGTTTGTTAGGATTATCTTCTGAAAATTTTGCATGTTGAAGCTTTGATGGTCGGAGTATTGACGGTAATTGGTGATATAGCGCCTGTAAAGCTCTCAAAACAATAAATTGTAGATATGCTAAATTTTTTTCTCAAAGTGATGTGATCTGATTATTTTCCATCTTAGGGTTTAACTAGATCTTTGCATAAGGATTCTTTCAATCATCTCTTGGGATTTAATTATTTTAGTTTAAAGCCCAATAAAACTTGATGTATTATTTTTGTCGTTAAGTTTGTGTATTGTTTTCATTCGGGTTATGTTTTGGTCCGTCTCTTTGTTTTGATCTTAAATATTATTTTTTAATGATCCTTCTAAACATGGGTGTAAGGTAGCATAAGTGAAAGTGCAAGTATTGTTGCCAATTTAATTGTGTTCCTATATATGTTGCACTAATATACTTTATTGCTTAGATTTTGGTTTCTTTTGTTTAATTCTATACAGAAGATGCATAAGCAATGGATTTTTTGAAAAGATTTAGTTTAGTGATTATTGATTTTTTGGGCTATGCATGATGTCTGTTTGGGAGTGGTTGGGCTAAAATTTTTAACGTAAGTAGCGTGTTTGTTATCGAAATGTTTGACGAAAATGGTCATAGTGGGCATAGGATATTACTATGAGGGATTGATAAAAAAATGGTGGGTTGTTAATACACATTTTTATTTTAAATTGTTGGCTCAATTGGTACTATAGAGGTTGGCTAATAAAATTTACGTTTTTACATTTGGATAAGCGGATTTAAAAAATGTAAAACGGTATGCTTTTAGAGAATTTATCATTGTCAAACTATGTTTTTGGAAGACATGCATTTTGCTTGAGCCTATTTTTCTTTTGTAATTGTTGTTTTTCCTTTCAAATAAAAGATTTTTGGGGGAGTATATTCTTTTTATCCAAAAAAATGTAATAACCCGGTTTGGTATGTAAATTCCTGGAAGGTGAGGGTAAAGATGTCAAAGGGGAAAAGTTGGGGACTTAAGAGCAATTGTTGAGAATTGGCATTTTTAAGGAAGAGAAAAACCCTAATCCTCTAGTGCTGGAGCCGTCACCAAGAGGAGAGGAAGGAAATAGGTCCTAGAGTGCTACGCAAGGGAAGCTATTGAAAGATTTTGGGAGACTCCATTGATTTCAAGTAAGTTGTTCATCTCTAGCCATCTCTCTCACTTTTAACATTTGATGATTTAATCAAGAAAATGAAGAAAATTGGAAAGGAATCCACACCCTTATACAAAGGAATGTTTGGGTGTCAATCTCTTGGTTTAGGAGAGAATAACTGTTGTTATTTTGGGATAGATGATTAATTTAAAGTTTGCTTCTGCATGTCCAGGGGGTTATGGTTTGGAGATTAGATCGTAAAAGGATGAAGAACCCTCTATAAATCGAGGACTTTGTTTGCAGAAATCTTCCCAATCGAGGGTCGCGAATCCGTTAGTGGGAAAACTGGGAACCCGATGTGTGTGGGAGATAGGAACCCGATACGTTTGAGTAGTGGTTATAAGACCCGGGACCCAATCCGGGAGACCTCCCGTTCGGGAAGCCATCTCGACTAGTCTTCAACCGGGAAGGGAACCCGGGAGACCCCAATCCGAGAACCAGATGGGCCGGTGTGTATGACACCCGGGAGTGTAGACAGATCCGGGAGAACCCGGGGATGGAACCTGAGCCAACATAACCCGAGTGTTACCGGGGACATGCAAACTGGGAGAGACTAGAGACCGGGATCCAACCTGGGTAGGTTGAGTGGCCCGAGACCGGGACCCGGGTAGATGGTTCATGGTCGAAGCCGAGAGTGGGCTTCTTGGGTCTGGAGTTCGAGTGCTGGGGGGGGGAGTTTCCTTATTTGGGCTTATAATCCGATTAGGATAAGTAATGTCATAATTTCTCATTACCATGTTTATTTGTAGGAGCTCGGTCCTGTTGAAGCGAGTATTGTGTGTGCCAAGTTTCCATTCACCCATTCATCAGGTGAGTTCCCTTGTTACCTTTCCGGTTTTTATGGAAATGCGTTTAACTCTTAAATGCTTGACCTGTGTTGGTATGGTTAATGGTCGGAACGTGATATATGGTTCACTTGACTTTATAATGAAAGGCTTTCCGCTTATTCACTATTATTATGTTTATTCATTGTGAATTGTCGATTGAATATGGAGTCAAATATCATTGTTTTGTGGAGAAGTCTTGAGGATCCGGATGGAGCCGTGTGCCTTGAATCCGTTTCTTGTGCACACGGAAATGACATCTACTAGGGGGCCAAAAGAAATAGGGATCTACTAGGGGGCCCTGAGTGTGGATATCACGAGGTGATGGAGTTGAGTCATTGTGAAATTTTATCGGTGTGGAACTGTTTTCGATATTATCCTTTGTTATTTTAAAACTTATCGATTGTTATTGTTGCGAAGAAATTTTTATTCTTTAATTAAATTACCGTGGAAGAGAATTCACAAGACCTCATGATCTAACCCTCGCTTTTCAAAACTAAAACCTTTTTCAGGTAAAGGTTTAGTTAGAAGTTCGTTCGAGATATTTTGGGAGGCGTGTCGTGGTAGAGTATTGGAGAGAGCCGAAGTCCGATAGGCTTAGACTACCTCAGCTGTTGTTATATTTTTTTTCCTAGGGCTATTTTCTATTGTTTTGGAATTTTTTGTAACCTGTGTCATATGAGACCTTATCGAACGTAGTGTTATCTGTGTGTTTTTATTGGTTTTTGGGTCGTTACAAATAGTATCAGAGCCATAGTTTAAGGGATTTAGGTGACCGGATGAGCCTAAACTTAAACTGTGGAGTAAAGGGGGACACAACTGAGATGTAGGATGTCTTTAGAAAGATCACTCTAAGCGCATTAAATATAAGGTAGTGAGGATTGTCATGTAGGGTAAATTTATATTACACCTGGCCAGTGTAATTGCGAATTTACAAGTACATGGATGAACTCAAATTGCCTTACTATGCGTAGCTGTCGATAGAATGTTGGTTATGTACGTATGGGGTAAAGTTCTAGCTTTGCGACGTTAATAATGGTTTTGTTGTGAGGCGTGACATCGCTCATGGTGTAATTGAGGACACACCTGGAAGGAGTGTTGTTCGGGACGATATTAGAACGACCAAAGGTAGAACTTCATGAGTTCGGATTGGGTGAATGACTGATTAAGGGTAAACTCTTAGTTTGAGTGAGTCCCCATGCTGGGAGCGGTTGTGCCGATCATTTCGGATAGGAGATGAGGTTTAGATTAGGATTTTGAAAATTTTAGCTCAAGGTCGGGTAAAGGAAGTGAGCCTATGACTCTCAAATCAGCGATAGAGCAGCAAGGTTGTTGGAGAGAAGATATCGGGGTTGGAATAAATTATTGAAGGAGCAGAATCTGGAGAAAATTTGGTGGCTTATCGATCCGTAAGAGTCAAATTTTTTTGAAATCGTATGATTTGTAAATTTTTGCTCAAAACGTGAATTTTGTTGGGTGATCAAACAGGTAGGCTGTGAAGCACCTGTGCAAGAAGTTGTTGCTAGGACGACAAAGTGATCGTTAGTCAAATGTAGGGTGCCAATGATAACTGTGTGGGTGTAGCGGTTGATCTAGACTGAGTGAATAACCTTCAATTCCAAGTTGAGTTCATGCATTGTGTCTTTAAAGGTATTACAAGAGCTCTTTCATGATTAAAAGTAGATGCATACATAACAAATTTCATGTTTTGGGAAATAATTTGACACGTGCAAGCGTGCGTTTAAAGTGGAAAGACAAACCTATTTTCGTTGAATAATAAAATTTTGAATCTAGTGATTTGCGAATTATATCATTTCTCTTTTGTGTTGAGATAAACTTATTAGCGAAAATCATGAACACATTTGGTTGCAAGCCTTTATAACCAAAATGAGTTTTGACATGTTGATATCTTATAAATGAGTGCGGAAGCCGACTGTTTTACCTTATAGAAGTGATTTTGTTCAGAACTCTTCTAGTCGTTTAGGGAAGGTTTGTTTCCATATTTCAGTTGTAGCGACATCGTTTTAGTTGGTTAAGGTTAAGTTTTACCGAAAGATTGTGTGCGAACGATTCTTGAGATCGTTGTGCATGATTTTGAAATCATGAGAGCGTTGAGCCATGTGTGCTCAAGTGGCTTTCAGGTGTTGTACCTTTCGAATGTTCAAAAAGGAAAAGTGATTTTAAATTATCGTGTCGTCATGCATGAAGGCTATGAATTCAGTAGGTCGTGAAAGCTATTGGATTTAAAGATAAGGAAGTGTTTCAAGAGTGGAGATGAGTCAGTCAAGCAAATGGTGGGTGATTTATGATCCCGATATTTTTAAGGGAGAGAGGTGTTAACGGAATGTCAGAAATGGACTTTGGCATTGACTGTATTTTGGTAGTTTGAACTATTGTTCGGTATCGTGAAATGTTCTTGTTAGGGATCGGTTGTGTCTGGGGGGAAAAACTTGAATCCGTCGAGGTATTGGTATTGGTAACTCGTAATGTGTAGCGATGAGATGCAATATTTAAATGTTAAAGAAATCGAGCCTAAACTTCTGGGGTGGTCTTGGGAGTTGGACCTCGCACCAAGTAAGCTTTAAGCCTCTTTCAAATGGGGTCGGTGAGGTGTCAAACTAAATGCGATATGTTGGGTAAAGTAGGTTCTATGAGAAATTCGTGTGGTCAGGGATATTTTGGGAGTATAATCAGGTCGTTTCTTTTGTTATTGAAGTTGGCGTCTGGCTAAGATGTGCAAGGTTAAAGGTATTGTCAGGAGTTTAGGAATCTAAGAATTCACCTTGGTGGGTGTAGACATAAGAGGTCGTTCAGAAAGGATGAATTCTTGTCGAATGTTGGACCACCTTGCGAGGGCGTTAGGTCAGTGGTAGATTGCTACTTAGAGGAGAGTTTTCCCTACAAGGTGTTGGTGGTTCGTAAAAAGGATGAAGCAATTCGTACGACCGAAGTGAATGCAATGATTATATCGACCGGTAAGAGAATGTGCCTTGGCTTTGGAATGGGTTATTGGGATATTGCAGTGAATCGACTAGGAATGAATATTCGCGAGTAATTTGGGGAAATCTTGAGTTATGGTCCATCTGGATTTGGGAAGAGACAAGGTCGTGAGATAGACGTGGTTATTTTATATGCATGCAGTTGAATTTGAAGGCAAGATTGTTTATGTATGCAAATAATCGTGAGAACCTGGTCCGCGGTGTGATGGCGTGGGTGGAGATTCTGTGGATAAGTTAGTGGCATCTGTTTCCAAGCTAGCCATGCAAGTCAGTGCCAAAGTAATGTGTTGATAAAGGATGATAAGCATAAATGGAAGCCCTTTATGGAGGTTCGGATGAACTTATATAAAGTGTTAAACATGTCGTTGGGATGCATGGACTGTAAGTTGGCGTTATAATAGGGCTATTTCCATAATGGAAGGGCGAAACAGTAGATGATGGGTACACAAAAGAGGAACCATGTGCTTTTGGGTTGTGCAAGTCGTTGAGTAAGTCTTTTTTTTTTGGGATGTCATAATTGGTTTTCTCGGGTGAGAATTGTAATGAAATTTTTTGGCTAGGCATATCCATGTGTATGAGCCATCGGCACGTATGGTGTGGTCAGAAAATAGAGTGAGCAATGTTCCATACTAGCCGAATGTGGTAGGAAAGGTATGTTGAAGTGAGAAAGTAATCTGGAATTTTGAAGTTTCATTCTAGTTTTTGAAAGGCTTGGTAATAGTGGTTGAACATGATGCTCAGAGGGAAAGATCAGCGGAATTGAGTAGGTGTTAGTGCAATGGTTATTAGAGTAAGCATTGTGTTCAATGTTGTGCAATCTAGGAGGGTTCTGTGAGGATGTGTCGATCCTTTTTGTGAGGTAAATGAAACCGGAAATTAAAATTTGGAAGGCTACGGGTTAATGATGGGTTCAGTGGTATTCTGTTGGGTGCATGGGGGTCTGGCTCACCTGGTTGGTGGGCTTTTCAGGCAAAGGAACATGTGGGGATGAGATTTTGGTCATTATGTTCTTAGTACAGATAAAAAAGGGTGCCATCAATGTATCAGTAATCGATATTTTATTATTAGGGGTAAGCGCAAGTCATATTTCTGGACGTTAATAAAAGATTGAGCAGTTTAATAAAGAAAACTCTTATTAATGATTTTGGAGATGAGGTCCAAGGGAAACCTGGAATTAACTTGACAGATTAAGTGGGTGTCCTTAGTCGAGAGTTCATGTTATTTGGGTGTTGATTTCAATAAAATTCATTCTTTCCTTGGGAAAGTGAAATTTGACCGCATTCTTTTAGGCCAGTTGCAACTATTGAAAGGTTCAGAGTGGTGGTGTTGTATATGGGTGTACTCAATGAAAGTGTGGGACATTCATATAGTATTGCAAGTCGCTAATTTAGAGGGCTCTTGCGAGAAGTTGGTACAACGATATCTTTCAAGTTGTTGAACGGATTGGGAAGGGGTTGTACAATATCGATCTACTAGAAGAATTAAGGGATATCCACAATACATTCCATGTCTCCAACATGGGAGAACGTTTGGAGCAAGTAGCAAGGCAGTGCCAATGCAAGACGTTCAATGAGGCGAGGAGATGAACTTTATAGGAAAACCTGGAAAGGTTGTCGGTCGGAAGATCAAACGTTTGAGTGTTTAGGAGAGCACCGTAGTGAAAATTCATTGAATTGCGTCAAAGAACCGGAGGCTACCGGTGATTATAAGGTCCATCGGGTGAGGACAAAAGAAATCAGATTGATGAAGGAATTTAGGGGAGATAATTCTTTTAAGGGGAGGTGTTGTAATAACCCGGTTTGGTATGTAAATTCCTGTAGGTAAGGGTAAATATGTTAAAGGGGAAAAGTTGGGGACTTAAGAGCAATTGTTGAGAATTGGCATTTTTAAGGAAGAGGAAAACCCTAATCCTCTAGTGCTGGAGCCGTCACCAATAGGAGGTGAAGGAAATAGGTCCTAGAGTGCTAAGCAAGGAAAACTATTGAAAGATTTTGGGAGACTCCATTGATTTCAAGTAAGTTGTTCATCTCTAGCCATCTTTCTCTCTTTTAACATTTGATGATTTAAGCAAGAAAATGAAGAAAATTGGGAAGGAATTCACACCCTTATACTAAGGAACGTTTGGGTGTCAATCTCTTGGTTTATGAGAGAATAATTGTTGTTGTTTTGGGATAAATGATTAATTTAGAGTTTACTTCTGCAAGTCTATGCGGTTATGGGTTGGAGATTAGATCGTAAAATGATGAAGAACCCTCTGTAAATCGAGGACTTTGTGTGCCAAAATCTTCCCAATCGAGGGTCGCGAACCCGTCAGTGGAAAAACCGGGAACCCGACGTGTGTGGGAGTCGGGAACCCGGCGTGTTCGAGTAGTGGGTGCAAGACCCGAGGACCCAACCCGGGAAACCTTTCGTTCCGGAAGCCATCTCGGCTAGTCTTCAATCGGGAAGGGAACTCGGGAGACCCCAATCCGAGAACTAGATGGCCCAGTGTGTATGACACCCGGGAGTGTAGACAGATCCGGGAGAACCCGGGGATGGAACCAGAGACGACATAACCCGAGTGTTACCGGGGACGTGCAAACCAGGAGGGACTAGAGACCGGGAACCAACCCGGGTAGGTTGAGTGGGCTAGGACCGAGACCCGGATAGATGATTCATGGCCGAAGCCGAGAGTGAGCTTCTTGGGCCTGGAGTTCGAGTGCCGAGGGGGGAGTTTTCTTATTTGGGCTTATAATCCGATTTGGATAAGTAATGTCATAATTTCTCATTACCATGTTTATTTGTAGGAGCTCGGTACTGTTGGAGCGAGTATTATGTGTGCCAAGTTTCCAGTCACCCATTTATCAGGTGAGTTCCCTTGTTACCTTTCCCGTTTTTATGGAAATGCGTTTAACTCCTAAATGCTTGAATTGTGTTGGTATGGTTAATGGTCAGAACGTGATATATGGTTCACTTGACTTTATAATAAAAGGCTTTCCGTTTATTCACTATTATTATATTTATTCATTGTGAATTGTCGATTGAATATGGAGTCAAATATCATTGTTTTGTGGAGAAGTCTTGAGGATCCGAACGGAGCCGTGTACCTTGAATCTGTTTCTCGCGCACACGAAAATGGCATCTACTGGGGCCAAAAGAAATGGGGATCTACTGGGGGGCCCCGAGTCTGAACATCACGAGGTGATGGAGTTGAGTCATTGTGAAATTCTATTGGTGTGGAACTGTTTTCGGTATTATCCTTTGTTATTTTAAAACTTATTGATTGCTATTGTTGCGAAGAAAGTTTTATTCTTTAATTAAATTACCGTTGGAAGGGAATTCACTAGACCTCATGGTCTACCCTCGCTTTTCAAAACTAAAACCCTTTTCAGGTAAATGTTTAGTTAGAATTTCGTTTGAGATATTTTGGGAGGCGTGTCGTGGTAGAGTATTGGAGGGAGCCGAAGTCCAGTAGGCTTAGACTACCTCAGCTGTTGTTTTATTTTTTTTCCTAGGGCGATTTTCTATTATTTTGGAATTTGTTGTAACGTGTCATATGGAACCTTATCGGACGTAATGTTATATGTAATGATTATATTGGTTTTTAGGTGTTTACAAAAAATCTCATTTCAAAACACTATTTTGTTTAATAAAATAAATAAAAGAACGTATTAAATTCCAGTTTGTTATTAAGACATTAATTTTATGAGTGAGGAATATTTTGTGCTTATTTATGTCATTTTAAACCAACAAACTTCACATTATGGTGAAGATTAAATCGATGGTCGAGTATCTATCGATGAATAAGAAACCTAAAAAAATTCATATTTAAAACTCAAATCAATTAAAATAATTTATAATTTTCATTTCTAGTACATTCATTGTTTTATATTGTATTTTATTAGTTAATTAACAAATTATGTTTCTTATATTATAATTTAACATATTTCATGACAAAAAAAATCGTTATACACTAGTATATATATGAAAAGAGAAACCAAACATAATGACTTGACAACATGGAGTTTGAGTATTCCTCAAATCTTGAAATATGGTTGAGTTTTATCATCCCACATTGGTGGGAAGATGATAATTTGGAAGAAAATGGTGGGTATATATAAAAGTGATGGATGCTTTTGAAATCTAAAACCATGGTTGGAATCAAAACCAACAAAAAAGTAAAAAATATAGTGCAAAACACATATTTTAATGAGGTTTGAGAATTCCTCAAATCTTGAAATAAGATTGAGTTTGATCATCCTACATTGGTGGGAAAGATGATAGTTTGTAAGAAGATGATGTCAATGACTTGGCAATGTGAGGTTTGAGTATTCCTCAAATCATGAAATAATTTTGAGTTTCATCATCCCACATTGGTGGAAAATGATAGTTTGGAAGAAGATAATGGATATATAAAAGAATGATGGATGTTTTTGAAATCTAAAACCATGGTTGAAATCAAAACTAACCAAATGGTAAAATTTATAGTGCAAAAACACACATTTAAACAAGGTTTGAGTACCTCAAATCTTGAAATAAAGTTAAGTTTCATCATCCCATATTGATGGGAAAATGATTGTCTGAAAGAAGATGATGGGTATATAAAAGAGTGATAGATGTTATCTAAAACCATGGTTGGAATCAAATGCCTTTGAAATCTAAAACCATGGATGGAATCAAAACCAACCATAAGGTAGAAATTATAGTGCAAAACACATATTTTAATGAGGTTTGAGTATTCCTCAAATCTTGAAATAAGATTGAGTTTTATGATCCTACATTGGTGGGAAGATGATAGTTTGGAAGAAGATGATGCCAATGACTTCGCAAAGTGAGGTTTGAGTATTCCTCAAATCTTGAAATAAGGTTGAGTTTCATCATCCCACATTGGTGGGAAGATGATTGTTTGGAGTGGAAACTTGAATCAAAACGAACTAAGGATTGGTTCAAAAGGTTGAAATGAGTTCCTAAATAATTAGAATTTTTTTAAGGCAAAAAAATATAGCACATACACATATATGCGTAACTGTATGTATATGTATATATGTATTTACATATATGAAATGATTCATAACGGTAACCGTGTCCATTGTCACAACTCACATGACCAAATTGTTGCATCGTAAGATCTTTCAAAATAGTAGGTTTAGAAAATTAAAATCAAGACATTTTTTAAATTAAGAATTGGTTTAATGGATTGAAATGATTTCCTGATATTATATTTATTTTTTAAGACAAAAAAATGTAAAACACATATAGTTATGCATCTAAGATGATTCATTGTTATTAACTTAAAAATGAGCATTTTAAAATATTTAAAAGTTTATCTATAGGTGGTGAAGACCCTTACAATAAAGACACAATGAGATTTCAAAAAAGGGTATGAGGATGAGATAACTTTATGGCTATTGTAAATATTAAATATTTTATGAGGTATGGGTTGTAGATGCAAATTTCAACTCTCATGTCCAATCAACAATCAAGTTGTTGAATAATTACCCATATAAATCATGTAGATGAATAGGAGATTATGTAGTATAAATACCCTCTTGTGTAAATGTAAAAATGCACATCATTACTTGCATAAGTTTTTCATTCTCTCCAACTCTTCTTACTTTCTTTTCTCTATAAGTCTCTTAATCCATTATTAATCTAGTGTTAATCTTGGTAATTTATAACACGTTATAAGCATGAGAGTTCTAATCAAGCATGTTTGTACTTATGGTGCTCCCACTTCTTTGTATTTTGATATTTATCGACATAAATGGATTCTAATTTTTTCCTCGTTATTTGATAGTTACAATATGTCAAATCTTGCAAAGATTGATTTTTTGCGGCTATTAATGTAAATGGAAGGAACTATATGTCCTGGATTATGGATGTCAAAATGCACCTTGAGTCTATGGGTATTTTAGACACTTTAAATGAAAACAATCAATGCTCATCGCAAGACCAAGCAAAGGCCAACATTTTTCTTCGGAAACATGTTGACGACATGTTAAAATTTGAATATCTCAATACCAGTGATCCAAGCATTCTGTGGAAAGACCAGAAAGATAGGTTTGATCACCACAAGGAAGTTTTACTTCCGGTTGCCAGAGATGAGTGAATGCTATAGCTCTGCATTGTTTAGAGTATGTTCACAACTTAGGTTTTGTGGAAAAAGTGTTACTGATGCGGATATGATGGATAAAACATACTCTACTTTCCATGCATCAAACATTACTTTGCAACAACAATATTGAATGCAGAAATTCACAAGATATTCTTAGCTTAATCATGTTTATTTGTTGCAGAACAAAATAATGAACTCTTAATGAAAAACCATCAATCACGTCTGATAGGTTCAGTAGCATTTCCTGAAGCAAATGCTATAAACAATGATAGTCCTAGAAATAATTTTTATGGACAGGGACATGGACGTGGTCGTGGACGAGGTCGTGGTCACTTTGGCCAAAATCATTTTTATGGTCGAAACTACAATTTTGGTCGAGGCCACCCTTACGGTCGGGGTCGTAGTTTTAATTGTGGTCGTGGGTAAAGATCAAATAATCATCATGCTTCACAAAGCTACAAGACCCAACCGCAAAATAAGCTCAAAATGTCAAAACATGATGCAAGAACAAGTCATACTCAAAATCCTGAAGGTTCTTTTTACAGATGCGGTAGCACAGACCAATGGTTAAGGACATGCCGCATACCTCCACATCTCTGTCAGCTCTATAAAGAATCTCTCAATGGAAAAGAGAAGGAAGTAAACCTTATGGACAACTTGGAGTTGTCAAACACTGAGCTAAATGTTTTTGATTTCCTTAACGATATCGACCTTTGATTTATATAAATGTTGTTGGTCTTTTTATTCTAATAAATATGTATTTTCATTTTCGTAACTATGTATTCTCTTTTTATGTTATATGAATTTGATGGTCTTCTTATTCTAATAACTATCTATTTCCTTTTTCATATAAAATATTTCTATAATAACATTGTCCTATTATTACGATTTTTATTTTTATTTTTATTATTATAAACTTATAGTTTGTTTCATATTTGAAGATTGATATGAATTCCATTGGAGCACAACATCAAGCAAATGTTGGAGACTTATGTATACCGGATAGTGGTACCACACACACCATCCTGAAAGCTAAGAAATATTTTTCTAAATTAAAACCAACAAAAGGGACCATACATACTATATCACGTCCTGCAGACATGATAGAAGGAATAGGAATAGCTCATTTCTTATTACCGAATGGTACAAAGTTCCTTATAAATAATGCTTTGTTTTCTCCAAAATCGAAAAGAAATCTATTAAGTTTCAATGACGTATATCTTAATGGATATGATACTCGAACGGTGATCTCAGGAAATGAGAAATATATGTATATTACTGATAAGAACCATGTATTAGAAAAACTACCAATACTTCATTCTGGTTTACATTATACATATATAAATGTGGTTGAAACAAATATGGTAGTTAAAGAAAAATATTGTGATCCTGCGATATTTAGTTTATGACATGACAGGTTAGGCCATCCAGGATCGACAATGATGCACAGGATAATTGGAAGTACACATGGACATCAATTGAAGGACTAAAAGCTCCCTCAAACAGGTAAAGTTACTCCATGTACATCTTGTTCACTTGGAAAATTAATTGTGAGACCTTCACCATCTAAAATTGAAAAGGAATTACTTATGTTTCTTGAAAGAATTCAAGGTGATATATGTGGACCAATTCATCCACCATGTGGACCATTTAGATACTTCATGGTCTTAATAGATGCATAAAGTAGATGGTCTCATCTTTGCCTCTAATCAACTTGTAATGTGGCATTTGCAAAGTTTCTTTCTCAAATTATTAAATTAAGAGCACATTTTCCAGATTATTCTATTAAAAAAGTGAGACTTGATAATGCCGGTGAATTTACATCTCAAGCATTTAATGACTATTTCATGTCTGTAGGAATTGTTGTTGAACATCCAATGACTCATGTTCACACACAAAATGGTTTAGCTGAATCATTAATTAAACGTCTCCAACTAATAGCTAGACCATTAATAATGAGAACAAAACTTCCAATTTCTATATGGGGTCATGCAATTTTACATGCTGCATCATTAGTTCGCATAAGACCGAATGCATATCATACATACACTCCTATACAACTTGTTTTTGGTCAAGTGACAAATATTTCCCACCTTAGAATTTTTGGATGTGCAGTATATGTCTCTATTGCACCACCACAACGCACAAAAATGGGTCCTCAAAGAATGTTGGGAATATATGTTGGATATGAGTCATCTTCTATCATAAGATATCTTGAACCACTAGCGGGTGATGTTTTTACAACACATTTTGCCGATTGCCATTTTAACGAGACAATATTCCCAGCATTAGGGGGAGAAAAGAAAATCCAGGAAAATGATGTTTCATGGTGTGAACCGTCATTGTTGTATCTTGATCCTCGTACGAAACAATGTGAAACATAAGTGCAAAAGATAATGCATTTACAAGAAATTGCAAATCAATTACCTGATGTATTTACTGATACAAAGAGAGTGACTAAATCTTATATACCATCTGTGAATGCTCCAACTCAAATTGAAGTCCCAGTTGAACAAACAAATAATAATGTCACTGAAGAGTCTAAAGCACGCCTGAAGCGTGGAAGACCATTGGGATCTAAAGATAAAAATCCCCGAACGAGAAAAGGAACGGGAACTACAATTGGTAACGAGGAAAGTGTTTCCGAAGAGATACAAAATATCAAAAATTTCCCTAGAAGAGGAAATGAATGATAACAATAAAGAGGTTGCAATCAATTATGGGTATACAAAAAATTATTGAACAAAAATGAAATGAGAAATATCGATGATATATTTTCTTATGCTGTTGCATGTGATATTTTTGGAAATGATGACCCTAAACCAATGTCTGTCATTGAATGTCAAAATAGACAGGATTTGTAATAATAGTTGTTTATGTTGATGATCTGAATATCATTGGGACAAATAAAGAGATCCATGAAGTGATTGTGCTTTTGAAGCAAGAATTTGAAATGAAAAACCTTGAAAAAACCTAATACTGTCTTGGTTTACAGATTGAGCACATGTATAATGGAATACTTGTGCATCAATCAAATTTTGTTGAAAAGGTCTTAAAACGTTTCAATATGGACAAAGCAAATTCTTTAAGCACTCCAATGGTGTAACACCTCAAAAAAAATAAGAGTAAAATAAAACATTTAAAACCTGACAATTGACAAAGATAAATCCATTAACTTCCCATAAATGGGATCAGTCCTTAAGACTTTACAATTCTATACAGGGATTGCATCAAAAGAATGGGACTTAACAATGCCCAACATCAATACTAAATTATCTCCAAAAACCTCGAGACTCAAAACTCGTCTCTCCAAAAAACCCGGCACCCACCGCTAATGGAAACCTGTTATACATATCATTTGAGAAAAAGTGTCAGACTATAAAGCCTGGTGAGAACATACAGTTTATAAAGCTCAAAAGATATAAACATCAATATCATAAAGAAGTCTTTTCATAAAGGTTTAGTTCATAAAGATAACATTTTGCCACAACCGGGCCTCTTCGGTCCAAAACTCTTAAACGGTGATAAAAGGACCATTTTACCAAGGAGAGTGGTGAAACACAAAGTTAGGCCAACAAACCGAGTTATGAGCTAAACACTTGGAGTCCTCAGCAATGAACCCAGAGTCCGTGCTACGAAGTGAGATCGCGCTCCCAAGGGAAACCAATGTATACTCCTTCACTAGGATCACCATGAACCATGGCTAGTATCCGGCCTCACATAACCGTACCAAGTTGTCCCCAAGGAAACATGTGATCCATAGCTACAACTTGGGGAATATAACCTCCCAACTAAACAATCTACTCTAAAACCTAGGGATCCACTAGCAATGGTACGGACTCGTCACAACAACATATGCGACCAACCATAAATCAATATATGGTTACAAGTACATTTTATAAACAAAATGCTACTTCCAGTTCAACTTCTGGTAAGAATGAATACCATTAAAATGAGTTCATAATCATTCTTTTCAAACGACCACATAATGTGCAAGTAAAACATCATTTTACTTTAATAAGGCGGAACCCGTCATTTTGGTCAAAACTGACCGGGAACCCCGAGATTCACCAAAAACTTCATTTATAACGAAATGTAGAGATCATAAAATCATACCGTAGAAATACTTCAGATTTCGCAAATAAGAGTTTTGACATGTATAAAGTTTGTAAAATGATAGTAGGAACTCACCGGTAGGTTTTCAGAATAAAACCCGGAAAACCAGATAATGACCACGACGTAGAGGTGAAGCTTAAAACACCGACCCCTCGCTGGAAACACCGAAAACTAGCAACCAAACGAACACTTGAAGATCGGAGAAGAAAAGAGAGAAAAGAGGAGAAAGAGAGAATAAAATCTGAGATTTTAGAAAATCTCATCCAAATGAGATATTTCAGCAAGGCTTTGCACAACTCCCAACACAGCGCACGACCCGTGCGTTTTCCAAAGGGAAGGGCGCACGGCCCGTGCGTTCTCTACTGACTCGCGCACTGCTTCATGAGCACGACCCGTGCGCATTTCCTGAAGGATGGCGCACGACCCGTGCGCCCTGTAGACAGAAACTTCAACCTCCTTTCTTCTTTACAAACTCTCAAAACCAAACGAAAATTCGGGGTGTTACAATCCTCCCCAACTTTTCCGGAGGTAGCAAACATGAAACGTGTTGTGTATTCTGCTCAACTCCGGTGGCAGTTCCAACTGGTAGGCTTGCAAACCCACCCGTTTAAGCACTTTGAAAGGTCCGAGGAAACGGGGACTCAGCTTCCCACGCTTTCCGAACCGTATAATACCTTTCCACGGCGACACTTTAAGCATAACGCGGTCGCCTACTTGGAATTCCATCGGTCGCCTCTTCTTATCGGCATAGCTTTTCTGACGATCCTGAGTTGCTTTCATTCTTTCACGAATGCACTTGACCTTATCGGCAGTCTCTTGCACGATTTCAGGTCCGGCAAACTGCTTTTCTCCCGCTTCAAGCCAGCATACGGGAGTCCGACACTTCCGCCCATACAAAGCCTCAAAGAGTGCCATTCCGATACTCGAGTGGTAGCTATTGTTGTAAGCGAACTCCACCAAAGGCAGGTGAGAGTCCCAACTACCCCCGAAATCGATGACACACGACCTCAACATGTCTTCTAAGGTTTGGATTGTTCGTTCGCTCTGCCCGTCGGTCTGCGGATGGTAAGCCGTACTCAACTTAACTCGCGTGCCAAGCTCTTTCTGAAATCCATCCCAAAAGTTCGAAGTGAACCGACTATCGCGATCCGACACGATCGACAACGGTATGCCGTGCCTCGAGACCACCTCATCGATATAAAGCTTTGCTAGCTTATCCATCGGTAGAGTCTCGCGCATATCCAGGAAATGAGCGCTCTTCGTCAATCTGTCAACTATTACCCAAATGGTATCGTGACCTCGAAGAGTTTTAGGCAACTTCGTCACGAAGTCCATGGTGATATGCTCCCATTTCCATTCGGGAATCTCTAAAGACTGAAGACTCCCGTATGGTCTCTGATGTTCGGCCTTAATTTGCGAACACGTCACACAACGCTCAACGTAACGTGCCACATCAAGCTTCATTACCGGCCACCAATAATGCAACTTCAAGTCCCTGTACATCTTTGTGCTTCCCGGATGTATGGAATACCTGGACTTGTGTGCATCTTCTAGTAACAGCTCACAGTTACCCCCAATCTTGGGCACCCATACACGACCGCTGAACAGTTTCACTCCACGGCTATCTTCCGTCAAGAATAAACGTTGTTTGGTCATGACTTCTTCTTTGAGATTCTCTTCTAACAGTGCTTCCACCTGTGATGCCTTGATCTTCTCAACAAGGCTAGATACTAGCTCGATTCTCGAATGGGTAGCTCGAATGCTTCCGCTATAGTCCTTCCGACTTTGCGCATCGGCCACCACGTTCGCCTTACCTGGATGGTAAAGCAATTCACAGTCGTAATCTTTCAGCAACTCAAGCCACCTCCTTTGCCTCATATTCAGCTCTTTCTGATCAAAGACATACTTCAGGCTCTTGTGATCCGTGTAAAGAGTACATTTTGTGCCGTATAGGTAATGTCGCCAATGCTTCAAAGCGAACACCACTGCTGCTAACTCCAGATCATGGGTTGGATAATTCTGCTCGTGTACTTTGAGCTGTCTCGAGGCATAGGCGATTACCTTACCTCGTTGCATCAACACACAACCCAATCCCATCTTTGAAGCGTCGCTGTAAACCACGAAATCTTCCGACCCTTCAGGTAACGTCAAGATCGGAGCTTCACACAACTTCTTTTGAAGGATCCGGAATGCCTTCTCTTGGGTTTCGGTCCATTCAAACTTCACATTCTTCCGAGTCAGAACTGTCAAGGAAGAAGCGATCTTGGAAAAGTCTTGAATGAATATCCGGTAGTATCCTGCCAGACCCAAAAAACTTCTAATCTCTGACGGACTCTTAGGAGGCTCCCAATTCATCATAGCTTCAATCTTGGAGGGATCTACTTTCACTCCGTCTCGAGTGACTACGTGCCCCAGAAATTGTACTTCTTTAAGCCAAAAGTCGCACTTGGAAAACTTGGCGTACAATCTTTCTCTTCCCAACACTTCCAGAACCTCACGTAGATGTTGTTCGTGTTCCGACTCGCTCTTGGAGTACACTAGTATGTCATCAATGAATACAATGACCGACTTGTCAAGGAAAGGTCGGCACACTCTATTCATTAAGTCCATAAACACTGCTGGTGCGTTCGTCAGGCCAAAAGGCATTACAAGGAACTCGTAATGGCCGTAACGCGTTCTGAAAGCCGTCTTCGGAACATCTTCTTCTCTTACCTTCACTTGGTGATAACCTGATCGTAAGTCGATTTTGGAGAAACAACCCGCTCCTTGAAGTTGATCGAACAAGTCGTCTATTCTCGGAAGCGGATACCTGTTCTTCACTGTAGCTTTGTTCAACTCACGATAGTCAATACACATCCTCATTGTGCCATCCTTCTTCTTGACAAATAAGACCGGAGCTCCCCAAGGCGACGAACTCGGTCTTATGAATCCCTTCTCCAATAGTTCTTTGAGTTGTGCTACCATCTCTTGCATCTCCGATGGCGCTAAGCGATAAGGTGCTTTAGCGATCGGTGCAGCGCCAGGCACAAGATCAATCCGAAACTCTACCTGACGATCGGGTGGTAACCCAGGCAAGTCGTCCGGAAAGATATCTGGAAACTCACGCACGATCTTCACATCTTCCAGCTTTGATTTCTCTAACTTAGCATCGATCACATAGGCTAGGAAAGACGAACATCCTTTTACTAAGCACTTGCGTGCCTTTGCCATTGTGATTATTGCCACTTCACCCTTTCTCTTCTCACCATAGATGACAATGACTTCACCAGAGGGGTTGGGAAGTCGAATCATCTTCTTGGAACACACGAACTCGGCCTGATTGTTTGACAGCCAATCCATACCGATTACCACATCAAAACCCCCGATTAACATCGGTAATAGATCGATCGAGAATTCTTTCCCTTCGATACTAAGAGTACACTGCCTCAGAACTTCGCGGATCAGAACTTGACTACCATCGGCTATTTCTACCACTAATGCATCCTCAAGACTAGTAGTGGGCATAGCAATTTTCTGACGGAACAATTCAGATACGAAAGAGAAACTAGCACCCGTATCGAACAAAATACGAGCAGGTACAGAGTTTATAAGAAAAGTACCCGATACCACATCGGTGGACGCTCTAGCCTCTTCGGCCGTCATCTGAAATGCTCGACCCGGAACCTTCGGAGGGTTCTCCTTCCTTGCTGGCGCGCTACCCGACACAAGCTTCGGGCAATCTCTCCTCGCGTGCCCCGGTGCCTTGCACTCAAAACAGATGATCCCCCTGACCGGGCAATCTCTGACAGTATGACCAGGCTTCCCACACTTATAGCAAGTTGGAGAATTGCTGTAACAGTTACCGTGATGCTTGGTCCGACACTTCGGACACCACTTCGCTTCCTAATAACTGTTGTAGTTGCGGTTTCCGACAAAAGGTCGGGTCCGCTTGGGAGGTACTGAACTGCTCTCCCACTTTCTCTTATCAGACACTATCACCGAGTTCTCAGATTTGCCCTTCGCGAACATCTCTTCCATGTACTGAGCTTCCTCGACCATCTCTCGGAGGTTGGAAGCTTTGGAATTATGGACCATAGATTGCATGTCCGCAGGTAGGCCATTCAGATAGGCCTTCATCTTATCTTTCTCTGTTGGGGCAGCGTGCCCCACCAGCCCAAGCTTCTCCATGAACTGACGGGTGTACTCTCTCACCGTCAGACTTCCCTTTACCAAGGACCGGAATTCTTTCTCAATTCGGTCCATGGTCCTCTCGTTGCAGAACTCTTCTAGCAGCTTCCTCTTAAACTCGGCCCAAGACAACTGAGCCAACACTTCTGGAGATAGGGTGGATTGGATGATATTCCACCAGATGAGTGCAGTGTCCCTCAGCAATTGGGTACCAAACCGCACCCTCTGATCATCACCACATTCGGAAGAGCCAAAAGCTTGCTCAACCGCTCGTATCCACTTCACACACAAGATTGGGTCGTCAGAACCAGAGAATTCTGGTGGTCCGCAACCCAGAAAGGATTTGTAGGAACAACTTTTCCTACCTCCCGGAGCACCAACAATTCTGTTCTCCTCAGCCCTGACCCCTGTACCAACGCCTCCAGAACCTGCTACGATGTTTTCCACAACCGTTTCACTTCTACGATTGTTCACATCACGGTCCTCAATCATTTTTATCAGAAACTCTTGCTGCTTTGCCATCTCTTCCCTCATTGCCAACATCATGCTGGCCATCATCTCAGAAGGGGAACTAGCATCCCTGATGACTGGGTGGGACGAAGCCAGGTCTACTCGCGGAATGACCTCTGGCCCCCCACCTAGTACCTGCTGAACTGGCAGATGCACAACAACCTCAACTCCTTCCGGCCGATCAGCCGTGGAGGCTGTCGCTTCCAATCCGTCAATACGAGCACGCGGTCTACCACGCGTATTCACCATGCTGAACAACTTCACAGAACAAGGAAAGAGGTAAGAGAGAGATTGAATAAACACAAAGGAAACGTACCACCACATTACCAATTGTCATATTAACAGTAATCCAAGCACTCTTACGTACAGTATCCTCATAATAACATTAGCTAAGTAAAATTATGAACATACAATACATAACGGTTCTTGTTACCACTACTACAACGCCTGATAAACGTACTTTCCGTCAACTCTAAGACTAACCCATCTTAAGAGCTCTACCCAAATCTCGCGGATCAATTCTTAGCATACGCAGTCTAAGTCTAGACATCTTACATTCATGCTTAGTTCGCTTAAACTAGAGCTCTGATACCAACTTGTAACACCTCAAAAAAAATCAGAGTAAAATAAAACATTTAAAACCTGACAATTGACAAAGATAAATCCATTAACTTCCCATAAATGGGATCAGTCCTTAAGACTTTACAATTCTATACAGGGATTGCATCAAAAGAATGGGACTTAACAATGCCCAACATCAATACTAAATTATCTCCAAAAACCTCGAGACTCAAAACTCGTCTCTCCAAAAAACCCGGCACCCACCGCTAATGGAAACCTGTTATACATATCATTTGAGAAAAAGTGTCAGACTATAAAGCCTGGTGAGAACATACAGTTTATAAAGCTCAAAAGATATAAACATCAATATCATAAAGAAGTCTTTTCATAAAGGTTTAGTTCATAAAGATAACATTTTGCCACAACCGGGCCTCTTCGGTCCAAAACTCTTAAACGGTGATAAAAGGACCATTTTACCAAGGAGAGTGGTGAAACACAAAGTTAGGCCAACAAACCGAGTTATGAGCTAAACACTTGGAGTCCTCAGCAATGAACCCAGAGTCCGTGCTACGAAGTGAGATCGCGCTCCCAAGGGAAACCAATGTATACTCCTTCACTAGGATCACCATGAACCATGGCTAGTATCCGGCCTCACATAACCATACCAAGTTGCCCCCGAGGAAACATGTGATCCATAGCTACAACTTGGGGAATATAACCTCCCAACTAAACAGTCTACTCCAAAACCTAGGGATCCACTAGCAATGGTACGGACTCGTCACAACAACATATGCGACCAACCATAAATCAATATATGGTTACAAGTACATTTTATAAACAAAATGCTACTTCCAGTTCAACTTATGGTAAGAACGAATACCATTAAAATGAGTTCATAATCATTCTTTTCAAACGACCACATAATGTGCAAGTAAAACATCATTTTACTTTAATAAGGCGGAACCCGTCATTTTGGTCAAAACTGACCGGGAACCCCGAGATTCACCAAAAACTTCATTTATAACGAAATGTAGAGATCATAAAATCATACCGTAGAAATACTTCAGATTTCGCAAATAAGAGTTTTGACATGTATAAAGTTTGTAAAATGATAGTAGGAACTCACCGGTAGGTTTTCAGAATAAAACCCGGAAAACCAGATAATGACCACGACGTAGAGGTGAAGCTTAAAACACCGACCCCTCGCTGGAAACACCGAAAACTAGCAACCAAACGAACACTTGAAGATCGGAGAAGAAAAGAGAGAAAAGAGGAGAGAGAGAGAATAAAATCTGAGATTTTAGAAAATCTCATCCAAATGAGATATTTCAGCAAGGCTTTGCACAACTCCCAACACAGCGCACGGCCCATGCGTTTTCCAAAGGGAATGGCGCACGGCCCGTGCGTTCTCTACTGACTCGCGCACTGCTTCATGCGCACGACCCGTGCGCATTTCCTGAAGGATGGCGCACGACCCGTGCGCCCTGTAGACAGAAACTTCAACCTCCTTTCTTCTTTACAAACTCTCAAAACCAAACGAAAATTTGGGGTGTTATAAATGGTTGTTAGATCACTCATTATCGACAACGATCAATTTCGTCCTTGTGAAGAAAATGAAGAGGTTCTTGGTCTAGAGGTACCATACCTTAGTGTAATTGGAGCTCTTATGTATCTTACTAACTGTACTAGACCTCACATTTCTTTTGCAGTGAATTTGTTAGCAAGATTCAGTTCATCTCCCACAAAGAGACATTGGAACGGAATCAAACATATATTCCGATATCTTCGAGGAACTGTTGATTTAGGTCTATTTTATTCTAACAATTCAAAAGAAGGTTTGATTAGTTATGCAGATGCAGGTTATTTGTCTGATCCTCATAAAGCTAGATCTCAAACTGGATACGTGTTCATGAATGGAGGTTCTGCTATTTCCGGGCGTTCTCAGAAACAAACACTTGTGGCCACATCTTCAAATCATGCCAAAGTTATTGCACTTCATGAAGCTAGTAGAGAGTGTGTTTGGTTGAGATCAATGACACAACTCATTTTGACTTCGTGCAGAATAGAGAAAGACAAAATTCCAATTTCGATCTCTGAAGATAACGCCGCATGTGTCACACAAATGAAAGAAGGATATATCAAAAGTGACAGGACAAAAAATATCCCTCCAAGGTTCTTCCCATACACTCAAGATCTTATAAAAGATAATCAGATTGAAATGAAATATATTCAATCGAGAAACAACGTTGCAGATCTTTTCACAAAGGCAGTACCTACTGCGATTTTCAGAAAACACGTTCACAGTATCGGTATGCGGCACGCGAATAACATGTGATGATTTGTGGATTTCAACATCAGGGGGAGTCAACTACCAACTACACTTTTTTCCCTTAGCTAAAGTTTTTTCCCATTGGGTTTTCTTTAGCAAGGTTTTTAATGAGGAAGTACATCAAGGTTGAACTCCGATTTGAAATTGTCATCCAAGGGGGAGTATTGTAAATATTAAATATATTATGAAGTATGGGTTTTGGATGAAAATTTTAACTCTCATGTCCAATCAACAATCAAGTTGTTGAATAATTACCTATGTAAATCATGTAGATGAATAGGAGATTATGTAGTATAAATACCCTCTTGTGTAAATGTAAAAATGCACATCAATACTTGCATAAGTATTTCATTCTCTCCAACTCTTCTTACTTTCTTTTCTCTATAAGTCTCTTAATACATTATTAATCTAGTTGTAATCTTGGTTATTTATAACAATGACAACTCATTTTAGCATAACTTTACGGCAACTCATTAGCCGATCATCATTTTGTAAAAAAAGACCAACTAATATATCAATATAATAAATAAAAAATAACTAATGAGCATGATGTGACAACTTTTAAGAATTATAGTTCTTTTTTTTCTCATTATATGGTTTGTATCACACACTAGATATATAAATAATTAAAGAGGTAACATGGAGGTAGGTACAAAATGTAAAAGTCCATTTTTTTTTGCTATTTATGGTTAGGATCCCACATCGGATTAGAGAATGAAAAAAAGGGAGATGGATTATGAAGAAAATGCCAACAATAAAACAAACATAACTTTATCGGTATTTTGCCTAAGATCATGTATACTATCTGTTTCTTTTTAGTCCCTATTTCGTTACAAAAAGAAATTACGCAAAATGGTGCAACGTAACAATCAAAAGAAGTCGTTGATGGTCGGACGACTAAATATACTATTTAGCATATTCTCATTTTGCAAAAATTATATCTTTATAAATAATTTAACTTATACAAAAATATATATATATATATATATATATATATCAACATATTAATATAAATATCTTCATCGCTATATTATAAACAATCAAAGAGCATGATGTGATAACTTCTAAGCATTAGTTTTTTTTCCTCAATTTATGGTTTACATTCACAATGAATGACGGAATGAAAGAGACAAAGAGAAAGTACAAAAAAGGGGCCAAAAATGAAACTTACACATCTTTATCGGTATTTTACCAAAATCAAGTGTAGTATCTATCTTTATAAGTTTTTTTCTAACAAAAAAAATTATCATTACCACGCAACGCGCTGTGCACACTACTAGTCTATATATAAAGGAGAAACATAGAGAGATGAGGTGGCACCTCCTAATGCTTAGAATCTCTTCTCTCATTTTTCTCAAATTTTTGACTTTTTATAGTGTTGAATGTGTTAAAGACTTTTCCGTCCCTGTATGAAAAATGTTTACATCATCATTAATCCGGGCTCTTTGTGAATTTGCATACCCAAATGTAACCTCCAACTCTTGATTTGCCTTTTCATTTACTTCTTTTATTTTTTAATGAAATTTGTTTGTCTAGGTTGCCATAAATAACAAAATGAAATTTTAGAAATTCTTTTAGAGAGGGATGAAGAAGATGAGGGTTGAAGAAGACATGGAAGTTTCTAAACAGGTATGTAGAAATCATATTCTTGAAAAAATGTGATTTGTTATTACATATTTCTTATTTTCCATGTTGTTGGATTTTTTGTTATCATAAGACATAGTTGTGTCTACGACTGAATGATATAGATTCAAATAAAATTTTGATATTTTATGATTAAAAGATATGACAATTTTGTTTTCCAAATTTAAGCTTCATAACGTGACTGATAATTGCGCTAAATTTTGATTTGTTAAAAAAAATTCTATTGACATTAACATTGTCATTTTTGTGAGAATTTATGGTGTTAAAAAATTCCTTTGGTGTGGAATGAAGAAGATGAGAGTTAAATAAGACATGGAAGATTCCAAACAGGTATGTAGAAATTATATTCTTGAAAAAATGTGATTTGTTTATGTAATAACCTTTCTCTAAAATTCCAAGGGTTTGAGGAGTTTGGAGGTCATAGTATAAAAAGAAGTAAATTAAGGACCTTGAAATTTTTTTTGAAGATTATAAAAAGGGAAAAGAATCCCTAATTTCTCCCTATTGCGGCGTTTGAGAAGGAGAGAAAGGAGAGGGTTGAAGATAGAATTGGAATCGAGGTTGTGAAGGAGATTGTCAAGAAATTGAAGCAAAGCATCTCAAGAGATTCATCAATAAGGGTAAGCAATCTAAACTCTTCTTCAAACTTTAAAGGTTAGAGGCATGATGAAGAATTTCTCCTATGTTCATCTCTATTTTGGGAGAGTTCAAAATTTATGCTACTATGGGAAAATCAATTGTAAAAGAGATGAAACCTTCTTTTCTAGTATTTTTGGGTTAGTTTTCGTGTCAGTTTAGGGAGTTTGGGAAGGGGAGTTTTGGTGTATCTTGCGAGATGAAAGGGAAGGATCGGTAATCGCCCCAAAAACTGGACCGAGTCCCTACCGGGCGGTCATGAACTCGGGCATGGGAGTTTTACCCGGGAGTGTGCCCAACCCTGGACCCAACCCAATAGTGTTGCCCAATCCGGGATCCAACCGGGGGTGCCGCCCAATCCGGGATTGACACCGGGTTTAACCACCCAGATACCTTTAACGCGAGAACTGGGAATCCCAAACCTGGATGAACCGGGAAGTGAGACACCCAGATGAACTGGGAAGTGAGACACCCGGACGTACCGGGGATTCGAGGCCCAGGTCGAGCGGGCGAGCATCCGGATCTCAATCCAGTAAGGTCGATAATCGGATCCCAATCCGATAGAACCGGAGATCGGGACTCAATCCAGGTTTTGGCGGCTCAAGCGGACTCTGCGAGTCTTAGAGTTTCATTTGGGACTTTAAAATCTAAATCTAATCCAAAGTTTATATATGCTATACCATCTTGTAGGTGCTCTGTCTCTTTGAAGTAAATTTCATTGTGTGTGTGCCGGGTTCCCATCCTAAGGTGAGTTCCCTTGTTACCTTTTACCTTTCTTATGGAAATGTTTTTAAGTCTCAAATGCTTGAACTGTGCTAGTGTAGTTAACGGTCGAAGCGTGATATATGGTTCACTTGATTTTATAATGAAAGGCTTTCCGTTTTATTCACCATATTATGTTTATTCATTTTGAATTGCCGATTGATTGTAGAGTCGACTATCATTGTTTTGTAGAGCAATCTTGAGGATCCGGATGGAGCCGTGTGCCTTGAATCTCTTTCTCGCACACACGGAAATGGCATCTACTAGGGGGCCAAAAGAATATAGGGATCTACTGGGGGCCCCGAGTGTGTACATCACGAGGTGATGGAGTTGATTCATTGTGAAATTCTATCGGTGTAGAATTGTTTTCGGTATTATCTTTTGTTATTTAAATTTATCGATTGCTATAGTTTCGAAGTGAATTTTATACGTTGTTTAAATTACTGATGAAAGGGAATTCACTAGACCTCATGGTCTAACCCTCGCTTTTCAAAACCAAAACCTTTTTCAGGTAAAGGTTTAGTTAGAAGTTCGTTTGAGGGATTCTTTTTTGGAGGTGTGCTATGGTAGAGTCTTGGAGGGAGCCTGAAGTCCGGTAGACTTAGACTATCTCAGTTGTAGTTATATTTTCCAAGTGCGATTTTTTCTATTGTTGGGATTTATTGTAACCTGTTATTTGGGACCTATTTGGGACCTCATTGGTTGTAATGTTATCTTTATGCTTTTGTTGGTTTTTGGGTTGTTACAAATGGTATCAGGGCCATAGTTTAAGGGATTTAGGTGACCGGATGGGCCTAAACTTAATCTTTGGAGTAGGGGGACACAACTGAGATATAGGAAGCCAGTAGAGAAAAGTTGGATCATCGAGGACCACGACGATGGTAGTAAGGGCTCTCATCTAAGGTAAATTCAAAATAGCATCTAGCCAATGTTTTAACACCCCAAAATTTACATATTTAATGAATTGCATATCTCTGGTTTAAGGTCTTATTGCGATTTCGGGATCAGACGTAAGTGTGATTGTTCCTTGTGATCGAAACGTGCGTGAACGGGAAGTAGGATGTCGTTGTGGGTTTCGGTACAGGGCACGCGAGAGTGCCAAAGATTGTGACTTGGTGTCACTCTCGCTGGGCACAATCGCCGGGGGATAGAACCCCACGGTACACTTTAGGCGATAGTGCCATGGTCACTATTGCAGTGTCCCAACCACTGAAAACGTACCGACAGTTGGGGGCTTCGGGAGAGTATGCCCGCGATAGTGACAGATGTTACTATCGCTTGTCACTATCGTCGGGGAGGATCTGGGGTTTAAAAAGGAGCAAGTCGCGATTTTTATCAGTTTATCTGATTTAGAAGTTGTGAAGGGCAATTTTCTCTCCTAAGCTAGTAAGTCTCAACCCTAGTGTTCCCCTTGTCATTAATACCTCTCATATACTCCAACCTCTTGATCATTTATGTTGTTCTAGGTTCTTTGAACATTTATTGTGCAAGTTTCAAGTTCCCTCAAGACCCCAACTACATCTTCTTCTCATTAGGTTCTTGGATTTTAGGGTTTAAGCTACAACCCTACAAGGTGAGTTCATTCTCTCTTTACAAACTTTATATATGTTAAATGTGGATTTTAACCGTCTAAACATCTCCACTTCGATTTCTTGTGATTTGGGTGAGTTTTCACCAAAACCTAATTATGGAGATTTTAGGGTTTACGTGGGTGAGTATGATTGCAAAGTTAAAAAACCTATACCTTGGGTTATTTATGGTTTATATACATGTGAAATATGTTTTCTACTAATTTCAAGTTTAAACACTTTGAATGAAAACTAGGGTTTTGGAATATTGATATATCTTGAATGGACACTTGTGGGGATTGAGTCAATATGTGGAAATGATATTCAAAGAACTATGTTGGAACCTCTTTGGAACTACATGAGGATTTATATGAAATCTTGATTTGCACCTTTGGTTGCATTCAAGTGTCATGACTACATAATCATTTCCATCATTACATCCGACGATGGAACGCTAGTTTTCCACATTGAGTCAATGGCATCTTAATTGTTTCATAAAAATTGATTGGTTTTGCTTGTATGGGATTGACTATTTGGTTGCATTTAAGTGTCATGACTACATAATCATTTCCATCATTACGTCCGACGATGGAACGCTAGTTTTCCACATTGAGGTACGCTTAGGCATCGACGATATGGTATAAGTCCTACGTTCTAGTACATGTCATTGGATGAGGATAACCCGACGTAAGGACCCTATGTGGTTGAAGTTGACATTCCATGGGTGTACGTTTAAAGCTACGGAGCCTGACATCCAATGTGTGTATTTTTATTATGTGTTTGGTTTTACTAACATGTTAAGTGTCTTACTTTTGTGTTTCGTCACTTATGTTAGTAAGCGGGTCTCCCCTGTCAACCCAAGAGGTATTTGTATGACAGGTTTGCATAAGAGAATTTAAATAACAACAGGTTTAGGTACTCACTTGTAAATGGGTCCTTTCTGGTTAGTCTCAGATTTTGGCACCCAACGCAATTTGGGTCCTCTTTTCTTTCGAAAAACACTAGAGCTATCAGAATGATATATATGATAAGAATCAAACCAATTATGAGAATATTTACGAGCAACAAAATCATTTCGGCCACAAGTGGAATACTGAGTTGTAGAATGAGATAGCTGAATTAATTGCTAAGAGTAACCTTTTATCTATATTTATTCCACTGGTTTTCCCTATTTATCTCATTTAGAACTTACTGTTTTCCCAATATAACTGTCTGTTCTCACTAGACTTTAGCCTAACACTTTTTTCTTAAAATTACATGTATAATAGGTCATCCTAGCGGTGGGATCTCTCGGGTTTGAGTGGAGAGTCTTGAAGAGAAGTATCATTTTTTATGGCACATAGAGGCGTGCTTTTGGTATAGCAATAGAGTAATTTTGGAAGTGAAATAACAACACCCGTTTATAATCTAGATACAGTCAGTCTAGATTAGTAGGTTGTTGAATTTTATTTCACTTGATTCTTGTGTTGTAAACGCCATACAATTATTCCCCTTTTTTGGGTGATTTGTATATGTTAGCTTTGTTATTTCCACGAAAATTCAGGTTTAAATTAACCCCTATTTTTATGGTGTTACAAATTCCATTGTGAATTTACAGGTGCATGGGTGCGTTTGATTACTATTGTTGAGACAATCGATAGGGGTGGTAGTGTGGAATAAATTCTAACCTTGCAATGATAACAATGGTTTTGAGGTGTTGCATGGGGCCATTTATGGTATAAATATTGACACCTTCTAGATGGAGTATTGTTCGGAACATGGATGAGCCGACTAAAGGTGGAACCTCTTGGATTCAAAAGGAGATGAATGACTAACTTAGAGTAAACTCCTAGTTTCTAGTGAGTTCTCATTCTTGGAAAGTGTTGTGTCAATCAGCTGGGATGGTATAAACTGCGTGGGGATCTTGAGAGCGTCAACTCAAGATCGAGTAATAGAAATAACCCTCTTGACTCATTAGTTAATGGGAGGGTGGCAAGGGTGTTGGTAATATGGGCTAAGGATAGGATGATAAGGGGTTATTGTTGGTTAGCCTATTTGGGGTCAAAGTAAAGACGCATGATATGCAAACCATTAGTCGCGGTGGTAACTGTTGAGTTGGACATACAAGTATGTTGGGCAACACTGGTACCGAAGGTTGATGCAAATGTGAGGAATTTGACTGGTCGGTCGGAAGTAGGGAGTCTGTGATAGATTGTTGTGAGTGTAAACGATTGACCTTGCTAGAGTGAATAGCTTTCAATGTAAAATGAGTATCATGCATGGTGTTTTCGAACAAGTTACATGAGTCATTCAAGTCATAATATATATATATATATATATATATATATATATATATATATATATATATGTGCGTGTGTGTGTGCCTTGTGAGTTTCTCGTTTTGAAAATGAGTTAACGCGTGCAAACGTGTGTTTGGCTCGAAAAGACAGATTTATTTGCGTTGTATGATAAATTTTGAACTTGGTAATTGGAAAATTATTTCACTTCTTTTATAAATGAGTTAACATGTGTTGTGGAAATCATGACCACCTTTGATCGCATGGTGTTATAGATTGGTACGGACATGTAGTCATGCCAATGAAGGTGAGAGTTGACTGACTTGCTTAGTGTAAGTAATTTTTTCGTATTTCTATAAATCGCATGAGTAAAGTTTCATTGAAAATATTTTCATTTAGGCCAACATCGATTTTGGTTGGATAAGGTTTATTTTATCGTGGGGTTGAGTGTGAACGATCCTCGAGATCGTTGTGCGTGGCTACTTAACTGTGGAAGTATAGTGTCGTGTATACTCAAGCTTGTTTTGTAATGTGGTACTTACTGAACTTCCAAGTGTGTCAAATGATTTAAAATTATGGTATTATCATGCATGAAGGTTCATCTTATGAACTCTCTAGGTCGTGGGAAACGTTGCAATTAAGGAAGGAAAGGTTTTAAGAGTGGAAGTGTGGCGATCGAACCATTAATGGTCGATTCATGACCTGGGTGTTCCCATTAGGGAAGGGTGGTGAATAACGGAAGTCTAGGTCATTGATGTTAGTAATGGTCATAGTATGGTAGTTTATACTCTTGAGTGGTAACGTGAGAAGTGGTTGTCAGTGGGAGGTTATGTCCGGGGTGGATTTATAGTAGTTTGTTGATAAGTAACGTTATTGTTCTTTGATGAAAGGTTATCGGCGTTGAGCCGGATTTTTGAGGTGATCTTGTAATTAGGCTACGTAACAAGTAAGTCTTGTGCCTTCACATGTGAAGACGGTGGAACACAAAGTTAGTTATGATGCGTTGGAAGAAGTAGGTTCCGTTGGTGATCTATGTTGGTCGAGCATATTGTTAAAGTATCGCCATGTCAACTTCTGATGATTGAGATCAACGACCATTTGTTGAGGTCACTGTCAAGACGTTGAAAATTGAAGAAGTGGCTATGGTTATTTGATGGGTTTATGTAAGGAAGTAAGTGGTTGTTCAGGAAAAGGTGTGTACCTGACAGGATGTTGGACCGCCTTATGTGGGCGGTACGGAAATGGAAGATCACTAGTTTGGACAGGTGAATTCTTATAAGGATTCCGATGGTTCGTAGAGGAGTGAAGTATTTAGCACATCTGAAGTGGTTGCACAATGAGTATTTTGGTCTACGAGGTAGTACGCTTGATCTTATTAACTACCTGAACTTGTGTCTGGTAGATTATGATAAGCCGACAAGGAACGAGAACATGTTTGAGTGAATTAGATGATCATGATTATGTGGTTCATCCAAATATGAGGAAGACAAAGTCATGAAATGACCTTATTTCAAATATTGGTGTTATGGTTGGTATGAGGAAGGCGGTATCTATCCCATGTGCAAAGTGACCGTGAAGATTTTGACTGGAGGGTGCTGTTGTGGAGTAGTGGTGCTTATATGGATGAGATAGTGGAACTTTTTGCCAAAGTAGGCATGCAACTCAGTGATGGGGTAAGGAGTTTCACTGAGGTTAAGTAGTGGTTTTGTGGTTGATATAGGATGAGTGTACGTGAGAATCTTTGCTCGGAGATTTCTGATGAGCTATTCAATAAGGGGCAAGTATGTTGTTGAAATGTATGAGTGTTTGGTTGGTATTAAGGTACTGCTAATTGAGAATGAAATGTTCGGATGATAATTAGTGGCTATCTAAATGAGGAACCATATTTTCTTGGGCTGCGATGAGTTGTTGGGCGAATGTAGCTTATTCCACTAAAATATTGAGGGAAAGGTCAGATTGGTTAGTTCATGATGTTTTGTGATAGATATGAAAATTCATGGGATTGTCAAAGTATTCTTTGGGTGTGAAGGAACTTTAGGCGATAGGACAACTCTGTTTGGAGAGCGAGAAATGTGTGGTGCTTTCGAGCATTGGATATTGTTTTGGGAGAGCTTGGTTGAGTATCTCAAATGAGAAAGGTGGTGAAACCGTTTGGCTAAGCATAGTAATATAAATGCGATATCGACACATTTGGGATGGTCGGAAAATGGAATAAGTAATGATGGACGAGCAGTGATCCATGCAAGCATGAAATGGGTGAAGATTATATGTCGGAATAAGTGGGTAAATTGAGAGTAGGAAGTTTGGCAAGTAGTAATGAGTGGGGCATCGACATTTCATGTTGGAGTAAGCAAGCGAGCATGATATTTTGGAACGAGCGGGAAGGATGTAGAGCTAGGATCTGGTACGGTATTACCGAAAGTAAAAAGGGATTGTTTGTTGGTTGTCGAGCGTTTATAAACTCCTCGATATAGTATGAATAGGTTGATAATGCAAGTCCTCGTTAAGTTGTTGGCAAATTAATATGTATTATCTGTTTAAAGCTTGCAATTTTTTCCTAGCCTTACCTTGAAGATGCATGTTTGATGTTTTCATGAAGGAAGTGGTGAAAATGGTTGAAAGTCGTGCTTGGAGTGGAAGACCGTTGAATTAAAATTGGTATTAGTTTGGCAAATGTCCCGTGTGAGCGTGTGGTTCTTTAATGTGCTAATTAGAATAATTCTGTGTGGGCATGATGTGTTCTTTCTGTAAAGCAAGTGACCCTTTGAGTTAATTCGAAAATACATGGAGTATTGGTAAATCCGGTAGGATTCTGACAAGTGTGTTATCAGGATTGGATCAACGTGATCAGTGATTTATACAGAAGATGGATGGTGGAAAGTTCCTCCTTATATTTGTGTATGTAAAGGTGGCGTTAAAGTTGGGGTCGATGTGCCTTTAGTACAGATGAAATGTCTGACATTGGGGAGTTGGTGATTAACGTTATGTTAGGGTGAAAGAGTTAATTGCATTGAACGTATGTCTGGCTGGTGGACATTATTAAGATATGTGTGTTCCATTGATAAAGAAACTCTTAGTTGTGAGTCTGAATGTAAAATTCAATAGTGACCATATCTTAAGTTAGCAGACAAATTTGTTTCACATTCTAAAATTCAAGGGATTGAGTACCAAGGAGTTAAAACTGGAAAGTCAAGTGAACTATTTCGAATTTATCCGAAAAAAGAGAACTGTATTTGATCGATGTGTGTATATGGGGGGTGTCGTATGTTTGTTTAATAAAAGTGGGGTAATCCTTGAGTTTACGTGTTGTTTATGAATGAGTGTTCATTAGAGGATAAGATCCATATAGAGAAACAAGAAAATGATGACGAGTTGAATGGTTGGAAATCTCCTAAGAAAAAAAGGTGAGGTGGAAGTCGAACTTGGTTTAATGACTAGTTACCCTTGCCCGTGTACCTGAATGAATTCCGGGATGGAATTATTTTAAGGAGGAGAGATTGTAATAACCTTTCTCTAAAATTCCAAGGGTTTAAGGAGTTTGGGGGTCATAGTATGAAAAGAAGTAAATTAGGGACTTCAGAGAAATTTTTGAAGAGTATAAAAAGGGAAAAGAATCCCTAATTTCTCTCTATTGCGATGTTTGAGAATGAGAGAAAGGAGAGGGTGGAAGAGAGCATTGGAATCGAGGTTGTGAAGGAGCTTGTCAAGAAATCGAAACATCTCAAGAGATTCATCATTAAGGGTAAGCAATCTAAACTCTTCTTCAAATTTTAAAGGTTAGAGGCCTGATGAAGAATTTCTCCTAGGTCCATCTCTATTTTGGGAGATTTCAAAATTTAAGCTACTATGGGAAAATCAATTGTTAAAAAGATGAAACCTTCTTTTCTAGAATTTTTGGGTTAGTTTTTGGGTGAGTTTAGGGAGTTTGGGAAGGGCAGGTTTGGCGTATCTTGCGAGATGAAAGGGAAGGATCGGTAATTGCCCCAAAAATCGGACTGAGTCCCTACCGGGAGGTCATGAACCCGGGCATAGGAGTTTTACCCAGGAGTGTGCCCAACCCAAGATCCAACCCGGGAGTGTTGCCCAATCTAGGACCTAACCGGGGGCGCAGCCCAATCCGGGATTGACAGCGGGTTTAACCACCCAGATACCTTTAACGGGAAGTGAGACACCTGAACGTACCGGGGATTCGAGGCACAGGTCGGGCGGGCGAGCATCTGGATCTCAATCCGGTAAGGTCGATAACCGGATCCCAATCCGGTAGAACCGGAGATCAGGACTCAATCCGGGTTTTGGCAGGTCAAGCGGACTCTGCATGTCTTAGAGCTTCATTCAGGACATTAAAATCTAAATCTAATCCAGAGTTTATATATGTTATACCATCTTGTACGTGCTCTGTCTCTTTGAAGTAAATTTCAGTATGTGTGTGTGTGTGTCGGGTTCCCATCCAAAGGTAAGTTCCCTTGTTACCTTTACTATTCTTATGGAAATGTTCTTAAGTCTCAAATGCTTGAACTGTGTTATGTAGTCAATGGTCGGAGCGTGATATATGGTTCACTTGATTTTATAATGAAAGGCTTTCCGTTTTATTCACTATATGGAGTCGAATATCATTGTTTTGTGGAGGAGTCTTGAGGATCCGGATGGAGCCGTGTGCCTTGAATCTATTTCTCGCGCATACGGAAATGACATCTACTAGAGGGTCAAAAGAAAATGGGGATCTACTGGGGGCGCCGAGTGTGGACATCACGAGGTGATGGAGTTGATTCATTGTGAAGTTCTATCGGTGTGGAACTGTTTTCGGTATTATCTTTTGTTATTTAAATTTATCGATTGCTATAGTTGCGAAGTGAATTTTATACGTTGTATAAATTACTGATGGAAGGGAATTCACTAGACCTCATGGTCTAACCCTCGTTTTTCAAAACTAAAACCTTTTTCAGGTAAAGGTTTACTTAAAAGTTAATTTGAGGGATTCTTTTTTGGAGGCATGCCGTCGTAGAGTCTTGGAGGGAGCCCGAAGTCCGGTAGACTTAGACTATCTCAGTTATAGTTATATTTTCCTAATGCGATTTTTTCTATTGTTGGAATTTTTTGTAACTTGTTATTTGGGACCTTATCGGTTGTTACAGTGTATTACATATTTATTCTTTTCCATATTGTTGAATTTGTTGTTATCATAAGACATGATTGTGTTTACGATTGAATCATATATATTCGAATAAATTTTTGATATTTGTGATCACAAGATCTGATAACTTTTTTTCCAAATCTAGCTCCATTTACAATAACCATTTCTCTTTCTTTTTTGATTGGATGATGAAAAAACCAGAAAGCTACGGCTTGAAAGCTTACCTTCTTCTCTTCTGGAGAAAGGGCTATACATGATTGATAAATGTGTTAAGTTTTGACTTATTAAAAAAATCTATTGACATTAACATTGCCATTGTTGTGAGAATTTATGGTGTGTATAACTTTATCCTTAAAAAAGCATCCTTAATAATTATTATTTTTTTGTAAATTCAATTTTTTATTTTACACAAGTCTATTCATTTACATTTTATTTTATTAGTTTAACAATGAATATAATTAAAAACTTTTGACTTTATGTACTAATTATTTTTATTTACACAACAATCAATAGGTCAATATAAATATACTATTATTAAAAAAAAGGCGAATGCAAATGTATGTTGGTATTTTGAGAATGCTTCAAGGGTTGTTTTTATTATTTTATCCATTTTTAAAATCTTTTCACTCACTCTCTCTCTCTCTACATATATATATATAGAGAGAGAGAGTCGGGTTCAAACGAAAACACTACCTATTTAAAAGAACACGAGAACTAATAAAATCATTAGTGATTTTACATTAACACACGAAAAAAGGACTTTGACCGCGGCTTCAGGTCCGCGTGGTTTTTTTGCACGTTAATGTAAAATCACTAATGATTTTATTAGTTATCGTGTTTTTTTAAATAGTTACTGTTCTCGTTTGATTCTTCCTTTCTCTCTCTCTCTCTCTCTCTCTATATATATATATATATATATATATATATATAGGGGTGAGTTCAAATAAAAACTCATCTTTCATTGTGCACATGAGGACAAATCTTAATCATTGATCAAAACTTAGAAAACTAATCAATGGTTAATACATAATAAGGTTAATTGGGGAGTGATTAAGGACAAAGTTGTAATTTTGAATCAACTCCTACCTTCTTTGACTTTTTATTTTTATTTTTAATTAAAAAAATTTACCCCCTTAAACTTTAAAATAATTTATCTTAAAAATTACTAATATTTTAATCAAACAAATTACATCAAAAAAACGAGAATTCATGCTCTTCGATATGACATCCATCTCGATATAGTTATTTTTCGTTTTAACCGTTTTTTACGTGAAATTCTATATACATGTTATATTCATTATGAATATGCATGCACGTCTTCGGGTGTCCACATTCAGTATGAATAAAAAGGTGAACGTTCATTCACTATTCATGATAAATAATACAGTATGCAGAATGAATAATACAATATTCAGGATTTTTTTTCGTTTTAACCGTTTTTTACGTGAAATTCTATATATGTGTTATATTCATTATGAATATACATGCACGTCCTCGGGTGTCCACATTCAGTATGAATAACAGAGGTGAACGTTCATTCATTATTCATGATGAATAATACAGTATTCAGGATGAATAATACACGAATCCATGATTCATGTATTATTATCATAAATCGTGTATTATTCAATCTGAATGTTCTATTATTCATCCTGAATGATACATTATTTATGATGAATGATATATGAATGACCCGTGAAGGTGTATACACATGACGCACTCTCTTTTGTTTCTCAATTTACAACCGAAATTTGGTTTAATTTATTATGAATATGTATACGCATCCCCGGATGTCACACATTCAGTATGAATAACAAATGTGAACGTTCATTCATTATTCATGATGAATAATATAGTATTCAGAATGTATTACACAACATTCATGACGAATAATACACGAATTCATGAATCGTGATTTATTCACCTTGAATGTTGTATTATTCATACTGAATGATACATTATTCATGATAAATAACAATTGAATGACATGTGAAGATGTGGAGAGGTGACGCGCTCTCTTTTGTTCCCCGATTCACAACAGAATTACTCGATAGGTTCTCGATTCGTCTTGATCGGTGTTGGGTTACAGTGCTGAAGAAACGTGATGCCTTACGACGTTGAAGAAAATGTTGAAAAAGATGATGTTGAGTTGCATAGTTACGGTGTCGAGACGTTGTACAAACTTGAACGTACATAAATATTCATAATGAATATAACACATATATAACATTTCACGTAAAAAACGGTTAAAATGACAAAAAAAACTATATCGAGATGGATGTCATATTGAAGAGCACGAATTTCTCGTTTTTTTGATTTAATTTGTTTGATTAAAATATTAGTAATTTTAAGGTATTTTATTTTAAACTTTAAGTGGGTAAAAAGTTTTAAATTAAAAAAGAAAATAAAAAGTCAAATATGGTAGGCGTGACTTTACATTTCCTTCCATTTTTACCCCTAAGCATTTTAAAATTAAAAACTTTATTTAATATGAGTTGTTGGATTAAAAGAGATCAAATGACTGATATTTGTCCTCACGTCCACAATGAAAAATGAGTTTTCATTTGAACTTTCCTATATATATATATATATATATATATATATATATCATTAATTGATTAAATATTTCATATACTTTTATAGTTGTTACTTCTCATTAATCTAACTTTTCATATTTTTCTTTTAATTATTAATATATATATATATATATATATATATATAAATGAAATAATTATGACATTTAATACGTTTCATTATACATGATAAAAAAATTGATGAGAATGCTTAATCATATTTATATTTTTTTCCTCCCATTTTGATTTATTTTTAATATAAAATCAACACATTAATTTCTAAAACTTTCATTTTCACCTTTTTATTACATAACAATCAATATAACCAAAACTATTAATATTGTGATAAAACATATTTTGGATTATTTCTCTTATTAATTGGAGAAACTTATCATTAATTCAATAAAACATTATATTTTTATTGATAATACATATATATATATATATATATATATATGCCAAATTAAATGAGAACTTTTTAATTTATGATAACTGTGAGATCCAACGTGAATCACACATTTGAGTTATATAAGGGTGTTTCTTAAATAAGTTAAAAGGGACAAGTTAGTAATTTTTATTTTTTTACAACTCATCAAAATATTTAATTAACCTTTTTAAAAGAAATTATTTAATTAATTTTAATTACCAATATATTAATTGCCTAAAATATATTATTATGCCATCTACAAAACAATACGCCTCACTCACTTCTTAAACAACCCTAATTTTACAGCCTCCACACATCTATCTCACGTCAGACTCCCTACCCCTTTGTCATGGTGAATCCAAATCGCCACCCTATCTCTCACCTCATCCATGTCATTTACAACGAAACGAAACAATGAGAATGATATAAAAGAGGAACTGTTTGGGTCAAAAACACACGATCACGACGAAAGAACATTTAATGCATATTTCACACGACCTATCTTGTATTAATATAAGGTTCTGTCGACCGAACATAACCTTGACCTCCGTCGAGACTAACTTGAAGGTCGGTCGAGCGTCGTATGACCGTCGTCAAGATTTACACTCGACCTCGACCATACTAACGTATAACCCAACGTTCCTTTCTTGATCATTTAATGCAGGTTCAACGCTCATAAATACCAACGGTCATAACGGCACAACACCATCAAGATCATTTATGACACACAACCGTTACAAAAGACACACTTACGAGGAATTAAGACTATAAATATTGAAGATCCACACCTCATTCAAGGGACGGAAATCTGATACGTAAAGTGTACAACCTACAAGTTCTCCTAAGAAAATCTGCAGTCTTACATGGCAGTAGCATTATTGGCAAGACAATAGTGTTCTCACACACGACATACACTTGTTCTTTGTTTACACGCATATTTTTTATATTGATCGTGTAGTACATTGTACATCAAAGGACATCACCCCTGATTGGTGATCATAGTGCACGACGACACCTTCCTGTCGTCCATGGTTTTTTCCTCATTGAGGTTTTTCTACGTCACCAAATCTCTTGTCTCTCTATTTCATCTTTTATTGCACATATTGTCAATCGGCTACTTTCTTTAGTTGGATAAAGCTCCACGTCGAACTTAAATTATTCTTTGGGTAATTTTTGGCATCATATCTCAAAGTAGCAGATTCAAAGATGACATCATATCTCAAAGTAGCAGATGCTTTAGCCAATCTTGGATCGACACTAAGCAAACCACTGTTCGACGCGATTCCTATGGTACATATGACGACATCATCTATTGATCATGACGACATTGGTCAAATTGACAACGAAGAAGGAGATTAGTCGAGCGACATCATGAACTATCTAACACGCGACCCATTCCCAGAAGATAAAGCAGAGGCTCGAAAGATAAGATTCAAAGCATCAAGATATGTCGTGATACAGGGCAGACTTTATCAACGACCATCTACTGGACTCAATCTACGATGTATCACGAGTAAAGCACAAGTTCAGAATATTTTGCAAGAAATGCACGATGGTGAGTGTGGTAATCACTTAGGTGGTCATAGCTTAGCCAATCGAGTATGTCGACAAGGCTATTATTGGCCGACGCTACGACAAGATGCAATCAGGTATGTGCAGAATTGTGACTCATGTCAACGACACTCAGGTACGACGCATAAACCTTCTGAATCTTTACACTCAACATTAGTTCCATGGCCTTTCATGAGATGGGGAATGGATATCATCGGTAAGTTACCACCTACCCCTGGGCAAAAGGTATTTCTACTCGTTCTTACGGATTATTTTTCTAAATGGGTGGATGTAGCCGCTTTTTCTCAAGTTCGGGATAGAGAGGTAATATCCTTTATCCAAACTAACATTATTGTCTGTGACAATGGGTCTCAATTTATTAGTGAAAGAACTCAACAATTCTGTGAGGATTACAATATAAAACTCATGACATCGACACCACGATACCCTCAGTCGAATTGACTCGCTGAGTCGAGTAATAAAATGATTGTTAATTCAATCAAGAAACGTTTGAAAGCAACAAAAGAAAGATGGGTCGAAGAACTTCCTTCAGTCATGTGGACAAATCGTACGACTCCGCGTACGTCCACTGGACAAACTCGCTTCTCCTTAGTTTATGGATGTGAAGCAGTTTTACCTGTTGAGGTACAATTACCTGCATCAAGACATACCTCAGTCGATCATAACTTGGTCGATATGAGCTACGATCTCGATGCTCTTGAAGAACTAAGGGAATCAGCATTGATTCGAATGGCATCCCAAAGACAAGCCATCGAACGTAACTTCAACAAAAACGTAAAGACTAAGGTCTTCCAAGTGGGCGACCACGTCTTGCGTCGAGTGTTTCAGAACACTCAAGAACCAAACTCAGGTAAACTTTCCATTAAATGGGAAGGTACTTATCGTATATCTCAGGTCATGGGAAAAGGTGCCTATAGGCTCCAGACTCTTGACAATCAGGAAATCCCACGTAGTTGGAATGCAACACATCTAAAAAGGTATTTCTTCTAAACCTTAAACTATTTCAGTACAATTATTCTTCTCGACCATTTACTGACTTAAGCATCGGAGGGTCGTTGGTTAGCCAACGACCAATCTCTAAGTCGCCTGAATTGCCTTAGTCGCAAGTATCTATGTTCGATGACGTGAATATTGTTGCAACATATAAAACGATCGACAATAAATCGCAAAAAGAACCATTTCTATTCGAAGTTAGTGGTTACAAATGGGAGGCTCGACCACCAACGGTCAACCAATTGAAAACTAATAAAGACTCAAGACGGAGGAGCATCTTCTGCTGGCTGGTGACGTAGAAGGGCATCGTCCACTTTAGCCTCCTCAACGACATCAACCACGTCGACTTCCTTCTCATCTTCAGAATCCAGGTCCTGCTCATTCCAAATATACGCAAGGTAGAGCTGGAGGTCTTCAGTAGCACTGGACAAAGGATTCTTCCTGGCTAAGTGACGTCTCATGATGACAGCTTTGGTCCTCCACCGAGTTAAAGCCTTGACGACTTTCAACTCCTCCTCCAGCTCTCCAATCCTGAGCTTTTGTTCGGCCACCTTCGCCTTGAGATCCTCGATCTCTTTTTTATTCATGACCAAGGATGCCAAAGCCCGCTCCAACTCCTCCCTTGTCCCTCTCAACATGTCGCATAACACATCTAGACGAATTTGCAGGTCGGATCTTTGCGAATTGACGACCTTCAGAATTTTCTGGGCCTCCTCAAGACGAATGGTCAGGGATTCCACGTCGGCCTTAGCAGCTTTTTCCCTGGCCAGAGCCGCCTGATCCCTATCTAGGGAGCCTTCTCCCGCTCCAGAGCTTTAGGCACCAGACGCCTAATCTTCTCCATCTCGTTATAAAGGTCGAGAGAAGTCTGGAAATCCTGCAAGTTACGACATACAATGATCAATACGTTATGTTAATACATCAAAAAAAGTAAGAAAAACCTAATCCTTACCAGGAAGGATAAACCTGCGACATTCGACTCCATGTCTTCAACAGACATTTCCCTGAACTTCTCCCTGAAAGATGGGACCAAACACATCTCCAGATGAGGGAACAACTTCGCCCGATCAAAGGAGTTATCCCCCATAAAGTCCGACAATAACGTAAAGTTGACCGTCTGGACCTCCGCAGGACCCTTCCCCTTGTCTCCAGATTAGGGACGGGGACTAGAGGTTGCTGTCGCCTGAGCAAGATGTACGACGTGAGGGTCCTTAGGAACCTCCACCACTGGAGTCTCGACATTAGTAGGATCCGCCTGTATAACATCACCTACCTTCGTCATCTCAGGAGTGGCAATGCTCGATACATCATCACCCATCGACAACGGTTCCCTCGGGACCGACAACCGTATGCGTTTCTAAAGGTTGGACCCCGTGGTCTTGCCCGCCTTCCTCTTCTCCTTGCCCTTCCGGGTTAATTCCATGTGCGCCTTCTTTCGATCTGCCACGTTGGAAGACTTTGAAGGAGAAACACCTGAAAGGAAGAAAAACGATAAAATTACACGACCAGCGAAAGAGAAAACACCAAAGAGAATAGGAATTGAGTACGCTACCCGCTATTTCCTTTTCCTCTCCCTTCTCTTCTACTCTTTCCTACTTCTCCTCTACAGAAGATGCAACAAATGTCCCTATGTACTATAAGTCGTCGTCGTCCACGTCCCAGTCGGCAGTAGGACGGACTGTGAAAAACGAAAGTTCATCGACACTAAATTCAAGAAACCGCTCAACTTTGGCGGTTGAATCGGCAGAAGGCTCGACGACAGTAAAATCGATTACTAATAATAAAAATAAAAATGTCAGTAACAAAAAATTGAGCGACGAACGTAATAGACAAAGTAAGGTCCAACTATCTTACCGTCGGTATTCCATCCTGTGGAAAGCCACTGGATGTCACCAGCGACCGTAGCTAAGCGGCCACAGACATATTTAGTCTTCCAGTTGCGATCACTAACCGCGATCTCATGAACCAAAGTACGGGATCCTCTAAACTTGGAATATAGGCTATATCGGTGATTCGCCTCCGACTTAACCGTATAAGCCGATAGAAGATCATATACAGTAAATAGTGATTCCCATTTTCTCATCACCAGCTCGATCACCTGAACGACTCTCCAAAACTGGGTCATCATCTGCCCCGGAGATAAATCGAAAAACGTAAGGAACGATCTCGACAAAGGAGAATAGGGCCATGAAAATCCTATCTCAAAGGGATATTCGTACATCACGAAATATCCCTTGGGGCATTGCTCCGGATGGAGAAACGCCGGAGGGCTAAGAGTTATGTCCTCTGGAATCCTAGTCAATTGTCTAAAAAACTCAATGTCCTCATCCTCGCAGATAACGCTAATTGGATCTTGCGACATAACGAAATCAGGGTCTTGAACAGTTGCTACGTAAAAACTGAAAGCGTCCCAACCCTTCCTAGGTTTTTGAGCTCGAGTTTTAAAATTCATGAAGAAGAGGTTGTACCTTAAATGGACGCTCTAAACCTCGAAAGGAACCTAAATTGGGCGAAGATCGTCTGAACTTTTGTAAAGATTGCACGAAGGATTGATAGAATCTCTCTCTAAAAATAACATGAAGGCGTAAAAGGAAGTTATCCCCCGATATCCCCTATTTATACGAGAGGGTCGAATCGAGCATATTCGCTCGATGGTCAACACGTGTCGATCGACCCTTCAGGAGAACACCTGGATAATTGACATATGTCACACTTAGCTGTCATGCGTGTTCCTCATATCTCCATGACGTCACGCGGGTCAGGGCCTCCAGTTAGAAATGAACCATTTCGGTTCTGCAGTAGTTTTACCTGTCGAGGTACAATTACCTGCATCAAGACATACCTCAGTCGATCATAACTTGGTCGATATGAGCTACGATCTCGATGATCTTAAAGAACTAAGGGAATCAGCATTGATTCGAATGGCATCCCAAAGACAATCCATCGAACGTAACTTCAACAAAAATGTAAAGACTAAGGTCTTCCAAGTGGGCGACCACGTCTTGCGTCGAGTGTTTCAGAACACTCAAGAACCAAACTCAGGTAAACTTTCCATTAAATGGGAAGGTACTTATCGTATATCTCAGGTCATGGGAAAAGGTGCCTATAGGCTCCAGACTCTCGACAATCAGGAAATCCCACGTAGTTGGAATACAACACATCTAAAAAGGTATTTCTTCTAAACCTTAAACTATTTCAGTACAATTATTCTTCTCGACCATTTACCGACTTAAGCATCGGAGGGTCGTTGGTTAGCCAACGACCAATATCTGACGTTGTTTTCTCACAGGATCGCACGACATGAGACTATAAGTCTTTTGCACGACTTAACCTCAAAAAACACCAAAAGGTGTACAAATCAAAGTTTATAACTCAAAAATATTTTCACAGTGGATGAATTTCCTCAGACGCAAGTATCTTTGATTGAAATATTATGACATGCCTCAGTCGCAAGTATCTTTAGAATTATTCGCGTTTTTTCGGATGTTTTGCAAATTACTTGTTTGGTCGTGTGATCTTTAAAGTCCGAAAAAGTTCTAAGTCGCCTGAATTGCCTTAGTCACAAGTATCTATGTTCGTTGACGTGAATATTGTTGCAACATATAAAACGATCGACAATAAATCGCAAAAAGAACCATTTCTATTCGAAGTTAGTGGTTACAAGTGGGAGGCTTGACCACCAACGGTCGACCAATTGAAAACTAATAAAGACTCAAGACGGAGGAGCATATTCTACTGGCTGGTGACGTAGAAGGGCATCGTCCACTTTAGCCTCCTCAACGACCTCAACCATGTCGACTTCCTTCTCATCTTCAGAATCCAAATCTTGCTCATTCCAAATATCCGTAAGGTAGAGCTGGAGGTCTTCAGTAGCATTGGACAAAGGATTCTTCCTGGCTAAGTGACGTCTCATGATGACAGCTTTGGTCCTCCACCAAGTGAAAGCCTTGACGACTTTCAACTCCTCCTCCAGCTCGCCAATCCTGAGCTTTTGTTCGGCCACCTTCGCCTTGAGATCCTCGGTCTCAATTTTGTTCATGACCAAGGATGCCAAAGCCCGCTCAAACTCCTCCCTTGTCCCTCTCAACATGTCGCACGACACATCTAGACGAATTTGCAGGTCGGATTTTTGCGAATTGACGACCTTCAGAATATTTTGGGCCTCCTCAAGACGAATGGTCAGGGATTCCACGTCAGCCTTAGCAGCCTTCTCCCGCTCCAGAGCTTTAGGCACCAGACGCCTAATCTTCTCCATCTCGTTATAAAGGTCGAGAGAAGTCTGGAAATCCTGCAACTTACGACTTACAATGATCAATACATTATGTTAATACATCGAAAAAAGTAAGAAAAAACTAATCCTTACCAGGAAGGATAAACCTGCGACATTCCACTCCATGTCTTCAACAAACATTTCCCTGAACTTCTCCCTAAAAGATTGGACCAAACACATCTCCAGATGAGGGAACAACTTCGCCCGATCAAAGGAGTTATCCCCCATAAAGTCCGACGATAACGTAAAGTTGACCTTCTGGACCTCCGCAGGACCCTTCCCCTTGTCTCCAGATTAGGGACAGGGACTAGAGGTCGCTGTCGCCTGAGTAAGATGTACGACGTGAGGGTCCTTAGGAACCTCCACCACTGGAATCTCGACATTAGTAGGATCCGCCTGTACAACATCACCTACCTTCGTCATTTCAGGAGTGGCGATGCTCGATGCATCATCACCCATCGACAACGGTTCCCTCGGGACCGACAACCGTATACGTTTCTAAAGGTTGGACCCCGCGGTCTTGCCCGCCTTCCTCTTCTCCTTGCCCTTCCGAACTAATTCCATGTGCGCCTTCTTTCGATCGGCCACGTTGGAAGACTTTGAAGGAGAAACACCTGAAAGGAAGAAAAACGATAAAATTACACGACCAGCGAAAGAGAAAACACCAAAGAGAATAGGAATTGAGTACGCTACCCGCTATTTCCTTTTCCTCTCCCTTCTCTTCTACTATTTCCTACTTCTCTTCTACTATTTCCTACTTCTCCTCTACAGAAGATGCAACAAATGTCCCTATGTACTACAAGTCGTCGTCGTCCACGTCCCAGTCGGCAGTAGGACGGACTGTGAAAAACGAAAGTTCCTCGACACTGAATTCAAGAAACCGCTCAACTTTGGCGGTTGAATCGGCAGAAGGCTCGACAACAGTAAAATCGATTACTAATAAGAAAAATAAAAATGTCAGTAACAAAAAATTGAGCGACGAACGTAATAGACAAAGTAAGGTCCTGCTATCTTACCGTCGGTATTCCATCCTGTGGAAAGCCACTGGATGTCACCAGCGACCGTAGCTAAGCGGCCAAAGACAGATTTAGTCTTCCAGTTGCGATCACTAACCGCGGTCTCATGAACCAAAGTACGGGATCCTCTAAACTTGGAAGATAGGTTATAGCGGTGATTCGCCTCCGACTTAACCGTATAAGCCGATAGAAGATCATATACAGTTAATAGTGATTCCCATTTTCTCGTCACCAGCTCGATCACCTGAACGACTCTCCAAAACTGGGGCATCATCTGCCCCGGAGATAAATCGAAAATCGTAAGGAACGATCTCGACAAAGGAGAATAGGGCCATGAAAATCCTATCTCAAAGGGATATTCGTACATCACGAAATATCCCTTGGGGCATTGCTCCGGACGGAGAAACGCCGGAGGGCTAAGAGTTATGTCCTCTAGAATCCTAGTCAATTGTCTAAAAAACTCACTCTCCTCATCCTCGCAGATAACGCTAATTGGATCTTGCGACATAACGAAATCAGGGTATTGAACAGTTGCTACGTAAAAACTGAAAGCGTCCCAACCCTTCCTAGGTTTTTGAGCTCGAGTTTAAAATGCATGAAGAAGAGGTTGTACCTTAAATGGACGCTTTAAACCTCGAAAGGAACCTAAATTGGGCGAAGATCGTCTGAACTTTTGTAAAGATTGCACGAAGGATTGATAGAATCTCTCTCTAAAAATAACATGAAGGCATAAAAGGAAGTTATCCCCCGATATCCCCTATTTATACGAGAGGGTCGAATCGAGCATATTCGCTCGATGGTCAACACGTGTCGATCGACCCTTCAGGAGCACACCTGGATAATTGACATCTCTCACACTTAGCTGTCATGCGTGTTCCCCATATCTCCATGACGTCACGCGGGTCAGGGCCTTTAGTTAGAAATGAACCATTTCGGTTCTGAAGCGACGAATACCTTTCCTCAAGTGACACGTGGAACTCGACAAAGTTAAAAATTTAAAATTCCCTCCGAAGAAGAATATTAAATTTTCGGGGAAACTGTTTGGGTCAAAAACACACGATCATGACAAAGGAACATTTAATGCATATTTCACATGACCTATCGTGTATTAAGATAAGGTTTTGTCGATCGAACATAACCCTGACCTCCGGACCGTCGTCAAGATTTACACTCGACCTCGACCATACTAACGTATAACCCAACGTTCCTTTCTTGATCATTTAATGTAAGTTTAACGCTTATAAATTCCAACAGTCATAACGACTCAACACCATCAAGATCATTTATGACGCACAACCGTTACAAAAGACACACTTATGAGTAATCAAGACTATAAATATTGAAGATCTACACCTCATTCAAAAGACTGAAATCTGATACTTAAAGTGTACAACCTACAAGTTCTCCGAAGAAAATCTGTAGTCTTAGATGGCAGTAACATTATTCGCACGACAATAGTGTTTTCACACACGACATACGCTTGTTCTTTGTTTACACACATATTTCTTGTATTAATCGTGTAGTACATTGTACATTAAAGGACATCACCCCTGATTGGTGATCATAGTGTACGATGACACCTTCCTGTCGTCCGCGGTTTTTTTTCTCGTTGAGGTTTTTCCGCGTCACCAAATCTCTTGTCTCTCTATTTCGTCTTTTATTGTGCATATTGTCAATCGGCTATTTTCTTTAGTTGTATAAAGCTCCACGTCGACCTTAAATTATTTTTTGGGTAATTTTGTGCATTGATAGGAAGCTCACCCAAAACTGATTTGACGGACTCCTGCAACGAATGAAGAGTCGAAGAATAACCGTTCTTTGTTTTCTAGATCTTCGAATATGGATTCGTTTTGGGTAAAGATTTCAAATCTTAACCTTTTTTTGGGTAAGGATTTTGAATTCCGGTTTTTGACGATGATGTAATGCGCTTCGTTGCAGGAGGGACGACGATAGGGATAATTACGGGGGCAATTAAAGGGCAGAAGATAGAAACGGGATCAGTTCGTGAAGCCGGTGTAGGTGCAGTGACTAGTGCAATCACAACATTACAGCTCATGAAAAAGTTGGCTAATGGCAATCCTTGTGTGGTATGATTTTGATTTTTTGTTTGGGTGTAACACAATCGATATCATTGTTGGGTTGATCTTGATTTTAGGGTTTGCGTGTATCAAAGTGGGTTGTGGGGTTGATTTTTATTTTTAGGGTTTGGGTGTATCACAGTGTAACACAATGTATTTTTAGGGGTTTTGTTTGATTTTTTGGGGTTGATATGGGGTATCACAATAGGTATCACCGTGTGTATTACAATAGGTATCACCATGCAACACAATGTATTTTAGGGGGTTTTATTAGATTTTTTGGGGCTGATCTGGGGTATCACAATGGGTAATACCGTGTAACACACTGTATTTTAGGGGGTTTTATTCGATTTTTTGGGGCCGATATAGGGTATTACAATAGGTATCACCGTGTAACACAATGTATTTTGGGTATCACAATGATCATTTGTATGTATCTTTTTTTTAACAGTATTGCCTTTTTAAGTATCACATTGTGTATCCACCGAAATAAGATTTACCGGTTATGAGAGATGAGAGATAACAATTTTAAAATACCAAAAATGTCCTTTAATTAAAATTTCAGTCAAAATTACCAAAATTAATATTTTTCTAATTTATCCTTTAATATGTAGCTCACATTGGATCTCACATTTATCACAAACAACCGAGTTCTCCCTTGAATGATCATATATATATATATATATATATATATATATATATATATATATATATATATAGAGAGAGAGAGAGAGAGAGAGAGAGAGAGAGAGACTTTGGATCACGTGAGACCAATAATTTACACTTGAACCTTCACATCAAACGCTGTGAAGGTAAAAACCTTCACAGCAAAACACTGTGAAGGTTCGGATTTTTTTACCTTCACAGTGTTTTGCTGTGAAGTTTCAAGCGTAAATTCTTGGTCTCACCGGTTTCACGAAAACAGATTGGCCTCACGTGAACCCAACCCTATATATATATATATATTAAATCATGTGAGAACCAAAAAAAAGATTGAGAACCGTGATAACCGATCTAAGTCGTAATTTAGTTTTGATCCAATGATTTTAATTAAAAGTTTTTTCACTTCCAATTTATTTCAAAATTGTCATTGCCTTTAATGACCATCAATTAAAATTAATCAATGGTTTAGATTGGTTTTCATGATTCTCAACCTATTAAAGGAATAACCACTAATAATGATGTGGCATCCAAATTCTAATTTTCTTTTTTTTTTTCTCAATTTTTGCATTTTTTTTATTTATGTCATTATTAGCAAACATTTAAATGCATCTTCATCTTCATCTTCTTCTTCTTCGGTTACATTTCTTTATTTCTTGTTTTACATGATTTTATTTTTTTTATTTGCATAATAATCTAATATATCTTTATTTCTCTGAAATTTGATTTCCAAAGTTTCGAATGAAACTTGGTTTCCAATTGATACCACCCATATATATATATATATATATATGTGTGTGTGTGTGTGTGGGTGATATCAATTGGAAACCAAGTTTCATTCGAAACTTTGAAAATCAAATTTCAGCCATTGATCTTTATAATCAATAGTTAAGATTCATCTGAATTATATATGGTAGTAAATTAATTAATTTATTAATAATAAATAAAAATAATAGATGAAAAGAGTAAATAGAAAAAGTTTTGTTCAAAAAGATATTTTTTATATTTTTAATTAATTTATTCATGTACTTCATTGTTGTTCTTATCTGGGCGTGTTTCTTGAATTTTGGATGCATTTCTTGTTAATTTGTGTGTTTTTTTAGGCCTGATGACCAAGTTCTTAAATCATCTACAAACCCTTTTCAATCTTTTTGTGATCCCAATGCCCAAAAAGATATTTTTTATATTTTTATATTTTTTATTTAAAAAAACAGATTTCATTCTGATGAAAAAGAATGAATTTGTGGATTACATATTTCATTGATTACATTCATTTGATTACATATTTCATATATACATATTTCATTGGATTACATTTTTGTGGATTACTTATTGCATTGGATTACAGATTTCAGTGAAATTCACTGGATTCCATTGGATTTCATTTGATTACAGATTTTATTGGATTACATTTTTGTTTCATTACCTGTGCAGTAGCATATCCGTATATGAAAATAGATTCATCAGGTTCATCATGTAAGCATGATTGTTTCATTTTGTTTCATAAGAATGTAAACTCACGTGCATTTTAGGTGAATATGATTCATCATAATCAACAAGTGTGTCTTCTTAAGATTAAAGTTTATTTACCTAAATTAAATATCTCATTTTTAAATTAATCAATGATCATTATTACCATATATAAGCTAAATTAAAATTAAATAATTATTAATATAATAATAATAACACTTACCATATATGTTATGAAATAATGTAAAAGGCAAAAATAACCTTTTTCAATTAAAAATAAAAATAAAAATAAGAAATTGAATGATTGGCTGATTTCGGTTTCCAAAATTTTCAATGTAATACTGGTTTCCAATTGATCGCTCCCATATATATATATATATATATATATATATATATATATATATATATATATATATAGGGGATGTCTCATTTGGAAACTACCTTAATTTTGAAAAACATGCAAATCGTCGATTTCATTGGTTGAGTTAATGAAATTGTTTCATTAATTTGTAAAATTTGATAAATTGTTTTATATAATTCTTTTATTGATGAAATTGTTTCATATATTTGTGTTTTTTATATTTATAAAAATGAAAATGTTTCATCAGAATGAGAAAATGCATGAAACAATTTCATCAGAATAACAAAATATATGAAACAATTTCTTTTTTACATAAAAAAACACAAATATATTAAACAATTTCATCAACAAAAGATTTATATGACACAATTTTGTCAAATTAAACAATTTCATGAACCAATTTCATTAACTTAATCAATGAAATCTATGGTTTGCACGTTTTGCAAAATTAGAGTGGTTTCCATTTGATTTATATATATATAGGGTCAGGTTCACGTGAGACCAAGTTGTTTCCGTGAGACCGCGTGAGACCAAGCCTTAAAACATGAAACTTCACACCGAAATACTATGAAGGTAAAAAACATTCGAACCTTCATAATGTAATCACACTATGAAGGTAAAAAAAACCTAAACCGAGTTAAAAAAAATCAAACCTTCACAGATAAAAGACTGTGAAGGTATATCCGAACCTTCACAGTGAAGACGTTGTGAAGGTAAAAAAAACGAACATTCACAGCGAAAAACACCGTGAACGTAACATTTACGGTGTTTTCCCTATGAAAAGTTCGATTTTTTTTACCTTCACAGTTTTTTGGTGTGAAGTTTCATACTTTAAAGCTTGGTCTCACCGGTCTCACGAAAACTGTTTGGTCTCACGCGAACTTAAGTCTATATATATATATATATGTGTGTGTGTGTGTGTGTGTGTGTGTAGTTATTATGCAACCCCTTTACATGGTGCAACCCATGCAACCCCTCTATCCACCCCTCAGTTTATTTTTATCTTTTTTTTTTCTTAATTACAAAAGTGAAAATAAAATGAGTGGTGGATAGAGGGGTTGTGTAACACCCCGAAATTTCTGTAAGTGAACACGTATCTTTAGTTACATTAAGGACCATTTGTTTGAATTATTCGATTTAAAATTCGGTTACCTTAAGTGATAAACGGGTTATAAGTGATTGAATGCGAAAATCTAAAATTTTAGGCCTCGGTACACTTGGGACGATAGTGCCCTGCGATAGTGACAGGGTCACTATCGCCGAGGTCATAATCACGTAGAGGGCCGAGGGCTCTCAATACAGTTTCCACGAGAGTTCCTCGCGATTGTGACTCTGTCACTTTCGCTTGGCACAATCGCCGATGCGCACTGGAACTTTAAATGCTCGATTTTCAGCCCTAAATCTCATTTATTTCTCATCTACTTCATCTTGTTCTCTCTAGAGACGAACCTCAAGCATTAAAGGCGATTTTGGTGCATTCATTACACCAAATCTTGTAAGATCCAAGGGATTCTTCCTCCTCAAGGTGTAATCAAGAAGTTTGGATCAAGGTTTCCTCACCTCTCAACCTCACCCAATGAAGTTCTAGGGTTTTCAATAAAACCCACATTGTGAGTACACTCAACTCTTTTAAACTTATACACATAAAATCTAGACTTTTGAACCTATTATCATCTCCATGTTTACATTTTATTGTTTGCAAGATTTTAACTAAAAATGGGTTTTGGAGATTTTAGGGTTCTAACCTTGTTTTTGGGAAACTATTGTAGAAAGCTTACTTGGTACACTATTCATGATCCATTTATTTAATTAGGAGTAAACACATGATGAAAAACCATTTTTATGATAACTAGGATTTTCTAAAATGGAGATTTTGGTTGGAATTTGAGGGTAACCTAAAAATGGTTATGGTTTGATCTTAAAATGTTGTAAATTATTGGAAAAAGCATTGTTTGAAGATATTTTTGTATGAGAAGTGGAAATAAACCCTAAAAAATCTACTTTGGGGTTTAAATGCATTAAAGGTAAAATATTGCAACGAAATTGTGCTAAGAAAGTACTCTTATGATAACTATGTGCATTGATATCAATTATTCACAAAAGAAATTGTGACAAGCCTTAGACTATTACTATTGGATCCATAGGAATAGGTATTGGTTTATTTTTGGGGTGTTCTTCCCCATATGTAACTAGTTGAGGCATTGAGTCCTCGGAGGCAATTTAGTACGGTTATGTGGGACCAATTGCTAGCCATGGGTCGTAAATGTAATCCTAGTAAATGAGTATGACATGGATCCTCGGGTGCCCTCCCCCACATCTGAGTACGAGCCGGCGTTGTTCATGGCCATGGGTCCAAGTATTGAGCTCACAACTCGGAGAGTGGCTTACTTTTGTGTTCCCCCACGATCCTTGGAAATCGGGTCTCCCCCGTCATCGAAAGATGTTTTGGACCGGAAGGTTCTTATATGAATGTGATTATTCTACTTAAGTACGTTTCATTGGAAAAAACTTGTTTATTACGTTTAAACCATTTTCAAAATTATTGATATACCTTGTTTGTTCTCACTAGGCGTTAAACCTAACACTTTTTCTCAAATGATGTGTATAACAGGTTCCCTTAGCGGTAGGTCGCCCAAGGTTTGAGAGAAGGACATGAGGTCGTAGAGGCATTTTTGGTGATAGTTATATTTTGGAGATTTGGCGTGCAAGATATAGCGTTTTGGGATTTGGGTTGACAACCAGTATAATCTAGATGTAATATGTTTAGATTAGTTTGTTGTCAATTTTAATATTCATTCACAGGTTGTGTAAACGCCATTAAACATTTACCTGTTTGGGTGGTTTCCTCCATTTATAGATGTCATATTGCCGGTTTTTCAAATTTTAAATTTAGCCCAACTTTTATGGTGTTATAAGTTGGTATTAGAGATCTAGTTTAAGTGAACTAGGCATGAATGTAAGATGTCTAGACTTAAGCTGAGATTATTAAGTAATGATTTGTGAGATTGGGTAGAGTTTCTAAGATGGGTTGGTCTTAGAGTCAACGGAAATTATGTTAATCGAGCGTTGTGGTGACGGTAACGAGAATTCTTACGTATCATATGTTCATAATTTCACTTAGCTAACGTTATTTTGAGGATGATTTACGTGAGCGTGTTTGGTTTACTGTTGTTATGACAATTAGTGAATGTAGTAGTACGTTTCCTTCGTGCTTAATTCTATTAATCTCTCTCTTACTCCTTTCCTTGTCGTGCATGGCAGATCAAAAATGGTTAGTACGCGCGGAAGACCGTGTACATGTGCGGAGGGTGCAGAGGCGACCACTTCATCGGTTGATCAACCAGAGAGGGTTGAGGCCGCTGTACGCCCATCCACCCAACTGTTGCTAGGCGGAGGGCCTGAGATCATTCCACGGGTGGACCTAGCTTCGTCCAACCCGGTTATTCGGGAGACAACTCCCCACTCTAAGATGATGGCCAATCTGATGCTGATGATGAATGAGGCGATGGCCAAGCAGTAAGAGTCCCTTCTGAAAATATTAGAGGATCGTGATATGAGCAACCGGTGGAATGAGACAGTTGCGGAGAACGTGGTGGTGGACGGATCCGGGGGTACAGGTCATGAGAACCCAACCGAAGATCCAGTGACGGTTAGTGTGAGACAAGGCAAGAGGGCTTGCTCCTACAAGTCCTTCTTGTGCTGTAAGCCACCAGAATTCCTTGGGTCTGATGATCCAGTCGCTTGCATGAACTGGATTCAAGAGATTGATCAAGCCTTCGACTCATCCGAATGCGAGGAAGGTCAGAAGGTAAGATTCGGTTCTCAGATGCTTAGGGACCCGTCACTCACTTGGTGTAACGTCACCAAATCCACCCTTGCGCCCATGATTCTGGCTAAACTGACTTGGACCTCTTTCAAGGGAAAAGTCATGGAGGAGTTTTGCAATGAGCGAGCCATGGACAAAATCGAGGAGGAATTTCGATCTCTGAAGAAGGGGAGTATGTCGGTGAAGGAGTACACCCGGCTATTCATGGAAAAGCTTGGCTTAGTGGGGCATGTGGTCCCGACTGAGAGAGAGAGAATATCAAGGCATATCTGAAGGTCCTACTGATGGACATGATGGCAATGGTCAAAAACTCCAAAGCCATCACCCTCCGTGAGATCATCGAGGAGGCTCGGATCATGGAAGACATCTACGCCCGAGGCATGGAAGAAAGGACCGAGGTGGGAGAGAAATGGAAGTAGGAAAGCAATTTTGGACCTCCCAAGAGGTCTTGACCTTTAGTTGGGAACCGAAATTTTAACAACCGACGAGAAGCTAGGTGGTGCCAAAAGTGCCGAACAAGCACCATGGCAATTGCAACACCACTCCTCACCCTTGTGCCAAGTGTGGGAAAGCTGATAACCCCACTAGAGACTGCCCGGTAAGGGGGATTATCTACTTCGAGTGCAAGGCACCGGGGCATGTGAAGAGATATTATCCTAAGCTCAAACGAGTAATGCGCCAGAGAAGAGGGAGAACCCACCTAGAGTTCCGGGTCGAGCTTTCCATATGATGGCTGATGAGTCCATGGCATCCACCGACGTGGTATCGGGTACGTTTCTCCTAAACTCCGTACCTGATCGTAACAGTTTCTCTTTCATATCTGAGTCCTTTCGTCAAAAGCTTGATATGCCCACTAATAGTCTAGAGAATGCGTTAGTGGTAGAAATAGTGAATGGTAGTCAAGTGTTGATCCGCGATGTCTTGACGGAGTGCACTCTTGGAATCGAAGTGAAGGAATTCCTGATTAGTTTGATGCCGATGGTCATTGGTGGTTTTGATGTGGTTGTCGGCATGGATTGGTTGGCGAACAATCATATCGAGATTGTATGCTCCAATAAACTAATCTGACTCCCTAATCCTGCTAGTGATGTTGTGGTAATTTATGGCGAGAAGAGGAAGGGTGATGTGGCAATCATCACCATGGCTAAGGCACGCAAATGCTTGGTGAAGGGATGCTCATCTTTCCTGGCATACGTGATTGACGCCAAGCCCGAGAAGAAGAAGCTAGAAGACGTAAAGGTGGTGCGTGAGCTTCCCGATGTCTTTCTGAACGACTTGTCCGGTTTACCACCCATTCGTCAAGTGGAGTTCCGGATTGATCTTACACCAGGGGCGGGTCCGATCGATAGGGGCGGGTCCGATCGATCGGGCCCCTTACCGGTTGGCGCCATCAGAGATGCAAGAAATGATGGCTCAACTTCAAGAGCTTCTAGAGAAGAGATTTATAAGACCGAGCTCGTCACCTTGGAGAGATCCGGTCTTGTTTTTCAAGAACGGATGGCACAATGAGAATATGCATTGATTACCGTGAACTGAACAAGGCAACGGTGAAGAACAAGTATCCACTTCCGAGAATCGACGACTTGTTCGATCAACTCCAAGGAACGGGGTGTTTCTCGAAGATCGATTTGTGTTTGGGATACCACCAAGTGAAGGTGAGAGGAGAGGACATCCCGAAGACGGACTTTAGAACGTGTTACGGCCATTACGATTTCTCGTGATGCCGTTTGGTCTAACTAACGCACCGACCATTCCTCGACAAGTCGTCATTGTATTTATTGATGACATACTCGTGTATTCCAAGAGCAAGTCGGAACATGAGCAACACCTTTGTGAAGTTCTAAAGGTGTTGAGAAAGGAGATGTACGCCAAATTTTCAAAGTGCGGCTTTTGGCTTGAAGAGGTTCAATTCTTGGGTCACGTTGTCACTCGACACGGGGTGAAGGTCGACCCCTCCAAAATTGAAGCCATGATGAATTGGAAACCTCCCAAGAGCTCGTCTGAGATCCGAAGTTTCTTGAAATATGTCTTTGATCAAAAAAAGTTGAATATGAGGCAAAGGCGGTGGCTCAAGTTACTCAAAGATTATGATTGCGAATTGCTTTACCTCCCCGGTAAGGTGAACGTGGTGGCCCATGCGTTAAGTTGGAAGGACTATAGTGGAAGCATTCGGGCAACCCTTTCAAAAATCGAGCTAGTGTCGAGTCTCATTGAGAGAATCAAGACATCTCAAGTAAAAGCCATGTTGGAAGAGAATCTCAAAGAAGAAGTTATGACAAAACAATGTTTGCTCTTAACGGAAGACACTCGTGGGGTGAAATTGTTCAATGATCGTGTATAGGTACCCAAAGTTGGAGGCAATCGGGAACTTCTTCTCGAGGATGCCCATAAGTCCAAGTATTCCATCCATCCGGGGAGTACAAAGATGTATCGGGACCTGAAGTTGCACTACTGGTGGCCGGAAATGAAACTTGATGTGGCACGTTACGTGGAGCGTTGTGTGTCCCTGATTCTAGTTTCTAATCTATAATACAATCAAACAAACAAAATTGAACAACCAAATTACCTGTTTGATTATCTGATTTCTCAAATTACACTTTCTCTCTCTAGAACTCTCTCTCTCTCTACAATCTGATCTCTTGTAACTCAACTTACTTATGAAAAAATACAAAGAGAAAACTATTTATACTACCCTCTAAAACAATGAAACAACAAAAACAACTAAACTAATACATTGACTTTTATTACAAGAGACTTTGACTTTTAATGAGATTTGACTTTCTTCAGCTTTGACTTTCTCAACTTTGACCTTCAATATTCTTGATCTTGTATCCAACAGATTTATGCTCTAACAATCTCCCCCTTTGGATTCAAGATCATTATTGAAAGATCTAGCAATTCAGTCTTCACTTTAAACTATGTCAAATTAATCTCTCCTTTTTCATTGATGATCTTCTTTCCAAGATTTTATTAAAAAATGATGAACAATCTCCCCAAACTTTCACATAGAACTCTTTTAGACTTTTGGAAAGAAATTATCTTCAGAATCAGCTCGAATGCTTTAGCAAATAATCTTCAAAGAAAAATTCCTCAAAATCTTCAGAAATTCTTTGATCATCTACAAATCTTCAAATCTTTATCATTTCTTTGAAACCATCTCCCTTTAACTTCAAAAACTTTAACATTTCTTCATACCATCTCCCCCTTTTTGATGATTTGAGCATATATATCATCAAAACTTTTCTCCAAGAAATGTCATTTACCATTCTGATCTGTCATACTGAGCCTTTGATTCTGTCAACTCTCCAAGATATTCATCTAGATCTTTTAAAATCCAGACAAAATAAGAACATGTAACTCCTGAATCAACAGATGAATCAGTTAATATGCCTGTCAGTAACACAAAGTCACTGTGTGTAACGAATACACAATATAAAGGAGCTTTTTGATGTTCACTCCCCCAGGGCTTCCATCCAATCATCGAAATACCACAAAGGCAATTTCTATGAATGTTATGACAAAGAAACGAATTCTTTGTGTGTTCGTGCACGTGTAGAAAGAATTAAGCACAAATAATTGCTTTTATAATAAGGCTCAACATTGTGTAAACCACTGAGACAACAGTAGATAAACACAGACTCTAAGTGCATGATTGAAGTGCGAAGGTGGGGCAGACTTCCTTCTTTTTCAATATCTAGATTTTCCAAATGAAAACCAGATAGATTATGTGTTGCGTCCCCTTGAAAATGTGAAACATTTTCTTTTTGAGAAGAAAATGAGTGGTTGGTGGGGTTTAAGCAAGAGTTGGCATGGGCTATTTGCCTGTTTCAATAATGTTCACCAAAAATTGTGAAGCATTAGTAATGTGGCTGCCCGGCTCAGAAAGTAGTTGGTGCAGAGTTTGATATTCTTTTACTCTGATCTCTCACCCTCTTTCTTTTTAATCAATAAGCTCACTACTAACCAAACTCTCTTTTCCATTTTACCTCAGCACACCCACACTCATTTCTTTTAGACTCGTCACACTCAATCACTAAGGGATTAACTTCTTGGGTAGAAAACACTGGTTAACGTGAATCCATAGAAGTTTCATTTAAGTCCTAGCACAAAGAACCCAGTCCTACAAATCATATGTTGCTCACAATGGTTTATCTTGAACATTTAAATCATAGGAAATATAGGTCAGATATATGTATGCTCAGAATATTATCATGAAAATATGAGCATTTTTTTTAGACATTGAAGTATTTTCAAACAAGTATACTGAATGAATGAACTTGAATGCAAAAGACTTGTTTGAAAATCTGACATGGTATGAAAATGATCAGAAATGAATGATAAAGCAATTAAAGCTTATGGTCAAGAATAATGGATATTTGTCTATACGAAACAAGATATAGACATTCTTGAAATGACCGTTTCAAAATGAAATATCACTCAAAATTCTTTGAATACAAGCGGAGTGTCTTACCATCAAAGAAAAATTGTTTCAATTTAGAGACATGGTAAGAACATGTTGAACAAAAATTCAAACCAGTGTGTGTGAATACTTGAAAGTATATAGAAAAGACAATACGCAAGTATTTATCTTTGGAAACACACGATTTGTTTATCAATGAAGCACAAAAATAGAATAAAAACATTTAAAATCACACTTCCAAATTATAAAATCTGTTTAAAAATTGGGAAGTGGTTTGAACATTTAAGAACATGTTTTCTATAGCTGAAAGTTGTCCTTCTTTCAGATATATGTGAGATTAAGATAAAAAATTTACCTTGTCGCTCAATCTTAAATCTCAGAAAGTCAGCTGTAATCATGTAGATATGATCGTGTCAGCTTCTCTCATCCTGTAAGTCTCAAAGTCTAGTCAAAATTTATTCACAAAAAATTATTCAAAACTTAAAAAACATAAAGCAATAAAACTTTTAAGATACGAGTTCTGATCAGAAATAATCAAAAATCATAGTCTTACTCCATGTTACTTATAAGCTCCCCCTAAAATCATGCATTGCAAAAATTTTGTCAGTTAAGCAAAATGCAGAAATTAGTTTTAATCCCCCTCAAATGAATATAGATCATCTAACAATCTTCTCATACTCCCCCTGAGATCATGAGCAAACCATTAAAGTGCAGGTATCTTTCAGACATTAAGATAAAGAAAAGGATGAAAAATAACAATTTGTAACTTTAGTAGTTAATAACCGATTACGTCTTAAGATTTAACATACCAAGCTTAGAGATAAGAAAATTAAATCTCTTTTCATCTAAGGGTTTGGTAAATAAATCTGCAAGTTGATAATCTGTTTTTACAAAATAAAGTTCAATTGTTCCTTTTTCTACATTATCTTTGATAAAGTGATACCTTACATCAATGTGTTTGGTTTTGGTGTGTTGGACAGGATTAGCAGATATGGCAATCGCGCTCTTCGAGTCACAGTAGATTGGAATTTTGTCATACTTGAATCCATAGTCTCGTAGCTGTGTTCGCATCCACAAGACTTGAGAGCAGCAACTGGCAGCAGCTATATACTCCGCTTCAGCAGTCGATGTAGAAACGCATAACTGTTTCTTTGAAGCCCAGCTAACAAGCTTGTCTCCAAGGAATTGTACGTGACCAGAAGTACTCTTTCTGTCCAACATGCAACCTGCATGATCTGCATCTGAATATGCAGTCAGTTGAAACCCTGTATCCTTAGGATACCACAAACCAAGGTCTGCAGTCCCCTTCAGATATCTAAAGATCCGTTTGACAGCGGCCAAATGGGATTCTTTGGGATCAACTTGATATCTAGAACAAAGACATGTTGAGAACATAATATCTGGTCTACTCGAAGTAAGATACATCAACGATCCTATCATACCTCTATAGGTTCTAACATCAACACTTTTTCCCGAAGGATCAGTGTGGATCTTAGTTCCTGGTGCCATCGGGGTGCCAATAGATTTGTGATTTTCCATTTTGTACTTCCGAAGAATATCCAAAATGTACTTAGATTGATTTATAAAAATCCCCGTAGAAAGTTGTTTAACTTGTAATCCGAGAAAGAAATTCATCTCTCCCATCATACTCATTTGAAAACGTGACACCATGAGGTTAGAAAAGTTTTTGCAATATTTTGGATTAGTAGAACCAAATATTATATCATCAACATAAATCTGAATAAGTATAATATCAGCTTTTTCTTTCTTGATGAATAAAGTAGTGTCGATCTTACCTTTTGAGAAACCAGACTTGACCAAGAATTTGGATAAGACGTCATACCAGGCTCGAGGGGCTTGCTTTAATCCATAAAGGGCTTTGTCCAATATATAGACATGATCTGGCTTATATGGATTAACGAACCCTTCTGGTTGAGACACATACACTTCTTCTTTAAGAATGCCGTTCAGAAAGGCTGTTTTCACATCCATCTGAAAGATTGTGAAGTTCTTATGAGCGGCGTAGGCTAGAAACATTCTGATTGCCTCTATGCGCGCTACTGGAGCATACGCCTCGTCATAATCAATGCATTCCTCTTGCCGGTAGCCTTTGGCAACAAGTCTAGCTTTGTTTCTGATGACGACACCATCTTCATCCTTTTTATTCTTGAATACCCACTTAGTGCCGATCACGGTTTTACCTTCTGGTTTAGGAACCAATCTCCAAACCTTTAGGGCGTCAAACTGATTGAGCTCTTCTTGCATTGCAGATACCCAGTCCGAATTAGCAAGAGCCTCAGATACTCGAGTTGGCTCAATCTTGCTGAGAAATGAGTCATGCATACACTGATTAAGAGTCGCTGACCTTGTCTGAACAGGCTTGTCAAAATCTCCAATTACTTGATGTAATGGATGGTCCTTGGTCCAGCGATGCTCATGTGGGAGTGGAATAGATACTGATTGAATATGATCATCATCTTGAAATCCACTTTCAAAATCTTTAGTTTGAATTACAGGAGGGGGATTTTCAGTTGAAATATCATTTGCAGAAGTATCAGTTGGGACAGCAGATTCAAGTTGTTGATTAGACAATGTAGTACACCCAACTGAAACAGTTACTTCTGGTTCAGCATTTGTTTGAACATCTTCAACTGTAGGAGTAACAATAGGAATATGAGTTTCTGTCTGAACTGGGGATGCTTGTTCAGTAATAACTTCTGAAGTGACTGGATGATGACAACTTGTATCTTCAAACCTGTCAGTCACAGCAGATTTAGGTATATTAGATCCTAGAAACTCATCATAAAAGAATTCAAATAACAAATCTAAATCAGTTAAATGTGAAGTAGATGTAGAAGCGTTATTCGAATTTATCGCTGTAGACACAGGTTCTGGACTGATCTGCCCAGAAGCTAATACACCAGTGATAACGGGTTCTGAATTGATTTGATCAGAAGCCATATCTTCATCAAATGTGACATTGACGATCTCCACAACTGTCTTTGACTTCTTTATATAAACCCGATATGCTGCAGAAGTTGAAGAATAACCGATAAAGATGCCTTCGTCCGCTTTAGCACTGAATTTATTCAGACTCTCTCTGTCGTTAAGCACAAAACATTTACACCCAAATATATGAAAATATTTGATGGTAGGTGTTCTGTTGTTGATCAGCTCATATGGAGTCTTTTGAAATCGGCGGTGTATCATGGAACGATTTTGTGTATGGCATGCAGTCGACAAAGCTTCCGCCCACAAGAATAGAGGTAGATCCGATTGACTAAGCATAGTCCGAGCGGCCTCGACTAGCGTCCTATTACGTCTTTCTACTACTCCATTTTGTTGAGGGGTTCTAGCAGCAGAATACTGATGTGAAATCCCAACTGAATCGAGATATTCATCAACAATCTTGTTCTTAAATTCTGTGCCATTGTCAGTTCGAAGGAACTTGACTTGTCGCTGCAATTTTACCTGGGTCGTCTTTAAAAATGAAATGAGAACTTCCGGTGTCTCATCTTTAGATCGAAGAAATTTGACCCACGTGTATCTTGAATAATCGTCCACAATAACCAACACGTATTTCTTACCACCCAAACTCTGAGTTCTCATTGGACCACATAAATCCATGTGTATCAGTTCTAACGGAGAACTAGTGCTTGGTTCAGGCTTCGGTTTGTGTGCGGCTCTCTTCATCTTACCCTTCTCACATGCTGCGCATAAATGTTCTTTCTCGTATTTCAGCTCAGGAAGTCCCTTTACTAATTTTCCACGAACCAGCTTGTTGATGTAACGAAAGTTCAAGTGAGATAACCTTCTATGCCAGAGCCAACTTTGTTGCTGTGAAGCTTTTGTCAACAAGCATACCTGATTGTCAATCTGAACTTTGGACAAGTTGATGGTGTAGAGGTTTGTCCTTCTATGTCCACCCAAGAGTTCTGTTCCGTCTTCAGTACGAACCGAGCAACTCTTAGATTTGAAGTTAACCTCTAACCCTTTATCGCAGAATTGACCTATGCTGAATAAATTGTGCCCCAAGCCTTCGACATAACTCACTTTACTTATCGTTATGTTGTCTTGAATGATGTCACCATATCCTAAGATAGGTGAAAGCTGATCGTTTCAAAATCTGACATTGCCACTGAATTTCTCTGTATAGTTAGACAATAAAGATTTTTGCCTAGTCATATGCTTGGAACATCCACTATCCAAGTACCACATATGTCGGGTCTGCAAGAGAAATCAGGCAATAATAGATTTAGGTACCCATTTAAAAACGGGCCCTAACAGATTAGCACAAGATTTTGGCATCCACTTGAAAATGGACCCTCTGCTCTTTTGAAAACCTTTAAAAACATTTGATCTAGAAGAATATACATGATAAGATCCATACCAGTCAGAAGAATCATGAGAATAAGCAAAGTTAGTTTTCCGATAATTATAATGAAATTTAGTAGTAATAGGAGATAATTGAATCAACTGCTTTATTGAATAACGCTTGTAAGAAGTTACAAGGTTTTGTTTATGAGAAGCACATTGATCAACTACATCAGAATCACTACTAACAGATTTAGTACAAGAATTATCAGTAACTGATTCAGCTATCTCAACATCCTTCTGTTTTGGTCTCCATTTGGATTGAGCTTTCAGCTTTTTCTTCCTTAAATCTGAAACATAAGATGTAGATTTATTAGGAAAAATAGATTTCTGTGACTGAGGTTTCTTTTGTGTACCAGTGTATTTCTGTTTCTGTAATCGCTGCTTCTTATGTTTCTTACCATTAGCATAGTAATCAGCAGTTACAGAAACTTTGTCATTACTAACACCACTTGGTAACACTTTGTCATTTTCAAGACAAGTAGAATGATTAGGAAGTTTAGAATGAATGTCAAATATATCAGATTCTTCCATGCTCCCATCATCAGAATTAAAAGAATCATTTGCAGACTCAAATAAGTCATCAGAATTATCAGAGAAAATTTGAGGTTCCTTTGAAACTGTAGAACACTTTGTTGATTTTTCTTGAAAAACAGTGTTCTTTATAACTGTAGAAAATACATTTTGTTCTATATCAACCAAAAGTTTTTCATCAGATAAAACATTTTCAAGTTCAACTATTTTGCTTTCAAGAATAGATGTAGGAACATAAACCTTTGCAATCGCAGGTTTTGCCTTCATCTCAGATGCGGAATAACTAACAAAATAGTCATTTGAAAGAACTTTTGGTGTTTCTGAAAGATAACTATCATTTAACTTTACATAGTTAAACGGTAGTTGCATTTTCTTTTTATTCTTTCTGTTTTCAGTTTCTTTGGTCTCATCTTCTTCTGACAATTTGGTAACAAATTTGGGTTTCAAATGAGTATGTTTACCAGCACAAGCAAGAAAATCATTGTTATAAAGTGCCGGCTGTTTTCTGATAGCTTTCTTAAGATAATGGGGGTTGTTAAAACCAAGTCCCCATCTTTGCTTAACATCTACCTCTTCATTAGGAGTATTAAGAAAGATGGTTTGATCTGTTTGATCTCTTTTATAAAGTTTAACTTCCAAACCATTTACCTTCTTGTTCAAATTCTTGTTTTCAACCTGCAGTTTATAAATAGTTAGTGCAGATTCATTTTTCTCAAACTCATATCTATTTACTTTACCTTCAAACTCAGAAATCTTCTTTTCAAAATTATCTACTTTAGATTTAGAATCAGAATCGGATTTGCGTAAAGAATCAATCAGATCTTTGTTTGAAATAACAGAAGTATTAAGTTCAAAGATCTTTTTGTTCTTTTTAGCAACCTTTTCCTTTTCATTTTTCAGATTATTTTGTAAATTTTGAAACTCAATCACCATGGTTTCCAATTTGGTAATAAAATCTGTTGGAGTTAAGTTTAATACCTCATTAACTTCTTCATCATCTGACTCGTCATTCTTGTCCTCTTTGCCCATGAGACAGATATGAGCATTTTCTTCTTTCTCATCACTTTCATCCTCAGAATGATCCAACCAAAACTCATCTTCAACCATTAGAACAATACCAGCTTCCTGTTGTCTTGCCAAAAGCAACTTATTCTGATAGTACTGAGAGTTGCGAACTTTCGACTTCGACAATCTTTAGCATAATGACCCAACTTGCCACAATTGTAGCATTTGATTGAATCAGGTGCTGGCTTCTCAACAGTTGTGTAATCATTCACAAATTTCTTCTTCTCATCTGGTTTCTTCTCACCATACTTATTCTCTTCAAATCTTTTTCCTTCCACTCTTTCTCGATGCTCGTGGTTCTTTGAACTTGATGACGAATAGCGTTGAGAATTAGATCCCGACTTCTTATAAAATTTCTTCTGAAAGGCACGGGTCAGCAATATCATGGCTTGTTTTAGACTTTCGCCATCATCACTTTCAGACACAGAACCAGACTCTGAACTTGAACTCACTTTCTTTTTCTTCTTCTTCTCAATCTTCTCTTTCTTTTCTTTCTTTGTCTCTCCAACCAAAGCTATAGGATCAGGAACTTGTACTGCTTTCTTCTTCTCAGCTCTTTTCTCTTCAACCTCTTCCTCATTCTGACGTAATGTCTCATAAACTTCATGAAGAGGGATTTCACTTAAATCTTTCATCTGCTTCATCCTACGTGTGTGTTTCTTCCATTCAGGACGTAGGATGCTCAGAAATTTTACATTGTTTTCCAGCTGCTTCTTTTTAACTTTGTTCTTTGTGAGTTCATTCAGAAGCAAAGTGAATCTTTCATATGTGTCTTCTAGACTCTCATTCTCTTTTGCCTTGAATTCCTCATAGTTATTTATGCAGTTGGCCACCTTTATCTGATTCCCTATCTTTGATCCCATCATCATCTTTTCCAATTGATCCCACATCTGTTTAGCATTATGTTTGAAGTTGTCAATCTTGATGTAGATATCATTTGGAATGCTTTGGAGTAAAAGAGATCTTGCTTGCTTATCAGCTTTAAATCTACTCTTTTGTTCTTCTGAGTACTGAGAGAAGTCAACTTTAACTGGTTTTGCCTTTATTTCCTTTTCTCCATCTCCATCATCACTTTCACCATCAACATTATTACCATCATGATCATCAACAGGTACATGAATTGTGATTGGTTTCATGGGACCTTCAGTGATAGATAGAAGTATATTCTCTCCATTTGAATGTCTGTCTATGAAATCCAGGAATCTGTCTTTCCATTGTTCGTATTCACCTTTGAACAAAACTGGAGGCTTGACATCTGTTCTGATTGAAAGTGCATCTTTGGAAGTCATCTTCTTTAAACCTGTTTGAAAAATATAACAAATAAGAAACTAGAACTGATCGTTAGTCCAAAATATGAAATCACAAGAAAAATCTTGAAATCTGGAAAAATCAGAAAATTCGAAAAAAAATTGACTAAGTGCCAGAACTCGCAAGTCACTATTAAACTCGCAAACCCTAAAACTCGCAGACTGAAGAACTCGCAAACTAAGACTTGCGAGTTCTATAAATTCTCAACCAAACGCGCAGACAAACTCGCAAGCAAACTCGCAAGAAAACTCGCAGAAATTTGCGCGTTTTGAGAAACTCGTAAGCAAACACGCAGAGCAAACTCGCAGATGAAACACGCAGATCGACGAAACTCGCAAGCGCCTGAACTCGCTAACCACTGTTCATACTAGAACTCGCTAACTGTGATGTGCGCGTTTCCAAACTCGCAGATCGAAGCTTGCGCGTTTGAACTAAACTCGCTAGCCACTCTTGCGCATTTCAACACTTAGAATTATTTCTTGAAGTTTCAAACTCGCAGGTCGATGAACTCGCTGATCACTGTTCCTCCTCAAACTCGCAAGCCTAAGAACTCGCAAGTCACTATTCCTTCTTAAACTCGCTAGCTTCAATTAGCGAGTTTGATGAACTCGCTGGCCACTACTAGCGCGTTTCTTGAAACTCGCAAGTAGCCTTGCGCGTTTGAGACCAAAACCCTTCTTTCGACTTGCGTGTTCTACCCTGATGAACCTTGCGCATTTCAAGATGAACTAGCGCGTTTCATGAAGAACTTGCGCGTTCTAGCGATCTAGCGCGTTCTTCCTACTGTCGACCCAAAAACCTGAGTTTTTTATCAGAAATTGATCTTTTCTTGTCCAAACGATCTGAAACTCTGAACAAACCTTTGTAATCAACCCAAGAACATATTACAATACATGAATTTTACAAACAAACACTCATTACACAAAATGATCGATGAAACAGTAACAACGACTCGTGAACAAAAACTCAACCAAAATATCAAAAATTGTGAGAATTACAGTGCAATACTGAAATTAAAGTACATAGACTCGATCTATTACACTTTTGTAACAATTCCTAATCAAAATCTGCTCCAAAAACACTCTGAAATTCAGAACTTGAATTTTCTTGAATGAACAGTGACGAACAATCCAGACTTTGATTTTTCTTGATTCGACTTCACTTTGGATCTGCTCTGATATCAATTGTGTGTCCCTGATTCTAGTTTCTAATCTATAATACAATCAAACAAACAAAATTGAACAACCAAATTACCTGTTTGATTATCTGATTTCTCAAATTACACTTTCTCTCTCTAGAACTCTCTCTCTCTCTCTCTACAATCTGATCTCTTGTAACTCAACTTACTTATGAAAAAATACAAAGAGAAAACTATTTATACTACCCTCTAAAACAATGAAACAACAAAAACAACTAAACTAATACATTGACTTTTATTACAAGAGACTTTGACTTTTAATGAGATTTGACTTTCTTCAGCTTTGACTTTCTCAACTTTGACCTTCAATATTCTTGATCTTGTATCCAACAGATTTATGCTCTAACAAGCGTTGTGTGACGTGCTTACAAGTGAAAGTCGAGCATCAACGACCGTATGGGAGTCTTCAACTCTTGGAAATTCCCGAGGGGAAATGGCAGCACATTACCATGGATTTCGTGACTAAGTTGCCCAAAACTCTTCGAAGTCACAATACCATATGGGTAATAGTTGATCGGTTGACCAAGAGCACTCACTTCCTGGCAATGCGCGAGACACTACCGATGGACAAGTTGGCGAAGCTTTACATCGATGAGGTGGTTTCGAGGCATGGAGTGCCCTTGTCTATCATGTCGGATCGCGATAGTCAGTTCACATCGAACTTTTGGGTTAGCTTGCAGAAGGAGCTTGGTACTCGAGTGAAGTTGAGTACGAATTACCATCCACAAACCAACGGCTAACGTGAGAGGATGATCCAAACGCTATAAGAGATGCTAAGGTCTTGCGTTATTGACTTTGGGGGTAATTGGGACTCTCACCTACCTTTGGTAGAGTTCGCTTACAATAATAGCTACCACTCGAGTATTGGAATGGCACCGTTTTAGGCCTTGTACGGACGAAAGTGCAAAAACCCGGTGTGTTGTCTTGAAGCGGGTAAAAAGCAATTCGTCGTACCCGAAATCGTGCAATAAACGGTCGATAAGGTAAAGGGCATTCGCGAGCGGTTGAAAGAGGACAAAGATCGGCAAAAGAGTTATGCCGACAAGAAGAGGCGAACCACAAGGGCTGTGGTGTGGTGGTAAAGGCTTGGGGAGTTCATAGCGCTCAACCCGGGTTCGAGCCCCACTCGCAGCACTTGTGGCCACTGAGGATAAACTCAGGGTTGCACGCTTTAGCATCTGGGCCAAATGCCCTAATTGCCAGGGATTAGTCTGGGTAATAGGCTCAGGATACCCTTTCCAAAAAAAAAAAAAAGAGGCGGCCAATGGATTTTCAAGTGGGTGACCGTGTGAAGCGTGTAGGTTTTGCAATCCTGCCAATTGGAACTTCCACCGGAGATCAGCGAGATCCACAACATGTTTCATATTTGTTACCTTCAGAAGTGTTTGACGGAAGAGGAAAACGTCATTCCTCTTTCCGAGATCAGAGTGGACGAGGATAGCCGGTGTGTGGAGGAACCCGACGCTATCCTAGAAAGCAAGTCCAAGAAACTGCATCACAAGGAGATCACGATGGTCAAAGTGCAATGGAAGCATCATCGTGGGGCCAACGTAACTTGGGAAGTTGAAGAGGATATGAGGCGGAAATATCCACATCTTTTCATATAAGTGTTGATTTCGAGGACGAAATCTCTTCCAAGTTGGGGAGGATTGTAACACCCTGAAATTTCCGTAAGTGAACTCGTACCTTTAGTTACATTAAGGACCCCTTGTTTGAATTATTCGATTTAGAACTGGGTTACCATAGGTGACGAACGGGTTATAAGTGATTGGATGAGAAAATCTGAAATTTTGGGCCTCGGTACATTTGGGGTGATAGTTCCCCGCGATAGTGACAGGGTCACTATCGCAGAGGTCATAATTGCGTAGAGCGGCCGAGGGCTCTCGGTACAGTTTTTGTGAGAGTGCCGCGCGATTGTGACAAGAGTCACTTTCGCTTGGCACAATCGCCCGGGTCGCCGAGCTCTTGGTACTAGCCACGCGAGAGTGCCTCGCGATTGTGACTCTGTCACTTTCGCTTGGCACAATCACCGACGGGCACTGGAACTTTAAATGCTCGATTTTCAGCCCTAAATCTCATTAATTTTTCAACTACTTCATATTGTTCTCTCTAGAGCCAAACCCTAAGCATTAAAGGCAATTTTTGTGCATTCATTACACCAAATCTTGTAAGTTCCAAGGGATTCTTCCTCCTCAAGGTGTAATCAAGAAGTTTGGATCAAGGTTTCTTCTCCTCTCAACCTCACCCAATGAAGTTCTAGGGTTTTCAATAAAACCACATTGTGAGTACACTCAACTCTTTTAACCTTATACACATCAAATCTAGACTTTTGAACCTATTATCATCTCCATGTTTACATTTTATTGTTTGCAAGATTTTAACCTAAAAATGGGTTTTGGAGATTTTAGGGTTCTAACCTTGTTTTTTGAAAACTATTGTAGAAAGCTTACTTGGTACACTATTCATGATCCATTTATTTAATTAGGAATAAACACATGATGGAAAACCATTTTTATGATAACTAGGGTTTTCTAAAATGGAGATTTTGCTTGGAATTTGAAGGTAACCTAAAAATGGTTATGGTTTGATCTTAAAATGTTGTAAAGTATTGGAAAAGGCATTGTTTGAAGATATTTTGTATGAGAAGTGGAAATAAACCCTAACAAATCTACTTTGGGGTTTAAATGCAGTAAAGGTAAAATATTGCAAAGAAATTGTGTTAAGAAAGTAGTCTTATGATAACTATGTGCATTTATATCAACTATTCACAAAAGAAATTGTGACAAACCTTAGACTATTACTATTGGATCTATAGGAATAGGTATTGGTTTATTTTTGGGGTGTTCTTCCCCATATGTATCTAGTTTAGACATTAGGTCCTCGGAGGCAATTTGTTACAGTTATGTGGGACCGGTTACTAGCAATGGGTCATAAATGTAATCCTAGTGAATAAGTATGACTTGGATCCTCGGGTGCCCTCCCCCATATCTGAGTACGAGTCGGCGTTGTTCGTGGCCATGGGTCCAAGTATTGAGCTCACAACTCGGAGAGTGGCTTACTTTTGTGTTACGCCACGATACTTGGAAATCGGGTCTCCCTCATCATCGAAAGATGTTTTAGACTGGAAGGTTCTTATATGAATGTGATTATTCTACTTAAGTCTGTTTCATTGGAAAAAACTTGTTTATTACGTTTAAACCATTTTCAAAATTATTGATATAAACTGTTTGTTCTCACTAGGCATTAAGTCTAACACTTTTTCTCAAATGATGTATAAAACATGTTTCTTTAGCGGTGGGTTGCCCAAGGTTTGAGAGAAGGACATGAGGTCGTAGAGGCATTTTTGGTGATAGTTATATTTTGGAGACTTGGCGTGCAACATATAGCATTTTGGGATTTGGGTTGACAACTAGTATAATCAAGATGTAATATGTTTAGATTAGTTTGTTGTCAATTTTAATATTCATTCACAGGTTGTGTAAACGCCATTAAACATTTACCCGTTTGGGTGGTTTCCTCCAATTATAGATGTCATATTGTCTGATTTTCAAATTTTAAATTTAGCCCAACTTTTAGGGTGTTAAAGGTTGCATGGGTTGAACCATGTAAAAGGGTTGCATTTGAACTGTAACACCCGTAAAATTAACCCTCACCCTAAAATGGAAATATTTGGTGTTTTAGCAACCTTATTTATGCTACGGGATCCTTGTTTGTCTTAATTTTGCTAAACCTCAAGTTTTGGGAGAGTTGGGTATGCACAATCAGGACCAGTACCAAAATTTGGGTTCGGTACCATCTGGGCGATAGTGCCCGCGAGAGTGACATGGTGTCTCAATCGCGGGGGCACTATCGCGAGAGAGATGGAACTCTCGGTACCAACACGGCGATAGTGCCAGGCGAGATTGCCATTGGTCACTATCGCTGGTCACATTACGTGAGAATGCTTAGATTACTATTGTTATGATGATTGATGAATGTGGTAGTACGTTTCTTGTGTATAAATTGCATGGTCTATTTCTCACCCCTATCCTCGAATATGTGTGGCAGACTAAATGGTAAATACTCGTAATAGGTCGGATGGTCATGATGCGATGACATCTACAACTGATCAACCAAGGGTAACGGGTAACAACGGTTGAGTTACCCCCACCCCAGCACAACGTTTTGGAAGGAGGACCCGAGCACATACCTCGATGCACCATAGCCACCTCTGAACCGATATTGGAAGAGGCAACTCCAGAATCAAGGATGATGGATTGGATGATGCAAGCTATGAACGCGGCTATGGCTTAACAACAGGAAATGTTCTTGAAGCTACTTGAGGAGAGTGACACCAATTACCGTAGGCACGAAACGGTTGCTGAAAATATCATTGTGGCGGGATCCGGGGGTACCAAAAATGGAGTTCAAACTGTTGAGACCGCAACCCCGGAAGCAAGGTAAGTGGTGAAAGCTTGCACCTTCAAGGCCTTCCTTGGTTGCCAACCACCAGAGTTCAAGGGCTTGGACGACCCGGTGGCATGTATGAACTAGATTCGAGAAATGGAACAAGCCTTCCGATCGAGTGAATGTGGTGAAAGTCAGAAAGCAACATTTGGTTCCCAGATGCTCAAAGGGGCGGCCCTCACATGGTGAAATGTTTACTCCACCTCTATAGAGGCCATGGTGTTGGATAAACTGAGTTGGGCAACCTTCAAGAAGGAAGTGATGAAAGAATTTTATAACGAGCGAGCCATGGATCGGATAGAAGATGAGTTCCGAAATTTGAGGAAGGGAAACTTGTCACTGACAGAGTACAACCGTCAGTTTATGGACAAGTTGGGCTTGGTGGGACATCTGGTTCCAGCTGAAAGAGAGAAGATCAATGTATACATCAAGGGGTCGCTGACCGAAAATGATGAATATCGTACGGGTGTCGAAGACCTCGACTCTTCGAGAAGCAATCGAGGAGGCACAATTGGTGGAAGATTCATATGGTTCAAACGAGGCAGAGGGAAGCTGAGTAGTCGAGAAACGAAGATGGGAGGGGAGTTCTGTACCCTCCAAGAGACCGAGACCATTCAAAAACAATCTTTGGGGAACCGGTCCGAGACGCGAGGTTCCATGGTGCTCCAAGTGTCGGAGCAGACACATCGGTCCATGTAATTCGGGGTCTGAACCCTGTTTCAAGTGTGTCAAGCGTAGCCACAATTACAGAGATTGCCCGATTAAAGGACAAATTTGCTTTGGTTGCAAAGAGTCGGGGCATATCAGGAGCGAATTCCCGAAAATGAAGACGAGGAGTAGTGGGGGAAAGAAGGTGGATCCTCCAAAAGCAACAGGGAGAGCCTTTCAGATGACGACCGAGGAGGCGAAAGCTTCGACGGATGTAGTGTTGGGTACGTTTCTCCTAAACTTCGTACCTACACGCATATTATTTAATTCGGGCGCGAGTTTTCGTTTGTGTTGAGTTCCTTTTGTCAAAAGCTAGCCATACCCACTAGTAGTTTAGTGGATGCCTTAGTGGTAGAGTTAGCGCATGGGGATCAGGTGGTGGTTCGAGACGTCCTTAGAGGTTATAAGTTGGAAATCGAAGGGAAGGAATTCCCGGTTGACTTAATGCCAATGGTCATCGGAGGATTTGATGTTGTCATTGGGATGGATTGGTTAGCGGACAACCATGCCGAGATCCTTTGTGCAAAGAAGTTGATTCGAATTCCAATTTCGAACGATGAGTCGGTGACCGTGTACGACGATAGGTGGAAAGGCGAGGTGGCAATTATCAGCATGGTGAAGGCATATAAGTGTTTATCGAAAGGATGCTCATCCTTCTTGGCGTATGTTATAGACGCCAAGATCGAGAAGAAAAATCTTGAAGATGTGGAAGTGGTAAAGAAATTCCCCGACGTATTCCCGGACAACTTTCCTGGATTACCACCTGATCGTCAAGTGGAGTTCATGGTTGACTTAGCACCGGGAGTGGCTCCAATAGCTAGGGCTCCGTACCATTTGGCTCCGTCAGAGATGAAAGAGATGATGGGACAACTACAAGAACTTCTTGAGAAGAGATTTGTGAGATTGAGCTTATCACCGTGGGGAGCACCAGTCTTATTTGTGAAGAAGAAGAATGGCACCATGCGGATGTGCATTGAATATAGGGAGTTGAATAAGGTGATCATGAAGAATAAATACCCACTCCCTAGGATCGATGATTTATTTGACCAACTTCAAGGAGCGGGATGTTTCTCAAAGATCGATCTGCGTTCGGGCTACCATCAAGTAAAAGTCAAGGAAGACAACATTCCAAAGACCGCATTTAGGACGCGCTATGGCCACTACGAATTCTTGGTGATGCCTTTCGGTCTAACGAATGCCCCAACAGTGTTCATGGACTTAATGAATCACGTGTGTCGACCGTATCTTGACAAGTCAGTCATCGTGTTCATTGATGATATCCTGATTTATTCCAAGGATGAATCTGATCATGTACGTCACCTTCATGATGTGTTGGAGGTCTTAAGGGAGGAGAAACTTTATGCGAAATTCTCCAAGTGTGAATTTTGGCTGAAGGAAGTGCAGTTCTTAGGGCACGTAATCTCGAAAGACGGTGTGAAGGTGGATCCCGTGAAGATAGAAGTAATGATGAATTGGGAACCTCCTAAGAGTCCATCCGAGATCCGAAGCTTTTTGGGATTGGCGGGTTACTACCGAAGGTTCATATAAGATTTCTCCAAGATTGCTTCTTCGTTGACGGTGTTAACCAAGAAGAATGTGAAGTTCGTGTGGACCGAATTGCAAGAAAAAGCTTTCCGGACATTCCAAAAGAAGCTTTGTGAAGCTCCGATCTTATTCTTGCCGGAAGGGTCGTTGGACATCGTGGTTTATAGTGATGCATCCAAGATGGGTCTAGGGTGCGTGCTCATGCAAAGGGGGAAGGTGATTGCCTACGCGTCAAGGCAATTAAAGGTGCACGAGAAGAATTACCCCACCCATGATTTGGAACTAGCGGCGGTGGTATTCGCGTTGAATTTGTGGCAACATTATCTCTACGGCACGAAATGTACCTTATACACGGATCATAAAAGCTTGAAGTATGTCTTCGACCAAAAGGAACTAAATACGAGTCAAAGAAGATGGTTGGAGCTACTCAAGGACTAAGATTGTGAGTTGCTTTACCACCCGGGTAAAGCAAATGTGGTGGCCGACGCCTTGAGTCAGAAAGAATATGGTGGGAGACTTTGAGCCAAGCTTTCAAGAATCGAGTTGGTATCTAGCCTCATGGAAAAGATCAAAGCATCACAAGCTGAAGCCTTGATGGAAGAGAATCTCAAAGATGAAGTGATGACCAAGCAACAACTACTTTTGACGGACGATAACCAAAGGATCAAGTGTTTTAATGGATGCGTTTGGGTGCCAAAGATTGAAGGAAACCGGGATCTACTTTTAGAAGACGCACACAAATCCAAATACTCCATCCGCCCAGGAAGCACCAAAATGTATAGAGACTTGAAATTGACTATTGGTGGCCGGTTATGAAATTCGATGTGGCACACTATGTAGAGCGGTATGTGACTTGTTCACAAGTAAAGGTCGAGCATCAACGACCTTATGGGAGCTTACAATCGTTGAAGATACCTGAGTGGAAATGGGACAAGATCACCATGGACTTCGTGACTAAGCTACCAAAGACGTTACGGGGCAACGACACCATTTGGGTGATTGTCGACCGATTGACGAAGAGTGCTCATTTTCTAGCGATGCGGGAAACTTTGCCAATGGATAAATTGACAAAACTCTATATTGTTGAAGTGGTCTCTAGACATGGTATACCCTTGTCTATAGTTTCCAATCGTGATAGTCGGTTTACATCAAGATTTTGGGGAGCCTTGCACCAAGAATTGGGTACTCGGGTGAATTTGAGTACGACTTACCACCCACAGATGGCCGGACAAAGCGAGAGGATGATTCAAACCTTGGAGAACATGCTTAGATCTTGTGTGATCGATTTCGGTGGTAATTGGGATACTCATCTACCTTTGGTAGAGTTCACATACAACAATAGTTACCACTCTAGCCTTGGAGTGGCACCATTTGAAGCCTTATATGGGAGGAAATGTAGGACCCCCGTATGTTGGTTAGAGGCGGGTGAAAAGCAATTTTCTGGACCAGAAATTGTGCAAGAGACGACCGACAAAGTCAAAGCCATTCGGGAACGTTTGAAGGCAGTGCAAGATCGACAGAAAAGTTACGCCGATAAGAAGAGGCGACCGGTAGAATTCCATGTGGCAGACCGTATGATGTTGAAGGTGTCCCCTTGGAAGGGTTTGATTCGGTTTGGAAAACGGTGGAAGTTAAGTCCTCATTTCCTTGGATCGTTTACCGTTATTGAGCGTATTGGGATGCAAGCCTACAAGCGAGATCTACCGCTAGAGATGGACGAAATCCACCCTACATTCCATGTGTGTTACCTATGAAAGTATTTGGCGGAGGAGGAAATTGTTATACCGTTATCAGAAATTCGAGTAGACGACAACCGTTGCATTGAATAACCCAAAGTTATTCTCGAGAAAGAGACCAAAAGATTTCATCACAAAGAAGTCACGATGGTCAAGGTACAATGGAAGCACCATGGCGGTGCCAATGTGACTTGGGAAGCGGAAGAATACATGAAGCGTCGGTATCCTCATTTGTTTGCGTAGTTAGGATTTCGGGGACGAAATCATTCCCAAGTTGGGGAGGATTGTAACACTCGTAAATTTAACCCTCATCCTAAAATGAAAATATTTGGTGTTTTAGCAACCTTATTTATGCTACAGGATCCTTGTTTGTCTTAATTTTGCTAAACCTCAAGTTTTGGGAGAGTTAGGTATGCACAAGCAGGAACAGTACCGAAATTTGGGTTCGGTACCACCTAGGCGATAGTGCCCGCGAGAGTGACAGGGTATCATAATCGTAGAGGCACTATCACGAGAGAGATGGAACTCTCGGTACCAACTCGGCGATAGTGCCAGGCGAGATTGCCATTGGTCACTTTCGCTGGTCACATTCGCTGAAAAGGTACTGAGGGGTCTTGGACGCGGGCGATTGTACCGGGGAAAGTGACAAGTGTCACAATCGCCGGGTACTATCGCTAGAAAGTGCAGTCTGGTATAAAAAGCGTAAGTCGCGATTTTAATTCATTTTATCAAATTTCTACGGCTAAGATGCGATTTTCTCAACTGTGTTTAGTAAGTCTTCATCCCCAAAACCTCTCCCTTCATTTATGGTGTCCTCATAGTCATTAATGGTGATCTTTGATACTTTTAGTAAGTGGTATTAGGGAGATTTCAAGTGGTTGACATCTCATCTCTCATCTCCTCCATTCTAGGGTTTGATTTTCTCTTTGAAAACTACCAAGGTGAGTTCATTCTCTTTTAAAAACTTTATACATGTTAAAATTAAGGATTTTAACGTACTAGACATCTCCCTTTGAAGTTCTATGATTTGGGTGAACTTTCACCAAAAACCCTAATTTTGGAGATTCTAAGGTTTATTTGATTTAGTATGTTTTCAAGAAAAGAAACTTATATCTTAGATTTGCATGTGGTTATTACATAAGTATCATGTCTCCTTCACTCTCTAAATTTATGTTTTGAATTAAAATAGGGTTTGAGGTATTGATGAGTTTACTTGATGGAAATTAAATAAAACAAGTTATTGGGTAGAATGTTGCCCATGGATTTCCAATGGAATCTCTTTGAAACTACGTACGAAATTACTTGGGCTCTTGGTTATATATTTTGATGGCAATCTGATTGTTAGAAAATATTGATTGGTTGCATTTGGTTGTCATGACCCCACACTTGTTTTTATCATTTTGTCCAATGATGGAATGTTAGTTTTCCACATTGAGGCATGTTTAGGAATCAGATTAGGCTGTAAGTCCTACATGCTAGTATAAAATATTGGATGAGGATCTCAACGTAAGGACCTATGTGGTTGAAGTTGACTTTCCGCGGGTGTACGTTTAAAGCTACCGAGCCTAACATCCCTTGCGTGTACTTTATTATGTGTATTGGTTTTACCAACTTGTCAAGTGGCTTACTTTTGTGTTCCGTCACTTGTGTTAGTAAGCGGGTCTCCCCTGTTAACCCAAGAGGTGTTATATTATGGTAAAGGTTTATAAACCATTTCTTCTCCGACTTTACCTTTATTTCAGTCTAACTCCTAATATTATTCCTCTACTTAACTATTTGATCTCACTAGGCTTCACTTTTTCTGAAAATGACATGTATAACAGGTCATTCTAGCGATGGGACTCCTCGGGATTGAGTGGAGGGAAGTCGAACAATAGTAACATTTTTGGAGGATATAGAGACGTACACCCAACTTAGTCTTGGTATACTTTTGGGAAGAAGAGTGCCAACACCCGATTTTAATCTAGATTTAATTATGTCTAGATTAGTAGGTTGTTGAGGTAAACTTTAATCATTTATTTGGATGTAAACATCATACTGTGTTCCCCGTTTTCGGGATGACATATTTTGGTTAAAATGTCATTTCCAGGTTATTCAGGTTTTCTCCATTTATAGCCGTCATATTGCTAGATTTTCGAATTTTTTAAATTCCTCTAAAATTTAGAGTGTTAAATGAACACTCCTCTACATACATATATATATATATATATATATATATATATATATATGGAGAGATTCATTTGAGAAATGGTAAATATATGAGAAATAGAGAAGTAATCTTAGTCATTCATCTGGTCAACATTTGCGGCTTTGACCGCGAAGTACCGGATAATTTCTTGTGTGGTCTATAGAAGGTAGAGGGGTAATTTCGTAAAATACACTGGATGAGTTCATATATGAATCTGTATGAATCACAAAGATTCATATATGAATCTGTTAATTAGTTCAACTGATTCATATATGAATCTTTGTGATTCATACAGATTCATATATGAATCACAAAGGTTCATATATGAATCTGTTAGTTAGTTCAATTGATTCATATATGAATCACAAAGGTTCATATATGAATCAGTTAAAAAAGTTCAGTTGTGAATTGTACTGGTTCATATATGAACATATAGTTCATATGTGAATTATACATGTTCATATATGAACACAACCCGTGTGTTTTGTAAAATTTACGAAATTGTCCTTCTATTTTTGGGATAGCCGCAACTTTTGACCAGTCAAAGCCGCAACTTTTGACCGGTCAAAGCCGCAATATTTGACTAGTCAAATCCGATCTTGACCATATGAATGTCTAGGATTACTTCTCTATTTCTCATATATTTACCATTTCTCAAATGAACCAAACACTATATATATGAACATGTATAATTCACATATGAACCAGTGCAATTCACAACTGAACTCTTTTAACAGATTCATATATGAACCTTTGTGATTCATATATGAATTTGTATGAATCACAAAGATTCATATATGAACCTTTGTGAATCACAAAGATTCATATATGAATTTGTATGAATCACAAAGATTTATAAATCAGTTGAACTAATTAACAGATTCATACAGATTCATATATGAACTCATCTCGTGTATTTTACGAAATTACCCCTCTACCTTCTATAGACAACACAAGGAATTATCCGGTGCTTCGCGGTCAAAGCCGCAAATGTTGACCAGATGAATGACTAAGATTACTTCTCTGTTTCTCATATATTTATCATTTCTCAAATGAACCTCTCCCTATATATATATATATATATATATATATATATATATATATATATATATATATATATATATATATAAGTGAGAACCATAACAAATGAGGTGCCACATTTGTGGAATATAAGGTTATGCTATAGATTTTCTTTATAATTTTTTTAAATATTTAATATATTAGACTCTTTTACCCTTATTTGAAAATTGTGTATTTAATTTTAACCGATTTTTGTGTAAATTTGTATATTGAGTTTAACCACCAACTCTTCATTTGCTTCTTTCATTACTTGCTTTTAATTCTCAGTGAAACCCTTAAATTCCTAAACAAAGAAAACTAGATATTTAAGGAACCAACATGGAAGAGAAATAGGTTAATCATAGTAAACCGAATTAGGTAGAACAAAACTCTTGATCAAAACATCCCGAACAAGTATATGGCCATAATATTGTTCAAGGAATGTGATTTGTTATTATATAATCCTTATTTTCCGTTTTGTTGGGTTTTTTTATCAAATGATATATTTTGTTTATGACTAAATCATATAAAGTTTTTTTTTATACTTTTGTGATTACAAAATTCAAGAAAGTAGCCCCTATCTCTAAAGGGGCTTATGTACCACGACTTATATAGGTGAATACATGGAGGGCGACCATTGATAAAATTTGTTATTGAAATTGAAAATATAGGCATAGTTGACAAGAACCCATAGTTGTTTATCAATTGTTTTCATGGCAAAATGGAGGTATGCTTCACTATATGTTGATTTTGTATTCAAAATAATAAAATCTTATTTGGGAAAAGTAAATGAGACATATGTATGAGGTAGTATGAAAAATTCTACACCACCAAGCAATTCACCCAAATCTTTACATTGTGCTAGAATTTGATTACTTCAAGCTGCATAATTCGATTGAAGAGTGGATGTTTTCATTTCAATTTGATTTAATAAGTATGAAAAGGATTCTTGAAAGGTTTTCGTATATGTATAACTATATCTTTGCGAATCGGAGGCTATGAGGGTTGTTGTTCTTCATTGACGAGTGTTATTGGGTTCTTTGGCTTAGGTGTATGGAACAAACGTTCATGAGCATTCACCACAATTAAATAAAGGAACCTCACCATCTATTATATATAAATGAAAATAGAAAAATTTAAAGAAATAAATAAACATTATCTTTAATATTTGATGATTAAAATGAATATAAAATTATCTAACTATCAATATATTTAAGAACTCCCAAACTCTGTTATTCACTAAAGCAAAACAACTATTAATTTGACCATTAACTAAAACTTCATATTAAGTCAACTATTAAGCTAATTGTAAACATACACAAAGAATTGATCAATTTCAACCAATATTAAGTAATTTGTTTACTTAGGGGTTGTTTGTTTACCTCTTAATGGTGTCATTAAGAGGCAACATCTGAATCGTTAAGAGTTGAATTCTGTTTGGCAAAAAAAAAAGTCTGTCTCTTATTGTTTCCAAAACCCTCTGAATGATTTTGTATCTTGGGTCTCCCTTAACCATTAAGCGCCCTGATTTCATTCTGAACAATTACCAAAAAATCATATTTCATTTTGCACTATATCATAAGAGCCTCTTAATCATTCTGACCACTTAATCATTCTGTACCAAACCATTCAGCAATTGCCAAATAGCCTGTTATTCAATTAATATTATACCAACATTCGATCGTAATCAAGTGGTGCACAAAATCGAGAAAAGCAAACTGGTGGATCATTTCTTTGAAATACAACGACAAAGCTTCGAGTGGATCGTGAATAAGAAAAAAGGACGAAAGATAGGATGGACGGAGTGGTTGACTAACCCAAGTGAGACACAATAAGCAACCAGTGCTGCATCTCGAGATCTGTTCGTGGTTTAAAAGCGAGTGCAGGTCTGAAGTTACGATCATGGAGTGTCTGGACAGTCCGAGGTCGAATATTCAGACAAGGATCGAGGGCGGTTCAATGGCGCTGCTCGGGACAGTGAACTTAGATATCGAGTCAGATTCGTCCATTACTAAGATGGTGGGTAATTGTGTGTCGTGGTTTGCCCCTGGCAAGCCTAGACTCGTTTGCGTCGTGTGATTGTTTGGATGTTTGTTCTCTCTGGTTGTGTTTGTACACGAACATGTTTAATATTAATGAATTGCCTTTTGAAAAAAAAAAAGAAATATTATACCAACATTCGTCCTTGATAAAGCCTTAAACACATCAAGTCTCAATAATACTTACAAAATAATATTGCACATAGACTTGCAATTTAGTACATTCCTACAAAGAAGGAAACATATTTATCAATCGGACGGTTATTTTCATAACATTCCCAACTTGAAAAGAACTTAGCGGAGCGCTTTCTTAATTTGAACCAGACGTGTATAAAGATGCAAACCACACGTACAAGCCTGAAACGACACTGACATTAACAGATTATACCTTACGTGAGTTCAGATTTTACATTGTATTCATTAATTAGTTGTCAAATAACAAATTTCGTTTAATCTTGACTTACTTACGTATTTTATAACAAAATATTTTTGTTACCGCTTAATGCACGGTCCAAACACTAGTTTATCATATATATACATGTCTTATTTTAACTTTCATTAAAAATTTATATTTTATATTAATTAAATTTTGTGTTCGTCACCAAACTACGCAAGTGCAAAAGACTATATCAAACCCAACGACTTATTTTCCCTTGAGATTTTGTACTCGTTTATTTTATTTCTTTTGCTTCATTTTCATGTGTCATAGTACTTGGACTGGTAAAACGTATATCGGTTTTTAATATCGGTATCTACTATTTTAGCAATTTAGTCGTGATTCTTGGCATTGTCTTCCAAATATTAATTTGTGACAACTCTACAAACACTTTTGTCATTGGTAGGACCATAGGGGTGTTCAAAAGACCAGAAAACCGAGAAACCAAGTTGAACCGTTTGATCCGAAACCGAAAATACCAAAAAATCCGAAAATCAAAAAACCGAAAAAAACGGGTATTGATGGGTCGGTTTCGATTTTGAATTTTACGTACCTGCGGGTACCCGAACCGAATCGCATATGATGTTATATATAATATTTAATTTATATTATTTATTTATTTATTAATCTAAAGTTAAATGAGTAAAATTAAAGTGGTTTACGTTTTGCTCTCAATAATTACAGTGAATGATTAAATTTGGCAGTATAAAGTTGTGAATGAGTCGACATTAACCGAATAATGTATGGTTTTAAACAATTAAACTTTTTTTTAATTTGTCGCGGTTTGATTTTTTTTTTCTGTAATTGTTTTAAATTTTATACTGCGGTACCATTTTTATATCGTAAATGATATTTTTTTATAACTTTGGGTAATCGTGAACCGAATCGTGGATAACCGCCTTACTTCGGTTCGGTTCAACTACGGTTCGGTGTCGATTCGGATAATCAGATATATGCCTCATACAGTTCAATTCACATTTTTCTTACTAATCGAATCGAAAATGAATACCGTAGTCATGGTTTCAAAAACAAATATTAATTTGAGACAAGGTACAAATTATTAACCAACAATTACTACTCTACATTAAGGGGTTGTTTGTTTTTAAGAAAAAAACGCTCTTAATACCTCTGAAGTTTGAATCAGTGAGACGATTTTACTTTTAGACCGTTTTTTTTTCCAGACTTTAGAGGTTCTTAAGTCTGAAATACGTCTGAAATTAGAAGAGGTAACCTAATGTCTTATAACCTCCTAAAGAACCACCTCTTATTAATCAAAAGTAAAATTAGAATTCAAACCTTTTTAAAAACAAACAACACCTAAGTAATGATTGTCGGGTAAGAACAAAGTTGGTTTTTTTTCCTTGGGGGGGGGGGGGGGGGGGGTCTTGTCCCTTCTCCGAGAAAAGGTAAAAAAACTAAACACTTTCAAATTAAGTTGACCCAGGTGTTGATTTTCGATCAAAACATCTTATAAATCAACATTTACCCATTTTTTTTCTTTTCATTGCTTGGTAAAAAAAAAAACTAGTTTTTTTATACGTGTTTGGATGACCATAAACTAGCTTATAAGCTAGCTTATTGAAAAAGTACTCATGTTAATGTATATGTGTAGAGGGCCCAGGCCCATGTCCGTATAAGGCCCAGGCCCATATAGTCTCTGTATATATATATATATATATATATATATTGTATCTTATAGTCTAGGTTTATAATTCTCATTATTTTACATTTCATATTGTACGTTTTCTCTCAATCAATATAACGAGGTTTCAAACCTTCAGCATATTCATCGTCTCCTTCAATCATATTCATCTTCTAACATGGTATCAGAGCTGTAGGTTTGCTTGCACTCTCATCATCATCATCGTTACTGTTCATCGATTTACTGTTCACCGTCGCCCTGTTCATCGATTTACTGTTCACCGTCGCCGCCTTCGAAGTCGATAGTTGCTGTCGCCGCCTTCGAAGTCGATAGTTGCTGTCGCCGCCTTCAAATCGCACACCAAAACCCTAGACGCATACCGGAAGTTCTACCGGTCGCATCACCCTACCGGTCGATACCATCGGTCACAACACCCTACCGGTCGATACTACTGGTCACACACTCTACCGGTCGATACTATCGATCGTCGCAACACCCTACCGATCGATACTACCGGTCGCCAATACCGGTTCATATCGGTCGCATCTTACCGGTCGCCTATACCGGTCGCCTACAACCGGTCCTAATACCGGTTCACATCCTACCGGTCACTCTCAGTGAACTGTTTCTCGTCCCATCCATGGCTACCAATCTCAGTCACTCAAATCCCATCTCGGTTGTTTTCAATGGTAGCAACTACATACTGTGGCATCATCATATGACAATTCTGCTAAAATCTAATGGGCTTTACACCTATGTTACTGGTGCATCCACAATTCCAGTTCAGGCAGCAACTGAGAATGCTGTTGATTTTGCAAAACGCATGAATGAGTGGGACATCAATAATGCTCGTATTCTGGGTTTCATTAATGCCTCAACTACTCCTAAGATCAACCAATAGTTTCTTGGCTATGTCACCGCCAAAAGTCTTTGGGATTTTCTAGCCAAGCGGTACACGTCATCAGTCCTATCTCATCAATATCAACTGTGGACTACATTTCAGAACAAACGCCAACTTCTTGATCAATCTGTAAACTCTTATATCTCTGAAATGCAGTCTCTCAGAGATCATATAAGCCTTGGAGCACCATAAATTTTTGATGACACGGCTCAACAGTTCACAGCGTACTTCAACCAGCTGCATTTAATCACCATTCTGATGGGCCTTACAGATAAATTTGAGAATGTTCGTGCTTCTCTTCTTCATAGGCAGCCTCTACCCACTTTTGAAGAAGCCATATCCGAATTATTAAGTGAAGAAACTCGTCTTCACATGCGCTCACCAGTGTCCGCTACTGATAGCGTTCTCTACACGTCTCATCCCAAGTCCAAAGGTAAATGGACCAACAGCAGCCATTCCAAATCTGTGGGAAAGACGAACGCATCTGAGTGTACCTTTTGCTATTCTACTGCTCATCTTCTCCTTGATTGTCCTATCCGCAAGTGCCGTAGGTGTGGCATCACTCATCCGCGTCATTATGAGTCTGACTGCTCGAAGAACTCAAAGCACACTGGCCCTCAGAACCGGACTCACGAGAATCGGACTCACCTTGTTGATGGGTCTACTATTGCTGATACCGAGGTTTCTCCAGTCTCCTCACCTGACCTAATGGAACTGATGCGTCGCAATTAGGAACTCATGGAGCAGATCATGTCTGGTGCTATGGGTATGAATTCTCCACACTCAGCTGCATCAGGTAACGTATGGCTTTTTGACTCTGGGTGTTGCAATCATATGACACCCTGCACTGATGGTTTTGTTTCTAAGAAACCACCTCAGCATTTTACGTCAGTACGAACTGCTGACAATACTGGCCTACCGGTATCTTTTAGTGGAAATATCTCCACTCCTCATATACAATTACCGGATGTTCTAAATGTTCCGAAACTATCTCTGAGCTTAGTTTTGATTGCGCAACTTCTCGAATCTAATTTGATCATTTTATTTCATTCTTCTGGTTGTGTTGTACAGGATCCAAAGACCAAGCAGATCCTTGGACTCAGCCGTAAAGTTGGACGGATGATTGAAGTGGTCTACCTTTGTCTTCCATTACCCTCTTCAAGTCTTGTTGCCTCAGTTTCCAGCACTTCTTCTTTTGATTTGTGGCATGTCTGGCTAGGTCACTTATCTCTAGCCAGAATAAAATCATTAGCTAATTTAGGGATGTTAGGAAACTGTTAGGTCTGATTTTATAGTAATCATTGTATTTATAGGGCTTGGTCAAATACTGTCTTTAGTGGTTATCAGTGTTGTATCTGACCAAGGGTATTTAAGTCCTTTTGGTCCTTGTTCCTTGTAAGAATCTCACGCACATTAATCTCACTTACTGGTTTGCGCATCTTTGTCTCTCTCTCTACTTTCTCTCTCTAAAGATTCATAGATCTTGGTCTATCAATTGGTATAAGAGCTATCTGAATCTTGAGAGGATTGAGAGATTGAATTTCGTTTCTGAATTTGTGGTTTAAAATCGAAAATTTGATCGATTTTCTTGATTTTTCAAGAAAATCTCGTTTTCTTGATTTTTCATCAACTTCAGAGGTGTTTTTGATTGAATTTGTTTGAAATTTGGTTTGTTGAATTCGTTTTTAATAGAAGATATTTTGTTATTCACATCATGTTTCAAGAATTTCTAGTTTAGAAGTTGAATTTTGAGAAATCGTGTTTTTCTGAAAACTCGTTGTTTACAAACTGTGTGATTTTCGAAATCGTGATTTTGAGGTGTTTTAATCGAAATTGTTGGTTGAAGTGTGTTAGAAAGGTGTTTTCGACATTTTGTATGTAATTTTCTTGGTTAAATTTCATAGTTTCTTTCATTTTTACGAAACATTTCATGATTTTGTTAGTTTGCGCCTCATTCATAATGCTTTGCGCCTCACTCAGGTTTTCGGTTCACGTTGGAAACGCAAAGCTACTTTTGCGTATCAAGTTCTATCAAGTATTCCAGATTCACGGATCTAGCCTTATACGCAAACATCAGTTTGCGTATCACTCAGTATACGAGAAGTTCTTCTTTGCGCGTCTCACTTCACACGAAAAGCTCTACTTCGCGCTTCAAGTTCAACCCACAAAGTCTTAGTTTTCGCTTCTCTACTCAAACGCAAAGTGTTATCTTGCGTTTCTAATTGTCAACGCAAAGTTTCAATTTGCGTATCACTCTTGAAAGTTTTTGTTCAACAGCTTTGTTGACCTCTTGTTCAGAAACAGATACTTCAACTTCAACTTCTTGATTAGCAGGAACTTCAACTGTCTTGATCAGAAAAGCTTCTTTGCGCATCCCAGAGCATACTCAAATCTAAGTTTGCGCATCAGCCTCCATACACAAAGCTCATCTTTGCGCAAGTCTTTCACTTAGATTTTTTTTTGAACATCTGCAATGGATTCCGCCAAGTTTGCTTTCCAAGCTAGATTCTATTCCAATGATCTGATGATGCAATTGGGAACAGATACTCGTCCACCAGTTTTAATAAACGAAGATGAATTTACACAGTGGCAAGATAGGTTCATTAATTTCATTGAGCGTCGGACTAATGGAGAGAATATGATGATATCTTTATCTGAAGGACCATTTGTCAGGCCGAAAAATGACATTCCCTTGACTGCTGAAGAAATCAAACGCGAAAAAGCCGATAGAGAAGCAAAGTCCAATTTGATGCTAGTTTTGCCCAACTCAATCTACAATCGAATTGATTGTTTCAAACATGATCCAAATATGATGTGGACTCAGTTAGAAAAGATCTTGCTTGGGTCATCAGTTGCTACTCAAATACGCCAGACACGCTTCATGAATAACTTTGAGGAATTTAAGGCAAAGGACAATGAATCTCTGAAGGTGACTTTTGACCGGTTTTGCACTGTGATTAATGATCTAAGAAAGATTAAAGTGGAAAAGACTGCTCTTGAGACGAATCTGAAATTCCTTAATGCTCTTCAGTCTGATTGGAATAAAACTTGTCATAGACTGAGGAACGATGTTCGGATTTCCACAATGAAGATTCAGGAACTTTACGAGATTCTGATGACTGATGAAAGCTTGGTAATAGAGAAGAAGGCCAAGTTGGATAAAAAGAAGAAAACAGTAGACCCGGTTGCTCTCTTCACGAAGCAATTATCTGTACAAGTTTTGTCTGAAAATGCTTACACCGGGTCATCTGAAGATAATGGCGAGGCTTTACAGAAAGCTATGATCCTTCTTTCTCAGCACTATCAGAAAAAGTTCCAACCCTGATCGAGTTCCAACTCTTCTCGCTTCACTTCCGGCTCTACAGTCAAAGTGTCGGAGCCTAAGACTGCTTCTTGTTATAACTGTGGAAAGCCGGGTCACTACTCAAAGGAGTGTCGAGCTAAGAAGGTTAGGGATTCAACTTACTACAGGAAGAAAATGGAACTAGCAGAAAAGAGAGAGAACGGAACTACTTTGCTGGCCGAGGAAGAATTCTGGCTGGATCACTCTGACGACGAAGCTTCAAACGTAGAGATCGCTCAGATGTGCTTGGTTGGAGTTGACCAGTCAGAAGATTCTGAAACAGATGAAGATGAGGTATATTCTGAATTTGATTATAATTTCATTACCTCTCATATGAATATCATAATTAATGTTTTGTCTGATTTACGCTCTAAGTTTTTATCTGAAAAGAATCTAAATTCTGAAAAGACAGATTTGATTGACAAACTGAAAATTTCTTTAAAAGATGAAAAATCAATTTTAGAAAATACAAAAGACATATTTCAAAAAAAATTGGATGCTTTGGAAAATTCAAATAAAACTTATCTTGAATCTTTGACTGACATGACCAAATTAAAAGATGAGTTTTCAGATAAAATAAATAAGTTAGAAGAAAAGCTTTATCGAAGGAACCAATCTGAACAAACAATTTCTATGAACAAACCAAGGAGTGAAGATGCTTTAAAAAAATGGGGACTCGGTTTTGACAATCCTCATTGTTTAAACAAAGTCATAACCGAAGTTCCTATATTATATAAATACGATTATCTAACTCTTGCACACTATGCTCCTCAGTTCAAATTTCATTGGACTAGTGAAAAGGAAGTGTTAGATCTCTAAAATGAGAAAAGGACAAATAATAAGAAAAATGAAATTCCTTTTGTTTATACTTATGAAAATGCCAAATATTTGCTTGAAAAATCAAGAAGAGGAAGAAGAATTTTAAATGATATATCTCCTATTAAATCTTCAGTATCTGATGATTTTGTTTCTTCTTATGCCCCAGATTCTGATAAGAAAAATATTTCTCCTATCATTTATGATTCGAAGAAATATACTCCTCTATTAGTTTTAGAAGGCAAAATCATCGATCTTGAAGATAAGATAGAAGATCAAAATATTTTGAAGAAAATTGAATCTGATATTATTCTTTCTTTCATGACATCTAGTCTTGAAGAAAAATTATTTTCTCAAAAATCAGATTCTATTTCCATCCTTTCTTCTGATTCTAAGGAAAACAAAAAGGAAATTTCTAATTTTAAAATTTTTTCTCAAAATAATTCAGACTCCGAGGCTCATTCAAATTTATTCAAGGTTCTAAATGGCGCGCGGCGCGGCGTGGCGGCGAGGTCAAGCCTCAAGCCTTACGAGTTACGGCGAGGCCATGGCGTTTTTCATGGCGGCGCCAAGGCGGCAAAAAAGAAATATATATATATATATATATATATATATATATATATATATATATATATATATATATATATATAATGGGAGTTTTATATCATATAAAAAAAGAAAAGAAGAACCATGAATTGATTTGCTATCAAATATACAAAGTTTACAAAAATCTGCTTATTATTTCCCCATACGAACTGCAACTAACAAACACGGGCCCAAATTCAAGTGGGTACCCAAATCTTTATCTGATTCAAAGTTGTAGGCATCACATGTTAAGGGGGAGTAATAGGAAAATTGGCTTCTGAGTACTTCAGCTCAGGACCCGTACTTCATAGACTACGACTTCTAAACAAATCAGTTTAGAACTCGTTCTTCAAAGCTTTTAAGCTTCTGACTATATGAGATACTGTGAGTACATCAATTTTAATTCCGCTGCATTTTATCTCTGATAATGAGGTGTTCCAGTTTTTCTCTTTATTCTTTTCTAGAATCTGAGCTTGTTCATTTTTTTCTTGATTTTGTATAACCCAAATTATTTTTTAATTTGAGACACAAATTATTTTTATAATGTGAAAGATGAAATAATTGAATTTTATTTTGTTCTAACTAAATATCAATTTGCTGAATTTTTTACATTTTGTCATTAATGAAAAATTTCAATATCAGCATATTGAGTTTAAAAGTTTACATCTTTACAAATTTTATTCTATAAAGTAAAGTTTTACATTTTTTCTTTCTTTTGAATAAAATATGTGTCTAGGATAAATTTTCAAGTTCTTTTGTTTATATTAAAGTTTTTATATGGTCAAATTTCAAGTCTTACAAAAATTGAAAAGTCAGCAACATGTTTGAAACTTTTATTACTGCTTTAAAGTTGTGTGATTCGGAATATTTATAGTTTACAATGCTTGGAAAATTCTAAAAAGTCAAAATTATGGATCGTAACGAAAATATGGGCTAAGTACAGAAATCTCTGAGTTTAAAAGTTTGTACCTGTGACCTTTCTGGTTTGGGAAAGTAAGTTCCGTGGGATGCTTGTCATCTGGTCCCCTAAGGTCAATTGATCTGGGAGTGATCGAACCCAAATCCTTCAACAGAACCAGATCGAAAGTCATGTTCTTCTGGTATGAATGGGTTTAGGATATGTCGATGTAGCCTTTCTGATCTGGGAAAGTAAGTTCCAAGGGGTGCTTGACACCTAGTCCCCTAAGGCCAACTGGTCTGGGAGCGGCTGACCCAAATCCTGCAATAGGGTCAGATAGAAAGTTACGTTTACGGCATGTTCTTTACTTAATAAACTTCTTGATTAAAAAGATGCCAAAGTGCACGAACTTAAAAGATGCCAAAAAACACACTCATGTTAAGATGTCAATGAACACATTGCTAAAAGATGCCAATGAGCACACATCTCATGATACTTGGTGATATGTTTCAGTTGCGATAAACCTATAATTTGTGAAAATCTTAATTTTTGATGGATTAGTGTGAGTACATGCAAAGTTCTCTATTATGTTTTTAGAATTGCATTCTCTTGAAACTAATCGAAGATTCACATGTAAGCACACTGAATAGATTGCTGGAAGTTTTTGAATCTGAACATGTTTTAACTTGATATGCAATAAAACTTGTTTCTTTATCCAACAACATAATATTTGATTTCAACTGATTGATAAATTTGTCATATTTCACTCAGTAGAATTCAATTTGTTTAGTGTTTAAAGTTTATATGTTTAGTTGTTTTAAAATTTATATTCAGTATATTTTTTTCTTTGTACATTAATATTTGATCAATGTGTTCTCATAAATATATTTTAATGGGTTTATGCATTATTCAAGGGGGAGTGAACAAAGAGAATATTTTTCAAAGTTTATATCTGTTTTTGAGGGGGAGTATCTGATTTTCTATATAAATGCTATCTTGAATAGTCAAATTTAGTGCATTTGTGTAGGGGGAGTCAAAGAGCTAATCAGGTAAATTTTTCAGACTCCAAGTCAACTTTGCGCATCCAGCGTGACAAGCAAATCTTGTTTTGCGCATCAAGCATGATACGCAAACCTTGTTTTGTGCATCCAGCTTGACACGCAAACCTTGCTTTGCGCATCATTCGTGGTACGCAAACCCCAGTTTGCACATCCTTCGTGACGCACAAACCTCCCTTGTTTTCTCTATTTCTTTGATTTTGCAGATCTTAAGCCGTCTTGTCTTCAACATTTGCATGACCAAGTTGATCAAGATCATCAAGGTCATGAGGGGGAGAAGTCAAGAAGAAGTTAACGAGACAAAGTGCTCAAATGTTTATCTGCTGATCAAGATTCGCTCAAAGATTCTATTCTCTCAGCTATAACTAATTCTTTTGCTGTTCCTGCTCCGAACACCACAGTTCATTCAAGATCATTCAAAAGAGGTGTATCGTCTAGAGCTCAAGCAACAAAGACAACTTAATCTGAAAGATGCTGAGAAGAAATTTTTCTTAAATGTCAGAAAGCTTCACAAAGTCGCTTTGTTGGTCCGTGCTGATTTAGAAGATGAATTTTTGAAGACCAAAGCGTCAATGATTACTAAGGGGGAGATTGTTAGGTCTGATTTTATAGTAATCATTGTATTTATAGGGCTTTGTCTTTCTCTCTCTCTACTTTCTCTCTCTAAAGATTCATAGATCTTGGTCTATCAGAAACTGTGTATCAACTGACAATATTCCTTGTTTATCATGCAAACTTGACAAACATCATGCTTTATCTTTTGAAACGAATGAATTTAATTATACTTCTTCTTTTGATCTTATTCATTCTGATGTATGGGGACCAGCACCACATCCATCCATGGGGGGTGCTCGATATTTTGTTATTTTTATTGATGATCATACACGTTTCACATGGATATATCTCATGAAACATCGTTTGGAACTACCTAAAATTTATATTATGTTTGCTCGGATGATTCACACCCAATTCTCAAAACCTATAAAGATTCTTAGAGCTGACAATGCTATGGAATACAAAGAGTCCTCTCTTCTCTCCTTTCTTCAATCTCAGGGGACTCTCTCAGTACTCTTGTCCTGGCACATCTCCTCAAAATGGTCGTGCCGAACGCAAACACCGTCATATTCTTGATATGGTTCACACTCTTCTCATTTCTGCGAAATGTCCAGAACGTTTTTGGGGTGAAGCTGCTTTCACTGCAGTTTACACTATCAATCGTAATCCTACCCCCATTCTTAATAATAAGTCTCCTTATGAGGCTCTTCATGAGGTCACCCCTGTCTATGAACTTCTAAAAGTTTGGGGTAGTGCTTGTTTTGTTCAGTCACAATCTCATGAACATACCAAACTTGAACCTCGCTCCAGACTTTGTTGCTTCTTTGGATATGGTATTGAGCATAAAGGTTATCGCTGTTGGGATCCTATCTCCCAGCGTCTTCGTATATCTCGTCATGTTACCTTCTGGGAACATGTTCCTTTCTCTTCTATATCCAAGTTTCGTGAGGCCCCTACCTTCACCGCTCCATTCTTTACTGATGCTTCCGTCTCATTGGACTCACTCCAATCTGATTTCATATCCTCTCCACCTATTGTTCCAACATCTTCTGAATCTGCCTCTCTTTCAGAGTCTCCTGCCCCTCCACCATCTGCATCTTAGAGTTTTCCTGCTCAACATCAATCATCTGCTCCATCTGCACCGCCAACATCTGAGCTGCCTGCTGAGTCTTTGGATCCTGGAACATCTCAATCTCCGAATGTTAGACTGTGTGTTCCAGATTCTAGTTCCTAAATGCAATTAATCAAAACAAACACAAACAAGAATAAATTACATGTTTTGATTTCACTTTTCAATTCAAATACAAACTCTCTCTCTAAAACTCTCTCTCTCTCTCTACAAATCCTCTCTCAATCGTATTCTCATATTCTCTCAATTAGATTTCTCTTCTAGACAACTAAAACAGAAATACAAGGTACAAGGTATTTATACCCACAACTAAAACAACAAAGAAAACTAAAACAAATACAAATATATTTTACTTTTATTACAAAAGACTTTGACTTTGACGAGATTTGACTTTCTTCAGCTTTGACTTTCTTGAACTTTGACCTTCAGTCTTCTTGATCTTGTATCCAACATATTTATGCTCTAACAATCTCCCCCTTTGGATTCAAGATCACTGTTGAAAGATCTAGCAATTCAGTCTTCACTTTTTAAGCTCTGTCAGTATAATCTCCCCTTTTTCTTTGACGATATTCTTTCCAAAAACTGGCTTCAAATGATTAACAATCTCCTCAAAACTTTCACAAGACACTTTCAGACTTTGGAAAGAAATTATCTTCAGAATCAGCTCGGATTGCTTTAGCAAATAATCTTCAAAGAAAAATTTCCTCAAATCTTCAGAAATTATTTGATCTTCTTCAAATCTTTACTTTGAATTATCTGACTTGGACATTTATGAAAATCATCTCTCAAAACCTTATCATTTCTTGATACCATCTCCCCCTTTTTGATGATCTGATCATCTATATCATCAAAACTTTTCTTCCAAGAAATGTCTTTGACCATTCTGATCTGTCAAACTGAGCCTCTAATTCTGTGATCCATAACCAAGTATTCATCTAGATCTTTGCAAATCCAGACAAAATAAAAACATGTAACTCCTGAATCAACAAATGAATCAGTTAACATGTCTGTCAGTAACACTAAGTCACTGTGTGTAACGAATACACAATATAAAAGGAGCTTTTTGATGTTCACTCCCCCAGGGCTTCCATCCAATCTTCGAAATGCCACAAAGGCAATTTCTATGAATGTAATGACAAAGAAACAAATTCTTTGTGTGTTCGTGAACGTGTAGAAAGAATTAAGCACGCATAATTGCTTTTTAAGGCTCAACATAGTGTAAACAACTGAGACAACAGTAGATAAACACAGACTCAATGTGCATGATTGAAGTGCGAAGGTGGGGCAGACTTCCTTCTTTTCCAATATCCAGATTTTGCAAATGAAAATCAGATAGCTTATGTGTTGCGTCCCCACAAAAATATGAAACATTTTCTTTTTGAGAAGAAAATGAGTGGCTGGTGGGGTTAAATTCAAGAGTTGGCATGGGCTAGTTGCTTGTTTCAATAACGTTCACCAAAAATCGTGAAACATTAGTAATGTGGCTGCCCGGCTCAGAAAGTATTTGGTGCAGAGTTTGATATTCTTTTACTCTGATCACACACCCTCTTTCTTTTAATCATTAAGGTCACTACTAACCAAACTCTCTTTTCCATTTTACCTCATCACACCCACACTCATTTCTTTTAGACTCCTCACACTCAATCATTAAAGGATTAACTTCTTGGGTAGAAATCACTGGTTAACGTGATTTCATAGAAGTTCATTGAAGTCCTAGCACAAAGAACCCATATAATCCTAAAAGAACGTGTTGCTCAGATGATTTAGCTTTATTAGTTAAAGCTCATATACAAATGCCAGATGAAAGTATGCTCAAAATATAATCATGAAGATATGAGCATTTTGAAACAGTGAAGTATTTTCAAACAAGTTAATTGAATAAATGAACATGAATGCAAGAGACTTGTTTGAAAATCTGACATTGTATGAAAATGATCAGAAAATGAATGATATAACAATCAAAGCTTATGGTCAGAAATAAAAGATAGGTGTCTATACGAAACAAAAATATAGACATTCTTGAACTAAACGCTTCGAAATGAAAATACGCTCAATTTTTTTTAAAAGTACAAGCGGGGTGTCTTACCATCGAAAATATGTTTCAATATGAGACATGGTAAGAACAATGTGAACAAAAAGTCAAACCGGTGTGTGTGAATACTTGAAAGTATGTAGAAAAGACAATACGCAAGTATTTATCTTTGGAAACACACGGTTTATAATCATATAAGCACAAGTAATTCTTGAAAAACATTTAAAATCACACATCCAATTCATGAAATCTGTTTAAGAATCGGGAAGTAGGTTGAACATTTCAGAACATGTTTTTTATATCTGAAAGTTGTCTTTCTTTCAGATACATTTGAGATTAAGATAAGAAATTTACCATTTCGCACAATCTTAAATCTCATTAAGTCAAGCTGAATTCATAAAGATATGATCTTGTCAGCTTCTCTCATCCTGCATAAGTCTCATAGTCTAGTCAAAGAAATTTTTATTCACAGAATTATTCAAATGTAAAAGACATAAAACAGTAAAACGATTAATGTACGAGTTCTGATCTGAAATAATCAGAAATCATAGTCTTACTCCTTTTGATATGATTTATATGCTCCCCCTGAGATCATGAACAATCATGTTAAAGTGCAGATCTCCTTCAGAAATAAGAATAAAGAAAATGATGAAAAATAACAATACGTAACTTTATTAGGTAATAACCGATTATGTCTTAAGATTTAGCATACCAAGCTTAGATATAAGAAAATTAAATCTCTTTTCATCTAAGGGTTTGGTAAATAAATCTGCAAGCTGATAATCTATTTTTACAAAATAAAGTTCAATTGTTCCTTTTTCTACATTATCTTTGATAAAATGATACCTGACGTCAATGGGTTTGGTTTTCGTATGCTGGACAGGATTAGCAGATATCGCGATTGCACTCTTCGAGTCACAATATATAGGTATTTTGTCGAACTTGAATCCATAGTCTTTTAGCTGTGTTCGCATCCACAGGACTTGAGAGCAGCAACTGGCAGCAGCTACATACTCTGCTTCAGCAGTCGATGTGGAAACGCATAATTGTTTCTTTGACGCCCAGCTAACGAGCTTGTCTCCAACAAATTGAATGTGACCTGAAGTTCTCTTTCTATCCAACATGCAACCTGCATGATTTGCATCTGAATAAGCAGTCAGTTGAAAACCAGTACCCTTAGGATACCACAGACCAAGATCTGCAGTGCCCTTATGTGGGTCCAACAATACTTATATCAAGTTCTTAGAAACAACACATTAATCGATTACCAACATGTATTGATATATAACAACGGTTACAAGGTTGATCAGATTCAAGGTTTGAATGTGTTCTCTGTATTTCTCTCTAATACACCTTTTAGTGTGTGTGAATTGTGTTGATCTGATATTTTTCGATTAGCTTCTTAGCTTCTACAACACACAACTTAACAACTAACATAATATCTAGATTTAATATCTAGATATTATTTCTAATTAATAATATCTAACTAACTTAGATATTAACTAATAATAATAACAAACAAACAAACTTTGACTATTTTATTACAAACGACTTAGACTAATATTAATGAGACGACTTTTCTGCTTTAGCTTCAGATTGCGATCTTCAGTTTGGATGATCTTGAATCCAATGAGACTGTGTCTTAACAATCTCCCCCTTTGGATCAAGATCATTAATAAAATGATATATCCAATTTAGTCTTCTTTTTCAGCACAGAAGATGCAATCTCACTCTTAGTCTTCAAGATATAGTAAACTCCCCAATAGATGTAGTTTTTCTTTCTTTGATGTTGGGAAGAAATTATCTTCAGTTTCAACTCGAAATTCTTCATCAAAGTATCTTCAAAGAAAATTTCTCTTGAATCAGCATATCTTCAGAATACTTGCTATTTGAAGAATTCAATCTTGGACGTGATTCTTGTGTAGTCATTCTCCCCCTTTTTGATGAGAAGTGTAACGATTTCATCAAAAGTTGATGACAAGAAATGTTGATCATTAGAAGCCTCTGATTCATTAATGCAATAGATATTTATCCAGATCTTTGCAAATCTAGACAAAATAGTCATGTAACACCTGTAGCAATAAACACATCCGTTAGAAACTCCTGTTAGTAACACTAAGTCACTGTGTGTAACGAATACACAATGGAAAGGAGTTGTTTGATGTTACCTCCCCCAGAGCTTCCATTTAATCATCGAAACACCACACAGGTTATTTCTATAAACGTTATGACAAAGAAACAAATTCCTTGTGTGTTCGTGCTTGTGTTAAAAGAATTAAGCACTTGATGATTGCTTATAAGGCTCGAAATTGCGTAAACCACTGAGACAACAGTAAGTTAAACACAGACTCAATGTGCATGAGTGAAGTGCGAAGGTGGGGCAAACTTCCTTCTTTTCAATATCTAGATTTTCCAAATGAAAATCAGATAGCATATGTGCTGCTTCCCCTTTGAAAATGAAACATTTTCTTTTTAAGAAGAAAATGAGTAGTTGGTGAGGTAATTTCAAGAGTTGGCATGGGCTAGTTGCCTGTTTTAATAATGATCACAAAAGAGTTTTGAAACATTAGAAATGTGGCTGCCCGACTCAGAAAGTAGTTGGTGCAGAGTTCTGATATTCTTTTAACTCTGTTATCACACCCTCTTTCTTTTAAACATTTAGCTCACTGCTAACCGAACTCTCTTTTTCATGATAGCTCATTATCCAATCCACACTCATTTCTTTTGACTCCTCACACCCAATCACTATGGATTAACTTCATGGGTAGAAATCACTGGTTAACGTGATTCCATAGAAGTTGTGTTAATTCCTAGCACAATGAAATTCATGTATATCCTATAAAGAATATGGTGCTCAGAATGATTTATAATCATGTAAGCTCATGTAGAACATTTAAAATACACTCCCAAAATATAAAATCTTATGAAAAATCAGGAAGTGGTTTGAACGTTTAAGAATATGTTTTCAATGATTGAAAGTTGTCTTTCTTTCAATCACATATGAGATTAAGATAAACGAATATACCTTTAAGTGCGATCTTACATCTCATGAAGCTTAGCTTAAAGTCATAAACATATGATCGTGTAAGCTCTTCTCAAAATTCTGCAAAAGTCTTAAGTCAAGTCAAAGAAACTTTATTCACTTATATTGAAAAGACAAAAAGCAGTAAAAACAAAGAACTTCTCTTACTCCCCCTGAAGTTATGCATTTGAAAAAATTATCATTGAAAATATATGCATTTAAAATTTCAGAATTAAATATGTACTCCCTTTGAAGGTTGAATTTCTCGTTGGAGTATCGGAGTACAATCTCTCATATCAGCATTGGAGTAAGTTCTATTGATATTTGAAGAATGAGTCATGATTTGTACATAATCAGAAGTCGTTGTTGACATTGATGTCCGGGTCTTGAGTTGATATACTCAAGAACCATTCTTCTTTGAAATGCGGGTCTTGAACTGTGTTATTCAAGAACCTTGGTCTTGACATTTAAGTCCGGGTTCTGATCTGTAGTAATCAGAAGCCTTTGGTTCTCCTACTCCCCCTTATCAGTAGGTGCCTGCAACACAGAATTAATTTTCTTTGGTACCCACTGGTATTTGGGTCCATGTATGTGAGTTGCAGTTCGTATGGGGGTAATGGAATAAGAACCATACCAGCAATGATCTTTGGTTCAATGTGTACGACAGTAAGAACAAGAATTTTCCTTACCTGATAACCTGATCATTTGATCTCTCGTGTAAACATGAGCAGGTTTACTTTTCAGCGCATTGTTCTTTGTTTCATTATGCGTATGTACACATGAGCTTTCATCTTTAACTGGTTTCTTCTTCCAGAAAAGATTTTCTTTCTTGTAGCTCTTCCTTCTCTGAGGTGAATCTGAACCATCTAACTTTCTGTGAAAAGGAAGGTTAGTAGTACGAATCTGATTTGAAGATTTAGATTTATCAGGAAAATCAGATTTCTGAGATTGGCTTTTCTTGCGTTTACCAAAGGTGTTCTGTTTCTGTGAACGCTGATGTTTAGAAACACTTGGTAAAACTTTTCCTTTTCCAAGAAAAATAGAATGATCTGGAAGTGAAGCATTGAAATCAACCATATCTACTCCTTTTATACACCCTCCATCAGAATTAAGAAATTTATTTGTGGACTCAAATAAATCATCAAAACTATCAGTCGAAGCTTGAGGCACTTTGGAAAAATTAGAACACTTTTTGGATTTGCAAAGAAAAATAGTGTTCTTTAAGACTGTAGAAAATACTTTTTGAGATAGATCATTCAAAATTCGTTCAACAGATAGAATATTTTCTAAGTCAATTATGTTGCTTTCTAATACGAGTGGAGGTGCATAAGTTTTAGCTCGAACAGGTTTTGCCTCCATATCAGTAGAAGAATATGTAGCAACATAATCGTGTGAATGATCTCTTGGTTTTTCAGAAAGATAGCTATCATTCAGTCTTTCATAGCAGAATGGTAGTTGCATTTTCTTCAAATTCATTCTTTTCGTATCTTCTTTTGCCTCAACTTCTTCTGATGCTTTGGTAACAAATTTGGGTTTCAAATGAGAAAGTTTATGAGCAGCATACATATAATCTGCATTATATAAACCAGGCTGTTTTCTGATAACATGTTTCAGGTAATGAGGATTATTACAACCTAATCCCCATTTTGCTTTAAAATCAGCCTCTTCATTAGGTGTATTCAAGAAAATAGTTTGATCTATTTGGCCTCTTGTATAGAGTTTGGCTTCCAGACCAGTTACCTTTTTCTCTAAAGTCTTGTTCTCAACATGAAGTTTAAATGCCTTCAGAACGCATTCTTGATTTTCTGAATCAGACTTAGATAATTGTGAAACAAGATCAGAAATCTTCTTTTCAAAACAAACCTTTTCAAGATTTAAATCAGAAGCAGATTTTCGTAGGGAATCCATGAGATCTTTATTCCCAATAACTGACGTATTTAGCTCAAAGATCTTTTGATTACGCCTAGCAACTCTGCCTTTTTCTCTTTTCAGCTTTGACTGAAGATCTTGAAGTTCGACCATCATCCAATCCATTTTAATCATAAAATTATTCTCGGTTAAGTTCATTACCTCTTCAGTTGCTTCAGTATCTGAATCATCATACTTTGCATGATTGTGCATTAAGCACATATTAGCAGCTTCTTCATTCTCTTCTTCTTCATCTTCTTCAGAATGATCTAACCAGAATTCGTCTTCAGCCATTAATGCTTTGCCGGCTTCCTGTTGCTTGGCTAGCATTAGTTTGTTCTGGTAATACGCCGAATTGCGAACGTTTGGCTTTCGACAGTTTGAGGCGTATTGTCCAGTCATGCCACAGTTGTAGCATATGATTGGGACATCAGTTTTCTTGTCTGTACTGGTGTAGTCATTCCGAAATTGCTTCCTTTCTCTTGGTTTCTTCTCTTGAGATCTACTTCCTTCTACTCTTTCTCTTTGCTCACGGTTCTTGGAGCTTGAGGAAGAATATCCCTGTGAATTTGATCCCGGTTTCTTGTTGAATTTCTTTTGGAATGCACGGGTCAGTAATTGCAGTGTTTGCTTGAGACTTTCTCTATCATCACCATCATATTCAGTTTCTGATTTAGAACTTGTAATTACTTTCTTCTTTTTCTTCTTATCTTTGACAACAAGTGCAACTGAATCAGGAACTTTCTCAACTTCCTTTTTCTTCTTTCCATTCCTTTTCTCTTCTACTTCCTCTTCGTTCTGCCTTAGTGTCTCATACACCTCGTGGAGTGGAATGTCAGACAGATCTTTCATCTGTTTCATTCTTCGTGTATGCTTCTTCCATTCAGGTTGAAGGACACTGAGAAACTTGACGTTGTTCTCTATCTGTTTCTTCTTAACTTTATTCTGTGACAGCTCGTTTAGAAGCAGAACATATCGTTCATAAGTGTCAGCTAGGCTTTCATCTTCAAAGGCTTTGAATTCTTCGTAACTGTTTATACAGTTTGCGACTTTCATCTGGTTCCCAACCTTGGATCCCATCATCATCTTTTGAAGTTGATCCCACATCTTCTTAGCAGTAGCTTTGTAGCTGTCTATTTTGATGTAGATATCATTCGGGATACTTTGAAGAAGTAAAGATCTTGCTTGCTTATCAGCTTTAAAACGGTTCTTTTGTTCTTCAGAAAATTGGGCATACTCTAGCGTAACAGTTTTCATATTTTGTTCTCTTTCCACGTTCCCATCCTCACTGTCAGAAGAATCATCTTCAACATCATCATCATCAGGTACTTGGACAGAAAGTGATGCCATGGGACCTTCTTTTATTGATAAAAGAATGTTATCTCCGTTTGAGTCTCGATCCACAAAGTCAAGAAATCTGTCTTTCCATTGTTTGTAGTCCTCTTTAAACAGAACTGGGGGTTTGACATCTGTGCCAATGGAAAGAGCGTCTTTTGAAGTCATCCTGTATTGATATATAACAACTGTTACAAGGTTGATCAGATTCAAGGTTTGAATGTGTTCTCTGTATTTCTCTCTAATACACCTTTTAGTGTGTGTGAATTGTGTTGATCTGATATTTTTCGATTAGCTTCTTAGCTTCTACAACACACAACTTAACAACTAACATAATATCTAGATTTAATATCTAGATATTATTTCTAATTAATAATATCTAACTAACTTAGATATTAACTAATAATAATAACAAACAAACAAACTTTGACTATTTTATTACAAACGACTTAGAATAATATTAATGAGACGACTTTTCTGCTTTAGTTTCAGATTGCGATCTTCAGTTTGGATGATCTTGAATCCAATGAGACTGTGTCTTAACACCTTCAGATATCTAATAATCCTTTTGACATCAGCCAAATGGGATTCTTTAGGAGCAGCCTGATATCTAGAGCATAAGCATGTTGAAAACATAATATCTGGCCTACTTGAAGTAAGATACATTAACGATCCTATCATACCTCTATAAGTCCTAACATCAACACTTTTACCCGAAGGATCAGTGCTAATTTTAGTACCTGGTGCCATCGGGGTTCCAATTGGTTTACAATTTTCCATTTTAAACTTTCGAATAATATCCAAAATGTACTTAGATTGGTTAATGAAAATTCCCGTTGAAAACTGTTTAACTTGTAATTCGAGAAAGAAATTCATCTCTCCCATCATACTCATTTGAAAACGTGACAGCATGAGGTTAGAAAAGTTTTTGCAAAATTTTGGATTAGTAAAACCAAATATTATATCATCAACATATATTTGAATAAGGATAATATCATCTTTTTCCTTTTTGATGAATAAAGTGGTATCAACCTTACCTTTGGAAAAACCGGACTTGACCAAAAATTTAGATAGAACATCATACCATGCTCGAGGGGCTTGTTTTAAACCATAGAGGGCTTTGTCCAAGATATAAACATGATCTGGCTTATCTGGATTGACGAACCCTTCTGGTTGAGACACGTAGACTTCCTCCTTAAGAATGCCATTCATAAAGGTTGTTTTCACGTCCATCTGATAGACAGTGAAATTTTTGTGAGCTGCGTAGGCTAGAAACATACGGATTGCCTCTATACGTGCTACTGGAGCATACGTCTCATCGTAGTCTATGCCTTCCTCTTGCCGGTAACCTTTGGCAACAAGTCTAGCTTTGTTTTTTATGACGATACCATCTTCATCCTTTATATTCTTGAATACCCATTTAGTACCAAATTACGAATTTTCCTTCTGGTTTTGGAACTAATCTCTAGACCTTTAGGGCTTCAAGCTGATTGATCTCTTCTTGCATAGCAGATACCCAATTCGAATCAGCAAGAGCCTCTGATACTCGCGTGGGCTCTATCTTACTGAGGAATGAGTCATGCATACATTGATTAAGAATCGCTGACCTAATTTGTACAGGCTTGTTGAGATCTCCAATTACTTGGTGTAATGGATGCTCTTTGGTCCAGCGATGCTCATGAGGGAGTGGAGTAGATGAAGTTTGAACATGATCATCATCTAAAAATCCACTATCAGGCTCTTCAGTTTGAATAATAGGAGGAGGGTTTGCAGTTGAAGTTTCAGGTGCAGAAGCATCAGTTGGAACAACAGACTCTGGCTGTTGAGTAGAAAATGTATAACACCCAACTGAAACAGTTACTTCTGGCTCAGCAGTTGCTTGTACATCTTCAACTGTAGGAGTAGATGTTGGAATGTGAGTTTCTAACTGAACGGGGGATACAAGTTCAGTTAAAACTTCTGAAGTGACTGATGATTGTAGCTTGTGTCTTCAGACCTGTCAGTCACAACAGATTTAGGTACATTAGACCCTAGAAACTCATCATAAAAGAATTCAAATAACAAATCTAAATCAGATAAATGTGAAATTGAAGTAGAAGTAGAAGCGTTATTCGAATTTTTCTTTGTAGAAACAGGATCTGGATTGATCTGCCCAGAAGCTAATACTCCAGTGATAACGGGTTCTGAACTGAGTTGTTCAGAAGCCATCTCTTCATCGAATGTTACATTAACGCTCTCGACAACTGTCTTGGACTTCTTCAGATAAACACGATATGCTGCAGATGTTGAAGAGTAACTAATGAAGATGCCTTCGTCTGCCTTAGTACTGAATTTATTCAGACTCTCTCTGTCGTTAAGCACGAAACACTTACACCCAAATATATGAAAATACTTGATTGTCGGTGTTCTGTTGTTGATCAGCTCATATGGAGTCTTGTGAAAACGGCGGTGTATTATGGATCGATTTTGAGTATGACATGCAATTGACACACCTTCTGCCCACAAGAATAGAGGTAAGTCAGACTGGCTCAGCATAGTCCGAGCGGCCTCAACTAGCGTCCGATTTTTCTTTTCGACTACTCCATTTTGTTCAGGCGTACGAGCAGCAGAGTATTGATGTGATATCCCAACCGATTCGAGATATTCTTCAACGGTTTTGTTTTTGAACTCTGTGTCGTTGTCAGTTCGAAGAAACTTGACTTGTCTCTGCATATTCACCTGGTCGTCTTTAAGAAAGTAATGAGAACTTCGGGCGTCTCATCTTTTCATCGAATAAATTTGACCCACGTGTATCTTGAGTAATCGTCCACAATAACCAACACGTATTTCTTTCCACCCAAGCTCTGAGTTCTCATTGGACCATACAAATCCATATGCAATAATTCTAACGGAGAGCTGGTGCTTGGTTCAGGCTTCGGTTTATGCGAAGCTCTCTTCATCTTACCCTTTTCACATGCAACACATAAGTGTTCTTTCTCATATTTCAGCTCAGGAAGTCCTTTTACCAATTTTCCACTAACCAGCTTGTTGATGTAACGAAAATTCAGATGTGATAGTCGTCGGTGCCAAAGCCAACTTTGCTGCATCGAAGCTTTTGTCATTAAGCATACTTGATTGTCAATTTGAACTTTTGACAAATTTATGGTATAGAGGTTTGTCTTTAGATTTTCGACTAAGAGTTCATTGCCATCTTCAGTACGGACAGAACACCTCTTAGCTTTGAAGTTGACCTCTAACCCTTTATCACAGAATTGACCGATGCTAAACAAGTTGTTCCGTAAACCTTCGACATAACTCACCTTCTTAATCGTTATGTTGTCTTGAATGATGTCACCATATCCTAAGATTGGTGAAAGCTGATCGTTTCCAAATCTGACATTTCCACTGAATTTTTCTGTATAATTAGACAATAAAGCTTTTTGCCCAGTCATATGCTTGGAACATCCACTGTCCAAGTACCACATATGCCGGGTCTGCAAGAGAAATTAGGAAATAATAGATTTAGGTACCCATTTAAAAACGGGTCCTAACAGATTAGCACAAGATTTTAGTATCCATTTAAATATGGATCCTCCTTTTCTTTGAAAACTTTTAAAAACATTTGATCTTGAAGAATACACATGATAAGATCCAAACCAATCAGAAGAATTTTGAGAATAAGCAAAATCATTTCTCCGATAATGATAAGATTTAGTAGTAATAGGAGATAATTGAATCAATTGCTTTATTGAGTACCGCTTGTAACAAGTTACAAGGTTTTGTTTAGGACAAGCAAGTTGATCAACTACATCATTATCACTACTAACTGATCTATTACAAGAGTTATCAGAAACTGATTCAGCTATCTCATCATTCTTCCTTTTTGGTTGCCATTCAGTTCGAGCTTTCGACCTTTTCTTGCTTATATCTGAAACAAAAGATTTAGATTTATTAGGAAAATCAGATTTCTGAGATTGATTTTTCTTTTGTGTACAAGTGTATTTCTGTTTCTGTAATCGATGTTTCTTATGTTTCTTACCTTGAGCATAGTAATCAGCAGTTACAGAAACTGATTCACCAACCTTAGTTGATGATTCACCAATATTAAAACCACTTGGTAACACTTTTTCATTTATAAGACAAGTAGAATGATCAGGAAGAAGAGCATTGAAGTCAAACATATCAATTTCTTCTATACACCCATCATCAGAGTTTAAAAAATCATTTGTAGACACAAATAAGTCATCAAAATTTTCAGACGAAGTTTGAGGTGTCTTTGAAACTGTAGAACACTTTGTAGATTTAGATTGAAAAACAGTGTTCTTTAAGACTGTAGAATACACACTTTGTTGAATATCAACCAAAAGTTTTTCATCAAATAAAACATTTTCCAGTTCAACTATTTTGCTTTCTAGAACGAGTGGAGGAACATAGACTTTTGCAATAGAAGGTTTTGCCTCCATCTCAGAAACAGAATAACTAGCAAAATAATCGTTTGAAAGAACTTTTGGTGTATCTGAAAGATAACTATCATTTAACTTTGCATAGTTAAATGGTAGTTTCATTTTCTTTACATTCTTTCTATTTTCAGTTTCTTTGGCCTCAACTTCTTCTGGTAATTTGGTAACAAATTTGGGTTTTAAATGAGTATGTTTACCAGCACAAGCAATAAAATCAAAATTATATAATGTTGGTTGTTTTCTGATGGATTTCTTTAAGTAATGAGGGTTTTCAAAACCAAGTCCCCATTTTTCTTTAACATCAGCCTCTTCGTTAGGTGCATTAAGAAAGATAGTTTGATCTGTTTGGTCTCTTGCATAAAGTTTGGCTTCCAGACCATTTACCTTCTTATTCAAAAGCTTGTTTTCAACCTGCAGTTTATGAATGGTTAGTGCAGATTCTTTCTTCTCAAACTCATACTTAGAAATTCTAACTTCAAAATCAGAAATCTTCTTTTCAAAACAATCTACTTGATGTTTAGAATCAGAAGTAGACTTGCGTAAAGAATCAATTAGATCTTTGTTCCCAATAACGAACTTATTAAGCTCAAAGATCTTGTTGTTTCTTTTAGCAACTCTGTCTTTTTCTTTCTTCAGTTTTACTTGAAGATCATTAAGCTCAACCATCATAGCTTCCATTTTGGTTTGAAAATCTTTTACAGATAAGTTTATTACCTCATCAACCGTCTCGTCATCTGACTCATCATACTTGACCTCTTTTCCCATTAGACAGAGATGAGCAGTTTCTTCTTTCTCTTCCTCTTGATCAGAATGATCCAACCAAAATCCGTCTTCAGCCATTAATGTTATGCCAGCTTCTTGTTGTTTGGCCAACAACAGTTTGTTCTGATAATAATCTTAGTTGCGAACCTTTGGCTTCCGACATTCTTTTGCATAATATCCGAACTTGTCACAGTTGTAGCATTTGATCAGATCATTAGTCGTCTTCTTTTCAATACCGGTGTAGTCATTCACAAACTTCTTCTTTTCTTCCGGCTTCCATTCCATATACCGGTTCTCTTCATGTCGCTTTCCTTCAACTTATTCTCAGTGCTCATGATTCTTGGAACTTGATGAAGAATATCTTTGAGAATTGGATCCCGGCTTTTTGTAGAATTTCTTTTGGAAAGCTCGGGTCAGTAAAAGCATTGCTTGTTTGAGACTTTCTCCATCATCACCATCTGATTCAGAACTTGTAAGCACTTTCTTCTTTTTCTTCTTCTCTTTCTTTTCTTTCTTCTTCTCTCCGGCCACTAGAGCAATAGGATCAGGAACTTTTTCTGCCTTTTTTTTCTCAGCTCTTTTCTCTTCCACTTCTTCTTCATTTTGCCTCAGAGTCTCATAAACCTCATGTAACGGTATGTCATTCAGATCCTTCATTTGTTTCATCCTACGCGTATGCTTCTTCCATTCAGGTTGTAGGATGCTCAGGAATTTGACATTGTTCTCAAGCTGCTTATTTTTCACTTTGTTCTTTGACAATTCATTTAACAGCAAGACAAACCGTTCATAGGTATCTTCTAAGTTTTCATTCTCTTTGCCTTTGAATTCCTCATAACTGTTAATGCAGTTAGCCACTTTCATCTGATTCCCTACTTTGGATCCCATCATCATTTTCTGCAACTGATCCCACATCTTCTTAGCATTTGTCTTGTAGCTGTCTATTTTGACGTAGATGTCATTCGGGATACTTTGAAGAAGAAGAGATCTTGCTTGCTTATCTGCTTTATATCGGCTTTTCTGTTCCTCTGAATATTGACCATACTCTACTGGAACTGTTTTCATCTTCTGTTCTCTTTCCTCAGTACCATCTTCACTATCAGATGAGTCATCATCAGGTATTTGAACTGTGATTGGTACCATAGGACCTTCTGTAATTGACAGCAAAATGTTTTCTCCATTTGCATGCCTATCCACAAAATCCAGAAATCTGTCCTTCCACTGCTCATATTCCCCTTTAAACAGAACCGGGGGCTTAACATCCGTGCCAATAGAAAGAGCGTCTTTGGAAGTCATCTTGAATGTACCTATTTTGAAAAGATATGCAATAAGAAACTAGAAATTGATCGTTAGTCCAATTATGAAATCACAAGAATATAGAAATGACACGGAAAATAAAATTCAGAAATTTTGATCACAATCAGAATTTTGTCCCCCTCCGCAGACTTAGCATGGGGGTCCCGCTACCCGGTTAGCGGGTGGGGTCAAGGGGCAACGCCCTTGCGGGGTCGAGGTGCAGCGCCCTTAGAGAAAAAAAATTCACTATTAAAGGCCATATTACAGTTTTGAAAATTTCTCAGAAAATTTTCTAAGTATGAAAACTCGCAGATCACTAAAAAAAGCTTAAAACTCGCAGGCGCTGAAACTCGCAAACAACTATTCACAGAAAAACTCGCAGGCTTAAACTTGCGTGTTTGTGAAACTCGCACGTAAAGGGTTGCGTGTTTTGATAAACTCGCTAATTGCTGAAACTCGCTAGTCCCTGAAACTCGCTAGAGACTGTTCTCGAAGAAACTCGCTAATGCCTGAAACACGCAAGTAACTATTCACGTTGAAACGCGCTAATAGAGACGTGCGCGTTTCCAAAACTTGCTAGGCACTACTTGCGCGTTTGAGCAAAACTCGCTAACCATAGCTTGTGCGTTCCAACACTTAGAAAATTTTCTCAAATCTCCAAACTCGCAGATAACACCTTGCGTGTTCTATGAACTCGCTAATAACGCCTTGCGAGTTTGAGACCTAAATTTTCAGCTTGCGCGTTCTTGCGTATGAACTTGCGCGTTTTGTCGATCTAGCGCGTTCTTCACCTTTTCTTGCGTGTTCTTCATCTGATCGATCACATACCACTTAAAACAACAAATTACAATTCAGAACTTTGAGAAATCGATCGACTGGCCTTCTAGAACACAAATCTATTACAAGATTATAACTACTAATACTCAGATTACAAATTTATCTATGAAACAGTTAACTTAACTCGTGAACAGAAAAATCAACAAAATCCAAAAATTCGTGAAAATTACAGTGCATTTCGTGAAATTATCTATACAAACTCAATCTCTTTCATTCATCGATCACTAAGAAACCAATTACAACTCAAAATTCACACTAAAACTCGAAATTCGATTCTCGGCTCAAGAACACAGTGTCGAACCAAACTTTTTCTATTTCTTGATCTGCTTTCGATTTGGATCTGCTCTCTTACCAATTGTGTGTTCCAGATTCTAGTTCCTAAATGCAATTAATCAAAACAAACACAAACAAGAATCAATTACCTGTTTTGATTTCACTTATCAATTCAAATACAAACTTTCTCTCTCTAAAACTCTCTCTCTCTCTACAAATCCTCTCTCAATCGTATTCTCAGATTCTCTCAATTAGATTTCTCTTCTAGACAACTAAAACAGAAATACAAGGTACAAGGTATTTATACCCACAACTAAAACAACAAAGAAAACTAAAACAAATACAAATATATTTTACTTTTATTACAAAAGACTTTGACTTTGACGAGATTTGACTTTCTTCAGCTTTGACTTTCTTGAACTTTGACCTTCAGTCTTCTTGATCTTGTATCCAACATATTTATGCTCTAACATAGACGATCTGAAAGGGTAAGACAAGTTCCTTCTCATCTCCGTGATTATCATGTTTATGCAACTCTGTTGTCCAATCATGAACCTACTTCCTACAAGGAAGCCACCTCTAATCTTGATTGGCAGAAAGCTATGGATGAGGAACTTCAGGCTCTTGACAAAGCTCAGACATGGGACTCTGTTCCTCCTCCACTAGGTAAATCCCCCATTGGTTCCAAATGGCTGTTCAAAATCAAGACAAAATCCGATGGTTCTATTGATAGGTACAAAGCTCGCCTGGGGGCAAAGGGATTCAATCAAGAGTACGACATTGATTATGAGGAGACATTTGCACCTGTTTCTCGAGTCACTTCTATTCGCAGTCTCCTAGCCATCGCAGCTACAAAACAATGGCCTCTCTTTCAGATGGATGTTAAGAATGCCTTCTTGAACGGTGACTTATCTGAGTAAGTCTACATGACACCTCCTCCAGGCGTTCGACTTCCACAAGGTCATGTTTGTCGTCTTCGGAAGGCTCTTTATGGACTCAAGCAAGCTCCGCGAGCATGGTTTGAGAAATTCAGTTCCACAGTCACCTCTCCAGGCTTCTCACCCAACAACTATGATTCAGGACTGTTTACTCGGACCACTAAGGCTGGCACAATCTTACTTCTCCTATATGTGGATGATATGATTATCACTGGCAGTGACTCTACAGGCATAGCTAATCTCAAGACATCTCTCGGCTCCTGTTTTGAGATGAAGGATCTTGGCTCTTTACACTATTTTCTTGGTCTTGAGGTGCTCACAGATCCATCGGGAATTCATCTTTGTCAATCCAAATACACCTCAGATCTTTTGTCAAAAGCTGGGATTACTGACAACAAAACTGCATCCACTACTCTTGAGCATAACCTTCATATGGCTCTGAATGCTAGACCTCCTCTGCATGATCCTACTTTATATCGCCAATTAGTGGGGTCACTTGTCTACCTAACAGTGACTCGACCTGACATTACCTATGTTGTTCATACTGTTAGTCAGTTCATGTCTGCACCCTATTCTGATCACTATGTTGCTGTCCTGCACATTCTTCGATATTTAAAAGGGACCATGTTTCATGGTCTTCATTTTCCATCCACATCATCATTGACTTTGCGAGGTTTTCTGATACTGATTGGGACAGTGACATGACTGATCGTCGCTCCATTACCGGCTACTGTTTCTTTATTGGAGACTCTCTTATATCTTGGCGGAGCAAGAAACAATCTCTCACAGCTCGATCCAGTACTGAAGCTGAGTATCGAGCACTAACTGACACGGCTCAAGAAATTGTGTGGTTACGCTGGATACTCTCTGACATGGGGGCTCCTCAACAGTCTCCAACTCCATTGTGGTGTGACAACAACAGTGCGATTCAGATTGCTCACAATGATGTCTTTCACGAGCGAACGAAGCATATTGAAATTGACTGTCACTTTGTTCGTCAACATGTGACTCGTAAGACTATCCAGCTTCTTCCTATTTCAAATCTTGATCAACCGGCCGACATTTTCACTAAAACTCATCTACCATGACGGTTTCGTGATCTAGTTTCCAAACTCCATCTGGCTCATTCTTCTCCCGATTGAGTTTGAGGAGGGATGTTAATGTATATGTGTAGAGGGCCCAGGCCCATGTCCGTATAAGGCCCAGGCCCATATAGTCTCTGTATATATATATATTGTATCTTATAGTCTAGGTTTATAATTCTCATTATTTTACTTTTCATATTGTACGTTTTCTCTCAATCAATATATCGAGGTTTCAAACCTTCAGCATATTCATCGTCTCCTTCAATCATATTCATCTTCTAACAACTCATAGTAGCGTTTTTAAAAAGCTAGTTTATCAGCTAGTTTGCCAAACATAGCCTAACTATTATAAATTTGGGTTTATAGAACGTCAATAACAATTTCTAGGTGTTCAAATAGACTATTTATAGAACTTAAAGCTTATAGGAGCAAACAATTATATGAATGTGTTGTAACAAGTTTATAAAATGATTTGGGTGTTAACCAAGTTTAGTAGGACATTTTTAATACAAAAAGTCATATTAGCTATTTTATAGGGAATTTTTCAAAACATCATTTTATAGAAAATTTGTTTTTAAAAAACACATTTTTCAAATAGTGTCCTATAAAATAGTTAATACGACGTTTTTTTTTTATTAAATCTTCTAAAAAATTTGTTACGACGCTTAAAATCGTTCTAGAAAACTTATTACAAACACCTTTAAATATGACACTAACTGTTTGGTCCTATAAATTAATCCTATTAGTATATTTAAACATTTTTGACATCCTATAAACTTAATTTTGTTATAATATAAACACCCTCAAACCGTTAAAAATGTTATTGATCTGACTTTCCATTAGAGCATCTAATCATATCAACGTATGCCCACCTTTTTTTTAATAATTGACCATTCAGAGTGTCAAAAAGATGAGATCACTAAGGGGTCGTTTATGTAACAAACGTTATCTTAAAATGGCAACTTAGTGTAAAGCGAGGGGTATTATGTGTATAATAAGAGAGTGGGAGGGTCTTTTGGGAAATTTCATTATTAAGACCTACTACCCTAGACTTCTCCTCACTTGGGTAAGATTTTTGGTTGAGTGCAGCGCTGCAAGAAGAGCAAGGGTGAAGAAACTTTATCTGAGGATCTCAACTTTAGAGGAATTGCTTTTGGAATTCGTAGGCTATTGTTGGAGGAATTCTTTCTTGAAGAGGTAATGTATCTAATCCTAATTAAAAATTTTATAAAGGGAATCATATAGGAAATCGAGTATATAGAGTCTTCTCTAGGCAATCCCCAATAATTGATTCATTATGGACTTGGATATTTATTAGTCTCTATTTCGGATTTAGTTGTTTGGAAATCGGTCTTGTCTTTAGATTGTGGGAATTCAAAGTGTGTTGTGAATCGAAAAGGAGAAAACCTTTGGAAAGAAATCGACTAGCTTTCGAACCTAAAACCCCCGTTCGGTCACCCTGGGAGTCGCCCTCCCTGAGTGCGCCGAGAGCTGCTAGACCCAAACCAAGCCGGGAGACACATCATCCGGTTTCCCCGAAAGTTCCCAAACCCGGGTGCACTGGGAGTCCTATCAACCGGGAGATGTCGGTTTTGTCTCTGCCCGGGTGTACCGAAAGTCATGACCGGGTGCATCGGAAGCCATGACCCAGGAGTACCGAGGACCCGAGAGGGATTGAACCCAGACCCGGGCGACACCACGGTTTGGGAAGACCCAACCTTCGGGTCACGGTCCAACCTGTTTGGGCTTCGGGTTGTTTGCCTTTGAGTCCTTAAATCAAACGTTTTGGACTGGGGGAGTTTATAGGATTTTGTTCGAGACCCTTTTTACCGAAGTTTTAATTTCCTTAACAATTTAATTTGTTGGATCTCGGTCTATCCGAATTTAATCTATGTGTGCTAAGGTTCAAGCTACCAGGTGAGTTCCTTTTCCTAAAACTCTTGTAAACTGGAAATGGTGCTTATTGATAATGTTAATTATGTTTACCGCTTATAATTTTGAACTGTGATGTACTGAGTTTATTTCGATATCATGCATGTGTACTTTCTTACGTGTTTATTATATAAGTGGTGATATCTTATGAACTGGGCGCCATGGCTTATCTTCAATCATCGGGGATGGTTGAACCGTGTGCTCGGAATTCGTTTTCGTACACACGGGAACGACATCGACTAGGGGCCGAATGGGCATCTACTTGGGGCCCCCGAGTGTGCGGATAATCCGAAGTTTACGGGAATCGATTCCGGACGTGAAATGATTCATTTCATGTGGTGATTGATTTCGCGTCGAGACGAACTTTATTTACCGATTTCCTGCTTTTATTTTTAAAAATGTTCAACGTTGGGATCTCACTAGACCCTTTTGGTCTAACCCAAGTTCTCAATTTTTCTAAAACCCATTTTCAAGTAAGGAAATTGTTGGCAGTTCGTTTAAGGGAAAGAGAAGTGTTGAGAGCTAGCAGGACGAACGGTGTTGCGTTAGTTGCAGTGTTAATTGCAAGTTAGAGTCCCTCGGTTGTGATATAATTATTTGCTTCTGTTCTATATTGACCGTATGTTTCGTATGCTTGTATTGGGACCCATTCGAAGAGTTTGTTTTTATGAAATATTATTTATTTGTTTTTGGGTTGTTACAAATTGGTATCAGAGCTATAGTTTAACGGATTTAGGTGACCGGATGGGCTTAAACTGTGGAGTAGAGTTGGGAACACAGTCGAGATGTAGGATGCCTTTTGAAAGATCACTCTAAGTGCACTAAAATTTAAGGTAGTGAGGATTGTCATGAAAAGTAAATTTACATTAATCCTGGCCAGTGTAATTGCGAATTTACAAGTACATGTACGTGCTCAAATGACCTTTCTATGTGTAGTACTCAATAGAACGTTGGTTATGTACGGATAGTTTAGATTTCTCCATGATCGGAAGGGTTTTTACTGATGGGTTAGTCAACAAAGGGGTGATGGAATGAGGTAAAATTCTAATCTTGCAGCGTTAGTAGCGGTTTTGATGTGATGTGTGAGGTCGTTTGAGGTGTAATTGTTGACAACCATAGAAGGAGTATTATTCAGAGCAATAATAGACCGACCAAAGGTTGAACTTCGTGAGTTCGATATGGGTAAATGATTGATTAAGGGTAAACTCATAGTTTCTAGTGAGTTCCTGTGTTGGGAACTGATGTGTTGATTATTTCGGACAAGGGATGAGGACTGAGTTGGAATTTTGAAAATTTTAACCCAAAGTCGGGGGAAAGAAGTGAGCCTATGACTCTCTAATCAGCAACAAAGTGGTAAGGATGTTGAAGAGAAGATATCGGGATTGAATTGAATTATTGGAGGAACTGAATGAGAAGAAAATGTGTTTGGTTTATCTACCTGTAAGGATCAAAGATTGAAATAGTATGAACTGTAAATCAGTGCTCAAGGCGAGAGCATGGTGGGATGATCAATCAGGCAGGTTGTGAAACACCTATACATTAAGTTGTTGCTAAGATGAGGTAGCGATCGTTAGTCAAAAGCGGGGTGCCAATGATAACTGTGGGGGTGCAACAATTTACCTAGAGTGAGTAAGTAGCCTTTAACTGCAAGTTGAGTCTCATGAATTGTGTTTTTAAGGGTATTGCAAGAGCTTTTTCACGATTAAGAGTAGATGTGTACATACCGAATTTTATGTTTTGAAAACAATTCGACACGTGAAAACGTGTGTAAGAAGAAAGACAAACCTATTTTTCCGTTGCATAACAAAACCTTGAACTTAGTAATTTGCGAATTATATCATCTTTTTCTTCATGTTGAAATAAACTTCGTTGCAAAAATCATGAAAACATTTTACTACAAACTTGTGTAACCAAAATGAGTTTTGACACGTTGATATCTTATAACTGAATGCGGGAGTCGGCTGCTTCACTTCGTGCAAATGATTTTGTTTAAAATTTTCTAGTCATACATAAAATGTTTCCTTCCATATTTCGGTTGTAACGACATCGTTTTAGTGGTCAAGGTTGTGTTTTACCGAAATAGGGCGAACGATTCTCGAGATCGTTGAGCATGACTTGAAGTATGCGAGTGTTGAGTCGTGTGTGCTCAAGTTGTTTTTTTTAGGGTTGTACTTTTAAAATGTTCAAATAGGATAAGTGATTTTAAATCATGGTGTCATCATGCATGAAGGCTATGAGCTCTCTAGGTCCCGGAGATTAATGCAATTAAAGTAAGAAAGGTTTCGAGAGTTGAAATCGCCGATTGAGCGTAGAAACTTGACCCATGATATGTGATCTAACAATCTCCCCCTTTGGATCAAGATCATTACTAAAAAGATTTTAGCAATTCAGTTTTCTTCTTCAGCTCAGAAGATGCAATCTCTTTCTCTAGCTCAGAATGCTTTAGCAAAGTATCTTCAAAGAAAATTTATCTGAAATCAGCATGTCTTCAGAATACTTTGATCTCGCATTTCTTTGTTAGCTTTTCTCTTCTTTCATCTTGTGATGTAATGGACATGGACATTTCTTCAAGATTTAGATTCTCCCCCTTTTTGAGGAAAAGAGCAACGCTTTCATCAAAACTTGTAGTAAGAAATGTATTTCACTTGGAGCCTCTGATCCGTCAATTCAAAAGATATTCATCTAGATATTTTTAAATCCAGACAAAATTATCGTGTAACACCTGAATCAACTAATGAATCAGTTAACGTGTCTGTCAGTAACACTAAGTCACTGTGTAACAAATACAGTTTTATCCACCTCTTCTTCATTTTGTTTGAGGGTTTCATACACCTTAATAAACACTAACCTTACAACCACTTGCAATAAACTATAATAAAACTAACAATAATATCTAACATTTAGATATTATCAATCTAACTAATAACTAATAAAACATTAGATATTTAGTTATGCTAAATATCTAATTACATCAAATACAAATAAACAATAAACATTAATTACTTTGACATTTTATTACAAACGACATTAGACTTTATATCGAGAGTCAACTTTTCGGCATTAGCTTCAGATTGGATCTTCAGATTGGATGATCTTGAATCCAATAGATATGTGATCTAACAATCTCCCCCTTTGGATCAAGATCATTACTAAAAAGATTTTAGCAATTCAGTTTTCTTCTTCACCTCAGAAGATGCAATCTCTTTCTCTAGCTCAGAATGCTTTAGCAAAGTATCTTCAAAGAAAATTTATCTGAAATCAGCATGTCTTCAGAATACTTTGATCTCGCATTTCTTTGTTAGCTTTTCTCTTCTTTCATCTTGTGATGTAATGGACATGGACATTTCTTCAAGCTTTAGATTCTCCACCTTTTTGAGGAAAAGAGCAACGCTTTCATCAAAACTTGTAGTAAGAAATGTATTTCACTTGGAGACTCTGATCCGTCAATTCAAAAGATATTCATCTAGATCTTTTCAAATCCAGACAAAATTGTCGTGTAACACCTGAATCAACTAATGAATCAGTTAACGTGTCTGTCAGTAACACTAAGTCACTAACGTGTCTTGGAAAGGAGTTGTTTGATGTTGACTCCCCCAGGGCTTCCATTTAATCATCGAAACACCACAAAGGTAATTTCTATAAACGTTATGACAAAGAAACTAATTCCTTGTGTGTTTGTGCTTGTGTTGAAAGAATTAAGCACTTGATGATTGCTTATTAGGCTCAAAATTTGTGTAAACCACTGAGACAACAGTAAGTTAAACACAGACTCAATGTGCATGATTGAAGTGCGAAGGTGGGGCAGACTTCCTTCTTTTCAATATCCAGATTTTCCAAATGAAAATCAGATAGCAAATGTGTTGCTTCCCCTTTGAAAATGAGAAACACTTTCTATTTGAGAAGAAAATGAGTAGGTAGTGAGGTTTGATCAAGAGTTGGCATGGGCTAGTTGCCTGTTTCAATAATGATCACCAAAGAATTGTGAAACACTAGAAATGTGGCTTCCCGGCTCAGAAAAAGTTGGTGCAGAGTTGTGATATTCTTTTAACTCTGTTCTCACACGCTTTTTCTTTAAACATTTTGCTCAATCTAATCAAACTCATTTCTTTTCGACTTCTCACACTCAATCACTATGGATTAACTTCTTGGGTAGAAATCACTGGTTAAGGTGATTTCATAGAAGTTGTGTTAATTCCTAGCACAATGATTCCTTGTTTTCCTATGATGCATATGATGCTCAGATTGGTTTAACTATTTTAGTTAAAGCACAAATATGATCTTTGAAAACATTTAAACTCACACTTCCAAATCATGAATTCGGTTTAAGAATCGGGAAGTGGTTTGAACATTTAGAGCAATGTTTTCTATGATTGAAAGTTGTCCACTTATCAACCATATATGAGATTAAGATAAAGGATTGTACCTTAACGTGCGATCTTATATCTCATGAAGCTAAGCTTAAAGTCATAAACATATGAACTTGTAAGCATCTCTCAAAAATTCTGCAAAAGTCTTATGTCAAGTCAAAGTAAAATTTATTCACTTAAATTGAAAAGACAAAAAGCAGTAAAACTGTTAAAGTACGAGTTCTGATCAGAAATAATCAGAAGTCATATCCAAACTCCTTTGACTTGAAGAGCTCCCCCTAAAATCTTGCATTACAAAAATTTGACATAAAAGATAAATGCAGAAATCTTATGAGCCCCCCCTCAAAATAAGATTGACCACTTGTCAATTTCTTCTCATACTCCCCCTTGAATCATGAACAGAACATTTGAAGTGCAGATATCAATCAGAATTAAGAATGAAGAAATGATGAAAAAGTATACAATTAGAAAACTTTTGATAGGTAACTACTGATTAGATCTTAAGATTTAGCATACCAAGCTTAGAGACAAGAAATGTAAACCTCTTTTCGTCTAAAGGTTTGGTAAACAAATCGGCAAGCTGATAATCAGTTTTTACAAAGAAAAGTTCAATTGTTCCTTTTTCAACATGATCTTTAATAAAATGATACCTGACGTCTATGTGTTTGGTCTTGGTGTGTTGAACAGGATTCGCTGTTATTGCGATGGCGCTCTTGGAGTCACAGTATATCGGGATTTTGTTGAAGTGGAAACCGTAGTCGCGCAATTGAGTTCTCATCCATAAGACCTGAGAACAGCAGCTAGCAGCAGCTACATATTCTGCTTCGGTCGTGGAAGTTGAAACACAAAGTTGCTTCTTCGATGCCCAACTTATGAGCTTATCACCGAGGAACTGGACATGTCCTGACGTGCTCTTCCTGTCTAACATACAACCAGCATGATCTGCATCTGTATACGCTGTTAGTTCAAAACTAGTATCTTTAGGATACCACATACCAAGATCTGCAGTGCCCTTCAGATACCTAAATATACGCTTCACTGCAGACATATGGATTTCTTTAGGATTGGTCTGATATCTTGCACATAAGCATATTGAAAACATTATATCTGGTCTACTAGAAGTAAGATACATTAAAGAACCTATCATCCCTCAATAAGTCCTAACATCAACATCTTTTCCCGAAGGATCGGTGCCAATCTTAGTACCTGGTGCCATTGGGGTACCAATCGGTTTTGAATTTTCCATTTTGAACTTCCAAAGAATATCCATAATGTATTTTGATTGATTGATAAAAATACCCGATGAAAATTGTTTGACTTGTAATCCGAGAAAGAAATTCATCTCTCCCATCATATTCATCTGAAATCTATACACCATAAGGTTTGAAAAATTCTTACGGTACTTAGGATTTGTAGAGCCAAAAATAATATAATCTACATAGATTTGAACTAAAATGATATCGGCTTTTTCTTTTTTGATAAACAAAGTGGTATCCACCGTTCCTTTTGAAAAACCAGACTTGACTAGAAATTTGGAAAGGACATCATACCAGGCTTGAGGAGCTTGTTTCAGACCGTAGAGTGCTTTGTCGAGAATGTAGACGTGATTCGGCTTCTCTTTATTGACAAAACCTTCTGGCTGAGAGACGTAGACTTCCTCCTTCAGAATGCCATTCAGAAAGGCAGTCTTCACATCCATTTGAAAGACCGTGAAGTTCTTGTGGGCTGCGTAGGCTAGAAACATTCTAATTGCCTCTAATCACGCCACAAGAGCATATGTCTCGTCGTAGTCGATTCCTTCCTCTTGTTTGTATCCTTTGGCTACTAGTCTTGCCTTGTTTCAGATAACGGTACCATCTTCGTTTTTCTTTATCTTGAAAACCCATTTCATACCTATAATTGTTTTACCTTGAGGTTTTGGTACGAGACTCCAGACTTGAAGTGCATCGAACTGATTCAGCTCTTCTTGCATTGAGATCACCCATTCTGGATCAACAAGTGCCTCTGATATGCGAGTTGGCTCGAACTTGCTCAGAAAGGAGTCATTCATGCACATGTTTATTGATGTTGACCTAGTTTGCACCGGTTTTGATGGATCGCCAATGATCTGGCTTATCGGGTTCTCTTTGGTCCATTTATGTTCATGATGTAGTGGATTATATGAATGTATGTCAATTGTATCATCTATAAATCCAATTGTACCTTCTTCAGCTTGTTCAGAAGGAATGATGATTGAATTTGAAGTGGTAGGTTCAGAAGGCTCAGCAGTTCTAGCTTGTTCTGGCTGTAGATTGATCTGAATAGAACATCCTACTGTTTCAGCTACTTCTGTTTCTTCATCACATGGCACTTCTTCAACTGTTGGAGTCGGCATTTGAATTGGAATTTCTTGTTGAATCGGGGCGTTGGATTCAATAGGAACATCTGAACTGGTTGGATGAGTAGTCGTTAAGTCTTCCATCCTGTCAACCACAACAGATTTCTTGACATTAGATCCAAGAAATTCATCATAAAATAATTCAAATAATAAGTCTAAATCAGATAAATGATTAGTTGACGTTGATGCTTCATCTGATTTATTCTGTTGAGACGCAGGTTCTGGACTGATTTTCCCAGAAGCTAGTACGCCGATTATAACGGGTTCTGAACTGTGTTGTTCGGAAGCCATCTCTTCATCAAACGCGACGTTGATGCTTTCAATCACCGTCTTTGACTTCTTCAGATAAACACGGAATGCAGTTGATGTCGAGGAATAACTAATGAAGATGCCTTCGTCCGCCTTGGTACTGAACTTGTTGAGACTCTCCCTATCGTTTAGAACAAAACACTTACACCCAAATATATGGAAATATTTGATTGTCGGTGTTCGGTTGTTGATTAACGCATAAGGAGTCTTCTTGAATCTGCGATGTATCATGGAACGATTCTGTGTATAACACGCAGTCGATACAGCTTCTGCCCACAAAAATAGAGGTAAGTCTGATTGACTTAGCATTGTACGAGCAGCCTCGACTAGCGTACGATTTCTTCTTTCGACCACTCCCTTTTGTTAAGGCGTTCGAGCAGCAGAGTATTGATGTGAAATCCCGACAGATTCGAGATATTCTTCAACCTTCTTGTTCTTGAACTCTGTGTCGTTGTCTGTTCTTAGAAGCTTGACCGGTTTCTGCAGATTAACCTGGGTCGTCTTCAGGAATGTGATGAGAACATCAGGTGTATCATCCTTTGAACGTAGAAACTTGACCCATGTGTATCGCGAGTAATCGTCCACGATAACAAGTATGTACTTCTTTCCGCCTAGACTCTGAGTTCGCATCGGACCGCATAAGTCGATATGCAATAACTCTAACGGAGCGCTTGTACTCGGTTCAGGCTTTGGTTTAGGTGGAGCCCTCTTCATCTTTCCCTTTTCACATGTTGCACAAAGATGTTCTCTTTCATATTTGAGCTCTGGAAGTCCTTTGACGAGCTTTCCACTGACCAGATTGTTGATGTACCTGAAGTTGAGGTGAGAGAGCCTTCGATGTCATAGCCAACTTTGTTGCATCGAGGCTTTCGTCAGTAGACAAACCTGCTTGTTAGCCTGGACTTTTGACAAGTTAATTGTGTAGAGGTCTGACTTTCTTGTGCCGACCAAGAGTTCATCGTCTTCTTCAGTGCGAACTGAACACGTCTTGGCTTTGAAATTGACCTCTAAGCTTTTGTCACAGAACTGGCCGATACTGAACAGGTTGTGTCGTAAGCCTTCAACATAGCTCACCTTCTTGATCGTGACATTGTCATGTTGTACATCACCGTATCCCATTATTGGAGAAAACTGGTCGTTGTCGAATCTGACTGTTCCGCAATACTTCTCTTTAAAATTGGACAACATCTCTTTTTGTCCAGTCATATGCTTGGAACATCCGCTATCCAAGTACCACATATGACGGATCTGCACAAGAGAAATAACGAAACAAGAGATTTAGATAGTCATAAGTCAAAATTTAAGACTTTTGAGCATTGAAGTGTGGGTCTTGAACTGATTTGTTCAAAAGCCATATCCTCTTCTTAAGCACGGGTTCTGAAAAGACGTGTTCAGAAACCATTGTTTTATCTTTGAAGTGCGGGTCTTGAACTGTTGTATTCAAGAACCTAGTTTCTTTGAGGAACGAGTCCTAGATTGTTTTGTCTAGAAGTCATTCCCATAAGCTCTCTTAAACTTTATGTGCCTGCAACACAGATTTAGCCTTAGGTACCCACTGGAATTTGGGTCCTACTGTGTTAGCACAAGATTTTGGTACCCATTTGAAATTGGGTCCTCTTTTCATTTGAAAGTCATTTGAAGCATTATAATTAGATGAATGCACATGATAATTGCCAAACCAATCTTCAGAATCTTGACAAGAAGTAGAAACATGTTTATCATAAATAGAAGACTTTCTAGCAGATAAAGATAACTGAAATAATTGCTTCATTGTATATTGTTTACGAGAAACAACAAGTTTTGAGTTCAAAATAGCAACATCAGCAATTAAGACATTTTTACTAGGTGAAGTCTTACTACAATTAACACTACAAAATGATTTAACGGTCTTGTCAAGCTTCTGTTTCGGTTGCCACTGAGATTTAACTTCTGGCCTTTGCTTGCCCAGATCTGAAACATGTGAAACTCGTGAGTTAGACTGTTGAGCAACAAACGAATGCTTCTTCTTCGGATGACCAGTAGTGTTCGGTTTCTGTGAATGCTTAGATATAATCTTACCTTTAGCACTCTTTGCTTTCACAGAGACTGGGTTATCAACTTTCGTTGATTTTGCACTGTTAACAGGCATACTGGTTTTTCCCAAAGATTTCTTAACAAAGGATGAATGGTTAGGAAGTTTTGCATTAAATTCAAATTGATTAAAACAATCATCTAAACCACCGTTAGAGTTCAGAAAATCAAACCCTTTATTTGCTAGACCAAACATATCCTCAGAGTTTGAAGCCTTTGAAATAATAACATTTTTCAGCATGGTTGAAAAAACTTTTTGTTGAATCTCAATCAAAAGTCTTTCATCTGTTAAAGAGTTCTTGAGTTCAGAAATTTGACTTTCCAAAACAAGAGGAGGGACATAAATTTTACCTTTAATAGGCTTCGCCTCCATCTCTTTTTCAGAATAACTCTGAAAGAAATCATTTGAAAAAGATTTCTTGTGATATATTGGATTATCATTATAACTATTATTCACTTTCGCATAATAAAATGGAAGGTGAACTTTAGATGATTTCAAACGTTTTTCACTTTTGTTGGCTTCATCCTTTTCAGACAGTCTAGTCTAGAAAACTTTAAGCTCAGGGATTCTTCGAGCTAATTTCAAAGAAAGAAGATCATAAAGTGCAGGCACTTCAGATATTCCTTTTTGAAGACAGTGAGGATTCTTATAATCGATTCCCCATTTTTTTATTTCCTCTTTGGGTTTGTTCAGATGAATAGTTTGTTCAGTTTGACCCAATTTGTATAACTTCTCTTCCAAACTTTTTAATTTTGCAATTAAAGTTTTGTTTTCTTCAGTACATGAAGAATGCATTTTCATAAGCTCATATAAATCAAGCTCACTTTTTCTCAGTTTAGACTTGAGTTCAGAATTCTCTTTAAGAATTATTGTCTTCTCCTTTGCGCTGGTGTCATTATTTCTATGTAAAACCTCAACCAATACTTTCTTCTCAGCAATTTCGTCGCTAAGTTTCTGTATCGATTGGTTTTTGTCAGTAATAACACCATTTTCTCGCTTAAGTTTTGACTCTAACTCTTGTTGTTTTAAATTCATGGCATGCATTTTATTTATGAAATCTGAATAAGATAAATCACATACCTCATCTTTCTCATCCTCTTCTGAATCTGCTTCAGTGTTTGATTCCTGCTTTCCCATCAAGCACATGTTGACTGCTTCATCTCTCTCTTCATCCTCTTCTTCCTCGTCTGAATGATCAAGCCAATACTCATCATCTGCCATCAGTGCCTTACCCGCCTCCTGTTGCTTTGCAAGAAGCATCTTGTTCTTGTAGTAATCGGAGTTTCTGACTTTGGGTCTGCGGAAGTCTCTGGCAAAGTGACCTGTTTTGCCACAGTTGTAGCACGTTGGTGGTTCTGACTGGCTGGATCCTTCAGCTTGAAATCTTCTCTCTTCCGGTTTCTTCTCCTCTATTCTCTTCCCTTCAGCATGATACCTTCTCTCTTCCGGTTTCTTCTCCTCTATTCTCTTCCCTTCAAACTTCTTTCCTTCATATCTATTTCCTTCAACCCTTTCCTGGTGGACATTGTTGTTAGGACCAGAAGAATACCTTTGATTGTTTGAACTTGGCTTCATGTAGAACTTCTTCTGAAAAGCATTTGTCAGCAAGAGCATAGCCTGCTTTAGTTGTTCATTTTCATCCGTGTCAAAGTTTGCATAAGCTTCATTTTCTTCTGATTCATACACAATCGTCTTGTTCTTCTTCTTCTTGACAACAAGAGCAACTGTGTCTTCAACTGTCTTTACTTTCTGCCTCTTTTCATCTAGAATTTCATCCACCTCTTCTTCATTTTGTTTGAGGGTTTCATACACCTCATGAAGTGGAATCTCTGTCAGGATCTTAATTCTTAACAAGAACACACACTCAAAAAACAATATTAAAGAAGTTGGGGAATAGCACTTTAATATTCAGAAAACAATAAACAGTGAATCAGAATCAAAACTTGCAAACTCTTATTGAATGATTGAAAGTCACAAGCTTTTACACACAACCTCAATATTGATGAACAAACTCACCAATACGAATTCTACTTCTCTAGAATTAGGGATCTCACCTTGAGGTTGATTCTCTCTATCAAAAGCTAAAACTCAGAATTAATTGTTACAAAAGTTGTTCTAAACTATTCTGACTATTTCTATATATACTGAAGATTAAAAGATAATTACAAATAATAAAAGATCTTCAGTATAATCTTCCTTCATTATCTCCAAGCTTTCCATAATCTTCAATCCAGCTGTCATCCTTGCCATACGGATCTTCATCTCATAAGCAACATTAATCTTCATGAGCAGTATTAAGTTGAAACAGCAGCATTAACTCTTTGGCAGTACTAACTCCAGCAGTACTAACTACTAGCAGTACTAACTCTTCAAGCAGTACTAACTATTTAAGTAGCAGTACTAACTTGTCAAGCAGTATTAAAATCTACTAGCAGTAGTAATCACAATGTACTGGCAGTAGTAATTCTGTTGTAGCAGCATTAACCATACTTGAGCATTTCTGAATTTCCCAACAATCTCCCCCTAACTTGACTTTTAGGAAGAGAAGTCAAGTTCTTCAGATGCTCCCAAAATACCAATCTTCAGATCCCTGTATCAACATTTAGCCCCAAACTTTGATTGATCATTCTCTGAATCAGATACTTTGCCATTTCTGAGTTTTCAACACATCCAAACTTCTTCTTCAACATTGCATGAAGCTTCAGTCTGCTATGGTTGTACACTCTATCCACTAGGAAGTATTCTATGTGATTTATATCCAAAGTCACTACATATACTCCACTAGCTTCATATAGAGTCCAATTGTTGACAGTTTGAAACACATTCCTTATGACCCCTTCCACTTCATCAGGTTTGAACATCATACACAGATACTCCATCACTAACTTTGTAATTGAAATCTCTGGAGCTTTCAGTTGATCTGCATATAACTTCATTCCTATATCAAACATTTCTTCAAGATCTGACCTAGAGCATGTTCTGGCAATCTTTGCCCAGGTATTGAACACCTCATACTTTTCATCCTTCCTCTTCAGCCTTATGTATTCCTTTCTATCAACCTTCATAGTATCCCATAGAATAACCTCAGGAGGCTTTACACCAACAGGTTCAGCTGAAATTCGTTCAGGCACTTTGTCCATCACTACCATATACATATTTACATCATCAGTGCTTGAAGGCTCTTTCTGTTTAGATGAATCAGGTGCCCCTTCTTCTTCAGCAACCTTCTCAGCCTCTCTTTCAACTATTCTAGGCTTATTGGTTATCTTTCTCCTTGCCATCATCTTTGTTCTTTTTAAAGTCCTTAGACTTTCACCAATTGTGGCCTCCTTCTTTTGAGTTTCTTGCTCATCTGGAAAAGGTTTTTGTATCAGAAAGTCATTGCTCTCTTTCATCCTTTTCTCCATTTCAACCCTTGCTGTTTCATTCCTTTGAAGCTTGATCATTTCTGCATCCTACAGCCCTTTGATTTGCTCAAAAGACATCTTTGAAAACATTTCCTTTTTGACACCTATAGCACCCTTAAAGAAAGTAATCATCTTCTTTCCCTCTTAAGCACCAAGGTATGTTTTTGAAGGTTGTCTTTGTCTTTTCTTTGCAGCCATTTTGATCTTTCCAGTCTTTCTCAGAGATGTGGCTTTCTTCTTGGTTAGTTCTGTGGCAAGATCTTGTTGATAGGCTTTATTCAGTTCTGCAGCCATTGCTTTTGCTATCTCTCTATCTTTTTCCACTTGCACATTTTCTGCTTCTTCAAGTTCAGCTTGTATCTTTCTAGCCAGAGCTTCATCTAACTCAATCAACTTTTGCTTTTTCATTGGTTGATCAGATTCCACTAGCTTTGTTTTGCCTTTCTCTTTACTCATCACTTTCTGAATGTTATCTTTCTTGATCACTTCACCTTGTTCTTTGATGACAACTCCTTTGGTCTTAGAGGTGACCTTGGGAGTATCATGCTTGGCTCTGATTAAGGTTTCTCCAATCTCAAGATCTGTTAGTACTTCTTTCACAGTTTCTGTTGCTTCACTTACATCAGCAGTATTAACCATTTCTGTTGCTTTGCTTGTACCAGCAGCATTAAGGGTTTCTGCTGCTTGCTCTTTTGTTACTGCTACTACTTGTGATTCTTTTTCTGTTTCTGCTTCTTGCTCCCCCTCAACATCAAATCTCTCTCCTCAACATCATGTTTCACCCCATCAAGCTCCCCCTTATCTGTAGTTTCTTCCATGTTGAACTCAGCCTCTGTCTCCCCCTTTTTGGGAGCATCATCCCCTGATTTCCTTCTCGTTAGCACAAACTGTCTCTTCTTCCTTTTCTGGACTAGCTTCATCACAAATTGCTTGAGTTTGGTAATCTGCACTTGTTGGGACAAGATTACCATCTTCATTTCTTCTATGTCAGCTCCTTGTTTGATAACATCCAGGTTGATGTTTCCCATAGCATCCATCAATTCTTGGTAGTAGGTCTTATTTATGTTACCACTGTCCTCCTCTGTGTTAGCAGGAATAGTGGTAGCCTGCTCACCCATATGCTCATACATCTCCTCATTGAGCACCTCCTTGGGGTTGGTAGACACCCCTGTGGTTTCCCTGTAGATATTCTCTAAAGGAGAATTCTCCCTTAGAGGGCTTAAAGGCTCTGTGGGTGATGGTACAAGAACGGAAGGAGCCTTCTTTACTTTTTTCCTGATATATGTTTGGGTGATTGGAGAAGTTGGCTTTTGAAGTAGAGACTATGGAATAGATATAGAGTGGGAAGGTTGGGATTGGCTAGCAATGGGATGGTCTAATGAGGGCCTTGACCCTGCTGCCATACCTTCTTCAGTGTGGGACACCACCATCATTGTAGAGAACAATGGGGTGTCAACTCCTTCCGAGTCCGGAGGGGATCTTTTCATGTTTGAAAAGACCTGACCTTTGGGGATTTTTGGTACATATACCTCATCAAAATGAGGCATATCCGTCAATTCGTGGGTGATAACTTCTTGGACAAACCTGGGGTACATATAAAAGCTCTTTTTGCTTCCCAAGTTTGAGACAAGGTCATTAAAAATCATTTGAGAAAAATTGTACTTTCTAGCAGTGGCCAAGCACACCAAAGCATAAGCAATGGTGCTACTGAACTCACTCCATCTAGTAGTCTTTTTGGAAATACAATGCATAAGGGTATGGACAAAGAAACGCCATTGGGGTGAAAATTTAGCTTTTGAGAACTTGAAAACACCCAATGGTCCTCCATACCCCATTCTTGTAAGAGTGGAAAATAGTTCATCATTAGAGATAGATGAGATACCAGAGGCATCGGCTAGACGTAGACTAATGCGAATTACCTCTTCAGTAACTGTCAAGGGTTTGCCACACACCCTTGTCTTGATCACTTTCACACCATTCTCAGTAACAATGGTGGCATTAGCCCAAAATTGTTGTTGGTGCTCGATATAGATTGATGGAGACACTGTCAGAGCATATGCGATATGGCTAGACTTCAGAAAATCCACTATCTGATGAAATCCTGCAGCTTGCTTTGGCTTTTGTAGCATCGCGATTTCATTGTGCTCGTCAATAAATTCCATAGACGCCATTGAACTTGAATGTTCTTGCCTAAAACACTTGATTCTTGAGAGAAAAGGGTTAGAGAGAAGGTGAACAGTATGCAAAGAGTCGTTTTGAGCTTTTGGGCGGGCAAACAGGGTATTTATATGATTCGGGACATAAGCAGTATTAACTCCTAGCAGTATTAACTAACTAGCAGTATTAACTGAGAGCAGTATTAACCACTAGCAGTATTAACTTAACTAGCAGTATTAACTGAGAGCAGTATTAACCACTAATAGTATTAACTAAACTAGCAGTATTAACTGTGCACTGGCAGCATTAACTATACTTACCCTTTTTGAAGCTTGAGGTACTCTGGGCAAGGTAATAGACTTCCTTTATTTGTACCTTATTTGCTCAACATCATCTCCCTTACCTTTATCACTTATCATACCTACTTCTGCATCAAATGAAACATGTCCTCTAACAACTCTTTTGATGAATTTGAAGGTAGTCCATGTTCCCTGTTATGTGCCAAGAGCAACCATTTTCAACATGCCAAATGCTCTTCCTCTTGAGTTGTTGGTTGCCCTGCACACTTGATAAATCAGTTAGTTTTGGAGGGAACCCAAGCCAAAGTGGTCTTGGTTTGTCCTTTCTCATCAATATAATCTGGCAGTTTGGTCTGGATGAGTTGTTTAGGAATCTCATGGCTGGAATACTTTGTCAAGATTATAGGCTTGGCAGCATTACTACTAGAAGCAGCACTAGCCTTGTTAGCAGTACTAACTTGGTTAGCAGTACTAACTGAGTTAGCAGTACTATCTCTGTTAGCAGTACTATTTGGGATAACAGTACTAACAGGTTTCTTTACAATTGGAACCCAAACTTGAACAAAGTTGTTTGCTTTCTTTGTCTTTAAATTACTCCTTGGCTTATTTGGAGTATTTTTCTTTGTATTAGCAAACTTGTTCTGAGCATGAGACTTTAAAGGTGCTCTTTTCTCAGCCAATTGATTCCTTATTTTATTCCTATAACCAAAAGAGTTTTGTGGTTGTCTTTGAAAAGTGACTCTTTGGTTGATAGGATTGAAATAACAGTATTTGGCAAGATGATTCAATTTACCACAGATAAAATAAGGTTTTGGTCTATTGATTTTACTCAGATCAACCCCTTGTTTTTGTGCCCACTGATTATTCCAGTTTCTTTGATTTCCCCTCTTTTTATCATGTTTTTGGGGCTCATTCTTCTTGCATGCACACTGTTTGCAAGGACCTGGATTCACAACTGTGGTCTGTTTGTAATGGACCTTTCCAGACTTTCCCTCTGTCTTTTCTAAGTCCTTTGATTTGACCCAGGCCCTTCCACAGTCCTCATTGGTAATGATGTGATTTTCTAAGGGAATCTCTTTGTGATCATCCTCATTCTTACCATTAGAGTTCTCTTCTTCAGATTCTGTTTCAACCACCACTTTGTCTAATGGATCTACCTTAGTGGCTCCCTTAGGCAAGACCTTCCTATATTTTGTTTCTAGCAAGTCTAAAGTAGGAGGAATGTAGTTGTTGTTATATGGTGGTGGTGTTGCATTATATCCTATTCCTGGCTTAAGCTTATCATGGATTTGGACCTTTATAATTGAATCCATGGTTTTAGAAGCATATGAATACTTTTCAATGTCAAGCTTAGCTTTCTCATATTCACTTTTTAATTTCTCACACTCCTCTTCTTTCTTTTTAAGCTTAATCTCATACTGATCTTTCTCCCACTTCCAGTAATTTGTGTCATACATGTGTTGAAGCTCATTGGCTTGGAAACCTTTAATCTGTTCCTCAAACCTCTCAACAATTCTCACATAGTCTTTTATATCTTTCTCTAACCTCTTAAGGTCATCACACATCTTCTGGTTGTGATCCATGTACCTTTTAATAGTGTCAATACAGGATTTAGAACAAAGATTAGAAATTACCTCTGTGGGGATTTCTGTGCTTGAAGAATCTGAATCTTTAGCCATTGATGATTTTTTATTTCAAGACAGAATGATGATTGAAGGTTTCTGATAGTACTAGCTCTGATACCACTTGTCAGGATCTTAATTCTTAACAAGAACACACACTCAGAAAACAATATTAAAGAAGCTGCGGAATAGCACTTTAATATTCAGAAAACAATAAACAGTGAATCAGAATCAAAACTTGCAAACTCTTATTGAATGATTGAAAGTCACAAGCTTTTACACACAACCTCAATATTGATGAACAAACTCACCAATACGAATTCTACTTCTCTAGAATTAGGGATCTCACCTTGAGGTTGATTCTCTCTATCAAAAGCTAAAACTCAGAATTAATTGTTACAAAAGTTGTTCTAAACTATTCTGACTATTTCTATATATACTGAAGATTAAAAGATAATTACAAATAATAAAAGATCTTCAGTATAATCTTCCTTCATTATCTCCAAGCTTTCCATAATCTTCAATCCAACTGTCATCCTTGCCATACGGATCTTCATCTCATAAGCAGCATTAATCTTCATGAGCAGTATTAAGTTGAAACAGCAGCATTAACTCTTTGGCAGTACTAACTCCAGCAGTACTAACTACTAGCAGTACTAACTTTTCAAGCAGTACTAACTATTTAAGTAGCAGTACTAACTTGTCAAGCAGTATTAAAATCTACTAGCAGTAGTAATCACAATGTACTGGCAGCAGTAATTCTGTTGTAGCAGCATTAACCATACTTGAGCATTTCTGAATTTCCCAACAATCTCATTCAGATCCTTGATCTGCTTCATCTGTCTGGCAAATCTCTTCCATTCCAGCTGTAGAATACTTAGGAATTTGACGTTCAGCTCGATTTGAGATTTGGTGACCTTGTTCTTGCTTAGTTCGTTTAGCAAGGTCACGAATATGTCATAAGTTCCTTCTAGAGACTCTCCACTTCTGCCTTTAAATTCTTCATAATTGTTTAGGCAGTTGGAAAGTTTGAGCTGATTCCCAACCTTTGAACCCAGCATCATCTTCTCTAGCTAATCCCACATCTCCTTACAAGATGATTTATAGCTGTCAATCTTTACATAGATTTCGTTTGGAATTCCTTGTAGAATGTATGACTTTGCTAATTTATCACCTTTTGCTCTCTTTAAGTTATCATCTTCGAGCTCATGATACTTAAGTTCAATCTATGTTGGCACAGTTCCAATCATACGAGTCATCATAACTGGTTTCATAACCCCTTCTTCTATCGATTGCCTGATGAAATCACCCAACTCATGTCTGTCAACAAAGTTCAGGAACCGATCTTTCCACTGTTTGTATTCTCCTTTAAAGAGAACTGGTGGCTTGGTGTCAGTTCCGATTGCAAGGGCTTCTCTAGATGTCATTCTGAATAAAAAGATCGAAGTCTGGAAAACTTTGCGTTTTTAGAAGGTGGCGCAAATGAGGTTTGCGTGAAGAGTGGGTCGCGCAAACCGAAGCTTTGTGTTTCAAGTTGATCGCGCGAATTGAAGTTTGCATGAGGTGTACGTAGCGCAAAGTAGAGCTTTGCGTTTCAAGGAGTTGGCGCAAAGTGAAGTTGTGCTTTTCGTGAGGAGTTGATCACGCGAACTGAGGTTTGCGTGATGTGTTGGTAGCGAGAGTTGAGGTTTGCGTGACTAGAGTGTCGCAAAAACTGATGTTCGCGTGAGACGTTGGTCGCGAAACTTGAGGGTTCTCGTGATGAGAGGGTTGCGCAAACTGAGGTTTGCTTGAGCTGTTGGTTTGAGTGAACTGATTCGAGGTTTGCGTTTCGTGAAGTAGAGCTTTGCATGAGCTTTGAGTGGCACAAAGTGGGCTTTGCGTGATCAGTTGGTAGCGCAAAGTAGGCTTTGCATTTTACGTGGGTGGCGCAAAGTAGACTTTGCGTGTTCAGTGTGTTGCGCGAAGTGTGTCACGTAAAGTTCAATTTGCATGAGTTCTTCCCTGTGTTTGCGCGAGTTCGTCCTGTACTTCGAAAATCAACTAAAACCTGTTTCTACGTCGATTAGCAGTACCAAACTCTACCAATATGACTAAAAACACTTCTAGAACAGTTTGTGACCACTTGATCTCGATAAAAATCACTTTTTCGAAGATAAAATTGATGGCACAGTAACTTTTTCAAACTCGAACTCAGACACAAAATCACCAAAATGGAACTCGATTTAAGCTTTAAACTGAAATCAAACAACAACAACTCAATCTAGCATGTATATTGATCACAACTTGATCGATTTTAACACCTAAAACACTCAAAATCTCGAAAATTATTTTGAAAACAAGAACACAGAGTCGATAGTTTTAAAACTTGATTTTGATCTATTATCAGGCTCTGATACCAATTGTCGGTCCACAATGTTTATCAAGTTTTATATCAAACAACACATAAACGATTTACCAACCTCTATTGATTAATAACAATGGTTACAAGGTTTGATCTTTTCAAGGTCTAGATGTGTTCTCTGTTTTACACCTTTTGTGTGTGTTTTTGTGTGTGTCGATTATATCTGATCTGATAGAGTTGTTGAGATCTGATATGATCTCAAGCTTCTTAGACACACTAACCTTACAACCACTTGCAAAAACTATAATAAAACTAACAATAATATCTAACATTTAGATATTATCAATCTAACTAATAACTAATAAAACATTAGATATTTAGTTATGCTAAATATCTAATTACATCAAATACAAATAAACAATAAACATTAATTACTTTGACATTTTATTACAAACGACATTAGACTTTATATCGAGAGTCGACTTTCCGGCATTAGCTTCAGATTGGATCTTTAGATTGGATGATCTTGAATCCAATAGATATATGATCTAACAATAGTCACATTAAGGCTCTAGTGTTTTGTTAGAGAAGGGTGGTGGATAATGAAAATCTCGTATATTGAAGTTGGTAACGTTCTTGTTATGATAGCGCATACTTTTCCGGTAATTTGGATGTCATTGTTTGGGGGCGATTATGTCTAGGGTGAAAGACTCGAAGTCGTCGAGGTACTGAAACTAGTAGCTCGTTATGTGTAGCGTTGAGATACAACAAAAAAGTGTTATAGGAATTGAGCCTGAGTTTTGAGGTGTTATTGCAGGTTAGACCTTGCACCAAGTAAGCATTGAACCTCTTTCTAGTGAGGACGTTGAAGTGTTAAGATAAATGCAATTTTGTTGGGAAAAGTAGGTTCCGTTAGAGATTCTTGATGTCGGGAAAATTGTGTAAGCATCATCATGCCTTCTTTCTCTTATGATCAAAGGTAGCAACGGTTCAAGTTGTGCAAAGTTAAAGTCATGGTCAGGAAGTTGAAATTTAAGAATTTACCTGGGTGTGCGGAGATGTAAGTTATATGCTTGCCAGATATTGGATCATTGTGCGTGGGCATTTTGTAATGGGAGATCGTTGGGAGAGGAGTGTTTGTTGTGTGAGGTTTTAGCGATTTGTAAATGGATGAAGTATGTAGTACAACAGGAGTAAGTGGACTAATTATATCGACCATTAAGAAATGGGTTCCTGGAGATTGCAGCGAACCGTTAAGGAACAAATGTTTTGAGTAAATCGGGAAATTCTGAGTGTGGTTCATCTAGTGGGGAAATGACAAAGTCATGAGATAAACTTGGATATGTATGCATACTGATGAACATGAAGACAAGATTTCTTATGTATGCAAATGATCATAAGAACCTAGTTTATGGTTTGATGTTGTGGGTAGAGATTATGTGGACAAGTTCGTGGTATCTTTTGCCAAATTAGGCGTTCAAGTCATCGATAGGGTAATGTGTTGTTAAAGGATGATAAGCACAAATGGAAGTTTTTAGAGGTGTTGGATAAGTTCGTATACAATGCTAAACATATCGTTGGGGTTCATGGACTGTAAGTTGGTGTATGATAGGGCTATCTCAGAATGGAGGGGTGGAGCGGTAAATGGTATTTACTAAAAAGGAGGAGCCATGTGCTTTTTGGGTTGCGTGAGTCGTTGGGTGAGTTTATTTTGAGATCATTGAAGAATTGATGGAGGTGTTAGATTGGTTAGGTTACTATGGTATGTAGTAGGTGCGGAATCTAGGAAGAATGTGAATTGTCCTATGTGTACGAAGGGATTTCCTGAGAAGGCAACAGTTGGAGGAAAACAAAAGTGTGTGGTGGCTTCGAACGTTGGTGCTATTTTGGGATGACTTAGTGGAATTCTCGAGTGATAATTATGGTGAGATCATTATTTAGGCATATCCAAGGTTATGTGTTACCGGCATGTGGGGTGTGGTTTGCAGGATGTGGTAGATGTGGTAGGTTGAGATAAGAGAGTACTTGGAATGTTGAAGTTCGGTAAGTAACACCGAAATTGTGGAGCAACATTTATAGATGGATATTTTCATAAGTGGGTACCTGAACACCTAAGGAAGGTACAAAACGTGGGGTACTAGCATGTACGTTTAGTCGAAAATGTGCAACTACTAGGGAGTGATACTTTGGAAATAAGATGTATCTTCTCAAGAAGGGAGTGGAAGGTAGTTGAAGGAAGCGTTTGGAATGAGGGATCATTGGATTAGGTTCAATATTGTCGCGGAAACAGTCCCAAGTGAGGTTTTCTGATCAGTGTTAAGTCGGTGAGGGTAGTTTGCACGAACAAGTCACTCTTCCTTGTTGAACGATTGAAACTAGAATTTATTTCAGATATGGTTGGTCGACTGTTTGAATGTAGCGAGAAGTTGAGCAGGTCTTCAAGTTTGATTTAGCGTGGTTAGCAGATGATCAGTGGTAGAGGCTTCCTATAATTAGTATGTACAAGTGTGGGGGTGTCGATGTGGCAAAAGCGTGTGAAATTTTTGGTTGGCATCACTAGGTCGTAGTTCTTTCAATTCGGGAAAGAAAGTACTCTTGCGTTAGTCATCGGTCGTATTGGGAAAGAAAACTAGAATCGTATGCCATCCAATGAAGGAACTCTCGATTGGGAGTCGAATGGGATATTCAAGGTTGACCTTGTGCTAAGTTGGTAAGTTAGGAGGCAAAATTTCTTTTGTAAAGATTACAACTATTGTGGCTTGTATTATGGTTCGTATTGTGGCTTGTATTGTGGTTTATATCGTGGGTTGTATTGTGGGTGTATTGTGGTGTGGGGTGTTACAGAAGTTTGCTTGAATTATGGCGGATGATGGTACAGATGGTATAGCCGATCAGAAGGAATGGCATACAAGTTTGACCCACCAGAGAAATTGCGAGCATCAAAGTTGCACCGTATGAAATGATCTATGGTAGGAAATGTCGTACACCCTTGTGTCGGAATGAAGTCGGAGAGAAGCAACTGGCGGGACCAGAGTTGGTGCAACTAACTGCGGATAAGGTTGTTCAGGTGTTACCACATGATTACAAAGACAAACCTATATATACTACCAAACTAAAACAAAGCCTTAACGGCTAAGGAAACTAAACATTACAAAACTAACTATTACAAGGTCAAAGTTGACTTTTACATATTTGACTTTCCTATTAAATCTTGGATACAATATTTAGACTTAACAATCTCCCCCTTTGTATTCAAGATTTAATAAAAATTTGATGCAGATCTTCAGCTCTTGATTCTTCATCTTTCATCTCTTGAAGCTTTCACAAACTTTGCTCTTTTGCAGCTTTTGAAGAATCTTAGAAAGTCTTTTTAATCTTTGAAGCTTTGGAAAGTCAACATGTCTTAAACAAAACATTGAAAACTTGAAACATCTTTGAAACATGAATCTTCATCTCTGAAAAATCTTTCGTCTTCAAACAAAATTGTATCTTCATCACTTTGATCACTGAATCGTCTTCGGAAGAACAAATCTACTTGAAACTTGAAATTCTTTATCAGAAACTTTTGACTTTGAAACAGTCTTTGAAACAGCAGCGGAAGCTATTTTGAATTTAAGGCTTGAACTTTGAACTCGAACTCTGAAATTGAATCTTTATATCGTTCTCCCCTTTTTTGATGATGTGAGCATCAGATCATCAAAATTTCTTTAATTTCAACTCAGACTTTGATAACCCTTTTTGAAACAATCTCCCCTTTGATAAATGTTGTGCTTTGATCTGAAGAGCCGAATCATGAACTGTTTATATCCGAATCTTTGCAAATTCAGACATAATAAGCGTGTAACCCTGATTCAACAAATGAAACAGTTAGAAATGCCTGTCAGTAACACAAAGTTACTGTGTACAACAAATGTACAATATAAGGAGTTGGTTTGATGATGAATCCCCAGGACTTCCATTCAATCATTGAAAAACACAAGGTAATTCTATGAATGTTCTGACAGAAAAACAGATTTTCTGTGTGCTCGTGCTTATGTATGAAAGAATTGTAGCACAATGATTGTGTTTCATAAAGACTCAAACTATGTAAATCACCGAGACATCAATGATTATACATGGACTCAATGTGCATGAGAAAGGGTCGAAGGTGGGGCAACTTTCCTTCTTTTTCAATATCAGTATCTTCCAAAAGAAGAACCGATAGATTATGTGTTGCTTCCCCAGAAAATGTGAAACATTCTCTTTTTAAGAAAAGAATGAGTAGCTGGTAGGGTTGTATACAAGAGATGGCATGGGCTATTTGCCTATTTCAATGATGGTCACCAAAGAAATGTGAACCAATCAGTAATGTGGCTACCCGACTCAGAAAGATGTTTGGTGCAGAGTTCTGATATTCTTTTAACTCTGTTCTCACACCCTCTTTCTTTTAAACATATAAGCTCACATCTAACCAATCTCTCATTTCCATTTTACCTCTGCTCATTCCCACACTCAATTCTTTTAGACCCCTCTCCTCTCAATCACTCAAAGGATTTCTTCCGGGGTAGGAAACACTGGTTATCGTAAATCCATGGAAGATCTATTAAGCACTCACACTGAATCCCATGTTCCTAAAAGTACATGCTTATCAATGATTTTCTTGACATGTAAAGCACAAGAAATCATATGTCAGTGTATGTATGCTCATTGAAAAATATAAATGAAATTTGAGCATTTGATATTTGAAGATTTCTCAAAACAAGGATATTGAATGAATGAATATGAAGTTAAGAGAATTGTTTTGAGAATCTGACAATGAATCAATCAGATCAAATCAAAAGGTTAGGGTATCAAAGAATTGGATATTTGTTTATATGAACAAATATAAACAATTTATCAATGAAAGCACAAATATGAAAAAGATGAATGATGCTCAACAACTTTGAATTTCAAATGGGGGTATTACCATCGAAAAATTGGTTCAAATTTGAGACATGGTAATAACAATTTCAAATAAAATACTGAACCGGTGTGTGTGAATACTAGACAGTATATGGACAAGAAAATACACAAGTATTAATCTTTGGAAACACACGGTCAGTTAAACAATAAAGCGCAAAAATTGAAAAACATTTTAAAAATCACACTTCTAAATTCATAAAATCGTTTGAGAATAAGAAGTGGTTTGAACATTTAAGAAATTGTTTTTCATGTTCGAAAGTTGTTCTTCTTTCAAACAATCAGAGATCTAGGATCAAAAGATTTTTACCTTTGTGGCTCCCCCTCAAATCATGATCAAATGATTTATATCTTTTGAGCTCCCCCTGGATATTAGCATAATATCCTTCTTTGATCGTTGAAAAACGGGTCCTGATCTGTCATTTGATCAGTAGCCACCTTATTCATATTATTTATTTAAAAATAAAAGACATAAAGCAGTAAAACGGTTTATAGAATGAGTTCTGATCTGAAATAATCAGAAGTCATCACCTTTACTCCCCTTTAAATTAAACATCTGAAATATATCATTTAAAACAGGATAGAGATCAAACACTCCCTTTGAACTGTTAGACCATCAATATCTGAAAATTTTAGCAAAGAAAAAATATAGTATAGAGATCAGATCAATTCACTCGGGATGAAGACCATCAATATCCATCGGATGCAAGCATACAGGAGTAAGATCTTTTTGATCTCTGAGGTACGAGTCCTAAACTGTTGTGTTTAGAAGTCAAACTCCGTTGAAGACCGGGTCCTAAGTTGATGTGCTTAGAAGCCATAATCTTGACATTTAGGTGCGGGTCTTGAACTGTATTATTCAAGAGCCATTGTCTTTCTTACTCCCCCTTGGAGTGAGGTGCCTGCAACACAGATTCAGGTTTCGGTTTTGGTACCCACTGGTATTTGGGTCCAGAAATATTAGTTGCAGTGCGTGTGGGGGAAACAGAGTAAGATCTATACCAGTAATGATCACTAGTCTTATGGATATGATCATGTGTACAACAAATAGAACAATAATATTTCTTACCGTTGGGTGCTTTGTTCTTCTTTGCTTTGTGTACGTGTACACATGAATTCTTCTCTTTCAGCTCATCAGTCTTGTCATCTTTGACTGATTTCTTCATCCAGACCAGTTTCTCGTTCTTGAAACTTTTTCTCCTTGGATAAGAATCTGAACCATCTAAATATTCATCAAAGAACAGGTTAGTGCGACGAATCTGATTGAATGATTTGATTGACCTTTTTGAAGAGACATATTTATGATTTGAACTTGAAACATATTTTTCATGCTCTTTGATCTTTGACGCAAAGATGTCTCTTTCTTTCTCAAGCAGATCAATCTTTGTCTTGAATTCAGACTTCGTCTTTTGCTCTTTCAGCCCTGTAGCAGACAGTTCAGACAATTTTGAAGTCAGTTTCTTAATTTCATTCTCAAAGATTAAACGTTCTTCTTCAAACTCTTTTTCTGAATCAGTTCGCTGGCCAGATAATTCTTTAAAAATCCTACATTCTTTTGTTCTATGGCCTTTTTCTCTTTAGCGAACTTTTCTCTTTCTAAAATCAGAACTTTCTCAAAATCTGAGATTTGTTGAGAAAATTTTAAGCATTTAAGCTCCACCGACTTCTTTTCTTCATAGCACTTCTTGGAAAAGTCTGAGTACTTCTTGGAAAAAAATTTCTTTTCACTTTCAAACTCAGCTTTATTTGCAACAAACTGTTTTTCCAAATCAGATAAATTCTTTTTAAGCTCAACGTTATCAGATTCTAATCCCTTCGTCTTCTCTTTGAAAGCCTTCAACTCGTTTTGAAGCTCAACTGATTCTGCTTGTAGCTCAGGTGATTTCTGTTCAGTTGTCTTCAGTTGGCTTTGAAGAGTTATAATCTCTCTCTCTTTCTCCTTTATCTCTTTATCCCTCTCATAAAGGATACCTGAAAAATTAGAACTATTTTTAGTACAATTTATACATTCAGGAGTTTTAACACAGTTGTACAATTTTAGTTCCAACTCATGAATTCTTCTGAGATACTCTGAATTTTTAAATTGCAGAGTCCTTCGTTCAGCTTCTATTACAGATATATCAGGATTGTACAGAATGGACATCTTGAAAAGATAATCAACTTGAAGTGAATGACCGTTCCAAACTATGTATCAGAAAAACAAAAATCAGATTGAATTGAAAATTTTTCGAAAAATATTAAAAAAATGAAAATTTGAAAAACACTAGAAATGACACAAAGATTAACAAAAAAAATAGATGACACACAAAAAAAAATTCCAGAGGTTTGCGTGTGTCGCCTGGAACGCAAAGCTGTGGTTTGCGTGTGTCGATCGAAACGCAAAGCTATAGTTTGCGTGTGTTGCCTGAAACGCAAAGCTGTGGTGTGCGTGTGTTGCCTGAAACGCAAAGTTGTGGTGTGCGTGTGTTGCCTGAAACGCAAAGTTGTGGTGTTTCCAAGAGAGACCCGATAACCTGAGACAAACACTAACACCCAAAAGTTAGTTATACAATGAATATATGATGGAGGCGCATACTAATAATATGAATATGAATAACCCGCATACTTCATGAATCACACGCGTACTTCAAATTCTATGAATAACATGCAAACTATAATAACAACCCGCACATCATATGAATAACACGCACATTAAGATGAATGACCCGCATACTACTTGAATTACACATATACTTACACTCGACGATAAATCTGCAATATCAATCATAACAATGAAATTAAACCCAAACACATTGCACACAATTGATCGAAAACAAGTTTTAATACAATTCTAATGACAAATTCGATCAAAACACTCCAAATCTCAAAAAAATCAAGAAGAACAGAACACATAACTCGACTTTTTCAGAAAATATTCAAACTCAAAATCGAAGCACCAAATCACGTTTTTATGCAAATAAACAAGAAACAAACTCGATCGACTATCTAAAATGCATCTAATAACATCAAATTCATAGCAATTCGATCACTAAAATGACTGAAATTGGTGAAAATCCAGAAAACGAGATTTTTCTTGAAAAAACAACAAAAATCGATCAAATTTTCGAATTATCCACACAGATCAGTAACAAAATTACACTAATCTCAATCCTCTCAAGATCTTGAAAGCTCTGATACCAATTGATAAGCATAAATCCCAATCACAACAAGCTAATTACTCAAAATATGTCTAATAAGCTCAAGAACTAGAGAGAGAAAGTCTAGAGAGAGAAAGTAGATCTTGAATTAGTCACAAATCTGATATTACAATACAACGCACTCTAGTTCGTTACCACATGATTACAAAGACAAACCAATATATACTACCAAACTAAAACAAAGCCTTAACGGCTAAGGAAACTAAACATTACAAAACTAACTATTACAAGGTCAAAGTTGACTTTTACATATTTGACTTTCCTATTAAATCTTGGATACAATATTTAGACTTAACAAGAAACGAAAAGGAGCAATCAAAAGCAAACTAATTAAGCAAGATAAAAGACAACTGTAACTAAGAACACTAGGTAATGTCAACCTCGGATTTTGGTAATGGTGGGAATTCATTTTTCAAAAATACTTCAACCCTCTCTCGAGGTGGAAAAGCTTTTCTAACCAAGATACATATTTACTTTCGCAACACGTACACTTTGAGAAGAAACATTGAGATTTAAAATAAATATATTTCCCAATCAACGTCCCTAACTATTTACATGTTAGGACCGTTGTCATTGATCAATTTGACCCAAGTAAAAGACCAAACTTTCGTTTTATCAAAAACCAATTGAATAACTAAATGATTTGTTAAAAGTCAATTAAATCAATTTCAACTTTCGTTAAAATCGAAATGGATTAAAACTCAACATCCGTTTTAAAAACAATTAATCAATACCAAGACCTTGATCTTAGGCGGTGATTACCCAATAAAACGAAAACTGACTCGAGACCAAGCAACAAGTTACTTATTTAGACACTAACAAAATTAAAAATAAAAGAAACCTAGACTAGCAAAACAACTTCATTAGACACGATTATTAACAATTAACATTAACCAATTAAAGACAAACAATGAAATACTAAGAGAACATATGCAGGAAATTAACCTAGTGCATAAATTAACTAACTGCAGAAAATTAAACCTAACCTAATGGGTGCAGAAATTAAGTGCATAAAATAAACATGATGTAAGAAGGAATTGATTTGCAGTAAATTAAAGTAAGGAGTAGAGAATAGAGATGCATAAACATGAAGCATAATGAAGTGAACAATAGAGAGGTATAGAAAAACTAAAACTTAATGTAAACAAATAAGAACATAGAAAGAATGATGAAGAAAACTTAACAACGATTAAACTAATAATAATATTCAAACAAAACGTAAAGTAAGTAACTATTCTAAAGGGATAGGGAAGAAACTCAATGACGTATGAAGACCGAATGTAATCGATCTCCAATGGCATAAGCTTCCAGATCAATGACTCTTTTCCCCAAGCTATGAAGAAATCGACCAAAAACTCTCTCTAAACCGAAACGTATGTTGTTCTTCAAAATAAACGACTTCATCAAGAAACAAACCCTAAAAGGGTTTAAATAACCAAGCCCAAAAGTATTAAAAAGCCCATGGAAAATTTGGCCCATTCACGCCCGTGAAGGAATCCTTCAGAAACGCTTCACTGGCGCGAAGCAAAACGGAAAGTTTAGAAAATTTTCTCAGACACTGTTTACTGGTGTGAAGGATTTCTTCGCCCCCGCGAAAGTGGACATAATGTAAGTCTTCAGTTCTAGGGGGGTTTCTTTGCATCCATGAAGTTATTCTTCGCGCCCATGAAGTGTGGAAAAATCTCCTATCTTCAAATTCTCAACTTTTTCCTCCATCTCTTTATCAACTCGGGTGTCTATCTTCTTTTTCTTCACTTCCTTCTGTAACACCCTAATTCTCGGATTGATGTGATGAAAGCAGTGAAAACAGTGCCCCTCGTGGGTGGCTGCGCGGGTGGAGCCATGCCATAAGTCGCACGGAGCACTGTCCGCCTAATACTTCCAACGGCTGGCATGGATGACCGCGTGGGTCAAACCACGCCGCGACCCGCGCGCGACCCCTGACGAATTAAAAGGGGATTTCAGCCCCCTTTCTCATTTACTCTCTCATCTAATTTCTCTCAAAATTCTCTCCTCCTTTATTACTTCTCAAAATCGATTCAAGAAGCATTCCAACCACCATCCACTACATTTATTGCAAGGATCAAGTTTCCCCAATCAAAGGTTTCAACCAAGAAGCTCAAGTCTAAGGATCATCTTCATCTTCCTCAACACCTCTAGGGTTTGGCACTTTTCTAGGTTTTTGACCTAAAACCTAGATTGTGAGTTTCTAAACCTTGTTAAAACTAGATACACATCATATATCTCTATCTATTCTTGTCTTGCATCTTTATTTGAACTACTCATTTATAATACTTGGTTTTTGTGGATTCCATTATGTGTAAGCTTAAGTGTTCATTGATATATGGAAAAAACTTCCCTATGATGACTTTGAGGCTCTTTGACTTTAAATAAATGGCAAAGGTACTTGTATGGAACAATCTTGGTTAAGGGTGTGACATGGGTGGGTTGACCTAATTTTGGGAAGATGGGTTATTTAACGTTTACATGATAATATGTTGAATTTATTACATGACATAGGGTGTTCTATGGGAAAACAAGATGATGTGTTATTTGTACCATCAAGAGATGGAAGCATGATTCCATTAAAACAGCTCATTCATGATAACCTTGTATTGGTCTATATGCAATATATAAATGTTATGGTCTAATTTTATACCCATGGTTGGTATTGAGCTAATTCTTGTGCTTTAAGAGCCTCGAGACCTACTAATATCAATATGGACGAACCAAGTCGGTAGACACTAGGAGGATATAGTCTTGGGTGCCACCGTAATGGTATGTGCCTAGACCTCCGCCATTCGGGGTAATGCTATGGTTGTAGTCCTCGGATGTGCCGGGCCTTTCGAATGTCACTCATGGTAGTTGGCATCAAGGTATATCGACTCTTTGGGTGTTACTTGATTGGTGCTATAGGTCTCCCCTATTGACTCCATATTTAATGAACTTTGGTTACCTGCGGATAAGAATTATGTTTGGATTTATATGCTATTTCTTGTACAAACTCACTAGACTCTTTTGGCCTAACACTTGTTGATGTCGATATGTATCTGAGGTTCTAGTGGAGCCGCTTCTAACCAAGCTTACTCGGTTTTTGGTGAGAGCTTGAGGAGGGTGCTTTGGGCGCACTTTTTGTGAAGACATTGTTTGGATTTTTAGACAACACCCTTTTTGTAATCTCTTTTCTATTATAGGAATTAGATTAGTTGGTTGTTGTTTATTTCCGTTAAATTACAATTGTAATTAAACATGTTTGATTATATTTCTCCATTTTTGGGAGGCTCTTGCTATGACAATTTTTGTATACTACATGTTCGTTTCTCGGATTTTTGTTATCCCTATTTTTAGGGTGTTACACCTTCTCGGTATCACTCTTCAGTACTTCCGAATCATCCACCATGCCGCCTCCAACACTTCATATAATCTGCACAAAAGCATACCAAAAGCATAGAAACTATTCCAAAAACCAATCCAACCGTGAATAGAGAAATAAATGGAAAGAATAATAAAAATGCGTGAAAGGACTAAACTAAGGACTAAAATGCATAAAAGATGAAACTAATATACACAAAGTTATGTGCATAAAATGCATTTAACAATTACGAGCGGTTCTTTTTAGTTTTTTGGTTGATTTCGAGAGATTCTGTTGGTTGATTTCGAGGATTTTTTTTAGTTTTTTAGTTAATTTTAATGGACTTTTTGTTGAAAAATTTTGTGTTTTGTACCCGATTTAGACCAAAAAATATGCTCGGGATGGAGAGATATTTATGGGTTTGTATAGTCCTTAATTAGTGAAAGCTTCGTTTCAACATACTGCTAGCTAGTATAAAACGAAGTTGATATAATTGAGAAATTGATCGTCAAAGTTGTGAGTAGAGGATAAATGTTGGGATGCGAGAAATGCAAATGGGTTTGTTCACATTGGTCTGCTCATATGTTGGTCAAAGTTGTATTTCTAATATATATCTTTCTCTATTTGATTTTAATGTTTATTGTGCTTTGTTTTTTTCCCGTGTTTGTTGTTTCCTAGGTAGTTTATTTTAAATGTTTGTATATGTGTTTGTTCTTATTATGTTTACTTGAATAAATGTTGTTTGAAACTGAGTTAAACTCCTGTGTATATAGATGAGTCTCTATGAATATTATCCTCGTGAAATTGATGTAGTTTTATAATCAGGGATTTGACCCGATAGTGGTTTTTGGATCAATGTTGATTGTCTTCTAAGTTTAATGTATAGTGAAAGTGAGGGTTTAGTTACTTTTAGATTATTGATTAGCATTAATTTAAGTAAAGTACAAATTTCTTCTCTAACGCTGTCCATTTTAACAATTCTCAGCCCTTCAACTTCATTTAGTCGGTTTTCAACTTGTCCATGACGTTTGTCCATTTCCAACGGATTACGTTTGTTGGGAACTGAAGAATTTACCAAGTATGGTTAATGCTGCTAGTACAAGATTACTACTGCCAGAGGATTTTAATAGTTAATACTGCTGAGTATTACTACTGCTAGTAGAATTAATACTGCTAGTCAAAGTTAGTGCTGCTTGAACAAAGTTAGTACTGCTTAGCTAGTTAGTACTGCTAGTGGTTAGTGCTGCTTAGTAGTTAATACTGCCAAGCTGATTAGTGTTGCTTATAAGATGAAGATTCAAATTAGAAGAATGACAGCTGTATATTCTGAAGATATTCATGGAAGATATTCTGAAGATATTTTATTAATTGTAATTAGATTTTATCTTCAGCATATATATAGTATTGTTTAGAATAGTTTAAGATAATTAATATTATTCATTCATTCTAAGTTTTAGAGAAAATCAACCTCAAGGCATAGATCCTAATTCTAGAGAAGTAGAATTCGTATTGGTGAGCCTGTTCATCAATATTGAGGTTGTGTGTTTAATCTTGTAACTTAAAGCATTCAATACAAGTTTTCAAGTTGTTGATCATATACTGTTTTGTTTACTGTTACATTGAATATCAAAGTGTTATTCCGCAACTTCTTTGATATTAGTTTCTGAGAATTTATTCTTGTTAAGAAATCGATCCTGACAAGTGGTATCAGAGCAAGTATTCTCATAAACCTGCAATCATCATTCTTCCTTGAAATCAGAAATCATCAATGGCTAAAGTTTCAGATTCTTCAAGCACATAAATCCGCACAGAGGTAATGTCTAATCTTTGCTCTAAAACTTGTATGGAAACTGTTAAAAGGTACAGGGATCACAACCAAACAATGAGTGATGACCTTAAAAGATTAGAGAGAGATATAAAAGACTATGTAAGAATTGTTGAGAGTTTTGAGGAACAGGTCAAAGTTTTCCAAGCCAATGAACTTCAACATTCTTATGATACAAATTACTGGAAGTGGGAGAAGAATGACCTAGAACTTCAGCTGAAAAAGTCTAAAGAGGAGAATGAGAAGATAAAGAGTGAGTTTGAGAAAGCCAAGCTGGATATTGAGAAATTTTCCAATGCTTCTAAAGCAATGGACTCTTTGCTCCAAACTCAAATCCATGACAAACTTAGAAGAGGAATAGGTTATAACACCACACCACCACCATACAACAACAATTACATCCCCCCTATATCAGACTTGCTAGAGATCAAGAATAGGAAGGAATTGTCTGATGAAGCCACTAAGGTAGATCCATTAGACAAAGTGGTGGTTGAAACAGACTCTGAAGAAGAAAACTTTAATGAAAAGAGTAAGAAGAACAATGTGAGTGGTGAGATTCCTCTAGAAAATAACATTATCACCAATGAGGGATGTGGAAAGGCTTGGATCAAGTCTAAGGACATAGAAAAGACTGAGGGAAAGTCTGGGAAGGTCCATTATAAGCAAACCACAGTTGTGAATCCTGTCCCTTGCAAACAGTGTTCTTGCAATAAATCTGAGCCCCAAAAACATGATAAGCCAAGGGGAAATCAGAGAAACTGGAATAATCAGTGGGCACAAAAACAAGGGGTTGATTTGAGTAAAATCAATAGACCAAAACCTTGTTTTATCTGTGGCAAATTGAATCATCTTGCCAAACACTGTTATTTCAACCCTATCAACCAAAGAGTCACTTTTCAAAGAAAACCACAAAACTCTTTTGGTTATAGGAATAAAAGAAGGAATCAATTGGATGAGAAAAGAGCACCTTTAAAGTCTCATGCTCAGAACAAGTTTGCTAATACAAAGAAAAATGCTCCAAATAAGCCAAGGAGTAATTTAAAGACAAAGAAAGCAAACAACTTTGTTCAAGTTTGGGTTCCAATTGTAAAGAAACCTGTTAGTACTGCTATCCCAGATAGTACTGCTAACAGAAATAGTGCTGCTGCAACCAATACTACTGCTAATAAGGATAGTGCTTCTACTAGTATTAATGGTGCAAAGCCTATAATCTTGACAAAGTATTCCAGCCATGAGATTCCTAAACAACTCATTCAGACCAAACTGACAGATTATATAAATGAGAAACGACAACCCAAGACCACTTTGGCTTGGGTTCCCTCCAAGACTAACTGATTTATCAAGTGTGCAGGGCAACCAACAGCTCAAGAGAAAGAGCATTTGGCATGTAGATAGTGGTTGCTCTTGGCACATATCAAGTAACATGGACTGCCTTCAAAGCTTCAAAAGGTTTGATGGAGGACATGTTGCTCTTTGTATGATACTCCAGATGGAGGTAAGTTCAAAGGTAAGACAAGTGGTTAAATAATGATGGAAAATGGAGAGATGGAATAAAAGTGTGAGGTACAAATGAAAGGTTATGGGCAACACAAGCTTAAAAGGTGTAAGTGCCGTTAATGCTGCCAGTACAGTTTTAATACTGCTAGTGGTTAATACTGCTCTCAGTTAATACTGCTAGTGGTTAATACTGCTCTCAGTTAATACTGCTCTCAGTTAATACTGCTAGTTCAGTTAATACTTCTTTGTGGTTAATACTGCTTGGTAGTTAATACTGCTAGTGGTTAATACTACTTGTTAGTTAATACTGCTCTAGGTTAATACTGCTTATAATCCGAATACTATAAATACTCTTTGCCCGCCTAAAAAGTTCATAACGACTCTTTGCATACTATTCTCTTGCGCTCTAAACCCTCTTTCTCTCAAGTATCAAGTGTTCAGGCAAGAACTTTCAAAGATCAATGGCATCAATGGCATTCATTGACGAGCACAATGAAATCGCGATGCTCCAAAAGCCAAAGCAAGCTGCAGGATTTCATCAGATAGTGGATTTTCTGAAAACTAGCCATATCGCCTATGCACTGACAGTGTCTCCATCAATCTATATCGAGCATCAAAGGCAATTCTGGGCACATGCCACCATTGTTACTGAGAATGGTGTGCAAATGATCAAGACGACGGTGTGTGGCAAGCCATTAACAGTTACTGAAGAGGTAATTCGCATCAGTCTATGTCTAGACGATGCCTCTGGTATAACTTCTATCTCTAATGATGAACTGTTTTCTACTCTTTCAAGAATGGGGTATGGAGGCCCATTGGGTGTATTCAAGTTCTTAAAAGCAAAATTTTCACCTCGATGGCGTTTCTTTGTCCATACCCTTATGCATTGTATCTCTAAAAAGACTACTGGATGGAGTGAGTTCAGTAGCACCATTGCCTATGCTCTGGTATGCTTAGCCACTGCCAGAAAGTATAATTTTTCCCAAATGATTTTCAATGATCTTGTCTCAAACTTGGGAAACAAAAAGAGCTTTTATATGTACCCCAGGTTTGTTCAAGCAGTTATCACCCACGAATTGACGGATATGCCTCATTTTGATGGGATATATGTAGCAAAACCCCCTAAAGGCTAGGTTTTCTCAAATATGAGAAGATCTGCTGGGGACTCGGAAGGAGTTGACACCCCATTGTTCTCTACAATGATGGTGGTGTCCCAAACTGATGAAGGTATGGTAGCAGGGTCAAGGCCCCCATTAGACCAACCCACTGCTAGCCAATCCCAACCTTCCCTCTCTCAAATTTTCCCTCAGTGCTTTGCTGCTAAAACCACTCCCATAATATCCAAGACTTATGTCAAGAGAAAGGTACATAAGGCTCCTTCCCTTGGTGTACCTACTATTAACCAAGAGCCTCAAAGCCCTTTATTGGAGCATTCTCCAGTAGAGAATATCCAAAGGGAATCCACTAGGGTGTCTCCCAACCCTGAGGAGGTGCTCTCAAAGGAGATGGATGAGCATATGGGTGAGAAGGCTGCCACTACTTCTGCTAGCACAGAGAAGGCCAGTGGTAACATCTCTAAGACCTTCCCCATGGCAACTTTGGGTGAGAAATCAACCAAAGGACCCCGGTGCCAAGAAACCAAGGGGGTAGTTGGTGCTTCTGCTAGGCAGAAGGCCACTACTAAAAGATCCAAGGATCCCTCAAGGATGGGCAACATATCCAAAAAGGGTGAGGACAGAGCTGAAACTGATGAATTGATGGCAAAACATTCCAAGGATCCTTCAAAGGTGGGTAAAACACCTAAAGAAGGTGAGGATAGATATACTTACTGGGAATTGATTGAAGCATTAGCCAACATCAATGTTGATGTGGTTAATCAAGGAAAGGAAATTAAAGAATTGCAGCAAGTGGTCATCTCCCAACAAGAGCAGATTTCCAAACTCAAACAATTGGTAGGAAAACTCACTGCCAAGAAAAGGAGAAAGCAGTTTGTTCTAAGGAGGAGAAATGGGGCAAACACAAAGAAGGAGGAAAATGCTTCCAAAAAGGGGGAGAATTCAAGCTCAGAACAGATAGATCAACAAATTGAGGGGGAGTTTGTTGAAGAAATGGATGAATTTGTTGAAGAAAAGGCAGCAGCAGAAACAACACCAGCAGCAGTAACAACCCCAGAAGCAGAAACTGTTACTATTGCTAAGCCAAAACAAGCAGCAGAAACTGTTAGTGCTGCTGAAACTACACAAGCAGCAGTAACAGGATTAACATCTGAAGAGGTTGAAGTAGCAGAGATGTTGGTAAAAGCAAAGAATGACACTCCCAAAGCAAAAGGAGTGGTCATAAATGAAGGGGGAGCAAAGAAATCAGAAAAGAAAGACATGGCTGCAGATGTAAAAAGAAAAGGGAAAGAAAAGACGATAGAAACTGATCTACCAACCAAAAAGCAAAAGATGATTGAATCAGATGAAGCATTAGCCAATAAACTGCAAGAAGAGTTAGATCAAGCAGAGAAAGAGCAGGTTGAGAAAGACAGAGACATATCCAGAGCACTAGCCAATGAACTAAATAAAGCATTTCAGAAAGGGTTGGAAACAGAGAAAGCTAAGCAAAGAGCAATAAGCTTGAGAAAGGCTATGATGGCCAGATCAAGTGCAAAGAAGAGAAGACCTTCACAAACTTACCTTGCAACTCAGGAAAGGAACAAGATGATAACTTTCTTGAGAAGTGCAATTGGTGTGAAGAAAGAAATGTTCATAAAGATGACTTTTGATCAAGTCAAGGGACTATATGAGAAAGAAATAGGAAAGCTGAAGAATAATGAAAAGGACAGAGTGGAGTTTGAAAAGAAAGCTAAGGAGAGGCATGATGTGAATATCAATAAACCCTTCCCTGAAAGTGAAGAAGGAACTCCAACAAAGGAAAAGGCAGAGATTAAGGAAGAAGAGACTCTAGCTCAGAAGATCAAGAAGATAAAAAGAGTTAAGTCTATTGCTTCTAAAGGTCCTAGATCAGAAGAAAGGACAAAGGAAGAAAAGAAGAAGGAAGCTACTATAGGGCAAGGGCAAAGGATACTAAAGAGAACTAAGATGATGGCAAACAGAAAAAAAAGTTGACAAGAAGCCTAGAGTAGAAGAAGAAAAGAAAGCTGAAACTCAGAAAGAAGTACCACAGAGATCAGATGCAAACATGTACATGGTGATAATGGATAAAATTCCAAAGCCTATCTCAGTTGAACCTGTTGGATTCAAACCTCCTGAAGTTATTCATTGGGATACTATGGAGGTGGATGGCAAGGAGTATATCAGATTAAAAAGAAAGGATAAGAAGTATGAAGTCTACAGCACTTGGAACAAAATTGTCAGAGAATGTTCAAGATCTGATTTGGAAGAAATGTTTGAAGTTGGTATGAAAGTACATGCAGATCAGTTGAAAGCTCCAGGGTTACCAATTGTGAAGCTGGTTATGGAGTATTTGTGCATGTTGTTCAATCCAGAAGCAGTAAAGCATTTAATCAGAGATGTGTTTGAAGCTGTCAGAGGATGGACTTTGTATGAAAGGAGTGGAGTCTATGAATTAGCCTTGGATACTTTTCACATGGAGTATTACTTGGTGGATAGGGTCTACAATCACACAAGTCTGAAGCTTCATGCCATGTTAAATAAGAAGCTGGGTTGTGTACCATATTCAGAAATGGCAAAGTACCTAATTCAGAGAACTATCAATCAGAGTATGGGACTGGATCCTAACATTGGAGTAGATCAATGAAGGTTTTGAAAGCATTTGAAGAACTTGACTTCTCTTCCTAAAAGTCAAGTTAGAGGGAGATTGTTGGGAACTGAAGAATTTTCCAAGTATGGTTAATGCTGCTAGTACAAGATTACTACTGCCAGATGACTTTAATAGTTAATACTGCTGAGTATTACTACTGCTAGTAGAATCAAAACTGCTAGTCAAAGTTAGTGCTGCTTGAACAAAGTTAGTACTGCTTAGCTAGTTAGTGCTGCTAGTGGTTAGTGTTGCTTAGTAGTTAATACTGCCAAGCTGATTGGTGCTGCTTATAAGATGAAGATTCAAATTAGAAGAATGACAGCTGGATATTCTGAAGATATTCATGGAAGATATTCTGAAGATATTTTATTAATTGTAATTAGCTTTTATCTTCAGCATATATATAGTATTGTTTAGAATAGTTTAGGATAATTAATATTATTCATTCATTCTAAGTTTTAGAGAAAATCAACCTCAAGGCATAGATCCTAATTCTAGAGAAGTAGAATTCGTATTGGTGAGCCTGTTCATCAATATTGAGGTTGTGTGTTTAATCTTGTAACTTCAAGCATTCAATACAAGTTTTCAAGTTGTTGATCATATACTGTTTTGTTTACTGTTACATTGAATATCAAAGTGTTATTCCGCAACTTCTTTGATATTAGTTTCTGAGAATTTATTCTTGTTAAGAAATCGATCCTGACAACGTTTCTCTGTCTAACAACCGTAATTTTTTTTTGTTAAATCTAGTTAATTAAATAAGTGGTATTTTGGTCATTTTCCCCTCTCTTATAATTAAATAAAAACATATAATATAAAAAATGTATATTGCCCCATTTCCTTCCCTTGCATCCCCTTGCCTTTCCTTTTTATCCGGGAAAGAGGAGCCATGGTATTCGTCCTATTGCTGAGCTATTAGAGTTTATATCAATCCGTAAAGTAAAACATTCATACACTTGAAGTAATTAAAAAACACATCAAGTTACACTTGATATCGTCACATAGGAATAAGGTCGTTTTCAAGGCAGAAGAAGGCAAATTAATTGATCTCTTCTCTGAATATCAATTTTTTTTTAGTGGATAAATAGAAGATCCAATAAATCGTCGGTTGGATGGACGAAGTGGCTCGTTGCTGCGGTGGTGGGTTCGGTCGCCGGTTGCGGGTTCGACCTTGGAGGTGAAGTCACGGCTTTTTGAGTGTTGGTTTGTTTGTGCCTCGCAAGTTGTGACGCTCTAACTCTTTTGCATTTTCCTCTTTGGTCTTGCCCTTCTGGGTTTCCTTGTTTTTGCTTTTGGTGTTTGGGTGTTTCGGCTGTTTTGTTGTTGTTTGTTTTGTTTATTTTGTTGGTTTCGAACCTTGTTTTGTTGGTTGTTGTGTTGGATTATTAGTTGCCTTTTGTCGTTCAAATAAAAAAAACATCAAGTTACACCTAAGTTGAAAGCTAGCTCGTTTTATACATTTAACTTTTGTGCTTTGAACAAGTAATCAACATGCCTATATATTCCTCACATTTACCTCCCTCATTCAAATCTAGAATCCCCATGAGAACCAAAAACAACATTACCAACACATAATGAGATAAATTTGAATTAAAACTTAAATTAAATAGAAAATGGTATATTTATTTTTAACAATCGTAATAGTTTTAACTTTAAAAACCAAACATGTTTTCGAAACAACGCCGCTCTTTAGCATGTTAAATGTGTGATTTTTTACTTTTTTTAAAGTATTTTTATCAACGAATGCAAAAATACAGGCCTCCCTCAGTGTTACTCTAATTTCTATCATAAAACAGAAGTAATACGCCTTATCATCACCTCTGTAATTTGTATACATGTATCTTTGTTGTCTCATTTTGCAGTGGGCTGACCTTGGGCCTAGGACAGTGGGGCGACGGGCCGAGGCATCATAAAGTCGATGGGCATCAATTTTTTAGCCCAATTCTATGTACGTAGGTTTATTTTGGGCCTAAAAAATAGTCGTTACTAAAATCAAGCCCAAAGTCATGGCCTGCTTCAACAAAAGGGAAGGGAACGATGGACTTTCTCTCACTTTCTCACTAAATCTAATCCACGCTCGCAATCGACGCTCTCAATCTCTCGTCATCATTGTGGTCTATCGTCTGTGGATTTCAATTTCATCATGAATCACTTAATCATCGTGAATCACTTAATCTCTCATCATCACTATGGTCTGTCGTCTGTGGATTTTGCATGATTGATCGCACACCTCTTGGACTTGTTCACTGAGTCGCTTTCCCTCGGTCTGTCCAATCCTCAAAGTCACTCTCGGTTTCTCCTCAGTCAAGTAAGTGAATACGATTTGTGAATCAATTTCATCTTGAATTACTCAATCGGTTCTCCTCTCGACTCACGTCTCGCCGTATGGGGGGGGGGCAACACACAACAGGGATTTAGGGTTAATGAGGTATTTGTTTAGTTTAGATTAGTGATATGTTTAATTGTTCAAATTGTTGTTTTGATGTTATTTTGTGATGGTTATTAACTTTTTATTTGATAATGGTTGCATAAACTAGATTAATTAAGACTTCAAGTATTCATTATTCAACTTCTAAGTTTCAACAAGTTTGGCAATTTCACGAACCACGACTAAATCAGGTGTTATCCTTCTAATATCTATTACTCTATATCTATATCGTATCACTTGTTAGTTGTTTATGATATGTATCCTCGATCACAACCCTCAGGTGCTCAAAATAGAAAACAGAAAAAAAGACAAGAAGAAATTGCTCAATCTATGCGGGGGGTTTTAAATAAGTCTATTGTTAAACAACCAAATGCTTGTGATCATAACGAGAATATAGTTGATGAAAATGTTTGTGATACAAATGCTTTTGATGCAAATGCTTGTGATGAAAAGGTTTGTGATGTAAATGATTGTGATGAAAATGTTTGTGATGCGAATGTTTGTGATGAAAATACTTGTGATGGAAATACTTGTGATGAAAATGTTTGTGATGCAAAAGAAATTGCTTGTGATGATATTGGTTTGAATATATATGATCCAAGAGTTTGGGATAGGTTAAATTCAGAAATGAGAAGACTTACTTGTCGAAAAAGGACCTATTAGGGAAACTAACATCAATTTCCCTAAAGATAATATAGGTAGACACTTCTCGAATGAATTTTATGTTCGTAAGTTACGCAATGGTGATTGTCATGATAGAAAGTGGCTAGTTTATTCAAAAGATCTTGATAAAGTCTTTTGTTTATGGAGTTACATGTTTTGCAGACAATGTTACCGGAAGAGGAATCCAAGAGTGGAAATCCTTGGACATCCATCCAAATTTTAAGGTTTGCAAAGAAGATGGACATGTTTCCACATGTCTTGGTTGCTTAAAGGATTTTGCCGACCGTACCCATAACCGTTGCATCCGCAGAAAGAAGCTTTTCGATGTTAAAGTTGTTGAAGTCATATCTACGATCTACCATGAGCCAAGAAAGATTGAACGGGTTAAAATTTTAAGTATTAAAAGTAAGTTTTTAGGAGATATTAACCATGATAAAGTCATTGATAGGCATCGTTTAAGGTAATGTATTTTAAGTTTTATCATACGGGGTTTTGGTTAATGTCCCCCTCCCCATCCGGTTGTATCATTTTTGTTTTATTTAATAAAGATTCGGCGTGGGGATGAGCCGCCTAGCTTAACTAAGTTCCAAACCCCTTTAAATTGTTTTTTGTTTGCGTAATAAAGAGGCATTTTTTTGCCTTTCGCCATGGGCATCCAACATCTCAGGACCGACCCTGAGTATATTCAAAAGTTTTAGGTGTAACAGGGCCTCCAAAAATATCGGAACGTCCCTGTTTCGAAAGCATACCATATGATTACTCTAAGCCAAATGCGATGAGGTGTTGTACTTTTCACACCTACAATTGTGTCGTTGCTTAAGATTCCCTTGAAAACCGTCTGAATCCACCAGAACCTAATGCAATACCGAAGTTATTATCGGTGGCTATTCTTAGCTCTTGAGCGGTGAAACGGATGGGATTTTCAATTCCCTTTCCATATCAGCGAGGAATTTGAGCATGGTGAGCGGAATAAAGCGATAATCATCAACAAATGGTTCTGTTTGCTTTTTTAATCCTCTTCTACATCAATGAGAAAGGAGAGCGATCATTACCATAAAAACTGCAAAACAAAATCATTGAAATGATCACGAAAGTGTTGGAGAATTATAATGGGCATATATTTCTGATGACCACAACAATGAGGATGATAATGCCATCAGAGATACTTGACATAGTAATAGTGTTACGAAGATTACGTATAAAGGAAAATTAAGCCTTTTAGTTAAGGATTGAATAATGTTTGCAATTGTTTATGGAGGTTTGAGACGGGGTTTTAGGGGCCGTTTACTAAGCACTTAACCGGGTAAGCACTTACTGGTATCACTTACCTTACGGTTCTTACCTATTGAGTATGGAAACTACCTATAATCTTACCCGGTAAGAGCCATAACAAAGACCTAGAGTCTTACTCGGTAAGTGAGAGAAATTACTTTTGCCCAGTAAGCGCTTACTAGGTTTAAGACACTTACCAACAATCAATTTTGATGGTCTAGAATGTTATACAATAAGGTCAATGGGGTAATGTTCTTACCGGTAAACGCTTACCCGGTAAGCATTTTGGTAAATTGAAACAACTCAAAAACTAAGAAATAATATTTCATAACAACAAACTCCTCGAATGGGTCCCAATACAAGCATACGGAACATACAGTCAATATAGAACATAAGTAAATAATTCTATCACAACTGAGGGACTCTAACTTGCAACTAACACCGTAACTAAGGCAACACCCTCCGTCCCGCTAGCTCTCAACACTTCCCTTTCCCATAAATGAACCTCCAACAATTCCCTTACCTGAAAATGGGTTTTAGAAAAATTGAAAACGAGGATTAGACCAAAAGGGTCTAGTGAGATCCCAACTTTGAACATTTTTAAAAATAAAAGCGGGAAACTGGTAAATAAAGTTCGTCTCGACGAGAAATCAATCACCACATGAAATGAATCATTCCGCGTCCGGAATCGATTCCCGTAAACTTCAGATTGTCCGCACACTCGGGGCCCCAAGTAGCTCCCTATTCGCCCCCTAGTCGACGTCGTTCCCATATGTAAGGAAACGAATTCCAAACACAAGGTTCAACCATCCCCGATGATTGGAGATAAGCCATGGCGCCTAGTTCATAAGATATCACCATTTAGATAATAAAATATGTAAGAAAGTACACATGCATGATATCGAAATAAACCCAGTACATGACAATTCAAAATATAAGCGGTAAGCATAATAAACCTTATCAATAAGCACCCTTTCCACTTTACATGAGTTTTAGGAAAGGGAACTCACCTGGTAGCTTGAACCTTAGCACACAGAGATTAAATTCGGATAGACCGAGCTCCTACACATTAAATTGTTAATGAAATTAAAACTCTGGTAAAAGGGTCTCGAACAAAATCTTATAAACTCACCCACTCCAAAATATTTGATTTAAGGACTCAAAGGCAAACAACCCGAAGCCCAAAAAGGTTGGACCGCGACCCGAAGGCTAGGTCTGCCCGAACCATGGTGTCTCCCTGGTCTGGGTTCAATCCCTTCTGGGTCCTCGGTACTCCCGGGTCATGGCTTCTAGTGCACCCGGTCATGACTTCCGGTACACCCGGGTGGACACAAACCAACATCTCTCGGTTCTGGTTGATAGGACTCCCGGTGCGCCCGGGTTTGGGAACTCTCGGGGCACCTAGATGAGGTGTCTCCCAGCTTGGTCTTGGTCTAGAAACTCTCGACGTACCCGGGGAAGGAGACTCCTAGAGCGACCGAGCGGGGGTGTTAGGTTCGAACGCTAGTCAATTTCTTTCCAAGGGTTTTCTCCCTTTCGATTCACAATACACTTTCAATTCCCACAATCTAAAGACAAGACCAGTTTCCAAACAACTAAATCCAAAATAGAGACTAATCAATATCCAAATCCATAATGAATCAACTATTGGGGATTGCCTAGAGAAGACTCTATACACTCGATTTCCTATATGATTCTCTTTCTAAAAATTTTAATTAGGATTAGATACATTACCTCTTCAAGAAAGGATTCCTCCAACGATAGCCTAAGAATTCCTAAAGCAATTCCTCCGAAATTGAGATCCTCAGATAAAGTTTCTTCACCCTTGCTCTCCTTGCAGCGCTGCACTCAACCAAAAATCTTACCCAAGTGAGGAGAAGTCTAGGGTAGTAGGTCTTAATAATGAAATTTCCCAAAAGACCCTCCCACTCTCTTATTATACACATAATACCCCTCGCTTTACACTAAGTTGCCATTTTAAGATAACGGTTGTTACAACACTCCCCCCTTTAGAGAATTTCGTCCTCGGAATTTTCCCTGACAAAAAGGTACGGGTATTTGGACCTCATCTCCGATTCCAACTCCCACGTTGCTTCTCGCCCCTTGTGAAACTTCCACTGAACCTTCACCAAGTTGATCTATTTTGTCCTTAAATGCTTGATCTTCCGGTCGATAATCGTATCTGGTTCCTCGACGAAGTTTAGTTTCTCATCCACCCGCACGTCTTGCAATGACACCGCCATATCGACATCCACCAAGCACTTCCTCAAATTTGAGACATGAAAAGTGTTGTGAATACCCCTCAGTTCCTCGGGTAATTCCAAATAGTATGCCACTTCCCCGACTCGATCAATAATTTCAAAAGGTCCAATATAGTGTGGACTTAACTTCCCTCTCTTTCCAAAGCGAACCACTCCCTTCCAAGGTGATATTTTCAACATCACGCTATCACCTACTACGAATTTTATATCCTTTCATTGCCTATCCGCATAACTCTTTTGACGATCACGTGCCACCTTAAATCTCTCTTGCAACGAGAGTGCATTGTATTGTAATATCAGATTTGTGACTAATTCAAGATCTACTTTCTCTCTCTAGACTTTCTCTCTCTAGTTCTTGAGCTTATTAGACATATTTTGAGTAATTAGCTTGTTGTGATTGGGATTTATGCTTATCATTTCTCCTTCCCTTAATCTCGTTTATTTTAATTGCATTTAGTTATATAATCAATCAAATTATCTAATTCGCATAGATAGACCATAATTGTTGAGTAGTTAGTGTGTTTAGACCGTCACCTCCATGTTATCGACCCGTATTCTACATAATTTTGCGGACATTTAAAGGTGCACCCGCTCGGCAAAATTCCTAGGTTCGCCACTGGTTCCACATGATATTGGTCTAACATATTGCATTTCCGAATATTTTAAAATACGTGGAACAACTTTGATTCTTTCTCTAAAAGAGTGTTACAATTAAAGAGAATATGAACGTTTAAATATTTGTAAAGATGCTTGGATTTATGCTTTTATACTATAAATTCTTTTCATAACTAGTTACTCAATCATATCGATTCTGAAGTCAAAATGTATGGGCATTTGACTTATGAAAGTCCAAAAAGAGGTATGGCATGATTCTTAATCATATGAACTCATCAAATTTGACTTTTGAAAAAGTCAAAATCCTTTTTTTTTGCAGAAAGAGATGCAGCGTATTGGTTGTGCAACCAAAACTTGAAAGTCTTGAAATGTTAACCAGAATTTTCTACCCACACCCACCTGATATGTATATATATATATATATATATATATATATAGAGAGAGAGAGAGAGAGGAATGATCATGCGAGAAGTTAAACATTTTGCGAGAAGGCGAGAAGTGTTTAATCATATATGATATCACGGCATGTGGGTGTGCTTAATCATATATGATTAAACGTCTATGTATTGCCAATATAACATGTGTTTAATCATATATGATTAAGCTTGTGTATCATATATGATTAAACACTTCTCACCTTCTCGCAAAATGTTTAGCTTCTCGTTTGAACCTGCCCCTATATATATGTGTTCAAATGCAACCCCTTTACATGGTGCAACCTCATGCAACCCTTCTATCCACCACTGTTAGGATCTTAATTCTAAACAAGAATAAACACTCAGAAACAATATTAAAGGAGTTTGCGGAATAACACTTTAATATTCAAAGATCAAAGAAAACAGTGAATCTGAATAACAACTTGTAAACTTTATTGTTTATTATAAAGCTACAAGATTCAACACTCAACCTCAATATTGATGAACAGGCTCACAAATATGAATTCTACTTCTCTAGAATTAGGATTACAAACCTTGAGGTTGATTCTCTCTATGAAAACAAAAAAATCAGAATTAAGAATTCATTTTTCTATCAATTCTAAACTATTCTATACATACTGAAGATAAAAGATAATTACAAATAATAAAAGATCTTCAAAATAATTTTCCATCTTTATCTTCAAGCTTTCCATAATCTTCAATCTTGATCTGCACGAATCTTGATTATCTCATAAGCAGCACTAAGTCTTCAGCATCATTAATACTTTGAGCAGTATTAACATTCAGCAGTACTAACTACTAGCAGTACTAAAATTGCTTAGCAGTAGTAATCTCCTCTAGCAGTATTAACCTTGACTTAGCAGCATTAAGCTTGTTCAGCAGCATTAACTTCAGAAGTAGTAACCAAGCTCTTCTAGCAGTATTAACTGTACTTGTGCATTTCTGAATTTCCCAACAATCTCCCCCTAACTTGACTTTTAGGAAGAGAAGTAAAGTTCTTCAGATGATCTTCTAGATGCTCCCAAAACTTCATGGCTTATACTCCTGTATGTGCATCCAACCCTAAACTCTGATTGATTGTTCTTTGAATGAAATACTTAGCCATCTCTGAATTTGGAACACATCCAAGTTTCTTCTTCAACATTGCATGTAGCTTCAGTCTACTGTGATTGTATACTCTATCCACTAGGAAGTACTCTATGTGATTTATGTCCATAGTCAGTGCATATACTCCACTAGTTTCATATAGAGTCCAATTGTTGACAGTTTTGAACACATTTCTGATTACATGCTCCACTTCTTCAGGCTTGAACATCATACACAGATACTCCATCACAAGTTTTGTAATTGAAATCTCTGGATCTTTCAGTTGATTTGCATACAACTTCATTCCTATGTCAAACATCTCTTCTAAATCAGACCTGGAGCATGTTCTGACAATCTTTGCCCAAGTATTGTACACCTCATACTTCTCATCTTTCCTCTTGAGTCTGATGTATTCTTTACCATCAACCTTCATTGTATCTCATAGAATAACCTCAGGAGGCTTAACTCCAACAGGTTCTGCTGAAATTGGTTCAGGCACTTTGTCCATCACTACCATGTATAGATTTACATCATCAGATTTTGATGGCTCTTTCTGTTCAGATGGCTTAGGTGCCCCTTTCTCTTCAACAATCTTCTCAGCTTCTCCTTCAGCTACTCTAGGTTTCTTGATTGATTTTCTCCTTGCCATCATCTTGGTTCTTTTTAAAGTCCTCAGACTTTCACCAAGAGTTTTTTCTTTCTTTGGTGGTGTTTCTTGCTCATCTGGAAAAGGCTTCTGTATTAGAAAGTCATTGCTTTCTTTCATTCTCTTCTCCATTTCCACTCTTGCAGTTTCATTCCCTTGAAGCTTTAGCATCTCTGAATCATATAGCTCTTTAATCTTCTCAAAAGACATCTTTGAGAACATCTCCTTTCTGACTCCTACAACACCTTTGAGAAATGTAATCATCTTGTTTCTCTCTTGGGTACCTAGGAATGTCTTTGAGGGTTGTCTCTTCTTTGCAGCTGTTTTTACCACCACAGATTTTTTCAGAGTTGCAGCTTTCTTCTGTGCAATTTCAGTTGCCAGGCTTTGTTGATAAGCTTCATTCAGTTCAGCAGCTAGAGCCTTAGCCATCTCTCTGTCCTTTTCAACCTGAACCCTTTCTTCTTGCTCAATATCAACTTGTATCTTCTTGGCTAAAGCTTCATCTGACTCAACCAACTTTTGCTTTTTGATTGGTTGATCAGATTCCACCATTTTAGCTTTGCCTTTGTCTTTGCTCACCTTCTTCTCAACATTTGCTTTCTTGATCACTTCACCTTGTTCTTTGATGACAACTCCTTTGGCCTTTGAGGTGACCTTGGGAGTATCATGTTTGGCTTTGATTAAGGTTTCAGCAATTTCAAGATCTGTTAGTACTTCTTGCACTATTTTTGCTGCTTCTTTCAGGTCAGCAGTATTAACAGTTTCTGCTGCTTGACTTGACTCGGCAGCATTAACTGTTACTGCTTCTTGTTCTGTTACTGTTACTGCTGCTTTCTCTTTTTCTGCTTCTTGTACTATTTCTGCTTCTTGTACAAACTCAGTTTCCACTACTTGTTGCTCCCCCTCAAAATCAACTTTCTCTTGCTCCCCCTTATCTTTGACACCTTCCAAGTTGGCATCAGCTTCTGACTCCCCCTTTTTGGGAGCATCAGCCACTGGTTCCCTTCTTTTTAGCACATACTGTTTCTTCTTCTTTTTCTGGATCAATCTCTTCACCATATTCTTCAGATTGACAATCTGTTCTTGTTGAGACAAAACTATCAGTTTCAGCTCTTCTATATCTTTCCCCTGCTTGATCACATCCATGTTTATGTTTCCCATTGTTTCCATAATTCATAATAGTCATATCTGTCCTCACCTTCTCTAGAAGTGTTACCCTCTTTTGAAGGATCATGGGATCTTTTTGTAGTAGAGGTCTTCTGCCTAGCAGAAGCACCTACTACCCCCGTGGTTTCTTGGCACCTGGGACCTTTAGATGATTGCTCACCCAAAGTTGCCATGAGGAAGGTCTTATTTATGTTACCACTGACCTCTTCTGTGCTAGCAGGAGTAGTGGCAGCCTTTGCACCCATATGCTCATTCATCTCCTTATTGAGCACCTCCTTGGGGTTAGGAGACACCCCTGTGGTTTCCCTATAGATATTCTCTAATGGAGAATTCTCCATTAGAGGGCTTAAAGGCTCTGTGGGTGAAGGTAAGGTACAAGAAGGGAAGGAGCCTTCTTTACCTTTTTCCTTATGTATGTATTGGTTATTGGTGCAATTGGTTTTTGAACAAGGGACTGAGGGATTAATATGGTGATGGAAGGTTGGGATAGGCTTTCAGTGGGATGGTCTAATGAGGACCTTGACCCTGAAGCCATACCTTCTTCATTGTGGGACACCACCATCATTGTAGAGAACAATGGGGTGTCAACTCCTTCCAAGTCCAATGGAGATATTTTCATGTTTGAAAAGACCTTACCTTTGGGGATTTTTGGTACATATACCTCATCAAAGTGAGGCATATCCGTCAATTCATGGGTTATAACTTCCTGTACAAACCTGGGGTACATATAAAAACTCTTTTTGCTTCCCAAGTTTGATACAAGATCACTGAAAATCATTCTTGAGAAATTATACTTCCTGGCAGTGGCCAAGCAGACCAAAGCATAAGCAATGGTACTGCTAAACTCACTCCATCCAGTAGTCTTTTTGGAAATGCAGTGCATCAGGGTATGGACAAGAAAACGCCATTGGGTATAAAATTTTGCTTTTGAGAATTTGAAACCACCCAATTGGCCTCCATACCCCATTCTTGAAAGGTTTGAGAACAAGTCCTCATTAGGAATAGAAGTAATACCTTCAACATCGTCTAGACGTAGATAGATGCGTATCACCTCTTCAGAAACTGACAAGGGATTGTCACACACCCTTGTCTTGATTATCTGTGCACCATTCTCTGTGACTACGGTGGCATTCGCCCAGAATTGTCTTTGATGCACTATGTAGATTGTAGGTGACATAGTGAGAGCATGGGCAATGTGGCTGGACTTGAGAAAATCCACAATCTAGTGGAATCCAGCAGCTTGTTTCGGCTTCTGTAGCATCGCAATCTCGTTGTGCTCATCAATGAATGCCATGGATGCCATGTTAGCTTGAGTATTATGTACTGCAACACTTGGTACTTGAGAGAAAAGGGTTAGAGAGCAGATGAATAGAAAGCAAAGATTCGTTATGAACTTTTGGGCGGGCAAAAAGGGTATTTATACAATTCGGGACATAAGCAGTATTAACTTCTAGCAGTATTAACTAAGAGCAGTATTAACTAAGAGCAGTATTAACCACTAGCAGTATTAACTAACTAGCAGTATTAACTGAGAGTAGTATTAACCACTAGCAGTATTAACTTAACTAGCAGTATTAACTGAGAGCAGTATTAACTACTAGCAGTATTAACTTAACTAGCAGTATTAACTGTGCACTGGCAGTATTAAAACTGCACTGGCAGCATTCACTATACTTACACTTTTTGAAGCTTTAAGGTACTCTGAGCAAGGTAATAACTTCCTGAGAAAGATGTTAGTAGCACCAAAGAATAAACCAATAACAGGTATGAAAACACTTTAAGAAAAATGAGCTTATTCAGAGTTGATCATGCCCACACTTGTGACCAAGAAAGTGAATCTACCCACATCAAAAGCTTTAGTGAATAGATCAGCAAACTGGTTGTCAGTATGAACTTTAGCAACTTGAATTAGCTTCTTTTCATTACAATCTCTGATAAAGTGATACCTGATCTCAATGTGCTTGGTTTTGGAGTGCTTGACAGGATTGTTAACAATGCTTATAGCACTGCTATTGTCAATGAAGATTGGAGTGTGAAGAAAGGTTACCCAATAGTCCAGCATCTAATTCTGAATCCATAGAACCTGAGAGCAGCAACTTGCAGCAGCAATATACTTAGCTTCTGTTGTTGATAAGGACACTGTGGTTTGTTTCTTACACTGCCAAGATACTAGTCTTGCACCCAAAAGTTGACATCCACTTGAAGTAGACTTTCTGTCCATGTTAGCACCACCCAAGTCACTATCTGAATAAGCAATCAAGTCAAAGTTGGATTCATAAGGATACCAAAGACCTAATCTAGGTTGCCCTCTTAAGTATCTGAAAATCCTTTTAACAACTTGCAGATGTGATTGATTTGGCTTGACTTGGAATCTGGCACACAAACACACTGGAAACATGATGTCTGGTCTTGAGGCTGTGAGATACATGAGTGATCCAATCATTGATCTATATAGATGGACATCAACATCCTCCCCCTCAAGATCAGCAGTGATCTGTTTATGAGTCTCCATAGGTGTGCTTGCTGGATTTGAGTCTGATAATCCATATTTGTCCAGGATGTCTTTCACATATTTTGATTGGCTTATGAAGATCCCATCTTTCTTCTGTTTTACTTGAAGCCCAAGGAAGAAGGTAAGTTCACCCATTGAACTCATTTTAAAGCTCTTGTGCATCAACTTTTCAAAGTCTCTGCACATCTGATCTTTTGTGGATCCAAAGATGATATCATCCACATAAATCTGAACCAATAGGCTGTCCTTCTTACTTCTTTTAATGAAGAGGGTCTTGTCAATTATTCCTCTTTCAAACCCATTCTCCAAGAGGTAGGTAGACAGAGTATCATACCATGCTCTTGGGGCTTGATGCAGACCATAAAGTGCTTTATTCAGTTTGTATACTCTGTCTGGATATGATGGATTTTCAAATCCAGGGGGCTGACAGACATATACTTCTTCATCAATTGTACCATACAGAAAGTCACTCTTCACATCCATTTGGTATACCTTGAACTTCATGTATGAGGCATAGGCTAGAAATAGCCTAATTGCCTCTACCCTTGCCACTGGAGCAAACACTTCTTCATAGTCAATGTCTTCTTCTTGAGTGTACCCTTGTGCCACCAGCCTTGCTTTGTTTCTTATCACAATGCCTCTCTCATCCTTTTTGTTCCTGAAAATCCACTTGATGCCTATAGCTCTATGACCTTTTGGAAGGTCCACCAAGTCCCAAACTTCTTGCAACTTGAACTGCAGTAAATCTTCTTGCATAGCTTCTATCCAATTGGAATCTTTCATTGCATCATAAACCTTCTTAGGCTCAATCTGAGATAGAAAGCAATTGAGTATTGTGTGTTGCTGATCCTGCAGCTCTTGAAGTCTGCTTTGATTCCTTGTTATCATAGGAGAAGAGATGTCTCCTATGACCAGCTCTGGAGGATGATTCTTTTGGGTTCTAGTCTGATGACTAGGTTCTTCATCGATTCCCACATCCAGATTGGAATCATCGAAGTCAGCTGAGGGGATCTCATCAGCTGCTTCTGGCTCTTCATGCACTTGATTCTCTTCAATTCTTCTTTCTTCTTCACTCTGAATTGGTTCAGTAGCATTCTCCTTTTCACAGACCTCAACAGGCTCTATTATAGGTATGGGAAAGATCACAGACTAAGGAATAATGTCTTGTACTTGTACTTGTTCATCCCCTGATCCTCCACTTTCTGATATTAATCAAACAATGCTCTGATACCAATTATGTGTCCCTGAATCTAGTTTCTAATCAATATTAATCAAACAAACAAGATTTAACAATCAAATTTACCTGTTTGATTACTCTTTCAATTCACAAATACACTTTCTCTCTCTAGAACTCTCTCTCTCTCTCTATACGTATTCTTTCTTTCTAACTTCTATCTCTTGTAACTACTGAAAATACAAGAAGAAAATGTATTTATACTAACACCTAATACAAAGGAAACAACAAATACAAATACAACTAAGTTTGACTTATTACAAAATAGACTTTGACTTTTAATGAGATTTAACTTTAGCAGCTTTGACTTCCTCAACTTTGACCTTCAGTATTCTTGATCTTGTATCCAACAGATTTATGCTCTAACAACCTGCATTATAATCACTACTGAAACCCAAAGAGTTAGTTAGTGAGTCAATGTCAAATAACCATTGAGGACCAGACTCAATAGGATTTGGTGTGTTCTCATTGCATTTGACACTGTCACTTTCCTCAATTATTCTAGAAGAAGTATTAAAAACTCTGTAAGCCTTACTCTGAGATGAGTAACCAACAAGAAAACCATCATCTGCCTTGCTATCAAACTTTCCTAAGTGAGTTTTGGTATTGAGAATGGTACAAGGACACCCAAAAGGTTTGAAAAATCCAATAAATGGTTTTCTGTTATTTAAAACATCATATGGTGTCTTGTTTTTAGGCTTGACTACTAGAACTCTGTTTTGGACATAGCAAGCAGTATTAACTGCTTCAGCCCAGAAAGTAATTGGAAGTTTTGAAACTGCCAACAGAGATCTAGCAGCTTCAATCAGTGTCCTATTCCTTCTCTCAGCAACACCATTTTGTTGTGGAGTCCTAGGAGCACTGTATTGCCTCTCAATTCCTTTTTCCTCACAAAAGGTGTTTAGGTCATGATTTTTAAATTCAGTACCATTGTCTGACCTAATGACTTTTACCTTTTGACTTGTTTGGTTTTCAATTCTTAGGATAAAGGATTTGATCAGTCCACTTGTCTCATCCTTAGTCCTTAGAAAATATACCCAAGTAAATCTACAGTAGTCATCAACAATAACTAGGCAGTATGATTTCTTACCTATACTCATAACATTTGTAGGACCAAACAGATCCATATGCAACAATTGAAGAGAATTAGAGATTGTGTTCAATTCTTTGGACTTATGAGAAGTTTTGTGTTGTTTGCCTTTAAGACAGGCAACACAATGATCATCACATGAAAAGACTTTGGAAGGTAAACCTCTTACAAGGTTGTTTTTAACAAGTTTATTCATTGTTTTAAAGTTCATGTGACACATCCTTCTGTGCCAAAGTGATGATTCATCTAAAGAAGCTTTTGAAACAAGACAGTTTAGGGATGAATCAGTTGAAGCACTTTCCATATCTATGCAATATACATTATCCTTTCTGGGAGTTCTTAGTAGTATCATCTTTTCATCAACTACCTTGAATCCAGGAGCAAGGATAATGCATTCAGAATCTGTAAATAATATACTATGTTGTTTGTCACAAACCTGTGATACACTTAACAGGTTGTACCTTAACTGCTCAACATAGAATACATCTTCAAAGGTCATTTTACCTTTGGTTACATCCCCCTTACCACTTATCTTACCTCCATCTGGAGTATTATGTTGGTCCCGGAGGTGCTTAACAAGTTTGTAGAAGGGGGGGGGGGTTGAATACAAACACAGAAATTAAAGTTTAATAAATTGTTTATTGATAAATCAAAAATACAATTTACAAGTTTGTTGCGGAATAAGATTAAGACAGACTTAATCTAAACAAACTTAAGAAACACTAAGATGATTGCACAAGAAATTCAGAGAATGGGGAATTAAGAGATATAGAAAACAATGGTTTCTATATGGAGTTCAAGGATTGAGCACACCTTCAGATGAAGGGGTGAACTTCCTATTTATACCTTATGCATTAAATGCATGGCAGGGTACTTTACACATGGCGTTCACAGATTGTCTTTGGGAGTCTGAATTTTGGGAGACATGCTTTCGGTCGGGTCATGAACAGTGTAGTTGACAGAGTTGTTGTACGTATGGTGGCAAAGACATGTCCGTTCTGACACATAGTACTAGTTTGTGCAAGGATAGACAAAAGGAAACTTGAGGCATAAGCTTTGTGATCGATTGATCGCTGAGTATCTCTTCTTGCAGAGATAAAGAAGTTCAGCTATCGCTGAAGCTTTTCCTCATGTTCCTTCGCGTATATGTAGAGTTGTCTTTGCTTCACTGATATCCGCATCAGGTCACTAGTAGACTTCTCTTTGTCCAGCAGCTTTGTCTTCGATTCAGCTATGAACATATGTTGACGCGAGACTTGTCTTCAGGGATTACGTTGGCTGTTTACTTCAGAAACTATCAGTGATAACTAAACAGACTCAGTCTAATCACTGATAGTGAAACACTAATACATAGAAATGCTTATAAGAAAGACTATCGGCGATAACTGAACAGACTCAGTCTGATCGCTGATGGTGAAACACTAATACATATTAAAACGTAATTTTCACTAAGTATAGAAGAGGGTCTTTATCAAATCACTGAGAGAGTTTGGATCAACAATCTCCCCCTATTTGATAATGACAAAGTAACTAAAGAAAATTAATTTATGATTCAAAATATAGGAATAAAAAGGACTCATAACATGCATGTCCCAATTACTATTTTGAGGGATCTTTTACAGTACTGATAGGGTTAAGTACATCACTGCAATTTTCATTTAATTCAGGGATAGAATTACAAGATATGAAAACCATAAGTACAAGTGAATAACTAACTACTGTAAGTACAACTAATAGATTACAGAAAAGAAAACTAATCTATCAGCTATAAGAAGACTTAGGAGGATTGATCAAATACTCAGGTATTTCTTCTCCTTTCTGTCTTCGTTCCAAGGATTCTTGGCTGATAATTTCTTTGATTTTCTCAGCAGCAGGGAAGAAGTCACATCATAAGCATAAGAGATCCTTGAGATGATTCAGAGGACAGATAGGAATCTCAGAGACTCTTTGAAATCTAAGTTCCTCATTATCATCTCTGAAGAATATTCCATAAGGATTGTCAATTACTTGACCAGCTTGAAAAGGACCACCAGGAGGCAGAGATAAATCCAGAACTGAAAGATCAGGAGGAGGACCAAACAGTGCATCTCTTGAAAATTTGATAGAAGTTTCATTCCTGATGATGACGACGTCTTCAGAGAAGGAGGACCCAATTCTTCTTTTGAGTTTTAGAGATTTGGGAGGAAGAGGAGATGGCAGCTTCAGTACAGAAGTGACTCTATTTATGAGGGCTTCAAGAAGTCCTTCAACGTAGCCTCTGTATGTAGATTTGGATTTCTTCAGCGCATCCCAGAACTCTATCCATTCCATAAATCCGAAGCTCTCAAGTTTGGATACGTACATAGCTTTTTGGGTTCCATCCTCTCTGGTAATCTCCATGGTCACTGAGAGTTGATCCTTCTTCTTGCGACCAGAGATAGTCACGGCTGATATTGGAAGAAGATCAGAACGATAATCCATCTTCTGTTTACACCATTCGATAGACTTATCGTTGATCTCTTGTTCTTTGGAGCGTTCCTCTTCAATTTCTTTCAGCAGTGCAGCTTGAACTTCCACAGGTTTGCTTTTCAGCTTTTTGTCCTTGACTTGAGAAGATTGAATCTTTAAAGCGAGTTGGGCGTCTCGTCTGCATTCAACGATCAGTTTCTCAGCTTTGGCAGATTCTTCTCGTTCAGCTTCAGTGAGGAAGTCGATCTCTGAGAAGGATGTTTGAAGAGGGATTTTCAGCCGTTGACTTTCTAGTTGAGCGATCATTTCAACTCTTTTCTTCACCACTTCCTCTGACCAATGAGATGGTTGAGAGGGCAATCCTGGATGGACCAGGGAATCTTTTTCTTCTTCTTCATCAATCTCAGCGATAGGGATTGGGATTATTTCTTCAGCGATAGTAGCTGGAATTATTTGTAGTTCAGAACCCTTAAGCAGGGGTGAGAACTGTCTGGATAGAAAAAGAAGGAAAGAAGGGATAAGTGTATATTTTTAGAAAAAAGAGAGATAAAGGCTAGAAGGAAATAGGGGTTTGGAAAGAGTAGAAGAGTGGTACAATTGAAAGACATACCTGAGAAGGATGTTCCCCCTCAGATTGTGATCCAGTCCTCAAGCATCCTTCAGCGATTGGTTGCTTGTCTTTGCTTTGCGAAGGAGCGCTTGAAGATGTATCACCTCTCACCCCTGCTTTGACAACCTCTTGCGAAGTTGTCCCTGATGCTACGTTCGGCTTGGAGAACCACATAGATTGGTCTTCTTTATCGTCGCCGTCATCATTGGAGGGTTGATCCTTTTCTTGATCATCAAGATCTAGATCATCTTCCTCTTCATCGTCTTCTTCCTCATCATCTTCAAAGAGAAGAGAATGAATAGATGAGGGTTCTTTTGCCTTCTCCCCCTCTTTGTCATTATCATCGGCAGGAGGTTGCTCAGCTTCTGGAGTAGCTGTTGAAGCTTTTAGCACTTGAATGTCAGCCTCCAGACGCTTGACCCGTTCTTCAACTGCAGGGATGTCGCATGTGGCATCATGGATGAATTCCACGGCGATGTTGAGATTTGTCCGATCATCTTCAGTGAAGGAGGGAGGCAGCGTTGGAGCTGGTGCAGTCACCTTTTGGAGAAGTTGCTGAAGAAGGGACGTGCAAAGATCAACCTTTGAAGAGAGATCTCGAACTTCAGTGGTAAGAGACTCAAATCGCCCCTGAAAGAGTTGAGAGGACGACTTGTTCTTCAACAGCTGAAAGTTGGTAGTTCTCACCTTTGGATGAGTAGGTCGCTGTTAACCTCTTCAGCTCCTCACCAGCTTGATTGACGGCGCTGATGGTGTCGTTAATGGTGTTGGTGAGAGCGTCCACCTTTTCTCCCAGACTGTTGACATGCGTGTCAACAGACGCCAAATTAGGACCTGAAAATAATATTAGTTCAGATACGGGCTTATTTGGAGAGGTGGGGAAAGAAGTGTTTAGGATTATAGGTTTACCTGACGTATCAAACATTTTGTAGAACTGCAAAGATTCCTCAAACGTTTGATGTTCAGGTCCTATAGGTAAAGAGGTAGCGGGTTCAGAGACCAAAGGAGAAGAGAAAGGAAGAGTTATGGGGATAGAAGTAGGGTTGGGGTTAATCTCAGCGAATGAGATAGTAGGTGGGGTCACTGATGATGTGACAGTGATTGAAATCGCTGACACGGCAGGTTGAGTGACTTCTTGAATTGTGGAGGAAAGACCAAAAAATGCATCTAAGGTAGCTTGTTGAGAAGCTCCCTCAGGTATAGTACTAGAGGGTGTACTTTCCTTAGTCTTTTTGGCCTTTTTGGAAGGACCAATCGGACTAGCTGAAGGTCGTTTGGAAGTAGTGGTAGCGGCAGGGATAGCAGACGAAGGAACCGTCTGTGTGGTCGCTGAAAAATAAGAAGAATGGAGAGAGAGACGAGAGCGAAGGAGAGAGATACTTACCTCGTTGGCGAGTGGCTTTACCTCCAGTGATCGTTGACCTATCCTGGCAAAAGTGCCATCATCTTTGGTGGGATAGGTGTTGGGATAGAGGAACTTGATGTACGTACATATGAAACGTACGTACGAGATCTTGGGATCTCGTTCAGGCTTCTCTAATCTCGACCTCAGGTCTTCAAAGATTGCAGTGGCGTAGTCAAAGTTTTGACCAGCGATAACGGAGTAGGCCATCTGCAGTTGTGTTTTGCTGGCTTGATCCAGCGAACCACTCTTCCCACTCATGCACTGAATTATGTGCGAGAAGATAAAGTTCAGTTGTGAAGGCATCTGAGCTTTGAGAATCTTGGTGAGCTTCTTGTTGGGAATAGAAGATCTCGGTTTGTTTTCCCAACAATAGCCCATTGCATCCAGATAGGATATCAGCTCAGCATCAGTGGGGAGTGCATCGAACCCACTCTTTGGTTTGTCAGGGAATCTTAAAGATTTCTTGAGGCTAAGAGCGGTCATGCTCCCTGGCCCCAAATCCGTGCTGAAGGAGATAGCAGGGACTCGTTCACCTTTCTTGTTGGTGAGTTCTGTTGCGTCAGCAGTGAACCAGAACTGCTAGAGTAGAGTCTTTGAAGGCTTAGGATCCACAGTGATCGCGTAAGCTATGCATGATTGTTTAAGAAATTTAGCAGCTTCCACCAGATGTGGGTATTTGTCATATTGGAATTCGAATCTTCCCAAGTGATTACACTTAGTAATCTCAACTTCAGTAATTTCGAATCGGACATGCTTGGAAGCAACGATTGAAGATTGTGCCATTTCTGTTATAGAAAGAAATATAATAGAAGAAATGATTTAGACTAAAAAATAAGAAGATGTTTACCAGATTCCATACTAAGGAAAGAAACTGGAAAATATCGAGTTATTTTTAAGAATAGAAAAAAAAATGGTGTTCTGGGTAGAAAGAATGAAGAACACGTTAAAAACCAAGAGGTTTTTATATATAAAACATAAAATCAGAAAGAGTGATCTTTAGTTTTTAGAAAAAAAACGTTTTATAAAATCCATAGAAAACGAGTAGGATTTTTAAAAAAATAAGAAGAACAATGCAAAACCTGTTTATCTTGAAGAAAAGGAGTTGCAGATTCAATGTTTTGGGTTTACTTGCTTGAATGTTCTTGAGAAAGAGTGTTTCTTGCCATGAAAGTTTTGAAAGCGTAAACCGTATAAAGGAGAGAAGAATTCCTTTTATACAAAGAGATAGAGGAGAGAGAAGGAATGAAGCGGGAAGAAAAATCATCATGACATTGACACGTTCCACAAAGTTGATTGGATAGAAGATCAACGGACGAACGTGTCAGAAAAGGCGTGTCGTGGATTATCCGCTCAAATGACGTCATAGGAGAGAGAGACGTTTCATTTTTCCGTTTTGAAATTATCACTGAAGAAAAGTCAGCGATAGATTTTCCTTTTTGAAAGTATCCCTGATGGTAAAGATAGGGATAGATTTTTCTTTTAAAGGATCACTGACTAGAAATATCAGTGATTAATGTATTTTTCAAAAGCTTTTAATCATTTGAAGAAAGTTCAGTGATTAAAGTTTATATTTTGAAGAAAAACATCTTAACTGAGTTAAGATTCAGTTGAGAGAACATACCTGAGAGTCAGAATGTTTATCAGAGAGAACAATGAGAGGGGAACTTTTGATTACTGACATAATACATGAACGCTGAAGATTTACTCTTCGAGGTTCAGCATTCCAAACTCACTGATGAGAAAGTTGAACCTTGTCTCATCAAGAGGTTTGGTAAATAAATCAGCAAGCTGAAAGTCAGTAGGAATAAAGTGAAGTTCAATATCACCATTCATCACATGATCTCTGATAAAGTGATATCTGATCTCTATGTGTTTTGTCTTTGAATGTAGCACTGGATTATTTGCTATGGCTATAGCACTAGTGCTGTCGCAATAGATGGGAATTTTTGACAGCTGAAGGTCATAATCTAATAGTTGGTTTCTCATCCACAAGATTTGAGAACAACAGCTTCCAGCGGCGTATTCAGCTTCAGCTGTGGAAGTGGACACATAATTTTGCTTCTTGCTTGTCCAGCTTACCAGCTTTCCTCCCAGGAGTTGACATCCACCAGTGGTACTCTTTCTGTCAAGTTTACAACCTGCAAAATCACTATCAGAATAACCAGTTAGATCGAACCCTGAGTCTTTGGGATACCAAAGACCGAGGTTAGGAGTTCCTTTCAGATATCTGAAAATTCTCTTTACAGCGATCAGATGGGATTCCTTGGGTTCAGATTGATAGCGTGCACATAAACAAGTAGAGTACATAATGTCAGGTCGGCTTGCTGTTAGATATAGCAGGGAGCCTATCATTCCTCTATAGGCAGTGACATTAACGGGTTTACCAGAAGGATCTTTGTTAAGTGTCAGGGGTGGTGCCATAGGAGTCTTCATCGCTGAAGTTTGTGTGAGATCAAACTTTTTCAGCATATCTTTAACATACTTTCCTTGGCAGATAAAAGTACCTTTGTCAGATTGTTTAATCTGAAGACCAAGAAAATATGTCAGCTCACCCATCATACTCATTTTATATTCTTTCTTCATTCTTTCAGCGAAGCGAGTACACAGAGATGGGTTAGTAGAACCAAATATTATGTCATCAACATATATTTGTACAAGAATTATATGACCTTTTATCTTTCTGAAAAATAACGTATTATCAGTTTTGCCACGTTCAAAATTTTCAGAGATAAGAAAAGATGAGAGAGTGTCATACCAAGCTCGAGGGGCTTGTTTTAGACCATAGAGAGCCTTATCCAATTTATAAACATAATTTTGATACTTAGGATCATAAAATCCTGGTGGTTGTTCTACATAGACTTCTTCATTCAGCTTTCCATTTAGGAACGCTGATTTTACGTCCATTTGATACACAATGAAGTCTTTATAGACTGCATAAGCTAAGAATAGTCGAATTGCTTCGAGCCTAGCCACAGGGGCAAAGGTTTCATCATAGTCTATGCCTTCCTCTTGTCTGTATCCCTGAGCAACAAGTCGAGCCTTGTTGCGGGTTACAGTTCCATGTTCATCTAACTTGTTTCTAAACACCCATTTGGTGCCTATAACAGTTTTGTCAGATGGTCTAGGAACTAGATTCCAAACTTTGTTACGAGTAAACTCAGTCAGCTCTTCTTGCATAGCGCTGACCCAGTTTGGATCTCTGAGGGCATCATCAGTCTTCTTTGGTTCTATTAAAGAGAGAAAATTTACAAAGAGACAGATATTACCTGAGCTTCGTCGTGTCTGAATACCTGCTTCGAGATCACCAAGAATTTGATCTATTGGGTGATCTTTGGTCCATCGCTGAGCAGGAGCATGATTGCTTAACTCAGAGGTTGGATCAACAATTGGAATGTTTATTGATAATGACGTTTGAGGTTCATCGGCAATTAACTGTTGAGAAGGATCATCAGAGAGGTTTTCAGACGAAGGTAGATTTGATGGTAGTAGTGTGTTTAGAGGTTCTGCTGAAACCCATGAGGTGGTTTCAGCGGTAGGATGTATAATGTTTGGATCATCATCAGCGGCTGGAGGATCAGAATGCTGATGGTTTGAGAAGAAAGGTTTTGTTTCTCTGTAGTGAGAAAGCATCCAAGCATTTAACTCTTCATTGTCAGCGATTGGTTTGGAGTTCGCTGAGCGAGTTTCATCAAAAGTGACGTGAATTGTTTCTTCTACGGTTTGTCTTCTTTTGTTGAAAACTCTGTAGGCTTTGGAGATGGAGGAATATCCTAGAAATATTCCATCATCAGCTTTTGGGTGGAACTTTCCAAGTTGATCTCTGTTGTTTAAGATAAAGCACTGACAACCAAAGATGTGAAGAAAACTGATAGAAGGCTTCCTTCCAAGAAAAAGTTCATAAGCTCTCTTACCAAATCGCTTTATTATCAGCGATCTGTTTTGAGTAAAACATGCAGTATTTACAGCTTCTGCCCAAAATTGAGTAGGGAGATGAGAATCGTTGAGCATTGATCTAGTAGCTTCTATGATTGTTCTGTTTCTTCTTTCAGCGACTCCGTTTTGCTGAGGTGTTCTTACTGAAGAGAAGTTGTGAGAGATTCCCTTGTTCTTAAAGAAATTGTTCAGGGAACTGTTTTTGAATTCAGTTCCATGATCACTTCTTATTGAGCGAACAGTAAGATTGTTCAGCACTTCCATCTTCTTCACAAAAGATATCAGTTCTTCTGGAGTATCACTCTTACAGCGAAGAAAGATAACCCAGGTGTAGCGAGAATATTCATCTACAATGACAAGTGTATATTTCTTTCCAGCTATTGATTGGATGTTGACAGGGCCAAACAGATCCATATGCAAGAGCTAAAGAGGGCTTGTCACTGAGGAAACTTGTTTCGACTTGAAACTAGTTTTTGTTTGTTTTCCTTTTTCACATGCTGAGCAGAGAGATTCTTTAGCATATGAGTGCTGAGGAAGACCAGAAACCAGTTCCTTAGATGAGAGAGAATTCAGGGTTTTGAAATTTAGATGATAGAGCCTTTTATGCCATAGCCAGTTGACATCAGAAGAGGCCTTAGAGAGAAAATATAAGTTATCAGTGATAGTAGAGTCCATATCTATTACATAGACATTTTCTCTGCGATGACCACTGAGAGCAAGTTTTCCTTTTTCATCTACCACTGAACATGCTTTCTTAGAAAAGCGAACTTCGTAATCTTTGTCACATAGCTGACTGATGCTTAGAAGGTTGTGCTTCAGTCCATCTACATAAGCGACTCTTCGAAAGGTAGTTGTCCCATTGCTAAGGACACCAAACCCTCGGGTAAATCCTTTTCCATTTCCACCAAAGGTCACAGAGGGACCTCTTTCTTCCTTGTATTCAGTGAGCAGGTTTCTTTGTCCAGTCATATGACGAGAACATCCACTATCGAGATACCAGATGCCCTTTGATCCCTGTACACATAAGGAAGATTAAGCGTTGTTTGGTACCCACTTTTTAATGGGTCCTTCAGAGTTAGTGAATAAGGAAGGTTCAGCTGTTTTCTTAGCAGATGAAGATTCAGCTTCAGTGGTAATCTTCACTCTGGTTAATTTCTTAACCTTAGTGGTATTTTTCACCTTGGTTGATTTTTCAACCTTGGTGACCTTCTCAGCTTTAGAGGCATTTTTCTTCACTTTAGCTATTTTATCAGATTTAGTGGCAGTTGGACATTTGCTTGCAATATGATCAGTAAAACCACAGTGATAACATTTTCTGTATCTGAAAGTGGTTTTAGGACCAGAAGTAGAAGGTTTTGCAAGTTTAAGATGAGCAGGTCCCGGTCCAAGAAGACTTTTCTCTTGAGATCTTGGAGGAATTTTCATTTCTTCAAATCTCAGTGGTTTAAGGTCAATCTTTAGCTTTGGAGGACAGAGATCAAAGATTTCTATCACAGAGCTAGAGGATTGCTTAGCTGAAGGTTTAGAAGGAACTTTCAGCTTTGCTTTCCTGGTTGCCTTCTGAGGAAGGAGAATGGACTTTCCTTTATCCGTAGACTTAGTGTCTTTGGATTTTTCTTCAGGAATGGGATTTGAAGAACAGGGATAGAATTGATTATAAGAAGTGTCAAAGGAGGTGACAAAAGTTCCAAACTTAAGCGAGGAACTTTCTTCCTTAGGATCGTCCTGAGGTGTCCAAAAACCAAGACCAGTTCGATCACTTTCAGGAGTTTGAGCTTTTATTATCTCAGAGATCTTTGTTGATGATTTGCACCATTTTTCAACATGAGCCTTTTCTACTTTTAGAGCAGCAATGGCTTGTTCGCGTTCAATGCTGATGATTTCATTTATAATGACTTGATCTTTCAACTTTTCTTCTAAAAGATTTAGTTCACTGATCTTTTCATGACATCTCTCTAGATCTTGAGTTAAATGTACATTTTTATTCTCAGCTTGAGTTTTGTCGTTTAGAGCATTATAAAGGTCAATTGTCAGCACATCAACAGCACGACTTCTCTCAGCTTCAGGCAGAGAGGGATTTGTGGAGATAGATACCTGAGATGATATGTAGCTCATAGAAGGTTCAGATGGTTCTTCCACTTCTTCTTTAATCTCAGCCATGAGGCAAAGATTAGCGACTTCTTCATCATCAGAAGATGATTCTTCTGATTCAGCCCAGTCATGTTCTTCAGCGATGAGACCTTTACCTTTTTGCTGATAGCTTTTCAGCTATTGATATTTGTTCTTCAGCTTATGGTATTTGTCATCACGGGATCTTCTTGAGGTAGAAGGTTTGAAGACCTTTTTCGACCTGCACTCACTAGCAAAATGTCCAATTTTTTCGCAGTTATAGCAAGTGGCAGTAGCCTTATCAACCGGAGTTGATTTTGGATTTTTAGTAAGAGAGAGAGGTTTACTTCTTCGGAAGTTACTCTTTCTTGCAAATCTCTTAAAAGAGTTTGTCAAGAGTGTTAAGGACTCATCAAACTCTGAAAGATCAGGGTCTGATAGATCCTCAGATTCAGAATCTAACTCAGTGATGGTGAGAGTAGATCGCTGAGATGGAATTATCTCTGAAGAGACTAAAGCAACAGGAGTACTTTTGGAGTCTTTAGAATCTTTTACAAGATTCTTCTTCAGAAGATTTGATTGCTCATAGTTGAGCAATATTCCATACAGAGTGCTTAAAGAGAGAGTATGTAAGTCTTTTGTCAGCTTAAGACATATTGAATAACTGTCCCAGCTTTCAGGAAGACTTTCTAAGAATTTTGTTAGGACCTTAGAATTAGAATAGGTCCTTCCAACAGTTCTTAGGTCAATGATTAGGCAGTTAAACCGCTGATGAATGTCAAAAAGAGATTCATTCTTACCAGCGATAAAACTTTCATACTGTCTTACCAAGTTAATCTTTCGAGTCTCTTGGATTTCAGTGGTGCCCTCGTATTGAACACATATGGTTTCCCACATTTCTTTAGAAGTTTTCAGAAGTTTTCAGATGCATGATGGAATGGAAAACTTCATCAGGCAGAGCCATTGAGATAATGGTATTTGCTCTTGCATCTATGCCTACCTTCTTTTTATCTTCATCACTCCACTGTCTTATTTCCTTAACGACATATCGTTCAGGGATAGCTTCAGTGGTGGCAGTAGCGGGAACCACAGCTATAATTCTAACAGGTTCATAGGGTCCGTTTTCTATATATTCAGGTATAGTAGGATCCGCACCTTCAAGAAATAGCATCATTCGATTTTTCCATAGAGAAAAGTTATCTCTGCTAAATCGAGGAGGTTTAGAAAGTGAACCATTATCATAGTAGTTTGTGTTTGTGTTTAGTGCCATTTTAGAATAGCAAGGAAGAGTATACAGCAAGATCTTGTTTATTAGTTTAAACAACCTGGCTCTGATACCACTTGTTGGTCCCGGAGGTGCTTAACAAGTTTGTAGAAGGGGGGGTTGAATACAAACACAGAAATTAAAGTTTAATAAATTGTTTATTGATAAATCAAAAATACAATTTACAAGTTTGTTCCGGAATAAGATTAAGACAGACTTAATCTAAACAAACTTAAGAAACACTAAGATGATTGCACAAGAAATTCAGAGAATGGGGAATTAAGAGATATAGAAAACAATGGTTTCTATATGGAGTTCAAGGATTGAGCACACCTTCAGATGAAGGGGTGAACTTCCTATTTATACCCTATGCATTAAATGCATGGCAGGGTACTTTACACGTGGCATTCACAGATTGGCTTTGGGAGTCTGAATTTTGGGAGACATGCTTTCGGCCGGGTCATGAATAGTGTAGTTGACAGAGTTGTTGTACGTATGGTGGCAGAGACATGTCCGTTCTGACACATAGTACTAGTTTGTGCAAGGATAGACAAAAGGAAACTTGAGGCATAAGCTTTGTGATCGATTGATCGCTGAGTATCTCTTCTTGCAGAGATAAAGAGGTTCAGCTATCGCTGAAGCTTTTCCTCATGTTCCTTCGCGTATATGTAGAGTTGTCTTTGCTTCACTGATATCCGCATCAGGTCACTAGTAGACTTCTCTTTGTCCAGCAGCTTTGTCTTCGATTCAGCTATGAACATATGTTGACGCGACACTTGTCTTCAGGGATTACGTTGGCTGTTTACTTCATAAACTATCAGTGATAACTGAACAGACTCAGTCTAATCACTGATAGTGAAACACTAATACATAGAAATGCTTATAAGAAAGACTATCAGCGATAACTGAACAGACTCAGTCTGATCGCTGATGGTGAAACACTAATACATATTAAAACGTAATTTTCACTAAGTATAGAAGAGGGTCTTTATCAAACCACTGAGAGAGTTTGGATCAACATATTACCAAAGGCAACATGCCCACCATCAATTTTCTTGAAATTCTTGAGGCATGACATGTTCCCTGTCATGTGCCTTGAGCAACCACTATCCACATGCCAAATGATCTTCCCCTTGAGCTGCTGGTTGCCCTGCACATAAGATTAAACAATTAGTATTGATTGGGGACCCAATCCAAAGTGGTCTTGGGTCTCCCTTTCTCATCAAAGTATGGTGGGTCTGAAATATGCCAAGGATGGTTACTACTTCTAGTTCAACATGGTTACTACTTCTAGTTCAACATGGTTACTACTTCTAGTTCAACATGGTTACTACTTCTGAAGTTAATATTCATCATGGTTACTACTTCTGTGGTTAATGTTGCCAGTTGTAGTTAATGCTGCTGGAACAAAGTTAATGCTGCTAGAAGAAAACAGTTAATACTTCTAGTTAGTACTTCTGTGATTAATACTTCTAGTTAATGCTGCTAGAAGAAAACAGTTAATACTTCTAGTTAGTACTTCTGTTATTAATGCTGCTAGTTGATGATTAATGTTGCTCAACAAGATTAGTACTGCTAGTTCAAAGTTAGTACTGCTTGAAGAGATTAATGTTGCTGAGCATGGTTAGTACTGCTAGAGTTAACACTGCTCAGTGTATTAATGCTGCTGAAGAATAATACTGCTTATGTGATAAAGAATTCGCATGGAAGGATGACAGCTGGATGGACTGAAGATTATGGAAAGCTTGGAGATAATGATGGAAGATATTCTGAAGATATTTTATTAATTGTAATTAGCTTTTATCTTCAGTATATATATTGTATTGTTTAGAATTGTTAGATAACTTTTGAGAATTATTCATTCATTCTAAGTTTTAGAGAAAATCAACCTCAAGGCATAGTTCCTAATTCTAGAGAAGTAGAATTCGTATTGGTGAGCCTGTTCATCAATATTGAGGTTGTGTGTTTAATCTTGTAACTTCAAGCATTCAATACAAGTTTGCAAGTTATTAATCATATACTGTTTTGTTTACTGTTTTATTGAATATCAAAGTGTTATTCCGCAACTTCTTTGATATTAGTTTCTGAGAATTTATTCTTGTTAAGAATTCGATCCTGACAAAGTTCTTACATTTCTTTTTGATGAGGTTTTTAAACTCAGAGCACTCTTTATTGGAGTACTTTGTCAATATGATTGGCTTAGCAGCACTAACACTAGAAGCAGTACTAACTTTGGAAGTACTAACTGAGTTAGCAGTACTAACAGGTTTAGCAGTACTAACCTTGTTAGCAGCACTAACGGAGTTAGCAGTATTAACTTTTGAAGAAGTACTAACAATGTCAGCAGCACTAACATTGTTAGCAGTAGTATTACTTCTAGCAGCACTATCATTGTCAGCAGCACTATTTGTAGTAGCAGTACTAACAGTTTTAGTGCTTTTAGGAACCCACATATTGACACTTTCTTTAACAGACTTTTTCTTCATGTGGCTTTTAGATTTAACAGATTTCTTAGGCACATGGTTCTTTTCAATCTTCCTATAACCCAAGGGTTTTTGCATAGGTCTTTGAAAATTCATCCTTTGGTTTATAGGATTGAAATAACAGTATTTGGCAAGATGATTCAATTTGCCACAGATAAAACAAGGTTTTGGTCTATTGATTTTACTCAGATCAACCCCTTGTTTTTGTGCCCACTGATTATTCCAGTTTCTTTGATTTCCCCTCTTCTTATCATGTTTTAGGGGCTCATTCTTCTTACATGCACACTGTTTGCAAGGACCTGGATTCACAACTGTGGTCTGTTTGTAATGGACCTTACCAGACTTTCCCTCTGTCTTCTCTATGTCCTTGGATTTGATCCAAGCCCTTCCACAGTCCTCATTGGTGATAATGTTATTCTCTAGAGGAATCTCACCACTCACTTTGTTCTCCTTACTCTTACCAACCTCTTTCTCAGTCTTATCCTTAACAACTACCTCATCTAAGGGCTCTATCTCAGTGGCTCCCTCAGGCAGTTCCTTCCTATCTTTGGTTTCTAGCAAGTCTGAAGTAGGAGGAATGTAGTTGTTGTTATATGGTGGAGGTGTGGCATTGTACCCAATTCCTCTTCTTAATTTGTCATGAATCTGGGTTTGTAGTAAAGAGTCCATTGCTTTAGAAGCATTGGAAAACTTTTCCACATCAAGCTTAACCTTGGTTAGCTTCTCTCTTAACTTTTCACTCTCCTCTTTAGATTTGGTCAGTTTAAGTTCTAGATCCTTTTTCTCCCACTTCCAGTAATTGGTGTCATATGAGTGTTGGAGTTCATTGGCTTGAAAACCTTTAATTTGTTCCTCAAATCTCTCAACAATTCTCACATAGTCTTTTATGTCCTTTTCTAATCTCTTAAGGTCATAACTCATCTTCTGGTTGTGATCCCTGTACCTTTTAACAGTGTCTATGCAAGATTTAGAACAGAGATTAGAACTTACCTCAGATGGGAGATCAGATACTTCAGCCATCAGTGCTTGATTTTGGATAGCCTCTTCTGCTTGATCACTCCAGTCAAACCCCATTCCTTGTTGAGAAACAAGGGCTTGAGCAGAGTTTCTGTTATGGTTGAGGTTTCTAGACTGTGCTTGTTGGTGGTTGTTGTTGTGAGACACTCCACTTCTGCATTCCCTGGCAAAGTGTCCCTTCAGATGGCATTTGTAGCACTCCACCTTTGATTTATCAAAACCTGCCCCATCTTCTCTTCTTTGGGAGAAGTTGTTCCTTCCCGTCCTCTTTATGAACTTCTTCACCCTCATGGAAAGCATGACCATCTGCCATTTGATATACATCTCTTCAAGATCATCAGGATGAAGTTGTTCTAAGTCATCATTAATCAAAGAGGAATTTCCATGGCTGGAAAGAAAGGCTTCAAACACAGACTCAGTGCCTTTTTCTGGATTGGCTCTATTAGCAGCATTAACTGATTCAGGGTTAGTAATAGAATCAATTGATGCTGAAAGGAGTGCAGCATTGTGAATATATCCAGAAGGCTTATTCTTTGCCTCCACCTCAGCTTCAAATACTCTAAGATCATTGTACAGATCATCAAGTTCTTTCTCTTCCAATTGTTCATTCTGTCTGAATGAAACAGTGTACATGGTCCATTCATCTCCAAGGGACCTTAAGAACTTTATGTTTACATCATCTTGATCAATTTGTACTCCCATAGTAGCTAGTTCACCAATCATCTTGTTAAACCTTTCAAAAGTTTGAGTCATGGACTCATTCTTAGTTGACATAAAGTTCTCATACTGCTGTTTCAAGATTGCCTTTTGATTTCTCTTGGTACTTTTGGTACCAGAGAATCTCTTCTCTAGAGCATTCCAGAGCATCTGTGCATCAGTTCAATTACAGAATTGGTGTTGATACTCATTGGGAATGGCCAAGAGCAGAGTGCTCAAGGCTTTCATCTCTGTCTGCCTTATCTTTCTTTCTGCATCTGTCTTTGGTGGGGTTCTTTTTCCATCTTCACCAATCTTTCCTGCATCAGATGGGTCATTCTCAATGATGTCCCACATGGAGTAATCTGTGAGGAGAATGTATTGCTTGATTCTAATCTTCCACATGTCAAATTCATTGGATCTGAGCATTGGAACCTTTGAGACCAGAGTACTGTTGATTCAACTGTATTTTCCATGATGAATAAGATTTCTGAGAATACTAGCTTTGATACCACTTGTCAGGATCTTAATTCTAAACAAGAATAAACACTTAGAAACAATATTAAAGGAGTTTGCGGAATAACACTTTAATATTCAAAGATCAAAGAAAACAGTGAATCTGAATAACAACTTGTAAACTTTATTGAATGATTATAAAGCTACAAGATTCAACACTCAACCTCAATATTGATGAACATGCTCACCAATACGAATTCTACTTCTCTAGAATTAGGATTACAAACCTTGAGGTTGATTCTCTCTTTGAAAACAAAAAAATCAGAATTAAGAATTCATTTTTCTATCAATTCTAAACTATTCTATATATACTGAAGATAAAAGATAATTACAAATAATAAAAAATCTTCAAAATAATTTTCCATCTTTATCTTCAAGCTTTCCATAATCTTCAATCTTGATCTGCACGAATCTTGATTATCTCATAAGCAGCACTAAGTCTTCAGCAGCATTAATACTTTGAGCAGTATTAACCTTCAGCAGTACTGACTACTAGCAGTACTAAAATTGCTTAGTAGTAGTAATCTCCTCTAGCAGCATTAACTTCAAAAGTAGTAACTTCAGAAGTAGTAACTTCAGAAGTAGTAACCAAGTTCTTCTAGCAGTATTAACTGTACTTGTGCATTTCTGAATTTCCCAACAAACTCATTTTATTTTCATCTTTTTAATTAAAAAATGTGAAAATAAAATAAGTGGTGAATAGAGGGGTTGCATGGGTTGCACCATGTAAAAGGTTGCATAATAACCTACCCCTATATATATATATATCATCAAGAGTTTAACTAACAAGCATGTGGTGATTTTAATTAATTTTGGCTGTATATATATCTTATAGTAATTCGGAATCGAAAAGACGGTTGTTGTTACATTTTATAAGAGGAGTTGGTCCAACTGTTTCTCAACTACTACTCATTCATGTAGTGATTGATTAGCCTTGTTAAGAATGTACTTGGAGGGCTACTTGCCACTTGGGTAGTAGGTCCTTAATTAATTTCGAATTCTTTTTATTTTGTTTAGTATGTGGAATTAATTAATATTGTTTAATACGTGGAATAGGAGAGGACAAAACTTGTTGTGTCATGTTTGGTGTGACGATAAGACAGGGATATGACAAGATTGAGTGCAACAAAAATGCATTTTTTTTATCCCACCAAAATAAATAGAACAAAATTAAGGGAGATATAACAAGATTGATAAATTACTAAAATACAATCATATGTCAAATTAAAACCCTAAAATCTTATACAACTCTTTCATCCGACTACCTTAGTCTCACCAGCCTAGCCTAGCCCAGTCCTATTTTATCCAGTCCTATATGCATACCATAATAGATATAGGACACCATAGACATACTAATAACTTGTACATGTGATGTAGTTTGTACTGTAGAATTGGGATGTATTTATATGAGCCAACCACATGGTAACATTTATAAATGAAGAAGCCCCTCCATTCCTTGTGTTGGTTGAAACATCTCTGTTCTCCTTCTAAAGTGCATGCCAGCCTGCTTTTATATATAATTGTTGGATAGGCTACAACCACATATCCTAACGCTAAACATTAAATCCTAAATTCTAACGATAAAACTCAAAAAATATAACGGGTTAACCCAGCGGTGGACCAGGGTTTTTGTCGAATGGTTGCACCTTAAAGGTGGATTAAAGGTCTGCAAAGTCATCCAATAATATATGCATATATTTAGTCGAATTCCGCCATTTTGAATGATTTTTTAAGTTTTTTGATTGATTCGAAGAGACTTTTTCGGGGTTTTTTGTTGATTTCGAAAAACTTTTTCACTTTTTTTGTTGAAGTTTCTTGTTTTTTCTAGTATTATGAAATACCACTTAGGGTCTGTTTGTTAGGAGCTTAATGAGCTTAATGGGACTCACAGTTTATTCGGTCAGCTATACATGACTGTTTGGTAGTGGCTTAATGATATAGAAAGTGGCTTATTCATTAAGTTTCTATGGGGGAGCTTTATGCAGAAAGCCAAGTTTTTTCCAAACTTGATCATCCCAATTAAAAAACACATTCCTTCTATCTATGAAAAAACTCTCTCAAACAAAAAATTTCTCAATCTATACAAACAGATTAATTCACAGAGACAACTTTATCTATACAAAACTTAATGGAAAAACCAACCAAACAGCCCATTAGTTTAGCGAATACACCTTTTATATCAAAAAAAAAAAAAATCTACTTGTGGTTCATTGGTCCACCCCTAGGTTAATTATGGGCATACCATTATTAAAACTTGGTCATTTATGAATCTATATATAATTAAAGGTGGACTAATTAACATAACTCAAATAAAAATATGTGGTCGAACAACGATGAAAGTCGGCCAAAGAAAAAATAAAAATGAAGCTATTGCTAGCTAGTGTTGTCACGTCATAGGCTTAAAGTTTTTTAAAAGACGAATTTAAATGAGAACGAAATTTGTTATTGTTGTCGAGTGTTATCTGTTTAGCTTTGGATTCTGTTTTATTAATTATTACAAGATTATGTATGGATTATAATTAATTAACAAATAATAATAATAATAATAATAAAATGTATGTATTGGTGGGAGTAGATTCGAACATATATCTGTGTCTTAAGGAATCAAATTCAATAAATCAAGGTTGAGGTCAAAATGAATACAAGAACAGTTAAAAATCAATCATTCCCCTAAAATACAAAACTTTGTTTGTTTATCGATATTAATTCTAACTAAGGACTCATTCACCAAACGTTTACCGGATAAGCATGATAATGATCGATTAAAAATCTTTACACGGTAAGAGAAATAGCAAGAATCCAGAATCTCACCACCTGGTAAGTGAGAAAGGGATTGTAATTTACCAAACACGTACAGGTAAGCGTTTACCAGCAAGAGTCATCACGCTCACTTAACTTATTTAGTGACATTTCTGACCATCAAAATTAATTGTTGGTAAGCATCTATATCACTCAGTAAGTGTTTACCGAATAATTAAAAGTCACCACACTCACTTACGGGGTATAACTCGATAAGGTAAATGAAGATGATGACTCTTACTGCTAAATGTTTACCCGATAAACATTTAGTAAAATTATACAACTATTATTAATAAAAATTACATTTGTTGATAAAAAAAAACTAAATTTTACTTGATACATATACAAAAATGTGATATGTGACACCTTTAATTCTAATTATTTATTTATTTATTTATTATTCTTGAGCATTTTGCAGGCCACCCACATGCCATGAGTTTATTTATGTTTCCTCTTGAATTAAATCAACTCTCATATTCTTTCTTTCAAAAAATAAGTATAATCACATTTTTTTCTTTATACCATACATATCCTACACGCTGGAGTTGTCCCAGGTGGAATTATTACAGTGAGCTGGACTTGTAAAGCTGAGTTGGCCACTATATATAGCCACCATGTGCATGCAGGTGATTGAACCATCTAATCTCATAACAATGTACAAATTTTTAATGCATGATGTACTAATATCAATTATATTGTTTTTTTTTTTATCAAAACTTTAAGCATGAAAAAATAAATCACCTAAAATTCCGTATTATATTATATCAACGTGATAAGAACTGTATGTACATAACGAAGTCTGTTGTGGTTCAAGTGCATATATTTCTTGCTCACAAGATAACAATAATATCGAGAAGTCAGATCACTAAAATGTGATTTACATATTGCTTTATTCGTGTGAGGTAGAATGCATATATATACACATGAACCATCTATGGATCCCATTGTACATATTCTCCCTAATTGCTATTGGACGACACTAAATCTTCGAGAGAAACCGAGATGGTACTGCTATCAGAAGATTCAAACTCGAGATCCTCAAAACCCCAAAACTCATCATGCTCTTCTAGTTTTTCGTCGGGCATTTTCCATCTGTTTTTATCGATTTCTTCTTCAAACATCACCTCAAGTACCTATAAAACAAGAATAGGGATTAATTAATCTTGTATCAATCAAACAATATTATATATAATTCTAAATTGTTAAAATTCCTACAATTATATAGAATAAAGAAATAACTGAAATATAAATTATACAATCAAGAGACAGTAATGTAATAAATAAGTCCCAAATAAAACAAAAAGAAGTGCACAGTGCACAATCCTAAAAGTTGTAAAAGTAGTTAATTAATGAAGAAAAAGCAAAATCCCAATATTTTGACTATGTGCACCACAATAAATTCATTAAAACGATGTAGTTTTTCTGTTGATTACGTGGTCTAAATATTTTTGTTAAAAGACTCGAGACAGAATTATTTATATTATCTATCGTTGTGCCATTCTTGATATATAATTCATTAAGCATATCAATTATAAAATGTTAACTCATGATATATATCTTATGTATCACCAAATCATAACCGATTATATATATATATATATATATATATATATGGAGAGAGAGAGAGGGAAGTTCCATTAACAAAACCCAACTTGATTAAAATTCAGGAACAATCCATAGCATACCACAAGTCTCTCTTCATGATAAATATGGAGGTATTATATGATATGATATGTTATTCATCATGAATTATATATATACGATGAATATGACACGTGGATGATAGTTATTAAGTTCCTAATCAATTTTAGGTTCCTAACCATAAAAACCATTTGGATTAAAATAATGTATATTTTAATAAAATTAATGAGACTAATTATTCTTGGTCACATGGATGTGGAATACAATTAGGAGGTAGGTAAAATGGAACATTCAATAAAAATAAAAATAAATATATTTTCAAAATAAATTACATGCAAAAACAAACTAAATTTGGTCTTATTGTAATTTTGATGAGTAGAAGACAAATGCTAAAGACGTGATACAAAACTTATTTGCGTTCAAGCAAGTACACAGGGGTTGGATGGGGAAGATGTTGACCAGACGATGTAGAATTTTGCAAGAAACTTTTTAATATCATTTTGATATATAGAAAACCTTAATTTACATAGAAAAATTGATCTTTAGGGATACAGGATTTTGGACCTCTATAAATGTTTGTTGGCTCTTTCATCCTCAAGGCCACAAACTAACATTATATACGAATTACAAACCCCTTGGAGAGCCCCTAGCAAGATCCATGAATCATGATTCATTGATTCTAACCAGGGACGGACTTACAGTTGTGGCGACGGTGGCACGTGCCACCGTATCATTTCTTCGACGAAGGGTAAAATTTTTACGTTTGTGAAAGGTGCAACCGTATCGTTTTTGAGTATACTACCGTATTTTTTTTCGAAACTTCAAAGGTGCACCAAATCCTAATCTGAAAGCCCAATTCTTCACTTCTATTCTAGCCCAACTCTTGAAATCAACCAAAAAAACCGTAAAAATCTCTTGAAATCAACCAAAAAACCCGAAAAAAACTCTTAAAATCAACCAAAAATACCGAAAAAGTCTCTCAAAATCGATAAAAAAAAAAAAACTTAAAAATGTCTCGAAATCAAGCAGAAAACTTTAGAAATCCCTCGAAACGGTGAAATTAGGCTAAAAATACATCGGACGATATTGATCGCCGGTAAAAAAATTAAGACATGTCGATAAAAATCGTATGAAAAATATGGTGCCACCGTATGGAAAAGTTGTTGTGTCCGTCCCTGATTCTAACATCAATTTATTTATGATTAAAGATAAAATATATATATATATATACATACATATATATATATATATATATATAAGCATGTTCAATTGCAAATTTTGAACTGGATGACAAAGAATAGTGCACCATGTGTCTTATATATTCACGGGATATTCATCATAATTGGTGTAACATTTATCATGAATGTTATAAAAATTTCACATTTAAAATTAATGATGAATGGGGTTCATTATTCATGATGATGAATATATTCTTTAGTTCACAACGAAAAACAGGTTTGCAACTGAACTGTTCTATATAAAATGTGTGATAGATAAAGGAGTTGGAAGGATTGCATCATGTAAAAAGTTACATAATAACCCTATATATATATATATATATATATATATATATATATATATATATATATGTGTGTGTGTGTGTGCTCTTTTTGAATATGTTAGGAAAAGACAAGCAATATTATGGTATGGTGTTAAATGGAGTCATGAAGGGACGAGAAAATATATTTTAGGGTCATTAATTATCCACTTATTTAATTTAGGTGAAGTTACATTCAATTCATCTATATATAATTAATTAAAGAAAACTTCATATAAACTGCCAAAACTCTACAAGCATATACTTTTGCGCTTGCGCATGGTCCCCTTGGCATGGTTTCAAGCATCAAGAATGAGCAACATTGAAAGTGACAACATTAAAAAAAAAATACATACATATATTCACCACTTGATATAAATTTCATTTATTTATTATTTCTATATATCTTTACTAACTTCAAAATGGTTATTTTATCTTATTATATATATATCGGTGATTATTTAATTCTAGTGATTATAAAAATGTTTAAGCACTTCGAAAAAGAATACAGACCTCACTCATTGTAGGTCGCCATGCGGAGGATGCTCGGATACAGAGAGAAGCTGCAAAGGCGAGTCTACTGAGTTGTGAAAAATCGTAGTCTCCTTCAAGCCTTGGGTCCACAATCTTTTCGACCTCTCCTCGGTTTAGTATTGGTTTCGCCTATACAATTATAAAATTTAAATCGATTAAACTACGTATATATGTATGTATATAATTTATTTTTGAGTTTTACGGATTCAATTAAATTATTTGTTTGCTTACCCAACCATGCAAGCTTTGATGTGACCCGTCGACGGATTTCTTGCCAGATAAAATTTCAAGTAAAAAAACCCCGAAAGCGAAAACATCGGTTTTCTCATCCACGACACCATGCATAAAATACTCCGGTGCCAAATGTCTGTAAATATATGTCGACAAAGACAATATTAACAAATGTATGTACAAAATCAAAAAAAACAAAAAAAAAACAAGTGAAATTACCCAAATGTCCCTTCGATTGGGGCAATCGAATGGTGTGTCCATTGTGAAGGAAGCCATTTCGCAAGCCCAAAATCCGATATCTAAGAAGAAAGAAATTGTTCCAACTTTAATCTTGTGAAATTTAAGGAAAAGTTTCATATAATTACGACATTAATTTTGTGAAAATCATTGAAAATGTTGCATGTGTATACAAATCTTCTTTTTCCTTTTATCTGTCTATTTTCTATGAGCGAAAAAGCAAGTTAATTACATACCTGAGGCTCAAAATCTTTAGTGACCAAAACATTGGATGCTTTAATGTCGCGATGAATTATTCTTCTTGGACATACTTTGTGCAAGTAATGAAGCCCCCGGGCGGTCCCGATTGCAATCTTGTATCTCGTGTTCCAGTTCATCATCTGTAAATTCTCGTCTAACCAAAACAAATAAGACAAAACAGATATTTTATTACAATTTTTCAATAATAATTATTTAAAATATACATGAAATAATTACACCGTACACAAAAAAATTATATATTTTACAACATGTTGGGTCATGATTAAAAGGGAGAAATCTTCCAAGCATAAATTTAATCTTGTTTTTAATGACAAGTAAATAGTCTTTTGTCATTTTACAAACTTTCAGTATCACATCATCCATAATTTAATTATATAATTGAAGCACAGTGAATGTTTACTGTTTTATATTTATATGGTAATTATTTACCGTTGAAATTTTTTATAATGACGATTCTGTAATCTCATTGCAAATTAATAATTGCATTTGTTAAAACACAAATAATAATAATAATAATAATAATAATAATAATAAAAATAAAGCAAAGCGTATGGCAATGAGCAATTCTAACCTTCGTGCTTTTTTTAAAAGAAAGGACCATCGAAAACCGCTTAAAAAAACTCATTTTGACGTACTTTAATGATTTAATTTGTATTTTAACAAGTATAATAGTTAGTTTGTAATAAAACTACAATAAAAAAGAACTAATTTGCGCCACTTTTTACATTCAAGAAACAAATCAAGAAAATGTTGGGAAAGTAGTAGTACCATGAAGAAGAGAAGCCACAGAACCTTTGGAGGAGAATTGAAAGATGAGATAAAGACCATTGTCAATGCAACAACCCAAAAGAGATGAAACATTTGGATGATTTACATGACCAAGTGTTCCTATTTCTGTCAAGAACTCTTTCTCTTTCCTCTCATCACATGATATTTGTGTTAGTCTTTTCACAGCAATTGTTTGTCCATCTTCTAACACCCCTTTGTAAACCTCTGCATACCCTCCTTTACCAACCATGTTTTCTGCAATACCCATGTAACAAAACGTTAATATTACCAAAAAAAAGATTAAACCCACAAAAAAAGATTGAGTTTTTATAGGTACCCATCAAAGAAATTGGACATTTAACGACATTAATCCATATAAAGATTCAAACTTTGCAACTTTTATTCATCCTCCACTTGGTTTATTGTTGGGATTCAAACAAAATTCTTTTCTATGGACTTCCATCATTCAATTATTCCATTTTTTCCCTGCGTTTTTTCTTTTTTGAAAGGTGTCTAGGCTATGCCTAGACTAATCCCTGCAAATTATATATGACCGCAAGAAATCAGCCCTGAAACTCAGTGGCCATAATTATTGTGTACGTCTGAATTCAAACCCTGGAAAGATGTGATATTCCTGTGTTTTATTGGGTCTGATCCAAGTTCATGTTACAAAAAAACTGTCAAAACGAACAGAACAACAAACCTCTTGGACCAATGTTGACTTTAAATCAAATTAAAGAAAAAGTGAAGTTAGTAGTGACCATTTGTTGTAACATGTAACTTGTTGGAAAAAGAGAAGGAAACCTATACATCTATGGTTTTGAAAACACTTGAACTTAACTCATTTGGACCATTGGTCCAAAGGTGAAGTTAGGCAAAAGAAAAAAAAAAGACTTGATTTTTATGGAATTACCTGAACAGAACCCATTTGTGGCAACATAAATCTCTTCAAAAGAGAAGCATTTCCAGGTGGGTTTCTTGAAAGACTCTGTTTCTTCATTGTTGTATGCTTCTTGTTTCATAAAAATGCATTCTTTTGGCAAATCTTCTAAGCTCTGACGCTTCATGGAGAACAGCCTCTTGAAGCTGCCTGTTCTAATATACCTCATTTTCTTCTCCAATCTCTTTTTCTCTCTCTCTCTCTCTCTCTAGGGTAAGGATTAAGGAGACATTTTGCAGAGATAATTTGAAGTTTTTGATGGGAGAATGAAAGTTTGTTTTAGGGTGGATGGGGGTTTTAAATGCTTTGGGGGATTTTTTATTATTAATTTTTTTTTTTTGAGGAGGGGTGGGGGAGGAGCAGTTGTGTTAAGATGAAGCTGCTCAAAACCCGGGTCAATGGGTCAAATCTTTGGACCCATGAGGATTGAATTCAGAGCTAGTGCTGGCAAATCCAAATCATTGTTGAATCCGGTTATGGACCCATCAATTATTTGCTTCTTATGCCCCTTTTGATTAAAAGTATATTGTCTCCTTTGTTTGTACTATCTGGATTATACCAAGTACAAATGTTGTCAAAAACAAACCATTTTCATCCATTAAAATTTAGTAACTTTTACCAAACTCAAATGAATATGGGGCGTTTGGTTTGATGGAATGGTTTGAAGGTCTTTGGATTTCGTGGAAGGATTTGGAATTGGAGGGATTTTGATTTGAAAAGATTTGAAATGTCTGGTGTGTTTGGGTTTTAGGATTTAGAATTGGAAATGAATTCTATTCTTTATAAATTAATTTGTTAAAGCAAATTATAAAAATAACTAAATTACATTATTATTAATTAATTATTGGAAATCAAACGTTTTTTACATATTTTAAAATATTATTATATGTAAATCATTTGAAATTCTTTGAATTCCCAACCATCTCCACATGATTTTGAAATCTTATGTTTGAGGGATTTCAAATCTAAATAATCCTGTAAACCAAACACGGGATTGGAATGGATTTGAAATCCAAATCCCCCCAAATCTATTTGATTCCTGCAAACCAAACGGATTAGAGTTTTTTACGTTAATTAGACACGATCAATTTTTGTTGTGTATGTTGGAACATTTGTTCTCTCTTAAATAATTTTTTTAGAGAGTAATATGGAGTTCAACATATCAAACATGGTATCAGAGTCAGGATTTAACATTTATAGAGACTCGACACCTTGATGCACCATATCCGTCTAGCATCCATTGAAGAGAATAAAATCATGTTTGCCCAAAATTCACCGTTCCCACCCTGCCTCACCAATCAGGTGAAGACACATCTTTATTTCATTTAATATAATTTTATTTAATTCATGTTTATCTTCTTTCTCTGGCAATATGTATTCACCTAATTGGTGGACAGAGAAGGGATGGCAAATTTTCTTCCCATTGAAGGGAGCGTGTTTGAATCCTCCAATTGGCTAGACATGGTATTTTTCTCTTCAATGTATGTTGAAACATTTCTTCTCTATTTAAGGGTTACTTTCAAAAGTAATTTAAAAAGGCTTCACATATCAAACACATATTTCTCAATGTATGTTCTTTTTCAATGGTATCAACTAATTTCTTATAATTCTTAAATTGTAACTTTATTATTTTTTTTATAAGTTTAAGTTGTATTCATCACTGAATATTACGGAATATTTTTTAAGATTTTGATTCATGAATTTGTTTTTAGTAAAATACAAATTGTATTGAATCATAACTTGAAGTTTGATTAACGATCATGTTATCTTTTGTTTTACTTTTTACGTATTAATGTTTAAATAATAGTATATAACTTTTTTAGACTCGAAATACTATTTTCAAGATGATAAAAAATTGATAGTCTGCCAAATCGATCTTATCTATAATGAATCTTGTGTAAGATCTTAACATGTCACACATGAATCAGGTGAGAAGCTATCGAGCAAGTAGTTATCCATAGTGTGTCAAAAACATGTATTTTGAATAATTACAGTGTCCTAAGAAAATCAAACCAAACTATATATGAGGGTTGTTATTTGCACCCCCTATAGTTAGTGGGTGCAATTAAAAGGAACATTAAATCACCTAGAAATTAGAAAAAAAAAACATCATTTCATTCACTCTTTCTCACTTATGCTAGGTCTAGAGGGATAAGATGCAATTACATTTAAGACCTATAGCATCGTCCTAATTCCTAAGTGTAGGGTCATAAAACACTAGTGTCTCGTACAGATTTTATGAGGTAAATGTTTTAGTTGAAATGAATGTATTTCTCGACAATAAACATCTTTATTTCAAATCAAAATTCAAAATCTTATAATGCATGAGAGCTAAAACTCGTGAACATAATTCCGTTACCATTACATGTATGAGGTTATTGAATATAAGTACATTAATAGTTGATCATCCATTCTTATACATGTTTTGGTCTTTATTCTCAAATTTGGATGAAACTCATAATTTTACATTTGTAATTTAGGAATAACATATTTTATCAAAAAAGTTGTATTTTTTGTTTGAATAAGAACATAGGTTTACTGTCTGTTTGTTTTTTCTTGATCAGTTTAATGACTTGTTTGTTCAGTCATTAAGTAGTGTTTGTTTTTGTCTCAATTTTTACGCTATTGTTGCAAATGGGTGAATTGGACAATTCACTATGTATCTTGATCATCTAATTTTAGATATATTTTAATATAAAAAATCATCCATCATGAGAGATTTTGTAAAATTTATATATAGAGAGAGAAGGTTCAAACGAGAAGTTAAACATTTTGCGAGAAGACAAAAAGTGTGATATCATATATGATATACAAGTTTAATCATATATGATTAAATGCATGTTACATTGGCAATACATAGACGATGATTAAATACACCCACAGGTCGTGTAATCATATATGATATCATACTTCTTACCTTCTCGTAAAATGTTTAACTTTTCGTATAATTAATTATTCTCCTCTCTCTATGTATATAATATGGGGATTGGTTTGGTAAAAGGTTGGATGAAGTTAGGATTAGGGAGGGTGAGTTGGGTTAGACTACTTTTGACAACCATATGATGATGAAGCAGGTTTAGGGGTAGGTTAGCGATTTCCCAATTATTGGCTCTCTTTTAAATGTATCCACTCTTTTACTAAATATTACCTTTCTTCTTTAAGAAAATTAAATAAATAAACTACAAACTTTGTCTAGGTGCTATTTGGTAGCATTTTTGTAAGTTCAGTTAATATGAAAAATATTGTTATTTTGATGTAAAATCAATTATTTTGTCTCGTTTTTAAAATGTATCATAGTCGTTGTAGTTAAGGTATTTTGGTCGTTTCATCTTAATTTTTTATTTATAATACATTGAGCAATAAAATTGTGAATGTATGAGATACAAATAGAAAACATAAAATTGTTTGTAGGATAACAAAAGAAATAACTCCTAATTTTCGAATTACTGATCCTTCTAATTTAGTCCATATAATGTCGAGAAGTTGCGGGATGCCCTGAATGAAAAGCATTACTCTGTCTGGATCACGGTCTTTGATTTCATTATTTTGTGTTGATAGTGCTAAGGCATGGATTTATTTTATGCATCATGGTGTTCAATTTTATTTTGTAGCATTGTCAAACTCTATATAATTTGTTTTCGCTATTAATCGTTTTATTTGGATCTTCTAATTAAAAAGGGTATATTTCTCGTAACACTGTTAGTTATGATTTTATATTATAAATCATAACAGATATTGTCATTATTTTATAAAACAAACGTCTAATTTTTAGTTTGACTTTCAAACAAAATATTTTTAAAACTTATTATCAATATCAACTTAAATTAAACGTATATCTATTTGATAAACGATAATCTCACTAAGGATGACAAGATGATGAATCGGGAATTTGGGATGGACAATATAAAGGCTAGAAGAAGGCAAACAAAGAGCGATGTTTTTCTTTGAAACCCTATGTATCCCTCCGAATTCATATTCAAATTGTACGACATATATTTGTACTTGTAATAAATTGGGTGAACTACATATAAACCAAAATCCATTGCCATTGTATATATATGTCTATATGATGTTTGAATTTTGGAATAATCCAATAATATGTTACTTAAAGTTTTATCAAGTAATCAAAAACGAATTTTATTGTAACAAATCTAATCACACCATGAAAATAAATTCTAGTGCAACTATCGGCTCGCTTCTAATGCATATCAACTATATACAGTTGAAATAATATTTTAAGAAGTTCGGACTTAAAACCGCCAAAATTTGATGAACATGAAGTACATTCACGATATTTCCTTTTCTTTTCTATAGGAATAAATTACAAAATCATTCTTGGGGCTTACCAAAACTTTGGTTTTCGTTCCTATCATTTCGAAATTACAGTTAAGGAACATCAACAAGACTTCAATTTCGTTGCATAAATCATTTTTCCACGTTTGGGCGTTAAGTGCCTTGTGCAAGTCACGTGAGGGGCATCTTGGTCATTTCTCATAGTTTTTTTATGAAATAAGTTTCGTTTCCAAGTGTTTAATGCCTGAGTACAAGACATTGGAATATTTATATAAATATATGGTAATAACCATGTTTATTTTGAAATAAAGTTTAGTAGTGGGCTAGTGTGAAGGGTGAGAGTTAGAGGGCCTAGGTGCAATTTGGGTGAGAGAGGGATAAAACCCTCATTTCCTCATAGAAGGTTAGAGGCGGCTAGAAGGCAGACAAGAGGAGAAATTGTTATCAACCTTGAGGAGCTTGGAATTCGTGAGTTGTTGCGGTGAAAAATCTTCATCTTCTTCAAGGTAAGCATCATCCCTCTTGATTCGTTAAATTTCTAGAAATTTTTTGGGGTTGGATTTTTTGTGTTGAGAGGATGCTAACCCCAAATCGATTGGGTTAGTGGGTGAACCGATTGGTATACTGATTAATCTTAGAGGGGCAAGAGTTTGGATGTTATGGGTTTATTGGAAGTTCTAGGTAATCCATCGAATGAGTTTGTGGTGTGAGAAATTGATTCTCATAGTTCCAGGGCCGATACCCGGGAATCGCACCTATCGAGAGTGGGAGAAAACCCAGGTAGATAAACCCGGGTAATTGCTTTCTTAGGGGCTGGAACCCGGCGATTCGAGAAAACGGGGAGACCGGGCCCGGGCAAGCCGGGAGGGAGGATAGAACCAGGTGAGGCGGGAACCTGGGGGAGTCGAACCCGGGATAGGGCTGAGAACCCGGGGGAGTGGAACCGGGAGGGCTCGGGACCCGGGGAGACCGGGAACCCTGGAGGGCGAACAGCCGGGAGTGGACCAGGAAGGGGCCCAAACCACGGTAATCTTTCCTTGAGCTTTAGTCTCGAGATTTTAAGGTTTGTTCGCCGATGTTTCAAGTGAGAACTAGACTGTCTAACGAGAGTTTTAGGTTGTCGTGGATGAGATACCGAACTGTATGAGTTACTCAAAGTGACTCATCGCTCTCGTGTGTAGTGTTAAATGTAGGTGCGCGGTTAAAGGCTGTAGGAGCGGGTCAAAGAGCCTAGTACCAACTTCAGGTGAGTTTTCCCTATTCTCTGTTAACGTATGACTTTACGCAATATTGTTATTATTACATGTTATATGCTTTTATATCGTGTAATAGCAGGCGTGATTTTAATGAATACTGCGCATATGGGGAGTGTGACCCAATATGGAATATATGAATTCATTTCATATATTCTAGTTTGAGGGCGGGTGTGTGCCCTAACATGTTGTCACAAGTGTGTATGTGACCCAAGTGTGAGCCAATTATATAAGTTGTGTTTGTATATAAGTTGTGTTTGTATATAAGTTGTTTCTTTTAACGTTGTTTATAAATGAATGTAAACATATTTATTATTATTATTTGTGGAAAGGCGAGCTTTTAGAGGGATCTCACTAGACCTCATGGTCTACCCTCACATTTCAAACTAAAAACCCCTTTCAGGTAAGTAAGTGATGGAGGGACCAAGTAAGGGCAAGGGCAAGTTGTGAGTTAGAAGCTTGTGTTAGAGAAGACCTTCGTTGATAGTTGTGTTAGACGTTCCTGTCTATTTTATGTTTAAAATTTCTCAGTTGTAATCCATTTTGTTCCGCATAGACCATAGTAGTATTTTTATATGTTGACTTGTGACTTTAGGGCCCGTTGAGGTTGTAACACCCGTAAAATTTATGGTACGTTAGGGGTCTTTCTTATGAGTGTAATTGTTAACCTTAGGGATTTTGCTAGTATAGATTCATTAAGAACTTTGAAGAATATAATTGTGCCTTGGTCTTGGAATAGAGTTTTGGGACTTGGCTGAAAAACAGCGAGTTACGCGGACTAGGGCGCGGCCTTAAAGCCACGCAACTCGCTAAGTGTTTGGGTATCTGAAGCACGTGCGGCTTAGGGCGCGGCCCCAAGTCACGGGAAGCCCCTGTAGATCTAAAAGTCGGGATTTCACCCTTTTTCCCCATTTACTCCTCCCCAACACCCACTCTCTTCATAAATTCGATTTTAAGGATACCCTAGGTGGTTACCTTCAAGTTTGGAAGAACACTAATATCATCTAGAGCCTCAAGATTTAAGGAGCTAGCTTGGATAGTCGGAATCTTCATCCTCCTCTCACCATACTTGGTTTTCTAGGTTTTCACCAAAAACCTAACTTGTGAGTTCATCCTCTTTTTATAAACTTTATACATGTTAAAATGTAGATTTTAACCTTCTAAATATCTCCATTTGATTTACTTAATTTAGGTGAACTCTCACCTAAAACCTAACTTTGGGGATTTTGGGGTTTATATGATTGAGTATGATTTTAGGGATAAGAAGCTTATGACTTGACCTACTTGCGAACTTGCATATGAGAAACATGTTTTCCCTTAATCTTATGTTTAAACACTTTGGAAACAAAATTAGGGTTTTGAAATATGGAGGCATATTTATTGAATGAGGAATTGGGTAAATTGATTTAGTGAGTGCAAATATTATTTAAAAGTTTATATTGGAACCTCTTGGAATTTCGGAAGTCATTATATGGATTTATAGTTTTTGCACATCTGATGGCACTTCAAATTGTTGGAATTATTGATTGGTTTGGTTGGCATTGGATTGACTATTTGATTGCATTTGGGCGTCATGGACCCACAAATAATTGTATCATTTGATCTGATGATGGAACACTAGTTTTCCACATCGAGGCATGCTTAGGCATCAGGTATGGTATAAGTCCTACGTGCTAGTATGCGATATTGGGTGAGGATCTCAACGTAAGGACCCTATGTGGTTGAAGTTGACTTTCCGCGGGTGTACGTTTAAAGCTACTGAGCCTAGCATCCATTGTCTGTACTTTATTATGTGTTTGGTATTACTAACATGTCAAGTGGCTTACTTTTGTGTTCCGTCACTTATGTTAGTAAGCGGGTCTCCCCCGTCAACCCAAGAGGTATTTGTATTAAAGTGAAGATTTGTCTTTATTTATTCCACCTGTTTTCCTTAATTATCTCTTTAGAAGTTATTGATTTCTCAATACAAATGTTTGATCTCAGTAGGCTTTAGCCTAACACTATTTCTTAAAATGACATGTATAACAGGTCATTCTAGCGGTGGAATTCCTCAGGCTTGAGTGGAGAGTCGATGAAGGATAGTAGCTTTTTGAAGGTTATAGAGGCGTACATTGATATAGTGATGGTATACTTTTGGGAGTGAAATGTCGACATTTGTTCGTAATCTAGAATTAATTGATCTAGATTACTAGGTTGTTGATTTCAATTTCACTTGATTTCCATATTGTAAACGTCATACAATTATTTCACTTTTTGGGTGATTCGGTTATGTTAGATTTGTTTATTCCGCACTATTTTCAGGTTTAAATTTACCCCAATTTTAAGGGTGTTACAGAGGCGTTATCTATGAGTTTGTAGTTTTGGCATGTTTGGTTTATGTGGGTTGTTACAGTTGGTATCATAGCCATAGTTTAAGGGATTTAGGTGACCGGATGGGCCTAAACTTAAACTGTGGAGTGGGGAGGGGGACACAACTGAGATATAGGAAGCATTTAGGGAAGACCTTGGTTACCGTGAATTCATGACGATGGTAGTGAGGACTCTCATGTAAGGTAAATTAAAAATCGCATCTGGCCAATGTCATTATGAATTTACAGGTGCATGGGTATGCTCGATTACTATTGTTAAGACGATCGATGGGTATGGTAGTGTGTAGCAAGTTCTAACCTTGCAATAATAGCAATGGTTTGGTGTGTTGTGCGAGACGTTCATGGTGTAAATATTAACATCTGCTAGACGAAGTATTGTTTGAGTTGTTGGTGGTTCGACGTGAGGTAGAACCTCTTGAGTTCTAAGGGAAGAATAATTGTTTGGAGGTGAGCTCTTAGTTTCTAGTGAGTCTCCATTCGGGGAGTTTGTTATGTTGATCAATTGGGATCTTGAGGGATTCAACTCAAGAATCGAGTATTAGCAAGGTTCAAAATGGCGTGAGGCGTGGCGTGGCGGCAAGGTCAAGCCTTAAGCCTTACACGCCATGGTGAGGACGCGGCTGGGACATCTGATAAATTTATCCTAGCTCGCAGAGTGGCATACCGAAAAAAGGCTCAACAACATGAAGCCCAACTATATCAAAGCAAGAATGTCGTAAGGGAACTAGCTTATTGCTGATGTTTCGAGCTGCAACTGTTGTTAGCAATGACTCGTTGGCGTGCTAATGAGGGGCTCACTACTTCCTTCAAAAGCGAACAATCCCAACAGTAAGCTCTGGCTTACCCGAGTTTTTTGTCTCCCGAAGTACTTGTTCAACCAATGTCGTCTTGTCTTTCAAGGCGTGACATAAGGCGACAAATTTGTATGTCATATTCAAAATTATATATATACGTATATATTTTATATATATTATTCTTATCAAATAATGATACTAAAGAATGTACATGCATATTGGAAAAAGAAAAATAATATAAATTACTAGTATAAAAATAGTTTTTGATTGAATATTTAAATTAGAACTTAGAAAATTAAATTTACAACTTCGTTTTAATCGTGAGTCCATAACGTTTATGACATCGTGAAACTGTGAGTGATGTGATTAGATAAATCTATAAAAATGTTAAATCTAAAGTTAAAAATGTAAAAACACAAAAGATAAAAAAAATTAAAAAATTACAAAACTATATTTTTTTTGAAAAAAAAAATCACGTCTTACAAAAAACGCGCGCCTTAAGACGTCATAGCGTGAGCCACGCCTTACAGAAACGTTATAGGCCATTTCGTAAAGGCGGAGACGCGTCTTACATCATATCGTGCGCCATGGCGTGCTTTTTTGAACATTGAGTATTAGAGATGAGCCTTTTGACTTTTTAGTCAATGGAAGGTTGGCAAGGGTGGTTGAGAAATGATAGCACTGATGGTTGGTATTATGGAGTAAGGATAGGTTGAATAAGGGGCTAGTTTTGGTTAGCCCATTTCGAGCCAAAGTGAAGGCGCATGATTTGCAAATTTTTAGTCTCGGGACTAATTGTGTAGGTTGGACATACAAGTATGTGGGGAAGTACCGGTGCCGAAGGTTGATGCAAATGTGAGGATCCTGACTGGTTAGTCGAAAGTGGGGAGTCTGTGATAAATTGTTGTGATAGCAAATGGTTGACCTTGCCAGAGTGAATAGCCTTCAATGTAAAATGAGTATCATGCATTGTGTTTTCAAACAAGTTACATGAGTCCTTCATGTCATAATATGTGTGTGTATGTGTGTGTGCCTTGTGAGTTCCTTGTTTTGAAAATGAGATGACACGTGCAAGCGTGTGATTGGATCGAAAAGACAAGTTTATTTACGTTGTGTGATAAATTTTGAACTTGATGATTGGAGATTTATTTCAACTCTTTTATGAATGAGTTAATCTTTGTTGTGGAAATCATGACAACATTTGATCGCATGGTTTTATAAGTGAAATTGGTACGGATATGTTCTTGTCATGCCATTGAGTGTGAGAGTCGACTGACTCGTTTAGTGGAAGAGATTTCACCCGGTATTTTATAAACCGCGTGAGTAAAGTTTCATTGAAAATATTTTCATTTGTGCCAACATCGATTTGGTTGGACAAGGTTTTGTTGTGTCATGGAGTTGCGTGTGAGCGATCCTCGAGATCGTTGTGTGTGTGGTTATTCATTTATAGCGGTGTCGTGTCATGCATACCTATTATTGTTTCATGGTGTTATACTCGTTGAGTTTTCAAATATGCAAAATGAATTAAATTGTTGTGTCATCATGCATGAAGGCTATGAACTCGCTAGGTCATGGAAGATATTGCAATTAAGGATGAGGAAAGGTTTTGAGAGTGGAAATGTGTTGGTCGAGTCGTCGATGGTCGATTCTTGACCATGATGTTTCCTTTAGGGAAGGACGATGAATAACAGAAGTCTCAGTCATTGACTTTAGTGATGTTCGTATTATGGTAGTTTACACTCTTGTTCAGTAACTTAAAATGTGGTTGTTGGCGGGTGGTTGTCCTGGGTGAATTTCTGATGTCGGAGAGATACTCCTAAAATGTGGCTTGTTAATAAGTAGCATTGTGATACTTGATGAAATGGTATCAGTGTGGAACCAAAGTTTGAGGTGGTCTTGTATTTAGTCTAGGTAACAAGTAAGTCTTATGCCTTCATCGTGTGAGGGTTGTGGGGCACAAAGTAGTTTTGATGTGTTGGGAAAAGTAGACTCTGTTGAGAAGCCTTGTTTTTCGGAAACACCGTTGAAGCATCACCATGTCGGTCATTGATATGAAGTCAACAGCCGTTTGTTGAGATCGTTATCGGGAGATGTAAGAGGTTGTTCGGGGAAAGGTGTGTATCTGGTAGGATGTTGGACCGCCTTGTAGAGGCGCTATGAAAAGGGAAGATTTCTAGTTGGATAGGTGATTTCCTATGTGGTTGATGATTCGTTATGATGGAGTAGTTAGCACAACTGAAGCGAAGGGAGTGCCTTACTTTTTGGTTTATTTGATCTTGTTTCGGGTAGATCCCGATGAGCCTGCTAGGGACAAAGGCTTGTTCGAGTGAAGTAAACGATCATAATTTTGGGATTCATCTAAATTCGAGGAAGTCAAAGTCGTGAGATAACCTATTTCAATATATATGTTATGGTTGGTATGGAGAAGGCAAGGCCTATTGCGTGTACAAATGAACATGAGAATTTTCGCCTTTAGTGTGATGTTGTGGTGTAGAGGTTTTGTGGATAAGATAGTGGAAGCTTATACAAAGTAGATGAGCAAGTCATCGGTGTGGAAATGAATTGCTGTGAGGTTAAGTGAGGGACTGGTGTTACTGATACGGGATAAGCGTAAGTAGGAATCCCTGCTCGGAGATTACTGTTAAGTTACTCAGAAGTGGCAAATATGTGTGTTGAGATGCATGGGTTATTGGTTGGTGTTATGGTATTGATAATTTTGGTATATAAGAATCTAGTGGTAGTTGGTGACTACCTAAAATATAAACCATGTGCTCTTTGGTTGCGATGAGTTGATGGACGACTTTGTCTTGTGCCATTGAAATATATGTGAAGAGGATGGATTGGTTAGTTTATGATGTTTCGCAGTAGATGTGAATTCTTTGGGAGTGTTGAATCATTTCTTGTGTGTAAAGGAATTCTCATGAGTGGGTTAACCCCGTTTGGGGAGCGAAAAGTGTGTAGAGGCTTCGTGCATTATGTATTATTTCGGAATGAATTGGTTGAATATCTCGAGTGAGATTTTTGGTGAAACCGATGGTTAGGCAGAGAAATGTTAATGTGCCATCAACGCACTTAGGGTGTGTTTGGTACAGAGATTTGAAGGCAGAGAAATGGAAATGGACCTTAATTCCCTTGTTTGGTAAGTCAGAGAAAAGAAAACCTGAGAAATAAATGATTTCCATTTCTCTACTTTTATTTCCCCCCAAAATGAAAAGAAAAGGTGGGAATTGAAAAATTGGATTCTCTGGGAATTGAAAAAAAGACACGGAGAGTTGGTTCCCAAAAAAAACACATCCCTCAAAACTCATGTCGCTCTCTCTCTCTCTCACCGCTCTCTCTCTCTCGTCGCTCTCCCTCTCCACCGGCGAGGTCTCTTCTCTAGCGACTGATAATCTCTCTCTCTCTCGCTCTCTCTCTTGCTCGCTGTCTCTCTCTATGTCTTTTTCTCACACCATCGTTGTCGTCTCTTTCTGTGGCGGCTAGGGTTTCTTCAGCGACTTTTTTCTCCGGCGGCGACTAGGCTTTCTTCTCCGGCGACGTCTTGGTAAGTATCTCGATTTCTGTTATACATTGATAACCTGTTGCTTTGAGATTCATAGTTGAAATCACATCTGATTTCGTTTTGTTTGGTTATAGTTGTTTGGTTGAAATCGCATCTGATTTCGTTTTGTTTTGTTTTGCTTGTTATAGCTGAAATCGCATCTGAAGTTTGTTGTTGCTAAAAAAACGATTATAAACCATCAGATTAGATTTGGAACAATAGTTTTTATATATCATAAACAATTTGCAGCTTTCTACTTTTAATATATTATATGAATATAATGTTCTTTTTTATTGTTTTTTGTTTGATGTGATGTCAAATTCCATTGGTTTTCTGTTATACATTGATAACCTGTTGTTTTTCAAACCATCTTATTTGTTATGCAACTATAGGCAAATTATGTGTTCATAAATAATACTTGTTATAATTGTATGTGTAGATGGCAAGATCACCGTGGAGACAAAGAATAGTTGCCATAGGTGCATTTTATGCCATGTATGTTATGATTCGTTGGTGGATGATGTGTAGTTATCATTTACGTCGTTCGATTGAATCAAGAACATTACATACAAAATATTTAATGAGTTACCATAATAGGCGTGAAAACATGATGAGGATGGTTTATGAAAGTGATGTTACGAGTGTTGTTAACATAAGAATGAATATACATGTGTTTTCAACACTTTGTGATATGCTAGAAAGTAGAGGGGGGTTAAAGAATAGTAAAAACATGCTAGTAGATGTGCAAGTTGCTATGTTTTTACATACCCTTGCTCATAATGCAAGGAATAGGATACTAGTCAATAGATTTCATCGATCTGGGGAAACTATAAGTCGGTATTTCAAGTTAGTCTTAAATGTTGTATGTCGATTACACAAAGAATTCTACAAGTTACCCATACCAGTGCCAGATAATGAAACCGACGAGAGATGGAAATGGTTTAAGGTTAGTCAAACACATAAGTTTTTATTAAATATATTCTTTGTTAATAGAATTTATTAATTATGTTTTCTTTTTATGAAGGGTTGCCTAGGAGAATTAGATGGAACATATGTTAAAGTTAAAGTCCCCGCTGTTGATCAAAAACCTTATCGGACATGAAAGGGGGAGATTTGTACAAATGTACTCGAAGTATGTACGAGAGACCTTTTATTTACGTATGTATTAGCGGGATGGGAGGGTTCTGCAGTTGATAGTAGAGTTCTACGAGATGCAATTAGTAGACCTAACGGTCTTAAAATAACTCAGGGTATGTGATATATAGTCTTCAAATAATATACATATAATTAGATATCTTAATTAACATATAGTTTATGGTTAATGTAGGAACATACTACCTTTGTGATGCCGGTTATATGAATGGTGAAGGACTTTTAACTCCTTATCGAGGTCAACGTTACCATATTAATGATTGGTCTCGGCCGCCTACCAATGCCAAGGAGTTATTTAATATGAGACATTCGTCGACAAGGAATGTTATAGAAAGATGCTTCAGATTAATTAAAGCTAGATGGGTTATTTTGCGTGATAACTCATATCATCCTATAGAGTCCATGCCACGTATCATCATTGCTTGTTGTTTGTTACACAACTTCATACGACAAATAATGAGTGAAGACCCTATTGATAACGAAGTCCCAACAAATCACACACAACCTGGAAACGATCATGATAATGTTATTTCTACGGTTGAGACCTCACAAGAATGGACCGATCGTAGAGACGCTCTTGCTAACGAAATGTTTAACAATTGGAATGCTAGGTGTATCAATAACTAATGAATTCTTTATTTGTACTCTTTATTTGTACTATTTATTTATATTATTTATTTGTAGAACCATGAATTATGATCGTTAATGTTAATTTTTCATTTATTTTTAATTTTTTCTTCACTATTTGTATAATCATGAATTATGAATTATGTATTATGTATTTGTATGTATTATTCATTTATTTGTAGACATGGCATAGTCAAATGCAGTGAAAGGTACCGGAAGGAGCAAACATACTTGGACAAACGATGAAGACGCAAAGCTAATTAATTGATGCATTAATAGAGTTACATGCATCTGGAAAGTATGCTGGTGCTGACAACGGATTCAAACCGGGCTATTTAAATGGAGTTCAACAATTTCTAGATGTAAGTCTTCCTAACTCCGACCTCAAAGCAGAACCACATATAAAGTCTAGGATGAAGACATGGAAGACACACTTTAGCATTGTATATGATATGGTGCATACAATTGGGTTCGGTTGGGACGAACAAAAAAATTGTGTGGTCGCTGAGGACAGTGTTTGGGATGAATACGTCAAGGTACATTCTAAATTTATTCTAAATGTCTATATTTTTATTACAAAAGTGTATTCTAAATTTATTTCTAATTGCCTTGTAGTCTCACAAAGGTGCCGCAAATTTTCGAGGCAAGCCATTTCCGTTCTATGACAAGTTGTGTACCATCTTTAGTAAGGATAGAGCAACGGGTAATAAAGCGATTGATCTTGGAGAAGAAGATGATATCGCTCCAGAGATGCAAAGAAGTTCCTCGATTGATGACTTTGATTTCGTTGAAGATCACGTTCAAGGTGCTTGTCGATCTGAAGGACCAACAAGTAGTGTAACAAGCAAACGTAACAAACGCAAAAACATGGATGGAGATGAAATCTATCGGGAGTCATGCAAAGAGATGAAGGAGGTATTGGTTAGATTTGGAGAGATTGTGGGGGAAAGTTTGAATAAAGAAAGTTTGGAGGCTCGTGAAATCTATGAGAAGGTTGGTAATGAGTTGAAAGATTTACCAGGTATTACCATGAGCAAACGTTTTAAAGCAGCTCATTTGATTGGTAAGGATGTGGTTTTAGGACGGTCATTTCTTAGGTTGACACAAGAAGAGAAAATTGGCATGGTAGAATCGTATATCGAAGGTTCCATGGGATTATTGTTTATGGTTGAAGTACTTGAACTATGTTGAAGTAATTATTAATTTATGCATTTTAGTTATTAATTTATGGATGCAAATGATAGGTTGGTATAATTCTCTGTTGAAATCTTTGTGCTCCCAAACAAGAGAAATGATTCCCTGTTACATTTCTCTGCTGAATTCTCTGTGCTACCAAACAGGAGAGTCAATTCCTATTCTCCAGACCAATTCTCTTTCTATGTAATTCCATTCTCTGTAATCATTTCTCTACAATTCCATTCTCTGTACCAAACGCACCCTTAGAATGGTCGGAAAAATGGAGTGACAATGTTGGATGGGCAATGTTCCATGCTAGCCTGAAGTGGTGGAGATGGTATGTTGAAATAAGTGGGTGGACTGGAAGTAGGAAGCTTGGTAAGCGGCATAGAAAATGTGAAACAAGGTTTGTAGATTGTCATTTTCGGGTACATGAACTCCTAGTGAGAATATGAGAAAGGGGAATTGTGTGTATGCTATGGTGTATGGGTCGAGGAAATTTATCTTGTGCGGTTGGTCGAACACGTGCATCTATTAGTGAGCCGTTCCTTGGAAGCATGTTTTATGTTTTCGAGAAGGAAATGGAAAAGGGGTAGTGAATATAGTGTTTGGAATGAAGGACCATTGGATTAGACTTGGTATCATTGTGGGAAATGTTCCAAGTGAGCTTGTCGTTCGGTGTTAGGCTAACGGTAATGATTTTGTGTGAGCATGGTCACTACTCTTTGTTGAACGAGTGAAACTTGATTTTATTTTCATTTGTGGTTGGACGATTGTTGGATGCAGTGAGAAGTTGAATGTGTGTCTTCTGGATTGTCTCGGCTTGGATTTGCGGATGCTTCAAATGATGGATTGTGGAGGTTTACTACTGGCTATGTAGAAGTGTGGGGTGACGACATGGTGGGAGCATATGAATTGGTTATCATTGATGAGTCGCAGTCAATGCAATTTGGGAAAGAAAGTACAACCTGAGTTAGGCGTATGTCGTGTTGGGGGAAGTGAGTTTAGAATTTGTGTGTTATCTGATGAAGAGTCTCATAACTGTGAGTTTATGGTGATATTCGAGGTTGACCTTGTGTTAAGTTGGCGAATTGAGGATTCGTTCTTTTAGTAATGGATTCAGGTTATTATGGCGATAATTGCGGTAAAATTTGTTCTCTTAAGGAACTGAAGTTGTGTGTAAACCTTGATTTGCAACCGGGAGACCAGGTGTGTGGGCAGAGCAGTCATTACCTGACATAGTTGATCAGGGAGGTTGCAAGTATATTATACGAAATATCACTACATAAGAACGTTGTGGTTAACCGAAGGACAGTTTCAAAGGTGTTGGTACAACGGTGATTTTGATCAGAATGGTTGGGGCAATGGAGTGGAGTTAAGTTGTTTGGATTGAAAAGCATGAGTCTTTTGATTCATGAGTTCGAGATGGGGGCAATTTGATACGGAAGACGTCCCCATAGAGTGGGGTGGTGCGTTCGAGAGAAAAATGGAGTTGGGCTACGTCTTTGGGTCCGTCGAAATTATGGAAAGAGTTGGAGAGATAGTTCATGATTTGGAGGTGTTCGATGAGAATATGAAGAATTCATATGTTGTTTCATGCCTCTATTTTGAGAGCGATTGTTGGAAGTTGGTATGACGATACATTGGCAAAGAATGCAAGAGAATAAGAAGTTCACCTTTGTCATAGGGACAATCATAGACCATAGAGTCAAGAAATTGAGGACCAAAGACACTGCCCTAGTGAAGGTTCAGTGGCGTTACCATAAAGGCCAGGAAACAACGTGGGAAATATAGGAAGTCATGAAGTCTTTGTACCCGCATTTGTTTGAAAATGGAATTCCGGGGACGAAATTCTTTTGAAGGGAGGTTGTTGTAATAACCATGTTTATTTTGAAATAAATTTTAGTATTGGGCTAGTGTGAAGGGGTGAGAGTTGGAGGGCCTAAGTGCAATTTGGGTGAGAGAGGGATAAAACCCTCAAAAACCCTCATTTCCTCTCTGATAGAAGGTTAGAGGCTGCTAGAAGGCAGACAAGAGGAGAAATTGTTATCAACCTTGAGGAGCTTGGAATTCGTGAGTTGTTGCGGTGAAAAATCTTCATCTTCTTCAAGGTAAGCATCATCCTTCTTGATTCGTTAAATTTCTAGAAATTTTTTGGGGTTGCATTTGTTGTGTTGAGAGGATGCTAACCCCAAATCGATTGAGTTAGTGGGTGAACCGATTGGTATACTAATTAATCTCAGAGGGGCAAGAGTTTGGATGTTATGGGTTTATTGGAAGTTCTAGGTAATCCATCGAATGAGTTTGTGGTATGAGAAATTGATTCTCATAGTTCTAGTGTCGATACCCGAGAATCGCACCTACCGGGAATGGGAGAAAACCCAGGTAGATGAAACCCGGGTAATTGCTTTCTTAAGGGCTCGCCGGGAAACCGGGTATACCGGACCCGGGCAAACCGGGAGGGAGGATGGAAAAGGGTGAGGCCGGGAACCTGGGGGAGTCGAACCCGGGAGAGGGTCGGGAACCTGGGGGAGCCAAACCGGGAGGGCGTGAGACCCGGGGAAGACGGGAACCCGGGAGGGCGTACATCCGGGAGCGGACCCAGAAGGGGCCCAAACCCCGGTAATCTTTCTTTGAGCTTTAGTCTTGAGATTTTAAGGTTTGTTTGCCGATGTTTCAAGTGAGACCTAGACCGTCTAACGAGAGTGTTAGGTTGTCGTGAATGAGAGACCGAACTGTGTGAGTTACTCAAAGTGACTCATCGCTCTCGTGTGTGGTGTAAAATGTAGGTGGGCGGCTAAAGGCTGTAGGAGCGAGTCAAAGATCCTAGTACGGACTTCAGGTGAGTTTTCCCTATTTTCTGTTAACGTATGACTTTACGCAATATTATTATTATTACATGTTATATGCTTTTATATCGTGTAATAGCATGTATGATTTTAAAGAATAAGTCGTGCAGTGTGTTTACATTAATGAATATTGCGCATATGGGGAGTGTGACCCAATATCGAATATATGAATTTGTTTCATATATTCTAGTTTGAGGGCGGGTGTGTGCCCTAACATGTTGTCACAAGTGTGTATGTGACCCAAGCGTGAGCCAATTATATAAGTTGTGTTTGTAAAGAAGTTGTTTCTTTTAAGTAAGTTGTTTATAAATGAATGTAAACCCTTTTATTATTATTATTTGTGGAAAGGCGTGCTTTTAGAGAGATCTTACTAGACCTCATGGTCTAACCCTCGCATTTCAAACTAAAAACCCCTTTCGGGTAAGCAGGTGATGGAGGGACCAAGTAAGGGCAAGGGCAAGCTGTGAGTTAGAAGCTTGCGTTAGAGAAGACCTTCGTTGATAGTTGTGTTAGACGTTCCTGTGTACTTTATGTTTAAAATTTCTCAATTGTAATCCAGTTTGTTCTGCATAGACCTTAGTAGTATTTTTGTATGTTGACTTGTGACTCTAGGGCCCATTGAGGCTGTAACACACGTAAAATTTATGGTACGTTAGGGGTCTTTCTTATGAGTGTAATTGCTAACCTTAGGGATTTTGCTAGTATAGACCCATTAAGAACTTTGAAGAATAGAATCGTGCCTTGGTCTTGGAATAGAGTTTTGGGACTTGGCTGAAAAACAGCGAGTTACGCGGGCTAGGGCGCGGCCTAAAAGCATAGACATTAGTAGTATTTTTTGTATGTTGACTTGTGACTCTGGGCCCGTTGAGGCGTTATCTATGAGTTTGTAGTTTTGGCATGTTTGGTTTATGTGGGTTGTTACATATATAAATAAAACCTAACTTAACCACCCCTCCCCTACTTCATGTGACTCCCCCCCCCACACACACCTAACTTCTCTGACCACCTTATCCGAGCACCCATCTTCTCCGACCACCTCTACCTGTAACACCCGTAATTTTCGGTAAGTGAAAATCAACCTGTACTTTGTTGCATCTTCTAAATAATGGGTATTATGTTAAATAATCATTTTAGATGATCCCTATAAGTATCGGGTGTCTTGGTGTTTGAAAAAGTCGAGTTTCAGGACTTGGTACGGGCCCGACTACAACGCCCGGCGAATATGACATGTCATCGTCGCACCTGGCAAAGTAGCACAAAATGGACATAATGCTGGGGCAATGCTGCCACAATGCCTTGCGACATTGCCATGGCATAGTCGCCTGGCAATGTCGCCCAGATGGGGCAGGGCTGTTAAAATCGAATTTTCAGCTCATTTCTTCATTCCTCACTTCCCATTTCTTCCCAAACCCTCTCTAGAATAAACCTAAAACGTATATGGTGATTTTGGGTCATCTTTGGCTCAAATATTTGGGTATTATGGTGGTAAACCATCATCAAGTTAAGGATTGAAGCTAGGATCAAGAGTCTCCATCTTCATCATCAACCTCAAGCTCCATGCTAGGGTTTTCTAGGTTTTCACCAAAACCTATGTGGTAAGTTCATTTCCCCCATCTCCAAACTTCTTTATGAGTTATAAGTTCTCCATTGATGATTTCATAGTATTTGGTTTCTTAAATTTCGGATTTGATAATTTTGGAGAAGTTAGGTGAAATTAGGGTTTTTGGCCATAATGGGTATTTTGAGATAAGATGTTTGGGGAACGTTTCTAAATGGTTGAATATGAATGTTGATGATTGGAAACTTGTGGATCTAGGTTTTTTTGGAAGGATTTGCTTGTGGATTCAAATTTCTTCAAAGGAGCTCAAGTTGGGGTAAAATCTAGATTTAGCCTAAATCTAGGAAGGTGAGTTCAAGTTAATTTGTGAAAACGATGTACATGCCAAAATATTCATTTTTAAATGTTTATATGTTTTATATGAAATTATCAACTGTTGGGTTATTTGGTGAGTTTTGATTATTTGAAGTGTTTAACTTTATAAGCTTTGTAAAACACCTACGTTTGGGATTTTGGGCATTTTGATGAATAAATAATAAGTAATGGTATTTTAATGATTTATGTTATGAAATGAGATCTTTTGAGTATAAATGCATTTTTAACATGTGTTTTGGAGAAATAATTGTTCTTAGGTTATGAGACATTTTGAAAGAATAAAGGGTATGACCTCATTGGAAAATGACTTGTCTCGGTCCAATTTCATGTTGGAGTTATTCATGTATTTTGGGAGTGTATGTTTGCATAAACGTGTCAATTGTGCTTATCGCATTTTGACTTATGATAAATGGTCAATTAATTTGTAGAACTTTGGCTCGGTTGTGACTCAAAGGAATCTTGGGGAATTTGCCCAGTTTTATTAGCTCGATGAGGAGCTTTGGTTTTACGATGCAAATTAATTGCGTTTTGGTGGAAATTACATGTTTTGAGTGTGTTGTCATTCATTTGAGTCATGTAATGTTTTAGACTGTAATGCATTGGATCCATAGGTATATGAGTCAGTCAGTTGGTTTAAATTGGGATCTTTATCCATGTTTTGGGACTGAAATTTATTTATGGCTAGTGGGAACTCGAGGTATAGATCGTGGGTGGTTGAACTCGATAACCGTGTATCCTTTAGTGAAGGGCTCGAGGTATAGATTGTGGATGGTTGAACTCGATGCCCGTGTAATCCAGTCTGGTTGTTCATCGTGGAATTTAGTGTCCGCGTTTGAAGTCTAGTGAGTGGTCCTCAAGTCATGTTTTTATGTAAGCTTGTGGCGGTGCTCTGCATAGCCGTATACGGAGCTAAGTCTTGCGGTGGTGCCCATGGTGATCCGGATACGGGGACTTGTGGCTTTTGTGGTGATACTCATCTAGAGGTCGAGTAAACACTAGGGTCATTTGGGTATCTTGCGGTGGTTGCTCGATAAGGAGTCGTATACGGGGATCTATGGCTCTTTGTGAATCTCGAGAACATTGATAAGTGGCTTAACTTTGTGTGCCCACCACATTCGATGGAATTCAGGTCTCCCCCGTCACCGAAAGGTGTTGTTTTGGGTATTGAGTTTTATTATCCATGTTTTCGGTGACGTTTTGTATATATGGTTTTTATCCATGATTTATGGGTTGAGTATTATGTCCCACCCGTGTTTTGGGTGTTTCGGAATATAAAGTTTTATCCACGTTTCATAAATTGGGAGTTCACTTTCTGTTCTTATTTTGAGTGAGTTTTGGGTCGAATTTAATTTACGAAAGAACGTTTTATATTGGAATCTTAGTCCTTAAAATAGTTTGGATTTGGAAAAAGATTATATTGGTATTTCCTTCGCCTAAAACACATATTATTGGAAAACGAGTCATTTTCATATTTGAAGCATATCATTTTGAAAGGTTATGATTTAAATTTCATTCTTCCATTTTAATGATATATTTATGCGTGTTGAAAACTCTTGAACTCACTAGGCGTTAGCCTAACATTTTTTATTTGTCGGCATGTGCATCAGGTTCCAGCTAGGAATAGTTATAGTGATACCGTGAAGAGAGGAGCGTTAGTTGTATGCTCGAGAAGTGAATATCTTAGCAAAGCCTTCCACTTTTGTTTCGGGAAGAGCAACTTGTATTTGAGTTAAGTAGCACCTGCCTTCGATTTAGTACTTGTGTATTTCTGGAGTTTATAATTTTAAGGTTAAAACATAGAAATTTAAATTTGAGGGTGTTACACTACCCAAATGCAAACACAACTAAAATCAAACACAATTATAAACCTAGATTCAAACACATATTCATCTAAATGTAACATTTCAAGATCTCAAGAATAATATTTCATTCAGATAGTTACTCTTATTGAAAGCAAATGGAAATCTTGTTCATTATCCCAAATTGTTGTACACCTAAAATAGAAGCAGAAACCTATTATAATCAGATATGCTTGTCATTGTAAAACCATAACCTATTGAGATGCCTTGAACCCTAACCTCAAACCTTGAACTTGGCTTGTTTTGCTTCGATGGAGGGGAGTTAATCAAAACCACATCGATGAAGATGCCTAATATCTACTTCAGTTTGTTTTGCTTCGACGAACCTTGAACTCAGTCTACATTAAAACTCTGGGTTGTGTGTTGCAAGCAAGAGTGGGGTGGATTGTGGGTTGCAAGTTGCAGGCGAGAGATAAGATAGGTTGTAGGAAAAACTCAAGTGAAATGGGTTGTAGATTGCAAGCCAGAGAGGGTGTATAGATGGTTGGCTTTGATGGAAGTTTGGTTCTTCTTCCTTCTTCCATTTTGGTAATGACATGAAAGTGAAATTCATTTGTGTTGGAGACGAAGGCGAAGTGAAGAGGGATGTGAGACGAAGATGATGACACAGGGGTCTAACACCGGGATGGAAATGAGCATGGGGGTCTAGTTTTACAAAAGTAAGAATTTCACCTTTTATCTTGTTAATAGAGGTTTCTTGATTAATTATCAAAGATGGAGACGGAGGAGGGGCAGTCATGTTAGGGGCGGTTGTGTGTTAAGTTTTCTTTTTTATTGTTTTTCTTTGATCCACTGTACACATGTTTTAAGAAATTAACTTCTTTTTTAATAAAAAGACCAAAATGTTTCTCATTTAACGGGCAGTAATTGACTCTAACAACCTGGGATGATTTATGCAACAAAATTGAAACATTGATTTTGATAAATTTGAGGGATGAGTTTTGTAATTTACTCTTTTCATAATTTAACATTGATACATATTATTTATAAAATTATATAATATTATAATTTTTGAGTAGGAGTGTAGAGCGGGGGGCGTGCGAGTGGTGGTTTGGTTGGTTGGTGGGACCCACAAGATACACGAGAAACAACACATAAAGAGAGACACGTCTTTCTCGGAACACGTGAAAGTTATTATTGACTCACTATAAAAACTTTGATTTCATAAATATCTGTTTACTATTTCGAATAAAAACACATTTTTGGTTTTATTTTTTTATTTTAATATCTAACGAGATAAGTAAAATTGGACGTGTTGTTTAAAATACGTTATTACCCGTGTTTTAAAAACCGGTTCGACCGGCCTTGGACGTGTTGTTTAAAATACGTTATTACCAGTGTTTTAAAAACTGGGTCAACCCGGCCGATCGAACTGGTTGAACCGGGAACCGGTGAAAAGACTGGGTCAATTGCGACTGGGTTAATGTCATTTTATGACCCGGATTGAACCGGCCGGTTCTATTAAAAAACCGGTTGAACCGGTCATAACGAATCGGTTAACCCGGTAACAAAAGTTAAAAACCAATAGTCTAATAGGCAATACGTATTAGCGTTAAAAATCAACACTCCAATGTCGCAAGATCCATGATTTGGTTTGATCGTTTTGTTTCGTTTTGATGTATTTGGATTGATGAAAAACTTATGCTTATATGTGTTTATTTAATGTTTTTGGATGGATGTAAAATTTGTTGTTATGTGTTTTTTTTAATGTTTTTTATTGTTGTAAAACTTGTTGTTATGTGTATTTTTAATGTTTTAACTTGTGGACATCAAATTTTTGGTTATATATATATATATATATATATATATATATATATATGCAGGAAAATGAAAATTACATAGAAATTATTGAAACCGGATTGAACCGGTTGAACCATGACCCGATCACCACACCGGGTCAACAAAAAAAAACGGTTTTTTAAAACATTGGTTATTACTTATTAAAATCAATATTTTTCAAACGATAAATTTTTAAATATACTACTCAACTTGTCTTCCGTAAATATTTTTCCTAAAAATTTACAACCGAATAAAGATATATATATATATATATATATATATATATATATATATAGGACGATAATCAAATGAGAACCAAAAATAGGTTGAGAACCGTAAAAACCAATCTAAACCATTGATTAATTTTAATCCATGGTCATTAAAGGCAATGACAATTTTGAAATAAATTGGAAGTGAAACAACTTTTAGGGGGTGTTTGGGATTGCTTATTTAAAACAACTTATGCTTATTTACAAAAGTGCTTATTAACTTATGGTTATTTGTAAAGTGCTTATTAACTTATAGAAAGAAGGGACAAATATGTAATTTAATTAAATAAGTTAATAAAGAGTTTCAAATAAGTCAATTGAGAATGATTTATCAAAAACTGCTTATTAGTGGAGTGGAGAAGTCATAATCAGTTTCCAATCCAAACACTTAAAACAACTTATTTGCTGTTTGAAAACGCAATAAGCTAATAAGAACCTCAAATAAGCAATCCCAAACACCCCCTTAATTAAAACCATAGGATCAAAACCAAGTTACGACTTAGATCGGTTCTCACGGTTCTCAATCTTTTTTTGGTTCTCACATGATTTAACCCCTCTATATATTAGAGTAGGTTTGATAAGGGGAATTTGATAAAACTACCCGTATTTCAAACATGTATTACGGATATGCCCCAAATCTCCTATTTTTTGTCAAAATACCCATTTAGTCCGGGATCTCGGACCGGGATTTGACCCATCCCGGGGTTAGCCAAAATAACCGGCCTAACCCCGGGATGAACAGTGAAATCCCGGCCTAACCCCGGGATATCACCCTAAATCCCGGGGTAACCCCACTATCTTCAAAAAAATTTGCTAACCCCGGGATATATCAAATCCCTGCCCAAGATCCCGGCATTAATGGGTATTTCGGCAAAAAATGAGAGATTTTGGGTATTTCGGTAATACACTTTTGAAAATACAGGTACTTTAATTAAATTCCCTTTGATAAGATAGCAAGTTTTTTTTTTCAATACGATGCATACAAAATCTTATATTATTTATTTACTTTATCTCATAGCAGTAGTTAAAGTATTTTTATGCTTTTATAGTGCTTCCTATTACCTGTAAACGCTCTATTTAACGAGCCCTTTTCAATTCAAAAATTGGATCAAAACTGTTTGATCAACTATTTTATTTACTTCAAGCTATTCTAGTTAATATAATGATCGAATCGGTGGACAATACATATACAGCAACGGAATTAGATTGTTCTATTTTTAATTTGACATCTATATATCTTTCATTTCAAACAGACTAATTTTTTTCATATAGGAAATAGATGTTTAACAATTAATTTATCAAGTCTCAATAACATTTTTTTTTTAATTTCCATTCAACAGATACAATGTCATATGCATTTTGTAACATGTATATTTAGTCATTGTAGAAATATAGATATAAATAAGGCAAGATCTTTACATAGTGCTAGCTCATCGTGTACCAAATGAAATCAATATAAGATGTCAAAAAAATAGGAACAAGACTAATATTTGAACGATTGTTAAAATTCAATCTAATCAAACCTTAGCATTCGTTCCATACGTAAAAATACGTGTTATATACATTCAAAATGGTTTGTGTTATATATTTATCTTTCGTTCTACTTTTAAAGTTATCATTGTCATTAAAATGCAAGTTTTATATATAATTTGTATTTTTAGAAGATTAATAAAAATGGATCAGGACAGGCATTGTTGGGATTTGCTTATTAGTTTGTCCCACATAGAACAAAATAAGAAAACCAAGTTGCCTTATAATAGGATTCCCCTACTTATTATCAAAATGGGTTATCCAACCAAGTGGGTTAGCACATATTAAATGTCAAGATGGGCCTTGGGCCTTTGGTCTCTTGGCTTGATTGATGGAGATCCATGCGGGTTACTTCGCGACTTCAAGGCCGGTTAAGTTGGTTAATCAAAGGTACATATAAATACCTCTTCTCTCTCGTTTTTGGCAGAAAAAATATCACGAATTTTATGGGTTTTCTCTCTGTTCTAAACACAAGATTCATAAGGAAGCATATGTTTTGATTCGTCGGGTTCAAGTTCGATACTTGATCGGGTTGTTGTATCCTCTAGACAGAAGACCACAAATCAACCGTACGAGGGACGAATTTCTGTCTAAGGACACTGCAAATCGCAGGCCTCAATCCACTAACGATCTTCATCAAATTCTCATCAAGATAATTGAGTTAGTCATCGTTCTCTTTCTGTTTTCGATTATGTATACAAATACTAGTATATAATTCGTTTTATGTTTATGATTTTTTTCTGAATTTTACGATTCCAAGGTTTATTGTGTACCGAATTTCTGATTCCGTTATCTAAGTTCTAACAATCTTAGACAGAAATTGCGTTGACGATGGATCAATCTTCTTTATTGAAATCGCATGTTGAGAAACCCGAAAATTTTAAGGGTTCCGATTTCAGAAGATGGCAGCAAAAGATGTTGTTCTACTTGACGACTTTGAAGGTTCTGACGTGTTTACTGATCAAGCACTGACACCACCGGTTGGAGAAGGAGAAAATGCCCCTTCCCATATTCAAATGGTCGCATACCAACGTTCCGTTGATAATTGGAATGTGAATGAATATAATTGCCGCAATTATATTCTAAATGGGTTGGATGATGGTCTGTACGACATTTATTCATCCTTCACCTCGGCTAGGGAAATCTGGGAATCTTTGCAGTCAAAATACAAGACGGAAGTCGCTTGTTCTAAGTGATTCATTGTGGACAAATTCTTGAATTTCAAGATGACAGATTCTAAACCGGTTGTGAAGCAAGTAGAAGAACTTCAAGTCTTGGTCCATGAACTAGAAGTCGAAGGTATGGGTGTCAATTCCAATTTTCTTATTGGTTCTATTATTGACAAACTTCCTCCATCTTGGAAAAATTTTAAACTATATCTCAAACATTTGTCGGAGGATATGAGCTTTGAGCAATTGATACTCAAGCTGCGGATGGAGGAAGATAACCAGATGAACGAGAAAGCGGATGCAATCTCATTGGAGCCAAATGCAAACATGGTTACCGGTAGCTCTTCAAAGACAAAGTTCCAAAAAGGGAAAGGCAAGTTCGTGGGTGTCAAGCATCACTCACGTGCTTCAAATCCTTTGTCCACACAAAGAAAGCCTTTCAAGAAGCGTGTCTTGAGCTGCTAGGTATGCGGAAAGCCAGGCTATCGAGCAAAGGATTGCCGACATAGGAGGGACCGCGGTGGACCCGGAGGAGGAGGCGTTGGTGCTGGAGGGGCCGGTGGAAACCCACACCAAGCCAATGTGGCCAGTTCTCCAAACCAATTCGTTGGAGTAATTGAGGCTTTTATGGTCACAAACGTGACCGATTGGTGGGTTGATACCGGTGCCACCAAGCACATTTGTAACTCCAAGAACCTGTTTGCAACTTATCAAACTATCACCGATGAAGAACCAATGTATATGGGAAATGCCACTACAGCGAAAGTGGAAGGAAGAGGGAAGGTGAATCTCAAGCTCACATAGGGAAAGGAACTTGTACTCACCAATGTCATGCATGTACCTGCTATTACAAAGAACTTGATCTCTGGATCCACACTTAGTAACAAAGGATTCAAGATAGTGTTTGAATCTGATAAATTTGTGATTACTAAGGGTGGAGTGTATGTTGGTAAGGGCTGCCTAAATGAAGGGCTCTTTAAACTCAGTATTGTACCAAACGATGCTGTAAATATTGTAAATATCAATAAAACCGCAGGCTCTAGCTCTGCTTCTGTGTACATGTAAACTTCCGATCCTTACAAAGGATGATAAAACTTGGATTGTTACCCAAGTGTTCAATGGAAAACAAGACAAAATGTGAAGTATGCGTTGAATCCAAATATGCTAGCCATCCTCATAAATCTGTAAAGAAGTCCAATGAAGTACTTGGATTAATTCACATCGATTTATGTGATTACAAAGCCACACCCACACGTGGAGGAAAGAATTATTATGTATCATTTATAGATGACTGTGGTAAATTTTGTTATGTATACCTTATACATACCAAAGATGAAGCTTTGAATATGTTTAAAACATACAAAGTTGAAGTTGAAAACCAACTTGACAAGAGGATAAAAATCTGAGATCCGATAGAGGAGGAGAGTACGAATCCAAGGATTTTGCAGAATTTTGTTCCTTTAATAGCATAGTACACCAAACTACGACTCCCTATACTCCACAACAAAATGGAGTAGCTGAAAGGAAAAATAGAATACTGAAAAACATGATCAATTCAATGTTGATAACCTCGGGAACACCACATAGTTTATGGGGTGAAGCATGCTTAACTGCGAATACGATACTCAATAGAATTCCTCAAAAGAGTGATAAGTCTCCTTATGAACTGTGGAAAAAAAAAACTTCCTTCCTATAAAAGGATGAAAGTATGGGGTTGCCTTGCAAAGGTTCAAGTACCTTTATCAAAGAGGACAAAACTTGGACCCAAGACCATTGATTGCATTTATCTTGGTCCTACAAGGAATATGGTTGCTTATAGATTTTTAGTCTATAAGTAAAATGTTGAAGATATCCACAACAACACAATAATGGAATCAATCGAGGCAGAATTCTTTGAACACATCTTTCCTTACAAGGATAAAGAGAAAGGAATCTCTAATCCAAGGAAGAGAGTGTGTGAAGAAGATGACATCGATAATTTTGAGAAACAGGATGAAGAGGGCACTTCTAAGGCTCAAGAAGAAAACTTAAAGCCTAGAAGAAGTAAAAGGGAAAAGATTGCAAAAGACTTTGGACCTGACTTCATGACATTCGTTGTCGATGAAGAACCTCAATCCTATAAGGCCGCTATTGAATCTTCGGAGGCACCTTATTGGAAAGAGGCTATTCGTAGTGAGATAGACTCCATAATTCAAAACAATACATGGAGATTGGTAGATTTACCACCGGGTCACAAGGTAATTGGCCATAAATGGATCTTCAAGCGGAAACTATGACTTGATGGCACTATCGAGAAATATAAAGCTTGACTGGTAGCCAAAGGTTACCGCCAAAAGGAAGGTCAATATTTCTTTGACACTTACTCACCAATGACACGAATCACGTCCATTAGGACGTTGATGGAAATTGCAACTATTCACAACCTACATATACACCAAATGGATGTGAAAATTGCTTTCTTAAACGGTGAATTAGAGGAAGAAATCTATATGCAACAACCGGAAGGTTTTGTTGTAAAGGGCCACGAGAACAAAGTATGAAAATTAGTTAAGTCTCTATATGGACTTAAACAAGCCCCAAAGCAATGGCATGAGAAGTTTGATAACACTCTTCTATCAAATGGTTTCCACATAAATGAGTGTGACAAATGCGTTTATGTGAAACACTGTAAGAACGCATATGTCATAATATGCCTATATGTAGATGATATGCTAATCATGGGGACCAATATGGATGTAATCAATCAAACCAAGAAAATGTTGAACTCCTCATTTGACATGAAGGATATGGGCGAAGCGGATGTGATTCTTGGGATAAAGATCCAAATGGTTACATTCTTACTCAATCACACTATGTTGAGAAAGTGCTTCGGAAATTTGGTCACTATGATGATAAACAGGTAGTCACTCCGTTTGATCCTTCTAGCCAACTCAAGAAGAATCAAGGAGATAATGTATCTCAGTTGGAATGCACTCAAGTGGTTGGAAGTCTGATGTACATAATGAATTGCACTTGACTGGATTTAGCATATACCGTGAGTAGACTTAGTCAATACTCACATAACTCAAGTAAAGTGTAACACACTCAAATTTGGAAAGAGCGAATAATTAAAAACTTTCAACAATACCTTAAAGGATAATAAAATCTCTTACTACCAGTCCATAATTGAAATACATTTCTAGGTTGAACCATCAACAAATAATTAAAGTCTTACATAAAGACTAACTAAAGTCGAGTGTTACTATAGCCCAATAACAATCGCTATCTCCAATATAAGTGCGGAAGACTTCATCAAGCTAATCACCTCTTCGAGCACACAACTAGCACTCATCTCTTCACAGTGTCACTAGAACTAATCCCGAAATGGAACCTGATGCACATGCCGACAAATAAAAAGGTCAGACTAACGCCTAGTGAGTTCAAGAGTTTTATATCATGATTATAAAGAAAAACGTAAAGTGGAAATATTGTAACTTATAATCATGATCCTTTACAATGATTTACTTTAAAATAAGAGAACAACTCATTTACCAATAATATGCATTTTATAGATGGACGTCTCAATGCCAAAACATTCTTTCATGACATAATGCAATCCAACACTTACTCAAAACGAGGATAATGGTAAAGCTCGAATAATGAAATTTGAGTAAACTTTATAAAACAAACGACTAAAATATGAGTAAACTCAAGTCTCCAAAATTATAGCATAAGGGAGATAACTCAAACTCAAAGCGTTACCGAAAACAAGGATAAAACTAAATACCCCAAAACAACACCTCTCGGTGACGGGGGAGTCCCGGATTTCAAGGCTAGTGGTGGAACACAAAAGTAGGCCACATTCCAAGTTACTGAGCTCACCATACTAGGAACCCATGGCCACGAGCTCGCCGACTCATACTAAGATGTGGGGGAGGGCACCCGAGGATTCCAAATCATGCGCATTCACTAGGATTACATTTACGGCCCATGGCTAGTATCCGATCCCACATAACCGTACCAAATTGCCTCCAAGAACGCAATGTCTCAACTAGCTACAAATGGGAAGTGACTATCCCATAAAAACAGTCTCAGAAATTAAATCACGGATGCAGGTTCGGGTATTGGACTCCACGAGCCCTCACCGTATTATCCTCGAAATCCTATAACTAATTATGGTGCCAAGATATAAACAATAGCCCATTTTCCTTTTTAAATAATAAAGACCGACTCATATGCCTATGGATCCAGTGCATTACAGTCTAAAACAGTACAAGACTCCAACTGAATGACCAACGCACTCAAAACATGTAATTCTCAAATGATGCGCATTAACCGCCATCATACTCAAAACTCCACAACGGGCTATTAAACCGGACAAATGTCCTCAAGACTCAATTATTTTCAAATATGCATTTCCAAGTTTAACTGCTGATAAGAATGAAAATCATAAAATGAGACTATATACATTCTTTCAAGTACCTCACATAAATGTGCAAGTAGTACTTTATTTAAATATTTTCTTTCAAGTACCTCACATAAATGTGCAAGTAGTACTTTATAACATCCCATTTCGTGAATGATGCATAAAACCAGACAAACACTTAAAAGTGTATTTTTGACCAAAGATATACTTATGCAATAAATCATCAAAACACATTCATTTGTGACACCTTTATCAAAATGCCTAAAAATCCCAAATGTGGGCGTTTTACAAAGTTTATAAAGTTAAATACTTCAATTAATCAAATATTACCAAATAACTCAACATTTGATCATTTCATATAAAACACATAAACACTTTGGCATTTACACCGTTTTCACAAATCGACTTGAACTCACCTCGCTAGATTTAAGCTAAATCTAGATTTTACCCCACTTTGAGCTTCTTTGAAGAAACTTGAATCTTCAAGGTTGAAACCTCCATAATACTAGATACACAAATTTCACCCATAAATAATCACATTCAACCATTTAGAATCTATCCCTAAACACATGACATCAAAATCTCCATTTTGGTCAAAACCCTAATTTTGACCCCAAACCTTCCAAAATCTTACAAACCGAAACTGAAGGAATCAAACACTAGAAAATAATCAATGAAGCATTTACATCACCTATTAAGGTTTAGAAAAGGAGGGGATAAACTTACCATTTGGGTTTGAGCAAAACCTCCAAAACTTAGAAATCTTCAAGAAATGGTGATGAACACTTGAATCTTGCTCAAGAGGTTGAGGTTATAAGTATAGATGATGAGAGAGTACAAAGTTGTAGGGGAAAGCCCCCAACAATGGTTTTGGGTTCATATGAGAGGGTGTGGTTCGGTTGAGAGAGGGTTTAGGAGAGAGTGGGTTAAAGGAATGAATGAGAAAAGTGGGAAAAGGGGGTTTAAAGGGGTCTGGACCCCGACGGCGAGAGTGCCCTGCGAGAGTGACTCTCTGTCACAATCGCGGGCACAATCGGCCGCTTCTCCCCACTCTCGGTACAAGGGCCACGAGAGTGCCCTGCGAGAGTGACGCACTGTCACAATCGCGGGCACAATCATCCAAACCGTACCGAGATCCAATTTATTGACCTTTCGACCTGAAGCGACCCCGGTCCAAGCTTCTAACTTCACAAGGGGTTTATCATTATAGTTTTCGATTAGGTGTTGGTAAGGAAGGGCAAGGTAAAGGCTTAACGAAAAATACTGGCGTTATATAAAGATCATTGGTATGCACTAATCTGAGTGCTTCGTTACTTGAAATGCACAATGAATTATGGGTTACACTATACCAAGTATCCTTCCGTGTTAGAAGGATATTGTGATGCAAATTCGATTTTCCAATCATTCTGAAAGTAAGTCCACAAGTGGTTATGTATTTACACTTGGTGGTGCAGCCATATCTTGGAAATCGTCAAAGCAAACCGTGACCACACGGTCTACCATGGAAGCCGAATTTGTAGCCTTAGATAAAGTTGTCGAAGAAGCAGAATGGCTTAAAAGCTTCCTAGAGGGCATTCCCTTGTGGCCAAAGCCTGTCACTGCCCTATGCATCCATTGTGATAGCATGGACGCTCTCACAAGAGCAAAGAATCAAATCTATAACGATAAATCGAGACATATCAGGTGTCGCCACAAAACTATCCGATACTTGCTCAAAAATGGAATTGTATCCATTGATTATGTAAATTCATGTGAAAATATTGCATATCCTTTGACAAAAGGCCTAAATCGAGGACAAGTCTCATATACATCGAGGGGGATGGGCTTAAAGCCAATTTAATGAGTTACTACTCGGCGGAAACCTAACCTAGCAACATTGGAGATCCCATGGTCTAGGTTCAATAGGACAACTAGTTGAGGAAAACTCAAGTTCAAATACACAGGTATGCCTATTCCTATGATGTTTACTTTGTGTATTTTCCATTAATGATTTAGGGATGAATTCTTATTCTTAATAATACTGATAGCTTCTTGGTATAACTATAGGAAATGTTCTTGATCAATATTACCTATATGAGATTGATGTGAGGTCGCATCTTTGAAGACGGATATGGCTACGTCTTCTAAAATTCTCATGAAGAAAGGATTGTTCACGACCGAAATGAACACAACGGTAAGAGTCAAATTATGCATAAATATGATGTGTGTGATATTCATTGTCTCAACTTACTACACCAGGTGGTTAGTTCAAGACTATTTGTCACTACCCACAAAGTAGGTCCGATAAATACTCACTATGAAAGGTTCATGTCGCCTAGACACCTTTTCTGATGCATTTCATATCTAGTTTCCTGAATCAAACAATAAATACTCTGTGATTATCCTATTTTCTATTCAAATGTGAGGTATTGTTAGAGTTTGAATAGAAAATGTGGGATATTTTTGGGATTTGCTTATTAGTTTGTCCCACATAGGACAAAAGAGGAAAACCAAGTTGCCTTATAATAGGATACACCTACCTATTATCAAAATGGGTTACCCAACCAAGTGGGTTAGCACATATTAAATGTCTAGATGGGCCTTGGGTCTCTTGGCTTGATTGAGAGAGATCCATGCGGGTTCTCCCGCGGCTTGAAGCAGCGTCGTTGGTCGCCCAAGTCGCTGGAGTTTTGTCAATAATAGGGACATACGTCGGTTACCTCGCGGTTTGCATCCCACGCACCAAACCGCCCAACTCGCTGAATTTTACTCGACAACAGAGACTTACGCGGGTTACTTTGTGGCCTAGGACGTGCAACTCTCTGTTTGACAGTTTGTTGACAGTTAAGTTGGTTAATCAGATGTACATATAAATACCTCTTCTCTCTCGTTTTTGGCAAAAAAAAAATATCACGAATTTTCTAGGTTTTCTCTCTGTTCTAAACACAAGATTCATAAGGAAGCATATGTTTTGATTCGTCGGGTTCAAGTTCGATACTTGATCGGTTTGTTGTATCCTCTAGATAGACGTCTACAAATCAACCGTACGAGGGACGAATTTCTGTCTAAGGACACTGCAAATCGCAGGCCTCAATCCAATAACGATCTTCATCAAATTCTCATCAAGATAATCGAGTTAGTCATCGTTCTCTTTCTGTTTTCGATTATCTATACAAATACTAGTATAGAATTCGTTTTATGTTTATGAATTTATTCTGAATTTTACGATTCCAAGGTTTATTGTGTAACGAATTTCTAATTCCGTTATCTAAGTTATAACATGCATAAATGAAATGGGAAGTAGGATGCAACATGTATATATAATACCAAATGGATAAAGAAATTGATCATGTTTGAAATCTGTCTTTTCACTTTCTTTTTAAGAATATCGAACTATACTTGACAAATACTCTATCATTTGTTTTTTTTTTCGGTTGATTTATTGTTAGGGTAGTTTTTGTTCTATTTTAATCATCAAAACTTTTTTGGGTAATAAGCACTTTGATCCCCAATGTTACAATTGCACTGTTTAATTGTAGAACTCTGAATCCATTGACAACAACTAGTGTTATACCCGTCCGTTGGTCGGGTATACAACATGTTAACGAAATTGTCAACAGTCATCCTATATGTATATTGTCGAGCATATTTTAGACTTATGATTCATGAATATTTAAGAGACAACTACTGAAAATCTATGCAGTAAATGCTTTCAAACAATAATATACTCCATATTAACAGAGAGTTTCTAGGAAGAAATAGAGTGAACTAACACCGCTCACATTTGATGTTTAATCCTAGCATCTCTTCAATTTATAGAAGTATGAACACCCTAATCACAAAGTGATAAAATTAATCAAATGCCTACACTATAGTTGCTTAAATACCAAGTTGATAAGAGACTCCACTATGGTTACTTGATACAATTGTAATTAAATATATTCAAACCAGAAGAATGCAATTCATCCACCAAAACAGTTGGAATGCATTTTCAGATGTCCATCTTTTGTTTTAGAAATACCATTAATATAATGTTGCTAGCCTGCTATTTGAATTTTTTTAGCTAAATCATATCATTGAAAATAGAAAAAATACTTTTGATGTTGACACGTGTGAGTATATCCCACTCATATTTTAACATCACATGTTGCAGCAATAATCTCACTCCTAAACAACGTTATAAGTGATCCTCCTATCCATGACCAAATCTGATGAACCCCAAGTCCGAACCTGAGTTCTCCAGATTCCCATATAAGAATGCATGTGGGGCCTTACAACAGACTGTGCATCGTCAACGTATATCGTGGTTCCAGTCATGTAGCGTGAGTCATCACTTACCAAGTAGATTGTAACACCCTTAAATCTGGAAATAGCAACTTATTTAAAATTTTCTAAATACATCAATAAAGGAACTATCTACAACCACAAATTAAGATTTAATCTCAATACAAACATTCATTCTATACAAAAGCCTATGATAAGGACGGGTGCTACTAAAACCCCAAAGATAGTCACTATCTCCAACATTGCGGAAGACTTCACCAACTACTTACTTTAGTGTCTAGTAAGGCTCTACGCTTCATAAAACTGCTAGAACCCAACTCCCAACTGGAACCTGTTGCACATGCCGACAAATAAAAAGGTTAGGCTTAACGCCTAGTGAGCTCAAGAGTTTTCAACATATATAAAGATGTTTGCGAAAATAGGTAATGCATTTTAATTCATAATCTTTCAAAAGGTATGCTTTGAATATGCAAACGACTCGTTTTCCAATAATATGCATTTTAGACGGAGAACACCAATTTGGACGTTTTCCAAATCAAATTACTACAAAAGAATGATACCAATGTAAACCGCCCCTTCATAAATTAGCTTTAATCCAAAACTCACTCAAAGCGCAAATATAAATTAAACTCTCTATTTAATAAGGTACGATAAAACCTTATATTTCAAAACACCCAAAACTCGGGTGGGGCATAATACTTAACCCATAAATCAAGGGTAAAACCCAAATATACAAAACGTCACCGAAAACTTGGATAATAAAACTCAATACCCAAAAACAACACCTTTCGGTGACGGGGGATTCCCGATTCCATAAAATGTGACGGTCCACAAAGTAAGCCCATTTTATGTTGTTATGACTAGTCATATAAACAAAAGTACACGCAAGGGATGTCAAGCTCAGTGGCTTTAAACATACACCCACGGAAACTCAAGTTCAACCCCGAAGGGTTGCTAGGTCGAGCTCCTCATCCAATATCGTAATACTTGAGCACGAAGGACTTATAACCCAATCCGATGCCAAACGTGCCTCGACGTGGAAAACTAGTCGTCCCACGCCGGAACAATAAATACAAGCGCAAGGGATGTCAGGCTCAGTGGCTTTAAACATACACCCACAGAAACTCAAGTTCAACCCCGAGGGATTGCTAAGTCGAGCTCCTCATCCAATATCGCAACCAAGGCTCTAAGTCGAGCTACCAAAACTGGACAATTGTCCAAAGACTCAAACTCAAATAAAAATGCCAAGCCGCAGGCTTAGCACCCATTGACCCATTGATAAATGAAGTAAAAAATACGATAAAACGCACTCGACCCACGGGTATGCAAACACAACGACTAAAAGTGTAATTAATTCAAAACTCCACGTTAGTTGAGGCAATCAATTTTCCAAATGACTTATACCCTTATATTCCCAAAATGCCTCGTAACACAAAAGACATGCCTTTTTCCAAACTTAACTGCTGATAAGAATGAAAATCATAAAATGAGACTATAAACGCTCTTTCAAATACCTCACATAAAAGTGCAAGTAATACTTTATAAAACACTCCATTTCATGATGATGCATGGAACCCGATAAACATTTAAAAGTGTATTTTCTTTGACCAAAGATCTGCTTATGCAATAAGACCTCAAAACACATTCGTTTGTAATACATTTATCAAAATGCCCAAAAATCCCAAATGTGGGTGTTATACAAAGTTGTAAAGTTAAATACTTCAAATAATCAAGATCAACAAATAACCCAACATTTGATAATTTTATGTAAAACACATAAACACTTTAAAAATAGACATTTTGGCATGTACAACGTTTTCACAAATCAACTTGAACTCACCTTGCTAGATTTAGGCTAAATCTAGATTTTACCCCGCTTTGAGCTCCTTTGAAAAACTTGAATCTCCAAGTAAAACTTCCAAAACCTAGATCCATAAGTTTCCAACCATCAGAACGTATAACCAACCACATAGAAACGTTCCCCAAACACTTAATCATCCAAATCTCTATTTTGGGGCGAAACCCTAATTTTGGCCCAAGACTCCCAAATCTTTCAAAACGAAATTAGAGGAATCAAGCACTAGGTTGACATCCATCGAGCATTTATAACCCATAAAGAAGTTTGGAAGTGGAAGGGATGAACTTACCATTTAGGTTTTGACGAAAACCTAGAAAACCCAAAAATGGACTTGAGATTGAAGGTGAAGACGAAGCTTCTTGACCATGGCTTCCAATCTTTGGTGGGTGGAAGGAGGAACACTTGGAACATCACAAATTTGGTGTCTTGGATGCATAAAACCGATTTTAGGGTTTGGGGTTCGGTTTCTAGAGAGAAAAGGGTGAATGGGTTGAAAGAAATAATGACGAAGGCTGCTCAAAATCGATTTGAAAACGACCAGGGATCGCCGGCGATTGTGCCCAGGGCACTCTCGCCAGGGCACTATCGCCCAATTTGTACCGCGGGCACCACTCCGCTGGCGATTATGCCCGACGATTGTGCCCAGGGCACTCTCGCCAGGGCACTATCGCCCATAGTGTACCGCGCCCCGATTTCCTCCATTTTTCACCCGGAGTGCTCACGATGTGATAAGGCTAAAAGATAAGGCGTAGGGGATGAGATTCTGAGATCGGAACTCAAGGATTCCTCAAAGGTTTGGCTTACACAGATAGAAATTTGCGGGTGTTACATAGATCACGGTCGAAGCAAGGTCGTTCTTAGGATCTAACCATCTGTTTAGTCGGGTTGCAACCTTCACCAAACTTTGTGCCTTATCCTTCCCAACTGATACTGGAAATTCATCTTCTATATGTAACCCGTGAGCAATCTCATTCACCTGATCTGGTGCTTACTGATTTCCATTGCTGATGTCTTATCTCACAAGTCATACACGCTTATCAGGATCATAACAAATAATGCAAGTATATATATATATAGGCGAATGATCGTGTGAGAAGTTAGTGTTAACGTGAGAAGCATGAGAAGTGGATCTAAATCATGGATCACTTTTAATCAAATGCTTTCCCATGAATTATGGTTTAGAAGGGAATTGATCCGGTCCAGGTCGGTGCATCTCATCCTAATATGCATCTATTTTTGATCCAACGGTTGAAAACCAATTCTCATGCTTCTCATGTCGAACTCAACTTCTCACCGAAGCCCAACCCTATATATATGTGTGTGTGTGTGTGTGTATATATATATATATATATATATAATTCTCATCGGAACCCAACCCTATATATATATATATGATTATAACAACAATCAACGGACTACCCAGTATTAGATCATAGCAAAAATCATGTTGCGCTTGTGCCTTGTAGACACAAAACAAAGTCTTCAACGAACTCCGACAATGGAGTGAATGGCATCACAAGGGAACCAAACTAAACATACTTGTATATATATATATATATATATATATATATATATATATATATATATGCAATTTGGTAGAAACCAATTAAACCAAATCATTTGGGAACCTAATTGTCGAATAGAGCAAGATGTGCCAGATCAACAACTTCATCAACATTGGCATCCTCACATACAATGAAAGGAGATTTCCACCAAGATCTAAACTCACTGATTTAAGATTGCTTTTTGCAGCTAATCCAAGTACAACTTTACCAATCTCAGTGGAACCAGTGAAAGCAAGTTGCATAAATAAATTAAGCTATCAAGTCAAATATAATATACTATAAATTGTTGGCCAGTTCTGGGATTCTCTTCATATGGATTGAAGTCAATATAATATACTATAAACCGTTGGTAATAGAACATAGCTATAAATTGACTTGTGTTATTATCAACAAAAAAATGTGAAGATGGAGAACAAAATACATATAAAATTATTCAAATAAAAGTTTGAAAGATTAAATTAACAGGTAAGAAACAATGCAGTACCTGAAGGTATTTGAGTTTCATGCTTCCATAAACTAATCCAACAGAGGAGGCAAAGACACACGATCCACCTGCAATTAAGAGATTTAATATCCATAACAACCTCTTAGCATAAACTAAAATCCTCAAACTATAGGCGACTTGCACATAATCACAAAACAATTATATACAATTTTAGAGATGGCAGATTAAGCTATTGAAGAAAATAGAATATCTCCCAATGTGTTAGCAAGGTGTTATTTAAACTATTGTACTTACCTATTCGTTTATAAGGAACCAACATGCTTGCAAAAATACAAGATGGAAAATTCATTTTATCAGAAAGTTGTGAAAAGAGTACTCGGGTGGCTAGATGGCTAACCAGATCGTTTGTATTTTTGGTGGACATGATGTACTCTTTTATGTACATTTCAACAACCAGAGTGATCTTTTCGTATTTTGCAGGTAATGTGGTTACCGAGGATCAAATTGCCAACTCCAATGGTTCAATATGATAATCACTCATTCAGTCATTTGTAGAATGACCTACACACAGTCACACCCCAAGTTATTAGTCGTTTCCTGTCAAACTTTCTTACCTACTTATTCAAGAAAACAATTGGGTAAGAAAACTACTACAATGAGGTCACAAAACTTGAAATTATAAGTGGAAAAAAACAATTGGGACCTGGAAGCAATTGCAGCACAACTAAGAGGCTAAAAGCAAACTGATTGAGGGTGTATTTTAAAGGAATTAAGTTCCAAAAGAAACTATGGACAAAAATCTTGAGGGTATATTTCAAAGGAACCAAAAATCTTTTTGATGCTTAGAGGTGTGAAATAGTAAACTAAAGTAATATCAAGTATAGAACATGTTTAGAAATATGCAAATGAAAGAACCAATTGGATCCCACAATCTCACATTCCACATATGAATTGGAAGAATACCCAAATCATATATCTAAATAAAAATTATCCCCAATTCAGAGGAGGCTCAGTTGATAACAAATTAAAGAAGCAAAAAATTAAGAAATTTTAAAGAAGGTTGGAAGAAATTGGAATTGGAATACGATTTTGGAGGAAAGTGGGGGACATGATTCTGGGAAGTGGAAGAGATGTTTGAGAGGAAACGTGGTGGAGATGATTTAGGGACGTGGAAGAAAGTTTAGGTTAACATGTACAAAATGCAAAAAAAACACTTGTACTTTTTAATTTAAACGGCTAAGATTTAATTTGAGATGAATTTAAACGGCCAACCATACTTGTAAACATATCTGGTGAGCAACCATAGCTATAGGACCTTGCCGAGCAGCCATTGATGTCCTAGAGTTGTTGTCGTAAGTACTGCAAGAGTTCTTGCAAGAAGAAAACCACCTAAAGGAATACGAGTTGAGAAATGTATTATGGGATTTGGCAATTCCAATAAATTTAACAGGTCCTTTTCGCGAAGTTTCAATCCAAAAGTTCCTTTTCGTGCATTAATTGATCACAAAATATTGATAAAATGGATATGTGAAAAGTCTGGTAAATATGTCAAAACGAATCAAGAATGAATCAAAACTATCAAATTAAGCACAAAACGTATCATGCTAGTAAATTGTGCGTGTGTGTGTATATATATATATATACATATATGATTTGCTTAGAAAAAATTACTAATGAAGAATGTTCCTCACCAGATTTCATATAGCCACCAAATTGTAGTGCTCCAAGCCTTAGAGGCAATAATATAGCTCTTTTATTAAGGCGCCATATCAATAAAAAGGTGAACATGTATCTGAAACAACAATATAAAGCTTTAACACTTCAACAAAGGTAATAAAATCATTTAAAAGCAGCAAATAATAATTTTCATAGATTTTCAGCAACAATCGCTCGCTTGACATGGTGGCTCAAAGAACGCTTTTTAACATGATACAAGTATCTCATAACAGAGGTTGACATACTGTGAGATAACAGTAGAAATGGCAGCTCCGGTTACACCTAACTTGAAGTAGTACATAAGTAAGGGAAACAAAAGAACAGTTGAACAATTACCAATGCCTACACAAGAAGAAAAATATCAACCAATAGAAAAAAATTATTAAATAACTATAAACAAAAAAGATACCAAAAAACTTGCCTAAACATACTACAGGAGTCTTTGTGTCCTTAAAATCACAAAAAATGCCTTGAAGAGACAAAGAGACCACAACTGCAGGGGCACCAAGAGCTCTAAAAGAAAGAAATTGTTGAGTCGGGGCATGCATAGAAGAACCCTGTAATAAATCAACTTTGTGCATCACAACTACTAAATGTAAACCACAAGGGTTGTGGCGTACTGATTAAGGCTACTTTTTTTTCAGATTGACGACTGATATGGCAAATGTAATCTTTGAGTTTAGAGATGGAGAATAAAAATAAATCTACCACAAGCATCCTGAAGTAATTCACCAACCACGACGTCTTTAATTTTATAGACGGACAATAACTAGTTAGTGAAGATAGTGATTTTCAAACAGGAATACCTCATCAACAACTTGCTGAAAATAAGTATAAGTTGAATCTAAATAACCATAAATCTGACCCCGATTCACAACCATCTGTATAATGCATTATTTCTTATTTGTTAGTTACAAAGCTTATCCGACAACCAAGGTCAATATAAACTATCCAACCGTCGATAAAGCAGATATATATCCGCCATAATCAAGCTCTGGCCTATGAATTTCTGCAAAAGACAAGAAATCTACATAAAGATTAACTCAATAAAAAACTGAATCAAAATCATAATCAAATCTTACTAATCGTGGCACAATATAACAAATCATATAATTGGGAGTGCATGCCAGATTCAATCAACTTAAAATCGAACTAACCAAGAAACAAACAAATTACAGTTAGCAGCAAAGACACAAACCTCGTGATCGAATGTCATTCCAGAAACGCGAATTGAAGAGAAAAGATCGAGCAATGGAACAGAAGTTAAGATTCTATAAAACTAAAATTTAAAAGGAAAAAACAGTAAGTTGAACTGATTAATCAAATAAGGAAGTCACTTTGGAGTTGAATTTCACAAAAATTGAAATGGATTAGAAAGACGTGATTGATCGACCAAGCGAATGTAACACCCATAAATTTCGACAATGGTTATTGCTTATGTGAGCATATATTTTATAGGGATTTGACCGTTAGGCTATGATTTATGGGTATGGATCATGATGCTTTGGATCCTACGCTTTTCGGGGACATTCAGGGTCGAAACAGGTAATTTTTGAGGTCCGATACTGCTTGGGCGACAATGCCCGTGACTATGACATGTGTCATTATCGCAGGGCAAGGTCGCGGGATGGACGAAGCCTTCGGTACACACTAGGAGACAGTGCCCGACGACATTGCCAGGGTCACTATCGCGGGGCATAATCGCAAAAACGGTACCGCGTGTGGTGTGGTGTGTGCGATAGTGCCATGCGACTATGCCAAGAGGCATAGTCGCCGGTCACAGTCGCCGTCGGGGGGATCCAGCCTATAAACCCGATTTTTTGTGCAGTTTCCTCTCATTCTTGCCACCTCTTTCACTCCCATTTCCTCTCAAACGACCCCCTCGGTTTTCCTTTGAGTTTGGGGACATCTTGGGGTCTCAATCTTTGATTTTCAGGGAGGTCTTCCATTACTAAGTTAGAGATGGGATGCAAAGGTTGGAAGTCTTCCACTCACACCAGTTTTTCTAAGTTTTGAGCTCTTAGGGTTCCAACAAACCTTTTTCCTCATTTTCTTGATGATTTGAAATTTGAGGTCATAGTGGTGGCCTAGAAGAGTGTTGGAAACGGATTCAACTTTGGTAAAGGTAATATTCTCTCCTATTCAACTTTGGAAATTAGGGTTTCGGGTTATGATGAGTTTTCATGTAAAATGATTTGGCGAAAGATTCTAGATGATTGAATATGGTTATTTACAGTTGAAAACTTGTGGATCTAGGTTTTGGAAGGATTTTGCTCATGGATTCGGATTTCTCCAAGGAAACTCAAGTTGGGGAAAAAATCTAGATTTAACCTAAATCTAGCAAGGTGGGTTCAAGTTGATTTGTGAAAACGTTGTACATGCCAAAATGTTTATTTTAAAGTATTTATGTGTTTAACATGAAATTATCAGTTGTGGAGTTACTTGATGGGTTTTGGGTTATTTGAGAAGTTTAGTTTTATAAACCTTGTAAAACACCCATATTGTGGATTTTTGGGCATTTTGATAAATGAGTCATAAATGGGTATGTTTGGTAATTTATTGCATAAATGAGATTATTTGGTTAAAAGGCATTTTTAGTGTTTGTTTGGGTAAAAGGTTTAATTTTGTGTTATGGGACGTTTTGAAAGGATAAAGTGTATAAATCTATTTGGAAAATCTTTTGTTCTAACTTAAACTGTGTTGGAGTCCATTCAAGTACTTTGGAGCATGTGATTTCATGGTATGGGTCGAGTACGTTTATTATTTGAAAAGCGTTAATCATTGGTCAAAAAGAGGTTTTGAGTATTTTGGCTCGATGTCGTTTTAAAGGAATCTTGAGGACACTTGTCCGGTTTTATATGGCTCAATGTAGAGTCCAGTTATGACGTACGTACTAATGCGTTGTGTTGCGTATTGAGGTTGGTTACGGGCTCGAGTGCTTTGGTCATTCATGTGTAGTCCGGTAAGGTTAGACTTTGTTGCATTGGATCCATAGGCACGTAAGTCAGTCTGTTTTGGGATGGTCAATTGGGTGTTGCGGGGTTAAACTCCGGTACCCATGTTTTATGACCGGAAACTTAACAAGTGATCGCTAGGAGGGTTGAGTCTGTTAGTGCTACCGGGGGAGTAGGCGCTAGGACCTCCGCCGCTTGAAGTAATGCCTGGGAGGTAGTCTTTAAGTGTGTCGAGCCTTTGGTATGGAGTTCTTCGGAATGATCCATCAAGGTCAACTGACTTGGGGTGACGCTTGTTAAAGGAGTCGTAGGGAAACCTGGCTGTGATGTCGGGAGGTGTCATGCGATTAACGTTACTTAGGTGGTATACTTTTGTGTTTCCTCCACTCTCAACGGATGTGGGTCTCCCCCGTTGTCGGCTATCAATATTTCAAATAAAAGGATGTCTTATTTTATTGTCATTGGTTCTTTATGGTCAACAGTGAATGAGGGCCTTAATATTGGATCTCCCTCCTCGTATATTAAGGTTTGAATTAATTATGTCAACCACTTGTTTTGTTTGGTAGTTAGATTCCTTTCGTTTATGGGCGTGTGAGTATTGGGCCTAGTGTCCATGATTTTCTGACGTATGGCATACATGGATTTTTTAACGAGGATTTATGGGTTGAATGCCATGTTTCACTCTTGTGTAGGGTGTTTTGGAATACAGCGTTTTACTTACGTTTCTTAAATCGGGAGCTAATCCCTATTCTTGTATCGAGTAAGTGTGGGTTGTATCATTTATAAAGAATGTTTGTGACAAGTTGTTTGTTTTCGAAAATGCATGATATTGGGAAAGAGTTGTCTTCGGGTTTAAAGTAAGCTATCGGAAAGAACGTAATTTTAAATGGAGGTTATTCCTTTAAAATATTTGTTTATTTATATAAAACTCTTGAACTCACTAGGCATTAGCTTAACCTTTTTATTTGTCTGCATGTGCAACAGGTTCGTTTGGGGAATGTTTCTAGTGACACCTTGGAGAGAGAGAGAGAGAGAGAGAGAGAGGTGCTAGACGTGTGCTTGAGGGTGAGTAGTTTGGTGAAGTCTTTCGCCTTGTCTTGGGAATAGCAACTTGTATTTGGGTTTTAGTAACACACGACCTCTAACTAGTCTTTGTAGAAGAATTTATTTACCATCGTTGATGGTTAGACCTAGTTTGATATTTCAAGTATAAACTTGTTGTAAGTGATCTTATCTACGTTTGAGGCATTATTGAAAATTTTAATTTAGTTGCTTTTTCCAGATTTGAGGATGTTACAACGAAGGAGGTTAGTAGCCGGTGAGAGAGATTAGGGTTGTTCGTGTGTTGGTTCTCTTTTTGGAAGCGGGGAATGGACTGGATATCATATGGATATCGTGGGGATCGCCAATCAAAGATGGAGATTGTATCAGGACAGGAATCGAGAGACAGGGATAGAGAAGCAGAGAACCTAATTTATCATGATCAATCTAGATGCAGAGAAGCCCAAACAACGATTGTTTTGTCCCATTTATGGCTCCTGAAAACCCTTAAACACCATCTGATCTTCTCTTGGCAGCGAAGATATTTCCTTCGAGATTGAATTGAGTATACAGGACATAACGATACTATTATTTTGTAACCAAGTGTTCAACAAATTCCGATCAACGGGTCAATTTAGGGTTCCATCAACAAAACCAGTCTTATTCTTTGCATCTAGGGCTATTCTCATGGCATGATTCCAGGAGGAACAATTCTCTCATGCCAAAACTAGTGAAGCAAGAACAATACCTGGATTGTCCGAGTGATGAAGGAAATAAGGATGTAAACGATCATCGATGACTGATATCAGTGCTAAAACTAACATTGAAACCGGAGGAAGAGAAGAAGATTCATTTTGATTATGCATCCTTGATGAGAGATGGTATAACACCCAAAATTGTCAAAAAAAAATCGACTAATTTAAAACTTTTATAATACATCAAATAAGAGTTAAATTCATTTATAATGGTCAGCACTCGTTTACTTCAAATAGCAAAACCTATGTTTGACATCAATAAAGTACAATCTAAAACTTAGGTGTCGTTTGTTTTTTAAGAGGTCTAAAGTCTGAAGTCTTATTTTAGTTATGATTAATAAGAGGTGGTGTGTAAAAAGGTCTGAACGATTCAGACTTAAGAGTTATTAAGAGACTTTTTTAAAAAAACAAACAACCCCTTACTCACAAGTCTAAATTAGGAACATGTGTCACTGAAACCCAACAATAGTCATTATCTCCAACATACAAAAGACGTCCCAAATGACTAAGGGCATGTTTGTTTACCTCTTAACGGTTCCATTAAGAGGCAACTTCTGAATCACTAAGAGTTGAATCTTGTTTGGCAAAAAAAAGTTTGCCTCTTAATGGTTCCAAAACCTTCTAAATGATTTTATATCCTAGGCCTCCCTTAACCATTAAGCACCCTGATTTCACTTTGAACAATTACCAAACAATCATATTTCATTTTGCACTACATCATAAAAGTCTCTTAATCATTCTGATCACTTAATCATTCAACAACTGTCAAACAAACCCTAAGTCATTCTCGTGCCTCTAACTTGCACTTATCTCATCAACAATAGTCGGTAAATTTCCCCTGAAAAAGAACAATAGTCGGTAAATTTCCCCTGAAGAAGAACATCATGATTGTACCTCGATAATAAATACCATTAAAGATGTGTGCAATATGCTTGCATGGAAAGTTACTTTTACAATGAGAAATGGGGTTGTGACCTTTATTGGGTATTAGAATCTTACTCGCGCAATGCAGTGAGATAAATCATGATTTTAATGTTTTCTTTTATTTTATGTCGATTTACGGTACGATTTTGGATGATTTTGAGAGAGTGATAATGAATTTTTTTATAAATTTGTTTATTTTAGTCTTAATAATATAATTTTTTTATATTAAAAAAATTAAGTATTTTGTTTGAATTCAATGATTATCTTATATATTTTAAATTCTTTATATTTAAATTGAGATGTTTATCCTGTTTTTTCAATAGTTTAATAGTAATGTAATTTATTTTAGATTTAATAATACAATGTTTTTTTAAATAAACATTAAATATTCTGTTATATTTTCTTAATTATATTTTAGATTTTTTATATTTAAAATTTGATTTTTATTCTGTATTTAGTTATGCAGGGAGCGATTTTAGGTGATTGAAGTGAGGAGTGATTTTAGGGGAGTTAAAGTGGTTAGAGATAAGGATTGAAAATTAATAAATAATATTAAATATAGTAAATAAAGCTTTAATGGTTGTTTTTAAGAGATTTTAAATAATTAGCATTAAGTAACGGTATATTGCCCTTTAGCAATTGTTTTTAATAGTTTTTTATATGTGCTTTATAATATAGTATAGAAGTTTAATAATAATGTAATTTATTTTAGATTTAATAGTATAATGTGTTTTTTAAAATAAACATTAAATATTCTGTTAGATTTTTTTAATTATATTTTAGATTTTTTATATTTAAAATTTGATATTTATCCTTTATTTAATTATGCAGGGGAGGTTTTTTAGGGGATTAAAATGGGGAGTGATTTTAGGGGAGTTAAAAATATTAAAGATAACGATTAAAAGTTAATAAATAGCATTAAATGTAGTATATATAGTTTTAATGATTGTTTTTAAGAGTTTTTAAGTAATTAATATTAACTAATTTATCCTTTATTTAATTAGGCAGGGGAGTGATTTTAGTGGATTAAAATAGGCAGTGATTTTAGAGGAGTTAAAAAGATTAGAGATAACAATTGAAAGTTAATAAATAGCATTAAATATCTATACTATATTATAAAGCACAGATTAAAAATTCTTACATACAAATTATTAAGCACAAGGTACCATCATTTTATGCAAGATTTTAAAAATCTCTTAATTTACAAATATCAAAACACAAGATACATATTACTACTGCAGACTTCTAACATCCACCAATTTGGTATGTACATGATTTTCCTTTTATGTAGACATTTCCATGCATCATTTAAAAAACAAGTCAACTTGCCTATACATAGAATCAACATATTTGATCGAATCATGATTACAAGTTATCTATGTTACTATTTGTTATTTAGTGTCATTTTGTTTATTAGGATGAGTATTTATATAATGTTACATATCTAATTGTAGCATGAAATTTTGTTTATGTTATAATTATTTCTAAATATGTTAGCAAAGTATGTATAAATTAATAAATTATAAGTAATACGAAAAAGTGTGAACTAACAAATTATATTGTGAATTGTGTTTTAATATATATGTATATATACACTATCTATACTATATTATAAAGATGACATAAAAAACTCTTAAAAACAAGTTTTAAATCTTAATGTACCGCTATTTAATGTTAATTACTTAAAAAACAGCCATAAAAGCTGTATGTACTACATTTAATGTTATTCATTAATTTTCAATCATTATCTCTAACCATTTTAACTCCCCTAAAATCATTTCCCACTTTAACTCCCCTAAAATAACTCTCAGCATATTTTAGATATAAAAAATCTAAAATATAATTAAAAAATCTTACAGAATATTTTATAAAAAAAAATTATATTATTAACCCAAAATAAATTACATTATATTATTAAGTCTAAATTAAACAAATTTATATAAAAAAATCATTATCACTCTCTCACAATCATCCAAAATCGTAATGTAAATCGACAAAAAACAGAAAATAAAATAAAACATTAAAATCGTGATGTATGGATTGTGTGAGTACACTTCTAGTCTTATAATACATTCATATCAAAACTCTTAAAAGACAAGTAACAAAGCACAATATACAACCATTTTATGCATAAAATTCAAAAAACTATGAATTTACAACTAAGAAAGCATAGTGTACACCTTGTTGATGAAGTGCCTACTAAACCATCAAAATAGAAACTTTGAGACTTACTTTCTCTTAGTTCCAGCACTCTTTCCAACTTTTCTTCCTCTTATTTAGTATGTTCAACCCACTCTTTTTACTTTCAAACTCTCATGGATGCTAAACCAAGCTTTCACCTGCAAATAAAAACATTGAAACAAGCATCAAACCATGCCAATGTTTCAACTTTTCTCTTTTAAAAACCATTCACTCGATCAATAATAGCACCATTTGGCTCTGCTCGATTTCGATTTTGCTCTTGCCATTCTAGCCACCAGAAACCCTGAGACCCATTGCTCTTGCCATTCAAGCCACCAAACCTCTTATCTACACATATTTAACTTCAAAGCTTGCTTTCATCATGAAATCTAACTCACCTCTCCTCCACTTAATCTCTGTTTGTATGTATATCTTCATCTACCTTTTGCATATTTTTTGTGGTGGCATGCTCATAGTTTTTGGCAAAGTCCTTATCATTTCTATAAAGTAACTGAATTTAATGTTTTGGAGTTGTCTTCATGCTCTTGTTGTTGAATATTGCTTTACAACTTCCCTTTTGAAGGCTTGGCTAAATTTGTTGTGTCCACCAAGAAATCGATCAACCTTGTTCGAGTGCTAGCTATCAAGGAGACATCAACTATTTTAGATATAAAGCAAAAGAAAACAAAAGATAAAAACATTTGCACAAGATAAAAACAAAACAAAAGAAATGGTTTTGAATAAGTAAAATCAACATCTAGAGATAGCAGTTAACTGAAATTATCATTTCATTTCTACCATGGGGTTAAAAATCATCATTGTCTGCACGACAAAAAAAAAAAAGAATTTTAAATATGGTTTAATTGTCTTTTAAATAGGATCGAACAACAATAAATTGAATGAAGCAATTTGTTTTAGGGTATTTTTTATTTTGGCCGTATGGATACGGGTGCTCAAAAAACCGATCAAATATGGGTTGGGTTGCACTTTTGTTTGAGTTGGGTTGGGTTTAAAATTCTCAAACCATCAACATTGGGTTGGATTGTTGAAATGTCTTCAACCCGATCAACCTAACCCGTGAGCACCCCTTACGGACATGGTAATATAATCCAATTGAGACATTGGGCTGAGTCTTTTTATCCATATCAATTTATTTAGAATTATTTTAAAAAAACTATTATTTATTTATTGCATATTTTTAATCGTAGTTTACTCTTTTATTAACAATGTTTAACTATTATTAATTATATAGTTTATGAGGTGTTATAACAATCATTTTCTTTATATTTTTTAGTGAAACAGTATCATTATTATTACAAACTTATAATAAATGGATACTCCATATAATATTGAAATGTTTTCACTGCTACAATACGAACATACATGATGGAACTTGACAATTATTTGTGTGGAGTTCGTTCGGAAAAATGTCCAAAAGGAAAGGCTAGATATCATTTTAAGTTACAAATATTCATAATGCAATCATCCAAAAAGTGTAATTTACTCTTACAACACCATATTATCCTTAAATTAAGAAACCTTTCTAAATTATAACTAAAGGATAAAATGTCTAAGAATATGAAAATGAAATAAAGTATCAATCTATAGTTACAATTTTATGAAATTAAAATTTTTATATTATCAAATTAGATTAAACTTTTGGTTAAGAATTTAGACGATTTCTTCAATTAAACTTTACTTGACCTTTACATTAGAACCTCTTACGTTTGAAACTTTGGAAACTGAAGTAAGTTAATCTAAATAAAATTCGACGGGGAGAAGAAAATGTTAAATTATGTAAACAGAAATTCATACCATGTATTTTATAAATTTTGATTTGCTTTTATATTTCAAGGTGTTAATAATATGTAATGAACTTGATTACTTAAACGAACATTGTATTTTCTTTAATTAATTCTCTTACCTCTTTAGTTTGATGGGTTTACAACACCAAAGCTTTTAGTGTTTTTGTCTTGATTATTGTTGTTGAGATGGCATAAGAGTTGTTATAACAACCATTTTCTTTAAATTTTCAGTGTAACAATATTATTAGTGTTTAAAAACTTGTAGTAAATGGATACTCCATACAATGTTGAAGTCTTTTCATCCCAACCGGAATCAGTATTTTCGCATGACCAACTTTATGTGACGTTGTCTAGAGAGATCTCATGGGGCAATACAAAGGTATTAGTGAAGCATGTGAAAAAATCCAATCATGTTGAAATCTACACATCAAACTTCATTTATAAATAAGTTTTACGTGATGAAGAATGTGCAATCAACTAATTATAGTTACATATCTGGTAAAATATGTTTCTATTTAAAATAATTATGTTTTTCTTTTTGCAGGAAATGCTTACAGATTGACGTTTCACGTGTTTTATCATATTATCATATCACTACTAGAAAAAACACCATTTCCGACGGCAAAATCCGTCGGAAAATCAAATTACCGGCGGATTTCTGGCGGATTACGCTGTCAAAAAATGCCCCGCCAGAAAATGGATTTTCCGACGGATTTCCGACGGATTTATCATTTCTGACGGATTTTTCCGTCGGAAATCCGTCGGAAATTAATTTCCCATTTTTTTAAAAAAAGGCAGTTTAATTAACAAATCCTTAATCTGATTAATTAGTTTCCGACGGATTTCCGACGGATAAAAATTTATTAATTATTTTATTTTTAACCGTTTATTTATTAAAAAATATATAAAGAAACATTTTTAAAAAAGAAAAAGAAATTTCCGACGGAAAATCCATCGGTAATTCCGCCGGAAATCCGTCGAAAATTTGTTTTTGTTTTTTAAATTGTTTTTTAAAATTATTATTTAAAATATTTATTTAAATTATCCGCCGGAAATCCGTCGGAAATTGCCGTCGGAAATCCGCCGGAAACTTCTTTAAAATTAAAATTTTGAATCTATTTCTTTAATTTCACCGACGGATAATCTGTCGGAAATCCGTCGGAAATTAACTATATATTTTTTTAAAAAATAATTAAAAAAACGATTTTAAATTTTTAAAATCCTGTAAATGCAAAAAAATTGTAAATAAAATATTAAAATAAATTAAAGTTGTCATCAATTATAAAAGACGCTAAAAATACAAATTATCCCAATTGTTCACTAAAACAAGTTCATGTACATTAATTTAAATACAAAATTGGTCATAATACTCAACCATCAAGACTCTGGAGGTGTGGGAGGCGGAAATTGCGATTGAGTAAACTGACTCTGGGTTAACTTGGTCACCATCTCCATCATTTCCTGATGCTCCTTCCTGCGGACCTCGTCTCTTTGGCGCATCTCCTCCATCTCTTTGTTGCGGGTGTCTTCTGATTCGAGAAGTCGGGCCTCTAATGCTTGAATCTACAAAAAAAAACCCGGACTAAAATGGAGATATATATATATATATACCAACATTTAAGACACAAATTAACTTCAACAGCATAACGGCTGTAATTGGAACATTTCCAAATAAAACAATCCTAACGTTTGCCCAACAAATGGCAACCCGGACTAAAATGGAGATATATATACCAACATTTAAGACACAAATTAATTTCAACAGCATAACGGCTGTAATTGGGATATTTCCAAATAAAACAATCCTAACGTTTGCCCAGAAAATGGCAACCCAGACTAAAATGGATATCTATATATATACCAACACTTGTACTAAAACAATCTTAATGTTTGCCCAACAAATGGCAACCAAAACTAGACAGATATATATAGATAGATATAATAACATTTTAACTTAAACAATCCCAACGTTGACTAGAAAAGGATTTGGAATTAAAAGTAAACAATTATATAAACTTACCGCAATATGGCTATCCCTTGAAGTCACGTAATCCCCTAGTGATAACACGCCATCCGAAGAAGATGACTCTGTGCTCGACCTCTTCCTATGTGTATAATCGAAGAGGAACCCACTATATAGAATGGTAAATTGTTTACTTTCTGAATGTTACTAATTTGAAAGGGTAAAAGAACATTACAAATAAATAATATACTCAATCTAGAAAGGGATATTGTCCTTACAGAAGCGATGACCTCCAAAAAGTTGCATAGCATACACTACAAAACTTGCAAATATTATATCAAAGATGAATGGAGAATAAGGATTAATTAGTGGTCCTTGAAATGGTATAATTGTATAACTATTTAATATAATAACAAAGGATAAATGCACACTAGCACAGATCATATCACACTTTAGAGACATAATTTCCTTTGTTTTCATCTATTTTTTATTTGTCAATTGAATTTTTATAACTTCAGCTGGGAAAGCAAAATTTGTATTTCAACATGAGATTCAAAGCAATTTCTTGTATTGACTCGACTTTCAACTTGCTTTAAGTTAATATTAGAAATTTATATGAAGTGGAACAAAGAAAGCATGTTGCAGATAAAGTGATCCATAATTCTTATTGATACAATTCTTAGTTATGATTCTAAACGATATTCCTGGATAGACACAAGAGGAAGAGTTTTCTTATGAACTCAATGCATCTCACAATTACCCTAGGTACTTTTTTTTAGATTTTGGGTTCTAAAATCCAAATATACAAATTATAGCATCTTTATCAAAACAATTGGAGCTTAATTTTCTGGTAAACCAAGTACATCGAATTGAAAAAGAAAGCACACATAAGAGTGATATTTTCTTATTTCTCTACACTTTCAAGCAGTAACTTAACAAATTAAGTTGGAGATATAAGGTTAATCATTACAAGAATATATATAATTTATATGATATATGGTCCTGCAGCAACACACAACCACTGTTCGTATTTTTCTACACTTATTTCTCTACACTTTCAAGCAGCAACACACAACCACTGTTCGTATTTTTTACTTGAAGGGAAAATAAGGTACATTATGATATGACTGCAAAAATTGTGTTTGCTTCTGCAGTCTAAATCAATGTTAACTCCAGATGTTGGTGCTGTTATATCAATCTTGCTAATGGGAAGATAAGATGGAAAGCAAAAACCTAGCTAAGAGTGAACACAACTTATTAATCTATCGAGTGAGAAATCACAAAACAGAAAACAGAGTTGATTTACCAAACCCACAGAGTCGGAGAAACAAATACAAAAATAGTAGGCTACCTGTGGGAGGTCGCCGGTGGGAGTTCGGTGGGATTTCAGTGGGAGTTTGTCGAGGAGACGACAGGGGAGAGGGGAGGGAGCCGCGTCGGAGGTCGCCGGTGGGAGGTCGCCGAGGAGACGACAGGGAATAGGGGAGGTCGCTGCGTGGGATTTCGGTGGGATTTCGGTGGGGAGAGGCGCCGGAGATGAGAGGGGAGAGAGCGCCGGAGAGGAGCCGTGAGGGAGAGAGCGCCGGAGATGAGAGGGGAGAGAGCGCCGGAGAGGAGCCGTGAGGGAGAGAGCGCCGTGAGGGGAGAGAGGAGCCAATTTTTTACAAAATAACTTATTTTTGGGTGAGGGAGAGTCTTAGGGTTTTTTGGGGGGGGGGGGGGGAAGAAGGAGAGCGGGCTCTATCCCGCCTTAGCCAAATTTTTACAAAAAAAAATTTTGAATTTTTTTATAACTTCAAACTTTTAAAAAGGATTTCATATAAGAAATATTTTTTTGAAAAAAAAGAATTATTTTCCGACGGATACATCACGATTTTAATGCTTATTTTTATTTTTTGTTTTTTATTGATTTACAGTACGATATATAATGTTTTTTTATATATAAATTTGTTTAATTTAGGCTTAACAATATAATGTTTTTTATATAAAAAAATTAAGTAGTTTGTTAAAAATCATTAATTATCTTATATATTTTAAATTTTTTATATTTAAATTGAGATGTTTATTCTGTTTTGATTATGTTTATCATAATTCAAATTTCATAATTTTAGGGTTTGGGGATTAGAGATAAAGATTTTGGGGGATAAGGATGAAATATATTAATTAGGGTTAAAACCTTTACAGGTAGTACATTAGGCTTTAGTAGTTATTTTTAAGAGATTTTAAGTAGATAGCTTTAAATGATAGTACATAAAGCTTAGTGAGTTGTAATTAAGAGTTTTTTATATCATCTTTATAATATAGTATAGATTATCGTTAGTTTTTTAATTAATCGATTCACACGCAATATATAACCCATCAAAGAGCAATACAAACGATTTAAGCCCAATTGAACCGGTTTAAGCTCAACTGAACCCATCAAAGCCAATTGTGATTGTTGGTGACTTATTAAGACCAATATATCCAATTGAACCGATTTAAGCCCAATAGAACCATCAAAGCCAAATAAAGCCCATTACGAGCATTGTTGACTTATTAAGGCCCAATATAACCTATTAAACCCAGTTGAACCGATTTAAGCCTAGTTGAATCAGTTTAAGCCCAACATAAACGATTTAAGCCCAATTGAACCGACTTAAGATCAATATAACCCATCAATCCCAATAGAACCCATAAAAACTCATTATGGTTGTCATTGACTTATTAAAAGCCCAACTAAACCGATTTAAGCCCAATATAACCGATTTAAGTCCAATTGAATCGATTTAAGCCCAATATAACCTAATAAAACTCAGTTGAATCGATTTAAGCCCAATAGAGTCATCAAAGCCCAATAGAACCATCAAATCCCAATAAAAGCCCATCAAAGCCCATTATGGGCATTGTTGACTTATTAAGGCCCAATATAATCTAAAAACCCAACTGAATCGATTTAAATGTAATTGAACCGATTTGAGTCCAACAGAACCGATATAAGATCAATATAACCCATCAAATCCTAATTAAACCCATCAAAGTCTATTATGATCGTTGTATTATTATTATTAATGCCCAAACACACAAGTAATGACTTATTATGTGCTTCTTTACACGTATGACATTTCATGAGTTATTAATGCCCAATAACACTAGTGGTGACTTATTACGTTCTTGTGTGCATGTATCAACTGCATAGATGCATGTGTTGTGTATTAAGATCAATTAGACAACTAAGAACTAGTATACCCTGATATGAACCACTCAACTACCATTATAGCCCAATATGACATTTTATGACTTATTAATGCCCAATAACACTAGTGGTGACTTATTACGTGCTTGTGTGCATGTATCAGCTGCATAGATGCATGTGTTGTGTATTAGGGTCAATTAGACAACTAAGAACCATTATACACTGATATGAACCACTCAACCACCATTAGCCCAATATGACATTTTATGACTTATTAATGCCTAATAACACCAGTGGTGACTTATTACGTGCTTGTGTGCAGGTATCAGCTGCATAGATGCATGTATTGTGTATTAGGGTCAATTAGACAACTAAGAACCATTATACACCGATATGAATCACTTAACCACCATTATAGCCTAATATGACATTTCATGAGTTATTAATGCCCAATAACACTAGTGATGACTTATTACGTTCTTGTGTGCATGTATCAACTGCATAGATGCATGTGTTGTGTATTAAGATCAATTAGACAACTAAGAACTAGTATACCCTGATATGAACCACTCAACCACCATTATAGCCCAATATGACATTTTATGACTTATTAATGCCCAATAACACTAGTGGTGACTTATTACGTGCTTGTGTGCATGTATCAGCTACATAGATGCATGTGTTGTGTATTAGGGTCAATTAGACAACTAAGAACCATTATACACTGATATGAACCACTCAACCACCATTAGCCCAATATGACATTTTATGACTTATTAATGCCTAATAACACCAGTGGTGACTTATTACGTGCTTGTGTGCAGGTATCAGCTGCATAGATGCATGTGTTGTGTATTAGGGTCAATTAGACAACTAAGAACCATTATACACCGATATGAATCACTTAACCACCATTATAGCCTAATATGACATTTCATGAGTTATTAATGCCCAATAACACTAGTGGTGACTTATTACGTTCTTGTGTGCATGTATCAACTGCATAGATGCATGTGTTGTGTATTAAGATCAATTAGATTAAAGCTAAAAATTATTTTATATTAAATTAATTTTTGTCGGAAACGTCCGTCGGTGATAGTGATTTTTCTAGTAGTGTATTAAACCCATTCATAAGTCATAATATAATTTATATTCTTTGATTATACTTGTTTAAGGGAGTGTATATATATTAACAATATAATATAATTTTTAATTTGAATATAATTTTAAAATCATAAATTAATTTAACTTAATTTTGAATTTTTTATATTAATGTCCGACGGATTTCCGACGGAAATTAATTTAATTTAAAATTAAATTAATTTCCGTCGGAAATTAATATAAAATTTTCAAAATTAATTTAAAATTCAAAATTATATCAAATCTAAAATTATATTAAAACTAAAAATTCTTTTATATTGTTACTATTATATTAAATAAGTTCTTATTTAATTTTAGATATTTATAATTTAAGAATTGGTTTCTAAAATTTAATTTTATTAAATTTTGAATTTAATTATGATTCTAAAGTTTAATATAATATTAACAATATAATATAATTTTTAACTTGAATATAATTTTAAAATCATAAATTAATTTAACTTAATTTTGAATTTTTTATATTAATTTCCGACGGATTTCCGACGGAAATTAATTTAATTTTAAATTATATTAATTTTCGTCGGAAATCCGTCGGAAATTAATATAAAAATTTCAAAATTAATTTAAAATTCAAAATTATATCAAATCTAAAATTATATTAATACTAAAAATTATTTTATATTGTTACTATTATATTAAATAAGTTCTTATTTAATTTTAATAAGTTCTTATTTAATTTTAGATATTTATAATTTAAGAATTGGTTTCTAAAATTTAATTTTATTAAATTTTGAATTTAATTATGATTCTAAAGTTTAATATAATATTAACAATATAATATAATTTTTAATTTGAATATAATTTTAAAATCATAAATTAATTTAACTTAATATTGAATTTTTTATATTAATTTTCGACGGATTTTCGACGGAAAATAATTTAATTTAAAATTAAATTAATTTCCGTCGGAAATCCGTCGGAAATTAATATAAAAAATTCAAAATTAATTTAAAATTCAAAATTATATCAAATCTAAAATTATTTTATATTGTTACTATTATATTAAATAAGTTCTTATTTAATTTTAGATATTTATAATTTAAGAATTGGTTTCTAAAATTTAATTTTATTAAATTATGAATTTAATTATGATTCTAAAATTTAATTTTATTAAATTATAATTATGAATTTAATTATAATTTAAAAATTGGTTTCTAATATAATTTTTAATTTTAATATATTTTTAGATTTGATATAATTTTAAATTTTAAATTAATTTTGAATTTTTTATATTAATTTTCGACGGATTTCCGACGGAAATTAATTTAATTTTAAATTAAATTACTTTCGTCGGAAATCCGTCGGAAGTTAATTCCATTTTTTAAAAAAAATTATATCTTAACCATTTAATGTAAGAAAATGTTTTAAAACAAAAAAAAAATTTAAAAATCGAATTAATTTCCGACGGATTTCCGACGGAATTTAATTTAATTTTAAATTAAATTATTTCCGTCGGAAATCCGTCGGAAATTAATTAGAATTAATTTGTTTTTTTTTTCTAATTTACTTGTTTAGTTACTAATTTATTTAATTAAGTATTTTAATTTCAATTAAACGAATATTTGTGACGGATTTGTGGCGGATTTGTGACGGATAAAATATCCGTCACAAATATTAAAGAGAATATAAGTATTTATTTTTCGTAAAATTTCAGTGGCGGATTTGTGGCGGATTTCCGACGGATTTAAGGAGATGTTGACTTTTTTTGACTTTTTTGAAATCCGCCGAAAATCCGTCGGAAATTTTTCCGACGGAAAATCCGTCGGAAACGTCCGTCGGTGATAGTGATTTTTCTAGTAGTGTATTATGAATCTATGGATATGCATTTTTATATGTGATTGTAATGTTTGTTATGTTTAGTCATAAATTTCACTTTTTGTAACGAGTTGGGAATATATGGACTTGGAAACTCGACGCTTTCCAATTTCTTTTCCTAAATATAAACACAAACAAAAACATGAGTGTCAGATGAGTTATTTGCTTCATAATTGGGATTCACCCGCGCTGCATCATGTGGGTACACAACTAGTATATATATATATATATATACATATATATATATATATATATATACAGAGAGAGAGAGAGAGGTGGTTTCAATTGGAAACCATATTAGATTGGAAACTTTGGAAACCGTCAATTTCATTGGTTAAATTAATGAAATTGGTTCATTAAGTTGTTTAATATGATCAAGTTGTTTCATATAAAACTTTTGTTAATGAAAATTGTTTCATATATTTGTGATTTTTATGTAGTTTCATCTATTTTTCTCATTCTGATGAAAATGTTTCATGTATTTTCACAGTCTGATGAAACTTTTTCATTTTTACATAAAAAACACAAATATATGCAACAATTTCATCAATAAAATAATTATATGAAACAATTTCATCAAATTAAACAATTTCATTAACTTAACCAATGAAATCGAGGGTTTCCACGGTTTTCAAAAATTAGAGTGGTTTACATTTGATCGCTCTCATATATATATATATATATATATATATATATATATATATATATATATATATATATATATATATGACGGTAATCAAATGAGAACCCCAAAAATATTGAGAACCTTCAAAACCAATTTCAACCATCTAATCATTCCAATCTAACAACCTTAATTAATGTTCCATTTATAATTAAAGAAGGACGTGATGGTAATTTTTTATTTTCTTGATTATTTTTCACTTCCCTTTTTATAGATATCAAAATTAGAATTAATCATCATTTTATTTTTATTCAATCTTATGTTATGTAATTTATATATAATAATAAGATATTTTAATTTTCATTAATTAATAATAATCTTTTATATTTTCATAGTTTATTGTATTATTACTTTAATTTTTTTTCTCGCTTACTTTCTCACATATACATTAATGGTAACGTATATAAAAACATACATCTTTATAAAATATATTTGACTATTTTAAATAATAAAAATATCACATGGGAAAAAAAATATAATAAATATAAAAATATTGTAATTAAAAATCACCTGGAATTCTCGAAAGACCAAAGTTTTATTTCACACAATGAATAATACAATGTCGCTAAAGTTAAACAAATTTAGTGTTGTTTGAGATTGTGAAAACAAAACATTGTTAATGTAAAATGTGATGTGAAAATGAAACACTGAAGTGTTCTTTCATATTGTAAAACAATATAATGTCGTTAAAATGAAACAATAAAATGTTGTTTCACAAAGAGAAATAATGTAGTGTTGTTTGACAATATTAAAAACAAAAGTTGAAATGAAATGTGATGTGAAACACCAATGAGTTGTTTCATATTGTGAAACAACACAATGTTACTAATGTGAAATAAATTAGTATTGTTTCATATTGTGAAACAACACAATGTTACATGGTGAAACAATGTACTCTTGTTTCACATGGTGAAACAGTGTAGTTTTTTCATATTGTGAAATAATATAATGTTGCTAAAATGAAACAATAAATTGTTGTTTCACAAGGTGAAACAATGTAGTATTTTTTCACAATTTGAAAACAAAACAAAAGTTGACGTGAAATGTGAAACCCTAAAATGTTGTTTCATATTGTGAAACAACACAATGTTATTAATGTGAAACAATGTACTGTTGTTTCACAATGTGAAAAGAAACCAAAATAACGTGAAATGTTATGTGAAATACTAAAATGTTGTTTCAGAAGGTGAAACAAAATACGAGTTAAATCACTTTTATTGTTTCATATAGAAATTGCAATTGTTAAAGAAAATGTAAAAAAAATATAATGATACCCGTGTCAAATTAAAGAAAATAAAATGTTCGCTTTTTATATAAGTTTTTGATTTAAAATGTTATTGTAATTAATATAATTTTGTTTTAAAAAGAACGTGATGTTTAATTTAAATTATATAAGTTAAATAAGAGATAGAAAGTGAAGAGATTTACTTTTATACCCTTTTAAGAGTTATGTTTGTATGTAAACAACACTATATGTGTAAAATGATACCTCCGAACTCTCACCGTTGATTAATCTTAATTGTGGTTGAGATTGGTTCTTATAGTTCTTAACATTTTTGTGGTTCTCACTTGATTTAACCCCTACATATATATACATATATATATATATATATATAGCCTTTACAAAGTTTCATCTCAATATTTGAAGAAATGTGAAAGATTTGGTGTTTTTCAGATTTCAGACTCGACTTCGTGCAAGATCTGTGAAACGTGCAAGATTCATATGAAGAACGCGCAAGGATAGAGAGAAACGCGCAAATGTCGTCTGCGAGTTTTGATATTGTCAAATTCTTCTAAGTCCTAAAACGCGCAAATCAAGCTTGCGAGTTTGAGTAAACGTGCAAGATGAAACGTGCGAGTTTGGGAAACACGCAAGACGAAGCTTGCGAGTTTGGGCGAGTAATTTCCTTCAGTCTGCGAGTTTCATACTTAGCAAGTTTAGATATTGTCAAATTTTTCCTAAGTCATAAAACGCGCAAGTCAAGGCCTGCGAGTTTTCAAAACGCGCATGAAGAGGCCTGCGAGTTTCAAGAACACACACATCATGTTTAGCGCGAAAGAACGTCAATAGTTCTTTGCGAGTTATTTGTTCTGCGAGTTTATTTGTTCTGTTAGTTCTGAGCTTTTGCAACAAGTTACTGTTCACACCCATTTTTGCTACAAGTTGCCTTGTGAGATTTAACTGTCAAATTTTTCCTACGATAAATCTTCTACCCTGCTTAGTAATGTTTGCTACAAGTTGCATCCTCCGACAAGCATACCAGATTAAGTTCTTAAGCTGAATTCCTATTCAACTCGCGGTCAAAGACAGATTTGATGTTGAGAGTCCAAGATCACTGATTCTTAGAGAGATAAAGTAGAGAGAGAAAGTAATGAAGCGTAAACTTTTAGATGTATTAAATTGTGTGTGTCCAAAGTTACAACACAAAGGCTATAAGGGGACTTAAATACCCCAAGCCTTTACAAAACAGATTACACTACTGAAAGCAGTAAAAGCTATAAAATAAATACAATGATTACTACAAAATTAGACTTAACAATCTCCCCCTTAGTAATCATTGGCGCCGTGGTCTCCAAAAACAATCTTCAATAACAGCATAGACTATTCAGGCGACTTTGTAGAATTACTGACGCTCTTCTCTTTGACGTAGTCTATTCAACCCGATTAACACTTCTAATCGTCGCAGAGTAGAACGGAAATTCAACCTCTCATTGATTTTATCCAATGCATTCCGTAGAAGTTGAATCTCATCATTTGTTATCTGAATCCTGCTTGTTCGCGTTTCCATAAATCTTCTAACAGCATCTTTCAATCTTTGATCTAACTGCAGCCTGATCACTTTCAAAGTTCCATCGGAGTAATGACTTATCTCTTCAAATCTGAGGAAGCACTTTTGACCTGATGCATTCCTGTATACAACTCCATGTGGATCCTGAAGAATAGTGAATAACGAGTAAGAATCAATGTTTGGCAGGCTACGGTTAGGTCTTAGCAAATTCACCACAGGCTGAAAGCTTTCGGCTGCCATTTGAAAATCGAAAACCCTGAAGAACCTGATCTGGCGCCTTATAAACCTTTTGATTACAAACAAAGCTTGAGAGATATCATTTGACCTGTAGTACTGATTCCTTAATTCATTATACAGAAACTCAACGTCGTCAATGGATAAATCATTAAAGTCAGCCTCTGAGAAGGTATAACGGTTGCAGTCTCTTCTTTCAACCTCGAAAACTGGATACCAGATATTAACCAACCTTTGAATTTCAACTTTGATAATCCGAATATCTGATGAGGAGAAGAAACCAAATCCCTTCCACGACGTTGACATCTGATAAGCATTACATATTCATATTTATAGGCATCTGATTCCTTTTCTACACCAAGAATGGCATGGATGTTGATCGGTCTTCTTCTTGAAACAAAAATATTGCTCTGAGAATCTTCAAGAAAGGTAGATCTTTGTCGTGAAGCCATATAACGTTGTTGTAAATTTCTTCGTCTCTCCCGTCTTAACAAAGCTGGTCCTTCTTCTAGAATACTTGGAGAAATTACAGGTTCAGCAGGAGGATCAACCGCTTGTGCTCTAGACGACTGACCTACTTCAAATGTACCTGAAGGAGCAGAGGTAGTCGGAGCATTAGCAGCAACAGGAAATGAATAAACAGGAGTAGCTTCAGGAACATTAGAATTTTCAGGAACAGAAGTCTCTTCAGGAACAGTAGAATCTTTAGGAACAGAAGTCTCTTCAGGAGCAGTAGAAACTTCAGGAAAGACATCTTTTGAAGGAAGATCTCTGTACAACATATCTGTTATCTCTTCATCCTTAGCATCCATGAATACTAAGTTATCTTCTGTATCTGATATGATTACAATGTTATCACAATCTTCTTCATTGACTTGACATATCTTTTCCAATCTGACATCTTCATCATCATCAGAATTAATCTCGATGAAGTTAGCAAAGAATGACCTCATGTCATTTGCAGCTTCAGATTCTTCAACTTCATGAACGCTTGGAGAAACATCTGGATCCATGTAAACAACAATTTTCAAATTATCATTAATATTGTTCTCAGAAATGTTCAGTTCATTACGCAAAGAAGACATATCAACATTCTCAATCATAATATTCATTAAGTCCTGAATATTGCAGTATTCAATAGATTCTCCAATATTTCCTCTATCACCAGTCTCTTCTTCTTGAATATCTTCTCTTGCTTCAGAGGATCCTTCAACTCTTGGTCTCTTTGCCATCTCCCCCTCATGGCCATGATGATCAGGATCATCTTGGTCATGTCTACGTTTAAAAGATGGGCCGGCCTCAGATCTGCAGCTTTGGTCATAAGAATCAAGCCTTGAAGATAACTCATAGAAGGCTTGAGACATAAACGTTTTGAGATCAGCAAAACTTGATCGGACTTCTGATCTGAATGATTGAAACTCATCAGATAAAGCATTGATCCTGTCAGATTCAGACGAAGGAACTGGAGGCGGCCTAGGTTGGAAGTTCCGAAGCAGAGAAAGAAGATCTTGATCCTGATGTTCTGGTGGTGACATAGAAAGAAGTCGAGCATAGAGTAGATCTGTTAACTCTGAAATAGGAAGATCTGATACTGGAGTGTTAGAAGAAGACACAGGAATACGGGTAGATGAAGAAACATCAGTTGACTGTGTAAACAACGGAGGTAGAGGAATAGACATGATCGTTGGAGCAGAAGATTGAACAGCAGAAGACGACTCTCTAAGAACAACCCCTGATGGGCGTCTGAACGGAATCTCTGTAGGAATCACTGAAGTATCAATCTCAGGCATCTTTCCTTTGAATAAAGCTTTTAACTTCAGAATATGTGCTTCCTTTTCAGCATCTATTTTCTCCGATAACTGCCGAATTACATCATTCAAAGTAGAAAATTTGTTAGTGGAAATCCGAGCTTGATCAGAAGTAAGCTCTACAGCTGATGGAGTAGACTGAATAACTGCAAGTATAGTTGTTGGAGCTTGACTTTGAACCGATGTTGTGGCTTGATCAAAAGCTGTATCTAATTCATCTACTTGAAGATGTGCAACGGAAGGATTAACTGGAACAGAATCATCATTAGAGAGAACTTCTGTTGACACAATCACTTCCGGAGTCCTAACCTTCCTTTCATAAACCTTAACACGCGGTTGATCAGCATGATCACTATCATCATCATCAGAATCACTTTCATCCTCATTTTTATCACTAGCAAGAATATCATCAGCAGCAGTATCATCTACATTTTCAAAATCAAAAATAATAGCATCAGAAGCTACATGACCAATATCAGTAATAACATTCTCAATCTGTTGATAAGCAGCATCCTCCTGAACTACTTATGTTTCAACAATAACCGCAACTTCTTGATCATCTTCAGTCTCTTGTTCAACTTCATGCTCTTGTTCAGGAATAGTTGCTTCAATTTCAACATCTTGTTCAGCAGCTTGATTATCATGAGAGGGCTCTTCTTGTACAACTTCCATGAACTCGTTCTCCATACAGTATTCTATGACATCCTCATTTGCAACATTAGCGTAGTTGGCAATAAGAGCATATGGAATAGTCATAGAATAGTTGAAAGTCTTCTTCTGCTTCTGAATGTAAGACATTTCCGAGTCTGGAACCTGAGGCCATGACAACCTGCGAGGAATAGAGGGATTGCTACGGAGCATGCTTCGAACAATAAGCTTCATAAATCTGACAAACGGAATAAACTTTCGTTTCCTGTTGGTGGACTTGTCATGTACCACCTCTGAGAGTTCTGTCCAAAAGATAAACGTATAGTCGACATGCAAGTCATAGACGACTGCATGGAACAATCGGAGATACAGTAGACTTGCACTGTCAGTGCCAGAATGCTTCGATGTCAGGAAGCTGATGAGAACAGATAACAGTGCGTACCAAAATGGATGTAGATTGGACTTGTCAAAATCTGTAGGTTTGTTCAAAGTACCCACATATCCAAGATTCTGAATCCCTTCATAGACTTCCTCTTCAGATGGAAAAGTGTCATATGTATTTCTGCCTGGTCTGGAGTTCGGCCCAGGAAGCTCCAGTATCAATCTCAGTCGTTTGTAGGAAAGGAAAGATTCAAACTGATCTACTTGAAGCTCAAAGCGATGCGGACGAGCCAATTCATTCTTTGTTATAGTATTCCAAGCTTGCTGTAGATACACTTCAGGAACATCTGCACAGTATGAAAGAGCAAGGGCAAGTGGATGTCCTTTGAGAATTGCTCGTATCACGGGATGAATCTTGATTCTATCAAAGTCCACGTGATAGTTGTTTGGCTTGTATGGCATGTACATGATGGTTGGGAACACATCATTTGGTGTATGTCTAGAAGCAGAAAGATCGGCCCCTACAGAAGGATGTGACGGCATTGGAGTATCATGAGAGGCTCGATCAGATGGATCGTCGAGAATGGCATTCTCATCTTGAATCATGGGATCAGTATTAGTTTTGGAAGCCATAAGAGACCTGGAAAACAAAATGAAAAAGAATTAGAAAAAGAGAAAAGAAAAAAAAAGAAAAAAAAATTCTAAGTATGGTTTGCAGGTCAAGTTAGAAGCGCAAAGTAGACTTTGCGTTTCTTGTTAGACGCGCAAAGTACACTTTGCGTTTCTAACTAGACTCGCAAAATTCACTTTGCGTTTCTAGTTAGACACGCAAAGTAGACTTTGCGGGTCTAACATGGTCCGAAAACTATATTTAGAAAATCAAAAGAAGACATACAAAAACACTAAAAAAGAAGGTTTGCGTATCAAGTTAGAATCGCAAAATAGACTTTGCGTTTCTAGTTAGACGCGCAAAGTACACTTTGCGTTTCTAACTAGACTCGCAAAGTTCACTTTGCGTTTCTAGTTAGACGCGCAAAGTACACTTTGCGTTTCTAACAAGACTCGCAAAGTTCACTTTGCGTTTCTAACATGATACCCAAATCTAAAACGAGAAACAAACACACCAAATAAAGTTTGCGTGTCAAAGAGGAGACGCAAAGTACACTTTGCGTGTCCTAGTTGATACGTAAACTATACTTGGAAAGAACAAAAAGATTCACATGATAGAAACGCAAAGTAGACTTTGCGTTTCTAGTTAGACACGCAAAGTTCACTTTGCGGTTCTAACTAGACGCGCAAAGTTCACTTTGCGGTTCTAACTAGACGCGCAAAGTTCACTTTGCGGTTCTAGTTAGACACGCAAAGTTCACTTTGCGGTTCTAACTAGACGCGCAAAGTTCACTTTGCGGTTCTAGTTAGACACGCAAAGTTCACTTTGCGGTTCTAACTAGACGCGCAAAGTAGACTTTGCGGGTCTATCATCCTTACAAAAACCTAGGGTTCGCGATTTAACAACCCGAAAACCACAAAAACTGAAATTAAAGCTAGAATAAACGAAATTAAAGAAAACGAAAACATACCTGATGATCAATATATTGATCTAAGTATAACCCAATACCCAATTTAAGAATCAAAGCACGAATTCACAATCTGAGTATTATGAATAGAACGAAAAAATACGAACATCAGATTGGAATCGAGAATACGAACACGATAATAAGCACAATCAAATTGAACACAATCAACAATAAACGAGGTTAATAGAATCAGAACATACCTTTATTTCTCGAAAACAAAATCTGAAAGAGAACAGATTGGAATCGAGAACACAGAAATCGAAAGAGATAATGAGGAGCCGAAAAGTCAGATAGAATGAACAGTAGGCGGGAAAAAGATGAAAATGAAAAGAAAACACTATTTATACTTAGAAAACTAAAACAAATCTATATCTAAAACATAAAAAAATAATAGAAATAATAAAAAAAAATAAAAAAAATTGTAAAAATATACCTGAAATCCTTTTGCTCTCCCTACACACATGCACAAAAATTAAACTGTTAATATAGCCAATGTGTAGAAAAATCTGAAAAACATACATGTTTAACTTCTGATCAGCACAGATAGAAATTCTTACTTACTCCTCCTCAAACACAGAAAAAATCTTTTTCAGATGAGCTCTCCCCCTTGAAAATTGCACAGACCATTTCCAAAATACAGATACTCAAACATAAAGACATCAGTATGAAAGATGATCATATTGAATATAAATTTTGTAACAACTGAATATATAAACTTTTAAACACTAAACAAATTAAAGTCTACTCAGTAGAATATCCCAGATTTATCAATCAGTTGAAATCAAACGGGGGTTGTTGGATACAGAAACATGTTTCATTGTATATCAAGTTAAGACATGTTCCGTGTCAAACACTTGCAGGTATCTATTCAGTGTGCTCACATGCGATCTCTGATTAGCTTCAAGAAAAATGCAATTCTAAACATAAAATGAAGAACTTTGCATGTACAGACACTAAGTCATCAAGAATTAAGATTTTCACAAATTTACAGGTTTATCGCAACTCAAAAAATATCACCAAGTATCAAGAGATGTGTGCTCATTATCATCTTTTAGCTGTGTGCTCATTGGCATCTTCACATGAGTGTGCTCTTTGGCATCTTTTAAGCAGTGTGCACTTTGGCATCTTTTCATCAAAGAGTTCATTAAGTAAAGAACATGTCGTAAACGTAACTTTCTATCTGACCCTATTGCAGGATTTGGGTTAGCCGCTCCCAGACCAGTTGGCCTTAGGGGACTAGGTGTCAAGCACCCCTTGGAACTTACTTTCCCGAATCAGAAAGGCTACATCGACATATCCTCAACCCATTCATACCAGTAGAACATGAATTTCGATCTGATTCTATAGAAGGATTTCTGTTCGATCACTCCCAGACCAAATGACCTTAGGGGACCGGATGTCGAGCATCCCACGGAACTTACTTTCCAAAACCAGAAAGGTCACAGGTACAAACTTTTAAACCCAGAGATTTATGTATTTTATAGGCTTAAAAAATTAATCATCTCAATAACTCAGATCTATATAGAATCGCTTAGCCCATATTTGCATTACAATCTACAATTTTGATCACTTAGGTTGTTCAAGAAAAGTAAACCATAAATATGCCGACTCACATATCTTTAAAGCAGTATCTAAAGCGTCAAACATGTTGCTGACTTTTCGATGTTTGAAAGATTTGAACGTTGAACATATGAAACTTTAAATATAAACAAGGCGACTTGTAAAAGATCCTAGACACACATTTTATTCAACAGAAAGAAAATCTGAAATATTAAACTTTATAGAATAAAATTTGTAAAGATTTAAACTTTTAAATTCAACATGCCAAGTTTTGAAAGCAGAAAGTTAAATCGTTTTTCATCTAAAGCTTTTGTAAATATATCAGCAAGTTGATATTCAGTTGGGACAAAATATAATTCAATAGTACCTTCTTCCACGTGATGCTTTATAAAATGGTATCTCATGTCTATGTGCTTGGTCTTGGTGTGCTGGACAGGATTGACTGAAATGGCAATTGCGGACTTGCTGTCACAATATATTGGCACTGTCTTGTACAACATCCCGTAATCCCGAAGTTGCGTTTTCATCCAAAGCACTTGAGCACAGCAACTAGTTGCAGCGACGTATTCAGCTTCGGCTGTTGAAATTGAAACGCAGTTTTGCTTTTTCGACCTCCAGCTTATCAATCTGTCGCCTAAGAACTGAAGATGACCAGAAGTACTCTTCCTGTCTAATTGATTACCACCAAAATCTGCATCTGAATAAGCAATCAAATTATAGTCAGAACTTTTAGGATACCATAATCCTAAATAAGGAGTTCCTTTAATATATCTAAAAATGCGTTTGACTGCTAAAAGATGAGATTCTTTTGGTTTAGCTTGAAATCGGGCACACATGCACGTTGAAAACATTATGTCCGGGCGACTGGCAGTTAGATACATCAGTGATCCGATCATTCCTCTGTATGTCTTTTGATCCATAACTTTTCCATCTGGATCGAGTCCGAGTTTGGCACCGTGAGCCATCGGCGTTCCGATTGAAGTAGATTTGTCCATCTTGAATTTCTTCAAAATGTCAAATATGTACTTTGACTGATTGATGAAGTTACCATCAGGAAGTTGTTTCACTTGTAAGCCGAGGAAGAAGTTGATTTCTCCCATCATGCTCATCTGAAATCTAGAGGTCATTAAATCAGAAAACCAATTACACAAAGATTTGTTAGTCGCACCGAAAATAATATCATCTACGTATATTTGTACTAAGCAGATATCAAGATTAGTTCTATAAATGAAAAGAGTAGTATCGATCGAGCCTTTGGTGAAGCCGGATTTGACCAAGAAAGCTGACAACTCATCATACCACGCCCGTGGAGCTTGTTTCAAGCCGTACAATGCTTTATCGAGAAAATATACATAATTTGGACGATCTTTGTCAACAAATCCCTCTGGCTGAGATACATATACTTCTTCTTTCAGCTTGCCATTGATAAATGTTGTCTTAACGTCCATTTGATATACTGTGAAGTTGCGATAAGCAGCGAAGGCAAGAAACATTCGGATAGCTTCCAATCTGGCAACGGGTGCAAATGTTTCATCGTAGTCAATACCTTCTTCTTGTCGATATCCTTTGGCTACCAACCTTGCTTTCTTCCGAACGACGATACCATCTTTGTCTTTCTTATTCTTGAATATCCACTTTGTACCAATTATGCTCTTTCCTTTTGGCCTTGGTACAAGTCTCCAAACTTTGAGTGCATCAAATTGATTTATCTCCTCTTGCATTGCTATAATCCAGTCTGGGTCTTCCAACGCTTCAGAAACTTTTGTTGGTTCAATCTTGCTTAGGAAGCAAGTGAAGAGACATTCATTGGAAGTAGCCGTCCTGGAACGTGTAGACACACTAGTTTGAGGATCTCCAATAATTTGATGAATTGGATGAGATCTTGTCCACTTTGTTGTATGAGGGAGAGGATCAATTACTTCATGAACCACTTGTAATTGATGAGAGGGAGGTTCATAAACTTCTACATCAGAAGATGAAATAGAAATAGTTTCAACTTGAGGAGGAGATATCTCAACAGATTTGGGAACAGTTTGTTGAATAACATCATTTGGTGCTTCCTCCTGAACCGATTCCTCTTGAGCAGATTGATCTTGAATGGATTCTTCTTGAATAGGTTCTTCAAGAATAGGCTCAGTTTCTGATTGAACATTGTCTGATTGAACCAATTCTTGTTGTGCCGGTTCTTGTTGAACAGGAGAGACTGGAGCAGCATCATTGTCAGAGATGGATGCAGCAGAATTTGGAATAGATGAGCTCTCAGTTTCCTGATTCAAAACATTAGAAACATTTTCAGAATTAGTTCTAGGCACATCATCATAAAAATTTTCAAATAGAAAATCAAGATTAGAAAGATTAGGAGAGGGAGTAGAAGAATCTTGGTTATTCGGTGAAAGAGCAGGTTCTGAACTGATTTGTTCAGAAACTGAATTTCCAGTAAGTGCGGGTTCTGAGTCTGGGTGACTAGAAACCAAATCAGCAGCTTCGTCAAATTTTACATTGACACTCTCTATGACCTTTCTTGCAGAGAACAGAAAAACTCTATAAGCAGCAGAGTTTGAAGAATAACCCACGAATACACCTTCGTCTGCCTTTGGACTAAACTTGTTGAGATTCTCCCTGTCATTCAGAACGTAGCATTTACACCCGAATGACTTGAAATACTTAATGTTCGATTTGATCCCGTTCATAAGTTCATACGGTGTTTTGTTGAATCGACGATGCAGAATTGATCTGTTCTGTGTATGACAGGCAATTGACACTGCTTCAGCCCAGTAAGACAAAGGTAGACCTGAATAAGCGAGCATTGACCTTGTGGACTCAACAAGCGTTATGTTTCTTCTTTCAACAACGCCGTTTTGTTGCGGAGTACGTGTAGCAGAAAATTGTTGTTGTATTCCTTGAGATTCATAGAATGCCTGAAGAGTACTGTTTTTGAATTCAGTGCCATTGTCAGATCTTACCACTTTCACTTGCTTTTGCTTATTTGTTTGAGTTGTCTTGATAAGGTTGATGAGTATTTCAGGAGTCTCGTCTTTTGACTTCAGAAATTTTACCCAAGTATATCTGGAGTAGTCATCAACAATCTCCAAAACATATTTCTTATGTCCTAAACTCTTTGTCTTCATCGGACCACACAGATCAACATGCAAAAGATCAAAGAAAAGCCGATGTGCAGTGTTCAGGTTTAGGCTTGTGAGGAGCTTTCTTCATTTTTCCTTTCTCACAATCCTGGCATAGATGGTTTTTCTGGAAACGGAGAACTGGAAGACCTCTCACTGAATCATTCTTGACCAGACGATCCATATACTTGAAGTTAAGATGAGCCAGTCGATGATGCCAAATCCAACTTTCACTGATAGAGGCTTTGGATAGTAAACACAAATCTGATGAGACCTTAACTTTGGAAAGATCAATTGTATACAAGTTAGATCTTCTCTTTCCAACCATTAAGTCTTTGCCACTATTATTCTTTACAGCAACCCTTTTTGATTTGAAGCTCACTTCAAGATCTTTATCGCGGAATTGACCGATGTTGAATAAGTTGTGACTTAGACCCTCGACATAGTTTACTCTTTTTACAGTTATGTTTACTTGAACTAGATCACCATAACCAAGAATCGGAGTTGTCTCACAGTTACCAAATTTCACACGACCGCAACATTTATCTTTAAAATTCGATAGAAGAGATTTGTTGCCAGTCATATGTTTTGAACATCCCGAATCCAGATACCATAATTGACTAAGCTGGACACATAGAAACTACACCTTTTTAGGTACGCATATGCTTATGGGTCCCTTGTTAGATTTATGTCTTTTATTTTTCACACACACACACACACACACACACACACACACACACATATATATATATATATATATATATATATATATATATATTTCATGCACAAATGAAAGCAATTATCAATAGAAGATAAAACACAACCATCAGAATCAGAACTAGAAGAAGCATATGAGATATTTTTTGATATATCAAACATTTGCTGAAAAGAGTATTTTGGGTTTTTATTACATGTAGCAAATGTATCAGTATCACAAAGATTGTCTACACAATTAACTCCTAACAGTTCAGATTCTAAAATTGGCTGTTTCATCTTCCAAATCTGCCTTGATGACTTCCTCATAGTCCGATCTGAAGAAGAAAAATCAGAAATATTAGAATTTTCAGATAATACAGTATCATGTTTCTTTGACTTCTTTGATCTTCTTCTTTTACGCTTCTTTTTATAAAATTGAGCATTTAGCAGAAAAGAATTATCAATAATTGAATCAGAAGAAGAAACTTTATCAAAGAAATCAGTCTTATCATTTGACATTGAAGAACTAGCCTTGGAGTGAAATTTTTCAAAATTTCGCAAGTTTGGAGGAGGTTTTGCATTTCTCATTGGAAGCGCAAACTGAGCTTTGCGCGTCCAACTTCATGCGCAAACTCTCAGTTTGCGTTTCTAATGTAGAACACAAATGGCCATTGTTTTTCAAAACTTTAGTATTTTCCTTTGAATCTTTTGACAATCCAGAAGAAATTTTATTTTCAAAACTTGTTTTCATTATAAAAAGAAATAAATTGTTTTCTAAACAAGTTTGAAGATTTTGTTCTTCCAATCTATCTTCAAGATCAACAATCTTTTCTTCTAACACTAATGGGGGAATGTATTTCTTAGTATCATAAGATACCGAAGATACATTTTCCTTTGCAGTGTTAGTAAAAATATCAACAAAATCTGTTGAAAATGAAGATTTATTGGAAGATTTGTCATTTAAAAGATTTTGAAATTTTCTGGATTTCTTAGATTGATTAGAAAAATATTTTGCATTTTCAGAAGTGTAAACAAATGGCATTTCCATCCTCTTATTTTTCATCATTTTCACATTTTCTTCTTCCAAAATTTGTTTCTCAGTTGTCCAAAAGAATTTAAACTGAGGAGCATATCTTGCAAGAGTAAAATAATCATATTCGTATAAAGTAGGAACTTCATTTTTAGCATTATTTAAAAAATGCGGATTTTTGAAACCAAGTCCCCACTTTTCCTTTATTGCTTCTTCACTCCCTGGTTTATTCATGTAAATTGTTTGCTCAGACTGTTCTCTTTTATACAATTTCTTTTCTAAAACAATTATCTTTTCAGAAAGAATTTTATTTGAAGAAGTCAGTTCAGTCAATGAATCATGATAAGTCTGATTTGAATTTTCAAGATCAACTAACTGCTTTTGAAATTTCTCTTTTTTATCAATTAAAATTGATTTTCCATCTTTTAAAGAAATTTGCAGTTTATCAGTTAAATCAGACTTTTCTTGATTTTTAACTTTTTCAGAAATGAACTTTGAGCGCAAATCATGCAAAGCAGGGATAAAAACATTCATTTGAGATAAGAAGAAATTATAGTTAAACTCAGATATTACCTCAGAACCATCAGATGATGTATCCTCTTCCTCATCATCAGAATTGTCATCACCTATAAAGCACATGGTCGTTGTTTCTTCATTCTCAGCCTCATTGTCCGAATGATCCAACCAGTACTCTTCTTCGGCCAACAGAACGGTTCCACTTTCCTTCTTTTCAGCGAGAGCCAACTTCTTTCGGTAAAAAGCAGCATCTTTTACCACTTTGACTCTACATTCTTTAGCAATATGTCCAGGCTTTCCACAGTTAAAGCAATTCATCACCTTTTTCTCATCTTCTTCTGTTCAACCACCTTAGCTGGTTCATACTTTGGAGTGTATGGCTTTGAAGGAGCACCAGGTTCTATCTTCTTAGAACCAGAAGTAAACCGCAGATTATTCGAACCAGATTTGTGCTTGAATCTCTTCTGATAGTACTGAGTCAAAAGTATCATGGCCTTTTCGAGTGCTTCGCCATCATCATCTGTTGATCCATCATAAGTTGATTCAGTCAAAGCTTGCTCAGCAAGTTGACTAGCTAAAAGTGCAATAGGATCTACTGACATAGGCTTGTTCTTCTTATCCATTTTCGCCTTCTTCTCCATTACCATAGATTCATCTGACATCAGAATTTCGAATAACTCCTGAATAGGCTTGGTTGAGATTCTGACATCATTTCTCATTATGTGGCATGACTTGTTCCACTCAAGTTGTAAAGCGTTCAGAAACTTCAAGTTAGCCTCTAACTCAGAGATCATTTATAACAGCCCAGAATCGATCAAAAACATTCTTCAAGCTTTCTCCATCCTTAGCCTTGAACTTCTCAAAATTGTTCATATATCTAGTCTGACGCAACTGAGTTGACATTGCAGTACCAAGCATGATCTTTTCAAGTTGAGTCCACATCAGCATAGGATTTTGTTTGAAGCAATCGATTCTGTTATAAATGGAGTTGGGAAGAGCAAGAATCAGATTTGATTTGGCCTGACTATCACCTTGATGTCGTAACATCTCATCAGCATCATATTCCCTTACTTCTTTAGCAACAGTGGTAGCAGGTGTAGTAGCAGTAGCTGGGATCACTTTCCTTGGAGTTTCCATAGGACCCTGAGTCAGTGATTTCATCATGTTCTCCCCATTTGGTTGCCTTTCAATAAAGTTGATGAACCGATCCTGCCACTGTTCGAATTCATTTTCATTGATGAGAACTGGTGGTCGAGTATCAGACCCCAAAGACATCATGAGGTCATTCTTGTAGATCTGTGCTTGCAAAGACATCTTGTGAAAAAGTCAGAAAATTTAGAAAAAAAATTCCAAGTAAGAGAGACCCGCAAACTGATTGTTTGCGTTTGTAATGAGGAGCGCAAAGTGAGCTTTGTGGTTGCTTCGTGAAACGCAAAGTGATCTTTGCGTTTGCTGAACTTTGCGATTGCAGAAGAGAACGCAAACTGGTCTTTGTGTTTGCTGAAGAGAACGCAAATTGAATCTTTGCGTGTGAAGACTTTTCGGGTAAGAGACTTCGCGGGTGAAAGACTTCTCGGGTGAGAAACTTCGCGGGTGAAAGACTTTGCGTTTGATGCACTGACTTTTCACTTGAAGAGAGAAACGCAAACTGATGGTTTGCGTGTTAGACTAGAACCGAGAAACAAGCTTTGCGTTTCCAATGACAGCCGCAAACCTAAAAAAATTTCTAGCACAAGAGTTAGATCACAAAACCTAAGAATGAATGTATGAGGCGCAAAGCATAAGAATCATACGCAAACACATTTGAATGATACGCAAACTCTTAAGAATGAAACGCAAAAATCAAGAACACAACTAATTCATGCGAACTATGAATGACACGCAAAGTCACAAGATGAACACGCAAAGTATATGATTAACCCGCAAAGTTCTTTGAATGACACGCAAAGAACTTTGAATAACACTCAAAGTTCACCAATTCACATATTTTCGCAAGTACAAATCAAACTATGAAATTTAAACAAGAAATTCACACAATTAATAACGAAAACACCTTTCAAACAACTTTTGATTAACCAAATCGATTAAAATCAACAAAATCAAAAAATTGACAAAGAACAGAACGAGAATGTCGTTTTTCCAGAAAATGCAAAATCTGCAAATTGAAGATCTAAACAAGATTTTTATGCTAAACACAAAGAAGCAATTAAGATCGATAAGCAAAAACGAATCAATTAAGTCCAATTTCAACACAGATTGATCAAAAACCAGTCCAAATTTGATGAAGAAGCAAAAAACGAGTTTTTCTTGAAAAAATCAAGAAAATCGATCGAGTTTTCTGCTTCAATTCACAAATCCAGATACTAAAACACTAATCTCTCAATCCTCTCAAGATTCAGATTGCTCTGATACCAATTGAGAGTCCAAGATCACTGATTCTTAGAGAGAGAAAGTAATGAAGCGCAAACTTTCAGATGTATTAAATTGTGTGTGTCCAAAGTTACAACACAAAGGTTATAAGGGGACTTAAATACCCCAAGCCTTTACAAAATAGATTACACTACTGAAAGCAGTAAAAGCTATAAAATAAATACAATGATGACTATAAAATTAGACTTAACAGATGTTATATACTGAAGATGCACTTTGGATGTCATGTCATAATCCACACATATCATTCTTGTGGGCGTTAAGGAATGTGTTGAGTTTACTAAAGATAAAAGTTTTCTTTATGTGCACTCAGTCGAGGTTAATGTCCACATCAGATCTGATATTTTAGTTGATATTTCAAAGGATAAGAGCTACTTTCAAGGGGGAGTCGGAGTTGTTTTGAAGTTTAAGCAAAGCTAAAGTTTTTCAAAGAAATCAAGGGGGAGAAGAGCTGAAGTTGATAAGGGATGATTCCTTTACAAAACTTTAGGGGGAGAATGTTAATGTACTGTATTTAGAAAGTTTTGTAAAGTCATCCTTAGTGCAATAGGCTTTGTCATTAGCATAATGGATTGGTCTAAATTGTGTAACATGGGTGATTGGGGTATAAATAGGAGGTGTTTGTAGTTTGTTTGTAACTTCTATTTTCAAAATGTAGCCTTTCAAGTCTTGTAAGTGTTTCTAGAGAGATAAACTCTTTCTCTCTCTAGGTTGTGAATAATACAATCTCTTCCAACCCAATCTACCTCTTGTTCAATCTTTCATGCAATGATTAATTGTGAATTCATGACCTTTCAGGTTCATTTGAGAAATGGTAAATATATGAGAAATAGAGAAGTAATCCTAGCCATTCATACGGTCAAGATCGGATTTGACTGGTCAAATATTTCGGCTTTGACTGTTCAAAAGTTGCGGCTATTCCAAAAATAGAAGAACACTTTCGTAATTTTTACAAAATACACAGGTTGTGTTCATATATGAACCTGTATAATTCACATATGAACTATATAATTCACATCTGAACTCTTTTAACTGATTCATATATAAACCTTTGTGATTCATATATGAACTAATTAACTGATTCACATATGAACTAATTAACTGTAAGTTCATATATGAATCAGTTGAACAAATTAACAGATTCATATATGAACTTTTTGTGATTTTCATATGAACTAATTAACTGATTCACATATGAATGTATAGTTCATATATGAACTCATCCCGCGTATTTTACGAAACTACCCCTCTACCTTCTATAGACCATGCAAGGAATTATCCGATGTTTCGCGGTCAAAGCCGTAAATGTTGACCAGATGAATGGCTAAAATTATTTCTCTATTTCTCATACATTTACTATTTCTTAAATGAACCTCTCCCTATATATATATATATATGTATATGTATATATATATATGTATATGTATATATATATATATATAGAGAGAGAGAGAGAGAGAGGAATGTTCATGTGAGAATCCTAACAATTTAAGAAAATAAGAGGAGCATTTTCAGCCAATCAAATTAGAATTCCCGGTTTATTTTAGGAAAGGGTATTTGTGTCATTTGGGTTGTTACCTCTTTATTTTGTAAATTATACGCATGAACCTTCAATTCGATCTGATCAACGAACGCTCAACTCAATCAATATGAACTTCTTCTCTGTTTTGAGGCTCTCCATGAACTATCATATCTTTTTCCTATCGATCGGTGTCTTCTTGATGGATCGTCCCATTGAAAGCCCCAGAGTCGAAGTTCCAGATGAAGTTATCGAAGAAAACAGAGGGGAAATTAATTCAGATTCCTTAATTGCTCCATCAAAACAGTGTAATGTTTTTGAAATCATATTATAGATCACATATGATTTACTAAGAGGTATCAGATTGTTTCTTAATCACATATGATTTACTAGGTGTTCCTAACAACATTTCATCATATACTATCAGATTGTAAAACAAGATCACATATGATTAATAACTAAGTGACATCAGATTGTTAAACAAGATCACATATGATTAATAACTAACAATATTTCTTATAGATCATATATGATTTACTAAGAGACATCAGATTGTTTCTTAATCACATATGATTTACTAGGTGTTCTTAACAACATTTCATCATATACTATCAGATTATGGTCACATATGATTAATAACTAGGTGATATTAATATAACAGTTCTTATAGATCACATATGATTAATAACTAACAACATTTCTTATAGATCACATATGATTTACTAAGAGATATCAGATTGTTTCTTAATCACATATGATTTACTAGGTGTTCTTAACAACATTTCATCATATACTATCAGATTATGATCACATATGATTAATAACTAAGTGATATTAATATAACAGTTCTTATAGATCACATATGATTAATAACTAACAACATTTCTTATAGATCACATATGATTTACTAAGAGATATCAGATTGTTTCTTAATCACATATGATTTACTAGGTGTTCTTAACAACATTTCATCATATACTATCAGATTATGATCACATATGATTAATAACTAAGTGATATTAATAAAACAGTTCTTATAGATCACATATGATTTACTAAGAGATATCATATTGTTAAACAATATAATTGTCCTTATACATCACATATGATTAATAACTAAGTGATATGAAAATTTTCCATCATCAAACAATATAATGGTCCTAGTAAATCACATATGATTCAAGTCGAAGTTGAATCCATCGATTTTGCGTAAGTTTTGTTTGTCTTTTTCAGATTATCGAACTTCTTTGAACTTCGTTTCACTATTGATCTTCAACTTCGTAACGAATCGATAGCAAGATTTCAGGGTTGAAGCTTTTCAAAAGTTTTTCAAACCTGTTAAATCCATCGATTTTGCTATCGAAATGTTTCTTCTCGACTTCCTCCGAACAATCGTTGAGTATCTTCAATGTCTTCGTTTATGGAAAATATTTGCAAAAGATTGTCTGTATTTCCTCCGAAGAATGCTTTGAATTTTTTGGTAAAGCTTGTAGGCTATTTCATAGGTGATGATTCTCTATATTTGCCTACGTGATCATGATAACCGAATGGTAAGTTGTTTTCCAAAATTGCCCCTGCTTTATTTTTGCCCTCTTGGAAATTTTAATTTTGTTTCACGAAATTACAATTTTTGCCACTGCAAATCTTGTCCGTGGATGAGATGAGATAGAGGGTTGAGATGCCTCCCTTTATTTTCTTATTTAGGTATGCTCCTCACATGAACCCACCTCTCTCTCTCTCTCTCTCTCTCTATATATATATATATATATATATATATATATATAGGGATGTTCAAGGGAAAACCTCAAAAAAATGGAAAACTGAAGAACAATCTGGTAGCCTTTGATCTGGACGGTATGCACTTGTCCATACAAGTAATTTATAACATGCACATGTACATAAAAACCAAAAAACAACTTAATTCCTTGTATGCACAAGTGCATACCGTCTAGTTGAAATACTATTAGGGTGTTCCTCAGTTTTCCATTTTTTTGAGATTTTCCCCTGAACCTGACCCTATATATATATATATGTATATATATATATGTATGTATGTATGTATGTATGTATGTATGTATGTATGTATGTATGTGTATATATATAGAGAGAGGGAGGTTCAAGGGAAAACCTAAAAAAAACGGAAAGTTGGTAGTCTTTAATCTGGACGGTATGCACTTGTGCATACAAGTAATTTAGAATATGCACACGTGCATATGCACAAGTGCATTATATGCAGTTGTGCATAAAAACCAAAAAACAAATTAATTACTTGTATGCACAAGTGCATACCGTCTAGATTAAAGGCTACAAGGGTGTTCCTCAATTTTCCGTTTTTTTGAGGTTTTCCCCTGAACCTGACCCTATATATATATATATATATATATATATATATATTCAAACAAATAAGAAGCCATAAAACTTTGAAAACTTAAAAGAGAGATCTCAATCATTAGATGTAATTTTCAATGACCAATCCACATATAGTGGTGTCGACGATAACAAAAAGAAAAACAACACCACCGTGGTGGCATGGAGAGGAAGAAAACGACAAAGCCAAGGGGATGTTGACGACGGCTAACATAGACAGCTTGTCGTGTTGCCATGAAGCCATCCGTATTAGGGTTAAATCCCTTTTTCTTGGCTAGCGACGATGACCGGCAGCAACAACCGCAGAAGACCGGCGACAACCGGCGATGGTCAAGTCGTGAGCGATTTTTACAGAGAGAGAGGGAGACGATGGATTTTAGGGTTTTAATACTCTTTTACACTTTCTACCAACTTGGAAAACCCTCTTGACCAATCACAACTCAATTAAAAAAATGGACCAATTTAGATTTTAGGTCTAAATAGTTTTAGGGTCCAATCAAAATTAGAGTTTAATCTACTTTGCCATAAAAAATTTGTGTCCCTTTTAACTAAATGACATCAAAGTGGCTCTGATACCACTGTAGGGTTTTAAAACAAATTTGTAACCGCTTACGCAACGGATAAATAATAAACTTTGGTTAAAATATAGAAAACTTTTCTAAACACTTAAAACCCAATCGGATCCAATGATGCATTTAATTAAAATAAAAAACACACCATAGAGTGTTTAGAATCATACCTTTTGTAGATGAGTAGGGATTGGAATGGAGCACCAAGAAACCAAAGTAGGTTTCCTCTATTGATAGTCCACACACGGACACGTTTCCCGCCTCCATTGGGTGCTAGGCCAAGAACCCTAGATCTATATGTATTTTACAGAAAAGAAAAGGTTTCTTTTATGTATTTCTCTGAAAGACCAATTCTAATTTCAATCGTATATCAAATGGTTTAGCCGAACGCCCTATTTATACCAGAAGAATTATAGATAGACTATAGTTCAAATAAGGTTTAATAATTATCTGTAATATTCAAATTCAAATATATATATATATATATATATATATATATATATGTAATTATCTTTTAAACTTTAAATATAATTATATATACAATTACAGATAACACCACGTAATTAACATAATTATGTTTTCACCCAACAATTATCATAATTACAGTTTAACACATATTGTCATAATTATCCTTCAAGAATAATTATTTTCTTAATCAACTTGATTTACTCCGGGTTTCTAAAGATGAAAACAAACGTATTATTAGTGTGTGACCCTATAGGTTTATATACTCCTCAGCAGTATCCCTGTGTGACACATGTCGTGGGCATATAATAACTTACAATGCATTAATAAATAATATCTAATGGTTAATTAGTTGTTTTTACTAAATACTTTGTAGTATATACATTGCATTTTGAAGATTTTATCGTCATAAAATGGGTCATATCTTAATATTTAGTAATCGTATTTAAAATAAAATTAACTTGATCGAATGGATACTAGTAGTGACAAGATATGTTGGTTCTGCTCACGGTTGCGTTTAAAGATTGTCGATTGAAGTTGTTCAATTTCAATGCATGTAGCCATAAGAAAGAAAATGTTAAATACGTGTAGCCACTAGTAAAGGTACGAGCTTTTATTTGCATGATAATTGATTTGTGTGTCATCGTACGGTTTTAAAATATGGAATGTATATTCGTTTAGTTGTGTATCGTATATGTTAATATATCCCAAACAAAACGACTGTTATGAAACAAATGTAGTTGAGAGGCAAATAAGATTCGAGATGAATAAATGAGAATGATCTCCTACCTGTTTTATGTCTTCTTGTCATCATAACCCATTTAAAACCTACAAATACAATCGCTTCTATGTCCCCAAAAATTATATTGTCTCACTGCAACAAATAGTTAACAAAATTACTTTGTTCGTTGATATGCATTGAGAAATCAATGCATGAATCACTTTTTCTTATCTTTTACGCTTATAATTTTCCTTTTATCCCAACATTTGAGTCCTTTTGTTATCTTATTTACCACTTTTTATTTTATGGAGCTATGTTTATGATTTTCCTGTATTTTGCTAATTGTGGAGTCTAACTAAAGTTTCATGATAATTTATTTGTTGCACATTGATGCTACAACATCCAGGTCTGATAGTTGGAGTAGCCATGGAAGATTTATATGAAGATAGCCAACAAGATTGCTTCAAGTCCAACCTTTTGTTGAAATGTAACTAGACCTGTGTTGCTGGTTAGAAGCTGATGGGATTTCATCTTTTTTTATTGTAATCATGAAGAAACTTCTAGACTTGTACTTTTGTCTAAACTTTTAAGCTTTCTATTTACAAGTTTGCCACCCCACTTTTTGTATAAATAGGGATGGGATGGCCTTTATGCAAAACAACTTAATTCAATCAGTTTTAGAACTGATTGGTGTGCTCTATTTTAATCCTTGCAATTTAATATGAAGTCTTTAAGTTTTAGAAATCTTGCTCTTCATTAATGGTTGCTACAGAATTGCTTGGCAGAAACTTTGTCTTTAATTCTTTATCGCTTATTGTCTTTACTTTGTGCACTTTATATTTCCGTCACTTACTTTCCGTCATTTAATTCTTGTCATTTACATTACGCCATTTACATTATGCACTTAATTTCTGTTCTTTACATTTCTCGTAATTTACTTTTCGTTCTTTACATTTCACGCAATTTACTTTCTGTGATGAGTAGCTAATTTCATTAGCTTGGGTGTGAGACAATGAGTGAGTCTTTAAACCAAAAGAAAGTGGACATCGTTTCTCAATAATGATGTTCCATTATTTCATTCTAAATTTTATAAATCCAAACACATTTCTTGACGAATTGATCACTTTGAAAGTGGTAAAGTGTAGTGGACTCAGGCATGAGCCACATGAATACACGTCAATTTGAATGATATGGAAAGTATCAAAGTGCTCCCTTTTTTTCTAATAATAAGGTACGACAATAAGTTTTTCATTATACTTGGAAGAGTTGCTAACAAGGGAACTTGTTATCTATGTTTTTCAAACTGATTGATTCTTGACAGGTTGATTACTAGTCAAAGTGTTAAAGTGTAGTGGACTTAGGAATGATCCACTTGGAACACGTTAACTTGGATGATATGGGAATTGGCTCGGAAAAGTGATTTTTAACAAAGGAATTTGTTTATCCATATACTTTGAGGACACCGTTTGACACTATCACTAGTCCTGATACTGCACAGGAATGTGCCTTATAGAAGCTAAACACTAGTGCTACGGTGAGAACTCGTAAGGATCACTCTCAAAGTAGATGGTGGAACTAGTTGTTAAGAGACACAATGTTGTAGCATCCCTACAGCGTTGGTCCACAAAAACTTGTGTTTATTGCTCACCAAAAGTCTTACACCCTTGTTTTCTTTATTCTCTGTTATTTTAATTAACTGTTCACTCAAACCAATCAAAGTCTTCAAAATCACCATCTAAAGTTAGTTTTTCATCTCGAGATCTTGCAACTTAAGATACCTATCCCTGTGGAATACGATACTTGGTTCTTACCATTTTTTTGCTTGAAAGACGATATAGATCCATCTTATATACTTGCTTTTTGGTTCTATTTATCACATGTCTTAAGGTGTGCAAACATCCGTATCATCTGTCCTAAAAGCAATTAGGTTTATCTTCTATGAGTTGTTTTTAACCTCAACAAACAAACTCAAGTAAGATGTATATCAAGTGACGGTTAGAACTGTATTTATACCAATTGAAAATGGTGCATATCCAATATCTATTCAACATACCCAATTCATAGTTTTGCTCTTCCACCCTCTGTTTCATGGTCTAAGGCTGTTTACCAAGCGCTTATCAACGTAAGCAATTACCTGATCACTTTCCTTATCGGGTAAGCATGACAAATACCGTAAAGCTTACCTGATAAGAGGCAAGATAAGGACCGAAAATCTTTCTCGATAAGTGATGATAATGAATCTTACCTGGTTAGTGCATATTAGGTAAGAGGCACTTACCAAAAATCTTATTATGTCATTTTGATGGCCAAGAATCTGACCTGGTAATGTAACTGAAATTGATGACTCTTAGTGATAAGTGTTTGGTAAATTGCTTATTAGTTATTATAAAATGGCAAAATTCGATCAAACTTTTTGTGCGTTCATTAGTTCCCCATTCAAGATTGTATCAAATCAAGACATTATTGAGTCATAAGAGAATCATATATCAAGTTTGTATGGTGTGCAACATATGCTCAAACTATTGGCCATACTTCACTTCGAATGATGTGTAGGAGCTTTGTCATTACTCGTTAGTAGAAAACACTTCAAGGGAAATTCCAAGATTGCTAGAAGGTTTGATAACCAAATGGTCTTATGGTATAAAAAAACACTTTGATCTTCAATGATTTTGATGGTAAATTTTTTTTCAAAAGAATGGCTTTGTTCACGATCTCACAGATTTAGATCCCCTACAATTGGATGGTGCTCATCTTCTTTTTTAGCTTTACTTGTGTAGAGGAGTTTCAAATACAAACCCTCTAATTACTATAAACCAATCAAATGGGATATTAAGGGAAATGATGAGAGTTTATTTGTTATGATTTGGATATTTATGAAATATGATCAAAGTTCATTATTTATGATTAACGTTTTAGATAAGAAAACAATCGATAAACTTATGGAACCAGATATTCATTATACTAGATTGATGGTTGAGATTGGTTTATATGATTTATACTAATTAGATGATTTGTATTTTGAATTTCATTTGGTTGAGTATTGTTTTAAATACTATCTTCTTCTTTTTTTGTAACCGTGGGTTTCCGGGTTAGCTTACGTGCACCGACTAATCCCCGGGCGACCACGAATGGCCTGAAGTCATCGCAGGTGAACCTCCATGGCCACAAAGGTTTTTGTGAAAAGAAAGAAGGTAATAAAGGAGAAAAACCTATGTGAAGCAATCAAATACTCACAAAGCTTCACGACACCTCAGTTATAAAAAATAAATAAAAGATCATTGAAAAATATAAATCAAGGGTAACTTTTATCATATTTTTGAAAATTTTGATTACAATTCGACATAAATAAACGTGTTTGTACAATTCAAGGGTTATCTTTAATATTTTCTTTTTATAAAGGAGATAAATAATTTAAACTTTATATATTATTTGTTATAGACAAATCAAATAACAACCATTTAGAGCATTTTCAACCGTTATACTATTTTAGAAATTTCAGAGATTTGAAAAAAGTTTGTTCAAACAACTCTATATTTTTTTCCCTAATCCTTCAATAAGTTTCATTTAAGTTATGATTCAAGGTGTTCTACATGTTCTATATATGTGTTTCATATGCATTTATCAGTTTATCTTTCACATGTAAAATAAACATGTAGAAGCCACTTCAAATACAAACTGTATAAACCAATTTCATGAACCGTCCGTGTAGATTATCAAATCAACCTTATCTGCAACTGATTTGATAACCGTTTAAAATTTTCAAAATACAGAAAAATCAAATATCGAAATTGATTTGTATGGTGTATAACATTTACATGTTTTATATTTGATTTGTTGTCTAAACATATATATTTTATACTACCTGTGCAATGCTTCTATATAATTCGTTGGCATTATCTTCCACGAACAACCACATGTTAGATTAAATGGAACCCACAAATTCTCAACTACAGAACACTGGTTAATTAATTGAACCATTGAAGCCTTTCCCAATGATCTCAACCAAACTGTGCAGGTTCAGGTTCATCTAATGAACTAAGCTCATGGCCATGGGTGCCACCATTCTTGCACGAGTTGTTGGTACTTGTACTGCTGCTATGCCCATGAGGCGATGGCACATTCACAAGCCTTTTTACTAAACAACCAATCATGTGTCCCACTGCTTCAACCAATGGTCCCCCAGGTGGTGAACCAATCCAAGAACCATGGTTCAACCACTGGTTATGCAATTTCACATCTGGACTTCAGGGTTGTTTGCAGTTGCTGAATGGTTTGATGTAGATTGGTTAAGTGGTCAGAATGCTTAAGAGGCTCTGTATGATATAGTGTAGAATGAAATATGGTTGTTTGGTAACTCTTCTGAATGGACAGTCTGAATGACAACAAATTACCATTTTAACCTTTTGTATATTTGATTTTAAATGAAATATAATTGTTTGGTAAATATTTGAATAAAACAATTACTTTACAAATATAAATTTAAACTAGAAATGAATAAACAATCCCCAAAACCTTTCTAGTTCAAGATGGTATGATACCAACAACAACTACTGTCAGGATCGAATTCTTAACAAGAATTAATTCTCAGAAACTAATATCAAAGAAGTTGCGGAATAACACTTTGATATTTGATAAAACAATAAACAAAACAGTATTTGATTAACAAACTGTAAACTTGTATTGAATGCTTGAAGCTACAAGATTACACACTCAACCTCAATATTGATGAACAGGATCACCAATACGAATTCTACTTTTCTAGAACTAGGATCTATGCCTTGAGGTTAATTTCTCTCTAAAACTAAGAATTGATCTTTTTTAATTCTCAAAAAGTATGTTTCTATCTATTCTATACATTCTATACATATACTGATCAAAAGATAATTACAAAGAATAAACAAATCTGCAGTATATCTTCCATGTATATCTTCTATGTATATCTTCAGAATATCCAGCTGTCATACTTTCCATCCGGATCTCTTTAGCAGCACTAATTATGCTTAGCAGCATTAACTTCTTCTAGCAGTATTAACTACTAAGCAGTACTAACTACTAGCAGTACTAACTACTAGCAGTAGTAATACTCAGCAGTATTAATCTTCAAAGTGTTCTGGCAGTAGTAACCACTCTTGTACTAGCAGTAGTAACCACTCTTGTACTAGCAGTAGTAACCACTCTTAGTAGAATCTTCAGTTCCCAACAATCTCCCCCTAACTTGACTTTTAGAAGAGAAGTCAAGTTCTTTAGATACTTCTTCATAAGCTCTCCAAGATGCTCCCAAAACTTCATAGTGGCCTATATTCCAGTATTTGCATCCAATCCCAAACTCTGATTGATGGTTCTTTGGATCAAGTATTTAGCCATCTGTGAATCTGGAATACACCCTAGCCTTTTCTTCAGCATAGCATGAAGCTTTAATCTGCTATGATTGTACACTCTATCCACTAGGAAGTACTCAGTGTGATTTAAATCCAAAGTCACTGCATATACTCCACTAGTTTCATATAGAGTCCAATTATTCACTGTTTGAAACACATTTCTGATTACCTCCTCTACTTCATCAGGTTTGAACATCATACACAGATACTCCATTACCAGCTTTTTGATTGAAATCTCTAGAGCTTTCAGTTCATCTGCATATGACTTCATCCCTATTGCAAACATTTCTTCAATATCAGATCTTGAGCATGTTCTGACAATCTTACTCCAAGTGCTGTACACTTCATATTTCTCATCTTTTCTCTTCAGTCTGATATATTCCTTTCCATCCACTGTCAATGTATCCCAGTGAATGACTTCAGGAGGCTTAACTCCTACAGGTTCTGCAGAAATTGGTTCAGGCACTTTGTCCATCACTACCATGTACAAACTTACATCATCTTTGGTTGATGACTCTTGCTGGTTAGATGACTCAGGTGCCACTTCTTCTTCAGCAACCTTTTGTTCTTCTACTACTCCAGGCTTCTTGTTTTTCTTTCTTTTAGCCATCATTTTGGTTCTCTTCAATATCTTTTGAACCTGCATTAGAGTCTATGTCTTATTCTTTTCTTCCTTTTTCTCTGCCATTTCTTTGATAGGAGTTCCCTCTTCACTTTCAGGGAATGGTTGATTCATATCAATATCATTACTCTCCTTGGCCTTCTTTTCAAATTCCACTCTATCCTTTTCATTGCTCTTCAGCTTCCCCATTTCTTTCTCATAGAGGTCCCTGATTTGATCAAAATTCATCTTCACAAACATTTCTTTCTTTACCCCAATTGCACTCCTCAAGAAAGTTATCATTTTGTTTCTTTCCTGAGTGGCAAGGTAAGTTTGTGAAGGTCTTCTTTTCTTTGCACTTGATTTAGCTATCATAGCCTTTCTCAGACTTATGGCCCTTTGTTTAGCTTTTTCAGTTTCAAGCCCTTTTTGATAGGCTTTATTTAACTCAGCAGCTAAAGCCTTTGCCATCTCCCTGTCCTTCTCCACCTGAGCTCTTTCTTCTTTTTCCATCTCCTCCTGCATTTTCCTTGCTAAGGCTTCATCTGATTCAACCAACCTTTGCTTCTTGACTGGTTGATCAGATTCCACCATTTTTGCTTTTCCCTTATTCTTTGCTTCTGCATCCATTTCTTTCTTTTCTCTTTTCTTTGCTCCCCCTTCATTTATGATCACTCCCTTTGCTTTGGGAGTGTCATTCTTTGCTTTGATCAACATCTCAGCTACTTCAATTTCTGTTGGTGATAACTCTGTTACTGTTGCTTGTGAGGTTTCAGCAACATTATCAGTTTCTGCTTCTAGTTGAACTGAGACTCTTTCTTTTTCTGCTTCCCTCTCCCCTACTCTTTCTTTTTCTGTTTCCCTCTCCCCTACTCTTGCTTTTTCTGCTTCCCTCTCCCCCTCAACTTCAACTTTCCCTTTTTCAAGCTCCCCCTCTCTTGTTGCTTCTTCCATGTTTATCTCCCCCTTTTTGGGAGCATCCTTCTCAAATTTCCTTCTCCTTAGCACAAATTGTTTCTTCTTCTGTTTCTGTACTAGTTTCATTACCAACTTCTTGAGCTTGGTAATCTGCACTTGTTGAGATAGGATGACCAGCTTCAGCTCCTCTATTTCTTTTCCTTGCTTAATAACATCCTGGTTGATGTTTCCCATGGTTTCCATCAATTCCTCATAGTTATATCTGTCCTCACCTTCTCCAGGAGTGTTACCCCCTATTGAAGGATCATTGGATCTTTTTGAAGTGGAAGTCTTCTGCCTAGCAGAAGCACTATCCACCCCCGTGGTTTCTTGGCACCAGGGACCTTCAAATGATTGCTCATTTAAAGTTGCCATGGGGGAGGTCTTATTGATGTTACCACTTTCCTCCTCTGTGCTAGCAGGAGTAGTGGCAGCCTCATCACCCATATGCTCTTCCTCCTCCTCAGAGAGCACCTCCTTGGGGTTGGGAGACACCCCTGTGGTTTCCCTATGGATATTCTCTAAAGGAGAATTCTCCTTTAGAGGGCTTAAAGGCTTGGGTGATTCTGGTACAAGAAGGGAAGGAGCCTTCTTTACCTGTTTTCTCTTGTAAGTATGGGTAATTGGAGAGGTTGGTTTTGCAAGAAGAGACTGGAGAATTGTTTTTGAGTGGGAAGGTTGGGCTTGGCTAGCAGTGGGATGGTCTAGTGAGGGCCTTGACCCTGCTGCCATACCTTCAGTGGTTTGGGACACCACCATCATTGTAGAGAACAATGGGGTGTCAACTCCTTCCGAGTCCCCAGCAGACCTTCTCATATTTGAGAAAACCTTGCCTTTGGGGGGTTTAGGTACATATACCCCAACAGGTTGAGGTATATCCGTCAATTCATGGTTAATTACTTCTTGAACAAACCTGAGATACATAAAGAAACTCTTTTTGTTTCCCATGTTTGATACAATATCACTGAATATCATTTTTGAGAAATTATACTTTCTGGCTGTAGCCAAGCAGACCAAAGCATAGGCAATTGGACTGCTGAACTCACTCCATCCAGTAGTCTTTTTGGAGATGCAATGCATCAAGGTATGAACAAGAAAACGCCATTTGGGTGAAAATTTTGCTTTTGAGAATTTGAAAACACCCAATGGGCCTCCATACCCCATTCTTGTAAGGGAAGAAAACAGTTCATCATTGGAAATAGAAGTTATACCAGAAGCATCGTCTAGACGTAGACTGATGCGAATAACTTCTTCAGAAACTGTCAAGGGCTTGCCACACACCGTCGTCTTTATCATTTGCACACCATCCTCAGTAACAATGGTGGCATGTGCCCAGAATTGCCTTTGATGCTCAATATAAATTGAGGGAGACACTGTTAGTGCGTAGGCGATATGACTAGCTTTCAGGAAATCCACAATCTGATGAAATCCTGCAGCTTGCTTTGGCTTTTGGAGCATCGCGATCTCATTGTGCTCGTCAATGAATGCCATTGATGCCATTGATCGTTGAAAGTTCTTGCCTAAAAACTTGATGCTTGAGAGAGAGAGGGTTTAGAGCACAAGAGAATAGTAAGCAAAGAGTCGTTATGAACTTTTAGGCGGGCAAAGGGAATTTATAGTATTCGGATTATAAGCAGTATTAACCTAGAGCAGTATTAACTAACTAGCAGTATTAACTGCGAGCAGTATTAACCGCGAGCAGTATTAACTAACTAGCAGTATTAACTGCGAGCAGTATTAACCGCGAGCAGTATTAACTAACTAGCAGTATTAACTGCGAGCAGTATTAACTGTGAGCAGTATTAACTAACTAGCAGTATTAACTGCGAGCAGTATTAACTAACTAGCAGTATTAACCGACTAGCAGTATTAACTAACTGGCAGTAGTAACTAACTAGCAGTATTAACTAACTGGCAGTATTAACTAACTAGCAGTATTAACTAACTAGCAGTATTAACCAACTTACTCCTTGAAGCTTAGGCTGAATTGAGTACTGCTATGTATGCCCTGCAAAGATAGATTAGTAGTACCAAGAACCTATAATATTCAGTTATTTAACCACTTTTTGAGATAAAGCTTATTCAGAGTTGATCATTCCCACACTTGTTACCAAGAAAGTGAATCTACCCACATCAAAAGCTTTGGTGAATAGATCAGCAAACTGGTTGTCAGTATGAACTTTCACAACTTGAACAAGTTTCTTTTCATTACAGTCTCTTATGAAGTGATACCTGATCTCAATGTGCTTTGTCTTAGAGTGCTTGACTGGATTATTTACAATGCTGATAGCACTGCTATTATCAATAAAGATGGGAGTGTGTAGAAAGGTTACCCCATAGTCCAACATTTGATTCTGAATCCATAAGACCTGAGCACAGCAACTTGCAGCTGCTATGTACTCTGCTTCTGTTGTAGATGTGGACACTGTGGTTTGTTTCTTGCACTGCCATGAAACTAGTCTAGCACCCAAGAACTGACATCCTCCAGAAGTAGACTTTCTGTCCAAGTTTGCCCCACCTAGATCACTGTCTGAGTATGCAATTAGGTCAAAGGGTGAGTCATGAGGATACCAAAGTCCCAATCTGGTTTGTCCTTTGAGATATCTGAATATCCTCTTAACAGCTTGAAAGTGAGATTGCTTTGGCCTAACTTGGAATCTTGCACACACACAGACTGGAAACATTATATCCGGCCTTGATGCTGTGAGATACATGAGAGAGCCAATCATGGATCTGTAATGATGCACATCCATATCCTCCCCCTCAAGATCTGATGTTATCTGTTTGTGTGTTTCCATAGGTGTACTAGCATGTTTTGAATCTGAGAAACCAAACTTGGTTAGAATGTCCTTCACATACTTGGATTGACATATGAAGATGCCATCTGACTTCTGTTGAACTTGGAGTCCAAGGAAGAAAGTAAGTTCCCCCATGGAACTCATTTTAAACCTTTGATGCATTAGATCCTCAAACTCCTTGCACATGATGTCTCTTGTAGATCCAAAGATAATGTCATCAACATAAATTTGGACCAACAAGATATCCTTCTTCTTTCTCTTGATAAATAGAGTCTTATCAATGACTCCTCTTTCAAAGCCATTGTCCAAGAGATAGGATGACAGAGTGTCATGCCATGCTCTTGGAGCTTGATGCAGTCCATAAAGAGCTTTTTTCAACTTGTATACCCTTCTGGATAGCTTGGGTTTTCAAACCCTGGTGGTTGACAACATATACCTCTTCTTCAATTGATCCATAGAGAAAAGCACTCTTTACATCCATTTGATAGACTTTGAAGTTCATGTAAGAAGCATAGGCTAGGAATAATCTGATAGCTTCTATCCTAGCCACAGGTGCAAAGACTTCTTCATAATCTATACCCTCTTCTTGAGTATACCCTTGAGCCACTAGCCTTGCTTTGTTCCTTATGACAATTCCTCTTTCATCTCTCTTGTTCCTGAAGATCCACTTTGTGCCAATTGCTCTGTGACCTTTAGGAAGGTCTACCAGATCCCATATATCTTGTAGTTTGAACTGCAGCAATTCTTCTTGCATTGCTTCTATCCAGCTGGATTCTTTCATTGCATCATGTGCCTTTTTAGGCTCAAGCTGGGATAGAAAGCAAGACAGCACTGTATGCTGTTGATCTTGCATTTCTTGAAGTCTGCTCTGATGTCTAGTCATCATAGGAGATGATATATCTCCTATTACCAGCTGTGGAGGATGATTCTTTTGAACTCTGGTGTTATGACTAGGTTCTTCATTAACATCAGCTTCTATATTGGAGTCATTCAATTCAACTGAAGTGTTTTCAGCTGCTACTTCTGATTCTTTATCTTCTTGATTCTCTTCATCTCTACTCTGACTTGGTCCAGTAGATTGTTCTATTTCACAGTCTTCAAAAGAATTCACTGTGGGTGTGGGAAAGATCACTGATTTAGATACACTTTCTTGAACTTGTGTAGTCCCTGATCCTTCACCTCCTGAACCTGCATGATCATTACTACTGAACCCAAAGGAGTTAGTTAGTGAATCAATGTCAAATAGCCATTGAGGACCAGTTCCAATAGGATTTGGTGTGTTCTCATTGCATTTGACATTGTCACTCTCTTCAATTATTCTAGAAGATGAATTGAAAACTTTGTAGGCCTTACTTTGAGATGAATAACCAACAAAAAATCCATCATCTGCTTTGCTATCAAACTTACCCAAGTGAGTTTTGGTATTGAGAATGGTACAAGGACACCCAAAAGGTTTGAAAAATCCAATAAAGGGTTTTCTTTTATTTAAAAGCTCATATGGTGTCTTGTTCTTTGGCTTAACTACTAGAACTCTGTTTTGGACATAACAGGCAGTATTAACTGCTTCAGCCCAGAAGGTAATTGGCAGTTTTGAATCAGCCAACAGAGATCTAGCGGCCTCTATTAATGTCCTATTTCTCCTTTCAGCAACACCATTCTGTTGAGGAGTCCTAGGAGCACTATACTGTTTCTCAATTCCTTTTTCTTCACAAAAGGTGTTTAGATCAAAATTTTTGAATTCAGTCCCATTATCTGATCTAATGACTTTTACTTTTTGATTAGTTTGGTTTTCAATTCTCAGGATAAAGGACTTGATCAGTCCACATGTCTCATCCTTAGTCCTTAGAAAATATACCCAGGTGAATCTAGAGTAATCATCAACAATAACCAAGCAGTAAGATTTCTTGCCTATACTCATAACATTTGTAGGACCAAACAGATCCATGTGCAATAACTGGAGACAAGAAGAAATAGAATTTATCTCTTTGGTCTTATGAGAAGTTTTATGTTGTTTGCCTTTGAGACAAGCAACACAATGATCATCACATGAAAAGACTTTAGAAGGTAACCCTCTTACAAGGTTGTTCTTAACAAGTTTGTTCATAGTCTTAAAATTCATGTGACACATCCTTCTGTGCCATAGAGAGGATTCATCTAAAGAAGCTTTTGAAACAAGACAATTTAGAGATGAATCACTTTTAACATTTTCCATATCTAGACAGTAAACATTGTCCTTTCTTGGAGTTCTTAGTAGTATCATGCTTTCATCAACTACTTTGAACCCTGGAGCAAGGATCATACATTCAGTATTTGTAAATAATATACTATGTTGTTTGTCACAAACCTGTGATACACTTAACAGGTTGTATTTTAATTGATCAACATAGTAGACATCCTCAAATGTCATCTTACCTTTGGTGACATTACCTTTTCCACTTATCTTACCACCAGTAAGATTGTCTCCAAAAGCAACATGTCCTCCATTGATATGCTTGAAATCCTGAAGGCATGACATGTTGCCTGTCATGTGCCTTGAGCAACCACTATCAACATGCCATATGCTCTTTCCCTTGAGCTGTTGGTTGCCCTGCACATTGGATAGATCAGTTAGTATGATTTAGGAACTCAAGCCAAAGTGGTCTTGGGTACCCCTTTCTCATCAAAGTACTTGCATTCCTTCTTGACAAGATTTTTGAATTTTAACTCCTCATGCTTGGAGTACTTTGTCACAATAATAGGCTTGGAAACATTTGTGCTGGTAACAGTACTGGTTTTTGAGGTATTAACTGCCTTAGCAGCACTTGCATGCTTAGCAGTACTAAACTTGTTAGCAGTAGTAACTGTGTTAGCAGCAGTAACTGTGCAAGCAGCAGTAACTGTGTTAGCAGTATTAATGTTTTTAGCAGTACTAACACAGGTAGCAGCAGTAATACTTCCAGCAGTACTAACCCTCTCAGCAACACTAACAGTTTTAGTGCTTTTGGGCACCCACATTTTAATGTTTTCTCTTAAAATCCTTTTCTTCATGGGGCCTTTCTTTTCACCACGTTTCTTTCCAGCCTTCCTATAATCAACAGATTTTTGCTTACATCTTTGAAAGGTCATCTGTTGATTAATAGGATTGAAGAAGCAAGTTTTTGCCAGATGATTTAACTTGCCACATATGAAGCAAGGTTTTGGTCTATTGATTTTATTCAGATCAACTCCTTGCTTCTGAGCCCATTGATTATTCCAGTTTCTTTGATTTCCTCTTTTTAAACCAGAATTTAGGCTCTTGGCTTTACTGCAATCACACTGTTTACCAGATGCAGGATTCACAACTGTGGTCTGTTTGTAATGGACCTTGTTGTCTTTTCCTTTGGTCTTTTCTATCTCCTTGGACTTTATCTAGTCTTTCCCACATCCCTCATTGGTGATTATATTGTTTTCTTCATGGATTTCTTTACCTATCTTATTATCTCTCTTCTTTCTGGCTTCTTTCTCAGTTAGATCCTTAATCACTACTTCATCCAAAGGGTCTATCTTAAAAGCTTTTTCAGATAAGTCCTTATTCTCCTTGGTTTCTAACAAGTCTGAAGTAGGAGAGATATAATTGTTGTTATAAGGAGGAGGTGTACTGTTGTATCCAATACCAGGCTTCATCTTATCATGAATTTGAGCCTTTAGAAGAGAATCCATAGCCTTTGAAGCATATGAAAACTTCTCTATGTCCAGTTTAACTCTGGACAATTCCTCCTTTAGTTTATCACTCTCTTCTAAGGATTTAGCCAGTTTGGTCTCTAACTCATTCTTTTCCCATTTCCAGTAGTTAGTGTCATAAGAGTGTTGAAGTTCATTAGCTTGAAAGCCTTTGATTTGTTCTTCAAATCTCTCAACTATTAGTACATAATCTCTTCTATCTTTTTCCAACCTTTTGAGGTCATCACACATACTTTGATTGTGATCCCTGTATCTTTTGACAGTGTCAATGCAAGTTTTAGTGCAAAGGTTAGAAATTACCTCAGAGGGAAGATCAGATACTTCTGCCATAAGAGCTTGATTCTGAATGACTTCCTCAGCTTGATCACTCCAGTCAAAACCCATTCCTTGTTGAGAAACAAGGGCTTGGGCAGGATTCTTGTTCTGAGTATAGCCTCCATTCTGAGCTTGTTGGTGGTTGTTGTTAGGAACTGCACTCCTGCATTCTCTAGCAAAGTGTCCTTTCATATGACACTTATAACATTCCACCTTAGTTTTGTCAAATCCAGCTCCATCCTCTCTTCTTTGAGAGAAGTTATTCCTTCCTGTTCTTTTAATGAACTTCTTCACCCTCATGGATAGCATGGCCATCTGCCAGTTTATATCCATCTCCTCCAGGTCATCAGGGTGAAGTTGATCCAGATCATCATTGATTAATGAAGTGTTACTATGACTGGACAAGAAGGCTTCAAAGATTGTTTCAGATCCTTTTTCTGAACTTGCTCCACCAGCAGTACTAACTGCTTCAGGGATGGTAGTAGTATCAGTGGCTGCTGAAAGAAGTGCAGAATTGTGGACATAACCAGTAGGTTTCTTCTTGATCTCTACCTCAGTTTCAAAAACTCTTAGATCATTGTATAGATCATCAAGTTCTTTCTCCTCCAGATTGTCACTCTGCCTATAAGAGACAGTGTACATAGTCCACTCATCCCCAAGAGATCTTAGGAACTTCCTGTTGATGTCATCTTGATCCATCTTTACTCCAACAGTGGCCAGTTCTCCAATGAGTTTGTTGAACCTATCAAAAGTTTGAGTCATAGACTCATTCTTTGAGGAAGTAAAATTCTCATACTGCTGCTTAAGAACATCTCTTTGATTTCTTTTGATACTCTTAGTTCCAGCAAATCTTTTCTCTAGAGAATTCCAGAGAATTTGAGCATCAGTGCAGTTGCAAAATTGATGCTGATATTCATTGGGGATTGCCAAGAGCAGAGTGCTCAAGGCCTTCATCTCTGTCTGTCTGATCTTTCTTTCACCATCTGTCTTTGGTGGAGGTCTTTTTCCATCTGGTCCTATTCTTCCAGCTTCAGAAGGACCATTCTCAATGATATCCCACATTGAGTAGTCAGTGAGAAGAATATATTGTCTGATTCTTATCTTCCACATGTCAAACTCACTGGGTTTGAGCATTGGAACCTTGGAGACCAAAGTACTGCTTGATTCTGTAAGATTTTCCATGATAGATAGATGTTTCTGATTGAATTGGCTCTGATACCACTTGTCAGGATCGAATTCTTAACAAGAATTAATTCTCAGAAACTAATATCAAAGAAGTTGCGGAATAACACTTTGATATTTGATAAAACAATAAACAAAACAGTATTTGATTAACAAACTGTAAACTTGTATTGAATGCTTGAAGCTACAAGATTACACACTCAACCTCAATATTGATGAACATGCTCACCAATACGAATTCTACTTCTCTAGAACTAGGATCTATGCCTTGAGGTTAATTTCTCTCTAAAACTAAGAATTGATCTTTTTTAATTCTCAAAAAGTATGTTTCTATCTATTCTATACATTCTATACATATACTGATCAAAAGATAATTACAAAGAATAAACAAATCTGCAGTATATCTTCCATGTATATCTTCTATGTATATCTTCAGAATATCCAGCTGTCATACTTTCCATCCGGATCTCTTTAGCAGCACTAATTATGCTTAGCAGCATTAACTTCTTCTAGCAGTATTAACTACTAAGCAGTACTAACTACTAGCAGTACTAACTACTAGCAGTAGTAATACTCAGCAGTATTAATCTTCAAAGTGTTCTGGCAGTAGTAACCACTCTTGTACTAGCAGTAGTAACCACTCTTAGTAGAATCTTCAGTTCCCAACAACTACATCCAAGTTAAACCAAACTTGATTCTTTCATCTTGCCATCAACACTTGTAACCCCTTTTTTAGGTGATTGATCAGAACTCAAATGACATATCCAACACACCATATTTCTACCACCATCACTATCATTTCCATCATCATCCAATTTCACAACAATTGCACATGATGAAACCCTCTTATCATTCAACTCCTCGTTTCCCACTCTAACCATGATCACACTTTTCTGTAGAACAACTTCATCAACACCAATTGTTGAACTACTAGAGCTCTCGCTGCCTTTTTTTTTTATCAACATATAAGCAAAAGTAGATAAATGAAAACGTAAACAAGGTACCATCATTTTGAGGACTTTCCGATGACCACTAGATTTATACTAACAAAATGTTGATTTTACTAACAAAAAAGATCAAGTACAAATAAGATGTACAGGACATCTAAAGTTAGTTGCTGAAGTTGTGACTGATCTCACGGTAATTAGAGTTGTAAACGACCTTTGCGTCACGTCCAAAGTTGCTCTTAATGTAATGTAAGTTCTCCCTTACACGAGTGACTTCCTAGCATATAACACATCAAAATTGTATAATTGATACCTCCATCAAAAAATTATAGTGGTATTATTTCTCAAAGTTCATTTTTTTTAATTTTTAACATCAAAACAAATAACACATGAAGTCCTAATTTTGGTGTTAGTTATCTCCTAAGAAGCAAGCACACATATACATAAACACATTTCCTATCAAACGTATCACTCTCCAAATCCAAGAGTCTGTGTTGATTTAACAACAAAATTGACACCAAATTTTTTACGAGTACAAGGTTGAAACATATGCAAACAAACACTTCAACCCATAGTGCTATGTACTCTGCCTATCTTCAAGAATAGCAACATAAACACATTTCTCATGTGCAAACAAACACTTCAACCAGTAACAATGTGAACTTGTGATTATTGTCATGGATGAATATATTTGAAGCCAAAACACAATAGTAGTAGCATATTTTCAACAAAAAGAAACATTCAGTCGCACATGATCTCACTATCCTATAATATCATGACAAAAGAAGTATGCAAGATGAAGATATTTAGCTACCAAAAAGAGCAATTCCTCAATCGCATCACATAATCTGTTGTTTATTCTCATGCCTGTAAACGTTGAGTTTGGCAGAAAGAATTATGATTAATGAGTGTGTTGTGAAGCAATATCCAAAACTCGATTAAAACACAATTCAAACCCTGATACATACATAAGTCAATAAAATCGAAACCAAGATCGTGGGTTTCACAAGGTTTTATATCTACACATGGTTGGAAATCAAGAAATTTAAGTCTGGAACCATGGAAATCGAGAAATCGAAGACGATGGTTGGAAATCAAAAATCAACCCTGAAGAAATCGATTTCTGGAAGAAATCGATTTCTGGAAGAAATCGAAGATTAGAAAGTCGTGGGTTTTGAAATCGTACCTGGAAGAAATTGAGATCAAAGTTGTGGAGGCGATGTCTTCTGAAAGGGCAATGGAGGAAAAACAAAGCCTCAGAATGGTTTAGATGGGTGCTAGAGGTTGAATGATTAAGAGCCTTGTGGAACCCTTCAGTGTCCATTAATTTTTTACCAAACACAACTATTCTCTGAGCGATTCAGATATAGGCTCTAGATGGTACTATTCAGAGCTAAACAAACAGCCCCGTCCTCATCTTTCCATATCCAACTTTCCAACAACTATTTAAAGACTCTGACCATCCTTATCCATCCCACCACTACATTGCATGGATACTTCTTTCCACTAAATTGTTCAACTCTAACACATGCCACATTATTTGCTTTCTTTGGGTCATGATCACAAGGTCGTTAATTATTCTACTACTATTGTAGATGCTGATAATCCAATAGATATAAAATATATAAATGCAAAATTCAAGATCTTTAAATACTTTGAATGAAGAGGTGAACATGCATCTCGCACGACTTCCAAAACAAATTAGCGCAAGCAAAGAGGAAGTCCTTCTCAACCTGGCTTGTAGCAACATAACATTTGAACAAAACCCATAAGAACAAAAACCAAACAAAACGTATCAAACATCGATTTGAATTGAACATTTATTATCCATTTGAATCACTCACTAATGTAACTCATCGAACATCCAAAAACACTAAAGACCTGAGGACATTGCCTCCACGCAACAAGATCCACGATCCTTTTATTTGGTTTCAGAAACTCCAATGCAATCTGCAATATGCAATCTGAAGGGAAGACGAAACGGGAGAAGAAAATACATATTAGTATCAAGAAACATAATCTTACCTGGTCATTTGCAGCCACTAATATCAGTTGCAAAAGCCACTTTCTTGTACATGTTCGTTTGTATTCGATGTAACCAACAAACATTTAAGGTAAGGAAGTGAAAATGTTTAGAATAGACAAAGAAATAAAACTTCAAGAAATAATGAATCCAAGAAGTCATAAATATTATAAAACTTAATGTAGGGTAGACCTTAGGATAATCATAAATTAGAATCGTGTATTAAGAAAGGTGAATCACAAACCTTAGTTTGAGATGATCTCATTTGCTTCTCAACAATCTCACATCCTGAATCAACCAAACCAAACAAGAACCGAAAAACCTTAAAGTTAAAAATGGGCCTCAATCAAAGCATACCAGTATGTAATCACTAACCATGGTTTAATGGATCTTACATACATAAATCATTCCCTTCATCTCTTATAAGCAAGAGTCTATGGAAGAAAATTCAAACCCAGATTAAATATTTTCCTTTGCAGTTTGAATGTCTTCGTTCAAAGGGAGTGAGATGAGCATTTTGAATGTCATCGTTTAAAGGGGGAGAGAGAAGTGAGAATGATGGTGATGGAGATAGAGATAGAGATGAATTCAAAATTTGAATTCGGTAAGATGGAAGAAAAAAGGCCACAATTTTTTTCCTAACAGTGATGGGTTAAAAGCTAGGGCTCAATGAGCTTGATGGGAATATGCATTAAAAAGGAACACTTTGCTGCAGAAAGAGAAAGAAAACTCATCAGGAACCAAATATTTTGGTGGTGACAGGGGTTAAAAACAAGCTTTAATCACTTGTACACTTTGCATAAAAAACAGTAATTAAAAGCTTTTCCAATTTTTGTGCTTTAAAAATCGGTACCCTATGCTTCTTAAGTTGCACTTAAGAGTTTTTTTAAATACTTATTAATTAATGTAGTATAGATATGAAACAAAAGTTATACTTTTCTCAAAAAAAATTCATTTAATTTTGGGAAATTAATTAAAATAGCGATTTCAGACAACACTTTTATTAAAATAGCCAAAATCTTCCTAAATTTACCAAAATAGCAACCACCCTCGTGAAAGGCCTTGTATTCACGAGGTCCTCCATTAGCCCACCCCCATATTTACACTTTTGGCCCCTGCCTCGTGACCAGGGCTCACAATTGCGAGTCTGGGCTAAACTTTCACAAATGTTACACTTTTGGCCCCAACCTCGTGAAAATAATTTACCTTTTTAGCTCATCCCTCGCATTTGAAAGGTTGCCACCCCCACAACACGTTTAAATAATGATTTATATAAAACAATAATGGACCACCTTCAAAAATGGAGCATTTTAAAACTGGTACAATCACATCATGCCACCTCCACATGGTAATAAACAAAAGTTGTCATCTTCTTGGGGTGGTAAAATGGAGCATCACAATTGTTAGCCCCGGTCACGAGACAGGGGCCAAAAGTATAAATATGGGGGTGGGCTGATGAAGGGCCTCGTGAATACGAGGCCTTTTCACGAGGGTGGTTGCCATTTTGATAAATTTAGGGAGATTTTGGTTATTTTGATAAAAGTGTTGTCTAAAATGACTATTTTGTTAAAGGAAAATTCAAACAGAACAATAATATATGGAGAGAATGAATCTGTAATTCTCATTAATCAAAAGCCCTTTAAATATGGATGAGTTACAATTAGATAGCTATGAGATATTTCAGTTCTAATCTAACTCTGATATACTTATCTCTATCGTCATATCCTTTAGACGATGGAACAATTATCCTACAACACTCCCCCTTGTGCCGAGTTAAAGGAGTGACGGTGCACAATTGTTGCCTCGTTAAAACCTTACCCCAAAATTAAAACCCAGTGGGATAAAAAAATAGTACGAAGGAAAGAGTACAACGCACCTGTTTCTTTGCAATATATAGACTTTTCCTTCTGTCTAGTTTTCTCTTAGATTCATACATTAATCATGAGAGTTAGGAAAACATGATGGTATATAAACAGTTGTCTCACTAAAACCTTACACCAAGGAACAAAACCCAATGGGAAAAAGAAAACATTGGTTGAAAGAAAAAGCACAACATACCAATATCATAAATATAGTAGACTCCCCATTTTGTCTACTACTCCCCCTGATTCGTGCATTAATCAAGGGAGTTTGGAAAACATTTGCACTTACTTTCTACATGTTTCCCAATATATGGTTTTAGGTAATAATTTGGTAAAATGTGTCATGTTCTCCTGGCATCTTACTTGATTCAATTGAATCTCGAGGAGAGTTTTCTTATTGTTGATTGTATAAGACTTAAGCAGAATATGTTTTGTGTTATAACCTTTGATGTATCTTAAATTCATTTCTTCGATATATGATGCATTATTTCCATATATGCGATACTGGTTGAACCTAAAATACTAGTTCCTCTAATATATGTAATGATAGTCCTTAATCGTATACATTCTTTAATTATCTCATGGAAAGTAATATTCTTGGAATAGTTCATGAAGGTAGTTACAAGGGTTTGCTTAGCTTACTTTCAAGCAATCTGGGTGTTCATTGTGGTAATTCCTTATCCAGTTTGAGAACAACCTTTCTATGAGTCAGACATATACCTAATATCAACAAACACATACCAAGATATTGTTTGGTGTTTTTCTATAAGAGCTAGTACTTTTGATGCTTATATTTTAAGTAGGTATTGAAGTTCCATTATCAATCCCATTTTTCTCTCTATAGGGAAAGTAAAAGCCCATATCAATGGTTCCAAAATATTAATTTGATTTCATTCCAATGACGTTGCGTTGGCGCTGAGCTAAATCTAGCTAACAAGTTCATTGAGAAATATAATATATGGTCAAGTGTATTATGCTAAGTACGATAATGTGTATATTGTACTTAGATAGGGAATTCCAGCTCCCAACATTTTTCGTCATCATCCTTTAGACGAAATGGATCTTTCCTTATATCCGACACTTCGACCGATCATGGGAGTGCTAATCGGATGCGCTTTGTCTATATTAAATTGCCTGATTATTTTCTGGACATATGCGATCGGTGAATTAATATTTCACAAACTCGGTGTCCTAGCTCAAATATCTAGACAAAACCAAGTTTTCCCAAGATCTTTCCTCTCAAAATCAGATTTCAAGTAACTTGTGGTTCCTCTTATTTCATCAAGAGTGCTTATTATGTTCATAACATTGACATATAGAGCTACATTGAAAATATGGAACTTGTTTTACGTAATAAATTCGCAAGGGAACAGTTCATTGTTCTTATATATCCTTTCCCAATCAAGTATTCCATTAGGCGGGTATACCACATCCGCTTAGATTGCTTTAATCTATAAAGTGGGCGTTTCAATTTTATTGCAAACGCATTTCGTGGTTTAGAGTTGCTTGATTTTGGTAATGTAATATCATCAAACACTTTTATATATCTCTAAATCTAGATCCCCGTAGAGATATGTGGTAACCACATTCATGAGCTGCATTTCTAGTCCTTCGGAAACTACTAGGCTAGCAAATTATTCGGATGTCATAACATCCATCATGAGAGAGTAAGTCTCCTTGTGGTCAATCCAGGGCGTTGTGAGAAACCTTGCGCCAAAGGAGAGCCTTACATATTAGGAATTCATTATTCTCGTTACGCTTTCTGACAAAGACTCAGTTATGTCCTACGGGCTTTACACTTGGTAGATTAGCACTACCTGACCAAATACCCGATCCTTTGTCAAAGAATAGAATTCTTTCTGGATTGTTTAGTTACATTTAGGCCAATATGCTCTTTGTTGATACTATTCAACTGAGCCTGGTTCGATGTCGTCGTGCTCGATCATTTTATGAGCCATCGTATATGCGAATAAATCATCAATGATTATATATGATCTGTCCATCGACTCATATGTACTCTCATAGTTCATTTGAGATTAATATTCATCTCTAGAATCAATATTAACTTCGGAGCGTCCTCCAGTGATGATTCATGGACATAATTATAATTAGAGACAATTTCTTGAGAGTTTTGTGTATTGATGATAGATGGATGTGTCTCACTATTCTTTTCCTTTAGAATAGTATCTATCGAACCAAGTAGCTTCCACCACTTCCATTTGGTAGCTATGACCTCAACCACACCTCCACTATGTGTGATTTCAATGCACTTTCCAATGGTATTGGCCCCTGTTGGGGACTTTTTAACCTTGCGAGTATATTTGCAGCTCGTATATGTGATCTTGTCACTTTTCGAATAACATTAAACGTATCAGGTATCGAGTCTGATTCGTTTGACTTCAACATTACATTGTGAATTTTTGGGGATCAAAATGAGACAGAGTGCGAATATTCAATGACACTTCCTGTCGTTCCTATGGAAAATCCTTTTTCCTATCTCCCCCTAACGACGGGAAGACTGTCTCATGAAAGTGACAACCTGCAAATCTAGCGGTAAAGAGATCACTAGTCAAATATTCTAATTAGCGGATAATTGTTGGGGATTCATATCCAACATATACCAAGTCGCCTTTACGGACCCATTTCGATGCGTTGTAGGGGCGCAATTGGCACATATACTATAGGACCAAACATGCGTAAATGTAAACTATCAGGCTTATATCCAGTTACCAATTGGTATGCATGAGGCTGGTTAGCAAGTAGTGGGTCTAAAAACGAAAAAAAAAAATTGCATATAATAATTGCATAACCCCAAATAGATGTGGGTAAATTGGTGTGCATTACTAATACCCTACATGTCATCATATTCTTTTGATAACAACTTCTATGAGACCATTTTATATATACACATGGGGTATAGGAAACTCTACATTGATCCTAATACATATGCAATTAACATCAAATCCTTATGATGTAAATTCTCCATCATTCCAAGTCTTGTAGACTTGATGAAATAATCAGGGTGGTGAGCCCTTAAACGTATAGCTAGTGCTAAGAGTGCAGTATTTCATGTGGACAATAATACGACATGCATTCATCGTGTCGAAACCAGAACGATAAAGTACTTTAATGACCCGCATTCTGGATGATTATGTCCATAAATATCACCTTGTATTCGTTGTAACAATGGAATATTATTGTATTATGTCATTAGCTTTAGGATGGTCTTATTCCTGTCTTGGCTAAGGATCAGGGTATACAAAACTCTTAAGTATTCGAGAGGGCATATTATGATGTCAGTGTTGCTTCTTATGCTGCAGAAGTCAACAATTGCAATTTGCCTCATTTTGCCTTTCACTCGAAAGAGAATGTGTCTATGTGTATTTTGCAATACACGGATCACTATATCATAACCATGGTGTCCCACATGGTCATGTCGAAACCTATATGTGTCATTCCCCCAAAGTTCTTTATTGGTGACAAAAAATGTTTCAATGACACAATAATCTACTAGTTTGACACATTAGTTTCCATGATATATGTTTCCTTTCATATTCATTAGAACTTGTGTATATATGCTCATTTCCATTATAATTTCCATTTGAGACAAATATCTTTACAAGATTCCTATTAATCTTGTACCAACAAGAAAATGACAGTCTATCGTCTAAGTATTTGGTTGGAGGAAAATTATTAATTCAATGAATAATAATCTATTTCTTGTATGAGATGTCATAAAAACAATCAAGTTCTCCTCGATACATTCCTACACGGAACGAAGAACATTGAGAGTTTTGTTTTTGATATATTTCTTTACATGTATAATGGTTATAAATTCGAGTGTATATTTTACAGAAGCAATTAATTTGATAATTAAAACACATTCAAATGTAATTATATTCAACCAATCTTAGATATAATATATTTCATTTTCAATTTGTTCCCTTTTCGAAAAGAGCATTCTTTAGTGCATTTCTTATTTGACTGTCCATTATCACCTGGGGCAGTAGTTGTATCTCTACTCCAGATGTTGAAAAAACATTCCCGACTCTTACCAAGACCCTGACCCGTTCAAGGGTTTCGTCCACATAGTGCATAAATGTCACATGTGTAAAATTGTTTTTAACTCTTTGTTCTTTGGAGTTGTTTCCACCTTTAATGCTTTCATTATTGATCTCGAGAATTTTCTTTGTCTCGACATATATGGTGTTGTTATTCGAAAGAACCTTGTTATGTCTCTCAACCACTTGCAGTATGTTGATGAATTTGTCTAAAGGTTAAATTCCAACTTATATTAGTTCATTAATATTTTTGATATATGAAAGGTGGAAATAATTTTAGGAATCATGTCATCTTCTGTGAGTTCCTTGCCACAGAGATTGAGACGCGTTTTGGATATAACATTTCTTTGTTGAAATCAGTTACCTTTTTGTAATCGAATAAGTGGGTTTCATTCCACTGTACAATTAGTTCAGGAAGTACATATTCATAAGTACTCCCGATTATCTTTTTCAAGACATCCCACATTTCTTTGGGGGTTTCTAGTAAAGGTATTCCTATGAAACTTAGGATTTATATGTCGTCTCATAACATGAGAGTATTTGCATGTACCTTTTCAAGAGGTTGGTTTTAGAGTCAATAGGGAGTTGATGGAATTTAGGTATTTTCTTGTACCTTTTCAAAAGGAGGTTTATATACTCATTTATGATACTCATATTCTTTTGAGTTTATGACGTTGATTTTGGGATGAGTTGTTTCAACCATTTACATATATAAGGGATAATATATGATTTTCTGTTTGATAAGACAGTGGATTGCGGTTATAATTATTATTTTATTCATGAAATTTCATTATCATAACCATAATGGATTTGTGTATGCTTAATTTTATTGATAATATGGAACACCCGTAATTTTCGATAAATAAATGTCACTCGGACGTTGTTGTGACTTGTAAACAGTGGGGTTGTGTTGGGAAAAGCATTGTTTAAAGTCCCTTGGAGTATCGGGAGTGTCGGTGTTGAAAAAGTTGAGTTTCGGGGCTTAGGATGGGTATCACGACAATGCCCGACGACTATGACAGTGTCATAGTCGCACTGTCACAATCGCATAGAAGGTACCGAATGTTGGAGCAATGCTGCGACAATGCCCTGCGACATTGCCATGGCATTGTCGCCTGGCAATGTCGTTCCCAGGGGGCTGATTGCTGTTAAATACGAATTTTAAGTCATTTCTTCATCCCTCATTTCCCATGCATCCCCAAACACTAACATATATGGTGATTTTGGGTCATCCTTGGCTCAAATCCTTGGGTATTATGGAGGTAAACCATCATCAAGTGGAAAGATTAGAAGCTTTGGTAAAGGATTCACCATCTCCATCTTCATCTTCAACCTCAAGCTCTAACTTAGGGTTTTCTAGGTTTTCATCAAAACCTAAGTGGTAAGTGTATCCCTTCTATTTCTAAACCCTAATATAAGATATAAATGTTCTCTTGATGATTTCCTAGTGATTGGTTTCTCAAATTTTGGATTTGATAGTTTTGGTGAAATTAGGTCAAAATTGGGGTTTTGGTCAATATTGGGATTTTGATGTAAATGTTTGGGGATTGATTCTTAATGGTTGAATGAGTATATTCATGGATGGAAACTTGTGAATATAGGTTTTGGAAGGTTTTGCTTGTGGATTCAAGTGTTCTTCAAAGGAGCTCAAGTTGGGGTAAAATCTAGATTTAGCCTAAATCTAGCAAGGTGAGTTCAAGTTGATTTGTGAAAATGGTGTACATGCCAAAATATTTATTTTAAAGTGTTTTGTGTCTTACATGAAATTGTTAACTGCTGATAAGTTGGCTATTTGGATATGTTTAACTTTATAAACTTATATAACACACATCCTTGGGATTCTTGGGCATTTTGATAAATAAATCATTGTAATATGTTTCTTTGATGATTTAATATATAATTGGATGTTATTTTAAGTAATTGTCCATTTGGTGCATTTGATTCATAAACCGTTTGGAAAATGCATATCATTGTGTTATGAGTCATTTTGGGAAAAATAAAGGGATGAGTCCTTTTGGAAAACGTTTTGTCTCGACCAATGAGGAGTTTTGGGGTTAATCACACTTTTGGTCTTGGTGTTTGCATAACCATGGGTTAAAAGTGTTTTATTTTTTACACTGATATTTATTGTTCAATAAAGGAATTTTGTTGAGCATTGGCTCGGCTTGACTTAAAAGAGTCTCGTAGACATTTGTCCAAGTTTTAATGGCCCTTTTGTAGAGCCTATGTTCAATATACGTCATAATGCATTTTATTGCATATTTTATGATAATTACATGCTCGAGTGCGTCGGTCATTCATGTATAGTCATGTAATATTAGATTGTGTTGCATTGGATCCATAGGCACATAAGTCAGTCTTTAATTGATGGTCAACTGGGTGTTGCGGGAATTGACTATGGGGCCCATGTTTTATGACCTTAACTTTTCAAGTGTACACTAGGAGGGCTGAGTCCGGTTGAGTTATCATGAGCTAGGAGGGCGATTTTTATATTTGGGGCCTCCGCCATGTCGGGGTAAGGCCATGGTTGTAACCCCCGACTGTGCCGAGCCTTTGACGGTATTCATGGTAATATTCGCTAAGGTCAGTTGTCTCTTTTGGTGTAGCTTGAAGGGAGTCATAGGGGCACTTGGGATTGCGTGTCGTGAAGTGTCATACGATTAACGTTGTATGAGTTACATACTTTTGTGTTCCTCCACTCTCAATGGATACGGGTCTCCCCCATCGTCGGCCAGCAGTATTTCGGATATTTAATTGTTCATGCTTTAATATTTGGATTTCATTCCATTTTATGGTCGCGTGATTATTGAATCTTAGTTACATGTTTTCAATGGCTTATTATATTTATATGGGTTGTTTTCCAAATGATTTTTATGAGTTGAGTATTATGCCCCACCCGTGTTTTGGGTGTTTCGGGATATAAAGTTTTATCCACGTTTTTATAATTAGGAGTCCATTTTCTATTCATGTTTGAGTGAGTTTTGGGTGACATCATTTTATAAAGAAAGTTTTGTATTGGGACATTCGTCCTTAAAACACATGTAATTGGAAAACGAGTCGTTTTCATAGTTAAGTTAAATCATTTTGAAAGATCATGATTTAAACTGCATTCTCCCCTTTAACGAATTATTTATCCATGTTGAAAACTTTTGAACTCACTAGGCGTTAGCCTAACCTTTTTATTTGTCGGCATGTGCATTAGGTTCCAGTTGGGGGCTTGGTCCTGGCAGTGCTATGAAGAGATGAGTCTTAGCTTTACACAAGGGTAAATAGTTGGTGAAATCTTCCGCAGTTTGGAGATAGTGTTCATTATTGGGTTTTAGTAGCACCGTTCTTATTATAGACTATATGCATAGAATGAAAGATGTGTATTGAGGTTAAACCTTAAATTGTGATTGTAGATGAATCAATTATTGATGTATGTAGAAAATTTTAAATTGGTTGTAATTACCAGATTTGAGGGTGTGACATAATACTTCATCAAGAAATCACTCAATCTATTGGATTTCCAGGTAGTAGGGGAATCACATGGATTTCTTAAATCCCTACAAACTTTAGGGCTATTTACACTCGTTTGACAAAATCCAGTCGATATTTTGCGATTTATTTAATTTGAAGATAACATTATTAATTTATAGAGTTTTTGGCATGAGGCCAAAATATGTTGGCGTATGAAGCCAAGTTCAATGTTTGTTTAAAGAGATTACTCTTAAACAAATAAATATTGTTTTGACATAAAGTCAACTTCAAACCTTTAACATCTTAATAATATATTTGGAGCTTTTGGTAAAAACCAAAATATGAGATTGGAAGTGTAACTTCCGAAAATTTATTTTATAATTTGAAATTATGAGTAGGAACTCACAATCAAGATAAATGTTTGATTTTAACATTTTTCATGCTATTTTTGGACCTTTTGGTAAAATAACAAAAGTTATGGAGGTTGGAATTGTAAATTCCAAAGATAATTTATAAGATTGAGGTTAATGAGTAGGAACTCATAACCAAGATAAGCATTTGAGTCCTTCATGTTGTAGCCCAGTGGTAAGGTAACATCCTGGGGGGGTCAGTGGATGGTATCCCTGACTACCCAGGTTCGAACCCCGTGGTGAGCATCTTGTGAAATCCATGATCATGGGTCTGCCACATAGTGGTACCCTTAATTGGGATGGGTCGTGGTCGACGGGGATTAGTCGGGTGACACCCTTTAGTGGGAGCCCGGATACCCCGGGAACGTGTGCGTGTGTTAACTTGTCGTTCAAAAAAAAAATAAACATTTGAATTATAACAATTATTAATTAGGATAAACATTTGAATATGATATGGATAAATCAATTCAAAAACTATACATAATTAAATTAATAAACATTTAAATAAAATAATCAAATACTTAGATAATCTCATTCAAATATGACTATCCATCCATAATATTAAATCAACCTACAAAATAAGTTAATATAAAAATATGGTGAAATTTTAAGCTTAAACATATAAATGTTACCTAAAATATTGAATTTTTTTAGCTTGATTTCATGATCGTAGTTGAAAGTACATCTTTCAAAAATTAATAATATGATAAAAAATTATAAATAAAACTTTATTAATATAATAATAATTTGAATATTGGATAAAGTTATCAATTTAAAAGATCAATTAAAACTTTAATTAAATGAATACAACATAACAAATTGAGTGGATAAGCATAAATAGTTATATGGTAATATCATGTTTAAATTTTATTATACCAATCAATAATTTAAATTATTTACAACATGTTAATATGTAAAGATGCACATTCAATAAATAAATAAATCAATTAAATATCGGTGCTTTGATTTAAAATGGTAACAACTAAATAAGTTAATAAAATTAAAGAGGATGTCCTTGTGGTTTAGGGTAAATATGACTAAACAATTACAAAACATCTAAATAGGACATTTAAAAAAAATGGAGAATGACTGTGCAACTTTTTTTTAACTAGGAAGCATGAAAATAAGTAATTAAGTTGTGTGTAATTTGAACACATATATTGTCATATTAAACTACATTGTATCAATCACATAATTAAACATTACAACAAGAATATTAATAACATGAATAAAAACTAGACAAAACAAAAAGCAAATTATGCTTTCTTGGATCATGGTTGCAGCATCTGACAGTTGGAACAGAAAATCGTTTGGTTCCCGAGTTTACGTACTGATAACGTGTTAAAGAAAAATACAAACAGAACAATAATATATGGAGAGAATGAATCTGTAATTCTCATTAATCAAAAGCTCTTTAAATAGAGATGAGTTACAAGTAGATAGTTATGAAATATTTCAGTTCTAATCTAACTCTGATATACTTATCTCTATCGTCATATCCTTTAGACGATAACACACTTATCCTAAAACATATTTTAATTATTTTCCCATTAATTTTTCCTTTTGTTTGATTAACTTGGTGGGTACATGATTTTTGTACAGTTTTACCTTTCTACCCCTAGAAACCATTAAACCCCCAAATTTGGCTGCACTTCTTGATAGAAGCAAGCCCTAAGCCCGCTGGATACCAACAATGGGCGATCGGCGGGACAGAGACAGGGACCGGAAGCGAGATCGAGACGACCGGGATCGTCTCCGGCACCGCCACGCCGACCATGACCGTGAACGAGACAGGGATCGAGAACGTGACCGTAAAGACAGGAGCAAAAGGTCATACACACCAGACCGACCTCGTTCTCGCCACACTAGGTCTCGGACTCGCTCACCGGACCACCACCGCTCGCGTTCTCGATCCACGGACAGGCACCACCGTAGGAGAAGCCACCACCGCACCCCGTCGCCTGACCAATCGCGGAAGCGTCGCAAGCACGGCGATGAAGATAGCCAGCGTGCCGCGTCTGTCGTTTCTGAGTTCGTGGATGGGATTGTGAAGGAGAAACAGCAGGAGAAGAAGAAGTCTAAGGACGCAGAAATGGTTGAAGATGATGATGATGCTGGTGGTGGTGAGATGGATGCCAATGAAATTGAGATGATGAAGATGATGGGGATCCCGGTTGGATTCGATTCAACTAAAGGGAAGCCAGTCGAAGGGAATGATGTGAGCGGGATCAGAGCGGTGACTAAAAGACAGCCACGTCAGTACATGAACCGCCGTGGTGGTTTCAATCGTCCATTGCCTGCTGAAGTCAACCGCTGATTGAGGTTAGGGTTTTATTCCTCATTGCTTCTGTTTATTTTCTTAAATTTAGTGGATGTAATAGGAAATTGAGTTCAAGTTGCGTTGGATATTTCAGCTAAAGAGATTAATGGTGTTATTGGTGTATGAACCCTTGATTCATCTTATTTTACATTTACTTTATTGGAATCTTCGTTTTTCTCTTGTACATCCTGCTATAGCTAAATAATATGTTTTCATTGTTCAAGAACTTGGGTTAGTCTTATGTGAAAGTATGGGAGGGATGGTGTCCTATGAATACAAATGTTATATATATGGCTTGCTTGCAAAATTAAGTAGCAGTGTTTTACTTGCTGATTAGTGAATATATGATCTTTTGGTTGTCTTTGTTGCTTTTATTGTTTGGTCATATATTGTTGTTTGTCATTCAAGACTGTTCTATTTCAAAATATTCTTTCAGTCATCCTCATTGCTCTACTCGGTTAAGTTGGTTCGTGAACTAGTCGAAGATTGGAATGAATCCAAGGTTGTCAAGGAAGCAAGGTGCCCACCAAGTCTTTTGTAAGGTGCTCACCAAGTCTTTCAAATGCACAATTGATACATATATGAGTTATACCTCAGAACATGCTCTAAACATAGATAATTTTTATGCATAAAAGCTCAAAATAAGATAACTTGTACTACGACATACCATTAATACACATAAATAGATGCTATATGAAGTATTCAATCAAGCATAAGGCAAACAAGTTCAATGAAGTGTAACATAAATGAAAATAATCTTAAAGACAACAAAGATTCAATATCTGAATAGAAGAATCAAAAGAGAAGAAGAAGAGAAGATTGAATTATTATTAACACTGTGACACTGTCCTATAATTGCATCAGTTACAGGTCAACGTTCGAGTCAGCTAACCCTCCATGTAGGCTATTAAATGGGAACCAAAAATTTGATTAACTACCTAATTTGGATTCAATAACAAGTGAAATATCCGCATGCAAAAAATTCATATTCGAGTTTGTGTATATCCAACATTAATCAAATAATGATATCGAATATAGGTATGTTTGATTCAGTTAAATACTCGAGCAAGTATATTTTGAATTGTAGATACCTGTGAATAATACGTGTTACTCAATTCATACAAATACAAGTAACATCAATTATATAAAATAGTAAAAGCAATGGCATTTGATATGTTTTATATATGTCAATTCATTTAAAGAAGAAAATCACTTCTTACTGGTAATGGCTTACCTGAATCTTAAAGCTATCTTTTGTTTTGGAATTGTCAAATTTTAAAATGTCATCATTTTCATTTTTGTTTTTTTTTCTTTTAAATTCTTATTATTTGTAACTTTATAACTATTTAAGGTCTAGAAATTGGAGCTTGTATTTTGTCGGAGTCAGATACAATTACCATATCGCAGCAACTCCTAACCCTGGACCATATAGTGCATCCCCTTGGATCTCAGCTATATTTGATACATGAAAGTATACTTAGGGCCTGTTTGTTAGCAGTTTAATGAGCTTAATGGGGGACTCAGCTTATTCGGCCAGCTATATTATTGTTTGGTAGTGGCTTAATGATATAGAAAGTGGCTTATTCAGTAATCTTCTAGGAGGGAGCTTTATGCTGAAAGTCAAGTTTTTTCCAAACCTGTCCCTCCCAACTAAAAAGCATGCTTCTTCCATCAATGAAAAAATTCTCCCAAACAAAAACCTTTCTAATCTATACAGACAGATTAATCCACACAAAGACTTGATGGAAAACCAACCAAACACCCCTTAATGTCTTGTATGAAGTATGAACAATACAAGGCAATGGTGTGTCTTTGTTAAAGAGGTGTCTTTTAGCTTGGAAACTGTTCTGTATTGGTTTCAACTTCCACTTGAAATTTATAAAGATGGAACGGACTTGGATCTAACTCATATAGTTTGATAGGAAGGCCCATTGGCATGCCGATAGATGACGTAGGACAGAATTTGGAAGAAAATTAGAACCACATATTACTGTATGCCACATTTTTGTACCCTTGTGGTTGGATTTTTCAATTCTAATCAAATATACTAGTGATACTAGTAGGCTAGAGTTTTACATAATTAGATTTGTTGAAAATTCGATAAAAACGGTATTGCATTTTTGTATCTGTGGTTGCTTTTCTATGTCTCGTTAATTTCCTTGACCATTTTCTGAACCCTCTAGATGAATTTAAAATTTTATTTTTTCTTGAGTTGCTTAAGGATGATCAATATCCTAAATACAATGGAGAATGTTGAGGTCCTTCACAACAGTTTCAAAGTTTCCTGTGTTGGTGATGCTTAGTATTATTGTTTTAATTTCTGGGTTTTTTTTAAATGAGATAGAGAAAAAGGATGTTCGATAGAGAAAACTGCTGCAAAATGGGTAGTTTTTCATTGGGTACTAGTAATTTATTCAAGATCATAGAGTTCTTTTGTAGTTATATATAGTCTCGGTTTAGGTGATCATGATTCATAGGGCTGTCACAGTAGATACTCATCGGCCACTAAACAACCCTTTTATGCTTTGAACAAAATGTGACATATAACCCCTAGGTTTATATTGTGAGTTTTTACATCTCCATCTAATTGTGGCTAATGACCCCATAAGATTTAATTGTGTTGCAATTCACGAGTATATGATGATGAAGAACATAAGAAACTACGTTAGTATTTTTCTTAATCATTTTAGTCAACTGATTTAAAAGTATATATCAAGCGATTCCATTATGTAAAGTGTGTTCCACATGATTTAAGTGTATTGGCTCACAATATGTGTCTTCAATTGATTTTAATGGTGTACTTTAAGCGAGAAAGACCATGAACAAGAAAGCAAGCAGCGACAGTTTTGTGTAATCATATTATGTTTTGGTTTTTGCAGGGGGTTTGGATGTTGAGAAATTTGGCGGGTGAAAGCTTGATGTTTGATAATACGAGAAACTCGCATGATGCTTGATCCATTTTTAAGGCAACACCAACGATCTTAATGTAATTTGTTGTTGCAAGTTAATACTATTTCTTGGGGATTTCTGCTGCTGTATCTAAGCTTGTGTAGGTAGGATGACATACTGTGCAAAAAAACAAATCCCTCTTGGCTATATGTACAATGGCCACATAAGTTTGGACCAATTTCTTCAAGCAAGAATGGCGAGGTAGCGAATAGGAGGACAGCAAGCCGAGATCGAGGAAGAGAAGGTTTTTCGGTTTGTTGAGCGCTGGGACAATGGATGTTTTAGGAATAAAATGGTTTAAAAGCTGTGTACTTGTGACTTAATCGCTCACTCTCCTCCCCTTGGGCTATCTCTTCACCATTGTTGTCCTTTTGTTGCTGCCTGCCTCGCATCTTCTTGCCGTGCTTGTACAAGTATACAACACAAACGAACAAAGAAATGGATCTGTAAACCCGTAGAACCTAAACTATTCATATGACAAAAAAAACATAGAACCCAAATCAAAATACCATTTTTCTTGAATACAAGAAGGATCTGTTGGTTGGTGGTATTCGGTGATCTTTGGATTGGAATTAGATTCTATTTCAATCCTATAGTTTAAAGGAAAGTCTGGAATCAAAATCCCGGGATTCCAATGAAAACCCGTAAATATTGGATTTAGAATCCTGTTGGGGCGCGTTTGGTTTGCGGGAATTGATTGGATTTCAAGCAAGGGTCCGTTTGGTTTGTATGAATGGAATGAAATAGATTGGATTTTATATAGGGATTTGGATTTGGATTTGAAAGGATTTGGAATCCTTTTGTGTTTGGTTTGTAGGATTGGAATGGATTTGATTTCCATTATTTATAAAAAAATCATTAAAAAATTATGAAAAAAATATGAAAGTAGTTAAATTATCTTTTATTTAATTGATTATTAGAAAACAAGTGTTTTTAACATATTTTTAAACATTATTATATACAAGTCCGACGAAATCCCTTGAAATCCTAGCCAATACCTTAGGATTTCAAATCCGGACTATCCTACAAACCAAACATGGGATTGGAATAGATTTGAAATCTAAATCCCTCCAATTCCAATCCATTCCGACAAACCAAACGCACCGGGGTTGTTTGGTACTTTGGTTCATGGAATTGGCTTTCAATTCCATTGACCAAATTCCAAACCCATGTTTGGTTCACGGAATGAAAGAGATGGAATCCTTCTAATTCCATTGAATTCTACAATTTAAGAAATTCATCATTCATTGGCTTAAGTGGAGGAATTGAATTCCTATCAACCAAATGCGTGATTAAAATCCATTCCAATTTCTTCAAAGTCAAATTATTTGACTTCGATGGATTCCAATTCCATCAAATTCCATTATGTGAACCAAACGGACCCTAAGGGATTGTTTGGTTCATGGAATTGGAAGGAAATTGAAGGAATTGGAATGACCAATTTTATTGATCAAATTTCAAGCCCATATTTGGTTCATGGAATGAAAGCAATGGAATCCTTCTAAATCCATTGAATTCCACAATTTAAGGAATTCATCATTCCTTAGCTTAAGTAAAGGAATTGAATTCCTACCAACCAAATCGTGGTCAAATTTCAACCTTCTTTGGATTTACCCAAGATCTTTGGAATACATTTATTTCTTGCAGGTGTGGCTTGCTTTGGTTTTGGTGCATTTCACAAATTTCATTTCAATTCTTTCAAAATCAAATTCCTTTGATGAATTACAATTCCATCAAATTCCATTATGTGAATCAAACGCCCCTAGAGTTCTTTGTAAATAGGGATAAATCTTACTTAGGGCTATAAACGAACCGAACGTTCAGCAAATCGTTCATAAACCGTTCGACGGGAAGTTCGTTTATGTTCGTTTATTTAATAAACGGACGAACATGAACACATTTTTTTGTTCGTTTAGTTAAATGAACGAACATGAACAATGGTCTTGTTCGTTCATTTACGTTCACGAACGTTTGTTCATTTATGTTCGTTTAGATTTATTTACTTTTGTTCGTTTACGTTCGTTTATGTTCATTTATATACATAAATATATTTATATATTATCACATTCATATTTAAAATCAATAATTAAATTAAGTTTTTTAGAATTCCTTTTTTATTCCCCCTAAATTTACCCATTTTGCATTTTATTATATTATCTTTTAAGAACGAAATGATAAATAATAGTAGTTGGTTTTTTGTTCATGTGTGTTTGTTTATGTTCACTTATGTTTGTTTAATTAGTTCATGCGTTTAGCATCTTAACGAACGCAAACACAAACAAAAACAAAAACATTTTCCTGACAAATGAATATGAACACAAGTTCATTTAGCATCTTAATTAACGAACACGAACAAACATATTTTCTTACCGAACAAACAAGAATACAAAACATTCTATTTGTTTACTGTTCGGTTAAGTTAAACGAATGATTGAATGAACATGAACACAAAAAGTTTTGTTCGTGTTCGTTCGTTTGTGTTCGTTCGGTTCGTTTACGGCCCATTCTTACTTTGAGAGACGATGAGCCTCTGATGTACTTGACTCCTTTGTCACTGTATCTTCTGTATTGATGCTTGCTGAATTATTCGATCAAGTATTCGACACATATGCAGTTCTGGAGTTTATTTCAAGTATCAACAATTGATTTTCGTCAATGATGATAACACATGGATCGGTTGTTTTCTGTGTTATGCTAATCTTCGAAGTCCAGATAATAGTTTTGGTTCAACAGAGGAAAGCATTGGATCAGATTTCAAATTAGTGATCAAAATGGGATTATTATTGGAGTTTGCATAGGGATCACACTATGAAATGCTGGATGTTTATCACTATCGTATCGCACGCCAACTGTTTGAAGTAATGTCTGCGGGAAGCTCTTCAACGATTGCTTTATTTTCAGCAGCTTCATCTTATATGGTTCTGGATCAAGCAAATACTATCACTACCACCACAAAACTTACCAAAAATGGGAAAACCATAAACTCTGCATAAATAACTGAATATATTTACACCATCAACTATACATACTCAGAATCATAAACATTCATACACAACAGATGAAGGTATATATCATAAGAAATCAAATATGCGATCGAATAATGAATATTCATAACTTAAAAACACCATGTAAATAATGATCCTAACCTTTTTTTTCTTCAATGAAAAAGCTTCAAACACAGCCCTTTTGAACACTTCTTGCTCGTAATCGCTTCAGAAAACGTATCCACAAGCTGCCCCGCAAGCGAAGCTGGATCCTCCATTAACGTATTGATAAACACTTTAACAATTCTAACCTCTTCTGGGCTTGCTCTCAAGCTGTACCAAGTTAAAAATTTCTGTCTAAAACTCGTATCGATATGCCTTTTACACTCTAACCATCTGATCACCTTCACGTAATATCCAAAATCCCGATCTTGCCCTTCTTCCCCGCTTCTTTTTTTCCAAGAGCTACCATCTTGTTCCTTCCTAGACCCATCTTCAAGATTGTTTTCTAAAGCTTCTGGTCTGGATTTTCTTGCTAGATTTCCATCTTTTGACCTTTCTGGTTTGTAGGGAGTAATGGGTAAATTAGCTTCCATCATAGGGACAAATGGATCGAATTCTATGCCATTTTCGATACCGTTGTTCACAGCATCGGGGGCATTCTTGTCTTGTTCATTAGATTTTTCTGTTCTGTTTTCATCTTCGACAGTAGAGGGATTTGAAAGACCGCTAGAATTTGTTGCTAGGCTTTGACTTCTTTCGACTATTTCGTTGCTTGTTTGAAATCTAAATTCGCGGCTATAAAATTCCCTGCTTTTTTGACACAAAATGATCTTTAGAACATATTGTGTTGATGGAGATAAACCAGAGAGCAAGAATCTGGTACTAGTTCTTGCAAGCAATGAACAAGTAGGTTCTGAAGGATAATCGGTATCTTGAGCTTTTCGATGCCAAATGGTATAGTTATAGCCCGAAAGATTATCACCCAAAGACCGATCTTCGAAATCCAAAATCACAAAAATCGAAGTGGGACAGATGTTTTCGTACTTCACAACTGGAGTCAAGATACCGGGATCTGCAAAACATCAAGCTTTGTAACAAATACTGCAATTAGAATACCATTTGGCGTAAAAATTTGCAAGAAACCCACACGACAACAAATATGGCTTTATAGAACCCCAAAAATGTCCTAATAGACTGCTTTATGGAGCTTAAGTTTATAGATCAAACAAACAATTGTAACACATTTACATAGGACACAAAATTGTTTGGCCATGTAAATTTGAAGTCGTATAAAAAATAGTCTATTATGTTTGGGATGATTATAAAGTCGACTGGTTGTAGTGTCATATCACTCAGTTTGGATGCTGCTAGTTCATTTGACCTGAACAATGGCAAAAGGCAAGGGATTAAACAGATGAAGGAAAAAATGACCTTTGAGAGCAGGATTATGTGTGTTGGATAGAATTGAATCAAGGGACTCGATTGCAAAGGCGCAAAGTCTCTGAACCTCTTGGCCGGAAGAGAGTCGGTTGATAATACCTCTGGCTCGTTTGACTGGCAAACCGGTCAACGGGCCTACATCTGCTTCGAGTTTCTGAATTGCTTCGTTTACCATTTTGGCAAGGGTTCGATAACGCACTGTCCCAGTCAAGAGCTTCTGGCCCAAAGAAACGCGATAGCACAAGATGTCAACGCGCCTCGTGTCTTTTGCTGTCGTCATTTGTTTCCGCCAACATCTGTACATTCATGACGACCAGAATAACTTCTTCGCAGAATACAAGAAAAACACTAGCCCAAAACTAGATTATTTATAAATCAGAAATTAAGACCATTTTGGCAACTATAAACTAACTGCTTATTTCTTGAGCTTATTGAAAAAGCCTCATTTGGTTTGCCATAAAGCTACCTTAATGCTACTACTTGAAGTAGCGTTTCAATAAGTTGTAGATGTTTTTCTCCACCTTTTTTTAATTATGCACCTTATTTTTTTCAGCATGTTCTTTTACATTGTCATCTAACTTATCAGCTAGATTTTACTAAACATGACTAGTTTATCAGTCAGCTTATCAGCTAGTTTGCCAAATAGTTGTGAAGAGAAAACATGGGAAAGAACTTACTGAAGCAAATCATTTACTTTACCACAGGATAAACAATAGAAGCACCCATCTAATCCTCTACTATCCTCATCCTTGGGGATGCCAGATTTTTCGTGTTGTAATTCGCATTCGAGATGGCACGACATCCCACACGACTTTCCCTCATACGGAGCATCTGAGCTGCAACTCAGCCACAAACTCGGGTCTTTATTGTCATCATATTGATGACAAATGCAACATGAACACCGCTTGCAGAATGCATCTTCTCGACTTAATTTAGCTCTACAAGCTGAATTTTTGCATAATAGTTTAATCTCACTATAACCACGATCACATTCAACATCCATTGAAACATTCGGTTGATTAGTATGATCGGTTTTCCTCTGCCTTTTGGTCCCCCTGCCATGACCATTTTCTGATGATTCAAGGCCGATTGTAGTATTGTTCTTATCCTCTCGTGATTTCTTGTCGGCCACAACTTTCAGAAGGATTTCAATGATTTTTACCTTCGTTAATCCTGTATACTTTCTTTCTTTTCCCATCTCGGCACAGAGAATTTGCAAGATTTCTTGACGGCTCCATGATTGCAACAGTTCGGGTGCACCTTGTGACCATTCTGATACTTCATATACAATTTCTCTTTTTTGCTCCATACTCAAACTTGTGCTACACTTTGATGGATCTAATACACACCCTGAAGCCAAAGAAATAATGGGATCATGATCTGATTTCCTTAAGATGGTTTAAAGATTTCAAAATTTTGAATCAATTATGTGTATGGAAAATAGTAGGTTTGACTTCTTGGATCATCAAGATTTGACCAACAACTTTCATTAGGATGGTAGAAAGATCACATACACACACTTTGCCAGAGAAACAAATATTGACTTAATCTACAAACTCACAATTAGATAAGTTTGACTTTCCCAAATCAAACCAGTTGACCTTCAACTTCAAAATTATCAAGGATTTCACCATTTTGTTTAGTATTTGATACTGTCTACATTAAACTTTGCAAAAAGTTCCAAGAATTCATAGATTTCTGGTGAAAAGTTCAAACAAAATTCATATAAATTACATGTTTGTAGAATAATATGTTGGACTACAGATTTCAGAAGTTGGTGAACCATTGTGCTCAGTTTATATTAAACCATACCCTCCCTCAGGAAACCAAAATTAATAAAAAAAACTCTTTTTTACTCGAAAAACGTTCTGCTTACACTAACAAAAATTCTAGTGAAAGCTATTGATCATTAAAATCGAATCAAACAAACCCAATATACCCATCAGGAGATAAGCTTAAAAGATCACTAAAAACTCATAAATATGGCAAAAAAGATTGCACCAACAGAGATAAAAACAAACAATTTGACTTTTAAACTGAACCAAAGTAGAATTGCAAATTTGTAAGACTGTGTCCCATAATTGACTACATCTTTTTATTTTCTTTCTTTCTTTCTTTACTAGGCTAAACCCATAAGAAAATTGTTATAAAATTCTAAAAAATGCCCATAAATAAACAAATAAAGATAAAGGTATCAGTCTAAACCTTTTCTTATCCTACTTTGACAAGTCTAATTTCCATTTGCCCATATAATAAACATTATCTATTTTTCTACAATTTCATATTCATAATACTTGAGTTTTTAATATGGTTATTGATCTTTTTAAATTCATATCAACCTTTAAGCTCAAAGCAACTAGTTTGACAATTCAAAACAAAAACACAACAACCATCAATCAAATGTGTTATAAGAATCCAAAAAATATTAGGTTGGGATTCTTTTGTGGGAATGGAGGAAGCATATATAAAGAGTAGCTAGAATCCTAATATCTTTTTAAAGCATATCAGAGTATTATAGTAACTTTTTAAAGGACTGCTGCAATACAGAAACATATAGAATTCTCACTATCTGCAGAGTTAGTTAAACCACTTGAATCTGATTTATATATATATATATATAATTGATCTACTTCATCTAATTAATGCGTTAGAAAAGGCTAAAGCTAGCTAGCCCCTATGACCATGGCTGGCAGATGATGGGAACTACGAGGAACTTACATAATAAACAATCATGCAGTAATACCAACCAGATCCGAATCAATATGTCACAACCAACAACAAATCCTTCAATAAAATAAAATAAAAAACCCAGAATCTATTAGATACTATATTCAATCGTTGAGCTATGTGTTGAAGAACAATCAAAACCCAGAAAAACAGCTTCAAGAATCGAAAACCCCATCAAAAGAAAATACAAATAAAATGGATTGATTGATGAGATATTGATTGATATACAATACCTTCGATAAGAGGTGGAATCCATGAAAGAAGGCAGTAGTGTTCATCAACAAATTAACACGAATGACCACCATGTTTTCTCATATAAATCCAACCATTTTCTGAGCTTTTGCAGCACTACTAATTACTCAAATATCACGTTCAAGTAAAGACAAATATATCATCATATGCAATATATATCCCTCAATTCTATATATACGTATATATATATATATATAGAGAGAGAGAGAGAGAGTTAAGGAGAGAGAAAGAGGAAGAAGAAAGAGAAGGGGTGTAATTGGAAGGCATCCATGATAGGGGGGGGTCCTTAACGTGGGCTATTCAGTACCCGATGCAGAGAGAAGTGGATCGTCTGCCGTATGTATAATGCTTTATTTTCATTTGTATTTTTTTCTTCATCTTGCATTGGTTGATTAGCTTAGACCCATAAATACTATCGTTTGGATGATTGGATTACATTACTTTTTTTATCTTTTTTAATTAGTCGACACATTTGCACCTACAATTATTTTAGAAATAACAATAGTTCATTAATTATTTGTTTTAAACGTCACATATATGATGTCACTTTCAATCTTCAACAGCTATGATATAACTTTTATATAGCAAACTAGAAAAAGTTCATATCTTTAGAAAAAAAAAATTACATTCATCTCCAATAACTACTTTATTTTATCAATCCTAACATTAACTTTATCAATAAAATAATCAATACATTTAATAATATATTGTTTCTCTCTTCTATCACATTAAATTTAAAAAGAAATTCTATTATTTCTCTTTTTTCTAAGTTTTAGAGATTTTTATAATCTCCCTCCTCATTTTACTATTTTAGCATACAAGATAGTATAGTTGTTAGAGCAAAAAAGTAGTAAAAATCCTTTTTTTTCTCTATTTTAACATAGATGTTGGCGATGCTCTAATAAGTTACATGTTAGCTAAAAAATTAATTGATACACTAATTAGGTTTAGTAAAACTAGTTGATAAATCACATGATAAATATAAAATGATCCAAAAACATGTTGAAAAATTTACCTAATTTTAACATTATAAAATATAATTAAACACATTTCATTGTAAAATTTTTTGAATAAATTAAGTACTAACAATATATATATATATATATATATATATACATATATATATATACACTAGGCATATACCCGTGTGCGATGAGGCGCAAGGGTTAAACTTTATTGTAAATTATGATTGAAAAATTAATACGATTATTTATAAAATGTTATATATCATCTAAATTATGGATTGTTTGCAAGTAGAATATTATCATAAAAACCAAATGAAAAATACTAAGGTTGAAACTTATAAAAATCAATTATTTCGTATAATTTATTTGAAGAAATAGTCCGTGTATTAGATCTCAAAAAATTTAAGGACTTTGTTTTTTACTTCATATTAGTTGAATACAGATAATAAATTGTCCTATAAACAACAATCATTTTTCATTTTCTGAATGAAAAATGAAAATCATTTTTGTTCCTGAAACTGAAAAACTCGAAACGACAATCAATTTTTGAATGAAAAATGAAAATCATTTGTGTTCATTTTCTTAATGCTTTCTAAATGCCTACCTACCGCTTTTCATTCCTTCTCATATTTCATTCACACTGGTCTTAATTTGGTGAATCTTCTGTCATTGAAGAACTAATTTTATACTAACTGTCTGCTATGTAAAAGAGCATCCAATAGCATATACTGATATTGATATATAACTACTAATAGAAGCATTAATGTCATATGAAATTGTGTCTTAAAGCACAGGGATGACAAGTATCATATCACCTGTTACTTGATTCCCCTGAAAATGATTATCTACCACTCATAAAGCATATAGAAGCAGTGGTAGATTAATATATAATGTAGTGTATAATCAGAATCATGAGCAAGTAACCATGGTCAATCATTTTCCAAAATTCGCAAAAACCAAGAATACGCATGTTATGGATTTCAACGTGTTTTTCTAAGCTAAACAAAGCATATTGAAAAAACAGGTTGGTGATGAGATTAATCTTGCAAGAGAATTCCTTTAGGTATGAAAAACCCACAACTACGAAGGTATGGAAGAAGGAATTGCCTATAAATCAGTGTCGGATATATAGAATCATCAAACACTATTAAAAAAATCACTTCTCTTTAGTGTAAAACATCTATTGCTCCATGCAAAAAAGAACCAATCCGCATCGGAAGTTCCTAGCCTAAGTGCATGTATCTCCCCCTTAGTAATCATTGGCGCTTTGGTCTTCAAAATTCATCTTCTAAAACAGCACTGACCATAAAAGCGACTTTATGAAGCTTTCTGACTTTTAAAGAAAAAATTCTTCTCAGCATCTTTCAGTTTGATTTGTCTTTGATGCCTTTGACAAGTCTGGACCAGATTGGAATAAACTTGAACGAACAGTTGATTCATCAGCTTGTGCTCTAGACGACACACCTCTTTTGAAAGATCTTGAATGAACTGTGGTGGTCGGAGCAGGAACAACAAAAGAAAAAGTTGAAGCTGAGAGAATAGAATCTTTGAGTGAATCTTGATCAGCAGAAAAACATTTGAGCTCTTTGTCTCTTAATCATCTCCTTTAGCTTCTCTTAATTCTCCCCCTCATGACCTTGATGATCTGGATCAACTTGGTCATGCAAATGTTGGAGACGAGACAGCTTAAGATCTGCAAAAATAAAGAAACAGAGAAATAGGGAAGGTTTGCGCGACACGCTGGTGGCGCAAAGTGAAGTTTGCGTTACACCAAGGTGGCGCAAAGCTGTCTTATCTTTAGAAAAATTTTACCTTTTTAAGCTCTTTGACTCCTCCTACACAAATGCACTAGATATGACAATTCAAGTTAGCATTTATATAAAGAAAATCAGATACTCCCCCTCAAAAACAGATATGATTATTAAGAAAATTCTCCTTTTTCACTCCCCCTTGAATAATGCTCAAACCCATTTGAAATATATTTATGAGAACACAATGAATGTAAACATCAATGTAGAAAGAAAAATATACTGAATATGTATTCTGAAAGAACTAAATATATAAAAAAATTTAAACAGAAACAAATAAAATTCTTCATCACAATAAAATCCATCAAATGAAATCAAATGTATGTGTTTGGATACAGAACCAAGTTTTATTGCATATAAAGTTAAGACATGTTCAGTTTCAAAAACTTTCATCAATCTATTCAGTGTGCTCGCATGTGAACTTCAATTAGCTTCAAGAAAATGCAATTCTAAATATATTAGAGAACTTTGCATGTAATCACACTAAGCCATCAAAAATTCAGACTTTCACAAATTTACAAGTTTATTGCAACTCAGAAATATCACCAAGTATCATGAGATGTGTGCTTATTGGCATCTTTTAGCATTGTGCACTATGTCATCTTTACATGAGTGTGCTCTTTGGTATCTTTTTAAGCGCGTGCACTTTGGAATCTTTTTAATCAAAAAGTTTATTAAGTAAAGAACATGTCGTAAACGTAACTTTCTATCTGACCCTATTGCAGGATTTGGGTCAGTCACTCCCAGACCAGTTGGCCTTAGGGGACTAGGTGTCAAGCACCCCTTAGAACTTACTTTCCCAGATCAGAAAGGCTACATCGACATATCCTAAACCCATTCATACCAGTAGAACATGACTTTCACTCTAATTCTATAGAAGGATTTGGGTTCGATCACTCCCAGATCAAATGACCTTAGGGGACCAGATGACAAGCATCCCACAGAACTTACTTTCCCAAACCAGAAAGGTCACAGGTACAAACTTTCAAACTTAGAGATATCTGATTTTATAAGAATTTAATAATCATCTCAAACACAAGTTTTACATCTAAGTGTGTAGCCCATATTTTCATTACAATCCAAAATTCCGACTTTTTAGGTTTTCTAAGCATTGTAAACTATAAATATTTAGAATCACACAACTTTAAAGCAAAATCAAAAGCTACAAACATGTTGCTGACTTTTCGACTTTTGTTAGAACTGAAATTTGAACATATAAAAACTTCAATATAAACAAAGCAACTTGAAAATTTATCCTAGACACACATTTTATTCAAAAGAAAGAAAATTGTAAAACTTTTACTTTATAGAATAAAATTTGTAAAGGTTTAAACTTTTAAAACAACATGCCAAAATTTTAAAATAGAAATATTTGATCGGCAAGTTTATATTCAGTTGAAACAAAATATAATTCAATAGTATCATCTTTCACACAATGTAAAAAAAATTTGTGTCTCATTTGTAAAAAATGATTTAAACAAATTTAGGAGTTGAAATGAAAAATGCTCAGATTCTTTAAAACATTTGAGAAAACTAGAACAACATCATTATCAGATATAAATGCAGCGGAATAGAATAGATGTACTCACAGTATCTCATTTAGTCAGAAGCTTAATGCATTGAAAAACGAGTCCTCGATTGATATGTCTAGAAGTCATAATCGTTGAAGCACAGGTTCTAAGATGAAGTACTTAGAAACCAAAATGTTGACTTTGAAGTTCGGGTTTTGAACTGTTGTGTTCAAAAGCCATACTTTCTCTTACTCCCCCTTAACATGTGATGCCTGCAACTTTGAATCAGATTGAGACTTGGGTACCCACTTGAATTTGGGCCCGTGTTTGTTAATTGTAGTTCGTATGGAGAAATACTTATAAGATTTGACACTAAAAGCATGAGAAATATAATCATACGAATGAACAGAATCATCAGGAAAAAAAAAGCATAATCATTTGAACTAGAATCTGAGGAAGAACATGAGACATGTTTTGAAATTTGAATCATTTGCTTTATAGAATATTTTGAAATTTTATTACATGTAGCAAATGAATCACTTTTATAAAGTCTGTCTACACATTTATCCTCATCAAACATAGAGTTTGTAGATGTCCGCTTCGCTCTCCAGATCTGCTTCTTTGATCGAGCTCTCAAAGTCCTATCTGTAAGAATTGAATCGGAAGAATTAGAATTGTCAAAAAGATCTTTATCTTGTTTCTTCGTCTTCTTTGACCGTCTTCTTTTACGCTTAGGTTTATAATATTGATCATTGAGCGTAAAAGAATCATCAAGAATTTTAGATGAAATATTTAAATCAGAAGAAATAATTTTATCCAAGCAACCAATCTGATCAACTAATAAATCTGAATTCGCCTTGGAGTCTGAATTATTTTGAGAAAAGATTTTAAAATTTGAAACCTCCTTTTTATTTTCCTTAAAATCAGAAGAAAGGTTAGAAATAGAATCTGATTTTCGAAAAAATAATTTTTCTTCAAGACTAGACGTCATGAAAGAAAGAATAATATCAGATTCAATTTTCTTTAAAATATTTTGATCTTCTATCTTATCTTCAAGATCGATGATTGTATTCTCTAATACTAATGGAGGAGTATATTTCTTAGAATCATAAATGATTGGAGAAATATTTTCCTTATCAGAATTAGAAGCATAAGGATCAATAAAATCATCAGACATTGAAGATTTAATAGAAGATATATCATTTAAAATTCTTCTTCCTCTCCTTGATTTTTCAGGAAAATATTTTGCATTTTCGTAAGTATAAACAAAAGGAATTTCTTTTTTCTTGTTATTCATCCTTTTCTCATTTTCCAGTTCTAACACTTGTTTCTCATTTATCCAATCAATTTTAAATTGAGGAGCATAATGAGCAAGAGTCAGATAATCGTATTTATATAAAGTTGGGGATTTTTCAATCGCATTGTTTAAACAATGAGGATTTTCAAAACCAAGTCCCCACCTTTGTTTTAAAGTTTCTTCACTCCTCGGTTTGTTCATAAAAATTGTTTGTTCAGATTGGTTTCTTCGATAAATCTTTTCTTCTAACTTATTTATTTTATCTGAAAATTCATGTTTTAAATTAGTCATAGTCGTCAAAGATTCAAGATAAGTCTTATTTGAATTTTTCAAATCATCCAATTTCTTTTGAAAGATGTCTTTAGTATTTTCTAAAATAGATTTTTCATCTTTCAAAGAAATTTTCAGTTTGGCAATCAAATCTGACTTTTCAGAATTTAAAATCAGTATATACCTCATCTTCATCCGTATCAGAATCGTCTGACTGATCATCTTCGACCAAGCACATCTGAGCGATCTCTACATTTGTAGCTTCATTGTCAGAGTGATCTAGCCAGAATTCTTCTTCTGCTAGCAAAGTTAATCCACTATCTCTTTTCTTGGCCAGTTCCATTTTCTGTCTATAATAAGCTGAGTCCCTAATCTTCTTCACTCGACACTCTTTTGAAATATGACCCGGCTTTCCGCAGTTATAGCAAGCAGCAGTCTTTGGCTCGGGCACTTTGACTCTTGAACCGGAAGTGAAGTGAGAAGTGTTAGAACCCGACTTTGGTTGGAACTTTTTCTGGTAATGCTTAGAGAGAAGAATCATAGCTTTCTGCAAAGCCTCTCCATCATCATCAGTTGACCCGTTGTAAGCGTTTTCAGACAACGCTTGTTCAGCCAGTTGGCTCGTGAGGAGTGCAACTGGGTCTACTGACTTCTTGTTCTTCTTATCCAGTTTGGCCTTCTTCTCAAGCACCAAGCTCTCATCAATCATCAGAATTTCATAAAGTTCTTGGATTTGCATAGTGGAGATTCTGACATCGTTCCTCAGTCTATGGCAAGTTTTGTTCCATTCAGGCTGAAGAGTATTGAGGAATTTCAGATTTGTTTCAAGCTCAGTCTTTTCAACTTTTATCTTTCTCTAATCATTGATAATGGCACAAAATCTGTCATACACCGTTTTCAGTGGCTCCCCATCCTTGGATTTGAATTCTTCAAAGTTATTCATGTATCTCGTATGCCTGAGTTGAGTTGCCACCGAAGACCCAAGCATAATCTTCTCAAGCTGTTGTCACATCAGATTAGGATGAGTTTTGAAACAGTCAATCCTGTTGTATATAGAGTTTGGCAAGGCTAGCATCAGATTTGCTTTAATATCACGATCAGCTTGATATGCAGACAACTCATCATGTGAATACTCTTTAGTAGGCTTATATAATCCAGAAGCCAATTTGGGTTTTTCAAACGGTCCTTCAGATAAAATGATCATCATGTCATTTCCATTCTTTTGTCGTTCAATGTAGTTCAGGAACCGATCTTGCCACTGTGTAAATTCATTTTCATCAATTAGCACTGGTGGATGATTTTCTGTACCCAGAGACATCATAAGATCACTTTTGTAAAACTGAGCTTGATAGGTAAACTTGTCAGAATCCATGTTTCAGAATAATCCAGAAAAATTCTAAGTCTGAGACTTGTGCAAAGTTGATGTTTGCGTGAGAGGCAGAAAGCGCAAACTGAGCTTTGCGTGAGCAGCACGTGGCGCAAACTAGAGGTTTGCGTGAGCAGTTGGTGGCGCAAAGAGAGCTTTACGCGAGCCAAGTGAAACGCAAGAAGAGATTTGTGTGATAAGCAGATGACACAAACTAGACTTTGCGTGAGATGTTTATCGCGCAAACTAAGCTTTGCATGATGAACTCGAGGCGCAAACTGAAATTTTCGCGAGCAAAGGAAAACACAAAGTGATCTTTGCGTATGCTATGAAAGACGCAAACACCACTTTTCTTGATGTACTTGAGACGCAAACCAAAACTTTTCGCGATAGAAGAAGACGCAAACTTAGGTTTGCATGAGGAACACAGATCAAATCTGAACTTCTCGTGAAAATGAAGATTTCCCTGGAAGAATGTAGCGCAAACCCGATGAATGTAGCGCAAACCTGTGATGAACTAGCGCAAAGTTTAGATCTCGCGCAAAGTTCTGAAAATCAATAAAATCTTGCTAAAAATGATTATATCCATGAAATTAAAGCAACAAATATACACAAGATTGATCGAAAACAAGATTCTAAGACAATTCAATCAACAATATCGATTAAACACCACAAAATCACGATTTCAAGAAAGTACAGTGCGTAAAAACGAGTTTTCCAGAAATCCTTTAAATCTCAAAATCAACGATCGAAAACTGTTTTTCTTGCAAAAATGTATGAATCAAATATGATCTATATCCAAAAACGAGTCTGAAGAATCCAAATACAACACAATTCGATCTAAAACCAATCTGAATTTGATGAAAAAGCTAAAAACGAGATTTTCTTGAAAAAAAATCAAGAAAATCAATCAAATTTTTTCTTTAATCCACAAATTCAGAAAAACATAAAACAATTTCTCTCAATCCTCTCAAGATTCAGATTGGCTCTGATACCAATTGTGAGTCCAAGATCACTGAATCAATAGAGAGAGAAACTAGAGAGAGAGAGCATGAAGCGTAAAGTCACAGTATTCAATATGTGTGCATGAAAGATTGTTACAAGACACAAAGACCAAAGGGACTTAAATACCCTTGGTCAATACAACACAGTATATGACATTAGACACAGTATTTGACCAAGTCCTATAAATACAATGATTACTATAAAATCAGACTTAACAATAAATATGCTCAAAATAATTACACAGTATTTTTTCTAAAACCAAGCACAGGCATGTGCCTCATTGGTTATCCATACATACCTCACTGATTACTTCATTAACCATTTGTTTTGCATCCTCAATCTGATCATTTGATCCGTCTATCTATATTGTCCTCTCTGTTGATGTATCACCACGGGAAGGTGTAGTGGTTGTTGGAAAACATGGTATGAAATATGAGTTTTAGTCATTTTGGACGGAACGATTAGTTGGACAAATGCCCGATTATTGTGGGAGTATATTTTGTATCTCGTTCACCATCGTAAGGAGTTTATAACGAGCTAAAATTCGTCCAAAATGGAGCTTGTGTGAATAAGAAATTGATTCTCAAAATTAGCTCGTTCAAAGTGGGTATTGTTGGGAAAAAGGAGTGTCCCACATTGGTGGGAACATAGAAAAGAAAGAAGTTTATATATGATTTTGCAAATAGAGAGATTAACTTGAATTGAAGGAAACTCTCCCTCACGTGCGCGCGCAGGGGGGGTGCGAATTCTGGACCGGTTAAGCATCGGACCACTGAACTTGTGTGCACGAGCACGTCTTGCAGACACGAATGCAGCCCCGAGGTCGATCAAAAAGTTCAGGCGAGTTTTTGGAAAAATCTAGAATTATCAGTTACGGTTTTGCAAAATCTTTTGACCTTCCGGTTTCTCAAATTTATTATTCCCATCATAACTCCCATATAACTCAATCTATATTAATCATGGATGGGGTTCATTTTTTTTCACACACAACTCCCATCTTCTGCAAACTACATTCGGCAAAACAGGTGCTCTCTCGTTCTTCGCTCAGGCTACGTCTCCGTCCGGCAGTTCAACTGCTCCGGTCGTTGTACCCTGGGAAACAAACACCACCAGATGAATCTGTTTTAAGGGAACTGTGTTATTACACAGGCCTCGGCCAACCATTTCGTTTATCTCTTATCGTTATTTCCTTGCACCCTTCCTGTTACTGTTGTCTTACAATCTTAAAACAGAACAACCCAGGAATACAGCCCAGAATCCGAGTTTCTGCAACTGTTTCCCTTCTCTCTAACAGAATAGAACTTCATCTTTCCACTTCTGTTTTGGCTACTGCTGTAATTTCTATATTGTTCTTCACACCTTTTTTGGTTTTTGTTTTTTTACGCATCATTTTCCAGAGGTTGTTATATATAGTTTTGTTTCTAAAAGAGAAAAAAAAACATATCACAGTTTACGCACATACCAGTTTACATAGTTTTATACATCTTTAAAATTTTCAAATAAGGATTGTTTGGCTGCAGTTTCGAATAAGGACTGTTTGGCTACAGTTCTAAGGACTGTTTGGCTACAGTTTTAAGGACTGTTTGGCTACTGTTTGGCCACAGTTTCTGCAGTTTAGCTTCTGTTTGGTCTTAATATGATTATCTATTGTGTATATTTGATGTGTAAGGGCTCTATATTATAATCTGTTTGTTGGAACATCTTGTGGACCCTTTAAATTGGACTTAATATTACTTGTAAGATTAATTAAATTAAATCGTAATCTGACTTTTTATTTATTGTTTGGAACAAAATAGATATGGACCCCAACGGAAACCCAATTGTGAGTGCTATTATGACTTCAAGCACCGTTGTGACCACCATCCCAATTGTATCGAATAATACTCCCGTTTTTTCGTCCAGTGGTTTTGTACCAATGAACCATGCGGAAAAACCGGAAAAGTTTGCGGGGTTGCAATTTAAACGATGGCAACAAAAAATGTTCTTTTATTTGACTACCTTGAATTTGGCACATTACCTAACCGAGGATGCTCCACAAGTGCCCGAAGGACAATATGATGTTCAAGTGGTTAGCGCCGTGGAAGCGTGGAAACATTCTGATTTTTTGTGTCGAAACTATGTTCTCAATGGTTTGGTTGATGCACTTTATAATGTTTATAGTGCGTCTAATACATCTAAAGAATTGTGGCAATCACTAGAAAAGAAATACAAAACCGAAGATGTTGGATCCAAGAAATTTGTGGTTGCCCGGTTTTTGGATTTCAAGATGACTGACTCAAAAACTGTTATGAGCCAGGTCCAAGAACTCCAGGTAATGTTGCATGATATCCATGTCGAGGGGATGGTAGTTAGTGAACCTTTCCAAGTTGCTGCAATTATTGAAAAACTTCCCCCGGCATGGGTAGACTTTAAAAACTACCTTAAACATAAGAGAAAGGAGATGAGTGTGGAGGATCTCGTTGTGAGACTTCGGATTGAGGAAGATAACAAGGTTGCACAAAAGAGAAATTTTGGCTCCAACTCGGCTAAAGCCAATGTTGTAGAGCATGGTCAAGCATCAAAGGCCAATAAAAATAAGTTTGTAAAAGGGAATGTTCCAAAGAAAGGTAAAGGGTTCAATCTGGGACCCAAGGGTGGAATCGTCAAGAAAAGGTTCCAAGGTAATTGTTACAATTGTAACAAACCAGGCCACCGAGTTGTGAATTGTAGGTTGCCAAAACGAGAGAGAGAGAGAGAGAGAGAGAGCTAAACACGCAAACTGTGTGGATGACATTGCTCGAGACGTGTCTGATCTTGATCTTGCGGCTATGATTTCTGAAGTGAACCTTGTGGGTTCAAACCCAAGGGAATGGTGGATAGATACAGGTGCAACACGACATGTATGTTCAGACAAAGAGATGATCCATGGTTTCAAGACTGCTGAAGATGGTGAAAAGTTGTTCATGGGAAATTCTGCGACTGCTGAGGTAAAGGGAAGCGGACAAGTGGTGCTCAAGATGACCTCGGGGAAGGATCTCACGTTGAAAGATGTGTTGTATGTTCCAGAAATTCGCAAAAATCTTGTGTCTGGTTGGTTGTTGGACAAACATGGTTTTCGTCTAGTGTTTGAGTCTGGTAAATTTGTGTTATCAAAAATGGGGATGTTTGTAGGGAAAGGGGATGGTTTGGATGGAATGTTCAAAATGAATGTAATGGATGTTAAGCCCCCAGTTAATGAAATAAAGAAATCTTCTGCTTACTTGCTTGAGTCTTCACATATGTGGCATGGTAGGCTTGGTCACGTAAATTTTGACACCCTTCATCGTTTAATTAAATTGGACCCAATCCCTAAATTCCACATTGACTCTAAACATAAATGCAACACATGTATTGAGGCGAAATTAACGAGGCCATCCTTTCAGTCAATAGAAAGGACTACGAACCCGCTTGACATGATTCACACAGATGTGTGTGATATGAAGTCAAATCCATCAAGAGGTGGGAAATTTTTTTTATCACCTTCGTGGATGATAGCACTAAATATTGCTATGTCTATTTACTCAAGAGTAAAGATGAAGCAATAGAAAAGTTTATATTGTATAAAAATGAAGTGGAAAATCAACATAACAAAAGAATCAAAGTGTTGAGAAGCGATCGAGGAGGCGAATATGTATCATCATTCGCCGAGTTTTGTGGAAATAATGGTATTCGACATGAATTCACCGCACCATATTCTCCGCAACAAAACGGCATTGCCGAAAGGAAGAACCGGACCCTCAAAGAAATAATGAATGCCATGTTGATAAGTTCTGGGTTGCCCCCGTTCATGTGGGGGGAAGTTGTGTTGTCAGCCAACTACATCTTGAACAAAGTTCCTCGAAAGAAACTAGATAAAACTCCATATGAACTATGGATGGGAAGAAAACCATCATATAAATATTTACGAGTGTGGGGATGTCTTGCTAAGGTTATAGTACCCCCACCCAAGGTTGTAAAGATAGGTCCGAAGACAGTTGATTGCATCTTCATTGGATATGCACAAAACAGTAGTGCCTATCGGTTTCTTGTGCATGAGTCACGAATTCCTGATGTTCACAAAAACACAATAATGGAATCAAGAAATGCATCGTTCTTTGAACATGTGTTTCCATGTCTCAATAAAGAAGATGCAAACTCCTCAAGAATGACTCATGAAGAAAATGAGGAACAAATTGAAGAAGTGGAAGAGAAAGAGGAGGAAGAAGAAGAAGAAGTAGAGCCTAGACGGAGTAAAAGGGCAAGAGAGAAATCATTTGGTCCTGATTTGTATACATATATGGTTGAAAGAGAGCCTCAAACTTTTAAAGAAGCAGTCACTTCTTCTGAAGGACCACAATGGAAGGAAGCCATCAAGTGTGAAATGGATTCCATCTTACAAAACCATACTTGGGAACTAGTAGACCTTCCTGCCGGATGCAAACCACTAGGATATAAATGGATTTTTAAGAGAAAAATGAAGGCAGATGGGACCATTGACAAATACAAGGCTAGGTTGGTGATCAAAGGCTACAATCAGTGAGAAGGTCAAAATTACTTTGACACTTACTCGCCAGTAACACGTCTCACATCCATTAGGTTGGTACTTGCCATTGCAGCCCTAAGAAATTTGGAAGTACATCAAATGGATGTAAAAATAGCATTTCTCAACGGAGATTTAGAAGAAGAGATCTACATGGAACAACCTGAGGGCTACGTTGCCCCAGGACAAGAGAAAAAGGTGTGTAAACTTGTGAAGTCATTATATGGGTTAAAGCAAGCACCAAAACAATGGCATCAAAAGTTTGACCATGTGATGTTGGAATGTGGATTTAAGATCAACGAATGTGATAAGTGTGTCTATTTTAAAGACACGGATGTTGGGTATGTCATTTTATGTCTCTATGTGGATGACATGCTTATTATTGGCAGTAATGACAATATGGTCAAATCCACAAAGAATATGTTGAAGGCAAGGTTTGACATGAAAGATATGGGTTTAGCTGACGTGATTCTCGGAATTCAAATTTCGAGAACTCATAATGGACTTGTATTAAGTCAATCCCACTATGTAGACAAGATTCTCGAGAAGTTTAATAGTGAAGACACTACTGTTGCAAGAACGCCAATTGACACCAGTCACCATCTATCCAAGAATAGAGGCGAAGGTGTTGCACAAGTGGAATATTCTAGAATTGTTGGTAGTTTGATGTATCTGATGAGTTGTACCAGGCCTGACTTGGCCTTAGCAATAAGTAGACTGAGTAGGTATATGAGTAATCCTAGTTCAGAACACTAGAAAAGCATAACCCGTGTGTTACGATACTTGAGGTACACTAGAGATTATGGATTACATTATACAAGATACCCTGCAGTCATTGAAGGGTATAGTGATGCTAATTGGATATCTGACATGAAAGACTCCAAATATACCAGTGGGTATGTCTTCACACTTGGAGGTGCTGCAATTTCCTGGAAATCGTCAAAGCAGACGGTCATAGCCAGATCCACTATGGAATCTGAATTTATAGCACTTGATAAGTGTGGAGAGGAAGCTGAGTGGCTAAGACAGTTCTTGGAAGACATTCCAAGGTGGGAAAAGCCGGTATATGCCATATGCATACATTGTGATAGTCAATCAGCAATTGGGAGAGCACAAAGCGCTATGTACAATGGTAAGTCTCGACACATCCGTCGAAGACATAACACCATAAGACAACAACTCTCTACAGGTGTTATCTATATTGATTATGTAAAGTCAAAGGATAACATTGCGGATCCGCTAACAAAAGGTTTGAATAGAGAGCTAGTAAGTAAGTCATCAAGAGAAATGGGACTAAAGCCCTTGAATGAACAATTGGATACGAAGGAAACCCAACCTAGTTGACTGGAGATCCTAAGATCTAGGTTCAAAGGGACAACCTAATTGTATACACCAGTTTAATCATTGTGGGGGGGGGGGGGGAAGTTTTCCTCGTCTAAATATAACAGTGAATGTGATTCTAGGATAAGCCTATGGCTTTTAATGATCCTAGGAGGATCACCTATGCAAGAGAGAAGTGGGGTCGCTTCGAAGGGAATTGTATGAGGGCACAATTCCTAAGAGCTCTTGCAGAACCAGGCAAATGTTCATGACCATAACGAACATGACAATGAGGATTGAGACTTGTCAGGAAGAATTATGTGTGAAATATGCTATTGTCTACACAAATGGCAGAACAGTTCAAGGACATCGCGTCTACTGATCGGCCAGTATACTTAGTACACTTCACAAGGGAAGGTTCAAAGGGCTAACCTACCTATCCTTTGCAGGATTTGAACGTTGAGGATTTTCGAGAGTACATCAGTTTCCGAACAATTTCTATTCATGTGGGGATTGTTGGAAAACATGGTAGGAAATATGAGTTTTAGTCATTTTGGATGGAACGATTAGTTGGACAAATGTCCGATTATTGTGGGAATATATTTTGTATCTCGTTCACCACCATAAGGGGTTTATAACGAGCTAAAATTCGTCCAAAATGGAGCTCGTGTGAATAAGAAATTGATTCTCAAAGTTAGCTCGTTCAAAGTGGGTATTGTTGGGAAAAAGGAGTGTCCCACATTGGTGGGAACATAGAAAAGAAAGAAGTTTATATATGATTTTGCAAATAGAGAGATTAACTTGAATTGAAGGAAACTCTCCCTCACGTGCGCGCGCAGGGGGGGTGCGAATTCTGGACCGGTTAAGCATCGGACCACTGAACTTGTGTGCACGGGCGCGTCCTGCGGACACGAATGCAGCCCCGAGGTCGACCGAAAAGTTCAGGCGAGTTTTTGGAAAAATCTAGAATTATCAGTTACGGTTTTGGAAAATCTTTTGACCTTCCGGTTTCTCAAATTTATTATTCCCATCATAACTCCCATATAACTCAATCTATATTAATCATGGATGGGGTTCATTTTTTTTCACACACAACTCCCATCTTCTGCAAACTACATTCGGCAAAACAGGTGCTCTCTCGTTCTTCGCTCAGGCTACATCTCCGTCCGGCAGTTCAACTGCTCCGGCCGTTGTACCCTGGGAAACAGACACCACCGTGTGAATCTGTTTTAAGGGAACTGTGTTATTACACAGGCCTCGGCCAACCATTTCGTTTATCTCTTATCGTTATTTCCTTGCACCCTTCCTGTTACTGTTGTCTTACAGTGGTATCACCTGATACAATGTGCAACGTGTTAAGAAGATTATAATCTAGAAACATTTTACTTATGTATTACTTGACTGAAAAGGGATACTTTAGAACTTGATAGGGAAATAAAGAATACAACACCATAAAAGGATAAACACTATGTCGTAGGCATGAGCAATATAAAATTCAAATGTCAAACACCTCAAGAAAAGGACAGACAATTGTCTTGCTTAGTTGCTTATGTTTATTGTATATCATTTTCATTGTGGGTCCTGTTTATATGATGTAAGAAGAAAAGAAGTGATTGCGAGTCCCGTTCACTTTACATAAGGAGAAAGAAAATTGGTTATATGATACTGAAACTATCGTATTCATGGAAAGTTTCATAGAAGATAAAACATCTCAATTTTTTATTTATCAACAAAAACCCAGATGGAAGGACAAGCATGCAAGTACTCTCAATTCCCGCTCCCCAGAAAGATCACAAGCGGTTATTACTGAAGTGCACATGCTTTTTATTTGGAGTTATTGAAAGATTCAACCATACGAAAGGAGTATTTGTGGTTAGGTATCTAGAGTCGACAAAATGTTCCATAGAAATCATAAGAAATATTTGAATGCCTCCCGTGACAAAGAAACTGAGATAAATAATAGAAATACTTTTAGCTATATTATCGATTGAGACCTATTTTTTCCCCAAAAGCCTACTTTAGGCTTCAGGTGGGCCTGTTTTTGTTTATTCTTTGTTCCTTATAATAACTCCAACCATGAATGACCTATTCAAAGTTTGAGTGAACTCTCAATGAACATGTAGAGTGAACAGACAACAAAATAGTATGAATCTATGATGTCTAAATAAAATAATATTGTTCAAGATACCTCATTCTCTTTTATCTGCTCTCTCACATCATACTGATCTCCTTTGGGCACAACAAGATCGCCATTATCATTTGTTCTCACATCAAGACAAGCAATTACCTGCAAGTAGGTAATGTTAATTATTACAATACTCTCTAATAGTCGTCTATAGAAATTATTAACTAAATAAATTGTGTAATAAATTATTTCAAATATGCTACAAAATAAACCTACAACTCACCCTCTTGGCAAGCTTTGTAGCCTTCCCTTCAAAAGGATTTTGTCTTCACATGATGGTGCAGGTTGTTAAATAAATAGAAGACGCGTCAAATTTGGAATTCAAAAGCTTAAAGGCTACCTTAGTCTGAGAATTTGGTAACAAGAACTTCCGCAGTATTGAAAGACCAACATCTAAGAATTTCCACAGTGGTCAAGTACAAGTGTCATAAAAAGAAAAAAATCACCCTAAGAAAATAAAAGATTGTGAGTTTCTAATGCTTATCATAATTCTTGATAGGCTCTTTGAGTTAGAACTTGTTAACATACATTATGTTTTCTAACAACAACAACAAAAAGAGTTGAACGACATCTCCTATAGATAACCATGAATATGGAATTTGCCTCCACTCTTCTCCGGGTGAAATTGAACGACATGTACGTTTCCCCTTCTAATGGATGATATGAAGTCAATCCCATAGTTATAGGTGGATGAAACCCACTCTTCATTTTCTTCTGACTATATATAAAATCAAGTAAAGCACTTCAATTTGAGGTAAGCGAAAAAGAAGGCAGATTTAGAGGACGATTAAGACGAGTAAACATACTGGAATAGCACGGTATGAATGGACAAAATATACATGGCGGTTCGCAATATCATCTAAATTAACGAAATCTTGTTTGATTTGCAGAGCATTTCAGCTAATGTGAGGCACTCTACAACCATTAGAAGAATCAAAACGTCCAACCACCCCAGGAATCAAACCAAGACCTCTCACTGAAACAACAAATCATCAGGCAGTTAAAAACAATTATGATGATATTCAGTCCACTAATAGAACATAATTGCAAACAAGAGCTTAAAAAAATGCAAAATTTTGATATTATTTTTCGTAACACTTGTTTGGATGGTTTTCAGTTTTGACATCCAGATAAGAAGTTAGAAGAGTGCCACCACAGTTAAGATTAAAAGAATATGGAAGATCTCCAAATCCAAACTTCAAAATCAATTTCTACTTTTCTACAAAGGCTTATAATATCTCATATCATCAGTTGCAACAAGGCAGATGTACCATGGATACATACTTAGCCAATACCAAAACTCTTATGTTTGAGTCTATCAGTGGAATGAACAATGGAGACTCTTCACTTTCAGAGCCAAATGAAGCCCTTTGCATTTCTCCAGAATCTATCGAACCCAAGTATTGATTAGCTTACACTTTTACACCTAACCCTTACGATATATAACAATCTATATATGTTTAAGATGAGTTATTGATTTAAAAGATGGGATAAACAAGTTATACTTGTTTGATCATATTCTCATCAGAACCAGGTGGAAACTTGATACGAGAAACCACAAGAATTTTGCAACCAGGAGAATAGGTGTCACTGTGTTCCATTGAAGCGGCCACTGGTAAGCTATATCATAACACCCATTGATTTTTTATTCTGAAATAAAAATCCCAAATCTGTTGTCGTAATTGCTCCACATTTGGAGATTGGGATACCGTCAAAAACAAAATCGTGTTGTTATAGTAACCTGAAACCACAAAGGCATTTCATCAAACATTAGGAAGGCACATAAAGAAAAATATTATGAGCTTAGAAATTCAAGAAATAGTAACCTGAAACCACAGAGGCATTTCATCAAACACTTGTAAGGCAACAAAAAGAAACAAAAAAAAAAGGATTATGAGATTAGAAATTCAAGAATTAACATATTTCGTACTTCATCATCTCTGCAAATCTCTTTGGCTAAAGTAGTCTTACCACTACCACCAATTCCATTAATCCCAAAAACAACCAAATCATCTCTATCAAGAACCATATCCTTCACTTTCCATCAATTTCTGTACCTGGTAAGAAAATCAAAGAAACAACCGATTACAATAAGATTCTAAAATGTCTTCAGGAGATTATTCCTTTACTGAAATGTTGCTGCAATCTAAACATACGTGTTTATCAAAAACATGTATCAATATCACTCCAAATTATAAAACACAGACAGAGAAGTTAAGGGTAAAATTCAAACCTGGAGATTTAGAATGATCAAGTGGAGATTGGGAAGGTATGATCCTTTTGTTTCTGAGTAAGATAGAAAGCATCCACCATGAGAAAATGCTACTGCAACCCCAAAATGTGAAACACAAACATTTGATTCTGACCTGGGTTTTTCAACTTTGTACGTGAATCTTGTTGTCATACGAAGTGCAGAAATCACAGTATATGCAATTTGTACATAAATCTTACTTGTAATTGTTGGACTTTCCTTGTAACTTAGCCTTGATCTTGAGATTCCTTCAAGAACCGTTTTAGAAGTCGATGATGATGGAATCGATTGAAGGAGCGATAAAAGAGAGTGATTGCAGGAAGGAGACGTGGGAGAGAAAGATGATCCAGATGGCCGATTTTCATCCCTAAATTGAGAGTGTGTCGTCTGAGAGTGTCGTGGAGATAAACATAGGAGGAGAGGGTCGTGGGGGAAGAACGCTACAAAACAAGGTTCCAAAAACCGTTTTTCAAGAACGGTATTTTCAAGAACCGTTTAAGCCTTTTAATATATAGTAGATGTATATATATATATATATATATATATATATATATATATATATATATATATATAGAGAGAGAGAGAGAGAGAGAGAGAGAGAGTTCAAATGTGTTGGGAAATTCAGAATTTGACAAGTACAGTTAATACTGCTAGAAGAACTTGGTTACTACTTCTGAAGTTAATGCTGTTGAACAAGATTAATGCTGCTAAGTCAAGGTTAATACTGCTAAAGGAGATTACTACTGCTAAGCAATTTCAATACTGCTAGTAGTTAGTATTGCTGAATGTTAATACTGCTCAAAGTATTAATACTACTGAAGACTTAGTGCTGCTTATGAGATAATCAAGATTCGTGCAGATCAAGTCTGAAGAGTATGGAAAGCTGGAAGATAAAGATAGAAGATTATTTTGAAGATCTTTTATTATTTATAATTATCTTTTATCTTCAGTATATATAGAATAGTTTAGACTTGATAGAATGATAACTTTAGCATTCTAAGTTTTTGTTTTTGATAGAGAGAATCAACCTCAAGGTTTGTAATCCTAATTCTAGAGAAGTAGAATTCGTATTGGTGGGTCTGTTCATCAATATTGAGGTTGTGTGTTGAATCTTGTAACTTTATAATCATTCAATAAAGTTTGCAAGTTCTTATTCTGATTTACTGTGTTCCATTAATTATTGAATATCAAAGTGTTATTCCGCAAACTCCTTTGATATTGTTTCTGAGTGTTTATTCTTGTTTAGAATTAAGATCCTGACAAGTGGTATCAAAAGTACCAAGAGAAATCAAAAGGCAATCTTGAAACAACAGTATGAAAACTTTATGTCAACTAAGAATGAGTCCATGACTCAAACCTTTGACAGGTTTAACAAACTGATTGGTGAACTGGCTACTATGGGAGTACAGATTGATCAAGATGATGTAAACAGAAAGTTCCTAAGGTCCCTTGGAGATGAATGGACCATGTACACTGTTTCATTCAGACAGAATGATCAGTTGGAAGAGAAAGAACTTGATGATCTGTACAATGATCTTAGAATATTTGAAGCTGAGGTGGAGGCAAAGAAGAAGCCTTCTGGATATATTCATAATGCTGCACTCCTATCAGCATCAATTGATTCTACTGCTAACCCTGAATCAGTTAATGCTGCTAGTGGAGCAAATCAAGAGAAAGACACTGATTCTGTGTTTGAAGCCTTTCTTTCCAGCCATGGAAACTCTTCTCTAATTAATGATGATTTAGAACAACTTCATCCTGATGATCTTGAAGAGATGGATATTAAATGGCAGATGGCCATGCTTTCCATGAGGGTGAAGAAGTTCATAAAGAGGACTGGGAGGAACAACTTCTCCCAAAGAAGAGAAGATGGTGCAGGGTTTGATAAATCAAAGGTGGAGTGCTATAAATGCCATCTGAAGGGACACTTTGCCAGGGAATGCAGAAGTGGAGTGTCTCACAACAATAACCATCAACAAGCACAGTCTGGAAACCTCAACCATAACAGAAACTCTGCTCAAGCCCTTGTTTCTCAACAAGGAATGGGGTTTGACTGGAGTGATCAAGCAGAAGAAGCTATCCAAAATCAAGCACTTATGGCTGAAGTATCTGATCTCCCATCTGAGGTAAGTTCTAATCTCTGTTCTAAAACTTGCATAGATACTGTCAAAAGGTACAGGGATCACAACCAGAAGATGGGTGATGACCTTAAGAGATTAGAGAAAGATATAAAAGACCATGTGAGAATAGTTGAGAATTTTGAGGAACAAATTAAAGGTTTTCAAGCCAATGAGCTTCAGCACATGTATGACACAAATTACTGGAAGTGGGAGAAAAAGGATCTAGAACTCCAACTGACCAAATCTAAAGAGGAGAGTGAAAAGTTAAGAGAGGAGCTAACCAAGGTTAAGCTTGATGTAGAAAAGTTTTCAAATGCTTCTAAAGCAATGGACTCTTTACTACAAAATCAGATTCATGATAAATTAAGAAGAGGAATTGGATACAATGCCACACCTCCACCATATAACAACAATTACATTCCTCCTACTTCAGACCTGTTAGAAACCAAAGATAGGAAGGACTTGCCTGAGGGAGCCACTGAGATAGATCCCTTAGATGAGGTTGTTGTTGTGGATAAGACTGAAAAAGAGGTTGGTAAGAGTAAGGAGAACAAGGTGAGTGGTGAGATTCCTCTAGAGAATAATATTATCACCAATGACGACTGTGGAAGGGCTTGGATCAAATCCAAGGACTTAGAAAAGACAGAGGGAAAGTCTGGTAAGGTCCATTACAAACAGACCACGGTTGTGAATCCAGGTCCTTGCAAACAGTGTGCATGTAAGAAGAATAAGCCCCAAAAACATGATAAAAAAAGGGGAAATCAAAGAAACTAGAATAATCATTGGGCACAAAAACAAGGGGTTGATTTGAGTAAAATCAATAGACCAAAACCTTGTTTTATCTGTGGCAAATTGAATCATCTTGCCAAATACTGTTATTTCAATCCTATGAACCAAAGGATGAATTTTCAAAGACCTTTGCAAAAACCCTTTGGTTATAGGAAGGTTGAAAGGAACCATGTGGCTAAGAAAACTGTTAAATCTAAAATCCATATGAAGAAAAAGTTTGTTAAAGAAAGTGTCAATATGTGGGTTCCTAAAAACACTAAAATTGTTAGTACTGCTACCTCAAATGGTGCTGCTGACAATGATAGTGCTGCTAGAAGTAATACTACTGCTAACAATGTTAGTGCTGCTGACATTGTTAGTACTTCTTCAAAAGTTAATACTGCTAACTCTGTTAGTGCTGCTAACAAGGTTAGTACTGCTAAGGTTTGTACTGCTTCTAGTGTTTGTGCTGCTAAGCCAATCATATTGACAAAGTACTCTAATAAAGAGTGCTTTGAGTTTAAAAACCTCATCAAAAAGGAATGTAAATACTTTGATGAGAAAGGGAGACCCAATACCACTTTGGCTTGGGTCCACAATCAATACTAATTGTTTAATCTTATGTGCAGGGCAATCAGCAGCTCAAGGGAAGAGCATCTGGCATGTTGATAGTGGTTGCTCTAGGCACATGACAGGGAACATGTCATGCCTCAAGAATTTCAAGAAAATTGATGGTGAACATGTTGCCTTTGGTAATACTCCAGATGGAGGTAAGATAAGTGGTAAGGGGGATGTAACCAAAGGTAAAATGACCTTTAAAGATGTATTCTATGTTGAGCAGTTAAGGTACAACCTGTTAAGTGTATCACAGGTTTGTAACAAACAACATAGTATATTATTTACAGATTCTGAATGCATTATCCTTGCTCCTGGATTCAAAGTAGTTGATGAAAAGATGATACTACTAAGAACTCCCAGAAAGGATAATGTATATTGCTTAGATATGGAAAGTGTTTCAACTGATTCATCCCTAAACTGTCTTGTTTCAAAAGCTTCTTTGGATGAATCATCACTTTGGCACAGAAGGATGTGTCACATGAACTTTAAAACAATGAATAAACTTGTTAAAAACAACCTTGTAAGAGGTTTACCTTCCAAAGTCTTTTCATGTGATGATCATTGTGTTGTTTGTCTCAAAGGCAAACACCACAAAACTTCTCATAAGTCCAAAGAGTTGAACACAATTTACTCTTCTCTTTAGTTGTTGCATATGGATCTGTTTGGTCCTACAAATGTTATGAGTATTGGTAAAAAAATCATACTGCCTAGTTATTGTTGATGATTACTCTAGATTTACTTGGGTATATTTTCTAAGGACTAAGGATGAGACAAGTGGACTGATCAAATCCTTTATTCTAAGAATTGAAAACCAAACTAATCAAAAGGTAAAAGTCATTAGGTCAGACAATGGTACTGAATTTAAAAATCATGACCTAAACACCTTTTGTGAGGAAAAAGGAATTGAGAGGCAATACAGTGCTCCTAGGACTCCACAACAAAATGGTGTTGCTGAGAGAAGGAATAGGACACTGATTGAGGCTGCTAGATCTCTGTTGGCAGATTCAAAACTTCCAATTACTTTCTGGGCTGAAGCAGTTAATACTGTTTGCTATGTCCAAAACAGAGTTCTAGTAGTCAAGCCTAAAAACAAGACACCATATGAGCTATTAAATAAAAGAAAACCATTTATTGGATTTTTCAAACCTTTTGGGTGTCCTTGTACAATTCTCAATACCAAAACTCACTTAGGAAAGTTTGATAGCAAGACTGATGATGGTTTTCTTGTTGGTTACTCATCTCAGAGTAAGGCTTACAGAGTTTTTAATACTTCTTCTAGAATAATTGAGGAAAGTGACAATGTCAAATGCAATGAGAACACACCAAATCCTATTGGGTCTGGTCCTCAGTGGTTATTTGACATTGATTCACTAACTAACTCTTTGGGTTTCAGTAGTGATTATAATGCAGGTTCAGGAAGTGGAGGATCAGGGGATGAACAAGTACAAGTACAAGACATTATTCCTCATTCTGTGATCTTTCCTATATCTACAATAGAGTTTGTTGATGTTTGTGCAAAGGAAACTATAACTGAACCAATTCAGAGTGAAGAAGAAGGAAGAGATGAGGAGAATCAAGTGCATGATGAGCCAGAAGCAGCTGATGAGATCCCCTCAGCTGACTTAAATGATTCCAATATGGATGTGGGAATCAATGAAGAACCTAGTCATCAGACTAGAACTCAAAAGAATCATCCTCCAGAGCTGGTCATAGGAGACATCTCTTCTCCTATGATAACAAGGAATCAAAGCAGACTTCAAGAGCTGCAGGATCAGCAACACACAGTACTCTCCTGCTTTCTATCTCAGATTGAGCCTAAGAAGGTTTATGATGCTATGAAAGATTCCAGTTGGATAGAAGTTATGCAAGAAGAGTTACTGCAGTTCAAGTTGCAAGAAGTTTGAGACTTGGTGGACCTTCTAAAAGGTCATAGAGCCATAGGCACCAAGTGGATTTTCAGGAACAAAAAGGATGAGAGAGGCATTGTGATAAGAAACAAAGCAAGGCTAGTGGCACAAGGGTACACTCAAGAAGAAGGCATTGACTATGAAGAAGTGTTTGCTCCAGTGGCAAGGGTAGAGGCAATTAGGCTATTTCTAGCCTATGCCTCATACATGAAGTTCAAGGTATACCAAATGGATGTGAAGAGTGCTTTTCTTTATGGTACAATTGATGAAGAAGTATATGTCTATCATCCCCCTGGATTTGAAAATCCATCATATCCAGACAGAGTATACAAACTGAAGAAAGCACTGTATGGTCTTCATCAAGCCCCAAGAGCATGGTATGATACCCTGTCTACCTATCTCTTGGAGAATGGGTTTGAAAGAGGTATAATTGACAAGACCCTCTTCATTAAAAGAAGTAAGAAGGACATCCTATTGGTTCAGATTTATGTGGATGATATCATCTTTGGATCCACAAAAGATCAAATGTGTAGAGACTTTAAAAAGTTGATGCACAAGAGCTTTAAAATGAGTTCAATGGGTGAACTTACCTTCTTCCTTGGGATTCAAGTAAAACAGAAGAAAGATGGGATCTTCATAAGCCAATCAAAATATGTGAAAGACATCCTAGACAAATATGGATTAACAGACTCAAAGCCAGCAAGCACACCTATGGAGACTCATAAACAGATCACTATTGATCTTGAGGGGGAGGATGTGGATGTCCATCTATATAGATCAATGATTGGATCACTCATGTATCTCACAGCCTCAAGACCAGACATCATGTTTCTTGTGTGTGTGTGTGTGTGCCAGATTACAAGTCAAGCCAAAGCAATCACATCTGCAAGTTGTTAAAAGGATTTTCAGATACTTAAGAGGGCAACCTAGATTAGGTCTTTGGTATCCATATGAATCCAACTTTGATTTGATTGCTTATTCAGATAGTGACTTGGGTGGTGCTAACATGGACAAAAAGTCTACTTCAGGAGGATGTCAACTTTTGGGTGCAAGACTAATATCTTGGCAGTGTAAGAAACAAACCACAGTGTCCTTATCAACAACAGAAGCTGAGTACATTGTTGCTGCAAGTTGCTGCTCTCAGGTTTTATGGATTCAGAATCAGATGCTGGACTATGGGGTAACCTTTCTTCACACTCCAATCTTTATTGACAATAGCAGTGCTATAAGCATTGTTAACAATCCAGTCAAGCACTCCAAAACCAAACACATTGAGATCATGTATCACTTTATCAGAGATTGTAATGAAAAGAAGCTAATTCAAGTTGCTAAAGTTCATACTGACAACCAGTTTGCTGATCTATTCACAAAAGCTTTTGATGTGGGTAGATTCACTTTCTTGGTCACAAGTGTGGGCATGATCAACTCTGAGTAAGCTCATTTTTCTTAAAAGTGTTTTCATACCTGTTATTGGTTTATTCTTTGGTGCTACTAACATCTTTTTCAGGAAGTTATTACCTTGCTCAGAGTACCTTAAAGCTTTAAAAAGTGTAAGTATAGTTAATGATGCCAGTGCAGTTTTAATACTGCTCTCAGTTAATACTGCTAGTTAAGTTAATACTGCTAGTGGTTAATACTGCTAGTTAGTTAATACTGCTAGGAGTTAATACTGCTTATGTCCCGAACCGTATAAATACCCTGTTTGCCCGCCCAAAAGTTCATAACGACTCTTTGCTTTCTATTCATCTGCACTCTAACCCTTTTCTCTCAAGTACCAAGTGTTGCAGTACAGATAACTCAAGTTCAATGGCATCCATGGCATTCATCGATGAGCACAACGAGATTGCGATGCTACAGAAGCCAAAACAAGCTGCTGGATTCCACCAGATTGTGGACTTTCTCAAGTCCAGCCACATTGCCCATGCTCTCACTGTGTCACCAACAATATACATAGAGCATCAAAGACAGTTCTGGGCGAATGCCACCGTAATAACAGAGAATGGTGTGCAAATAATCAAAACAAGGGTGTGTGACAAACCCTTGTCAGTTTCTAAAGAGGTAATACGCATCTGTCTACGTCTAGACGATGCTGCAGGCATAACCTCTATTCCAAATGAGGACTTGTTCTCAAATTTGTCAAGAATGGGGTATGGAGGCCAATTGGGTGGTTTCAATTTCTCAAAAGCAAAATTTTATACCCAATGGCGTTTTCTTGTCCATACTCTGATGCACTGCATTTCCAAAAAGACTACTGGATGGAGTGAGTTTAGCAGTACCATTGCTTATGCTTTGGTCTGCTCGGCCACTGCCAGAAAGTACAATTTTTCTAAAATGATTTTCAGTGATCTTGTATCAAACTTGGGAAGCAAAAAGAGTTTTTATATGTACCCCAGGTTTGTACAGGAAGTTATAACCCATGAATTGACGTATATGTCTCACTTTGATGAGGTATATGTACCAAAAATTCCCAAAGGTAAGGTCTTTTCAAATTTGAAAAGGTCTCCATTGGACTCGGAAGGAGTTGACACCCCATTGTTCTCTACAATGATGGTGGTATCCCAAAATGAAGAAGGTATGGCAGCAGGGTCAAGGCCCTCATTAGACCATCCCACTGTTAGCCAATCCCAACCTTCACCCTCTATATCAATCCCTCAGTCTCTTGTTCAAAAGCCAACTTCTCCAATTACCCAAACTTACATAAGGAAAAAAGGTAAAGAAGGTTCCTTCCCTTCTTGTACCTTCACCCACTGAGCCTTTAAGCCCTCTAATGGAGAATTCTCCATTAGAGAATATCTACAGGGAAACCACAGGGGTGTCTCCCAACCCCAAGGAGGTGCTCACTGAGGAGATGTTTGAGCATATGGGTGCTAAGGTTGCCACTACTCCTGCTAGCACAGAGGAGGTCAGTGGTAACATAAATAAGACCTTCCCCATGGCAACTTTGGGTGAGCAATCATCCAAAGGTCCCAGGTGCCAAGAAACCATGGGGGTAGCAGGTGCTTCTGCTAGGCAGAAGACCTCTACTACAAAAAGATCCAATGATCCTTCAAAAGAGGGTAACACTTCTGGAGAAGGTGAGGACAGATATAACTACTATGAATTGATGGAAGCAATGGGAAACATAAACATGGATGTCATCAAGCAGGGGAAAGACATTGAAGAGCTAAAACTGGTCATTCTGTCTCAACAAGACCAGATTGTCAAGCTAAAGAATATGGTGAAGAAATTGATTCAGAAAAAGAAAAAGAAACAATTTGTCCTCAGAAGAAGGGAACCAGTGACTGATGCTCCCAAAAAGGGGGAGTCAGAAACTGATGTCAACCTGGAAGGTGCCAAAGATAAGGGGGAGCAAAAGAAAACTGATTTTGAGGGGGAGCAAGAAACTGCAACAGATTCTGTACAAGCAGCTGAAACATCAGATCAAGCAGCAGTAAAAAAGCAGGCAGCAGAAACCATTAATGCTGCTGATTCAAGCAAAGCAGCAGAAATGGTTAGTACTGCTGAACTGAAAGAAGCAGCAGAAATTATGCAAGAAGTTCTAACAGATCTTGAGATTGCAGAAACCTTAATCAAAGCCAAGCATGATACTCCCAAGGCCAAAGGAGTAGTCATCAAAGAACAAGGTGAAGTGATCAAGAAAGATAGCATTGAGAAGGTGATGAGCAAAGATAAAGGCAAATCAAAGCTAGTGGAATCTGATCAACCAATCAAAAAGAAAAAGTTGGTTGAGTCAGATGAAGCTTTGGCCAGGAAGATGCAAGCGGATATTGAAAAAGAAGAAAGGGTCCAAGTTGAGAAAGACGGGGAAATGGCTAACGCTTTGGCAGCTGAACTGAATGAAGCTTACCAACAAAGCCTGGCAACTGAAATGGCTCAAAAGAAAGCTGCAACTCTTAAGAAATCTGTGATGGTCAAGAAGGCTGCAAAGAAGAGACAACCCTCAAAGACTTATCTTGGATTCAAGAGAGAAACAAGATGATCACATTTCTCAAAGGTGTTGTAGGAGTCAGAAAGGAGATGTTCTCAACAATGCCATTTGAACAGATTAAAGAGTTGTATGATTCAGAAATGCTCAAGCTTCAAGGGAATGAAACTGCAAGGGTGGAGATGGAGAAGAGAATGAAAGAAAGCAATGATTTCATGATAGAAAAACCTTTTCCAGATGAGCAAGAAACACCACCAAAGAAAGAAGCAACTCTTGGTGAAAGTCTAAGGACTTTAAAAAGAACCAAGATGATGGAAAAGAGAAAGTCAATCAAGAAGCCTAGAATAGCTACAGAAGAAGCTGAGAAGGTTGCTGAAGAAGAAGAGGCACCTAAGTCATCTGAACAGAAAGAATCAGCAAGGTCTGATGATGTAAATCTATACATGGTAGTGATGGACAAAGTGCCTGAACCAATTTCAGCTGAACCTGTTGGTGTGAAGCCTCCTGAAGTCATCTTCTGGGATACACTGAAGGTGGATGGTAAAGAGTACATCAGGCTCAAGAGGAAGGATGAAAAGTATGAAGTACACAATACTTATGCAAAGATTGTAAGAACATGCTCCAGGTCAGATCTTGAAGAAATGTTTGAGATTGGAATAAAGTTGTATGCAGATCAACTGAAAGCTCCAGAGATTTCAATTACAAAATTAGTGATGGAGTATCTGTGTATGATGTTCAAGCCTGAAGAAGTGGAGCATGTCATCAGAAATGTGTTCAAAACTGTCAACAAGTGGACTCTATATGAAACTAGTGGGGTATATGCACTAACTATGGATTTAAATCACATAGAGTACTTCCTAGTGGATAGAGTGTACAATCACAGCAGACTGACGCTTCATGTAATGCTGAAGAAGACTCTAGGATGTGCTTCAAATTCAGAAATGGCTAAGTATCTGATCCAAAGAACTATAAATCAGAGTTTGGGGTTGGATGTAAATACAGGTGTATGAGCCATGAAGTTTTGGGAGCATCTTGAAGATTATTTGAAGAACTTGACTTCTCTTCCTAAAAGTCAAGTTAGGGGGAGATTGTTGGGAAATTCAGAATTTGACAAGTACAGTTAATACTGCTAGAAGAACTTGGTTACTACTTCTGAAGTTAATGCTGCTGAACAAGATTAATACTGCTAAGTCAAGGTTAATACTGCTAAAGGAGATTACTACTGCTAAGAAATTTTAATACTGCTAGTAGTTAGTACTGCTGAATGTTAATACTGCTCAAAGTATTAATACTGCTGAAGACTTAGTGCTGCTTATGAGATAATCAAGATTCGTGCAGATCAAGTCTGAAGAGTATGGAAAGCTGGAAGATAAAGATAGAAGATTATTTTGAAGATCTTTTATTATTTATAATTATCTTTTATCTTCAGTATATATAGAATAGTTTAGACTTGATAGAATGATAACTTTAGCATTTTAAGTTTTTGTTTTTGATAGAGAGAATCAACCTCAAGGTTTGTAATCCTAATTCTAGAGAAGTAGAATTCGTATTGGTGGGTTTGTTCATCAATATTGAGGTTGTGTGTTGAATCTTGTAACTTTATAATCATTCAATAAAGTTTGCAAGTTCTTATTCTGATTTACTGTGTTCCATTAATTATTGAATATCAAAGTGTTATTCCGCAAACTCCTTTGATATTGTTTCTGAGTGTTTATTCTTGTTTAGAATTAAGATCCTAACAAAATGCAACCCCTTTATCCATCACTTATTTTATTTTTCACTTTTGCAATTAAGAAAAAAAACTGAAAATAAAATGAGTGGTGGATAGACGGGTTGCACCATGTAAAGGGATTGCATAATAACCTATCCCTATATTTTTTTTTTGAAAGGCAAACATTTATTAACCACCAAAAAGATTACAACACAACAAAAACCAAACAACCCCATAACAGTAGCAGGCCATGACCAATAGAAACAAGAATAGGTTATGCAATCGATCAAGCATAAAAAAACAACCACGACACCCAATATCGACACCAGCGTTAAGGGTCGTGTTTGCGAGAGACAAACTATCTAACCCCACCGTATTTCGCTTCTCTGTTACCACAGCCCGCAGCCACGATATATATATATATATATATATATATATATATATATATATATATATATATATTACTACCTTATAATGCATTTATATCAAAACTCTTAATTACTACCCATAAAGCATATGGTACAATCATTTTATGTATACATTAAAAAAAACTATGAATTTACAACTAAGAAAGCATGATGTACAACTTCTTAATACACTTCTACAAACATCACCCAAAACTGAAACTTTATATTTTCCTTTCTTCCTTCTAGCTTTCTTTTTCCCCCTTTTACAACTTTTCTCACCGAGTTTGGTATGTACGTGGTTCTCTTTTTTCCTCTGCAGGGTATTTCTTTGTCCTACTATTGTGATTTTCCACTCCTATGATAAGGAATTCAAAATTCAAACTTGAGGCTGCATAGTAAATATCCATTTTTATTCGTTCCCTAATTTCCAAATTCAATCTCCATCTCTCGCTCTCTCGTTCTCTTCATCTTAGGATTTTGGTCATCTTGGTCTTCGATTTTCTCATTACATGAGAAGTGATTCGAGGTAATTTCATAGATTCTTCCCATCCTTCGTGCTCTTCAACTCTGTTTGCTCTTGATCTGTTTGATTGAAGGGTTTGCAACACTAACTGAGATCAGATTCAAAGAAGGGAAGAACTTTTTATTAAACAACTAGAGAAAAACAATTGAGAGGCCATTCATGTTGTTGATTTAGGGTCTGATTCAAATTTTATTGATCTCACCCCTCTCTATCTATGGCTCTCATCCCTCACTCTCCCCCTATCTTTCGATTTCAGAACCACAATAATTAAAGCTCTAGAAAATATCTTCTTTAAGGATCAAAGACTCCATTCATGTTGTTGATTAGGGTTTGATTCAAAAATATTTTGCTCCTCATTTCGTTTCTTGTTCCCCTGTAACATCCTAAAATTTAGAGTGAAATAAAAACTCAAAATTTCGGCAATATAACTTCTGTAAATAGGGAAACACGTCACCCTAAAATAGGGGATAATTAAACCTGTATAATAAGTGTAAAACAATTCCAACCCAAAAGTATCATCCCAAAACGGAGAATAGAGTATGGCATTTACAACCCAAATATAATGAAGAATAAAACGACAACCTAATAATCTAGATTTTGTTAACAAGATTAAAGTCGGGTGTCGCTATCCTTCCAAAAGGTATATCTTCCAAAATCAATGTATTGGACACTATATCTTCAAAAAGACCATTCACGACCCAAGGTCGTCCACTCAGTCCTGATGAACCCCTCCGCTAAGATGACCTGCCAAACATGACAACCAAAGAGCAAGTGTTAGGCTAAAGCCTAGTGAGAATAAATCAATAGAATTAGAAGTATTAAACCTCTTTGTTGTCGCACAATGAATAAAGTCATGAGCTAAGACGATCAATCAAATAAACCATTAGTGATTTAAAACATGGTACAAATAACACCAATCACATAGTGAGCTCAACTCCTCAAAGTCTATTACTCGAAAACATCAAGTCAACCCCTCTAGGTCTATTCTTGAGAGTTCCAAAATGGTAACTCTAGCACAAGGGAATTACACCTTACTGCCCATGGGACGTTGCCCGACCATATAAGTCCACACCTTACTTACCATGGCGACCTGATGCCTATTATGTGCCAAAGTAGTGAACTCAATGTCCAAAACGGGACATTGGAACACCGTGCCTATGAATCCATTACACTAAGACCAAAAGCCAAAACATACTAGCACATTCGATATTGATCATGTATGGAAGTAAATCATAAGTATAAGGTCACCAACATGAATTCTTGGTTTCCATCACCAAGGATACCTTACTAGTAAATCCCATTATCATTATTATACAAGCATATACATATCCCATTTAAAGGTCATGATTGAAATTAATTAACCCACTACTTGCATTTCTCCAAACCCTAACTTCCACTTTGGGTTCACCAAAATCCCATGGACTAAGGTTTGGCTATGAAGTAAGTAGAAGATATAGAAGGCCATAAACCTTGGTTTAAGGCACTTTTCTTTACATTCTTATTTAGGTGATAAAACCCTAACATTTCCAAAACTCATAGTTAGGTTAAAATGTTTAAATTCCAAATACACCATTAATAGTATGGGTGAAAACTAGATTATGTGAAACTTAACATTCATGAAAGAGTAAGGTAGAAAAACTCACCTTGGAGGGTTAGGTGCAAACCCTAGAAAATGATAACTTGAGAGGGAAGATGAAGTTGAACTTGGATTCCTTAATCACTTGGGTTCATAAATTCTCAACCAACCTATTACTTCCCTTTTTGTAGTGGAGCCATCGAGGATCGAATCGGCCGCGAAAACGGAAGGAGACCGGGGGAAATGGATTCCCGCGGTTTGGTGTGTGGCTTGGAAGTCGCGACACAAATCGTCCAAGTCGCTGGGTCGACATCAGAAGACACGCGCGGCTTACCACGCGACCTCAAGTCGCGGGCAAGCCCACGGGAGCGACCTGGAAGCTTAAAATCGATATTTTTGGGGGGTTTCTTCATTTGGTTGCATCTCTTTCATCCTAGGTCCGATTTGGGTGATTCTTGGACCTAGGGTTTCATTTTTGGAAGTTTTCCAAGTTGAGATAAAAGAGGATTGATGATCTTGGTTTGATTCAAGGTTTTGTGGTCAAGGTAAGCTCCTCATCACCTCAAACTACAAACTAGGTTTTGATACCTTTCATTCTCTCCCTTATATCCTTCAAATTTGGTGTATGTTGGTAGCTTTATGGTAAAGGAAACGTTGTGGGAATGTTGGATCTATCAACTAGAAAGGTCCCTTGAAGATCTCTAGTCTTCATCTAAGGAAGCTCAACATTTGGGGATAAAATCTAGATTTAGCCTAAATCTAGCAAGGTGAGTTCAAGTTGATTTGTGAAAATGGTGTACATGCCAAAATGTTGATTTTAAAATGTTTATATGGTTTTGCATGAAATTATCAACCGTTGAGTTATTTGGTGAGTTTCGGTTATTCGAAGTGTTTAACTTTATAAACTTTGCAAAACACGCGTATTTGGGATTTTGGGCATTTTGATAGATAAATCATATATTTTGGTATCTTAATGGTTTATTTCATGGAAGTATATTTTTTAGTATAAAAGTGTTTTATCGAGTGTTTTGGATAAATGTTTGGTGTTGTGTTATGGGACGTTTTAAAAGGATAAATGTTATAAACTCACTTGGAAAATGTTTTGTCCCAATTTAAACTATGTTGGAGTTATCTCTAAATTTTAAAGCATGGGTTTGCATAAATGCGGGTTGTTTACGTTTGGTTTCATTTTATGATTTTCTTGCAATTGGTCTTTCGATTTTTGAGCCTATGGCTCGGTTTGGACCTCGTTGGGTCTTGGGGACAATTGTCCTGGTTTTGATAGCTCAATATAAAGTGTTTGGTCATGATTTGCATTTACTGCATCTTATTTGAGAATTACATGTTTTGAATGTGTTAGTTCATTCGTTTTGAGTCATGTAATGTTTTAGTTAGTGCAATGGATCCATAGGCACGGTGTTCTTATGTCTCGTTTTGGACAAGTTCACCACTTTGGCACGGAATAGGCATCGGGTCACCATGGTAAGTAAGGTGTGGATCTATATGATCGGACAGCGTCCCATGGGTAGTAAGGTGTAATTCCCTTATGCTAGAGTTCCCGTTTTGGAACTCTCAAGAATAGACCTAGAGGGGTTGACTTGATGTTTTCGAGCAATAGACTTAGAGGAGTTGAGCTCGGTATGTTTTATGGGTATAACCCATATGTTTTGGTTTCCTACATAGTTATGTGACCTACTTTTGTGTTCCGTCACATACTATGTAATCGGGTCTCCCCCGTCATCGAAAGGTGTTGTTTTGGTTATGGAGTTTTATAATCCATGTTTTCGGTGATGTTTTGGGTATGGCTTGTTATCCATGTTTTTGGGTTTTGCATATTGAACTTTATTCATGCTTTTGGAATATTTTGAATGAGAGAGTTTATCCACGTTTTCAGTATTTGATTATTAAAGTGTCAGTTATGTATTACGCGAGTTTTTGGGTTTTGGATTTACATTCGAAGAGGCGTTTTGTTTTGTGATTTTAACCGCGAAGAGGGTGAATGTTGAAAAAGAGATTGTTTCCCGATTTAACGTATTTCATTTTGGAAATCACGATTTAAATAACGTTCTTAAAGTTATTGTTTTATATATATCTAATGAAAACTCTTGAGCTCACTAGGCGTTAAGCTTAACCTTTTTATTTGTCGGCATGTGCATTAGGTTCTAATTGGGGTTTGGTTATAGCGGTGCTATGAAGAGATGAGCACTAGATTTACATGAGAGTGGGTAGTTTGGTGAAGTTTTTCGCAGTTGGAGATATTAATTGTTATTGGGTTTTAGTAACATCTGTACCTATTTTAAATCGTGTATAAAGATTGAAATGTGTTTATTGAAGTTAAACCTTAATTTGTCGTTGTAGATGATTCAGTTATCGATGTATTTAGAAAATTTTAAATTATTTGTTATTTCTAGATTTGAGGGTGTTACATCGTTTCCCTCACTTACCGGGTAAGATTCGTCTCTCTCACTTATTGAATTAGATTCGTGGTCGTTGCTATGACTATTACCGGGTAAGATTCTTGATACTTTTCATGCTTACCGGTAAGGTAAATGACACTTGGTAAGAGTTTGGTAAGCGACCCCTAACTCTATCTGATTTGGTTGTACCGGTGAATTAAACGGGTTCTAACAAAATATGTTTTATAGACACTATAACACATACTAGCAACCTAAAATTTTACAATCACGTTATGTTTTTTCTTGAACTAATGACGTCAAAGGCATGACCATAATTGTCGGGGGCTACGTACAAAGATTGGCAAAACTGATGGACCTACACAGAATGCTTCGTTTGTAATGATTTTGAGCTGGTTGAGATGCTAATCAGTGTAATAGATTGGTCCGTCAGCTTGATGTGAAGGATGAAAATTTTGTATTGGTTGTTCTTCTGGCTCTGGTAAGCTTTAGGAACATCAACACATATGAGCCAGAAAAGTAAGTCGAGGTACTGAAGTATTAACTTGTGTGTGTTTTTTTATATCTTTTTGTGCCTTTCTATTACTTCAATCAGTCTCTTTATTTGTTCTTAATGTTGTATATGTGAATTGATTTAGAAAAGAATAAAAAAAATACTTCTTAAAAATGAATAATGTATAGAATACATGATAGAAGATTCACTCTCTTAGATTTTGAACCTAGATCATTTATTTTGCAAAAGCGTCCTTCATCGACTAAGTGGTCGTTTACTACATACTTGCACAAGTAAGTGCTTACAGGTATCACTTACCTTACGGTCCATACCTATTGAGCATGGGAACTACCTAGAATCTTACCCGGTAAGAGCCATAACAAGTACCGAGAGTCTTACCCTGTAAGGAAGGGAAATAACTCTTACCCGGTAAGCATTGACCGGGTTTAAGACGCTTACCAACAATCAATTTTGATGGTCGGGATGTTATACGATAAGGTAAGTATAGGTAGTATCCTTGCCGGTAAGCGCTTACCCGGTAATCATTTTGGTAACGACCCCTAAGACAATTACTTTTTAATGGAAAATGAATTTTTCAACTATCATATATGAAGATAAATGCATATTAATGAAACTGTCACATACTCAGTCAAATGACTACCATTCGTAGACTAAATTTAGTGGTAGTTAAAGCAATTTTTGTTAGTATTAAAGTGATCTAAAACGTTGTTTTTGGTGGGGTTTTGAACACTACTGTTGCTAAGAAGATTAATCAGAAAGTTTTTTGAATTTTAGCTGCAGAGATGAGATTATAAAGTGGTCTCTGATCACTTTTTGCTTGATGTTGAAGAGTGAAGATTTGCTTCTGCGTCTGAAAGTTTGGTTGCATTGTAAAGAAGAAATTTCAAAAGATTTATAAGTAATTTGTGACCAAAAATATTGTAAATTTACTACAAACTATAAGTGAAACTATTGGTACAAATTAGTTATATATATGTTTTTTATATTTGGTCGATTAAATGTATAAAGTATAATGTCAATATTAATCGAGATTGAAATCATTGCAATTTTATTTTGTCTAAGGCATAATCTCGAATTCTTTTGGTAAGTTGTTGCGCTAGTTTTATATTTTTGATTTATTACATCACGCCGCTTTGTGCGGGTAGACTGCTAGTGTGTGTGTATATATATATATATATATATATATATATACCAAGTTTCATTGGAAACTTTGGAAACCAAATTTCAGCCATTGATCTTTATAATCAATGGTACAGATTCATTTGAATTATATATGGTAATAAATTAATTAATTTATTAATAATAAATAAAAATAATAGATGAAAAGGGTAAATATGTCTTTTGATTTTGTGTCTCAAATATGGCAAGAAAGGTTTATTTTATTTAGATTATTTGAAACAAAAAAAAAAATTCCCAGACAATCTAAATTTTGTTATTTTTTTACTATGAAAACGAGGAGCATTTGTCTTTTCATCAAAAAAATTATTTTTCTTTTAAAATGTAAGAAAATATTTTTTTTTAATTTCATTTTATTATAAAATTTCCCACGCAATCTAATATTGTGATGAAACAGAATGAATTTGTGGATTACAGATTTCATTGGATTACAGATTTTATTGGATGATAGATTTCATCATGTTCATCGTGTTAGCATTATTGTTTCATAATGAAAATAGATTCATCAGGTTCATCGTGTTAGCATTATTGTTTCATAATAAAACATGATGAATTTGTGTCATTTTTGTTAACTTCCCATTTTTGTTTTATTACCTGTTCAGTTGCATATCCGTATATGAAAATAGATTCATCAGGTTTATCGTGTTAGCATTATTGTTTCATAATGAAAATAGATTCATCAGGTTCATCGTGTTAGCATTATTGTTTCATTATTACCATATATAAGCTAAATTTAAAATTAAATAATTTACCTAAATTAAATATCTCATTTTTAAATTTATCAATGATTATTATTACCATATATAAGCTAAATTAAAATTAAATAATTATTAATATAATAATAACAGTTACCATATATATTATGAAATAATGTAAAAGACAAAAATAATTTTTTTCAATTAAAAATAAAAAAAAGAAATTCACTGATTGGTTGATTTCGGTTTCCAAAGTTTCCAATGTAATACTGGTTTCCAATTGATCGCTCCCCTATATATATATATATATATATATATATATATATGCAATTTATTCACAACCCAAATTAACTTTAAGACTTATGGATTATAATTTATAATTGGATTATTGTAATTAGAGTTGTAAATGAACCGAACGTTCAGTGAACCGTTCGTGAACCGTTTGGCGGGAAGTTCGTTTATGTTCGTCCATTTAATAAATGAACGAACATGAACACATCTTTTTGTTCGTTTAGTTAAATGAACGAACATGAACAATGGTCTCGTTCGTTTATTTATGTTCGTTAATGTTCGTTCGTTTGCATTCGTTTATGTTTGTTTACGTTTGTTTATTATATAAATATATTTATATATTATGACATTAATATGTAAAATCATTAAGTAAATTGAACTTTTAAAAAAAAAATCATCGCTCATAAGTTTACAAAGTTTTTCATTTTGTTATGTTAGTTTTTAGGAATGGAATGATGAGTAATGGTGGTTGTTTTTTGTTCATTTATGTTCATTTAAATTTATTTATGTTTGTTCGTTTATGTCTGTTTAAGTCCATTTATGTTCGTTCGTTTATGTTCGTTTAGCATCTTAACGAACGAACATAAACGAACACGAACAAACACATTTTCTTAAAGAATGAACATGAACACAAAAAATTTCATTTTTTTAAGTGTATAATATTTATATACGGCAAAATGCAACAAATAAACTCATACACAGGTGAGGTTCGAACCTCTGACCTCCTAGGAAGTCAAAGGCTCTTTTATCGCTAGGACAAAGGCCCTTTGGTCTAAAAAAATTTCATTCGTTTACAGTTCGTGTTCGTTCGTTTGTTCGGTTAAGTTAAACGAACGAACACGCCCTAATTGTAATAACTAATAACTTTGTTGAGAATAATTTTAGTATTATTTATCATATTTCAATCGGCAAATTTATGTATATTACTAACCCGCCAACCCAACCCAACCCAACCCGCCATAACCCGCAAGAATTGGGTTGGGTTGGGTTGGGTTATATTTTTGAATGGGTTGGGTTGGGTTGAGATTTTCCAAGCCGCCATAATTGGGTTGGGTTGTAAAAACGTCCCAACCCGCCCAACCCAACTCGCGTACACCCCTAAATTGCGGCTTATAAGACAATTGATCTGGTGCATCTCGGTGCATCTCATCCTAATGTGCGTTCATTTCCCATCCATGGTCGATAACCACTTCTCACGCTTCTCACCGTTAACTCAACTTCTCACCGGATCCCAACCCTATAAACCAAAAGTGAAATAACAACCTATGTTATAAACTGTAGAAACTAGTTTATTGTTTCATTGATGAAACAATACATGTGAAAATCAACCAAAATCATCCAATGAGTTTGATTTTAAGCTATGATTCATATTGTTTTCTATGTTTTGTTCTTATATGTAGGTATAAATGTATGTTTTATATTAGTGTTGTTTTAATTATGTAACGACACATACATATTGATTTTTATAGTTTGTAACGTTTAGTTGAGTTATATTTGATTTGCCCCTATGACCCTATTATTCAATCAAAATAAAAACTTTAAAATGTTGATACCGTGACAATTGATGAAACATGTATAATGTATTGTTTTTCAATGTGACAATTATATTAGCCAATAAATTTTATATTGTAAATGAAAAGATAAATATGGGGTCAGTTGATGGTATCCCTGACTACACAGGTTCGAACCCCGTGGTGAGCATCCTGTGACATCCATGATCATGGGTCTGTCACTTAGTGGTACCCTTAATTGGGTTGGGTCGTGATCGATGGGGATTAGTCGGGTGGCACCCTTAAGTGGGAGCCCGAATACCCTAGGAACGTGGACGTGTGTGTTAACTTGTCGTTCAAAAAAAAAGATAAATATGAAACTAACACCTTAAATACGAGTCTAAAATAAAAGAAATACATATAAAACAATTAATTTCCCGTAATAAATTGGAGGGTGGAAGTGGGGCATGAGTATTAAAATATCTGTTTATCATTATTTAATAGGGAAAAGTTCAAAAAACCCAATAAACTATCTAATTTTGAATGATTAAGTCCCTTAACTAATTTTTTGAATGAAAAAACCATTAAACTTTTTCATTTTGAATGATTAAGTCCCTCAACTTTTTTTTCGAATGAAAAAACCATTAAACTTTCTAATTTTGAATGATTAAGTCCCTAAACATTTTTTTTGAATAAATACACCATCAAACTTCTAAAAATTGGTTACCTTTTTCTTAATGGTATCTGGAACTGACTATGAAAGTTTTAAATTAAAAACAAATCTAAATCAGTTTTATCGTTCTCAAATTCTATGTCATTAAAACCCCTCACAAATAATCGTATCGCTCTGTCTCACCATTCTCCGTTGCCAGAACGTTGTCCGTTCTCCATATCGTCTAACACGTTGTTGCCCTGGCATCGATCTCCCTCTTTTTAAACTATTTTTTATCTATCAAAAAAGGAAGAATCAAAAGATAACCGGTTACAGCTAGTTTTTTGAGTTAAAATGATGTAAGTAACCAATTTTTAAAAATTTCGATGATTTACTTTATTGAAAAAAAATGTTCAGGGACATACTCGTTCAAAATAGAAAAAATTAATGGTTTTTTTCATTCAAAATGAAAAAGTTTAATGGTTTTTTCATTCAAAAAATTAGTTCAGTGACTTAATCATTCAAAATGGAATAGTTTGTTGGGTTTTTATGAATTTTTCCAAACATGATAGCCACAAACTATTTGTTTTTTTCCCTACAAATGTAACTTTTTTGTTTTAAATGTTGTTCGGTGTTAGTAATAATTACCTAATTTGTTTTTTCTTTATACACTTTATTATTAAAAAAAAATTATTTTCAATACTATTAAATAATTGTATTAGACCATCCTCTATGATATCTTCTTAGAGCATCTCCAACGGTTTCTTCAAAATAGAGAAGTAAAAAATAAAAATCTTCAAAAAAAAATCACTTTCATCTTCGACGGATTCTCTATTTTGAAAATTACACAATTAATTATATTATTAAAATATTTAATACAACTTATAAAATGTTGTAGGATAAATGTGTCATCGTCTAAAGGATATGACAATAGAGATAAAGATAGAGATAGAGATAAGTATATCAGAGTTAGATTAGAACTGAAATATTTCATAGTTATCTACTTATAACTCATCCTTATTTAAAGGGATTTTGATTAATGAGAATTACAGATTCATTCTCTACATTCTATTGTTGTTCTATTCGTTTTTCCTTTAACATAAAATATTATTTCTCTCTCATAAACATTTAATGTAAAACAATTTCATTGGTAGAATGAATAAAAACCATTTCTCTTTTATATGCAATCATTTTTGGAGATATCTCCAAACTTGAAGAAGGTTTTGGAGAATCTGTTGGAGCAAAAAATTCTCAAAATTCCTATTTTGGAGAAGCTGTTGGAGATGCTCTTAGAATTTTCTTAATGACATGTAAGATTTCTTAATAAAACCACAAGGGTTGTGACGTACTAGTTAAGATCCTGGGGGATATGGTGGAATATCTCATCTGTCCAATGTTCGAATTCAATCGTACACAACAATTGTGGTCACTGAGGTTTAATCAGGACGTCTTACAGTCATAATTTGTCAAATGATTAGTCTAGGCATAGCTAGGACACCATTCCAAAAAAAAAAAGATTTTCTAATAAGAAATTATAGTGGTTATGAGTATAATTTTTTAATAGAACACTAGTTTTGGTAATTGCTAATACACATCAATATTTTTTTGCTAATGTGACACTGAAAAATATAAGATATTATATGGTATAATTTTTTAACAAGAAATTGTTTATGTCACATCATTTTTCTTAATATTTTGTGAAATATGTCTATAAAAAATGTATAAATAATTTATTAAATGAAAATTTTGTTATAGAAAAATACAAAATTGTGTGATCATCAATTAATATTAATATATTTTTTTTATTCTCCCACTTTTGATAAATAAAAAATAGATTTATGGGGCAACAATGTGGTAGGCGATGTGGCGAATGGACAAGATGGGACGATGGGGAGTAGCGAGGGTGAGTGATACCGTTGTTTACAAGGGGTTTGAATGGCATGATGTTTGGGAACGGTAAAACGGATTTAGGTGTCTTTTTACTTTAAAAGATTCCTAATCGGTTACAAGTTTTTTTTTTTTTTTGTTAAAAGAATGTAGGTGACCAATTTTTAAAAGTTCAATGGTTTATTTTATTGAAAAAAATGTTCAAACACTTAATCACTCAAAATAAGAAAGTTTAATGGGTTTTTCATTAAAAAAAATAGTTCAATGACTTAATCATTCAAAATGAGAAAGTTTAATGGTTTTTTTCATTCAAAAAAATAACTCAAAAACTTAATCATTCAAAATGGGATGGTCTAAACTTTTCCTTAGATTTTAACCCATAATTAACTTTGATGAAATGGTCACATTTATCTTTCGTCCCCATCTTTCTCCTGGTCGATTCTCAATCATCCTCTCATACTAGGGTTTTCTTCAACACTCTCTTAATATTATCCTGATTCGAGGTAATTACACGTTATTCTCTTATTTGTTCTTCAAGCAGGAATTGCTAACGAGAAGGTATTAGTTGCCAACACTTCTTTTCTCAGATTGGATCAACACTTGTGTTCTCAGATTGTATCTTTTTTCAGGAAGGGCCTAGAGCATTGTTGAAAACTTGACTTGATATATGTAAAAATTCAGAAGAGAAGAAATACATATGATATTTCAAAAGTTCATCGTCTATGTTTTCCTTCAGAATTTGAAAATTTATATTGAATAGAGTATCTTTTCTGCTATTTCGATTATATTTAATCGATTGTTTATTTCTTATTTGATCAAGCATCCTTAATGAGGAGATGAAGTTGACCACACCAATCTGAAAAAGTATTCCCCTATCTTGCAAAATAGGAAATATAAGTATTTGGAATTAGCCAGTGAAGTTTATTGGGCTTTTTAAATTGCGATTCAACATTTTTTTCTTTGTACCACTAAGTTAAGAAATGAACATGCTTTTTTGAGGGTTAGCAAAATTGTGTTGCTACTATAACACTCTAATTTACGGTTTCATAAACCATCAACAATAGAGTTTGCATTTTTTTTTGGTCGTCTTCTCCTTTCATTGTCCTCTCTTTGGTTCCATTTGAACAATTTTTGTGTGTGTTTAGTTTGTTTCTTATATTTCTGTTTTGCTACCTTTGCTTCTTAATTGATTGTTTTGCTACCATTGTTGTATTTTTAATGGTAGATTTTCATCCAGGTCTAATGCAGATGAGTTGTTCGATAAAATGCAAAAGAGAACAACCACCTGTATATTTATGTTTCTTACAATTTTTGATCTTTTTTTAGTCGGTCATCTATAATTAAAAGCATCTTTGCATCGTGCACTCTTGCTTGTTTCTTCTCCTGTTAGTATCTTAATTTTCTTTTACCTTAAACTAACAATTTAAATAGTTTTTCTCAACAGGAAAGTAGATAGTCATTTGTAGCCATGATGATCAATTATTGGTGAGTTATGGCTTCGTTTGCTTGTACTTTTGTAAATCCAAATTGACTGGTGGGTGTATTTGTCAATTTTGCCAACATTCCCAGGTTATTGCTAATCAAATTGGGACTATCGAACCATAAACATATTTTATTAAGTATATTGATTATCTTATCAATGGTTTAATAAAAAAGCTCACATTTTGTTTTGCTTTTGAAACAACAACAATGTTATTTTATCAATGTAAAAACACACTGGTTGTCGTGTGTTGATCTGTTTTGATAATTCAGTGTTGTTCATCAATGAAATAACACAAGTTGATCTGTTTTGATAATACAATGTTGTTTTGCCAATGAAACAACACTTGTAGTTGACCTATTTTAAGTACAATGTTGTTTCACTGGTAAAACATTAGCGATTCACGCATCTTGGACAACCGTGCTTGAGATATTATTGGTGAATACTCTCGTATACTAGTCGTCTCACAGGTTCTCATTAGCATCATCGGTTGATTTCAAATGGAAAAATATGAGTTTTTTTAGGAAACGATTGATAAGATAATTAATAAAATAATTAAGAAAGTTAAATATGTATGATTTATATTGATTCATAGAGTTTCTAACATATAAACAATGTTTATTTGATTTGCCTCCTAATTATATATACAATATTTTAATAATATAATTAATGTGATAATTGCTAAAGTAGTCGCCCTTAGAATTAGATGCATTTTTTATAAACTTTAATTTTAAATACTCTATTTTAGAAACAATTAGAACAATTGTTCAAGATGTCGAATAGTTCAGAATTTGGATTGGAAATCGATCGCCACAATGGGTGATAGTATACTTAATAAAATGTAAGTATCATAAGCATAAAATTGTGCATCTATGCTATTTGAACAAATGAAAATTTGAGTTACTTGTAGAACACAACCAAACCTTTATATAAATTTTATTATGAAGGTTCAGTTAGTTATTTTATGTGTGATGCAAATAGATCAAAGCTTCACAAGGAATAATTTGATCTTTATATAAATGGTATCTTCATAGGAAAAAAGCCAAACTTTTATAAGAAACAACCAAAACTTTATATAAACTTTACTATGAATGTTTTTTTTTTCATGTAAAGGCAATAGGTAGTAATTCTGAAGAGTTGTTAGAGAAACAAAATATAGCAATTTGAGTATTAAATTAAAGAGAATAAATGTTTGTTTTTTTAATATACAATTTCTTTAATTATTCTAAGTGGTGAAGCCATGAACATAAAGAAAAATAAAATAAAAGCAGAGTGACAATATGACGAATGATAAACAGGTAATCAATCCATAGAACCCAATTGAAAATTGAACACGCGTACAAACAGGTAGTCAACCCATGAACACAAACAAGTAATCAATATTCCATACTTTTTAATCAAAAACAGAAAATTGAACACAAACAGGTAACTGATATTTCATTATTTTCATACACGAACATGTAGTCAGTATTCCATAAGCATTGATATCGCTTGAATTTAGTGAAAAATGAGAATACTTAATACAATATTGAACATTAAAGAAAAAACCAAATATTTTAGGGATCGAGCCGTTTATTCACTTCTATGCTTCACACCCAATTTTGGTTCTTGATTCAATTACTGAAATCGCTTGAATTTCACTTGTAAAAAGAAATAAAACAAGTGGTTATGGATGTGAAATCGATAAAGAGTCTCTAAGATCACTGTGTTTATTCTTTGTTTTTGTTCCTAACAAAACCTCCATAACCAAGCTCATCTTTCTTCAAAGAATGATCATATTACGGAGACGAGCTTTCTTTGAAGGAGAAATTGTTAGATATCGGGGGAAAAATAGTCGATCAGTTGACCGGATTTCTTGAGAATCGTGTAACTCACTTTCCGAATTGGTATTTTGACCCTATGCCTGGGTTGCACGAAATCCAATATGGGATAAGACTCAAAACACTCACGTTTTTAGGCACAAAACCGAGAGCAAATTTGCTGGAGAGTATATATGATTGTTTAAAATCGTGAGTCTAAAACATAAGTATATACGGTATATATACTAGTCCCATTCGTAAAATAGGGAATAACGGAAAATGGCAATGATTGTAAATCACTATCAATTATAGTCGATTACAATCAATTTAGCTAAAAAATGGCAATGATTGTAAATCACTATCAATACAATCAATTTAGCTAAAATTAAAAGCAGAAAATAACTGACCATTAAATGTTCAGTAAATGCAGATTTAGTCCAAAATTAGACACCAAGAGCTTCTGGTCCAGAGACGCCCATCAGAGGCTCTGTCGTGCCAAAGAGGCTCAGAGGCTCTGATGTGCCTTAAGATGCTCTGACGTGCCAAAGAGGCTCAGAGGCTCTGTCGTGCCTTAAGAGGCTCTGTCGTGCCTTAAGAGGCTCTGTCGTGCCTTAAGAGGCTCTGTCGAGCCTTAAGAGGCTATGTCGTGCCAACGAGGCTCAGAGGCTCTGACGTGCCTTCAGAGGCTCTGCCATGCCTTCAGAGGCTCTTCCACTTGGATCACCGCTAGGGGCGTTGCCCCTTGACCCCCCGCCATTTCATCGTGTCCGGGATCAAACTCGTCTTATAACAAGTGTGCACTCCGCACCACCTAACTTGTATTAGATCATAGTTTGAAACCCATTAGTACTTGTGTTATAACCAATTACGCTTAAATGCCTGGTGACACTAAAATCACCAACAATCCTCCCCCATTTTAGTGTAACCCATGAAATAACACATTTAAATTAAACAAACCAAACTTGCACCTAAATGAAAATATCGAAACGATTGAATTTCCACATTAGTATTTTACACATTCCAAATATTCGAGAATCAAGGTGTCCCAAGGATTGAACCCATCAACTCATTTGAATACCTGAAGATAAAATACATACAAATTTCTTATATGTCCAGCAAATTAAAACTTGACACAATTATAAAGCCGTGTGTCCTAATCCTCTCATGATTGTATAAAGGCCAAGTCCCAACCTTTTGAAATGCGGCTACACTTCACAATCACATAGGTAATTTCTTTACTTCGTGTACCTGCAAATACACTTTATCAAAGGAATTATTAAGAAGATAAACTCCACCCTAACCACTGCAGGACTGAACACGTACCTGGGATGATTCAACTTGTGTTCCAATTTATAAGTGTGAGCTTTCCACATTGAATTCAACTTCTAATGTCATATTAGAAGGGAATTGGGTGTCTCACCTTTATAAGTTTATAAGGACTTTAATCCCATCCCAATCGCAGACTTGTGCACTAAGTCTCTTGTCAAACCTTTAGTTAAATGATCTGCCAAATTTTGTTGCGTTCTAATAAACTCAACGGAGATTACACCATTCATGATTAATTCTCTAATCATACTATGTCTAACACCCAGATGTCTAGACTTACCATTGTAAACTTGGCTATAAGCCTTAGCCAAAGTGGTCGCACTGTCACAATGGATTGAAATAGGTGCAATTGGCTTTGGCCACAATGGAATCTCATAAATTAAATTCCTTAGCCACTTCGCCTCTTTACCGGCGGCGGCTAGTGCAACAAACTCAGATTCCATTGTTGAGTTTGTAATACAAGTTTGCTTTTTAGATGCCCCAGAGATGGCACCTCCTCCAAGCAAAAATACCCAACCACTAGTTGAGGAATGATCCTCCATGTTGGATATCCAACTTGCATCCGAATAACCTTCTAAAACCGAAGGATGTCCTAAATAACTCAAACCATAATCCATGGTTCCCTTGAGATATTTGAATACTCTTTGAACCGCTTGCCAATGTTGAGTACTAGGATTACTAGTATATCGGCTCAATCGTCCCACGACATAAGCTATATCGGGCCTGGTGCTTGTCATGGCGTACATCAAGCTACCAATGGCCTTAGAGTATTCAAGTTGTGAAATATCCTTGCCCGTATTAGGCATTAATTTCACACTTGGATCCATGGGAGTGCTTACGGGAGAACACTCATGGTAATTAAACTTATTGAGAATTTTCTCAATATAATGTGATTGTGTCATAACAATCCCTTTGTTAACCCATTTAATCCTTATACCAAGGATTACATCAGCCTCTCCCATGTCTTTCATGGAAAATTTAGTTGACAACAATTTCTTAGTCTCATCTACATGATTTTGGTCAGTCCCAAAAATTAACATGTCATCTACATACAAGCAGATGATCACACCCGCACCAGTAACATCAAATCTACTATAAACACATTTGTCACATTGGTTTAAAGCAAAACCACATGACAAAATAACTTCATCAAACTTTTGATGCCATTGTTTTGGTGCTTGTTTCAGCCCGTACAAGGATTTTACAAGTTTACAGACCTTATGTTCGTTTCTGGGCATAACGAAACCTTCCGGTTGTTTCATGTAAACTTCCTCTTGAAGATCACCATTCAAGAAGGTTGTTTTAACATCCATTTGATGGATAATCATATTGTGTATTTCCGACAAGGCGATTAACAATCTAATAGTCGAAATACGTGCCACCGGAGCATACGTATCGAAATAGTCAATACCGAGTTTTTGCCGAAACCCTTAAATTACTAATCGAGCCTTGAATTTATTAATCGTCCCATCAACTTTCATCTTCTTTTTGAAGATCCATTTGCATCTAAGTGGTTTAGAACCTGGAGGCAAATCTGATAACACCCAAGTGTTATTCTCAAGAATTGATGATATTTCGTCATCAATTGCTTCCTTCCAAAAGGCGACATCTCGAGATTCCATCGCTTCTTTGAAAGTCTTTGGGTAATCCTCAATACTATAACAATAAGAGTATTGAAGCCCAAGCTCATCCCTTGAACCTTCCACCAAATACAGTTGGAATTCGGGACCGAAATTTTTGGCAATTCGACCTCTTTGGCTTCTACGGACCTGCTGTGTTTCTGGACTTGAAACACCATCCAAACTTTCTGGATTTTGCACTTTATTGGTGCTAGGAAACAGGTCCTTAGGCCTTTGCATTGATGAAAAATCGCATCTCATCAAAAATCGCATCACGCGACTCGATTACGGTGTTAATCGACACCGAATCATTAGGCTCGATAACGTAGAACCTATAAGCCTTGGAATTTTTTGCATATCCAATGAATATACAATCAATCCCACGTTCACCCAAAGTTTTCCTTTTGGGTTCGGGTAGTTTTACAACAGCCCGACAACCCCAAATTCGAAAATAATTCAAATTCGGAGTTTTCTTGAACCAAAGTTCATATGGGGTTCTTTTGTTTCTTTTATTTGGAACTCTATTCAAAACATAACAGGCCGTTAACATGGACTCTCCCCAAAATCCCTCACTCAATCCCGAGTAAGAAAGCATCGAGTTTACCATTTCCTTTAAAACTCGATTTTTACGTTCGGAAACCCCGTTTTGTTGAGGTGTGTATGGTGTCGTTGTCTCATGGACGATACCAACTGATTGAAAATATTGGGGATCCATATATTCCCCTCCACGATCAGTTCTAAGACATTTAATCGAATTACCCAATTGTAGTTCGACTTCGGTTTTGTAAATTTTAAACTTTTCTAAGGCTTCATCTTTTGCATGCAAAAGATATACATAACAAAACCGAGTATTGTCGTCAATAAAAGTGACAACATACTTCTTATTTCCCAAGGAAGGAGTGGAGTGGAAATCACACAGATCACTGTGTACAAGCTCCAAAACATTCGTATTACGTTTAACGTTCGGAAAAGGTTGTTTTGTAACTTTTGTGAGCATGCAAGTTTGGCACCTCTCCGCATTAATGTCAAAGGCTGGAATTAATCCATCTTTTGACATTTCATGCATCCTTCTAAAATTCACATGACCCAATCTAGCATGCCACAACATTGAATCAACAATTTTAGAAGAAGACGATGACGATATAAAAGCAGAATTTTCAGAACATAGAATTTTATTAACCACATTTAAGCGAAACATGCGATCACACAAATAACCAAAACCAATAAAACGACCACCTCGAAATAGGATAAACCTATTCGATTCAAATGCTTGTTTAAATCCAAGATTATCCAGACAACTACCACTCACTAAGTTCTTACGAATTCTAGGCACAAACAAAACATCAAACAATTTAACTTTATTTCCAGAAGAAAACTATAAATTAACTACTCCAACTCCACAAACTTGTGCACTCGACTTGTTTCCCATATTCAGCACCGGACCGTCTTCAACCGGTGTCAAATTCTCGAACCACCGACGATCCTTGCAAATATGGCTTGTTGCTCCCGAGTCGATCCACCATGCACAGTCATCATCCTGCACATAGAAAGACTCAGGTATGAGTGAAACATAATTCTGGATGGAATTATCAAAGTTAGTAAAAAACTGACCTCCTTTCACTTGATCGCGATCATTAGACCCCGATCCACTTCCACTCAAACCAACACCATTATTGTTCAACTTCACCCGGCAATCACGTTTGTGATGACCCACCTTGTTGCATCTCCAACACACCAAATCCTTTTTCTTTTTAACAGATTTGTTGGGTCCATCAAACTTACGTTTCTTGCCTTTTCCGTTGTTGTTGGAGTGGGCTTTCTTCTCCTCAACCATGTGAACAAAGGGTTGTCCATATTCAATTTTCCCCTTGGATTTGTCATTTTCTTACACCCGAAGAGATTCTTCGATGCGCAAATGACTCCCAAGTTGAACCAATGACAGTTCCTCTTTTTGATGTTTCAAGTTATGCTTAAAATCTTTCCAAGAAGGTGGTAGTTTGTCAATCACACTTGACACAGCAATAGATTCATCCATATGCATGTTGTGTAGTGTAAATTGACCCAAGATACGAAGGATTTCATTAAATTGTTCCATTACGGGCCTCGAGTCCACCATTTTATAACTGTTAAAATCGCTAACCAAGAACTTCTTACTAGAAGCATCTTCAGCGATGTATTTGGACTCGAGGGAATCCTATAATTCCTTCGCACTTGCCACGTTTTGGTAGATATCAAAAAGGGAATCACACATACCGTTTAAGATGTGTCCTCTGCAGATATAGTCATCATTCTCCCACTTGCTCCTTCTCCTTGTGTACTCCAGCGTCTCATCCTCCATCACTTCTGGAATGGGTGTACTCAGCACATACACTACCTTCAGAGCGGTCCGCAGAAAGTGCATCTTTTTCTGCCAACGTCTGAAGTCAGTGCTTTCAAACTTCTCCAACTTTCCAAACTTTGATGTCATCTCTTTCACATAATCGGCCATGATCGACATGTCGAGATACCAATTCGATTGTTAGATATTGGAGGAAAAGTATTCGATTAGTTGACCGGATTTCTTGAGAATCGTGTAAGTCACTTTCCGAATTGGTATTTTGACCCTATGCCTGGGTTGCACGAAATCCAATATGGGATAAGACTCAAGAACACTCACGTTTTAGGCACAAAACTGAGAGCAAATTTGCTGGAGAGTATATATGATTGTTTAAAATCGTGAGTCTAAAACATAAGTATATACGGTATATATACTAGTCCCATTCGTAAAATAGGAAATAACGGAAAATGGCAATGATTGTAAATCACTATCAATTATAGTCGATTAGCATCAATTTAGCTAAAAAATGGCAATGATTGTAAATCACTATCATTTCAATCAATTTAGCTAAAATTAAAGGCAGAAAATAACTGACCATTAAATGTTCAGTAAATGCAGATTTAGTCCAAAATTAGACACCAAGAGCTTCTGGTCCAAAGACGCCCATCGGAGGCTCTGTCGTGCCGAAGAGGCTCAGAGGCTCTGATGTGCCTTAAGATGCTCTGACGTGCCAAAGAGGCTCTGTCGTGCCTTAAGAGGCTCCGTCGAGCCTTAAGAGGCTCCGTCGAGCCTTAAGAGGCTCCGTCGAGCCTTAAGAGGCTCTGTCGTGCCAACGAGGCTCAGAGGCTCTGACGTGCCTTGAGAGGCTCTGCCATGCCTTCAGAGGCTCTGCCACTTGGATCACCGCTAGGGGCGTTGCCCCTTGACCCCCCGCCATTTCATCGTGTCCGGGATCAAACTCGTCTTATAACAAGTGTGTACTCCGCACCACCTAACTTGTAATATATCATAGTTTGAAACCCATTAGTACTCGTGTTATAACCAATTACACTTAAATGCCTGGTGACACTAAAATCACCAACAGAAATGACCTCTTGGTGTAGAGGTTAAAGAGTTAGAAGCAAAAATTTCCAAATTGATTTCCTTCAGGGTCATTGTAACACCCCTAAAACAGGAGTAAGTTTAAAATGAAAGGTAGGGCTGTAAACGAACTGAACGAACACAAACAGAGGCTTGTTCATGTTCGTTCTCTTAACTTAATCGAACAAACACGAACATTAAACAAACAAAATTTTAGGTGTACGTGTTCGTTCATTTAAGAAACGGATGTGTTCGTGTTCGTTCATGTTCATTTGTTTAGGTGCTAAACGAACTGATAATCGAACATAAGTGAACGGACGTAAACGAACAACCTTAAACAAACATGAACGAACAGACATAAACGAACAACCTTAACGAACATAAACGAACGAATAAAAATAAACACAAACAACGACCAATTAACATCGTTTCAACAAAAAAACCCAATTATCTATTACACACCAATTATCCAAAGTTTAAAAGGAAATACGACCACCATTCATCAATTAACATCGTTTGAACAAAAAAAAACAATTCACCATGATTCTTCTAGCTTCATGTTCGTGGAAAACAAATCTTCAAGATTTCAATCCTCATGGAAGATCAACATATATCATATCATCATTTTCCTATAACAAAAAAAATAAAATAATTATTTGTTATTGTAACTTGTAAGAAACAAGTATTGGAATTGGAAATAATAAGAAGCTCACCTTGTTTTTCTTCTTGTGTAGTCCATAATGATGACATACCAATCAGCTCCGCAAATGAGCATATCTACCATCTTCGTTCCTAAAGAAGAACGATGGGGATCAATAACTCTCCCACCAACACTAAAAGCTTATTCTGAAGCAATGATAGTGATCGGAATTGCCAAAACATCAGTAGCCATTTTAGACAAAATTCTAAACTTCAGATTTTTCTCTTTCCACCACTCCAAGGCATCAAAAAATACACCTGGCTCACCAAGGTACACTCCTTCTTCCAAATAAATGTCTAATTATGACTTTACACTTACAAAAGTATCAACACTTCTAATATGTTGATCATACTTTGCAGTGCCACTTTTGATACCCTTACCAACTCTAGAACTTAGATTGGTAGAACCACTCTTACCTCCATTTTCGTTATTGTCAAGTCCAACACTAGATGAAACTACATTAGTCGCTTTTGTTGTTCAACATACTCTTCAAACATTTTAGTAAGAGTGTCATGAACAATTTTCATTTGTTTAGGAGCCTCATCCATCGAATATATGGCATTAAAAGATAACTCAAGTAGTTTCATCTTGTACCTAGGATCCAAAACAACACCAATGGAAATCAACAAATTACAAGTACCCCAATACTTGTCAAATTTCTTTTTCATCTTAAGAGCCATATCTCTCATGTATTTGCTCTCATCTAAAGTCAAATCATCTAATGCTTCTTTTATCCCATACAACTCACTAAGAAATAAATTAGACGTAGGATACTCGGAGCCTATAAGGAAAAAAAAAGTAAATAAATAATGTATGAGAACTAGGTGATTAGATTATTAAAAATGATTTATAATAAAAACCATAAAAGAGAATCTATAATACCTGAAATCATTTTTGTGACCTCGTGGAAAATCCCCAAGAAGGAGCAAATACCATCAAACTTTTCCCAATCTTCCGCAGTCGGCAAATTCTTGTATGTTGATTCTCGTTCGACATAATTCACAAACACTTCTTTAAACTCCAAGGCTGTAGACAACATAGCATATGTAGCATTCCATCGAGTACTAACATCTAAAATCAAATTTTCTTTGACAAAGATAATTGCTTGGAAAGTTCACTAAATGTATGCAATCGACCCGGGGAGGCATTCACGTGCTTCACACTCTCACAAACATTGTGAATAATGTATTTTATTTCCGACAAACCATCTTGAACCAACAAGTTAAGAATGTGTGCACAACACCTCACATGAAATAACTTTCCACCAACAACTAGTTGTTTTTGAAGATTCAAATTTTCCAACAACTTAGTTGTAGCATTGTCAACCGTCAAAGTAGCAACCTTCGTCTCAATATTCCACTCTTTTAAACACTTGAAGAAGGAATCATAGATACATAATCCAGAATAAGGTGGTGGCACATCAACAAAACTCAGTATACATTTGTTAAGCTTGAAATCAAAATCTACAAAGTGGCAAGTAACTACCATATAATGAATATTATGACCTGATATCCACATATCAGTTGTTATACTCACACGATTGACAGCACTTAACATTTTCTTAATCCTTTTCTTCCCAATCTCATAACTAGCAATACAATCTTGCCTAGTTGATGCACGTGAAATCTTGTTAAATTTGGGGTTAGCTTCTTTCGTAACCACATTAAACAATTCATACTCAACAAAATTAAATGGCAACTCATGAACCATAATCATGTGAGAAATAATCTCTCTAATCCTACTATTGTCAAACTTCCAGTTTTGGACCATAGAAGAATTTGATTTCCCAAGCACAACATTTAACTTTAACTGACCTGAATGAACGATGTTGATTGCTCTTAACTTTGGGCAATAACTAATATGCCTATGCAATGGTGTAGTGGTTCCATCTTTAAGCTTCTTTATATTCTTCTTACAGTGGATGCACTCACACACTTCAGTTCCATCAGCCAACTTTACCAAACGAAAATGATCCCAAACTCCCGAAGTCTTCTTTCTTTTCCTTTTAGCATATGGAGTAGATTTGTCGTTGTTGACTACATTGTCCTCTTCTGTACCGGTAACAGCGGTATAACTTCTTCTCCTTAATCCGATTCAATAACCACCACTTCCGGATTATTTTCCATTCTTGATGTGTTTGCACTTGATTCAACTTCAGTCGATTCAAATTCTTGAGGCGTTTGTAGTTGATCTAAATAATGATCGTCAAGAAAGAAATATGTTCCACTACAAGAGCCATCTGACATCTAAAATGTAAAACAAGTGTTAAACAATTAGTTTTTTTTTCATAAAGTCAATACTCAAGAAATGTCTAAGTAAATATAACGTTCTAATTTAACAACTAAAATATAGCATAGTAACTAAAATATAATGTTTTTCCCAGATTGCTTTCTACGTTGATGGCTCTATCATATGCTAGCCTTAGTACAAGAGAGATAATGAGATTAATTAGTATAAGATGCAGGTTGTAATGTGTATTTGTTGGGTGATTTCAGTATAACTATTAACAGTAACAAAAGAGATAATGATATTAACTATTAACTGGTGGAGGAACAAATAACATGTAAGATTTTTTTTTGGGAAAGGGTATCCTGGGCCTTTGGCCCAGACTAATCCCTTGGCAAAGAAACCGACTGCGAAAGCATGCAGCCCTGAGGTTAAACCCAGTGGCCACAAAGTTGCGAATGCAGGGAATCGAACCCAGGTTGAGCGATATGAACTCCCCAGGTGATTACCGCTACACCACAAGCCTTGTGGTTTAAAGTAGTAGTCCCAAGAAATTAAAAAGAAGTAAAGTAGTAGTCCCAATAAATTAATATGAACAATTAAACTATTAAGTACACACATATGTGAAATGCAATGCAAGAATGTAGATCAAAATGTAAAACAAGAGACCAAGAGTGAAGGCATGCTCTGGACCTTCGGCGGTGGTTTCAAAATGTAAAACAAGAATGTGGACCATTATTAATCCAATAAGAAGAATGAGATAATGAGATTAACAATTACCATCACCAGTTCAACACACTATTGTTCGACAGATTAAGCTGAGAGTTGTATATATACACACATAGATACATAGATGTGATAAAGCAGTTAAACAATAAAAGAATAGAACGAGCAGACAAGATACGCTAGGAAAACAATCGATCAAGACAGATGTTATAAAGAAGTAGAACAATCAAAGAATCAAACCTAGATGAGAGCGACGATTTAGGGTTTCCTTCCTCTTGCTTCAGTGTTAACTGTTCAGTGTTCACGCAGTCGCCTTCGTACTTCGTTTGAGAGTGAGACGGTGAAAGTGAAACCCAAATTTGGGGAAGATTTCTAATGTTGGGTTGAAAACAAAATAAGAAAAGAAATTATAGTAGACTAAGGCCCATGTAATTCATTCTCAAAAATTATAAGGGCCCAAACTAAATGATCTTCAAAATCTAATAAATAAAAGATTATATATATATATATATAAATGTTAAACTATAAAATATAAACGAACGTAAACAAACATAAACGAACGAACGTAAATGAACATAAATGAACGACATTCACGAACGTAAATGAATGAACGAGACATTTGTTCATGTTCGTTCGTTTAATTAACTTGTTCATGTTCGTTCATTTATTAAATAAACGAACATAAACGAACTTCCCGCTGAACGGTTCACGAACAGTTTGCCGAACGTTCGGTTCGTTTACAGGCCTACTGAAAGGTTGACACATAAAATATCTGAGTAAATAGAAATCACCCAAGAAGGGGAAATAGTAACGTTTACAACCTAAATAATAAAACGATATTTAACAACCTACTAATCTAAACTATTTTAAGCTTAGATTAAGGATGGGTTTTACTATCATCTTCAAAAGAATCCGGTCAATATGTATATAACACCAATTTGACCAAAAACCATCAATCCCGGAAAGTGCCCCTATCGACATCCATCACATTGCTCAAGACTTCAGAGCCCCACCGCTAAGAGGACTTGATATACATGTCATTTGAGAAAAAGTGTTAGGTTTGATGTCTAATGAGAACAAACATTCATAATGGATGTAATAATTCAACATGGTAGAAGTTTATAAGCTTGATATATAACTTAGTTTTCACATAATCCACACAAAGACCATAAGGTTCAAAATTCATATTACGATAATGGGGGAGACCCAATTTCCATGGGTAGTGGGGGAACACAAAAGTATACCACAATTCCACGTTATAGATATCACACAAAGGATCAATGGCCGACGAGTTCAAGCCGTGATGTATAATTCAAGGACCCCGATGATCTTAGTTATACTCATTCACTATAAATTATGTTTTTCGGCAAATGGCTAGTATCCGGCTACAAAATTTCGTACCAAGTTTCCCCCGATGACCCATGCCTATTTCTAGTTACAAGCGGGAAACTATCTCATTTTAAGTAAAACTGACTCCTATGCATATGAATCCATTACATATAGTCTAATGCATACTATTAATTTAAAGTAACTTACTATGATCAAACACATAGTCTTTTCCCATAACCAATATTAGCAATAAACCATTGAACTCAATATTTTATCGAAAAGACAATTGAAGATTTGAAGTTCCTTGACCCCAAGATCATATCAAAACCAACCAAATAAAACCAATATGGGTTCCATATGTTTTCAAAACCCCAAACATTTCATCCCTATGTACTAGTAGTCTTTTCCAAAATATGACCATTTTCCATGAAATACTTCCAAATGTGTAGGAATCAAATATGAACACAGATCATGATATTCAAGTCCCCGAAATAATATATATGTACTTAAAACACATCATCATACCACATATATGAAAATCCATCATTTCTTAGTAAAAAGGGTAAAACTCCAAGATCTCCTAAAGTACTCAAAGTATGTCAAAATTTATCAAAATAGTAAGTGTAAATAAAAGATGTTTAAGAGACCAAAAACAATGTTTTGACATGTATAAAAGTTTTAGAAAGAGTTATAATGCACTCACATTGCTTGGTTTTGGTAAAACCTAAAAACTAAGAAAACCCCTAGAAATTGAGTGAACACTTGGATCTCAAAGCTCCACACAGTCCACACTTGAATCCTTGATCTAAATGCTCTTTAATGTCTTCAACCACTGATAAATTAGTATTACGGACCTAGATTCGAAACCTTTAAGATTAATGGAGGAACAAAGTGGTAGGAATGACAAATGAATGAAGCAAGGAGCTGGAATCGAGCTCTTAATGCACTGGGCCCCGATGGCGATCCTACCATGCGATAGTGCCCAGTGGCACCGAGAAACCTTGGTTTATCCCAAGAAAATTACTTCTTTTTAATTTGAATATAAATCCAAATTTTAGTGAAAATAAAAATATCGGTGGTACCGTGACCTTGATCCTTTAGGCGATCCTGACAATTATAGTGTCATTTGGCGCAATCGACAGGCACTATCGCCAACATGTACCGAGGCCCTCTTCCCCTATGTGATTTTGACAAGCTATAGTTCCCTCTGGCACTATCGTCGGGCACTATAGCCGGACTAGTACGGAATGTTTTTTCTTTCCTTCTACTTTTAATCTATTTTAGCCCTTTTCTTTCCCAAAATATGAAACTCAAAATATTCCAAGTTAAAGACATTAATCCATGACTATTTAAATGATAAAACGATATAAAATTTAAGGATTTTGCTTACCAAAATTTCGGGTGTTACAGTCACATCATAATGGGGGAAGGAAAGGAAATGATCAAGGGTAAGGGAGAGGGGTAGGAAAAATTACAGCTTAACGAATATAACAAAAGGGGTAATTGGACTATCTGGATAAATTTGCCTGTCTGAAAGACAAAAGACCGATGGGTTTGAGGGAGACAAAGAGAGAGGGTTGGATTATTTCTGGGGCATTTCTGATATTAATTTGTTTGAGGTATCTTAATGGATACAAGTAAAGGGTCTTGATTTATTCCATATAACCATTTTGGCTTAATGGCTTAATGATTAAACCATAAAAAACTCCTCTAAAACTGAATAGATAAATCATCTAAACCATCATTCTCATTAAGCTGTAAGTAAACAACCCTTCGATATCGAACAACCTCCCAATGAGGAATTGGGGTCAGTAGGAATGGGAATGGGGCGGGGACCCCAATTCCCATCCCCGATCCCCAATCTGCGTTCCGTCCCATCCTCGTTCCCGTTAGGGAATATGATCACATCCCCATCCCCGTGTCCCCAATAGGAAACGGGGATCCCCGACGGGGAATCAATGGTTTCTTTTTCCCGGTTTATAAGATCTTTTAAATCAAATGTGTAAAACACCACACTTGATCCAAAATGGTCCATGTTTAAATCTCACATATTTCCAAACATTTGCTTTTATGGAGTATAAAATATTCATATGTTAACAAAATTACAACATCATAAGTAATTGTTTAATCAAACGCTTTTGGCTCTCCATGTGTTTTATCTAAAAAAAGAAAGACAAGTTAGAAAAAATGTATATACGAATAAATGTCAAAATACTCTTTTCAAATATAAAAGATACTGCTTCTGACATGTAGCTAAGTTGGCAAAGGGGCAGACTAATTTTGCCCAAATAGAATATAGGTCCCGGGTTCAATCTCGGAACCCCCTGCTAGCTCAACCGCTGAGTGAGCCAAAAAATGCCCCCTCACATTGGTGTCCTTGGAGGCGGGTTCCGTGTAGACCAATTGGGGTTGCCGGTAGACAATATTTTTGCTCAAATCTAAAATGTCCTAAATGTAATTCTTTATAAATAATAAATTTAATAACAAGTATGGAATATATTTATTAATAAATATAATATATTATATATACGGAGACGGGACAGTACGAGGATCACGTTACCTAACCCTGTCTCCATCCTCGGTTTTTAACATTGGGGATCCTCGTCCCCATCTCCGGTCCCCGATTTTGCAAGGAATCCCTGACACCATAAGCGGGTACGCCAGGTTCGACAGGTCTCGTTCCCATGCCTAGCTTCACAGACTTTCAGATTTTTCTCCCAAGTCACCTTTAGGGGTTGTTCGGTAGTGGTTTAATAGGCTATAAAATATGTATGGCTTATTCGTCTTTCCCTATCGCCTTCTTTTTGATAGTTCACTGTTTGCGGAAGCCGATGTCCCGAGGTTCGGTAAGCCATACAAGATTGTTCGGTTGTGGCTTAATAAAACAGATGGTGGCTTATTCGGTCAGTTGGTAAAAGTGTGTGGTTTGTATTCAACCCTCATTTTTCCTTTCTTAAGGGTTGTATGACAGTTGCTGAATGGTTTGGTGCAGAATGATTATGTGGTCATAATGATTAAGAGATTTTTATGATATAATGCAAAATGAAATATAGTTGTTTGGTAATTGTTCAGAATGAAATTAAGGTGTTGAATGGTTAGGGAGGCCGAAGATACAAAATCATTCAGAGGGTTTTGGAACCATTAAAAGACACACATTTTTTGCCAAACAAGATTCACCTCTTAGGGGGTGTTTGTTTCTTGGATTTTGAAGGAATTGGAAGGAATTTGAATGGATAATTCGTTTGGCCAAATTCCAAACCCTATGTTTAGTTTACATAATGAAAATGATTGAATCCTTTGAATTCCACAATTTAAAGAATTCATCATTCATTTGGCTTAAGTGAAAGAATTTAATTCCATCATTTTCCATTCCAATTCCTACCAACCAAACGTTTGGTCAAATTCTATTCCAATTTCTTCAATGGATTCCAATTCTTTCAATGGAATGAACCAAACACACCCTTACGGGGTGTTTGGTTCATGGATTTTGAAGGAGTTGGAATGAATAATTCATTTGACCAAATTCTAATTCATTTGTTTGATTCACATATTGATCATGATGAAATCATTTAAATTCCATTGAATTCCACAAATCAAGGAATTCATCATACCTTAGCTAAATTGAAAGAATATTCAATTCCTACCAACCAAACGTGTGACCAAATTTCATTCCAATTTCTTAAAAGTCAAATTCTTTTAATGGATTTCAATTCCATCAAATTCCATTCGGGCGAAATAATTCGCCCCTTAGGGGGCGTTTGGTTCGCAGATTCTGATGGAATCTAATGGAATTGGAATGTCCAATTCCTTTGACCAAATTCAATTCCCTTGTTTGGTTCATTCTTTTCTATGGAAGGAATGTGTGAATTCCACCAAATTCCACCAATGAAGGATTTGAACATTCCATCCTAAAACCCAAGGATTTCAATGGAATGAAATCTTATATTTTGATAATTCCAAATTTACCCTTTACTCCAAACTAAACCCTACTAATATTGATTATCAGCAAACACCAACTATCTCTCTCATCTCTATCTCCCCCTCTCTCCTCTCTCTGCTCTCGCTATCTCTCTCTCCTCTCTCTCTTCCCTCTCTCTCTCTCCTCTCCCTTTCTCTCTCTCACCTCTCCTCTCTCCTCCCTCTCTCCCCTCTCTCTCTCTCCTCTCTCTTTCTCTTCCCTCTCTCTCCTCTCTCTCTATCTCTCCTCCACTCTCTCTCCCTCTCCCTCTCTCTCCTTACTCTCTCGACATCATTCATGTGCTAAAATAATAAAAATAATTTTTGTTAAAAATTAAACTATTTAATGACTATTTTATTAAAGTAATTTTTGTTTAAAAAATTAAAATAATCAAAAAGGGTATTTTGGTCATTTACCAAAATTCCATTCCAATTCCGAAACTATAATCTGTGAACCAAACAGAAAAATTTCAATTCATTTAACAGATTCCATTCCAATTATGTCAACCAAACAGGTGGTCAAACCTGACAACATTCCATTCCAATTCCATCAAAGTCCAATTTCCTTTGACAGATTCAATTCCATCCAAAAACATTCTGGACCGTTAGTAATTCAAACATTCTTTCTATTTCTCGTAACAGGTGAGAAACAGGCCCTTGCCCTTACGATTCACGCTCACTCCACAAAATAGAAAACCCTCCATCGTGAAACTTCTCAGGCGTGCCTCCTTCTCCCTCCGGCGTTCATCCATCATCCCTCCGCCGCTCCTCTGGCGTTCATCCACTCCGTCGTTCATCCCTCCGTCGCTCCTCAGGTTTGCCTCCTTGTCTCTGCTCCCTGCTTAGAAAATCGAGAAGCAAAGAAAAGAAAGAGTAAAACATCGAATAGAAGAGAAGGGTTAGGGTTTATGTTTTGATAAAACTTCTGGATTTCTTTAGATTTCTTCCTTTTGCTTTTGATTTTCTGGTTCCTTTTATATTGTTGTGTTAAAGAGGAGAAGAAATCAAGCTTCTGTTTTGATAAAAAAAAATTGGTTCCTTTTATATTTGTTGTTTCTTTTTGTAGCTTGCAATTGGTTTTTCTGTTTTTTGATTTTTTACAAGATCTTGGATTAAACCTAATCATGATGGCCATTGTTGTCTGCATATGGGTAAAGGCAGAATCACCGTTGAAGAAAGAACAAGTAAGGGTAAAATTGTACTTAATTTACATCATTTATTCAGCACAACAACCAACCGAACAATTATTTAGCCAAATCCGTACAGACAACTAAATCCCCACAATGAAACTGCAACCTAAATATAAAAGGTAAAAAAGAATTGTTATGTTTGAAAATGACTTTGATCAGTACGGATATATTCTTCACAAGGATCTAATTAGCAAAAGCTTTGAAAATGTCTTTATGTAGATTTTATGAAAAAAGAATGTAGCTCATGTGGAGTTTTATGAGATGCCTTCTGAAAACACTTTATTAGAATAGCAAGGTCGATGATTCAGAAGCTGTTGGATCATTTAATTTGGATTGAGGGGGTATATGGAGTAATTGTTTTTACTACGTGGGTGTTCATGTGAAGAAATTAAAGTACTCCCTTCATGCCAAAATAAGTGTCCACATTTTTATTTTAGTTTATCCCAATATAAGCGCCCACTTTCAAAAGTAAATACCTACTTTTTAATTTTACCCGTAATTATGAAATGGGGAAGTTAATTACTCCTTCTATTAACTATGGGCAAAAATGTCCTTTGGTTAACTACAAGTATAATAATTGCACATGTCTAAACACTGTGTGCCTTCTTCATTATGGACATTTAGTTTAGGACGGAGGGAGTATTAGATAGAGGTTGGTATGGTATTCATGAAAATTATCTTGTGTATATGTGCAGAAGAAGCAGCCATTCACCTTCATTCAATTGGTTGGCTATTAATCTGCCTCAAGTTTACACAATTAATAGTCAGCCATGGCTGATTTTTTAACTTCTACTCACCGATCCAAGTGGATCTTTGTTCCCCAAGATTTGGTATGTAACTTCTTGCTATCAGTCCTTCATTGTAGTTGTTCAACATATATTTCAATTTTTTTCCTTGGGGTATAGGCTGTTCTAAGTAATTTCATACATGTTCAAGTTATTTGAAAGTGCTTTCTACTAATTCTTATTTCTGTGAATACTTTTGTCTAGAAAGAGAAATACAAGGCTGCTAATCATAGAGCAAAACAGATGCTGGAAAAGGTATGCAAGAACTTTGACTTCCTTGTGTTCTTTTTGTTTATTATTTTGAGAGTTTTTGTTACTTCAGTCTCAATAATTCATTTGCTTATCATATGGAAGAACGGATACTTTCAATGGAAAATATTAAAGTTGTATCAGCAAAGGTATTAGTTCTTTGAAAGACAAAATGAAAGAGGTAGATAGAAAATGGAAATGGTAACAATAAAAAGGTATTATGATAAGGAAATAGGTTGAGAATATGCACAAAATTTTCGAATCCAGGACTTTTTGTAGCGTTTCAAAGGCTTTAGGACCAAGGATGGATAGCTAGTACAAGTTATTGTGATAAGGAAGGAAATAGGTTGAGAATCTATCACAAATTCCTCGAATCCAGGACTTTAGCAACTGATTGCATGTACGTGTTTGTAGTGTTTCAATGGCTTTGGGTCCAAGGACGGATAAGTAGTACAAGTTATTGTGTTAAGAAAGATTGGTGAGCTCTCTGTTTTTTGGTCTCTTTCAGCCTTGAGTGTGCTTTGCTTGAGCTCCATCCAACATTTGGGTACTCTGGATTCAGTAAACATACTGTTGAGTTTTTTCTATTTTCTTCATTATACCCCTTAAGCCTTTACATTTTCTTTTGTGATCCGGAAGGATAAATTACAACTGCAGTTTATAATTTCAGTATAAACATTAAACTTTGACAAGTACTATGAAAAATAACCAATACATGCATGATGCATACAAACAGGATCTATCAATTTTTAATCAGAATCACACTGCAGTTAGCGTGGCAAAGAAAAAAAAAGGTTTGATTGAACATTTTGTACCTTTATAGCACCTCAAGCATAATTCTTGTCTTGTCTTCATGGTGACTTTCTCTACGATCATCTGGTAAACAGGGTATTGGAAGGTGAGTGATGCTAAGAGGTAGGGGTTAAATAAATCTTGGTGGACCTGTACACCAGACCATACGAACCAAGACTACTAATTGTCCCGGAAGCTGACACATCTATTTACTCTTATAAAAAAGTTCATCTCTTAACTAGTTTTTAAAATATAAAAATGTTGCGGGTTTATATTTGACTTTCACATCCGAAAGACTGAAACTGTTGCCTTGGTGTTGTTTTCTCATTATTTTGAAAAGCACAATGTCTAACATGAAAAAAAGTTCATCTCTTAACTAGTTTTTAAACTTTAAAAATGTTGCGGGTTTATATTTGACTTTCACATCCGAAAGACTGAAACTGTTGGCTTGGTGTTGTTTTCTCATTATTTTGAAAAGCACAATGTCTAACATGAAAAAAAGTTCATCTCTTAACTAGTTTTTAAACTTTAAAAATGTTGCGGGTTTATATTTGACTTTCACATCCGAAAGACTGAAACTGTCTTGGTGTTGTTTTCTCATTATTTTGAAAAGCACAATGTCTAACATGATGATTCAACGAAGGCTACTTGTTACTGGTTCTATGTACTGGGTCATATATTTGGTACGGCATGAATAATTGTTTTTCTCTGACCGATCATCTGATCTTTGTGTAGTATGGAGCAACAAGGGTGGATGTTGATCTTGATGGCTCCTTGGCATATCCGGAGCTTCAAAGTGATGTGAAGGACAATGGTATTTAAGAACAAGTCTTGGCTTCATAAAGTTCACTCTGCTTTTGTAGTTCTATTTAGCAAGGTTACATGAGCAGACTGTCTTTCATTAGCTGATTACTCTTCACTTTGAATTTCAATTAGCCGAGAAGCATTCTCGTTCAAAACCACTTAAGATAGACGAGGAACAACTTTTGCGTGCATTTTACGAGTTCAAAATTCAAGATGTATGTGATGCCTTCAAATTCCCTCGAAAAATACAGGTACTCAAATCATAAATGGAAATGCAGAGTATGTTTTCCCTTCTTCGGTTACCATTCTGAAACTTTTTTTTTTATGGTTTGCAGGCAACAGCGCTCATATATTTCAAAAGGTTCTATCTGCAATGGTCGGTGATGGAACATCATCCAAAAGACATCATGTAAAGTTGATATAACCTACTTTGCAAATTTTTTCTTAAGAAGGAAAGCTTACATTTTTCCCATTTTTATTATTTTCCCGTTTTTCTATTTGTTCTCTTATTGGCATAGAAGGTTGTGTGGGTGTTAGGGGTTGAGGTCGAATCAGTTGCGTCTTTCTTAATGCTGATGTAGTTTTATGTAACTTATTGGTTGATAACAATTTCTTTTTAACGCACTTTAGGCTTCCACAATTCTGATTTAACAGGTTTCCATGAACAGGTTGACTTGCATATATACGGCCTGTAAAGCAGAAGAAAATCATGTATCAGCTGAAGAGCTTGGTAAGGGGATTGATCAGGATCATCAAGTGATTCTCAACAATGAGATGGTTGTTCTTCAGGCATGAAGTGACCCACATGACTTTCTTTTCAGTTGTACTTTTTGTGGCTTTCCTGTTTTTTCGAACATCGGTTTATTTCTTTTGCAGTCTCTTGGATTTGATCTTATTGTTTATTCACCCTACCGCTCGATTGATGGTTTTATAGATGATATGGAGGTTGGTTTTCCCTTTTCTCTTCATCATTCCCCTGCTAACTTCTTGAGATTGTTTTGTCCAAACCCTCCACTTCTCTAAACTTCTGCTAGGTTCTATTTGTATTTTTTTTATACTTCTTACTACTCGATAAGTTCACCACATATCATTTTATTATGCTAATGGTTTGCACTTGCTGATGTCTTACTAGGATTTTATCTATTCCAACAATGGTCAACTTCAACATCTGAAGGTTCTATTTACCTCTATTCTCCATTGTGCTGAAATATGTTTCATTTTTGTCTTATCAGCTTATAAATGTGTTTTGAATTGATGCTTTTCGTTATTCAAAGTGTTTTCCATGTCATCGTGAAAAAGGAGTGTGTTACGTTTTTCTCTTTTGAAGATCGTTTTTCCCTTAAAATCCTGCAAATATTTTGTGTTTGCTATAGGATTTACATGAGACAGCGAAGATGGTAGCAGATAAGACAATGCGTACGGAGGCACCTCTTTTGTTTTCTCCTGGGCAGGTATTCATATGTCAGTCTTATTACATAGCTTTGTCGAAACTTTTTATTTCTCGTTTTCCATGCTTGGACAGTTGAGAAGGAAGAAATTGAAGTCGGTTGAAAGAGAATACAATTACTTTTTTTTATATGTTATACTGAATTCGTTAAGCACAATTGTTCTTGTTTGTTTCTCTTAATTTGTTTGAGATCCATTATGTCAAAGAAAACCAAGGGTCCGATAACTTCAATCTCTAATTACTAGGAAACAAATTAGGGTTATAGCCAAATTAGTATGTTATTATTGAGGATGTTATGAATGTCTATTACAACGGTGAGCAGGGACTATAGTGCTGAAATGAACTAGCATTCATCTTCACTAATAAGCCCAGTGTAACTCTAGTAAGCATGAGCCTACTATAGTTCGATTTTGGAGCATGCATATGCGCAACTTGCCAAACAAAATAGGCATCGACACGTTAGAGAAACCAATCTTATAAACTTGAAGAATATCCTCCCATCCTCGTATTCATGTCGTATGGAAAATTCGAGTGTGAAAAACAGTCTCCTTTCCATTAGTGCCAACCAAGGAAACAAATGATAAACATAATCTAGAGCAAGATGAAAAAGTAGCGGCACGAAAACAAACAGAAGCCAAGTATGAAACTAGATATTAGAGCAAAGCCAGTCGAGCAAAACAAACCTCACTAGGCGCTAGTAAATCGTTTGACCACATTCATGTGGTAAATCGTGTATGATTGTTGGATATAACAAATGGGTTTGTCTGTATTGTTTATAGGTACTTTCATAAACTGGTTCGTCAAAATAAACAAATCTGGAAATCCCAAGGAATACGGTAAAACACGTAAACATTTCCAAACTTCCAATCAAATTTGAACAAGAAGAAAAAAACAAAAAATGTGGACAATATATCTCGAGATATCTTTTATCTTGTTTGAATTACTGTATGGTGAGGAAGAGAAGTATAAACTGGGCGACGAAAAAGAGAAAAGAAGTGTAAAATAGGGAAGACAAAATGTAGATGCTTCGATATATTTTATGTTCTTTTCATTGACTAAAATTGGACCTAATTTGAACTTCACAAGATGCCCATCTGTAATAAATAATAACAATAACATACCTATCGATACTACCCCTCACAAACCACGTACCGCAAACTATGCATACCATATACTGGTATGTATACTGTGGATCAATGCGTATCCTAGATCAGGTAACTCTGGTTCTAAGTCTTAGAAATGGTACCAATGTCTTGGACCTAGCCTTATGCTAGCAAGTCCAATTATAAGTCTGAGTATAAGCATACCATCTAACAGTACAAAACAAAACTGGTGAAAAGTATTATGACATATAATGAGAAAAATATCAATTAGTTTCTTCTCTATGCCATATCTCAGCTTCTCTGACTTGTTTTTGGTGATATGGTTAGCTGGCATTGGCTGCTCTGCGTAGATCAAACGAGGAGCATCAAGTGGTTGACTTCGAAAGGTTTAATTTGTTTCCAGAAGTATTTATTAGCAGTATGTCTCCAGACTCCAATTTATATCTAATGTACATATTTAAATTGTGTTTCTATGCAGATACCTGAACAAGATCCTTTCTCGTCAACATCCAGCCCGGCCCGTTTCTGAGCTCACAATTTATCTGAACGCTATTGACCAGCTGGTAAACATAGATAGCCATGGTTTACGACACATGAAAAACTTTTATTGTAATCTTCAATTTGTTAATACTTCCTCCGTTCCAAAATTATTGTCCACATTTCTATTTTAGTTTTCTCAAAATACGTATCCACTTCTAAAAGTAAGTGCCAGTTTCCAATTCTACCCTTAATTATGAAATCCCTTAATTATGAAATGGAGAAATTCGTTACCCCCTCTGTTATTAAAGGTACGATTGCCATTTAGTTAATAAAAAATGTATTAATTACACAATTCTAAAACTGTGGAACTTTTTCATTGTGGAAATTTTGGTACGTAGGGAGTATCATTCGATAGAGAAAAACTGCAACTTGGGGCAGCAGTTCTTCATTTCAATGCATACAGATATTTCTAAACGAGTAATACGAAGCCGATTCCTGATGGTTTACTTCAACTTCTTGTTGGTTGATTTTATAGGTAAATAAACTTGTGACACCTACTGCTGCTGATATGAAACACATTGACCGGAAGCTGAAATATTGCCGGGATCCAGGCTCTCATGAAAAGTACTCTCTTTATGCTTGGTTTTTATTTTTATTAGATACTCCTATAATTGCAATGTTTGACTTGACAAACAGTCGTGTTTGACTTATGTTAAATATCTAACCATTCTTGCTTGTCAATTCAGGAGTAAGAAACGAAAGCATAGGTCAAAAGACTAATAACACCTTCAGCATAGCATAAGTTTTGGCTGTTTGGCTTGTTATTATTTGGATGCAATTTTGGGTGCAGAGAATGGTTATCGACTTTCTTTCCATTATATTTTTGTAAGTTGTCTCACGTTTAAAAATAAAGGTTGAATCTTTATGTATATAAGAATTACATTCTCATCATCAATTTTTCTTTGGTTCTTTTTTGTTTGCAGAAGTTACCGGCTACCTTTGGTGGAAAACTCGAGGAAGAGGGGTAGGCCCCCGATCTAACTTGTAACAGTATTCATATAACTACATTTTCTTAAGTTTTCCGAGGAATATGAGTGTCTTCGTTCGCCTGCTGACTATGTTATTACGCAGGTAAACAATAGGTTCGTAAAGAACTACCATATGTTTTTGCTTATTTTAATCACATGATAACGAGTTCGAAAAATATGCTTTGATGGTAGCAAGCTTATGATACATTTATCTTATTTGTTCATATTTCAGAAGAACGTTTCTGAAAGAGACTTGAAACCCTAGTGTTGGGTGAGTGACAACCATTTGGGGATATATAGTCAATTTGGTGTATGTAATATGAGTTATTATAAGATAAAGATTTCTTGGCCATCTTTTTTTTTCTCTCTCATTTGGGAATTGTTTTTTTTGACATATATTCTGTTATTGGTAAGGTTTTAACCCATGGTTCAAAAGACTATTGATATCCCACTTCTGAATTGTGATTTTTTTTACTGGTGCATTGGCCTATTTATATGGGCTTTGATTTCTGCTTTTGAAGAATGCCCATTTTTATATAGCCATTTGTGGTTTGCAATTCATTATTGTTTTCGTCCGTAAGGCTAATTTCTTCGATGGCTTACAATTAAGTATGAGGGACGAAAACAACAATGAATCTGAAACCACGGGGAAGAAAACAACTATGACTTGTAAAGCGTGAGGATGAAAATAGTAATTTTAAAAGCATTATTGTTTGAAAAAAATTGTAATAGCAAGTTAAGTGCATCTGGCAGACAATTCTCTTACATTTACAAACAATTTATAGTTATTATCTTCACCAATTAAACAGCATAACTTTCAAAATCTCATAGCTATTTTATATAAACAAAAAATTCGTAACAAACACAAGGTACATACTACAAAGTCCTACGGAAACCATAAAACCAAGCACAGTGGGGGTAAATAACAAACGAGTTTGAAGATGCAAAAGTTTCTCATTGAAAACTTTTATCAAACAGTTGGTGGTCAAGAAAAAAACGTGAACACAATGGGTAATAACAAATGACGATAAGATCAAAGTTGGGGGGGGGGGGGGGGTGATCAAAAATAAAGACGGAGAGATGTTGGAAAAAGATCTGGAGACTTAAAAAACCCCCCGAAGGAAATCATACCCAAACACAAATTATTGTTTCAAAATACCACGTAAATCGTTGTTTCAAACCTAGAATTAGACGAGTTCTTCACATACCTACAAGATGATAGGAGATACGAGAGCCAACAATAACAAGGATAAGAGAGATGGACCAGAAGAGAACAGTTGTGAGAGAACATCGAGAAGACGAGAGAAGCAAGGGCAATGTGGGAAAAGAACACTTCTGAAGGATATGGTAGTGTTAGACGTTAAGCAATTCAGAGGGTTTTGTAATCATTTAGAGCATATTAAGATTTTACCAAACAATCATAACCTTTGATCAGATACACTGATCAAATTGGTTAGCAATTTTTTGTTAGAGTAAACTATGATTTTCATCCATGTAGTTTATTAAAAACTATTGTTTTCTTCCTTATGTTTTCAAAATGATTGTTTTCGACCCTATTATTTGCAATTCATTGTTGTTTTCTTACATCATACTTACTTTATCGGTGGTTGTATGAGAGAACAACAATGAATTGAAATCACAAGGACAAAAAAAACAATGAATTGTAAACCACAAAGACGAAAACCATAATTTCAAAAGCACAAGGACGAAAATGGCTATTTTCAACAAACCACAAAAACAAAAAACAAAAGTTTATCCTCTTTTATATACTAGAGCTAGAATGCATAATGATCCATCCAACTAATCAAGCAATGCTAAAAAAACAAAAACCAGATAACACAAGACAATCGACTTTTCCTTCGACAATGGCGGTTTAAAAAAGCAAGCATCTGCATGGGATGTCGGAATCTTTAGAAACAAAAACTACAAAACCATGAAAAGAGTCCTAGAATCTCAGGCATTGCCAGTGGACTTGAAGTGACAATCGTCGATTGATGAGTAAACCAGCCCCTCGTCTACTAGACCATTAAGCGCCAACCTGTTAACAAAAACCAACCTTAATTGTCAAACACCAACTTCATGATTTTGCACAAGTGATTAGAAAGAGGATTTGTAAGTTACATTATCTTTTCCAATGGGATGCCCAGTTGTTTAACAAGCTCTTCTTGGTGTACCCCTGATTCCCTTGCTCTGAAACACAACATACTATCAATTTCAACATGTTGCTTCATTACAGGTCCAACTCCACCATTTAACCGTCTTTAAAATTAAAACAAACATACGCCAATAATTGATTGAAGAACTTACAAACTACCCGGCAGCTGCAAATAATCCAACACCATTTTATCAATACCCTTAAGTCCGTCAGCAACATACTGACCAGTGAACTAAGAATCACAAAACAGAGAAAATGCAGTAAGTAATGGGCCTGCCTTGAATGTTTTATTTAGTTTGCAGAAAATCTGTAAACCGTTCTCGTGAGCAATTTCAGTTTTTAATGCAGTTAAAACTAAAAACAGGGAATCTACCAGCTTACTTGATTTGATGGGGCAGTTTGGTATGATGGTGTATTAACAGCTGAAATTGGTATATGAGCTTGATTACTACTACTGGCTTGTAGCTTCTATCACAGGCAAACATTCTTCTCGTTATAAACACGCACACAAAGAGGTTTCAAGCATTCATCTTTGAATATCATGTGTGAAATGAAAAGAGATCAGAGTGAAGTTGCCTAATTTTACCGTTAACTTTGTGTTGTAAGAGTGGACATATATACATTCAACAAAGTGATGTGTGATCTCATCAAAATCAGTCACGGGCCTGCAAGTTGAAGTAAAATAAGTGAGAGAGTAATGCAGAAAATTAACTGATTGCATCATATATGAACAAAGGTTCTCAAAGCCTTAACAAATTAAGGGTGTTGAGGCAACATGTAAAATACTTTTGAGATCTTTGTCAAAACAAAGAATTAAAAGGAAGAGATCAAACCATGAAGATAAGTCTAAACCAATTCAAACAAATGAAGATTAGTTTCCATGGGTTTGAATGTTGTGCCACAGTGCCATTGAGAGGGCATTTCAATTCATAAGGACATATGAACAAAAAAAAGCAAAATTATCTCCTAACTTAACTTCGATTGATCCTTAACTGAATACATGTCATCAAAATCCAAATTCTTTTCAGCCATTCAAATCAGTCCAATGATAAAATACTCTTGTTCGATCAGAAACTGTTAGAATCCATGTTAGTATTCTCCTAAGAACATAATTATGATACCCAACCAACATGGCACATGCCAAGAGTATTTCACACACGTTCTCCTTGTTTTTCAGTACATGATCTGATACCGACACACACCTCCATACTCGTCTTTCTTGCTATCGTGTCGGTATTGAAGCTAGATATATCGATGAGACCTCAATCTAACAGCTTAAGCTTATATAGAAGTTTGTGACTCTGGAGATGAGGGCAGAAAGAGAGTTTCATCTTGTTTGTTCACATTGTACAGAATCAATAAATACGTATCGCTTATAGCTTCAAAGAAGATTGTTCATAAATTTCAGAAACTGATATTTCTACGTCAACTATCATAGCAAGTTGGTAACTTCTCAAGTGTATCTTTGTATATATGTGCACTGTCAAGAGCGTCATCCTTGCTCGTTGACATATCATCACCATCTTAGCAACAAACTCCTCGTGATTAGTTAGTTTGTCAGATATTGGTTTTGACTTCTACAACTAATTAATCCTTGATGTAATGAGTCAGCATACTTATACATATACTCCATGTGTTCTCTAAAAGAGATGTGACAATCATCATCCCAGATCAATGAAAAACACGGCTCCAAAATTTTCTCTCCTCTCTACTGTCGAAGCTTTCTACTGAAATCAAGAAATCTAAAATGTACATTTCAATTGCCATTCAATGCATCATTCTGCTGTTTTTGATTTCCAGGTGTAGTACTGCAGCAACTTCTCTCAAAAGGATTCCCCTACAAATAATTTGACATGGGATTCAATGCATCATTCTGCTGTTTTTGATTTCCAGGTGTAGCACTGCAGCAACTTCTCTCAAAAAGGATTCCCCTACAAATAATTTGACCTGGGTATCTACCTATGTGATACAACTCGCCGATTTCGCCAAGTTTATCGACGTCGACAGCAACAAAGTGATAGTTAATATATTGATATTTATCCTTTTATCTTTTGGTTAGTGATCATTTTTTATTTAAATTGTTAGTGGTTATCTTTTATTTAGGATAGTGGTAATCTTTTAATTAAGTGTTTGAGTTAGGATTGGTTTATTTAGTGATCAGCTATTTATAGGGCTTTGGGGTTTGGAGAAAAAGGCAGAAATAAATATAGTTTTATTCTTAAACCAAGTGGAGATCCCTGTTTCTCGAATTACAGGAACCTATTTTGTTTTTCTGTTTCTCTGGTTCATACCACTATGTGTGTCTGCCAACACTTCAAGAATTGTTCCTTTTACACCATAAGGTAGATGGACACAGAAAAGCAGCTCTACCAAATACAATCCAAGAGATTGCAACACTAAGCACCTGTTGTACTTGTACACTATTTAGCACCAACATGACACTAAACGACAACAATGCATTTTAGAACAAAAGAGTGAATATTAGATATATGCTTCCTCTGTTCCCATAAATAGTTATGTTTTGACTTCAAATGGATACTTAAACAAGTACAATATGTTATGGATTCTGAACTTTCTGGAGAAAATACACAGAGCTATATCGAAGTCTATATCAACAGAAACCTACTTTTTTCTGACAAAATCAACCACGCGCAATCCGACATGTGTGAACAAATCAAAGATCCACGAGCTGAGCTCGATCTTACAAATGAACATTGAATCTAGCACAAGACAAGTTTTAGGTAGGGCTCTAGTTCAGAACCTTTCTTCCAAAGCCTCCACTGATCCTACTTTTGGTATGGTGTGAATAAAAGGAACTTAAATTTCAAACAAAATTGAATCCCAATTGGTCGAGAAAGAGCACAAAATCAATATCAAATTTGTTGACACAGAAAGTTGAAAAAATAAGGGGATGGGCTAGGATGGAGCAAGCATAGAAGTAATATATAAACAGAAACAAATGTCATTGATATGATTATCACCATAAATCAAACTTACTCCACCATATCCAAATTTAAGTAACTCGTAATGTATGATATCACAAAATTAGCTTGATTCTTTGATTTAAATTCAGAGCCACAGAGGATCAATCAAAGTAGTGGAACTTAAGAGAAGTAATCATTGATCTTGTCAATTGTCCTTAGAAGACTATATACTAACAATATGATAGGCCAAAAGGCTAGAGTTCTTTAACATCATCATCCACAAACGCACCACCATATGAAGGTCATGGCAGCAAAATAGATACCATCTTCAAACAACTATATAACTATGAATGGATGATGAATAAAAATGGGTAACAAAAAAAACCATCAGTTTTTTCCATTGTCTTTCAAACACTATATGCTAAATTACTAAATCATAAGCCAAACGTATAGATTCTTCAGACCTGTATATCATAGGTACAACTAGAGTTCCAACAGAAATTACGATAAAGATTACGTCCACAATGAAGAGTTTGAGCTATATAAACTTTTGACATGGCAGAGAAGGGCTCAACATGTATGATGTATCCAGGAATGCCGAAGTGCAGGAGAAACCAACAGGAAAACACGGGATCCATAACCTAATCAAGTTAGTCCCACTGTAAAGCACTCTTATAAAGGCACTTGCATAATAGAATCCTAAATCCCTTATGATTTATTACCAGCCATTGATGCCCTTGTCTTTCCAGCCAATTTTTTTGTTGATTTATATGTTTTATTAAATAGAAGAACATTACGAAACATGCTTACCAAAATGAAATTCACAATTTGCAAAAATAGTGTAATTTGGAGTTCATACATAAAGAATGAGTGCACGTATCAACACCATGGTGATGCTTGAGCACAAGGAAGACCAAATGCTATGAACGGCGATAACCAGAAACTATATGCATGCTTCTTGTTAGCTATACACCTATCAGAGCATTGAAAAGGAAAGGAAAAAACACCAAGTTGAGGGGTGCTGGGAACAGCACGAAGTCGCTTCAGAGTAGCTCTAGATCTTAAAGGAAGCTCCAAAAACCATAGATGATACTTTGTTTTTACTAAATTAAGATCATCTAATCAAACCATGAGAAGAACAACATAACTCAGCAATAGAGCCAGCATGGTCTAGATCTCCAATCACCATTATTACGATGTGAACTAAATTAGAGATTAAAGGGACGCTCAGGAAATAACATTAAAATAGAAGTAATATACAATTTGAAGATCAATTGATAAGCAAATGCATTGGAAATCATACTTGATACCAAAAACGATTAACTGCTTTTTCCCTTGAAAGCCTTTCAGTTGGCCATGAACTCGAACATACGTTCCATCCCTGTTAGAAACAAAAGAGAATAAAAGAAAATCAATGTCAGAATTCCAATGAAGCAACAAATCCACAACTCAAATTTTCATTTGCAAACAAAGAAAGAATTGGAAATTTACACCATCGCTTCCATCTCCTTTGTGTCAACCGGGTCATTTACCCTAAAACATCACAAGCACACAAAATTATGTTGTGAAACCATATAATAGGGGGAACATAAACACAAGAAAACTTTGATACCATCTGTTGCAGTCAATACGACCGGTGCCATCATCAAGCACAAACGAAACATCAGTAACCCTCTCAGCCTTGTTGAATATCATCCCCACCAACTTAACCTGTGTTTAAGAAAAAACAACAAAGGTGCTCAATAACTTTAACGAGCAAGAAAATGGTGACTTTTTGGTTCAGAACGATACCTCCACATATTAACAATTGACAAAAAAAAATCACATAACATTATTATCCCTTCAGAATCATAAAATTTGAAGCAAGTTATTCACTGGATTCTATAGCTTTGGGCAAAAAGCTGATTACCAGCAATCCCAACCCAACCGGCCCCACATCAGGGCGGACCCAGGAATTTTTTTCATACGCTTTTTATCGACATGTCTTTCATCTTTTTACCGATGTTCAATATCGCCCGATGTTTTTTCAGCCTAGTTCCATTGTTTCGAGGGATTTTTAAAGTTTTTTTTTGCTTGATTTTGAGGGATTTTTAAGTTTTTTTTTTTATCAGTTTCGAGGGACTTTTTCGTTTTTTTTTATTTCAAGAGTTTTTTTGGTTGATTATGAGGTACAGTTGCACTTTCTAAAAGAATACGGTTGCACCTTTCACAAACCTAAATCTTTTTACCCTACGGCTAAGGAACAATACAGTGGCACTTGCCACCGTTGGCACCACTACAGGTCCGCCCCTGCCCTACATGAACCCGCCTCCAAAGACACCTATGTGAGGGGGCAATTTTTGGCTTACTTGCCAACGGAGCTACACAACTAAGGCACTGGATTCTATAGTTTAATCAACAAAGTAAAAAACCAAACACAAATGAATACTGAAAGGAAACCCTACATTGTTTACATCAACACCATCGATGAGAAAATTCACTTTATCGTCATTTGACAACAACGCTTTGCTAATTTGCTTCACAGTCAAGGGAACCAGCGTCTGTGTATCCCGATTCTGCACATAATAACACCACATACTGAAAAACCTAGCTACAAACACTTGAATCAATCGAAACAAACAGCTAAACGATGGGGAACAACTAGAGGATTAAGAAAAATAATGGATACCTTACTAAGATTAGAGGGTACAGGGTCCACAGTCTGAGTAGCCTGAGAAGGCATAAAACCACCGCCTGAGAAGGCGGCGGCGCCGTCGAACTGGCTTCCGTACATCTCTTCAATCTCTATATCACTCTAGTAATCGTTTTAGAAGAACAAATTCGGATTCAGAGATGAAATCGCCGGAGGATGAACGAAACGTATTCCCGCCAATTTCTAAACCCTTTCCCCGGTTTTACCTTCAAGCGGGGGCCGGAGTCCCAAAATTTCTCTAAAATCGAAAACCAATATAAAAAAAAAAAAAAAATTGCAACCATAAATTATTGATTATATTATTAAAATATTTTATGTATTTAATAAAATATTATTTTTCTCACCTAAACAATTTTCTATTGGTAGAATGTAAGGTAATCATTTTTAAAGATATCTCTAAATTTAAAGAAAAATGTATTCTCTCTCCTACTTTCTCTATTTTAGATAAAGTTGTTAGAACTTATTTTACACCCAAAATCTTTATTTTCTTCATTTTCTCCAAAATAAAGAAGCTAAATTCTTTTTTTTTTTTTTTCATTTTTCGTTATTTGCAAAAGAATAATGTTAAATTTAGTTATTTCAAAAAAATGTTAAATTAAAAAAAAATTCTGATCATTTTATTATTTAATAATTAATATGTAATTAATTTACACTAAATATAGTATTTACATTATAAATTAAAGAATAAATTACAAATTTCGTCGCTGTGGTTATTGAAAATTTTGGATCAGGTCCCTCAAAGAAAATAATTACATGTATGGTCACCATGGTTTCATTTTTGTTTTGGATTTGGTCCCTTATCCCAACTTAACTAATTGGTGTTATGTTAAATCAAGGGTAATATCGTCTCTTTACAAATTTCTTTTATAAAATTACACTAATTATATTTAATATTACACACATACATATATATATATATATATAGGGTCAGGTTCACGTGAGACCAAGTTGTTTCCGTGAGACCGCGTGAGACCAAGCCTTAAAACATGAAACTTCACACGGAAACACTGTGAAGGTAAAAAAATTCGAACCTTCATAATGTAATCACACTATGAAGGTAAAAAAACTTAAACCAAGTTAAAAAAAATCAAACATTCACAGATAAAAGACTGTGAAGGTATATCCGAACCTTCACAGTGAAGACGCTGTGAAGGTAAAAAAACGAACATTCACAGCGAAAATCACCGTGAACGTAACATTTACGGTGTTTTCCCTATGAAAAGTTCGATTTTTTTTACATTCACAGTTTTTTGGTGTAAAGTTTCATACTTTAAAGTTTGGTCTCACCGGTCTCACGGAAACTGTTTGGTCTCACGCGAACTTAAGTCTATATATATATATATATATATATATATATATATATATATATATATATATATATATATAATATATACACACATATACATCGTCCCTGTCATCAGCCCCTAACCCCCGGAGTCGGATCTCTGTGTTGCAGGTGTGTTTCCGTTTATGATATATTCTGAAAAACGTTTTTCACTTGGACAAGATGCTTGAATATCAACCTGATAGTTTAGACACAGATAATGTTAGGATTAAGATAGCAATAGAGATCATGATGTATGAGTTTGAAAACAACATTGCTTAGAAAAACAGGGAAGGATAAAAAGGAAAAGGAAAAGAAGCAGCAGATTGTTGTTGAGGTTTAGGACCAATAATCTCGAGGAGGATGTGAAGGATAAAAAGGAAGAAGAAGCGAGAGAAAGAGAAGGGTGACTTTTGGCGATGACAATGTTGTGGAGGATCTTGTTCTTAGTTCAAATGAAGTGGATGGAGTCAAGTGGTGATGATGATGATTGAACTGAAACAGAAGAAGTTGGAGTGAAAGTTGTTGTGCCTTCAAAACAACCAAACCACAAGAACAAGCACAAGCCCTCTTTTTTTATAGGATTCATTGCATACAAACTCTATGAACTATGGATCTACAATCTTCTCAGCCACTCCTCCCCCACCCACCGACCTGCAATCTTCTCCGAACTTGTTTTTTTTTATTTCTTCCTTATCTGTCACAACAGATTCAATTTTCTCCAGATCCACAAGACTGTTCCACCGGTGGTTGTTCATGTGGCGGGTGGTTCCAAATTCATAAGAAAAAAACCCATAGCATACCCACGAACAAAATAATCAGATCCATGGTTCCAGCTTGAGTTCTAGATCCAAATCGATGAATTTTTAAATTTTGATATCTCGATCTTCACACATCGATCAACAAAAAACACTTCATCTTCACTCTAAGAAATAGTTGAGTCGTCGATTAATTTTGGTGTAGAAATCGAACCAGGAGAAGATGTTGATGTCCATGACTATAATCGATGTTCTTCGCGTGGTTCGTCGAAGTTGGAACAGATATGAAAGAGATGGCGGAGTTCGAAGACGGAGTAGTGACTGAGGCCGGAGATGGGAGTTGCACTAGAGAGAGAAGAAGAAGGGGATGTCGCCGGTGATGTTTTGGGTGAGGGGATATAAAAAATATATAAAGTATATCATTTTTAATTTCTTATAAAAATAAATGAAAAATAAAAAGACTATATTACCCTCAACTTAAACGGTGCTAAGATTAACATTGTTATAGAAAGGGACCCAATCCGTAACAAATTTGAAACCACAATGATGATAAATGTAATTAATTCATTTGGAGGACCCAATCCAAAATTTTGATTAACCACAGGGACCAAATCTGTAATTTACTCTAAATTAAAAGATATTTATGATCTTTTATTGTATTTTGAATATGGTATTACATAATTTAGTTTTATTGACTATTGTATTTTTCTAGTTATGTTCTTACATTTAGAAGAAAAAAAAAGTCGGTTCATATTAAGGAATAGGAATGAAAATGAAAATGGGAATGAAGGAGAATGGTAGGAATGAGCATTGCATTGATGCTGTTTGGTTAAACCAATATAATCAATAAAAAATTATTTTATATAATATTTTTTAATACAAATATGTGTTGTCCAACACGAAAATAAAAAAATATGTTTCATTAATCATCGAGAGATGAAGGGTGTATGAGAAAAGGTGACTGAGCGGGAATAAAATTTTCATTCCCCCCAATTTGGTCAGGAATGAAAATTAATGGGTTTGGGGTAATTGACTCATTATATTATGTCAAACCAAACAACATTTTTCATTCTCATTCCCATTCCTAACCCCTCAATACCTCCACCAAACACCCCTAAATATTGATGGGAAAAACGTCATCGGTAACAATAAATATAGAATAAAAGTTTATTTGATAAAACTTTTCTTGATTTATATGAACTTTTGAGGATGCAATAAATAGGATATATTAAATGTAATGATTAAACCCCCTAAAATCATAAATAAGCAACAAACAACGCATACACACACACGTAACACACATATTTTAACGTGGAAAGTCTCTCAAGAGATAGAGTAAAACCACTAGACTCTTAGGCCGTTTAAAGTCTATTAACACCAATAAATCAAGCAATACAAAAGTCTTCCATAGATAAAACCTAGAGGCATGCAACAATCATCATATTCTTTAAACAAATCATCAAGAAATACGGGATCAAAAAAAAAAGAGGGAAGATTATAACTTAGAAAACTACTCTATGTTGAACTGAAAAGGAACGACCTTTGGACCTCCAAAATTGACCTCCACCATTGAGAATGTAGATACACATTCTATAAAGCCTCTGTCTAAAAATTACGATAATCCGACCGTTGAATCTCCATGAATAAGCAAAACGGAGCGATTACGCTTACCCGAAAAGTGAAGCCGAAAAAAAACTTCTTTTTTCTCTCTCACATTTGTATTTTCGTGGTTCAGTTGCAAGACCCTAGAATACAAAACAATATATAACTTGGATATGACCACTATTGTTAGGCTATTTTAAGTATTCCTCTTTTTTGGAAGGGTGTCCTAGGTTATGCGTAGACTAATTCCTTGACAAAATATGACTGTAAGATATTAGTCTTGAGTAAACCTCAGTAGCCACAATTGTTATGTACGCCTGGATTCGAACCTTGGATAGATGAGATATTTCAGCACATCCCCCGATGCCTTAACCAGTACGTCGCAATGGTTTAAGTATTCCTCTTGAACCATAAATAATTAAATAAACCCAACAAAGACATTTTATTTTTTATTGATAAAATCTAATTTCAACATTATAATTATTATAATTGTGATGGGTATTCATGGACCTCTGGTTATCCATGTTCATAGCCTCATGGGTATGATGTTTCTATCTAATATTAATTTGATGAAAATTTACTTGTTCTAGAGTTATTCATGCTTAGATCGTTTATTGATACTCAATTGTTAGGTTTAAGCGTGCATACACATAAAATTTAACTAATTGTTTGATTAGAAATATTAAGCAATAATCAATGAGACTCGTAATAAAAGAAACTGGTCGGTTTTATATGATATAATTGATCAATTTCCCTAAAGACCAAATTTTCAATCCAAATTAAACAGGGAAATGAAAATTCATTCCCGCCCCTAAGATGTTTTTTAACAAAAAGGGTGTGGGATTGCGAGATGGATGAGTGAACACTTGGCAACTATTTTATTTGAATATGTAATTAATAACATAAAAATAAGTGAGCGTTTGGTTCGCATATTCTGAAGGAATTTGATGGAATTGGAATGTTGAATTACATTGACCAAATATCATTCACTTGTTTGATTCGTCCTTTTTCACGGAAGGAATATTTGAAATCCTACAAATTTCACAAATAAAGGAATTTAACATTCCTTAACAACTACATGGTATTTTGATTCAATGAAATTCTTTTTTTTCTTAATACCAAATATGTCCTTAACTCAATATATCCTAATCTAATACCATACAATATACCCTGATCTGATAAACCAACTTCTTGATTTCTCTCTGACTTCTCCATTGCAACACCAACAGACTTCTCCATCGATTTCTCCTGGTGAAAATCAATATTGGGTGAGGTTTGGTTTATCCATCAATTTCTCCATCGTAACACAACATGCTTTTCCACCGATTTCTCAATCGACATCAACAGGCTTCTCATCCACCTACTCCTTCACTCAAACCAGACTCACAATGTAGATGCAAAACTAGAGGAGAGGGACGTAACACCTCGAATTCTGGGAGTTTTCGTCCTAATCCGATGTTGAGCGAAGTAGCCAAGAGGATGACAGAGAGCGTTGACAGTATTCTGCGTGGCTCTCCGCATGAGTGGAACCACACGGTCATCCGCACGGGCCTCTGTTCCGCCCCAACTCCAGAACCCGATGCGACTCTCCGCGCGGGTCAAACTGCGTCGCCAACCGCGCGGAGCCACTGTGTGCTGATAAAAAGGAAATAATCGACCCTCAACCCTCATTTCTCACAAAACCCTCAAATCCCTCCCCTTTTCTCTCCCAAATCGACCCCAACCTCCCCAAACAAACCCTAACCCGTTTTGGGAGTCTTTCTCCTAAAACCAAGTGATCCTTTTTCATCTAGCAAGATTTTGAAGCTAGAACCATAATCCTTCCATCTTCATCTTCCTCACCAAGTTCTTGGGGTTCATCCAACCATTCCAAGTTGGGGATTGGTACTAACGTTTTTGTGAAGAGATGAGTGATAGTTGCATGCTCGAGTGAGATTGGTTTGGAGAAGTCTTCTGCATTAGTTTTGAGGAAAGCAACTTGTATTGGGGATAAGTAGCACCCGACTTCGGTTTAGTCCTTGCTTAATACTGATGTCATTATTGTTGAGGTCAATTATCGAATTTTTTTATTGAGTTTTGATTCGTAGGAAGAAGTTTGTCTTCTATTTGATGTGATATCGAAAAATTTTATTAGTTGCTCTTACTAAATCTGAGGGTGTTACAAGTTGGTATCAGAACTTAAGTTTGAGAGAATTGGGTGTTGATTTGGAATGCATAGACTCAAAGTAGTGTTCTTTTAAGTGATTGAGAGAGAGAATTGCACTAATAGACACTTTAAGATTGAATGTTTTGAAGCTAAGGGAGTCCCTAGGAACGGGAGTCACGACGAGGGTAATAAGGATGATCATGTACAGTACGTTCATAGTTGCACCTGGCCAGTGTGATGGTGAACATACAAGTTACATGTATATGCTTGGACTACTTTGATGTGACGACTGTTCGGGTAGTGAAGGAGTTTCGAAGTGAATAGCCGTTAGAAGAGGTTGATGATGTTAGCATTCGTCACTTGGAGTGACAGTAAGCATGGTGATTGCATTAAGTGGACCGTTTTAAGTCGAGATGATTGGTTGGATTAGAACCATGAACGTTTGAAATCGACATATTCTCGAAGGGAAAGAGTAAGGTGAACCTATGAAGTCCTTAAATTATTGCCTTAAGATGTTGAGCATCCGGATGACAATAGTGAGACTGGAAATTGAGGATCGTTGGTCTGGGAAATTGAGGCACATAATTTCAAGACGTTGAGTGCCGATCAAATTAATGCACAAAGATTCATTCTAAAATAAATTACATCAATTATTTCTCATGTTTCCGAAATCATCATGTGAAATTTATTATGAAATGTTGGAAAGATGTTTTGCACACACGAGGTTTTAAACCTTGATTTTAAACATGCATGAAATTATTTGTCAGCATGAGTTTTCAAACTTTATTGAGACTTTCTTCACCTTTATTGTTGTCCAACGCTATTTTTGGATGTTGTGATGTTCGTACTTTGACGTTGTGTAGGGTCTTGGACAAGTAACTATGGTTTATGACCTTAACATTGGATCTCCTCCACGTATGTTAAGGTTTTGGACGAAGAGTTATCTCCCATTATTTTGGTGTTTGAGTTTTATTGAGAATTTCCTTTCACGTGATTTTGGGGAATTGATGTGGTGATTTTCATGGCGTCTAGTGGTATTGTTTTCCCTTGAGATTTGTGTGGGTTGTTGGGTTGCATATAGTGTGCATACACGTCTATTTGGAACTTCCTTCATAGTGTTTTTTTAACCAACATTTTAGAACGATGAGAGCATGTCATCGTTTAGCCTTGAACTTGGAAGCGACATAGATTACTCCATGTTTTTTTAACCAGAGCGCATACACATATCACTTTACTAGTTTTGTGAAATAAACCATCACATGTGAGTTTTGTTATGGATTCTTATTCCACATCGTGTTGTGACTAAAGAAATAAAACTTTGGGAGTTCGATAACATGAAAATTCTATTTCGAGTTTTGCAAGCATTTTGTCGTATACTGTTTAGTCATATAAATTTACACCATGGCGTGAGTAAATGTATGAGGAGTCCGTAATAGCTCATACTAAGGGTTGTTTGTGTGTTGCGGTTGTTGTCACCACTTTTAAAGATTCATGTAAATACGTTACATTGATTTGCTAGTATGCATGGCTTCGTAGCCACTATCTTTAGCCAAGAGCATTTTATTCACGAGGCCTAAAGTTTGAAATTGATTTAAAAGTTCTTAACGCTTGATAAATCGTATGTATCTATCGTTTTACTAAGTTTGAGAAATTTACGTATGTGGGCCTTGTTGGAGATTTTATTTCATGTCATTATATGGTTAAATGAGAGATTTTCGGAACTTGATTATGTGGAACTCTCTTCTGGAGTTTTGTACAAACGTCTTGTTATACATTGTTTTAGCATGTAAAATTATTTCTCGTTTATGGCATAAATTGATGCATGTTAGGACCAAGTGGTCCCTTTGAAAAGTTTGTTGTGTATCTTTAATTTTTGTCATTATTAGCTTGAATAATAATTAAACAGTTTTCGAAATGATTTTATCCGCGTGGCGGTAATGACCACTTGGCACACCTACCGAGTAAACGGTAGTGGATTTACTTGTATGACTAATTGTTATAAAGCTTTGCAATTAGAATTTTTATAAAGTCTCCAATTGCAATATTAGTTTGAAAAACCTTGAACTCAATCGTGGCTATAGGCTTAAACCATTATGTAGAGCGAGACGTAAGTAAGGACTAGAGGAGTCCTTGGGAAGTTAAACGACGGAGGACTGACTGGTGGATTGTTTTGAACTTTGGGATTTCAGTTAGGGGTGCTCACAGGTTGGGTTGATCGGGTTGAAGGCTTTTTAACAACTCAACCCAATATAGGCGGTTTAAAAATTTTACAACCCAACACAACCCAATCAAGAGTACAACCTAACCCAACCCAAACCGTTCGGGTTGATCGGGTTGGTCGGGCTGTGTTTAAACAAGATGAAATCAAATTTAGAAATATAAACATAAAGGAAACATTTCTTTGAAATACAATCGAATGACCGATAATTCATGAGAGTATGTAAGTTCATCAAAAATATTACGATATTACATATAAAAATGTCTAAACCAAATGATAATATGTCAATCAACAACAATCGTTTTAGACGTCTCCAACCCCGATGTTTTTGCTTTCTTGGCCTTGAGGTTGGTCGTGTCATCATCAACCATTTGGTACAACTTATCCATGCTTCTTAAATCTTAAATATATCACATTTAGTTAATTTTTTAGTTTGCACACACACACACACACACACACACATATATATATATATATATATATGTGTGTGTGTGTGTGTGTGTGTTTACATTTATTAAACATATATACAAAAGAGTTATATAGAGATGAATAATAGATTGAAAATATATGTAAATGAAGAGGGTACGCAGTAGTGTAATTGTCTAATTTACATATTAATAGAGACTTAATAATCATATTAAATCCACAAAATAAAAGGATGGGGTTCATCGGGTTGGACTGGGTTCAAATAAAAGTAACCCGATATCAACCTAATACCTACGATTTGAAGATTTTACAACTCGATTAGACATCGGGTTGCTTCGGTTTGTGTTATTTCGCGTTGGGTTGGGTTGGGTTGATCGTGTTGGTCGGGTTGATCGGGTTTTTGAGAACCCCTAATTTCAGTTGTGAACTGGTGCATGCATGAATGTTTGGTATATTAGAGTTATGCATACTACTAGCTATTTAAACGGTAATCTTGTTGTGTCGGTAAACCTACGGGATAGATCAAGGCGTGATTGCTTGGTTTTGGTTGGATATGGATCGAGGGTGATTGTTCGTCATCATGTGGGTGTCAGAGGGGTGCCATTCGGGTGAGTCTTCAGGGATAATGAAAATTATGGCGATTCATTTGTCGGAATTTAGTACCATGATAGGTGTCAACTTTAATTCGTCAATGTAAAATATGGAATGGAATATATGGTGGTATATCCATGGTTGAGGTATAAACATTTTAAGGATAGGTGTCAACATTCGATTTGAGGATAATAACTGTTGGGGTGTTTCAGTGTACTTTCGATGAAACCGGTGCGTTGTAATTTAGGTGGTAACCTTAAGGAACATTGGATGATGGAAATTAGGGATCAATCTTTGGTAATCCTGTAAACAACGAGGTTTCATTGACTTGTCAATCGACGCTTGAATGCACTATGGGAGTTGAGTAACCGGGGAATTTGAGGTAAACCGTTGTATACGAATGTTGTGTTGTGTCAGCTGAGGAACGAAACGAATGTCGCGATTAGATCGGACCAAACTAGTGTTAGAAAATGTCGTCAAGAAAGGGACAAGGAATATTTTATGGTATGGATTATTTGGAAATCTGGTGAGAATGTCGAGGTAAACCTTAAGTAGAAATCGATCATTGAGGAGACCGCGATGTGTTGGAGTTAGAAGTATTTAAGGGTAATGCCCGCCTTGAGGTGACTTGGGTAGCAGTGGTTAGTTAAGATCGTAATCTTCCCTTGAGGTGATGTGTGCAACCTAAGGTTGGGAGGCAACCGAGATCTTAATGATAGGAAAATGATTTGATAAGGACTTGATGTTTTTTCCGTCATTGGTTTCGTTTATGAGGCAAGGGATCGTGAAAGTATCCCTTTTGGATAGGGAACAAATTGATCTCGCTAAATGCGACGTTGGGTGTTTTGGGTTGAGGCCAGATTTCGAGGATGAAATCTTTTTTAAGGTTGGGAGGATTGTAACACCGCGAATTCTGGGAGCTTTCATCCTAATCCGATGTTGAGCGAAGTAGCCAAGAGAATGACAGAGAGTGTCGGCAGTGTTCCGCGCGGCTCTCCGCGTGAGTGGAACCACGCGGTCATCCGCGCGGGCCTCTGTTCCGCCCCAACTCCAGAACCCGGCGCGACTCTCCATGCGGGTCAAACCGCGATGCCAACCATGCGGAGCCACTGTGCGCTGATAAAAAGGAAATAATCGGCCCTCAACCCTCATTTCTCACAAAACCCTCAAATCCCTCCCCCTTTCTCTCCCAAATCGACCCCCAACCTCCCCAAACAAACCCTAACTCACTTTGGGAGTCTTTTTCCTAAAACCAAGTGATCCTTCTTCATCTAGCAAGATTTTGAAGCTAGAACCATAATCCTTCCATCTTCATCTTCCTCACCAAGTTCTTGGGGTTCATCCAACCATTCCATCATTTGAAGATTTGGAGTTTGTGTTTTAGCTTGATGATCTAGAGGTGTGTTGATGGTGGATTCAAGCTATTGGCTAAGGTAAACTTCTATTCCTTCGTCTATGAAAATTAAGGTTTTGGGTATTGATGAGATCTTCATGTAAAATGTTTGAGGATCGATTCTAAATGGTTGAATATGTATATTTATGGTTGGAAAATTATGGATCTAGGTTTTTGGGAGTTATGGCTTGAAGATTCGAATTCCTTCAAAGAGCTCAAATTGGGGAAAATCTATATTTAGCTTAAATCTAGCAAGGTGGGTTCAAGATGATTTGTGAAAACGATGTGCATGCCAAAACTGTCAATCTTTAAATGTTTATACATTTCACATGAAACTATTAAATGTTGAGTTATTTGATAAGTTTTGACTACATGAAGTGTTTAATTCTATAAACTTGTGAAACTTCCACTTTGGGATTTTTGGGAATTTTAATGAATATATCATTATGAAAATGTTGTGACAACTTATTTTCATAAATGGAGATTATTTAGTAAAAATGCATTTTTGTGTTTGTTGATAATGTGTATTTTATGTCGTGGAATGTTTTGAAAATACTAGCGTGTAGGTCTTTGGAGTTTGGTCATTCTCAACCTCGTGTTAAGGGATGTTTTGAAAGAGTCAATGGGTTTATAAATTTTTTTGGGAAATGATTTGTCCCGATCTAAATTGTGTCGGGGTTTATGCATGTATTTTGGAACAGGTGTTTGCATAAACGTTGTCTGTTGCGTTTTAGTGCATTTGGGGGATTTTAACATGTGGTCATTTGTTTTGGTTGAGCGTAAGGCTCAGTTTTTGTAATTACCGAGTCTTGGGGACATATGCCCGGTTTTAATAACTTAAAGTGGAGCTTTGGGTGAGAGTCGCATGTATTGCGCTTTATTTTGGACAATTCATGTTTGAGTGTGAGTGTCATTCATTTGGAGTCATGTATTTTATACTGTAATGCATTGGATCCATAGGTATGTAAGTCAGTCGTAGTTAATGGTGAGGACTCTTGGCATTATTGTTGGGTCATCTGAAGATTTGAAGATGACCTCCTGATCTTCCATCTTGTAGCATCCTACTTAGAATATGATTTAGGTTCTTTTAGCAGCTTGGTCTCTATACAAATGTTCGGTGAAGTCGAAGATTAGCCGAAGAAGACAAAGAAGGAGTACATCTCTCAAAGCGGATTGAAGATAGTCTCCTCTGCCTAAAGCCAAGCATTCCTAAGTGATCAACACCATCGACCAGGATGGTGTCAATCACATATCTTCAGGATTGTGAAGATGTTCTCACATCTTCGGGAAAATCCGAAGATCTCACATCTTCGGGAAAATCCGAAGATCTCTCAAGCCTTCGGCAGCCGATGACCTCTCCCTAGAAGCTAAAGATGTTCTCACATCTTTAGGAGCCGAAGATGCCTGAAGATTTCCTTATAACACATTATACTTATCTGACAAAGTATATTTGTGATATCTTGCATTGACGTGGACCTCATCTGAAGATCAGATAAAGTAAGCTTTGTCTCCTACGCTATTTTAAGGAAAGGTCTCCACCATCCTCTGCAGGTCAACACTTCAAGCCAAAACACCTCAAGACAAAAGGTACATCCTGTACCTTGCTGAAGACCTGTGTCCATCCTTTGCTCAACAGGTGTCCCATGCATTTAATGCATGGGGCACTATAAATATGAAGGATGGCTCAACATGCAAGATCAACCAGCTCTACTACCTTCAAGTTCTCTAAGTGCCTGGAAACTTTCTCTCTACGAAGTTCAATTGTTTTCTAAGTGTTTTACAATTGTTCTTTATTCTCTATGTGTAAGATTGTTTGAACATATCTCATATGTTCTCTTCCGCAACAATCAAAGTTTTCTATGTGTAATTCTTGATTTCAAATCAATAAGAATTAAATTAAGTGAAAAACCGTGTGTATTGTATTCAACCCCCCCTTCTACAATACTTTTCTTATTTACTTACTGCTATTTGGGACCAACAAGTGGTATCAGAGCGGTTTAGTTTAATTCAATAAACTAGATCTGCAATGGCAGCCTCTTCTTCTTCTTCTTCTTTGAACAATGCTTCTTCTCAAAACACCACTACTGTTTCATACGACAATGGCTCTATAGCCAAACCACCAAAGTTTAACCCCAATAACTTCTTCTTGTGGAAAAGTCGTATGATACTCTTTCTAGAAGGAGTTGACAGCAGATTTCCTACTATCTTACATGAAGGTCCTTTTCTTCCTAGGGTTTGGGACCGGTTCAATGCCAAAAAGGTAGATAAGGGAAATGCTGATGAGGACTCTTCCGAGGAAGAAAGAACTCCATCAAATGGGAGATACATTGTAAAGGATCCCAGTAAATATAATGATGAAGACAGACGTCTTATAGCTCTTGATACTAAAGTCAGAGCCATCATTGCCCTTTCTCTACCTGATGAGGTCTATCACTCCCTTGTTAACCTTTCTACCGCTAAAGAAATGTGGTCCACTATGTGTGTTCTTTATGAAGGTACGTCTGAGGTGAAAAAGAGTAGAAAGATTGCTCTCGTTAGAAAGTATGAACTCTTTTCGTATGAAGAGGGGGAATCTCTCTCAGACTACTACAACCGCTTTAACGGTCTTCTCAATGATCTAAAACTTGTGGGTCGCATTTATGATAATGAGGAAGTCTTGTGCAAGTTCATGGACTGTCTTCCTGAGTTTTGGGAAAACATTTGTACTTGCATCAAGTCTACCAAGGATCTTGACACTATGCCACTCACTGCTCTTTATGGCACTCTCTTCAACCATGAGCAGACTAAACTGCTTAGGAAGTCTATCACAAAAGACATTAAAAGCTCTTCTCTAGCTCTTGTCAGTGATTCTTCCAAAAATACTGTGTGTATTCCTCGAATCACCTATCCCTCCGATTCTGACCGTGATAGTCAAGAGGACCCTAATGATCCTTCAGAAGCCTACCTTAGTGAGGCTGATGATGAAGGTGAGGAGACTTCCAGTAACCCTCGATTCTCTTCTGGAAAATCCAAGTTTTCAAGAAAACCCTCTTCTACTTTTTCTAAAATCTCTCCCTCTGACAAATCAAATGAGGAATGTTACAGGTGTGGGAGGAAAGGACACTTTGCTTCTGAATGCAGGAGCAGGTCCTCTGAAAAATCTAGACTGCCCTCCTCTAACCGTACATCCTCTAGGTTTGTCAGAACCAAGTCTGATTCTTGCCAACCTTCTTTCCAAAAGACAAATATGTCTGTCTCCTCAAAGTCTGACCGGGCTGAGAAATACAAGGCAAAATATAAGAGAGAGAAGGAGAGAAATGAAATATTGCTCAAAAAGGGAAAAAGTCAAATGACTGAAACCCATGATTGGGCAGATGAACCCACTTCTGAAAGTGACAAAGAAATGGCCAACCTTTGCTTCATGGCTAAAATAGATGATGTTGATGAACAGTGAAGCTCAATCCTTCTCTATGGCCATTGTGTCTGCTGAGTGCTCTACCTCCTACCCAGGTACATCCCTCTCTCTCTCTCTCTCTCATCTCTCTCTTTCGGCCTCTTAAACCCACCAAAGAACAAACCTCCCTTATACCTCCCTTCCCTTTCTTCGACCCTCACCTCACCTTCGGCCCTCAACCTCTCCCACTATCTTCGACCCCTCTCTCTCACTCTTCAAAAGCCTACCGAGTCCACCATCTTCGGAGAAACTGCATCTACTCATGTGAAGTTTGATGATCTTAAGTCATCATCTCTTCATGAGATGATGATTGGTGGATATCATCATGTGTTGGTGAAGATTCTCAAAATCCTTCATCTAGCTCAAAACCATATGTTCCTTTCTTCTCAGACACAATCCATCAAAATGGTGATCTACCCATCTTCTCATCTCCAATATCTGATCTTCAGATAGTCATCTCTGAAGATCAAGATCCCTCATATCCTACTCTTCCCCATTTCTTATCACATCACTTCTCCTTCCTCCATCATTCCCATATTCCTCCCAACCTTAAAATTCTCCACAAATCATCTCACTTTCTCAACCACACTTTCCTTCTTCACCTATTCATGTCGATCATCCATCTCTCTCTCTCAAAGATGTTCCATCCAACTATCACCTACAACATTCCTTTCTTCCTCATCTTCCAAAAAAAACAAAAAAAAAATATTTTTTTTGCTACCGATTTACTGTTCATTTACAAAAAAAAAAAAAAATCAGCTACCCATCATGTTAAAAAAAAAAAATTGCTCTCATCTCTCTCCCTTCGGCCCTCTCCCCTAGCCGAACCCCACACCACCTCACCCGCCGAAGACCCCCAACACCCCCCTTATGCCCTCCTTTCCTTCCCCCCTTCCTTCCTCTCCCCTTCACTCCCCATTTCCCCCTCCCTTACCCTTCCCATCCTCTCCCATTCTTTCCACCCCCACTTGGTTTTAAATTTTTTTTCCTTCCCTTATTTTTTTTCTTCCCTTCTCCCATTTCGATGGGTTTGGATTTAAAAAATAATAATAATAATAATTCCTTTTCTTTCTAGTCGTTAGATTCCAAAAAAAAAAACATTTTTTCTCCTCCCTCTTTCTCTTTCGGCTCTCTCTCTATCCCTCTCCCTCTATAGCCGACCCTCCTATCTCCCTCCCTACCCCTTCTACCCTCCCATCGCTAGCCGAAGACACCACTCCTCCCACACCCTCTCTCCCCCTTCGGCTCTCTCTCTCTTTCTCCATCTACGGCTTGTCCTCCTCTCCACACAAGCCGAAAACCTCAAGTCCACCCTTATAACTCCCAGCCGAAGCCCACCTTCCACTCTTCAAACCCTTCGGCTCCTTATTAGCCGACCTCAACCAAGCCCCCTTTTAACCCCCTCATCCACCGAAGCCACCAACCCTTTCGGCCCCCCTCATCCGCCGAAGCCAACCCTCCCTCCTCCCACCCTCCGCTACCGACCCCCTCTCCCCTCCCTCCTTTTTTTTTCTCCTAGCCGATCACATATCCCCACCCCTCTCCCCACCGACCCCTTTCCCTTTCCCTCTCTACTCTCATCTATCCTTCGACCTCCTCCCCTTACCCCCTCGGTTCTCTCTCCCTCTCTACCCTTCCCTCGACCACTGAACCAACCACACCCGCCGAAGCCACACATCCCCTTATAACCTCCTCTATTCGGTGGCACCTCACAAACCACACCCCTTCAAAAAAATTTCGGCCCCTCTACCCAAGCCGAACAACCCTCCAGCGGAACTATCTCCTTCGGCGCCAACCTCCTACCGAAGCCCACCAAACACCCCTTATACCCACCGAAAACCTCACCACCCATTTAATTTTTTTCGTCTTCTTCCTTCCCCCATCCCTCTCCTACCGAACCTCCCTTCCTCTCCCTCTCAAAGCCACCGACTTCCTACACACCCAACTCCCTTCCCTCCCCACCGATCCCCCTCTCCCTCACCCTCCCTTCCCATCGGCCGAAGACCCCTCTCTCACACCCATTGTCTTCGGCCTCTCTACTCACTCCCCCCCCCCAACTTACTTCGGCCAACCACTCCCCTTCCCCCTCCATCTCTTTGGCCGATCCCCCCCCCTTACAATCTTTTTTGTCCTTTTCTTTCTCAACTATTACCCACTTCCCAAGACTTTCCCCCCTACTTACCCATCCCATCCCATCCCTTCTCCTTTTTCTTACAACTCCTACCCCCTCTCACCTTCCTTCCATCTCTTCCTTATCTTCCTTCTTCCCCATAATTTCCCCAACTCTCCCATCACATTCTATATTTTCTTCCATCTCCTTACAATCCCTCACCGTTTTTTTTCCACCCCCCCATCTCTTTCTTTTCTGTTTCAAAAAAAAAAAGATCAAAGAACACACACACAAAAAAAAGAAAAAAAAAAGAAAAGAGTCCATTAAAAAAAAACAAAGGGCCACTGAAGTTATGAGTTCTTCGTGTCTTGTAATTTTTCTGGGTGTGGGTACCTTTATTTTTTTCTATGTGTTGGTGTCATCATCAAATAGGGGGGGGGGAAATTGTTGTGTCACATTGATTTGGTGATGACTCCTACCAACACTTAGAAACTCAAGAAGTTCTCTCTCAACAAGAGCTCTCCATCCACCAATCGAGCTCTTAACCCAGGTATGTTTTCTTTCATAACCTCTCCCGATCTACAATGGGGTGATGCTCGCGACACTCCGGTGTCCAAAGCTCCCTCATCTGTAGTGGCCTCATCTTCCCTATTCCCAAGTGAAGCCGACTAGCAAGAAAGAATATTCAAAGGCTTTCAGCACCACCGCACTAGCTAAGATGACCATACGACTGAAAGAACCTTCGGTTGTTGCCCCTGTCATACATCCCTCTTCAAAGCGGAGGCACTCACCTTCTTCCCCTCCCTCTCCTCTCAAGAGGCTGAGGAAGGTTTCAAGGGCCAAGCCACCTACTCCATCTACCGATTCTCTACAATCAGCAGGTGTTGAAATTCTCCCATCTGGGCCCGGGGACTCTGCTAAACCCAAAGCCATCTCCTTTGTATCTTCACAAAAGGATACAATTGTAAAATTGGGGACCCCTATTATTCCCTCATCAACATTTTCCTTGGTTGAAAAGGATGACTTGGACTCCTTCCCTATCCAAGGTGCCTCTTCTCCACCTCACAAACTATCACCCAGGATTCTCAGTCCTGATGCTTCTGCATGATCCAAGGATGAATCTGCCCTTCCAGGAGCAGGTTCGGAGGATCCTCAAAATCTTCTGATTTCTTTCTTTCTGACACCATTAATTAGTTGAGGGTGAGTATGAGTTGAGGGGGAGCATCTTACCGCTCAAGCTTAAACTCTGTTGAAACTAATTTTGCAATGGACTATGTGATCAAAGCCACCTGACATTAGTTGAGGGGGAGTATGAATTGAGGGGGAGCAACCAACCACTCAAGTTCAAACAATCTCGGCTACTGTCTTTGTATCTTTGTATATATTTTTTTCTTTCTCATTCTTTATTCATTGTATTCATTTATTCGTTTGTATAGCTATATTTTTTCATTCTCTTGTAAATGTCAGATATACAAAAAAAAATGGTCTATGTGAAAAGAACCCAAAAAGAGTAAAGATGGGTCAAAATGAATTTATTCAGTACACTCTTTGTTCTATTCTTTAGTATGGATGTCATCCTCAAATAGGGGGAGATTGTTGGGTCATCTGAAGATTTGAAGATGACCTCCTGATCTTCCATCTTGTAGCATCCTACTTAGAATATGATGTAGGTTCTTTTAGCAGCTTGGTCTCTATACAAATGTTCGGTGAAGTCGAAGATTAGCCGAAGAAGACAAAGAAGGAGTACATCTCTCAAAACGGATTGAAGATAGTCTCCTCTGCCTAAAGCCAAGCATGCCCAAGTGATCAACACCATCGGTCAGGATGGTGTCAATCACATATCTTCAGGATTGTGAAGATGTTCTCACATCTTCGGGAAAATCCGAAGATCTCACATCTTCGGGAAAATCCGAAGATCTCTCAAGCCTTCGGCAACCGATGACCTCTCCCTAGAAGCTGAAGATGTTCTCACATCTTCAGGAGCCGAAGATGCCTGAAGATTTCCTTCTAACACATTATACTTATCTGACAAAGTATATTTGTGATATCTTGCATTGACGTGGACCTCATCTGAAGATCAGATAAAGTAAGCTTTGTCTCCTATGCTATTTTAAGGAAAGGTCTCCACCATCCTCTGCAGGTCAACACTTCAAGCCAAAACACCTCAAGACAAAAGGTACATCATGTACCTTGCTAAAGACCTGTGTCCATCCTTTGCTCAACAGGTGTCCCATGCATTTAATGCATGGGGCACTATAAATATGAAGGATGGCTCAACATGCAAGATCAACCAGCTCTACTACCTTCAAGTTCTCTAAGTGCCTGGCAACATTCTCTCTACGAAGTTCAATTGTTTTCTAAGTGTTTTACAATTGTTCTTTATTCTCTATGTGTAAGATTGTTTGAACATATCTCATATGTTCTCTTCCGCAACAATCAAAGTTTTCTATGTGTAATTCTTGATTTCAAATCAATAAGAATTAAATTAAGTGAAAAACTGTGTGTATTGTATTCAACCCCCCTTTCTACAATACTTTTCTTATTTACTTACTGCTATTTGGGACCAACAATTGTCATCTTGGGTAATATGTCGGGTTGGCATTGTTGCTGTCCCGGTTGTTATGCGGAGATTAACAATTATGGGTTGTTGTAACACCCCGAATTTCGAAAAGCACCATTTCAAGTTAATACAGAATTCAGTAGCCTTAAAGGGGAAAAATAATATTTGGATTTTGTATTTGAATTTTAATCCTAGATTTTATAGTCTTAATGGATAAAGTATTTAATTACGAGTCCAACGGTTCTTTCCGGAGCGAAATCGGAGCTAGAACGAAGAAGTTATGGCCAAAACAGTGTTCGGTACATGCTTGGCTATAGTGTCCGGCGATTGTGACACTGTCACTATATCCTGTCACAATCGCCGAATTCAAAACCTCTAGGTACAATCTCGGCGATTGTGCCACTGGCACAATAGCTTGGCACTATAGCCTACGGGTACCAGAGTGTTAAAATCGCGATTTTCAGCCATTTCTCTCACTTTCTCATTTCTAATCTCTTCCTTTTCTCTCCCAAACCGACCCCTCACCTTTTCCCACGAACCCTAACTTATTTTGGCTCAAATCCTTGGATTTTGTGGAGGTGAAACATCATCAAGTGGTAGGATTGAAAACTATGGTCAAGGATTCACCATCTTCAACCTCAAGCTTATTTTTGGGGTTTCTAGGTTTTCTTCGAAAACTAAGTGGTAAGTGTATCCCTTCCTTTTCTAAACCTTAAAATAAGTTATAAATGTTCTCTTGATGATTATTCTAGTGTTTGGTTTATCAATTTCGGGTTTGTTGGTTTTGGAGAAAACTAGGTCAAATTTGGGTTTGGACCAAAATGGAGATTTTGATGTATAATGTTTGGGGAATGTTTCTATTTGGTTGAATATGGTTATTTATGGTTGGAAATGTTTGGATCTAGGTTTTGAGGTTTTGGATCGAGGGATTCAAGTTTCTTCGAAGGAGCTCAAAGCGGGGTAAAAATCTAGATTTAGCCTAAATCTAGCGAGGTGAGTTCAAGATGATTTATGAAAACGGTGTACATGCCAAAATGGTTATTTTTAAAATGTTTATGTTTTACACCAAATTGTTAACTGCTGATAAGTTTGAGTATTTGGTTATATTTATCTTTATAAACTCATGAAACATGCATCTTGGGGATTTTAGGCATATTAACATGTTTCTTTGACGTATTTTTATATAAATGAAGTTCATTTGATGTAAATGTCATTTACATGATTTTGTTCTTACGTCTATTTGGAAAATGTGCATAACTGTGTCACGAAATATTTTGGGAAATAAGAGTAAAGAGTTCATTTGGGAAAATGGTTTGCCTCAAACAATGTTGAGTTTGTGTTATTTTACACTTTTGGGTCGTTGTGTCTTCGTTAGTCGGTTAAACGTGTTTTAATGTTTACAAAGGCTTCGTTGGTGATTTACGTAAAGTGTTGGGCCTTTGGCTCGGTTTTGACTAAATGAGTCGCGTGGACATTTGTCCAGATTTATAACCGTCGTGGGTTTTAAGTGTTGACGATTAATTCGTGTCATTGGTGAGTTACATGCTTTGGGTGCTTTGGTCATTCTTTTGGAGTCATGTAATGTAAGATAGTGTCGTAATGGATCCATAGGCACATAAGTTTGTCGGTTGTGTAAGGCCTGAGGTTTTGGGTTACTTTTAGTGACCGCTCGGGTTTGCTAGCGAGTAGGAATATGTGGTTTGAGCCGCAGAGTTGGAACTCGTCTAGATTGGATTAGGCACCCGGTTGCTCGTAAGACCGCGGGACGGAACTCGACGGAGTATGGCAAGGGGCAGCAACAGGTTCGAGGATTGTGATGTCTTTTATGGCATAGGAACTAGAACCGGGGCACGTTGGTGAAATCCAATAACATCGCGGGTGGCCCCATTCACGTGTTCTCGCCACCCAAGATGGAAACGTTTAGATGACATACAAGGAAGTCGCGTGAACGACCTACTTGTGTGTTACTCTATTCTCAGTGTATACGGGTCTCTTCATCGGTGATTCGTGGTATTTTATATGATAATATCGTATTTTACCAAATTGGGTTTTTATGTGGTCGACGATAAATGATGGCTTTAATATTTGGGTTTCCCCCACGTATATTAAGGCTTGAATGGAATGCGTCATTCCTACGTTTTCAGTATTTGGTTTCCTTTCATTTTATGGTTGCATGAATTTTGAGTTAAATATAAGTTTACGAAAGACGTTTTATATTGGAATCTTTCTGTAAAACATCTTGGTTTGGTTAGCGATCAACGTGGTGTCTCTTTCGTTTAAAATATATACTTATTAGTAAATGAGTTGTTTCATAAGCAAAGCATATCATTTTGAAAGATTATGACTTTAATTGCATTCTTACATTTTAAACGATTTATTTATATATGTTGAAAACTCTTGAGCTCACTAGGCATTAAGCCTAACCTTTTTATTTGTCGGCATGTGCATCAGGATTCCAGTTGGGGATTGGGTTCTAGCAATGCTTTGAAGATGGAGAGTCTTAGCTAGACGTAAAAGTAAGTAATTGGTGAAGTCTTCCGCAAGTTGGAGATAACGATTGTTATTGGGTATTAGTAGCACCCGTCCTTTTTAGTCTGTATGTATAGATTGTGTACGTGTATTGAGGTTGAATCTAAATTGTGGTTGTAGATGATCCGGTTATTGATGTATTTAAGAAATTTTAATTAAGTTGCTATTTCCAGAATTTAGGGTGTTACAGTTGTACTCCAGAACCATGGGTTTTGTGTTGCGATGTTCCAATTCTTGTGCATGAAGGTTAGACATCATGAGTTATCAAGTAAGGAGTTGTGGCTCCTATCTTGAATGCTGGGGAGTAGGCACTAGGGGTCGAATGAGTACCCTGAGGATGAAACTCCACTAGAAACCGAACAACCAATAAGATCGTGTATCCTTGAGGTGTAGCTCGGCAGAGCAGGCAATGGGGGATACAGTGTTTTGGGACTTGAAATAAAGTCCGACTGGAGGTTTAGCTCGGCAGAGCAGGCAATACAGTTACGATCTGAGGTGTAGTTCGACACCGTGGCTATGTGGCTTAACTTTGTGTTCCGCCACGTATAACGGAATCGCCCCCCCGGTCACTGGAAGGTGTTATTTGTGTATTAAATGGTATTATTTTATTATCCATGTTTTCGGTGACGTGTTGTATATACAAATTTTATTCGTGATTTATGGGCCGAGTATTATGCCCTCCCGTGTTCAGGTGTTTCGGGAAATAAAGTATTATCCACAATTTTATAAATTGGGAGTTTAATTACTATTCACGTTTTGGGTGAGTTTGGTGTTGATGTTGTTTTACGAAAGAATGTTTATGTTGGGTTGCTTGTTTTTAAAGGTGTGTGTTATTGGAAAATGAGTCGTTTAATGTTTAAAGTAAATCATTTTGAAAGATAATGTTTTAAACTGCATTCTTTCCTTTAACAAATATATTTGTTCATGTTGAAAATTCTTAAACTCACTAGGCGTTAGCCTAACCTTTTTATTCGTCAGCACGTGCATCAGGTTCAGGTTGGGGATTGTAACTAGCGTTTTTGTGAAGAGACGAGTGCTAGTTGCATGCTCGAGTGAGATTGGTTTGGAGAAATCTTCCGCATTAGTTTTGAGGAGAGCAACTTGTATTGGGGATAAGTAGCACCGACTTTGCTTTAGTCCTTGCTTAATATTGATGTTATTATTGTTGAGGTCAATTATCGAAATTTTCTATTGAGTTTTGATTCGTAGGAAGAAGTTTGTCTTCTATTTGATGTGATATCGAAAATTTTTATTAGTTGCTCTTAATAAATCTGAGGGTGTTACAAGGGAGATGATGTACATGTAGATGCAGAACCAGAGGACAGTGAGACGATGCAGAACCGGAGGAGACAGCGAGAGGGATGCGATGTAGATGCAGAACCGTCATCTGTTTCAGCGCCTCCTCCGTCGTTGTTGTGGGTAGGATCTTCATAGTCGATGTTGTCAAGGCCGATGTCTTCGTAGTGCTCATGACCACCACCAAGAAAGGAGGGAGGAACATATGGATGCTTGGGATCTTCATAGCAAATATATTTACAAAGGGTGCGTTTGGTACACTAAACAGAACATGACATAACAGAACATGGATCACTGTCCGGCGTTTGGCAGGATTGTTAGGTGGAACAAACATGAATAAAAGTGGAACATGCCTGTTCCACCCTCACCCCATGGAACAAGATGAAAATACTCATGTTTTACCAATATAACCTCAAAATAAAATATAATTATCTTCTAAAACATTAAATACACCTTCCTTTTTATATTTTATTCATTTTATTTTATGTTCTTTTAAATGATCACTTTATTGTCCTCAAATATTATTTTTATATAGTTACTATGTTTTAATTAATTTATTTAAGTTATTAAATATTAATAGTAAAAAAATATATAAAATATTAAAAAATAAAAATTGGAAACTATATAAACTTTTTATTTTGGTGTCACTTTAATCCATCTTGAATAGAACTTTCTAATAGTATATTTTGTTATAAAAATATTTATTTCGTTATGACTTAATTAAATTATATAATTAAATCAATATAATAGTATAATATAAACGAGGAAAGTTCAAATGAAACTCAATTTTCATTGTGCACATGAGGACGAATCTCGGTTACTCCATCTTTATTGATCCAACAACTCATATTAAATAAAGTTTTTAATTTTAAGATGATTAGAGGTAAAAATGAAAGATAATTTAAACTCACGCCTATCATATTTGACTTTTTATTTTCTTTTTTAATTAAAAACTTTTACCACTTAAAGTTTAAAATAATATATCTTAAAAATTACTAATATTTTAATCAAACAAATTACATAAAAAAAGAGGATTTCGTGCTTTTCGATATGACATTAATCTTGATATAGTTTTTTTTAACCGTTTTTTTACGTGAAATGCTATATATGTATTATATTCATTATAAATATTTATGTACGTTCAAGTGTGTACAACAACTCGATACCGTAAATCTGTAACTCGATATCACCTTCTTCAACACTTTCTTCAATGTCGTAAGACATCATGTTCTTTGTCACCGTAACCCAACACACATCGAGACAAATCGAGAACCTATGGAGTTTCGGTTGTGAACCGGAGAAAAAAAAAAGAGTGCCACGTCTCCACACCTTCACGGGTCATTCATCTTTTCATTATCGTAACACTGATGGTCCCTCAAGTTGACACTGTTAGCTTGAAGTCCGTTAGTGTAAAACTCTAAAATTTTGGTTTAAAGAAAAATATGAAAGAAACAGTGCCCCGCGTGAGTTACCGCGCGGGTTAGGCCGCGACACAAGCCGCACGAAGAACTGTCCGCGTAAAGAAACAGTGCATGGCGCGAGTTACCGCGCGGATCAACACGCGCCACAAGTCGCGCGGTTCTCCTGACGAGTTAAATAGGGGTTTCAGCCCCATTTGACATTTACTCCTCCATCTACTTCCTCTCAAAGTTCTCTCTTGAGTTATTGCTCCCTAAGATTGATTAAAAAGGCATCCCAATCACCATCCACCACATTTATTTCAAGATTCAAGCATCCTCAACCAAGATTTCAACTAAGGATCTCAAGCTTGAAGATCATCTCCTTCCTCCATCCATTTCTAGGGTTTCTCCCAAGTTTCTAGGGTTTTGCTATAAAACCTAGTTAGTGAGTTTTCTTTGCTAAAATCTTCAAATGAGATATATATCTTGAATGCTTACTTGTATTATTTCATATACATGATCACCTGATAAGTTTGACCTAACTGCTACTTATATGATGTTTGGGGGTTTTAGCCATTGATTTATGTTAAGACACAATATCATTGGATTCAAGATCATCCAAACTGAAGATCGCAATCTGATGCTAAAGCTGGAACGTCGACTCTCTATATTAAAGTCTAATGTTTATTTGTAATAAATGTCAATGTAATTGTTTGTTATTGTATTAGTTAAGTTAATATCTAGTTTGTTAGATATTAGTTAACTTAGTTAGTTATTAGATTTAGTTTAGTTAGAAATAATATCTAGATATTAAATCTAGATATTATGATAGTGTGTTAGACACACTTTAGATTAGATATTAGTTGTGTTTCTCAACAACTCTCTATCATCAGATATTATCAGACACACACAAAACATACACTTAAAGGTGTAATATAGAGAGAACACATCCAAGCTTAAATCGATCAACCTTGTAACCTTTGTTATATATCAATATAGGTTGGTAATCGTTATTGTTGTTTAATCTAAGAACTTGATATAAACATTGTTGGACCGACAATTGGTATCAGAGCCTGATTAAGATCAAATCAAGTTTTTTACAAAAACGACTCTATGTTCTATTTGAAAAAGTGATTTCGAGTGTTAAGGTGTTTTAGGTGTTAAAATCGATCAGGTTGTGATCGATTAGCATGCTAGATCGAGTTGTTGTTGTTTGATTTCAATATTAAGCTTTATTCGAGTTCATATTTGTGATTTTTGTGAGAAGATAGTCGAGTTTAGAAGTTACTGTGCCATCAAATTTATTTTCAAAAAGTGTGTTTTATCGAGATCCAGTGGTCACATTCAGTTCTAGAAGTGTTTCTAAACATAAGGGTAGAGTTTGGTACTGCTAATCGTTTAAGGAACAAGTTTTTAGACAGTTTTCGAAGTACAGGACGAACTTGCGCAAACCAGAAGACGAACACACGCAAACTTCACTTTGCGCATCACGCCTGATACGCAAACCCTACTTTGCGCATCTTAAACAACACGCAAAGTCCACTTCTTGCATCCAACGGCTTACGCGAACCTCACTTTTCGAATCACACTTGGAACGTAAACCTCAAAGTACACTTCTCGTAACCTACGAGCAGCATTAAAGTCAAGTTTGCGTAACACTCTTGATACGCAAAAATCAACTTTGTGCAACAAGCGTGATACGCAAAGCCTACTTTGCGCACCTCAAGCAATACGCAAAGCTCAGTTTTCGCAACACTCTTGATCCGCAAAGCTCACTTCGCGCAATCCAAGGATACGTAAAGCTCAGTTCTCTCAGTTCACGTGTTAATCTCTTCACGAAAAGATCAAGTCCAGTTTGCACAACCCTCTCGAAACGCAAAGTTCACTTTGCACATCTAACGAGATACGCAAACCTCAGTTTGCGCAACCTATTTGATACGCAAACCTCTCTTTGCTCCAATCCAGACTTCGAATTTTCTTCAAAATGACATCTAGAGAAGCCCTTGCAATCGGAACTGACACCAAGCTACCAATTCTCTTTAAAGAAGAATACGAACAGTGGAAGGATTGGTTTCTGAACTTTGTTGACAGACATGAGCTGGGTGATTTCATCAGGAAATCTATAGAAGAAGGGGTTATGAAACCAGTCATGACGACTCGTTTAGTTGGAACTGTGCCGACTCAAGTTGAACTTAAGTTTCATGAGCTAGGAGATGATAACCTCAAAAGAGCCAAAGTGTTAAGTCTAATTTTGTAGTAATCATTGTATTTATTTTCTATCCTATATGTGCTTAATGTTGTAATCTGTTTTTGTAAAGGCTAGGGGTATTTAAGTCCCCTTAGTGCCTTTGTTTTGTAACTTTTGAACTTTGGCACGCTCACATTAATCTGATTAGTTACTTTGCGCTTCAATAATCCAATCCGGGCCCTCCAACGCTTCATAAACTCTTGTAGGTTCAATCTTGCTTAGGAAGCAAGTGAAGAGACTCGTTGGAAGTAGCCGACTTGGAGCGTGTAGAAACACTGGCTTGAGGATCTCCAATAATTTGATGAATTGGATGAGATCTTGTCCATTTTGTGGTATGAGGGAGAGAATCAATGACATCTTGAACCACATCTAATTGAAGAGAGGGAGGTTCAGAAACTTCTACATCAGATGAAGAAATAGAAATAGTTTCAACTTGAGGAGGAGATATGTCAACAATCTCTTAATCAGATTCGGGAACAGTTTGTTGAATAACATCATTCTGTACTTCTTTCTGAATTGATTCCTCTTGAACAGGTTGATCTTGAATAGACTCTTCTTGAGTATGTTCTTCATGAATAGGCTCAGTTTCTGATTGAACATTGTCTGATTGAACAAAATCTTGTTGTGCCAGTTCTTGTTGAACAGGAGAGACTGGAGCATCATCATTGTCAGAGATAGATGCAGCAGAATTTGGAATAGATGAGCTCTCAGTTTCCTGATTAAAAACATTAGAAACATTTTCAGAGTTAGATCTAGGTACATCATCATAAAAATTTTCAAACAGAAAATCAAGATCAGAAAGATTAGGAGAGGGAGTAAAAGAATCCTGGTTATCTGGTGAAAGAGCAGGTTCTGAACTGATTTGTTTAGAAACTGAATTTCCAGTAAAAGCGGGTTCTGAGCCTGAGTGACTAGAAACCAAATCAGCGGCTTCATCAAATTTTACATTGACACTCTCTACGACCTTTCTTGCAGAGATCAGAAAAACTCTATAAGCGGTAGAGTTTGAAGAATAACCCACGAATACACCCTCGTCTGCCTTTGGACTAAACTTGTTGAGATTCTCCCTGTCATTCAGAACGTAGCATTTACACTCGAATGACTTGAAATACTTGATGTTCGGTTTGATCCCGTTCATAAGTTCATACGGTGTTTTGTTGAAACGACGATGCAGAATTGATCTGTTCTGTGTGTGACAAGCAGTTGATACTGCTTCAGCCCAGTAAGACAAAGGTAGACCTGAATAAGCGAGCATTGATCTGGCGGACTCAACAAGCGTTCTGTTTCTTCATTCAACAACATCGTTCTGTTGCGGAGTACGTGCAACAGAAAATTGTTGTTGTATTCCTTTAGATTCATAGAATGCCTGAAGAGTACTGTTTTTGAATTCAGTGCCATTGTCAGATCTTACCACTTTCACTTGCTTCTGCTTATTTGTCTGAGTTGTCTTGATGAGGTTGATGAGAACTTCAGGAGTCTCGTCTTTTGACTTCAGAAATTTTACCCAAATATATCTGGAGTAATCATCAACAGTCACCAAAACATATTTCTTATGTCCTAAACTCTTCGTCTTCATTGGACCACACAAATCAACATGCAAAAGATCAAGAATAGCCGACGTGCAGTGTTCAGGTTTAGGCTTGTGAATAGCTTTCTTCATTTTTTTTTTCTCACAATCCTGGCATAGATGGTCTTTCTGGAAACGGAGAACTGGAAGACCTCTTACTGAATCATTCTTGACCAGGCGATCCATATACTTAAAATTGAGGTGATCTAAACGTATGTGCCAAATCCAACTTTCTTGAACTGAAGCGTTAGAAAGCAAGCAGATATCTGAAGGAATTTTGATCTTGGAAAGATCAATGGTATACAAATTTGAGTGTCTTTTTCCCACTAGAAGATCCTTGCCATTATCATTCTTCACTGCAACTCTTTTGGATTTGAAGCTGACTTCAAGGTCTTTATCGCAGAATTGGCCGATGCTGAACAGGTTGTGACTTAGACCCTCGACGTAGCTTACTCTTTTTACAGTTATGTTTCCTTGAACTAGATCACCATAACCAAGAATCGGAGCTGTCTCACAGTTGCCAAATTTCACACGACCGCAACATTTATCTTTAAAATTAGACAGAAGAGATTTGTTGCCAGTCATATGTTTTGAACATCCCGAATCCAGATACCATAATTGACTAAGTTGCACACACAGAAACTACACCTTTTTAGGTACCCATATGCTTATGGGTCCTTTGTTAGATTTATGCCTTTTATTTTTCACAGATTTATTTTTCATGCAAGAATGAAAGCAATTATCAATAGAAGATAAAACACAATTATCAGAATCAAAACTAGAAGAAGCATATGAGATATTCTTTGATATATCAAACATTTGCTGAAAAGAGTATTTTGGTTTTTTATTACATGAAGCAAATGTATCAGTATCACAAAGAGTGTCTACACAGTTAACTCCTAACAGTTCAGATTCTAAAGTTGGTTGTTTCATCCTCCAAATCTGCCTTGGTGACTTCCTCACAGTCCGATCTGAAGAATAAAAATCAGAAACATTAGAATTTTCAGATAAGACATTATCATGTTTCTTTGACTTCTTTGATCTTCTTCTTTTACGCTTCTTTTTATAAAATTGAGCATTTAGCAGTAAAGAACCATCAATAATTGAATCAGAAGAAGAAACTTTATCAAAGAAATCAGTCTTAGCATTTGACATTGAAGAACTAGTCTCGGAGTGAAAATTTTCAAAATTTCGCAAGTGTGGAGGAGGTTTGTGCTTCCCATTGGAGGCGCAAACTGAGCTTTGCGCGTCCAACTGCATGCGCAAACTTTCAGTTTGCGTTTCCAACGTGGAACGCAAATGGCCATTATTTTGTAAAACTTTAGAATTTTTCTTAGAATCTTTTGACAATCCAGAAGAAATTTTATCTTCAAAACTTGTTTTCATTAAAAAAAAAAATAAATCGTTTTCTAAACAAGTTTGAAGATTTTGTTCTTCCAATCTATCTTCAAGATCAACAATCTTACCTTCTAACACTAATGGGGGAATGTATTTCTTAGTGTCATAAGACATCGGAGATACATTTTCCTTTTCAGTGTTAGTAAAAATATCAACAAAATCTGTTGAAAATGAAGATTTATTGGAAGATTTGATATTTAACATATTTTGAAATTTTCTGGATTTCTTAGATTTATCAGGAAAATACTTTGCATTTTCAGAAGTGTAAACAAATGGCATTTCCATCCTCTTGTTTTTCATTCTTTTCACATTTTCTTCTTCCAAAATTTGTTTCTCAGTTGTCCAAAAGAATTTAAACTGAGGAGCATATCTTGCAAGAGTAAAGTGATCATATTCATATAAAGTAGGAACTTCATTTTTAACATGATTTAAAAAATGCGGATTTTCGAAACCAAGTCCCCACTTTTCCTTTATAGCTTCTTCACTCCTTGGTTTGTTCATGTAAATAGTTTGCTCAGATTGTTCTCTTTTATATAATTTCTTTTCTAAAACAATTATTTTCTCAGAAAAATTTTGATTTGAAGAAGTCATTTCAGTCAACGAATCACGATAAGTCTGATTTGAATTTTCTAGATCAACTAACTGCTTTTGAAATTTCTCTTTTGTATCAATTAAAACTGACTTTTAATCTTTTAAAGAAATTTGCAGTTTATCAATTAAATCTAACTTTTCTTGATTTTTAAACTTTTCAGAAACGAACTTTGAGCGCAAATCATGCAAAGCAGTGATAAAAACATTAATTTGAGATAAGAAGAAATTATAGTTAAACGCAGATATTACCTCAGAACCATCAGATGAGGTATCCTCTTCCTCATCATCAGATTTGTCATCACCTATAAAGCACATGGCTGCAGTTTCTTCATTTTCCGCCTCGTTGTCCGATTGATTCAACCAGTATTCTTCTTCGGCCAACAGGATAGTTCTACTTTCCTTCTTTTCAGCTAGAGCCAACTTCTTTCGGTAAAAAGCAGCATCCTTTACCACTTTGACTCTGCAATCCTTAACCATATGTCCAGGCTTCCCACAGTTAAAACAGTTCATCACCTTTTTGTCATCTTTCTTTTGTTCAACCACCTTAGCTGGTTCATACTTTGGAGTGTATGTCTTTGAAGGAGCACCAGGTTCTATCTTTTTAGAACCAGAAGTAAACCGCAGGTTGTTTAAACCAGATCTGTGCTGGAATCTCTTCTGATAGTGCTGAGGCAAAAGTATCATGGCCTTTTCGAGTGCTTCGCCATCATCATTTGTAGATTCATCATAAGCTGATTCGGTCAAAGCTTGCTCAACCAGTTGGCTAGTTATAAGAGCAATGGGTTCTACTGACAAAGGTTTGTTCTTCTTATCCATTTTTGCCTTCTTCTCCATTACCATAGATTCATCTGTCATCAAGATTTCGTATAACTCCTGAATTGGCATGGTTGAGATTCTGACATCGTTTCTCATTATGTGGCATGACTTATTCCACTCAGGTTGTAAAGCATTCAAAAACTTCAAGTTAGCCTCCAACTCAGTCTTCTTAACTTTAATCTTGTATAAATCGTTGATGACATCCCAAAATCGGTCAAATACACTCTTCAAGCTATCTCCATCCTTAGCCTTGAACTTTTCAAAATTGTTCATATATCTAGTCTGACACAACTGAGTTGACATTGCAGTACCAAGCATAATATTTTCAAGTTGAGTCCACATCAGCATAGGATTCTGTTATAAATGGAGTTGGGAAGAGCAAGGATCAGATTTGATTTGTCCTGACTATCAGCTTGATGTTGTATCATCTCATCAGCATCATATTCCCTTAATGTTTTCTCAACAGTGGTAGCAGTAGTGGTTGCAGTAGCTGGAACAGCTTTCCTTGGTGTTTCCATAGGACCTTGAGTCAGTGATTTCATCATGTTCTCCCCATTTGGTTATCTTTCAATGAAGTTAATAAACCGATCATGCCACTGTTCGAATTCGTTCTCATTGATCAGTACTGGTGGACGTGTATCAGACCCCAAAGACATCATGAGGTCATTTTTGTAGATTTGTGCTTGCAAAGACATCTTGTGAAAAAATCAGAAAATTTTCCAAGTATGGGAGACGCGCAAACTAGATGTTTACGTATGCAATGAGGAGCGCAAAGAAGATTTTGCGTTTGCAGAGGGGAACGCAAAGTCTACTTTGCGCGTCTAACTAGAAACGCAAAGTCTACTTTGCGCTTCTAACTAGAAACGCAAAGTCTACTTTGCGCTTCTAACTTGATACACAAACCTTCCCTTTGTGTTTTTGTTTGTCTTGTTTTGTATTTCTAAGTATAGTTTTCGGACCATGTTAGACACGCAAACTTACCTTTGCGATTCATGACTGAAACGCAAACTTGGATTTGCGCTTCACGTTCAACACGCAAACCTTAGTTTGCGCTTCTAACTTGGCACGCAAACCATACTTAGAATATTTTTTTTTTTTTTTTGTCTAATTCTTTTTCATTTTGTTTTCCAGGTCTATTATGTCTTCTAAAACAAATACAGATCCAATGATTCAAGACGAGAATGCCATTCTCGATGATCCGTCTGATCGAGCTTCTCATGATACTCCCATGTCGTCTCATCCTTCTATTGGAGCCGATCTTTCTGCTTCTCGTCGTACACCAAATGATGTGTTCCCAACCATCATGTACATGCCTTACAAGCCGAACAACTATTTTGTGGACTTTGATAGAATAAAGATTCATCCAGTTATTCGATCTATTCTTCGAGGACACCCAATTGCTCAAGCTCTGTCTTCTGTTGCTGATGTTCCTGAGGTCTACGTTCAACAGGCTTGGAATTCAATAACAAAGAATGAAATGGCTCGTCCGCATCACTTTGATCTTCAAATTGATCAATTTGAATCTTTTCTTTCTTACAAGAGACTGAGATTGATACTGGAGCTTCCTGAGCCAAATTCCAGACCAGGTCGTACTACCTATGAAAGTTTTCCATCAGAAGAGGATGTATTTTAGGGAATCAAACAACTTGGATATGTTGGTCAACTAAACAAAGTTACAGACTTTGACAAATCTAATCTACCTCTAGTATGGTATGCACTATTCTCAGTAATCATCAGGTGCCTGACATCGAAGCATTCTGGCACAGACAGTGCAAGTCTTATGTATCTCCGATTGTTCCATGCAGTCGTCTATGACTTGCATGTCGACTATACTTTTATTTTTTGGACCGAACTCTCGGAGGTGGTACATGACAAGCTCACCAACAAGAAACGGAAGTTCATTCCGTTCATTAGATTTCTGAAACTTATTGTTCGAAGCATGCTCCGCAGCAATCCAGCCATTCCTCCCAGGTTATCTTGGCCTCAGGTTCCAGACTCTGAAATGACTTATATTCAGAAGCAGAAGAGGTCTTTCAACTATTCTATGACCATTCCGTATGCTCTTATTGCCAACTACGCTGATGTTATAGATGAGGATGTCATAGAATATTGCATGGATAATGAGTTTATGGAAGTTGCACAAGATTAGCTTTCTCATGGCACTCAAGTTGTTGCTGAACATGAAGTTGAAGTTGAAGCAACTGCTGATCAAGAAATTGAAACAATTGCTGAAACTGAATTTGATATAGCTGTTAATCAGGAGGTTGAAGTATCTGCCGCACAAGAAGTTGAGGAAGATGTTGCATCTCAACAAATTGGATCTGTTATTGCTGATATTGGTACTGAAGCTACTGATGCTACTGTTTTTGATTTTGAAGATGAAGATGATTATGCTGCTGATACTGCTCTTTCTGGTGATGATGATGATGAAGATTCTGATCATGATGATGATGATGATACTGATAAACCAAGTCTTAAGGTTTATGAAAGGAAGGTTAGGACACCGGAAGTGGTTGTTTCAATAGAAGTTCTCTCTGAAGATGATTCTGTTCCTGTTAATCCATCTGTTGCACATCTTCAAGTAGATGAATTGGATACAACTTTTGATCAAGCCTCAGCTCCGGTACAAAGTCAAGCTCTAGCAACTTCACAAGTTCCAACTGTAGAGCTTTCTTCTGATCAAGCTCGGGTATCTACTGACAAATTCTCTACCTTGAATGATGTTATTCGTCAGCTATCAGAGAAAATGGATGTAGAAAAGGAAGCACAGATTCTGAAGTTGAAGACTTTCTTCAAAGGCAAGATGCTTGAAATTGATACGTCTATCATTCCTCCAGAGATTCCTTTCAGACGACCAACTGGAGTAGTTCTTCGTTAACCTTCTTCTGTTGTGACTTCAACTACGTCTCCGATTGTTACACTTCCGTTTCCTTCGGTGGTTTCTATGTCTGCGGGACTTTCTATGTCTGCTCCTTCTGGTACATCTTCAAGGTCTTCTATTCATGAACTACCTATTTTTTAGTTGACTGATCTACTGTATGCGCGTCTACTGTCTATGTCACCGCCACAACATCAGGATCAAGATCTTCTTTCTTTGCTACGAAATTTCCAACCTACGCCGCCTCCAGTTCCTTCTTCTGAATCTGACCGGATTACTGTTTTATCTGATGAGTTCCATGCATTCAGATCAGAAGTTCGATCAAGTTTTGCTGATCTTAAATCTTTTATGACTCAAGCTTTTTCTGATATCTCTAACAAGGTTGATCGTATGGAACAAAGCTGCAGATCTGAGGCCGACCCGTCTCTTAAGCGCCGACATGACCAAGATGATCCTGATCATCAAGGCCATGAGGGGGAGATGGCAAAGAGACCGAGAGTTGAAGGATCTTCCATGCATAATGAACTGAATATTTCTGAGAGCAATATTAACAATAATATGCAAATTGTTGTTTATTTGGATCCAGATGTTTCTGAAAATGTTCATGAAGTTGAAGAATCTGAAGCTGCAAATGACATGAGGACATGAGGACATTCTTTGCTAACTTCATAGAGATTAATTATGATGATGATGAAGATGTCAGGTTTGAAAAGATATGTCAATTCAATGAAGAAGACTGTGATGACATAGTTATCATATCAGATATAGAAGATGACTCAGTGTTCATGGATGCGAAAGACGAAGAAGAAGCAAATTTGTTATATAGTGATCTTCCTGCTCATGATGAGATTCCTGAATCAGCTAATGACACATCTACTCCTGTTGCTAGTTCAGCTCCGACTACCACTATTCCTTCAAGATCATTTGAAGTTGGTCAGTCGTCAAGAGCAGAAGCTGATGTTCCACCTTCTGATCCTGTAATTCCACCATCCATTCTAGAAGAAGGACCAACTTTATCTAGACTTCAAAGACAAAGGAATCTGCAACGTAGATATTTGGCATCAAGGCAAAGATCAGCCTTTCTAGAAGACACTCAAAGAAACATCTTTGTCTCTAGAAGAAGGCCGATTAACATCTATGCAATCCTTGGAGTAGAGAAAGAGTCAGATGCCTATCAATATGAGTACTTAATGTTCATTAAGTGCCAACGCAAAAGGAATAATACCGTGTATTCTCAACACTTGATTGTTCGAGTCATCAGTGTCACAATCAACAAGTTTGTGAATATCTGGTATCCTGATTTTGAAGTTGAAAGAAGAGACTGCAAGCGGTATAAATTTTCAGAGGCAGACTTCACTGATCTTTCTATAGATGATATTGAATTCTTATATGATCACTTCAGGAATCTGTATCATAGATCACAGGATATTTCTCAAGCTTTGTTCGTCATTAAAAGATTCATACGTCGACAAATCAGATTCTTCCGAGTTTTTGATTTCCAGATGGCTGTTGAAAGCTTCCAACCAGTTGTTAATCTTCTCAGGCCCAACCGAAGCTTACCGAACTTAGAGTCTTATTCTCTTCTCACCATTGTTGAAGATCCATATGGAGTTGTGTACAAGAATGGCTCTAATGAAAAATGCTTTCTCAGGATTGAAGAAATTGCTCACTACTCTGATGGCTTAAAGGTGATCAAGCTTCAGCTGGAGCAATGTCTGAAGGAGGCCAAAAGAAGATTTTTGGAATCAAGAGAAAATACATTCCTGGTTGATAATGATGAAATCCGACTTCTCCAGAAGACTTTAGATTCAATTCAAGAGAGATTGAATCTCCGCTCAACTCTAAGACGATTGAAAGTTTTAGTTGGTTTGAATCGACTTCGTCAACGAGAAGAGCGTCAGTGATTCTCCAAAGTCGCTTGGTTGGTCTATGTTGTTTTTGAAGATTGTTTTTGAAGACCACGACGCCAATGATTACTAAGGGGGAGATTGTTAACTCTAATTTTGTAGTAATCATTGTATTTATTTTCTAGCCTATATTGTGCTTAATGTTGTAATCTGTTTTTGTAAAGTCTAGGGGTATTTAAGTCCCCTTAGTGCCTTTGTTTTGTAACTTTTGAACTTTGGCACACTCACATTAATCTGATTAGTTACTTTGCGCTTCAATATCTTTCTCTCTCTACTTTCTCTCTCTAAAGATTTAGAGATTCTTGGACTCTCACAAAGGCGACAAATTAGCTAAGTCATACATTTTACAAGGAATTCCAAATGAAATATATGTAAAGATTGACAGCTACAAGGCCTCCGGCAAAGAAATGTGGGATAAACTCGAAAAAATGATTATGGGTTCAAAGGTTGGGAATCAGCTGAAAATCTCAAACTGCCTAAATAATTACGAAGAATTTAGAGGCAAAGTGGGAGAGAATTTAGAAGAAACCTATGACAGGTTTGTGACTTTGCTGAACAAACTTAGCAAGAACAAAGTCCACAAATCTCAAATTGAGCTGAACGTCAAATTCCTGAGTATTCTTCAACCGGAATGGAAAAGATTTGCTAGGAAAATGAAGCAGATCAAAGATTTGAATGAGATTCCACTTCATGAGGTGTATGAAACCCTCAGACAAAATGAAGAAGAGGTGGATGAAATTCTAGATGAAAAGAGGCAGAAAGGAAAGACAGTTGAAGACACAGTTGCTCTTGTTGTCAGGAAGAAGAAGAACAAGACAATTGTGTACGAATCAGAAGAAGATGAAGGTTATGCAAACTCTGACATGGATGAAAATGATCAACTGAAGCAAGCAATGATTCTGCTGTCAAATGCTTTTCAGAAAAAGTTCTACACGAAGCCAAGTTCAAACAGTCAGAGATATTCTTCTAGTCCAAACAACTACATCCACAAGGAAAGGGTTGAAGGAAGTAGATATGAAGGAAAGAGATTTAAAGGGAAAAGAACAGAGGAGAGGAAACCTGAAGAGAGAAGATTTCAGTCTGAAGGAAAAAGATTAGAGGAGAGAAAACCAGAAGAAAGAAAGTTCAAAGCTGAAGGATCCAGTCAGCCAGAACCACCAACGTGCTACAACTGTGACAAAACAAGTCACTTTGCCAAGGACTACCGAAGACCAAAAGTCAGAAACTCTGATTATTACAAGAACAATATGCTTCTTGCAAAGCAACAGGAGGCTGGTAAGGCACTGATGGCTGAAGATGAATACTGGCTTGATCATTCAGATGATGAAGAAGAGGATGAAGAGAGAGATGAAGCAGTCAACATGTGCTTGATGGGAAAGATAGAATCAGATGCTGACGCTGATTCAGATAATAAAGACGAGGAGGTATGTAATTTATCAAATTCAGATTTCATGAATAAAATGCATGCCATGAGTTTAAAACAAAAAGAGTTAGAATCTAATCTTGAGCGAGAAAATGGTGTTAATACTGACAAAAACCAACTGATACAGAAACTTAGCAATGAAATTGCTGAGAAGAAAGTATTGGTTGAGGTTTTACATAAAGATAATGACACCAACGCAAAGGAAAAGACAATAATTCTTAAAAAGAATTCTGATCTCAAGTCTAAACTACTAAAAAGTGAGATTGATAAATATGAGCTTAAAGAATTGCATTCTTCATGCATCAAAGAAAACTTTTCTTTACTTGGAAAGTTAAAAGGTTTGGAAGAGAAGTTATATAAAATGGGTCAAACTGAACAAACTATTTATCTGAATAAACCCAAAGAGGAAATAGAGAGATGGGGAATCGGTTATAAGAATCCTCACTGTCTACAAAAAGGGATGTCTGAAGTGCCAGGACTTTATGATCATCTTTCTATGCAATTAGCTCGCAGAATTCCTGAGTTTAAAACTTTCTGGACTAAACTATCTGAAAAGGATGAAGCCAACGAAACTGAAAAACGTTTGAAATCATCTAAAGTTCATCTTCCATTTTATTATGCGAAATTGAATAATAGTTATGATGAAAATCCAATATATCAAAAGAAGAAAACTCTTTCAAGTGATTTCTTTCAAAGTTATACTGAAAAGGAAATGGAGGTGAAGCCTATTCTAGGTAAACTATATGTCCCTCCTCTCGTTTTAGAAAGTAAAATTTCTGAACTCGAGAATTCTTTATCAGATGAAAGACTTTTGATGAATATTGAGCAAAAAGTTTTTTCAACTGTGTTTTCAAATTCTGTTATTTCTAAAGCTTTAAACTCTGAGGACATGTCTGGTCTAGCTAATAAAGAGCTTGATTTTCTGAACTCTAACGATGGTTTAGATGATTGTTCTGAACAATTTGATTTTAATGCAAAACTTCCTAACCATTCATCTTTTGTTAAGAAATCTTTGAACAAAACAGTATGCCTGTTAATAGTGCAAAATCAACGAAAGTTGATAACTCAGTCTCTGTGAAAGCTAAAACTGCTAAAGGTAAGAATATATCTCAGCATTCACAGAAACCGAACACTACTGGTAATCCGAAGAAGAAGCAATCGCTTGTTGCTCAAAGGTCTAACTCACCAGTTTCACTTGTTTCATATCTGAGCAAGCAAAGTCCAGAAGTAAATTCTCAATGGAAACCCAAACGGAAGCTTGACAAGACTATTAAATCGTTTAGTAGTGTTAATTGTAGTAAGACTTCGCCTAGTAAAGATGTCTTAATTGCTGATGTTGCTCTTTTGAACTCAAAACTTGTTGTTTCTCGTAAACAATATACAATGAAGCAATTATTTCAGTTATTTTTATCTTCTAGAAAGTCTTCTATTTATGATAAACATGTTTCTATCTCTTGTCAAGATTCTGGAGATTGGTTTGGCAATTTTCATGTGCATTCATCTCATACTATTTCTTCCAATGCATTTCAAAAGAAAAGAGGACCCAATTTGAAATGGGTACCAAAATCTTGTGCTAACACAGCAGGACCCAAATTCCAGTGGGTACCTAAGGCTAAATTTGTGTTGCAGGCACACAAAGCTTAAAGAGAATTCGACTTCTGATTATGTACAGATCAGGACTCGTTCTTCAATGTCAAAATAGGCTTTTGAACAAATCAGTTCAAGACCCGCACTTCGATAATCAAAGTGAATAATTCCAATGTTGTCGTATAAATATCTAAATTTGTAATTTCTCTTATGCAGACTAGTCATACATGGTTTTTGGACAACGGATGTTCCAAGCACATGACAGGGCAAAAAGAGATACTGTCCAATTTTAAAGACAAATATTGCGGAACAGTCAGATTCGGCAACGACCAGTTTTCTCCAATCATGGGATATGGTGATGTACAACATGACAATGTCACGATCAAGAAGGTGAGCTATGTAGAAGGCTTACGACACAACTTGTTCAGCATAGGTCAGTTCTGTGACAAAGACTTAGAGGTCAACTTCAAAGCCAAGAGATGTTTAGTTCGCAATGAAGAAGACGAAGAACTCTTGGTCGGTACTCGAGAATCAGACCTCTACACAATCAATTTATCAAATGTCCAGACTGACAAGCAAGTTTGTCTACTAACGAAAGCCTCGATGCAACAAAGTTGGTTATGGCATCGAAGGCTCTCTCACCTCAACTTCAGGTACATCAACAATCTGGTTAGTGGAAAGCTCGTCAAAGGACTTCCAGAGCTTAAATATGAAAGAGAACATCTTTGTGCAGCATGTGAAAAGGAAAAGATGAAGAGGGCTCCACATAAACCAAAACCTGAACCAAGTACAAGCGCTCCGTTAGAGTTATTTCATATGGACTTATGCGGTCCGATGCGAACTTAGAGTCTAAGCGGAAAGAAGTACATACTCGTGATCGTGGACGATTACTCGCGATACACATGGGTCAAGTTTCTACGTTCAAAGGGTGAGACACCAGATGTCCTCATCACATTTCTAAAGACGACCCAGGTGAATCTGCAGAAACCGGTCAAGTTTCTACGAACAGACAACGACACAGAGTTCAAGAACAATAAAGTTGAAGAATATCACGAATCTGTCGGGATTTCACATCAATACTCTGTTGCTCGTACGCCTCAACAAAATGGAGTGGTCGAAAGAATAAATCAAACGCTAGTCGAGGCTGCTCGTACTATGCTAAGTCAATCAGACTTACCTCTATTCTTGTGGGCTGAAGCTGTATCGACCGCGTGCTATACACAGAATCGCTCCATGATACATCGCAGATTCAAGAAGACTCCTTATGCTTTAATCAACAACCGAACACCAACAATCAAATATTTTCATATATTTGGGTGTAAGTGTTTCGTGCTAAACGATAGGGAAAGTCTCAACAAGTTCAGTGCCAAGGCAGATGAAGGCATCTTCATTGGTTATTCCTTGACATCAACTGCATTCCGTGTTTATCTGAAGAAGTCAAAGACGGTGATTGAAAGCATCAACGTCACGTTTGATGAAGAGATGGCTTCCGAACATCAAAGTTCAGAACCCGCTATAACAGGAATACTAGCTTCTGGGCAACTCCGTCCAGAACCTGTGTCTCAACAGAATAAATCAGTTGAAGCATCAACGTCAACTAATAATATATCTGATTTAGAATTATTATTTGAATTGTTTTATGATGAATTTCTTGGATCTAATGTAAAGAAATCTGTTATGGTTGACAGGATGGAAGACTTAACGACTACTCATCCAACCAGATCAGATTTTCCTATTGAATCCAACGCCCCGATTCAACAAGAAGTTCCAATTCAAATACCGACTCCAACAGTTAAAGAAGTTCCATGTGATGAAGAGACAGAAGTAGCTGAACCAGTAGGATGTTCTGTACAAATCCATCCACAGCCGGAACAAGTTGTACCTGCTGAGCCTTCTGAACCTACCACTTCAACTGCAATCATAATTCCTCCTGAACAAGCTGAAGAAGGTACAAGTGGATTTATAGATGATACAACTGACATACAATCATCTAATCCACTGCCTCATGAACATAAATGGACCAAAGAGCACCCGATAAGCCAGATCATTGGCGATCCATCAAAATCGGTGCTAACTAGGTCAGCATCAATGAATATGTGCATGCATGACTCCTTTCTGAGCAAGTTCGAGCCAACACGCGTATCAGAGGCACTTGCTGATCCAGAATGGGTGATCTCAATGCAAGAAGAGTTGAATCAATTTGATGCACTTCAAGTCTGGAGACTCGTACCAAAGCCTAAAGGTAAAACAATTATAGGTACTAAGTGGGTTTTCAAGATAAAGAAAGACGAAGATGGTACCGTTATCCGAAACAAGGCAAGACTAGTAGTCAAAGGATACAGACAAGAGGAAGGAATCGACTATGATGAGACATATGCTCCTATGGCGTGATTAGAGGCAATCAGAATGTTTCTAGCCTACGCAGCCCACAAGAACTTCACGGTCTTTCAAATGGATGTGAAGACAACATTCCTGAATGGAATTCTGAAGGAGGAAGTCTACGTCTCTCAGCCAGAAGGTTTTGTCAATCAAGAGAAGCCGAATCACGTTTACATTCTCGACAAAGCACTCTACGGTCTGAAACAAGCACCTCGAGCCTGGTATGATGTATTTTCCACTTTTCTAGTCAAGTCTAGGTTTTCAAAAGGAACGGTGGATACCACTTTGTTTATCAAAAAGGAAAAAGCCGATATCATTTTAATTCAAATCTATGTAGATGATATTATTTTTGGCTCTACAAATCCTAAGTACTGTAAGAATTTTGCAAACCTTATGGTGTCTAGATTTCAGATGAATTTGATGGGAGAGATGAATTTCTTTCTCGGTTTACAAGTCAAACAATTTTCATCGGGTATTTTTATCAATCAATCAAAATACATTATGGATATTCTTCGGAAGTTCAAAATGGAAAAATTCAAAACCGATTGTTACCCTAATGGCACCAGGTACTAAGATTGGCACCGATCCTTCGGGAAAGGCTGTTGATGTTAGGACTTATCGAGGGATGATAGGTTCTTTAATGTATCTTACTTCTAGTAGGCCAGATATAATGTTCTCAACATGCTTATGTGCACGATATCAGGCCAATCCTAAAGAAATCCATATGTCTGCTGTGAAGCGCATATTTAGGTATCTAAAGGGAACTGCAGATCTTGGTCTGTGGTATCCTAAAGATACTAGTTTTGAACTAACAGCCTACACAAATGCAGATCATGCAGGTTGTATGTTAGACAGGAAGAGCACGTCGGGACATGTACAGTTCCTCGGTGACAAACTAGTAAGTTGGGCATCGAAGAAGCAACTTTGTGTTTCAACCTCTACGGCTGAAGCAGAATATGTAACTGCTGCTAGCTGCTGTTCTCAGGTCTTATGGATGAGAACTCAATTGCGCGACTACGGTTTCCACTTCAACAAGATCCCGATATACTGTGACTCCAAGAGAGCCATCGCAATATCAGCGAATCCTGTTCAACACACCAAGACTAAGCACATAGACGTCAGGTATCATTTCATTAAAGATTATGTTGAAAAAGGAACAATTGAACTTTTCTTTGTAAAAACTGATTATCAGCTTGCCGATTTTTTTACCAAACCTTTAGACGAAAAGAGGTTTAACTTTCTTATCTCTAAGCTTGGTATGCTAAATCTAAAGATTTAATCAGTAGTTACCTATCAAAGTTTTCTAATTGTATACTTTTTCATCATTTCTTTATTTTCGCAAGATATCTGCACTTCTATATACTGTTCATGATCCAAGGGGGAGTATGAGAAGAAATTGACATGTGGTCAATCTTATTTTGAGGGGGAGCTCATAAGATTTCTGCATTTACCTTTTATGTCAAATTTTTGTAGTGCAAGATTTTAGGGGGAGCTCTTCAAGTCAAAGGAGTTTGGATATGACTTCTGATTATTACTGATCAGAACTCGTACTTTAAAAGTTTTACTGCTTTTTGTCTTTTCAATTTAAGTGAATAAATTTTACTTTGACTTGACATAAGACTTTTGCAGAATTTTTGAGAGATGCTTACAAGTTCATATGTTTATGACTTAAAGTTTATCTTCATGAGATGTAAGATCGCACGTTAAGGTATAATCCTTTATCTTCATCTCATATATGGTTGAAAGAAGGACAACTTTCAATCATAGAAAACATTGTTTTTAATGTTCAAACCACTTCCCGATTTTTCAACAGATTTTATATTTTGGAAGTGTGACTTTAAATGTTTTCAAAATTTCATTGTGCTTTAACTGAAATAGTTAAACCAATCTGAGCTTCACGTGCATCATAGGAAAACAAAGAATCATTGTGCTAGGAATTAACACAACTTCTATGGAATCACCTTAACCAGTGATTTCTACACACGAAGTTAATCCTTAGTGATTGAGTGTGAGAAGTCGAAAAGAAATGAGTGTGAATTGGTTAGAGTGAGCTAAATGTTTAAAAGAAAGAGCGTGTGAGATCAGAGTTAAAAGAATATCACAACTCTGCACCAACTTTTTTCTGAGCCGGGTAGCCACATTACTAGCGTTTCACAATTCTTTGGTGAACATTATTGAAATAGGAAACTAGCCCATGCCAACTCTTGATCAAACCTCACTATCTACTCATTTTCTTCTCAACAAGAAAGTGTTTCACATTTTCAAAGGGGATGTAACACATTTGCTATCTGATTTTCATTTGGAAAATCTGGATATTGAAAAGAAGGAAGTTTGCCCCACCTTCGCACTTCAATCATGCACATTGAGTCTGTGTTTAACTTATTGTTGTCTCAGTGGTTTACACAAAATTTGAGCCAAATAAGCAATCATCAAGTGCTTAATTCTTTCTAACACAAGCACAAACACACAAGGAATTAGTTTCTTTGTCATAACGTTTATAGAAATTACCTTTGTGGTGTTTCGATGATTAAATGGAAGCCCTGGGGGAGTCAACATCAAACAACTCATTTCCAATGTGTATTCGTTACACACAGTGACTTAGTGTTACTGACAGGCATGTTAACTGATTCATTAGTTGATTCAGGTGTTACACGACTATTTTGTCTGGATTTGCAAAGATCTGGATGAATATCTTATGAATTGACGGATCAGGGGCTCTAACCGAAAGATAGACATTTCTTACAAATAGTTTTGATGAAGTCGTTGCACTTAACATCAAAAAGGGGGAGAATTACTACACAAGAAATGGCAAAGATCACATGTTTCAAGAATCACGTCCAAGATTGAAATCCTCAAAAGCAAGTATTCTGAAGACATGCTGATTTGGGAGCTAGAGAAAGAGATTGCATCTTCTGAGCTGAACAAGAAGACTGAATTGCTAAAATCATTTTCGTAATGATCTTGATCCAAAGGGGGAGATTGTTAAGACACAATATCATTGGATTCAAGATCATCCAAACTGAAGATTGCAATCTGAAGCTAAAGCTGGAACGTCGACTCTCTATATTAAAGTCTAATGTTTATTTGTAATAAATGTCAATGTAATTGTTTGTTATTGTATTAGTTAAGTTAATATCTAGTTTGTTAGATATTAGTTAACTTAGTTAGTTATTAGATTTAGTTTAGTTAGTTATATTATTTAATTAGAAATAATATCTAGATATTAAATCTAGATATTATGATAGTGTGTTAGACACACTTTAGATTAGATATTAGTTGTATCTCTCAACAACTCTCTATCATCAGATATTATCAGACACACACAAAACACACACTTAAAGATGTAATATAGAGAGAACACATCCAAGCTTAAATCGATCAACCTTGTAACCTTTGTTATATATCAATACAGGTTGGTAATCGTTATTGTTGTTTAATCTAAGAACTTGATATAAACATTGTTGGACCGACAATTTACATGTGGGATTGTCAAGTTGATTTATATTGTTTTTATTGAGTATGATGATGATATTTCATGGAGTATGCGAAGATTATTGTTGTACATACATGTGTGGGTGTTTTAGTCTTAACATGGGATCGAGGTCATGAATTGTATGAATATGTATCTTGTTGATGCGAGATATGTATAAAGATGAATAGTATGTATATGTATCTTGTTGATGCGAGATATGTATAAAGATGAATAGTATGTATTTGTATCTTGTTGATGCGAGATATGTAGAAGAGATGAATATATATATATATATATATATATATATATATGTACGTTGGATGAACCGTGAGTATGTGCCAGGAGGATGTAGTCTTAGGTGCCACCGGGACGGTATGTACCTAAGACCTCCGCCACCGGGACGGTGTGTCGGGCCTTTGGGATGTTGTTATGTGGACAAACATCAAGGTACATTGACTTGAGGTAAAACTCATTGGTGTGATGGATCTCCCCCATTGATTCCAGTATGGCCAAGTGGACCGAGTCGTTATTAATGTTTCATCATGTCTCTTGATATCCTGTCATGCTTTTGTACAACTCACTAGGCCCGTTTGGCCTAATACTTGTTTGGTTTGATATGTATCTCAGGTTCTAGCGGCGCGGCCGTCAAGAAGGCTTAGATGACTTAGATGCGAGCTTGGGGACATTTTTGGGACGCTCAACATAGAAGTTTATTTTGGATTGGATCACAACTTTTGTTAATCTTGTTCCTAAATAAGATTTAGATTAAAAGGTTGTCTTCCCTCTCATTGTTATATTACAAACTTGTAATCTTAACTGATGTTTATTGTCTCCCCTTTTTGGGAAGAGCTCGTGCTATGGCATGTTTATTACCATATTTTTCCTTTCATGGAAATTTTGTTTATCCCAATTTTTGGGGTGTTACAGTTAGCCACCTTACATGGCCCCGTGAGGGACAACTTCATCAAGATTTAATTTAATAACCGTCAATCTTCTTCATCTTTAATTTGCATCTTCTTCAACTATGTTTAAGTTCATGAAGGTAATTTATTATGCATCTTTATATTCTTCATTAATAAAATCAATAATAAACATTGAATCAAAATCCCTAAATCTAAATAAACAACCTTAAATAAATTTAAAAAAAAAAAACCCTAAATCCACAAACAAATTTATGGTGGTGGTCCATGCGTTGTTGGTATCAAGCCTAATATTGTCAAAGAAGAGGCAAAGGTGAGTCAACAGGTCGGAGACGGAAGGAGCTTCTTATTGATTCGATGGGTTTTCACCATCGAAGAATGGAAGGGAAGGGTGGGAAACGTGTTTGAGAAGAGAGATGGAGAGACATAACTACTATTAATTAATTTAATCTATATATAATACTTAAATACTAGATATTAAGTTGTTTTTTTAAAAAGAAAAAAGAGGTAAAATAAACAAATTGCCCTCATGTAAAAGGCATATGTATTAACTTAACATCTCTTATTTAACGGTGTTAACTTGAGAGACCTTAAGTGTTGTGAAAATGAAAAATTAAATGACGATCAATGTAGATATTGCATTCAAGGGATCATATCCAAATTTTGAATAAATCACAGGAACCTTCAGTGTAATTCACTCTAAATATAAAATAATTATTTGATCTATTTTGTTTTTGGTTTTTGGCTTATTGTTGCCTTTGCTTTTTCACAAAGGCTCGTATGACAAATTCTAAATACTTGCTGATATTAATTGGGTTTACAAGGTTTTTTAGTTTTTCTATAAAATAGTTGGATCGGAATGAGTTTTAAAAGATGGCTAGTGACATTAACAGTGGACACATATATGTTTACTTTGAATTTGAATTGGTTCATTGGTTCTTTATGGAATTGAATCTGAACTAGAAAATTCAAGATCATGGAACAAAAATATAAAACGACCTAAATCAGTTTGGTCACAAACTGAGTCATGATCCGAATGCAAACATTGGCATTTTTTAATTTGAAAATATAAACTTAAAATGGCAACTTTTCAAGTTTGATAAATAAAGCACATTGATTCAAGAACCTGTTCCAACTTGACGATCTTAAACCTTACCAAACCGACCTGAATCGAAATTAAGTTTTTAATAAAATCTAGAGCCAAAATGAAGTTGGTTTCAATTCCTTTTAGTTTAGTCCTACTTCGCTTATTCATCTCTCCTTAAAATTTACGATAAAAGCATCATAAAATAAAAAGTACAAGATTCAAAGGAAAAGATATAAATTACATAACAGCCCATGCATACAAATGCTCTTTGGGTTTTCAAAGTAAACTATACAAATTTTGTTTATGTATGGCACCCTTTATTACATCTCTCTCATGTTCTTCATAGAGTACAACAAAAATGCACCCCTTTCCTCAACCTCAAACCACTTTGAAGAAGACCAAGAACAAAGAGAGGATCCTGAACCAACATGAACTCATCTTACAAATCTTGTATTCGAGTATTGAAAAATGTTTTCATTTTTTTCTAACGTACCCTTTGAATGATTTTGCTTAATCTCTTCTTCCATAACCAAAACCGCCAAGGTGTCGATTCTTTGGACTCGACATAAAGATCAACATTTGGTCGAGGAAACGATGGGCTCTGCATTGCTGGCGGTGGTGTTGGTGGTGGAATAATCTCTTCTTGTGGTCGATGTTTGGGTGTTCCTGGTTGCATCTCCCAATCAAAAGGTACCCCTTCGTTGGTTGTGCTACGATAGTAAGTACATGATGATTGACCGACTGATGAATCTCTCGAAAGAGTCTTGATGACGGAAGAAGGGCTTTGATGCATATCGAAATCCCGATTTTCCATTTTTTTGGAATAAGAAACGAAGTTTTTTTTTTTGGTTTTGAAACGTTGAATGAGAAAATTGTTGTATGGGTGGAAAGTGTCAAATTGTTGTTCTTATAGATGATATTATAAGGCATGTAGGTGTGTAGCAATAGAGGTGACAACCACGTTACGGTATTAAAAATTAATTTTATTTATAAAATACCAATAAAAAATAAAAATCAACTTTTCAAACATGAAGCAACCCAAAAATTTAATAGAAATTATGTTGGAAACAATTATTTAGAAAGAAAAAGGAGACATTTTAGAAAGAAAAAACAAACATTTGTTGGGTTCAAGTCAATACATTAATTTATTTATAATGATGAAGTAGAGATGCATAATTGTGATTGGGTTTTGAGGAAAAGACTGGTTACGCAAGAGTCGTATTTCGGTATGATCCAAACATAAAAGCCCGATCAATCTATATTTGTCATGTTGAGGATCGGTTAGGACCGGGTTTGTTTGAATACAAGGCCCGATCAAGGGATCGAAAATGGGTTTTGTTAGGACTGGTCAAAGGCCTAGTCAACTAGCGGTTGCACATGATTTAAGGACGATGATTGGTTTTATGAGTGATAACAGTCGAAACACACTAAACGAGAAACGACTAGTTGACCGGGGACCAAGGACCGGTCTTAACCAAGCTTTGTACATCTCTGAGGAAGATGCATAATTTTGACGCTAAAACTACATAAAAATGTTATAACTTCATGGAATACTTACAAACAAAAATGTCGTAAATTCATTGAGTGACGATAAGATTACAAGATTGAAATGAATAACTATTAAACGATTAACACAACAACTACTATAAGATTGAAGCAAGGTTCTATTCATTCAATCATTACTCAAGTAAAGTCCCCTTTTTTTACAAACACGATAATTCGCAAACTTACAAATAAATTTTCATTTGTTATATCATATATATATATAACAACACGTGTAAAAATGCAATGTTAATACATTGTTGTTTCATATGTGAAACGTTCATGATTGTTTTTTTTTTCCACACATAAAACAGTCATAAACATTTTACACATGAAACAACATTGTATAAAGCTCCAGTTTCACACATGTCACGTTTCATATGTGAAACAACACATAAAAACCAGTTTGTACTTTTGTACGATTTATTGGGTTTGTAAATGATTATGCATCTACTCAAATATGATCCAAATCCCGACTGCTTTCTCAACAAGATCATTGTCACAATAAATCATTATAATGAAAAACGTACCCTTGATGAGCAATGTCAGGCTATAATCATTAATTTTATCGTTGACACTTATTTTTATGAAAATTATCCAAGATTTGAAAATCAAAGAACGTCGAGTTCTAGATGTATCTCAATGCCATACCCTCAAGATATGGATGAGTCGACCCTTTTCTTACAATCTACTACTCCTATTACTAATCGATCGAATCACATTAATTAACAATTATGGTGCAAATTAAAGGGTACATTGAATTTTGATTGGTTGACTTTAGTTTAGATGTTTGATTTGACCAAAAGACTCCATGGATTATTTGGTTGGTAAAAGTTTTCGTTATATGAGAAGTTGGTCATAATTCTTCCTTTGCTGACTTTTATACGAACCACTTTGACTTTTTTTCAATATTTTGATGAGAAAACATGGGTTGTTTGGTTCATGGAATTGAAAGAAATTTGAAGAAATTGGAATGGTTAATTCTATCGACCAAATTTCAAGCTCATGTTTGGTTCACGGAATGAAAACAATGGAACCCTTCCAATTCCATTGAATTCAACAATTTAAGAAATTAATCATTCTTTGACTTAAGTGAATGAATTGAATTTCTATCAATCAAACGCGTGATCAAATTCAATTAAATTTCATTCCAATTTATTCAAAATCAAATTCTTTTGATGAATTCCAATTCCATTAAATTTAATTATGTGAACCAAACGCACCCTAAATTAATACATAGAGATAGAATTGGGGAACCAAATTGAATTTTGAAGTCTTTTTCTATCCATAAAAATTTGGTGGCTTTTGGAATCTTTATCAAACAACTAAGGACATCGTTTGACAAAAATAAACTACCTTATTTTCTGGATATGGATTATAAGTTATTTGGAGTAACTTATAAATGAGCTTTTTGTAATCATTCCAATTTTACCCTCGTTAATATTCATTATTATATATTAACTATTAATTATTAAAATTTATTATTAATTAATTAATAAATATTAATTAATATTATCTAAAAATTATAACATAAATTTTAATTATTTAGAGTTATTGATAATTATATCAATTTTTTTAATATTGATCGATATATTTTAGTATCAATTATTATTATTTTTGAAATTATTATTTGATTATTTTTTTCATATTATATGTAATGATTTTTTTAATGTAACATCCCCCGTCCCCATGGTCCGGAACGGTTGATGTCACGAACGAGACTTAACATAAATACATAGCTAAATTCAGAGCTATTAATAAGCTCTAAACATATATTACAATCCAAACTATCATACCTCAACAAGTTTTTATAAACTTAGAAAGTTATAAAATAAGGTGAGTCTAAGAACTCCAAAATATCACGCTCGATCTCAAGTATCGTCCCCGTAAACGTCACTTCGAACCTGCCGTGTTAGAAAACAAAAACACGACTGAACACAAAACTCAGTGAATGGATTATAATATAAGTTCGTAAATAATAATGAAAACATCAATAACAAAGCGGAATACTCAAAAATTCAATTCGAAGAAAGTTCTGAGACTGAAGTTCATAGTTCATTTAAATCAAAAGAAACGTTCGGTAATATAATCAAAAGCAATAATCTCAAGGACAATTCACACTTTAACTTCAAAACGTAATATAAATAAAGTTTGTCAATTCCTGTTGTGTTTGTGGGGTGGCCAGACCACACGAACCAATGGGTCGGCATGCGGGAACACACAACGAATCCCCCGTGAATTTAACCACGGTCACATATTCTGTGGGTAAAGTTCTAAGATCGATCCATCCGCCCTGGAGCCAACAAAGTCGGCCAATTCCCCTAGAGTGGGTTCACGTAAGCCACTAAGGCTTAACTCTAGTGGATCGTCATCTGCAGAACGCCATGACAACAAAGCCGCCATAGAAGGCATCCCAAATAATGTGCTCATTTATTGAGTTATTCTAAAATCAACGAAAACTAAACATATGCCACTTACCCAAATGACGTTCATTGAAATTATAGTCAATATACTTCACATTTTTCATAAACAATCTCATACGAGACACATTTTAATAAAACATCAAAATGATCAAACAATTGATTCAATAAACCAAAATCAATGTGTATGTGTGTGTAAATTTCACATTTGTTGATCACGTTCGGTTGATCAATCACAAGGCGGTGAACCACTTTAGGAAGGGGTCAACTACAACAAATAGTTGCCCACAATTCAAAAGAAATGAAATCCATACCTTGATCGAATTGAGATGCAACACGCGGTCAATCGAGACTGACGACGAACTTTAATCCGTTTGATTGCCTATTTAAACCACCAATTATTATTAGTCGCATAACCTAGAACTTAATGGTTATATTCTAAGCTTAATCACGAATTTTTATTCTCTTAAGCATTAAACCAAACACTTGGGGGTTGTTTGTTTTTTTTTAAAACCTCTTAATGACTCTTAAGTCTGAATCGTTCAGACCTTTTTACACACCACCTCTTATTAATCATAACTAAAATAAGACTTCAGACTTTAGACCTCTTAAAAAAACAAACGGCACCTTGGTGTGCGATTAAACATCTAGATACAAATGTCACCGTTTTAATTCTAAACTTTACCCGTTTGTAATTTTGACAAAAACAAACATTTCTATACATGTAAATGATTATAACTATACAATATATAATCATAATCTACCAACCAACTTCAACTACCTTAACCTACCAACTTAAATAACTTAAGAAGATATTTATACCTCTAAGAAGGGCTCGAAGCGTAGATTCATAATATGTAATTATTTATTCGATTGCTTCAACGGATTGAGAGATATTTTAGAGAGATGATGAGTTCTAGAGAGAGAAATCTATGGCGGTGTTTAGAAATGAATAAGAGACGATATGTAGTTTTTTTTTCTAACTTTTGGTTTCTTATATATATATATATATAGAGAGAGAGAGAGAGAGAGAGAGGAAAGATCATGCGAGAAGTTAAACATTTTGCGAGAAGACGAGAAGTATTTAATCATATATGATTACATGGCCTGTAGGTGTGTTTAATCATATATGATTAAACGTCTATGTATTGCCAATATAACATGTGTTTAATCATATGTGATTAAGCTTGTGTATCATATGTGATTAAACACTTCTCGCCTTCTCGCAAAATATTTAGCTTCTCGTTTGAACCTGCCCCTATATATATATATATTTAAAGAATTACTATTTAATATATATACTAGTGTTGGGCCCGTGCATTGCACGGGAGGATAAATTTTTTGTTGGAATATTGAACCGAGTTAAAATGAAACGTAATTTCTCTGTTAACAGTTAATGAAATACAATGTGAAAAACGAATGTATTTTTATAAGTGGTTAACTTGCATATATTCTTAATCGTTTGTTGTTATGAGTTTGTGCAATAATATTGGTAATAGTTTTGTATTATATTATTTAAAACTCAAACAACATTTCTCACAACATATCACTATTATTGAAATAATTATAAATATGAACATACGTTTTTACAGATTTTGCAATTTTTCTGAAACCTCATCGACAACACTTGACAATCACTTTGAACGTATAAATCTGTATATTAATTAACAACATTCAACCCACATCAAATATGACAAAGAAAATAAATGATTTCTATCTTTTGTAACCGGCAACTCAACTGGTATAGTTCAAATTCACTCAGTACCACTTGAAAATTTATCTGACCATTGACTTCAAGACCTCATAATATTAGTCGATAAAAATAAAAATATGTATATATATATATATATCTTATTCCCCTACTTCGAAAAATATGATTGTGGGTTTTGAAAAATATAAACAAATTCTCAGTAAATAAAATAAAATATAAAAAAATAGTTTTTTAAAGAAACAAAAACATAGTGGAATATCTTTTGTTCAGTTGCAGGTTCCGTCATTGACACCCGACCGTTTGTCTTCTTCTTGTATTCAGATGATACATAGAGAAGCTTATATATTTATAATGAATGTAAAAAATATTTTAAAATCTTTTATTTTAATTTTCGATTTTACATTTAAATGTAAATATATTAAAAATATGGAAGAATATTTTTATATATACATCGTTTCTATTTTATTTTCTTTGCACTTGGTTAATTTGAAAAGTATTGCGGAATATTTTTATTTTAAAGAATACGATAATTTATTAGTTTATATTACATATCATTATGTAAAAAAAATTATAACATAAAATATGGAAAAAGATTTTATAAAATAAAATATGGAAAAATCATTATGAGATGTAATATAAAAAATACGGAAGAAAAAAGATTTTATATTACATCTCATTAATATAAATTTAAATGTAAAATCTACATTTAAAATAGATTATGCTAATATAAAATCTATTTTATAAAATCCTCCACCCAAAAAACAAATATTTATATTAATAAATGAGTATCTATTCCACAAATAGATGATTATGTGAGATGCTGTGCTTGAAAAGGTTGTACCAAAGCATTAAGAAATTGTAAATTAAGTAATTGGCTTTAATTAGTTGTAACTTGTGCTTAAAATGTTGTAATTAAGAGTTTTTTATGTCGTTTTTATAATATAGTATATATATATATATATATAATATATATATATATATGGCCCCTTTCATTTGTTAACCACGACATTGGTGCTAACCGAATCAAAAGCTTCCTAGAGTTTATGTCATTCACTCAATGCTATTAAATCTCAAAGGGTATTATTGGAATTTTACAATTTTCGACTATTTAAATTTTTTCCATATTTTAAGGAGGTTTTTAATTTGGTAGTTATCCAATTTTCAACACGAAACACGTGCACCCGAATGCATGGAAATACTTGATGTTCGGGAGGCGATTGTTGATGACCTCGTATGGCGTCTTGTTGAACCGTTTGTTGATGATAGAACGGTTTTGAGTGTAGCATGCGGTTGCAACTGCCTCTGCCCATAAGAAAAGCAGGAGCTTGGACTGTGATAGCATCGTACGGGCGACTTCTACGAGAGTTCGATTTCGGCGCTCTACTACCCCGTTTTGCTGAGGAGTACGAGCAGCTGAGAAGTTGTGGGTGATGCCCACTGAAGTTAGGTAACCGTCAAGCACTTGATTCTTGAACTATGTGCCATTATCCGTCCTGATGGTCTGAACTGATTGATTGAGATTGACTTGAACGCTCTTCAGATGAGAGATTTACTTTTTGAGGCAGGAACCCGGTCGAAGGCAAGGACCCGGTCGAAGGCAGGACCCGGTCGAAGGACAACCCGGTCGACTAGAACCCGGGCGTTTGGACAGTCCGGTCAACAACACCCCGGGCGAAGAGTAAGGTAACACGGGCAAGGCAGGGTCCGGGTCGGTCGAGTTCTTCGATAAAATCACGATAACCAGATATACAGATAACTTTCAACAGATTAATCAAACTGAATCGATTCCTAAAGCTAACAGATTTGAAGAACTTATTAAAGGAACTCATATTTTATGATTTTCGATTAACGATTGAACCCAGAAGATCGGTATGTAGATAAGAAAATCGAGTGTAAACCCAGAGAAATCAAGCATAAACCCAGAAAATCAATTATAGCAGACTGAACTCAGAAAATCGATTATAAACCCAAAAAAAATCACATAGCAGACTGAACTCAGAAAATCGATTATAAACTGTAACACCCTAAAAATAGGGATAACAAAAATCCGAAAAAATGGACATGCGGTATTTAAAATTGCCAAAGCAAAAGCCTCCCAAAAATGGGGAAAATACACAAACATGTTTAAATACAATCGTAAATAAACGGTCAATAAATAACAACCAACTAAACCAATTTCTATAACCAGAAAAGAGATTACAAATAAGGGTGTCATTTATAAACCCAAGGGATTCTCCTACCAAAAGAGATATTCCCAAATCTCTCACCCAAGTACCAAGCCGACATAGAACCGGTGCCGCTAAAACCTGAGATACACATCGACACCAAACAAGTGTTAGGCCAAAAAGCCTAGTGAGTTGAACAATAATAAGCATGCATGAACAGATACCATTCTTATCAGCAGTTAACCAGTGTTCAATATATGTGGAGTCATTAGGGGAAACCCAAAGCACCAATCAAGCCCACCCCAAGAGTCGATATACCTTTATGCCCTTAACAAGGAACATCCCAAGGCCCGGCACACCCGGAGACTACTCCAAAGGAAAATTCCCCGAATGGCGGAGGTCTAGGCACATACCATCACAGTGGCGCCCAAGACTACATCCTCCTTGTGAACTGACTTGGTTCGTCCAACATAATGCATATAGGAGGTCCTTTAGGTGTATTTCAACCAAATATAATTCAATACCAACCGTGGGTACAATATCACCCTCCTCATAGCATGAGTCCAACATAAGACTTAAATATCCACATAGCCACGTTGTAGATACAATATCATCAAGAGTATATTCCAAATGAAATCATCATAATATACCAAACATATATTCCTTTTTCATGTAAAATACCCATTGTGGCACACATAGTGGAAATCCCCAAATAATTACACAACATAGAGTAAATCATGGGATGATACCTCATATACATATATCTCACATAATCTCATGGAAATACCATCAAATACTTAAACCCGTAAAGATGACCATTTTGAGCAAATATGTGATAATAACAACAAATAAGCAAATACGATGTGTATCCAGTTTTAACAAAAGTTTAGTAAACTCACCTTGTTAGATTTAAGCAAAATCTAGTATTTACCCACTTAGAGCTTTCCTTGAAGAAATTTGGTTCTTCAAACCAAATCTTCCAAAACCTAGATCCACAAGGTTCCAACCATAAATATACATTTTCTACCATAATTAAATGATCCCCAAACACTTAATCATCAAAATCTCTATTTTGGGCAAAACCCTAATTTTGACCCAAAACTCCCAAAATTATTCAAACCGAAAATTAGAGAAATCAAACACTAGGAAACCATCAATGGAACATTTATAACTTATTTCATGGTTTAGAAATGGTTAGAATGACTTACAAGTAGGTTCCTTGGAAAACCCCAAAATATGGTCAACAATGGTGAGAAGGTGATGAAGAAGATGAAGATGGAGATGGAGGTGAAGCATCCAACCCGAAACCTTGGATGATGATCTTCACTCTAGTAATAAATGGTGATGATTTGGTGGTTGAAGAGGCTTAGAAGAGGTAGGTGAAGAGGAAGGGTTTGGGAGAGAATTCTTGAAATGAAGAAGATGAGAAATGAGAAATATTTGGGGAAAACAAAGCATAAAAACGTCCAGCCATCCACGTGGGTTGATCCGTGAGTTCAGCTTCAGCAACCCACATAACAAGGTACCCTAATTTTCATCCTCGTGGGTTGCTCCGTGGGTTCAGCTTCAGCAACCCACGTAACAAGGTACGTCAGCCACTGATTTTGGCCACCATTCTCGTGGGTTGTTCCGTGGGTTCAGCTTTAGCAACCCACGTAACAAGGTACGTCAGCCACTGATTTTTCTTCTTATTTGGTCAAATCCCGTTTCGGTCATAACTTATTCGTTATAGCTCCGTTTTCGCTCCGGAAAGAACCGTTGGACTCGTAATTGAATCCTTCATCCATCTAGACTATAAAATCAAGGATTCAAGCCCAACATTAATTATCTTATTTTTCCTTAACATTAACTTGAAATGATACCCTTCGGAAATCGGGGTGTTACAATCCTCCCAACCTTAAAAGAGATTTCGTCCTCGAAATCTGGAACCACCAAGCACCCAACATCACACTTGGAAATATTGATTGATTTACTATCCAAAAGGAATATCTTCATGAGATTTAACCTCATATACGGCCCGATTGCATCCCGGTTTAGGTTGTCGCTGCGTTTCTCATACCGTGCCATTACAAACTAAACCTTAACGTTCAATATATTGTGTCGATGTCAGGATGAACATTGAGTCCCTGATTAATCATTTTCTTAATCATTAAATCTCGGTTGCCTCCCAACCTTAGATTGCTCGTATTACCCCAAATCAAACATTTCGTTTAGATACCTCTAAATACGACGTATCAAGGTCTCCTTGATAATCGATTTGTACTTAAAATCCACCTCGACATTCTCACCAAATGTATCCAATAAACATTACCACCAAACTCCCACCATGCTCTCAAGCATCGATTTTCAAATCAACGAAAGTACTGACAATTATCACAATACCAATGGTTGATTTTCTTAATTAACGACATCTAATTTCCTTCAGTTTACCGCTCGTCCTACAGACGCACCAGATCTAACGGAAATACATTGAAGCACACCAACAATCATTGTCCTCAAATTACGTGCCAACACCTAACCTCGAGACGGCCATTCTGCAAACGTGGGTATACTACCAAATATTTCCTTCCCGATTAGTAATGTAGATTCAAAGTTGACACCTACTCTTGGAAATAGTCACCCAAATCCAACATCCTTACTAGTCAACCATAACATCATCATTAATCACGAATACCCAACAATATAGTACACCACCGACACATAACATACCGTTGTATCAAAATCCCACAATTCCAAAACCAACCATACCCAAACAACCGAACACGATTTTAATCCGTAGGTTTAATGAAGCATAAAGATCGTTATCTAACTAACTGAGAGAAAACACATGTCTAACGCCTCAAACTCCGAAGACTCTTTAAATCCTTAATATCGACTCCTAACACGAGGGGGCTTACACCTATAGCCCAATGAGTTCAAGGTTTTTCACACTATGATGCCAATTTGAAATTTATAAAACTCTCAAATACATAAGTTTTATAACAGTTAAACGTGCGGTGAAAATACACTATCGTGCATTCGATAGTTTTCAAAATTGATCGCCAATGCCACACATATAAAACCATTTTCAAAACTCATTTGCTCATTACCTACGCTAATAAAACGATAACGAAAAATGTGTAACAAAATTTTCAACGGACTACCATGGTCTTAGTATGCATCAATTTATGCCATGCATATGAAAATAACTTTCCGCCCTATAACACGAGCAATAAAAGTTTGTACAACTCACAAAAGAGGATTTCACAACTTCAACTTTAAAATCTTTTAATTTAACACAAAAATCGAAAGATAACATTTCCAACATGTCCTATATACGTCCGATCATTTCCCAAATGTAAAAACACAATAGGAACGTAAATATATATATATATTCGCGTTTCAAATTTAGGCCGCACCGATAAGACGTACTTACCAAAATTTGTAATTACTACGACATGCAAACCGAAAATTCATTTCATGCATTGCGGAAAAACTCCTATCAGTAAAATCAATAACTGAAATATGTTCTGGGCAAAAGTTCTATCTGAAGTACCATAAATCTTTCATACAAAACTACAGAAGGGAAATTCACCAAAATCGAGCCCCAAAATTTTTGCAATTAACCATGAAATGTCATGAAATAAAACTTCTCATAGTGACTCGCATACATCGGTTTATTCCCCAAGATTTAGTAAAGACATCTGTATGCGATTTGAGCAATTGTAAGAGCATTTAGTTTAATTCCAAACTGTATAAATAAAATGTTCGCAAAATCCAAGACCACATGCTCATAATATCGAACTTTTAAAGTTTTCTCTCTTTCAGTCACAATGCGGCACGAAATAAGATTTCACTACAAAAATTGTATGCGACCGTTTATTTCACAAAGCTAGCAAATTGACATGTGTATGCACCCGGTTAAAATATAACATAATTTATGTCGGTTTCGAGTTCAAAGCCAAAGATAAACATGGTCTCATCGTTCTAAAACATGGGTTAAAACACCATGACAGAAATTTCTAATAAAATATGCATACATGTTATGTGCAACTGAACTGCTCCCACTAAACTCAAAGGGAAACAATACCATTGTTTTTAAACCGGACAACTTTCTTCAAAACTCCATTTAGTTAAAACCGAACCAACGACCCAACGGTTTCCATAAATACCCAATGAAAGCCAGTAGAGACATTGAAATACGTTTGACCAACAATTATGCAAACATGACCAAAAGTATAAGTTAATGTATATATATTTTTTAAAATTTTGTATAAAATTCAAAATTTATAATATAAATAATAATAAATTTCAAAAATTTTAATTAACATATTGTATTATTTACTACCTTATTTGTATTAATTAATATATTATATTACTATAAATTTATTTTAATTATATTATTAAATACTGTAATTGATTATTTTTGCTAGATGTCATTTTTGGTAATTTTACATCTTATAAGCTAGTTTTTGCCAAACGTTACTTTTTCATTAGCTAGCTTATCAGCTATCAGGTTTATCAGTCACCAGCTATCTTATCAACTAGTTTGCCAAACATAGCCCAAATCTGCTATCCTCCCAAAATCGGATGTCGCCTCTAAAGCGATCCTACCGAAACCTCTATAAAGCTCCAGACCTCGTTTAGATCCTTCTAAGACCTGATATATATGTCGATTAGAAAAGTGTTATGTTTAACGCATAGTGAGTTAAGACAATTTTCATCATATAAAACATAAAATGGTTAAAACAAATATTTTACTTTAAGCACAACCATCCTTTAAAACACAAGTTATAAAAGGACTATATTCACAAAGCTTGTTATTTCCAATCCAAAATACTAATTTAAATAAATGACCAATATCCAAACTCGCCCAATACACGCACAAGGTGTTGTTCCAAAGTATCAATTATATAGATAAAACCAATATATTCCAAACACCAAAAGCAAGGGCAACAAAGTACCCGAAAGCTACACATTTCGGTGACGGGGGAGTCCCGATTCCATCGGATGTAGCAGGAACACAAAGTTAAGTCACTTATCAACGTTCTCGAGTTCCACCTCGGTCATGGATCCCCGTATACGGCTCCATTGAGCATAACTACAAAATTCCTACAATGGCCTGAGGATCTACCCGACCTCTAGATGAGTCTCATCGCCCACACCACCCAAGGCACCAGTCTCCGTATACGACTCCGATGAGCATCATCGCAAGACATAGCTCCATATACGACTCCATTTAGTACCATCACAAGCTTACTACCCATGACTTAGGGACCACTCACTAGACTTAAGTATAGATGTCAAACCTCCATGCTTAATAATAAATAGACTTCTGTGCCCATGGATCAAATGCATTACAGTCTAAAGTTACATGACACCAAATTGAATGACTAATGCACTTAAACCATGTAATATCCAACAATATGTAATAAATGCATTATACGTCCAAAGCTCCATATTGAGCCATTAACTTCAAAGAAATGTCCCAAAACTCATTTTGTAACACCCTAAAAATTCGGGTAATTTTAAAAATTGAAAATTCGGCAATATAACGTTATATATAAATAGAGCAAACCACCCAAAATGGTAAACGAGTAAGCGTTCACAAAACCTATAAGGATGCATGGGAAACGACAACAAACTAATCTAAACCACTTCTATCTAGATTACATAGGTTGTCAACCCAAATCACAAAAATAAAGTAATTGTTTCTAAACGCCAATACTCCAAAATATCTATCATACAAAAATGCCCTCAAGAGACCACGCTCTTCTCTCAACCCCTTGACGACCCGCCGCTAAGGGAACTTGTTATACACATCATTTGAGAAAAAGTGTTAGGCTTAAAGCCTAGTGAGAACATACAGTTTATATGAAAGATAGTAAGAATAATTAAATGCAACATGAATAAACTGTTTTCGACAACCGTCTTTGTAAATGGTTTGATAAGCACATAGTGACCTTCCGGCCCATACTTCATCTTGCGATGACGGGAAAAACCCGAATTCCAAGGATTGTGGCGAAACACAAAGTAAGCCACTTTCCAAGTTTTGAGCTCACCATACTAGGATCAAGGCCACGAACACGCCGGCTCGTACTAAGATGTGGGGGAGGGCACCCAATGATCCCTAGTCATGCTCATTCGCTAGGATTTACATTTACGACCCACGGCTAGTATCCGGTCCCACATAACCGTACCAAGTTGCCACCCTAGGGACCAATGTCTCAACTAGCTACATACGGGAATTACCCCCAAATAATAAGTCGACTCTATACCTATGAATCCACTAGTAATAGTCTAGACTTGTCACAATAACACTTGTGACCAGCTATAATCAAACATATAGTTCATAGTACCACTTAGTTCCCAAATCACATTTTTATGGTTAACTGATGATAAGAAAATACAAAGCTCAAACATGAAGCATAAAACTATTTTCTCATTTCCAAATATATGTAAAACCATCTTAATGTAAACATGGACTTCCTCAATTTAAACCATTTATTACTTTTTCCCGAAATACCACTTTCAACCAAAATACCCATACCATCATTTGAAACATGAAGTTGACTAAAATGCCACAAGTTGAACAATGACTCACAAACATGTGAAAACACCCATAGTTATAGAATAGGACATGGATTGTTTCATCATCATATAAGATGGTAAGGAACTCTAAAATCTCCCAAAATACCAAATTAGGTCAAAACCTTTTTAACAAAGATATATGCAAACAAGGAGATATTTAGAAATCTAAAATGCATTTTGATGTGTATAAAGTTTTAGAAAGTAAGAATGTACTCACAATGGGTTTATTCTAAACCCTAGAAATTTCAAGATGAAGAGGATGGAATACTTGAACTTGAGAGCTTTACACCAACACTTGAAAACCTAGAATGAGTAATAAGGATCTTAGGTTTCCAACAACTATAAATAAATGAAGAGAGATGAGGAGGAACTCACCTAGGGCACCAAAATTGCCCAAAATCGCACTTGAAAGCTCCACACTTGCAATAAATGAGAAATAAATCAGTTGGGTTGTTAGAGCATAAATCTGTTGGATACAAGATCAAGAAGACTGAAGGTCAAAGTTCAAGAAAGTCAAAGCTGAAAAAGTCAAATCTCATTAAAGTCAAAGTCTTTTGTAATAAAAGTCAAAAGTTGTATTGTATTTGTATTTTATTTTCCTTGTATTAGTCATGGGTATAAATAGCTTTCTATTTCTGTTTTTATGAGTGTGATCTAATTAGAGGGAATTTGAGAATACGTTTAGAGAGAAATTTGTAGAGAGAGAGAGAGAGATAAAGAGTTTTAGAGAGAGAAAGTGTAATTGTTGATTTGAGAAGTGAAATCAAAACAGGTAATTGTTTGAATTATTTGTTTGATTAATTGTTAGTGATTAGAAAATAGAATCTGGAACAAACAATTGGTATCAGAGCAGATCCAAAAGTGAAATCAGATCAAGAAAAGTGTCGACTATGTGTTTTTGAACGAGAGATTTGATTTTGGAGTGTTAGTGCAATTTTGTTGATGAAATTGATTAGGTTTTGTTAGAAAAGTGTAATAGATTGAGTTTATATAGAAAGATTTGTGAATTGCACTGTAATCAATTCGAATTTTTCGAATTCTTGTGATTTTTATGTTCACGAGTTCTTGACACTGTGTTCGAATCAAATTTGTAATTTTTGAGTTTTAGATTGAAATTCCTGCATTGTAATATGTTCTAGTATTGCAATCGAGCATCCGTTCAAAGTTTCAAGCCAATTGGACAAAGTTTGGATCAAAAACAGATGGAAAAATCAATGTTTGGTTCGACTTTCTGAAGAACATGCTAGATCTGAAGAACGCGCAAGTTCATCAAACAAACGCGCAAGACTCATCCGCAAACGCGCAAGTCGAAGGATTGATTTTGGTCTCAAACGTGCAAGGTGTTATCTGCGAGTTCTAGAAACTCGCTGATTGAAGTCTGCGAGTTTGGAAAAGTGAGAAAATTTTCTAAGGACCAGAACGCGCACATAGTGGTTAGCGAGTTCTTCAAACGCGCTAATCGAAGGGTGCGAGTTTGAGCTGAAACAGTGATCTACAAGTTCATTCGACGTGTGAGTTTGAAACTTCTAGAAAAAGTTCTAAGTGTGGAAACGCGCAAGTATAGCTAGCGAGTTTGTTCAAAACGCGCAAGCATTGACGAGCGAGTTTTGGAAACGCGCACGCCTCAGTTAGCGAGTTTCTTCATGAATAGTGATCTACGCGTTTAGGCGTTAGCGAGTTTCAGAGGGAATAGTCATTTGCGAGTTTCAGTGTCAAGCGAGTTTGAGCGTTCTGCGAGTTTATCAGAACACGCAAGCCTATGTTTGCGAGTTTCTCAAACGCGCAAGTCTCGATCTGCATGTTTATTAGTGAATAGGGATTTGCGAGTTTAAGCACCTGCGAGTTCTATAGTGACTTGCGAGTTTTGATACTTAGTCAATTTTTTCGAAATTTATGATTTTTCTAAATTTCAAGATTTTTTCTTGTGATTTCATATTTTGACTAACGATCAGTTCTAGTTTCTTATTGGATATAATTTTCAAACAGGTTTTAATCAAGATGACTTCTAAAGATGCACTTTCCATTGGCACTGATGTCAAGCCTCCTGTTCTGTTCAAAGGAGAGTACAAGCAGTGGAAGGATAGATTTCTGGATTTTATAGACAGACATGCAAACGGGGAAAATATTCTGCAGTCTATTACAGAAGGTCCTATGGCACCAATCATAGTTCAAGTACCTACTGATGATGATTCATCTGATAATGGACATGATGATGAGGAAAGAGAACAAAAGACAAAACCAGTTAAAGTGGATTTATCATAGTACTCTGAAGAACAGAAAAGTCGATATAAAGCAGACAAGCAAGCAAGATCTCTTCTACTTCAAAGCATTCCTAATGACATTTACATCAAGATTGATAGTTACAAGGATGATGCTAAGAAGATGTGGGATCAATTGCAAAAGATGATGATGGGATCCAAGGTCGGGAATCAGATGAAAGTGGCTAACTGCATCAATAGCTACGAGGAATTCAAAGCCAAAGAGAATGAGATTTTGGAAGATACTTATGAACGGTTTACTTTGCTTCTGAATGAACTGACGAAGAACAAAGTGACAAAGAAGCAGCTGGAAAACAATGTCAAATTCTTGAGTATCCTACGACCTGAATGGAAGAAACATACACGTAGGATGAAGCAAATGAAAGACTTGGATGACATACCTCTTCACGAAGTCTATGAGACTTTACGTCAGAATGAAGAAGAGGTTGAGGAGAAAAGAGCTGAAAAGAAGAAGGCTGAAAAGGTTCCTGATCCGATTGCTTTGGTTGTTGGAGAGAAGAATAAAGAAAAGAAAGAAAAGGCAGAGAAGAAAAAAAAGAAGAAAGTGCTTACGAGTTTTGAGTCAGAATCTGAATCAGATGGTGATGATGGAGAAAGTCTGAAACAAGCCATGATGTTACTGACCCGTGCCTTTCAAAAGAAATTCTACAAGAAGCCGGGATCAAATTCTCAAAGGTATTCTTCATCAAGTTCAAAGAATCATGAGCACCAAGAGAGGGTAGAAGGAAAGAGATATGAAGAAAACAGATATGTTGAGAAGAAACTTGATGAAAGGAAGAAGTTTGTGAATGATTACACTGATGCCGAAAATCCAGCAAGTGATCCAGTCAAATGCTACAACTGTGGCAAGATTGGACATTTTGCAAAAGATTGTAGAAAGCCAAAAGTTCGTAATTCTCAGTACTATCAGAACAAACTGCTACTGGCCAAACAACAAGAAGCGGGCATAGCTTTAATGGCTGAGGACGAATTTTGGCTAGATCATTCAGAAGGTGAAGAGGAAGAGAAGGAAGAAACTGCTCATCTCTGTCTTATGGGAAAAGAAGTGAAGTATGATGAGTCAGATGACGAGACAGCTGATGAGGTATTAAACTTAACTCAAAAAGATTTCATTACCAAAATGGAAGCTATGATGGTTGAGCTTCAAGACTTACAAAATAAATTGAAAAAGGAAAAAGAGAGAGTTGCTAAAAGAAACAATAAGATATTTGAACTCAATAAGTCGGTTATTGGGAACAAATATCTGATTGATTCTTTACGCAAGTCTGCTTTTGATTCTAAATCTCAAGTAGATTGTTTTGAAAAGAAGATTTCTGATTTTGAAGATAGAATTTCTAAATATGAGTTTGAGAAGAGAGAATCTGCACTAACTGTTCATAAATTGCAGGTTGAGAACAAACTCTTGAATAAGAAGGTAAATGGTCTGGAAGCCAAACTTTATGCGAGAGGCCAAACAGATCAAACAATTTTTCTTAATGCACCTAACGAAGAGGCTGATGTTAAGGAAAAATGGGGACTTGGTTTTCAAAACCCCCATTACTTAAAGAAAGCCATCAGAAAACAACCGGCACTTTATAATTTTGATTTTCTTGCATGTGCTGGTAAACATACTCATTTAAAACCCAAATTTGTTACCAAATTACCGGAAGAAGTTGAGGCCAAAGAAACTGAAAATAGAAAGAATATAAAGAAAATGCAACTACCATTTAACTATGCAAAGTTAAATGATAGTTATCTTTCAGAAACACCAAAAGTTCTTTCAAACGATTATTTTGCTAGTTATTCTGTTTCTGAGATGAAGGCAAAACCTACAATTGCCAAGGTTTATGTTCCTCCACTCATTCTTGAAAGAAAAATAGTTGAGTTGGAAAATGTTTTATCTGATGAAAAACTTTTGGTTGATATTCAACAAAGTGTATTTTCTACTGTATTAAAGAACACGATTTTTCAATCTACATCTACAAAGTGTTCTAAAGTTTCTAAGGCACCTCAAACTTCGTCTGATAATTTTGATGACTTATTTGAGTCTGCAAATGATTATTAATTAATTTTGATGATGGGTGCATAGACGAAATTGATATGTTTGACTTCAATGCTTCTCTTCCTGATCATTCTACTTGTCTTATAGATGATAAAGTGTTACCAAGTATTCTTAAAACTGTTAAATCATCAACTAAGGTTGGTGAATCAGTTTTTGTAACTGTTGATTATTATTCTCAAGGTAAGAAACATAAGAAACAGCGATTACAGAAACAGAAATACACTGGTACACAAAAGAAAACTCAGTCTCAGAAATCTACTTTTCCTAATAAATCTACATCTTGTGTTTCAGATATAAGCAAGAAAAGGTCGAAAGCTCAAACCGAATGGCGACCAAAACAGAAGGATGATGAGATAGTTGGATCAGTTTCTGATAATTCTTGTACTAGATTAGTTAGTAGTGATAATGATGTAATTGATCAACTTGCTTCACATAAACAAAACCTTGTAACTTCTTACAAGCGATATTCAATAAAACAATTGATTCAATTATCTCCTATTCCTACTAAATATTATTATAATTATCGGAGAACTGATTTTGCTTATTCTCATAATTCTTCTGATTGGTTTGGATCTTATCATGTGTATTCTTCAAGATTAAATATTTTTCAAGGTTTTCAAAATAACAAAGGGTCCATTTTCAAATGGATACCAAAATCTTGTGCTAATCTGTTAGGACCCGTTTTTAAATGGGTACCTAAAGTTATTGTTTCCTGATTTCTCTTGCAGACCCGGCATATGTGGTACTTGGACAGTGGATGTTCCAAGCATATGACTGGGCAAAAAGCTTTATTGTATAATTATACAGAGAAATTCAGTAGAAATGTCAGATTTGGAAACGATCAGCTTTCACCAATCTTAGGATATGGTGATATCATTCAAGACAACATAACGATCAGTAAGGTGAGTTATGTCGAAGGCTTAGGGCACAACTTGTTTAGCATCGGTCAATTCTGTGATAAAGGGTTAGAGGTCAACTTCAAATCTAAGAGTTGCTCGGTTCGTACTGAAGACGGCACAGAACTCTTATGTGGACATCGAAAGACAAACCTCTATACCATCAACTTGTCCAAAGTTCAGATTGACAATCAAGTTTGATTGATGACAAAAGCTTCATTGCAGCAATGTTGGCTCTGGCACAGACTTTTATCTCATTTAAACTTTCGTTATATAAACAAGCTGGTTAGTGGGAAATTGTAAGAGGACTTCCTGAGCTGAAATACGAGAAAGAACACTTATGCGCAGCATGTGAGAAGGGTAAGATGAAGAGATCCGCACATAAACCGAAGTCTGAACCAAGCACCAGTTCTCCACTAGAGTTACTGCATATGGATTTGTGTGGTCCGATGAGAACACAAAGCTTGGGTGGAAAGAAATACGTGTTGGTTATTGTGGACGATTACTCAAGATACACGTGGGTTAAATTTATTCGATCAAAAAATGTGACGCCCGAAGTTCTCATTACTTTATTAAAGACGACCCAGGTGAAAATGCAGCGACAAGTCAAGTTTCTTCGAACGGACAACGACACAGAGTTCAAAGACAAGATAGTTGAAGAATATCTCGAATCGGTCGGGATATCACATCAGTACTCTGCTGCTCGTACGCCTGAACAAAATGGAGTAGTTGAAAGGCGAAATCGGACGCTAGTCGAGGCCGCTCGTACTATGCTTAGTCAATCCGATCTACCTCTATTCTTGTAGGCAGAAGCTGTGTCAACTGCATGTCATACTCAAAATCGGTCCATGATACACCGTCGTTTTCAAAAGACTCCATATGAGATGATCAACAACAGAACACCAAAAATCAAGTATTTTCACATATTTGGGTGTAAATGTTTTGTGCTTAACGACAGAGAGAGTCTGAATAAATTCAGTGCTAAGGCGGACGAGGGTATCTTCATTGGTTATTCTTCAACATCAGCAGCATATTGTGTTTATCTGAAGAAGTCAAAGACAATTGTTGAGAGCGACAATGTAACATTTGATGAAGATATGGCTTCTAAACAACTCAGTTCAGAACCCGTTATCACTGGAGTATTAGCTTCTGGGCAGATCAGTCCAGAACCTGTTTCTACAGCGAATAATTCGAATAATTCTTCTACTTCTATTTCACATTTAACTGATTTAGATTTGTTATTTAAATTCTTTTATGATGAGTTTCTCGGAACTAATGTATCTAAATCTGCTGTGACTGACAGGTCTGACGACACAAGTTGCAATCATCCAGTCACTTCAGATGTCATAACTGAACAAGAATCCCCCGTTCAGTCAGAATCTCACATTCCAACATCTACTCCTACAGTTGAAGATACACAAGTAACTGATGAGACAGAAGTAACTGTTTCAGTTGGGTGTGATACAATGTCTACTCAACAGCCAGATTCTGTTGTTCCAACTGATACTTCTGCACCTGAAACTTCAATTGCAAACCCCCTTCCTATTATTCAAACTGAAGATTCTGAAAGTGGATTTTTAGATGATGATCAAATTCAATCAGTATCTATTCCACTTCCTCATGAGCATCGCTGGACCAAAGAGCATCCTTTACATCAAGTAATTGGAGATCTCAACAAGCCTGTACAAACGAGGTCAGCGACTCTTAATCAATGTATGCATGACTCATTCCTCAGTAAGATTGAGCCCACACGAGTATTAGAGGCTCTTGCTGATTCGGACTGGGTATCTGACATGCAAGATGAGTTAAATCAGTTTGAAGCCCTAAAGGTTTGGAGATTAGTTCCAAAACCAGAAGGTAAAATTGTGATAGGAACTAAATGGGTATTCAAGAATAAAAAGGATGAAGATGGTATCGTCATAAGAAACAAAGCTAGACTTGTTGCCAAAGGTTACCGGCAAGAGGAAGGCATAGACTACGATGAGACGTATGCTCCAGTAGCGTGCATAGAAGCAATCCGCATGTTTCTAGCCTACGCAGCTCATAAGAATTTCACAGTCTTTTAGATGGATGTGAAAACAGCCTTTCTGAATGGCATTCTTAAAGAGGAAGTGTACGTGTCTCAACCAGAAGGGTTCGTCAATCCAGATAAGCTAGATCATGTTTATATCTTGGACAAAGCCCTCTATGGTTTAAAACAAGCCCCTCGAGCATGGTATGACGTTTTATCTAAATTCTTGGTCAAGTCCGGTTTTTCTAAAGGTAAGGTTGATACCACTTTATTCATCAAAAAGGAAAAAGTTGATATTATTCTTATTCAGATTTATGTTGATGATATAATATTTGGTTCTACAAATCCAAAATTTTGCAAAAACTTTTCTAACCTCATGGTGTCACGTTTTCAAATGAGTATGATGGGAGAGATGAATTTCTTTCTCGAATTACAAGTTAAACAGTTTTCTACGGGGATTTTCATTAACCAATCTAAGTACATTTTGGACATTCTTCGGAAGTACAAAATGAAAAATTGTAAACTAATTGGAACCCCGATGGCACCAGGTACTAAGATCAGCACTGATCCTTCGGGTAAAAGTGTTGATGTTAGAATTTATAGAGGTATGATAGGATCGTTAATGTATCTTACATCTAGTAGACCAGATATTATGTTCTCAACATGTTTATGTTCTAGATATCAAGTTGCTCCCAAAGAATCCCATTTGGCTGCTGTCAAACGGATTTTTAGATATCTGAAGGGCACTACAGACCTTGGTCTGTGGTATCCTAAGGATACAGGGTTTCAACTGACTGCTTACTCAGATGCAGATCATGCAGGTTGCATGTTGGACAGAAAGAGTACTTCTGGTCACGTTCAATTTCTTGGAGACAAGCTCGTTAGCTGGGTTTCAAAGAAACAATTATGCGTTTCCACATTGACTGCTGAAGCAGAGTACGTAGTTGCTGCCAGTTGCTGCTCTCAAGTCTTGTGGATGCGAACACAACTAAGAGACTATGGATTCAAGTTCGACAAAATTCCAATCTATTGTGACTCGAAGAGTGTGATTGCAATATTTGCTAATCCTGTCCAACATACGAAAACCAAACACATTGATGTAAGGTATCATTTTATTAAAGATAATGTAGAAAAAGGAACAATTGAACTTTATTTTGTAAAAACAGATTATCAACTTGCAGATTTATTTACCAAACCCTTAGATGAAAAGAGATTTAATTTTCTTGTCTCTAAGCTTGGTATGTTAAATCTTAAGACGTAATCGGTTGTTACCTACTAAAGTTACGAATTGTTATTTTTCATCATTTTCTTTATCTTTATGTCTGAAGGATATCTGCACTTTAATTGTTTGCTCATGATCTCAGGGGGAGTAAGAGAAGATTAAAGATGATCTATATTTTTTTAGGGGGAGCATAACTAATTTCTGCATTTTATTTCACTGACAAATTTTTTGTAATGCATGATTTTAGGGGGAGCATATAAGTCAAGTCAAAAGGAGTAAGACTATGATTTCTGATTATTTCAAATCAGAACTCGTACTTTAATCGTTTTACTGCTTTATGTTTTTTATTTCTTTTGTGAATAAAGTTGCTTTGACTAGACTTTGAGATTTTTGCAGGATGAGAGAAGCTGACAAGATCATATCTTAATGACTTCAGCTTGACTTCATGAGATTTAAGATTGCACAAAAAGGTAAATTTCTTATCTTAATCTCATATATATCAGAAAGAAGGACAACTTTCAGATATAGAAAACATGTTCTGAAATGTTCAAACCACTTCCCGATTATTAAACAGATTTTATAATTTGGAAGTGTGATTTTTTAAATGTTTTCATTTTTCATTTTGAGCTTCAATAATTAATAAACCGTGTGTTTCCAAAGATAAATACTTACGTATTGTCTTTTCTACATACTTTCAAGTATTCACACACATCGGTTTAATTTTTGATCAAATTGTTCTTATCGTGTCTCATATTGAAACATAATTTCGATGGTAAGACACATCGCTTGTACTTCAAAGAATTTTAAGCGATATTTCATTTCGAAACTTCATTTCAAGAATGTCTATATTTTGTTCCGTATAGACCATATCTTTTATTCTTGACCCTAAGCTTTGATTGTTATATCATTCATTTCTGATCATTTTCATACAATGTCAGATTTTTAAACAAGTCTTTTGCATTCATAATCATTCATTCAATATACTTGTTTGAAATATCTTCAATGTTTTTAAAATGCTCATACATTCATGATTATATCATCTGAGCAAGCATTTTATCTGACATTTGTATTAGATCTTTAACTAATAAAGTTAAATCATCTTAGCAACATTATGCTTTATAGGATTATATGGGTTCTTTGTGCTAGGACTTAAATGAACTTCTATGGAATCACGTTAACCAGTGATTCCAAGAAGTTAATCTATAGAGATTGAGTGTGAGGAGTCTAAAAGAAATGAGTGTGGGTGTGATGAGGTAAAATGTAAAGGAGAGTTTGGTTAGAAGTGAGGTTAATGATTAAAAGAAAGAGGGTGTGAGATCAGAGTAAAAGAATATCAAACTCTGCACCAAATACTTTGAGTCGGGCAGCCACATTACTAATGTTTCAAAATTCTTTCGTGAACATTATTGAAACAGGCAAATAGCCCATGCCAACTCTTGATAAATCCCCACCATCTATTCATTTTCTTCTCAAAAAGAAAATGTTTCATATTTTCTGGGGACGCAGCACATAATCTATCTGATTTTCATTTGGAAAATCTGGATATTGAAAAAGAAGGAAGTCTGCCCTACCTTCGCACATCAATCATGCACTTTGAGTATGTGTTTATCTACTGTTGTCTCAGTGGTTTACACTATGTTGAGCCTTTAAAAGCAATTATTCGTGCTTAATTCTTTCTACACATGCACGAGCACACAAGAAATATGTTTTCTTGTCATAACGTTCATAGAAATTGCCTTTGTGGTGTTTCGATGATTGGATAGAAACCCTGGGGGAGTGAACATCAAAAAGCTCCTTTATATTGTGTATTCGTTACACACAGTGACTTCGTGTTACTGACAAGCATTTTAACTGATTCATTTGCTGATTCAGGAGTTACATATTCTTATTTTGTCTGGATTTGCAAAGATCTAGATGAATACTTGGTTATGGATCACAGAATCAGAGGCTCAGTTTGACAGATCAGAATGGTCAAAGACATTTCTTGGAAGAAAAGTTTTGATGATGTAGATGCTCAAATCATCAAAAAGGGGGGAGATGGTATCAAGTAATGATAAAGTTTTGAGAGATGTTTTTCAGAAATGTTCAAGTTAGAAGATTCAAAGTAAAGATTTGAAGAAGTTCAAAGAATTTCTGAAGATGTGTGGATTTCACTGAAATTTTCTTTGAAGATTATTTTCTAAAGCAATTCGAGCTGATTCTAAAGATAATTTCTTTCCAAAGTCTGAAAGTATTATTGTGAAAATTTTGGGGAGATTGTTAATCGTTTGAAGACAGTTTTGGAAAGAATACCGTCAAAGAAAAAGGGGAGATTGTATTGATAGAGCTTAAAGTGAAGACTGAATTGCTAAATCTTTCAATAATGATCTTGAATCCAAAGGGGGAGATTGTTAGAGCATAAATCTGTTGGATACAAGATCAAGAAGACTGAAGGTCAAAGTTCAAGAAAGTCAAAGCTGAAAAAGTCAAATCTCATTAAAGTCAAAGTCTTTTGTAATAAAAGTCAAAAGTTGTATTGTATTTGTATTTTGTTTTCCTTGTATTAGTCATGGGTATAAATAGCTTTCTATTTCTGTTTTTATGAGTGTGATCTAATTAGAGAGAATCTGAAAATACGTTTAGAGAGAAATTTGTAGAGAGAGAGAGAGAAAGAGTTTTAGAGAGAGAAAGTGTAATTGTTGATTTGAGAAGTGAAATCAAAACAGGTAATTTTTTGAATTATTTGTTTGATTAATTGTTAGTGATTAGAAACTAGAATCTGAAGCAAACAAGGGTCGTTTTTATACTTCCAAACCCCGACCGCGACCTTGGCCGACGATAGTGACATATGTCACTATCGCGGGGCACTATCGTTTGCTACAACCCACTCGCGGTACGTTTCCAGCGATAGTGACACTTGTCACTATCGCAGTCACAATCGCGAGGATTGTACCGCGGCTCCAACACTCACCGTGATTGTGCCTCGGCGATAGTGACACTGTCACTATCGCGTGGCACTGTCGCCAAAAGCCTTCCCAACTTTCGAAAATCTGTTTCTAAGCATCAGCACATACAAGGCCAATACCCGAAGTTGAAGGTAAACTCCCCAAGGGTTCTATACCAAAAGAAGGAAAGTATGGAAAGGAAAAATGAAGGAAAATAACCTACCGAAAAACCGGGTGTTACACATTTGAGTATAATTTAAGTCAAAAGGCCTTGTAAAACACTTGACTATTTTGATAAAGCCAATGTAAGTTACATAATCCGAAAAAACATATTTTCCCGTATTTAACAAATACATGGCGCCTATAACATTAATAGGTCCATAACCGACACTTCGCCAAAGCAATATGGCCAAAAGACCCAAACCGTATGGTTTATATTTCCAAAATCTTCACGAAGCCAAAGAATGACCAACCTCAAGGGTTTATACATTTAAGGTCAAAAAGGATTAAAGTGCCTACATCAAAACTCATAAGTTGGGTGGACTCCCGAAACAACCCTTAACTCTAAATACGGTCAATAAACACTTCAACTCGTTCAACAAATCATTGAAAACATTATAAACCCAAGTTACCCTTATTAAGAGTTAAAACCTTATTTTTCCCAAATTCTCCAAACATCTAAGAAATCTCATTTAGTTGATTAAATATCTTTTGATATCTCAAAACACCCAGTAAACAGTATAAATCATCAGCAAATATTTGATAATCTAAATAAACTCAAATACACAAATAATAAGAAAATCCATCAAATATGAAATGAACTTTTGGAAATATGTTGAAAACCCAAAATGAAGATATTTTGACATGTATATAGTTTTGCAAAACAACTATAACTCACCTTGTACCCCAAAATTTCCCATAAGTTAACTCATACCTTGCATTTTATGAACCCTTGATCTAATAGAAATTAATTAGAATTGGGTTACCTTTGTTTTCTAAGCGGGTCGTGAGCGTTCGGGTGCTAAAATCAGGATTTTCGGGTTTCGGTACCACCGGGGCGACAATGCCAGAAGCCAAAGTCGCGGGCCAGAGAGGGCCTTCGTTAAAAGTGTCGTGATAGTGCGTCGCGAGAGTGGCAATGGCACTGTCGCCTGTTACTCTCACCGAAAGGGGGAGAGCTTCGGTACCTTCCCTGCGAGAGTGCCACGGGCACTATCGCATGTCACTCTCGCAGATGGGCTCCATAAATGTTTTAAAACCATTGTTCTCCCTCATTTCCCATTCACTTCTTCACCAACCTCAAAGAATCTCATCCTAGGGCGATTTTATGCATTTATTGAGCAATCCAAGTGCATTTAAAGCATCATTCCTTGAATTTCAAAGTGACTCATCCTTACCCACCTAAGGTTTGAAGTCTAGAGTTAGAGTTCTCCACTTCCTTGTCATCTCCTTCTCCAAGAGTTTCTAAGGTTCTAGGTTTTCATTAAAACCTAACAATGTGAGTTCATCCCTTTTCTTTTAAACTTTATACATGTCAAACTATAGTTTTTAAACTCTCGATCATCTCCTATTTTCATTTTCAATAAGTTGAAAGTTTGACCTAAAAAGTGGGTTTTGGAGATCCTTGGAGTTTTAACCTTGTTTTGAGATATGATGATGGAAGTAATGGTTTGAGACATAAAATGTGTTCTATCTATAGTTTTATGAGTTATGACCCAATATTGAATGGAAACCATTTTGGTAAAAGTTAGGGTTTTTATCCCTAAAGGTGAAAGGTTGCTCTTAGTTATTAAAGGTATGGAGTACATTTTAAAGATGATTTAAATAGTCATATGATGGTTAAAATATCATGGTATAAATACCTTGTGTACATTCTGACAATAACTTTCCCATATTTATTATTGATTTATAATTAAGGGAATGGTACAACTTGGAATTGCCTCGTGGGATTACTCGTATGGAGGCTAAATGCAATATTATCATTTGAGTCGCAAATGAGATAGTGATTAGTCTTGATTTATTTGCTAGTGGATCCATAAGCAAAAAAGGTAATTTAATTTATTGTGTTTAAGTGGGTTCTCATTTCCACTTTAGCTAGATATGGGCATTAATTCATCGGATGATTTAAACTATAGACAGAGGGTGGTTGATCTTGATGACCGTGTGTAACACCCGTGATTTTGGTGAATCCTTAACCTGCACCTCTCTGGTTAATATGTAATTACAAATCTTAATTGGGTTGTGCTTGTGGATTTTGGGTTTTGGATCGAGAGCATGTCGGGTCGAGAAGTCGGATTTTAGCCTTCGGCATTCCCTGGGCGCCTGTGCCTGCAATTGTGACAGAAGGTCACTCTCGCAGGGAACAATCGCGGCCCCTGTACCGAGAGTGATGTGGGTTGGGCGACTATGCCCGCGATTATGACATGATGTCACTCTCGCGGGGCATTGTCGCGGGGCATGTACCGCGGGCGGGGGAAATCTGGCGACTGTGCCCATGATTGTGACAAAGTGTCAATCTCGCCGAGCACTATTGCCGACGAGGGTTAGACTGCATTAAATACGATTTTTCAGTCATTCCTCTCATTTCTCATTTCAAACCTCTTCATTTCTCTCCCAAACCGATCCCCCACCTTCCCTCATGAACCCTAACTCATATTTTGGGTTTGTGCTTTTTCATCATCTATGGTAGTGGTTTCATCTTTTGATGCAAGTTCAAGATTTCACCTCCAACACTCGAGATTTACGGGGTCTATTAGGTTTTGCTTAAAACCTAGGTGGTAAGTTTGTCCCCCTCTTTCCTAACACCTTAATCAGGTTATAAATACCTCAATGATGACTCCCTAGTGTTTGTATTTCTCTAATTTGGTTTGGATGATTTTGAGGAAGTTAGGTCAAATTAGGGTTTTTGACCAAAATATAGATTTTGATATAAGATGCTTAGGGAACTATTCTAGATGTTTGGATATGAATATTTATGGTCGAAAACTTATAGATCTAGGCTTTTGGAAGATTTGGTTTGGGGATTCAAATTTCTTCAAAGAAGATCAAGTTGGGGAAAAATATAGATTTAGCCTAAATCTAGCAAGGTAAGTTCAAGTTGATTTGTGAAAACGTTGTACATGCCAAAAATGCCCAGTTTACGGTGATTGTGTGTTTACATGATTTTTACTAAATGTTGGAATATTTGAAGAGTTTTAATTACTTAGATTGTTTAGTTTTATAAATATTGTGAAACACCCACATTTCGGATTCTTGGTCATTTTGATAAATAAATCATAAGTATAGGTATTTTATGAATGATAATCTTTTGGTATAAGTTCACTTTTAGTATGTGTTTTGGAGAAATATTTGTTCTTGGGTTATGAAACGTTTTGAAAGGATAAATGGTATAAATACTTTTGGAAAATTGCCCCAGTCTAAAATTGTATTTTTGGTCTTTCATGTCTTTGGAGCATGTGGTTGCATAATCGTGGGTTATTTACGCTTTATTGCATTTTATAACTTTTAACAATTGGTCTTTTGATTAGATGAGCCTATGGCTTGGTATTGACCTTGTTGGGTCTTGGGGACAATTGTTCGATTTTGATAGCTCAACGCAGAGCATTTGGTTACAATTTGCATTTACTGCATCTTATTTGAGAATTACATGTTTTGAATGCGCTAATTCATTCATTTTTAGTCATGTAATGTTTTTGACAAATAATGCAATGGAACCATAGACACTTGAGTATTTACGTTCAATGATGGGACGTTAGTTTCCCTCATTGTAGCACGAAATAGGCATCGAGTCTTATGGTAAGTAAGATGTGGACCCGTATGGTCGGGCATTGTCCCATGAGCAGTAAGGTGTAATTTCAATATGCGAATAGGCATCAGGTCTCATGGTAAGTAAGGTGTGGACTCGTATGGTCGGACATTGTCCCATGAGCAGTAAGGTGTAAATCCAATGTGCTTGTATGTTTTCCTTGGATTTTGATATCTTAAAGTATATACCTAGAGGGGTTGAAATTGAGACTCGTTGAGCAATAGACTTAGAGGAGTTGAGTTCGATATATCATATGTTTATAATCAAAGTGTTTGATTTTATTAACTTAGATATGTGACCTACTTTTGTGTTCCGTCACATTCTATGAAATTGGGTCTCCCCCGTATCCGAAAGGTGTTGTCTTGGGTATTGAGTTTTTATGTCCATGTTTTCGGTGACGTTTTATATATGTGGATTATTATCCATGATTTATGGGTTGAGTATCATGCCCCGCCTGTGTTTTGGGTGTTTTGGGATATGAAATTTTATTCGCGTTTTCATAAATTGGGAGTTCGATTTATGTTCACGATTTAAGTGAGTTTTGAGTTGCATCACTTCATGAAATAATGTTTTGTATTGGGGCATTCATCGTTAAAAAAACTTGATATTGGAAAACGGGTCGTTTTCATATTTAAAGTAAATCATTTTGAAAGATTGTGATTCAAGTTGCATTCTTTCCTTTTAACGATATATTTATTCGTGTTGAAAACTCTTGAACTCACTAGGCGTTAGCTTAACCTTTTATTTGTCAGCATGTGCATCAGGTCCTGTTTGGGGAATGGTACTAGCGACATTGTGAAGGGACGAGTGCTATTTATATGCACGAGAGAGAGTGTAGCTTGGGTGAAGTCTTCCGCACTTTGGGAATAGCAACTTGGATTGGGTTTAGTAGCGTCCGACCTTTAATTAGTCTTTATGTAAGACTTTATTTATTTTGTTGATGGTTAAATCTAGAACCATATTTCAAGTATGGGCTTGTCATAAGAGATTTTATCCTTCCTTGAGGTTTTATTGAAAATTTTAAATTAGTTGCTCTTTCCAAATTTGAGGGTGTCACACTGTGTGACCCATTGTGAATTAATTCTAGCATTGAGTGTACCCTAATGCGTTGGAGAATTTGATCTATAGACCGTGGGTGGTTGAACTCAATGATCAATGTCCTATGAACGAAACTCTAAACATAGACTTGTGGCCTACTTTTGTGTTCCCCCACGTTCAATGGAAATTGGGTCTCCCCCGTCATTGCAAGTTGTGTTTTGGATCTATTTATCTTTATTGGGTAAAAGAGGTTGAAGCTTAAACAAGTTATGATTTATTATTTTCATTTTTAACTTGATTATATTATCAATTGTTACTTATTTTGTGATACAAGCTGGTTGTTCCACTAGGCGTTAGCCTAACACTTTTTTCTTAAAATGAGGTGTATATCAGGTCATTATAGTGGTGGGACTCCTCGGGATTGAGTGGAGAGTCAAGTGGCCGAAATTGACATTTTATGAAGTGTAGCAATGACGTCTTTTGGATTGATCAAGATTGTTTTGTTGAGAGATATGGACACTCGTCTTTAATCTAATCTAGTCTAGTTTAGGTTAGTAAGTTGTCTAAATTTATCTCATATTCTTATTTTGTAAACGCCTCACTATTTCCCCGTCTTGGGTGATTTATTTACTATAGAATGTCATTCTTAGTATATATTCAACTTTAAATTTACCTCTATTTTTAGGGCGTTACACCTTGCTAGATTTAGGGGATGTTTGGTAGTTGTTGAATGGTTTGGTGTAGAATGATTAGGTGGAAAGAATGATTAAGATGCTCTTATGATGTAGTGCAAAATGAAAAATGGTTGTTTGGTAATTGTTCAGAATGAAATTAGGGCGCTAAAAGGTTAAAGACAAATCCAAGATACAAAATCATTTAGAGGGTTTTACAACCATTAAGAGGCAGATTTTTTTTTTCAAAACAAGATTCACCTCTTAATGGAACTATTAAATGGTAAACAAACTGCCCCTTAGGCTAAAATCTAGGCTTAACTCCAAAACTCGAGTCTCCTTTGGTGAAGACTTGAAACCTTCTAGTGAGCTCTCTAGATCTTAGCTCTTTCGACAAAGTTTCCTTTACCATAAATATCCTCAAAGTTACACCAAATTCTAAGGGCGCGTTTGGTTTGTGGGAATGGATTGGATTTCAAGTAAGGATTTGGATTTGAGAGGATTTGAAATCCTTGTCCATTGCAAAGGAATTCCAAATCCATCAAGTTAAGGAATTTAAAAAAGTCAAAGGTCAACAAATTCCATTCCTGCAAACCAAACACAGGATTGGAATGGATTTGAAATTCAAATCCCTCCAAATCCATTCACAGTAAGCGAGGTAGGTTTAAATAAGCGGTGCGTGGCGAGTAGGCTTGTAAACGACTCGAACAAACATGAACAAAGGCTTGTTTATGTTCGTTTAACTTAACCGAACAAACGAACAATAAACAAACAAAAATTTTGATATTCGTGTTCATTCGTTTAAAAAATAGTTATGTTTCTGTCCTTTTATGTTCGTTCATGGCTAAACGAACGTTAACAAACAAACAAACATTTTTAAACGAACAAGGTGCACCCATTGCCTTGGGGCGCTCCAAATGGCTCAAGCCAAAGTGATAAGGCCACTAGACTCGGTTAAAAAAACCAACCTTGAGGTGCTATAAATTGCAACCTAGAAGAAGGACTTGCTCTAAAAACCGATGTGGGACGAAAAAGTGTTCAGTTAAAAAAACATTCCCTTGAGGCACTATGTACATGATATTTGCTGTAAATTTGTAAACCCAATCCGATGTGGGATGAAGTCTATACTCCTCAGTGAGGAGTCCTCACCAACGTGTCCACCGACCACCATCAACTTGAGAAGATCCCAGTTCCCACATCGCCAACTTAAAGAAAAAAGAGGCATGAACCTGCTATATAGGAAAAAGCTTGGGAAGGGTCAGACCATCACTTTTTCTTTCAATTTTTTTCATAAAAAATGTTGTCTCATTGTTATTAAATATAAATATTATACAAATATTAACTTCTTAATTATTTAATTGTAAATTTATTATCATTGGTAAATGAACATAAACGAACATATTTAAACAAATATAAATAAATAAACGAGACATGTTCATGTTCGTTCGTTTAACTAAACGAACAAAAAGCTTGTACATGTTCGTTCATTTATTAAATAAACGAACATAAATGAACTTCCTGCCGAACGGTTCGCTGAACGTTCGGTTCGTTTACGGCTCTAGTGGCTGGTGGTTTGCAGCGGGGTGTGTGATATGTGTATGTCTGTGTGTGTTGCAGTGTATCTGTGTCGTTAGGCTGAAGGGTTAAATCCAACAGAAATTGCAAACCCATACACCAAATCCAAAATCCATAAAAATCAATAAACCGACCAAATCTATAGTTTACTCTTAAAATAACATATAATGTTTTTGATAGAACTAAAAAGAACATAATATAACCTTGTAAAAAAAACTTCTGATATATTTTATAAATAATAAATCATTATTTACAAATATATTATTTTGCTTTTGTATGAGAAGTCGCTTACTTCATTAACACTTTCTATTGCAATTATCATAAAAAATAAATCATAAAAAATAACCGAAAAAGATATTATTTTTATAAATAATAAATCATTATTCAAAAAGATAATATTGAAAAAGATATTATTTTGCTTTTTATGAGAATTGAGAAGTAATTTCATTAACACTTTCTATTGCAATTATCATATATATATATATATATTTCATCAAATGGTTACGTTAATAAGGGGTTGTTCATTAAACTTTTGTTGTTTTTTATTGGACAACTAAGTGAAATCAATCACAAAATCTCTCTACATCAACCAAAAAAAACTTAAAATAATTCATCGAAATCAACGAGAAAACTTAAAAATTCCCCGTAGTGAAAATTCGGCCCAAAACATATAGGACAACTTTACGAATCTTTAATCCACCTCAGAAGTACATCTGATCGACAAAAATCCTGATTGAGAATTTTACCCTGAAAATGAGTGACATTTAGGGGTTGTTTCCTTGAAGTCGTTGTATCACTATATGGATAAAACTATTTGTGTAAATTAATCTCTCTGTATAAATTAAGAAAGTTCTTGCTTGGAATGATTTTTTCATAGATTAAAGGAACGTGTTTTTTAATTGAGAAAGACAAGTTTAGAAAAAACTTGACTTTCTGCATAAAATTCCCCTAGAAACTTACTGAATAAGTCACTTTCTATATCATTAAGTCACTATCAATCAATCGTGTATAACTGGTCGAATAAGTTATGACTCCTATTAAACTCCTTAAGCTGCTAACAAACGTAACTTTACCCAATAAAAGGGGAAAAGTTCAGAAAAACCCAATGAACTATCATATTTTGAATGATTAAATCACTGAACTATTTTTTTGAAAGAAAAAAACCATTAAGATTTCATATTTTGAATGATTAACTCCTTGAACTATTATTTTGAATAAATAAACCATCAAACTTTTAAAAACTGGTTCCCAACATTCTTTTAACAAAAAAAGCTATCTGTAACCGATAAAAAACGTATTAAAGTAAAAAAAAAAAAAAACTAAATCAATTTTATCGTTCCCAAAGCTTACGCCATTCAAACCCCTCGCAAAGAACGATATCACTCACCCTCGCCACTCCTCGTTGACCATCGTTGTTCATTTTTCATATCGCCTATCACACTGTTGGCCCCTGTCATCGATCTCCCTTTTTGATCTGTTTTTTTATCTATCAAAAGAGAAGAATGAAAAGATAAAAAAAAAGATCAAAAAGAGGGAGATCAATGGCAAGGGCGAACAACGTGATAAGCGATATGGAGAACAAACAACGTTGAGGCGACAAGAAATGGCAAGGGGGAGAGGTACCGGTGTTTGTGTGGGGTTTGAATGACATTGGATTTGGAAAACAATAAGACCAATTTAAGTTCCTTTTTACTTCAAAACATTATTAGTCGGTTACATGTTGTCTTTTTTGGGTTAAAATGATACATGTAACCAATTTTTAAAAGCTTGATGGTTTAATTTATTAAAAAAAATACTCAGAGACTTAATCATTCAAAATAGAATAGTTTAATAGTTTTTCATTAAAAAATAGTAGAAGAATTTAATCATTTAAAATAAGTTTGTTTAGTTATTCAATTTAGAAAAACTCGTTAAAAACTTAATTATGTTGTAGGATAAGTGTGTCATCGTCTAAAGGATATGACGATAGAGATAGAGATAGAGATAGAGATAAATAGATCATAGTTAGATTATAGCTGAAATATCTTCTAACTATCTACTTGTAACTCCTCCCTATTTAAAGGGCTTGTGATTAATGAGAATGATAGACTTCTTCTCTCTGTCTTATTGTTATTCTCTCCATATTCTTGTTCCATTTGTTTTTTCATTTAACACGTTATCAGCATGTACGCTCAGTCAATTCACGAATAGTTCAGCTTCCAACTTCATCAATCAGTCTCGGATACTTCTACAATCCAAGTAAGAATTTTTCGACTTCTAACTCGAATATTGTTAGTATATTTGTCTTTAATTCACATAAATATTGAAAATTAATACCATAAGAAATAAATATGGTCATTGCTTTCATTAGAATATGTTACGACATAATGCAAAACTCTTATGTTTTGATGATATAATATAGATAATCATGAATCTTGATGATGTTGCTTTGTCAATCTCATGATTCATAACCGATGTATTGTTTTTGTATGCTTACGAAACTTGAATATAAATTTAGAGTGAATTATGGATTTGGTCCCTGTGGTTTAGTAATTTCTTTGACTATGGTTCTCATTCTATGTTTATTGTGGATTTGGTCCTTGTGGTATTCAATTTATTTTGGTCATGGTCCTTCTGACTAACACTTCCATTAACTTTGTTAAATCAATGACCATTTTAGTCATTTTGTCTATTTTTTGTTCTTTTTGATAAGAAAAATATAAACAATATTTTTATACACACAAACACACATGTATATATATTAGGGGTGTTCGCGGTCCGGTTTGGGCGGTTTAACCCCTCAAACCACAAACCAAACCGTTAGTGGCGGTTTGTTGATTTTTCAAACCAAGCGGTTTGACATCAAGTGCCCAGACCGGTCAAGTCGGACCGCAGTTTAGGCAGTTTGGTCGACCGGTTTAGGCGGTTTGGGCCTTTTAGTGGGCTTTAAAGTTTAAACATAATAAACATATAAAAATTTAAACTTTAAAGGTTCATTAGTTTGAGTTCATTTGAAATAAATAAAAGTCTACAACAATGTTAATAAAGTCCACAAAAGTTAACAAAATATCTCAAGACAAAAAAAAAAGTAATATGTAAAGTGCAAATAAAATCCACGACGATTTAAAATTATCTTTGGGCTTTTTTTATATATTTAAGTCTAAAGATAAATTGGATATTTGGGCTAAACAATAGATGATATAAAGATGTATATAAAAAAAATAAAAAATATATATAGATATATTTGGCGGTCGGTTTGGTTCAAACCGCCCAAAAAAACCTCCAAACCGCAGACCAGACCGGACCGTCCGGTTTGGCGATTTTTCAAACCAAACCAGACCGCTAGACCGTCTAAACCGCCAAAAACGGTCCGGTTTGACTTGGTTCGACCGGTTTGAGCGGTCCAACGGTTTTTTTGAACACCCCTAATATATATAACGATATTAAAATAAATAAAATAAGGCATTATTGTATGATTTAATTGTTTAATTTTTTTTAAATTAATTATATTAAATACGATGTAATTTTATTATTTTATTGTAATTGTGAAAAAAGATATAGTTTTATTGTTTTAATGTAATTAAAATTTCAATTTAAACAAATCAGATCATAAAACTATATCTTATTTATTTAGATCGAATAAAATAAAATATGGTTTTATGATTTGATTTATTGAATTAAAATTTTAATTAAGTTAGAGACGATTTAATTATATTGTTCTTTTACTATCATTGCAACAAACAAACTTATTGTTGATATTTTAACACAAAAAATCATTGAAAACCATTGAGAAATGAACTATAATTTTATCATCTTAAAATTAGAAGCTCAAATTTTCATATTGTTTTTCAGTCAAAAACTCAAAATCAATTTTCATATTGTTTTTAGTATGATAAAATTAAAGTTCATTTCTCAACGGGTTTTAATGATTTTTTTGTGTTAAAATATCAACAATAAGCTTGTTTGTTGCAATGGTAATAAAAGAACAATATAATTAAATCGTCTTTAACTTAATTAAAATTTTAATTCAATAAATCAAATCATAAAACCATATTTTATTTTATTCGCTCTAAATAAAATAAGATATAGTTTTATGATCTGATTTGTTTAAATTGAAATTTTAATTACATTAAAACAATAAAACTATATATATTTTTCCACAATTACAATAAAATAATAAAATTAAATCGTATTTAATATAATTAATTTAAAAAAAATTAAACAATTAAATCATACAATAATGTCTTATTTTATTTATTTTAATATCGTTATATATATATATATATATATATATATATATATTTATATACATGTGTGTGTGTATAAAAATATTGTTTATAATTTTTTATCAAAAAATGACAAAAAATAGGCAAAATGGCTAAAATGGTTCTTGATTTAACAAAATTAATGGAAGTGTTAGTCAGAAGGACCATGACCAAAATAAATTGAATACCACAAGAACCAAATCCACAATAAACATAGAATGAGGATCATGGTCAAAGAAATCACTAAACCACAGGGACCAAATCCACAATTCAATCATAAATTTATTTGCTTCTATTCAAATTTATGGTTAGTATTTGTATGATAACAATCAAATATGGTGATAAATATATGAAAATATTTTTGTTTTTTTTTTCTTTTATTCATTTGATTGAGCCTTAAATATAAAAAGAGATTTTTTTTTATACGTAGCAATTTATAAGGAAATACTATTTTATTGAAAAAAATGGGATGAAATTCGATGTGTTCTTTTTTATTATTTTATTTTCTTTAGAAAAAGGTTAACTCATGTCTCTAAACATAATTATAAAGTTATTTTAATTAATATTTTATGTTACACTTTCTAATTACGATTTTAATTTTATCAATAAATCAATATGTGTCATCTATTAAATATGATTTTTTTTTAAAGATCTTTATTATAGGAATTGATAACTAAATATCATTACTTTTTTTTCTTTTAAAGTGATTGATTATTTCTTTTGGTATGTATATCTTTAAGATTGTAACCAACTATAAAATATATTTTTTATGCTTATCTCTCCTAAATATTATTTAATATATTTATTGTTATTCTTATCTTGATTGATATGTATATATTTTAAAAAAATCTATTTTTTAAAGTCGTTGTTTTTATTATACGTGAACTCTTTTGGCAACTAGATATAGAATTATTGTAGAAGAATATTTGAGTATTTTAATTATTGTATCTAAATGCTTATCACTTTAATCATATATTATTTTTTGCATTGATTTATGTATATATTATTCAAATGTTTATTTAAATGTTTTTTAAGGATTTAGCATTTGAATTTGATCTCTCACATAATATATTCAATGGATACCTTAATTATAAGTTCCTACTTATAATTCCAATCATAAAATTAAGTTTTTGGAAATTACACTTCTAACCCTTAAATATTTTGGTTTCTACCAAAAGCTCCAAAATGTTATTAAAATATTAAAAGTTTGAATTTAACTTTTATGTCAAAACCAATATTTATTTGTCTGATGACAAAATCTCCTAAAATACTATTAAGGTATTAAAATACTGAAATTGGTTTCATATGTAAATTCATTTTGACCTCAAGCCAAAAGCCTTATAATCATCAATGTTATCTAAAATTAAAATAAATCGCAAAATATTGATTGAATTTTGTCAAACGAGTGTAAATAGTCCTAAGGTTTGTACGGATTTAAGAAATCCATGTGATTCCCCTACTACCTGGAAATCCAATAGATTGAGTGATTTTCTTTGCAAATTGAAATATTGATGAAATATTATCAATAAAATTAAAGCATACAAAAATCCGATATGGTTATGATAATGAAATTTCATACATAAAATAATAATTATAACCACACTTCACTATCTTATCAAACAGAAAAGCATATATTATCCCTTATATATGTAAATTGATGAAACAAAACTCAAAAGAATTTGAGTACCATAAATGAATATTTAAATCTCATTTTGAAAAAAAAAATACCTAAAGTCCATCAACTCCTATTGACTCTAAAACCAACCTCTTAAAAAGGTACAAACAAATACCCTAATGTTTCGAGACGACATATAAATCCTAAGGGGGCGTTTGGTTCGCAGAATGATTTCTGATGGAATGGAATCTGTCAATGGAATTGGAATCTGGAAGGAATTGGAATTGAATGTTTTCAGGTTTGACCAACTGTTTGGTTGGCAGGAATGGAATGTAATCAGTCAAATGAATTGGAATATGTTTGTATGGTTTACAAAGGAATTGGAATGGAATTTTGAAAATGACAAAAATACCCTTTCTTTTATTTTTTTATTTTTTTAAATGCCGAGAGAGAGAGGAGAGATAAAGGAGAGAGAGGAGAGGAGAGAGAGGAGAGAGAGAAGAGAGGAGAGAGAGCAGATAGAGAGAGAGGAGAGAGGAGAGAGAGGGGATAGAGAAGAGAGGGGAGAGAGAGAGGAAAGAGAGAGGAGAGAGAGAGAGGAGAGAGGAGAGAGAGGAGAGAGATAGAGGAGAGAGAGGGGAGAGGAGAGAGAGAGAGAGAGAGAGGAGGGAGGAGAGAGATAGAGGAAAGAGAGAGAGGAGAGAGAGGGGAGAGAGGAGAGGAGAGAGAGGAAACGAAATCCACATCTGATAGGTTTTAGTTTTGTTAGAAAAGGTTTGGAGGGTATTTTTGTCTTTTTGAAAAACCATGATGGAATGGAATTCAATTCCATCCATTTTCAAATGGAATGACCAATTCCTTAATCTAAGGATTTCATGGAATTCAATTCCATTCCCTTGGCAACCAAACAGCACGACGGAATTCGGTTAATGAAATTGACCATTCCAATTCCACCAGATTCCGGCGGAATCCAGCGAACCAAACGCCCCCTAAGTTTCATAGGAATACCTTTACTATAAACCCCCAAAGAAATGTGGGATGCCCCGAAAGGGATAATCGGGAGTACTCATGAATATGTACTTCCTGAACTAATCGTATAGTGAAATGAAACCCACTTACTCGATTACAAAAAGATAATTGGTTTCAACAAAGAAATGTTATATCCAAAACGCGTCTCAATCTCTGTGGCAAGGAACTCACAGAAGATGACATGATTCTTAAAATTATTTCCACCTTTCATACATCAAAAATATTAATGAACTAATATAAGTTGGAATGTAACCTTTAGCCAAACTCATCAACCTACTGCAAGTGGTTGAGAGACATAACAAGGTTCTTTCGAATAACAACACCACATATGTCGAGACAAAGAAAATTCTCGAGATCAATAATGAAAGCATTAAAGGTGGAAACAACTCCAAATAACAGAGAGTTAAAAACAATTTTACACATATGACATTTATGCACTATGTGGACGAAACCCTAGAACGGTCAGGGTCTTGGTAAGAGTCGGGAATGATTTTTTAACATCTGGAGTAAATATACAACTACTGCCCCATGTGTTAATGGACAGTCAAATAAGAAATGCACTAAAGGGTGCTCCTGTCGAAAAGGGAACATGTTAAAAATGAACTATATCATATTAATTTAAGAATGATAAAGCATATGTATCTTTGAAATTTATTTTATAGCATTTTAATTAATTTCTTTTGTTTAAGTAAAATTAAATATGTAACTGTTATAGATGTAAAGAAATACATCAAAACAAATACAAAACTTTCAATATTCTCCGTTCCGTATAGGAATGTATCGAGGAGAACTTGATTTTTTGTAGGACATATTCCACACAATCTAAAATGATTGACAAATGCTTATTTTATAATTCATACAATCGAAATACTTAGACAATAAACTGCCATTTTCTTGTTGGTACAAGATCAATAGGAACCTTGTAAAGATATTTGTATCAAATGGAAATTATAATGGAAATGAGCATATATACATAAGTTCCAATGAAAATGAAAGTAAACATATATCATGGAAACTATGTGTCAAACTAGTAGATTATTGAGTCATCGAAACATTTTTGTCACCAATAAAGAACTTTTGGGAAATGACACATATATGTTTCGACATGACCATGTTGGACACCATGGTTATGACATAGTGATCCGTGTATTGCAAAATACACATAAACACATTCTCTTTCGAGTGAAAGGCAAAACGAGGCAAATTGCAACTGTTGACTTCTGCAGCATAAGAAACAACATTGCCATTATAACATGCCCTCTCGAATACCTAAAACTTTTGTATATACCCTAATCCTTAGCCAAGACGAGAATGAGATCATCCTAAAGCTAAGGACATAATACAAAAATATTTCATTGTTACAACGAATACAAGGTGATATTTATGGACATAAACATCCAGAATGCAGGCCATTAAAGTACTTTATGGTTTTGGTTTCGACACGATGAACGCATGTCGTATTATAGTCCACATGAAATCCTGCACTCCTAGCACTAGTTATACGTTTAAGGGCTCACCACCCTGATTATTTCATCAAGTCTACATGACTTGGAATGCTGGAGAATTTACATCATAAGGATTTGATGTTAATTGCATACGTATTAGGATCAATGTAGAGTTTCCTATACCCCATGTGTATATATAAAATGATCTCATAGAAGTTGTTATCAAAATAATATGATGACATCTAGGGTATTAGTAATGCGCACCAATTTACCCACATCTACTTGGGGTTATGCAATTATTATATGCAGTTTTTTTGTTCGTTTTTAGACCCACTGTTTGCTAACTAGTCTCATGCGTACCAGTTGATAACTGGATATAAGCCTGATAGTTTACATTTACGTGTGTATGGTTCTGTAGTGTATGTGCCAATTGCGCCCCCACAGCGCATCGAAATGGGTCCGTAAAAACGACTTGGTATATGTTGGATATGAACCCCCAACAATTATCCGCTAATTAGAATATTTGACTAGTGATTTCTTTACCGCTAGATTTGCGGGTTGTCACTTTCATGAGACAATCTTCCCGTCGTTAGGGGGAGGTAGGAAAAAGGATTTTCCATGGGAACGACAGGAAGTGTCATTGAATATTCTCACTTTGTCTCATTTCAATCCCCAAAACTTCACAACGTAATGTTGAAGTCAAACGAATCAGACTCGATACCTGATACGTTTAATATTCTAAAAGTGACAAGATCACATATACGAGCTGCAAATATACTCGTAAGGTTAAAAAGTCCCCAACAGGGGCACAACGCCACTGGAAAGTGTGTTGCAATCACACATGGTGGAGGTGTGGTTGAGGCCGTAGCTCCCAAACGGAAATGGGGGAAGCTACTTGGTTCGATAGATACGCATCTAAAGGAAGAGAAGAGTAAGGCACACTATTTGTCATCAATACATAAACCTCTCATGAGATTGTCTCTGATTAAACTATGTCTATGAATCATCACTGGAGGACGTTTCGAAGTTAATATTGATTTTAGAGATGAATATTAATCTCAAATGAACTATGAGAGTACATATGAGTCGATGGACATATCATATATAATCATTGATGATATATTTCACATATATTGTTGCTTATGAGGTGATAGAGCACATTGACATCGAACCATGCTCAGTTGAAAAATATCAACAAAGAGCAAATTGACCTAAATAAACAATCCAGGAGAATCATAATTATTTGACAAATGAACAGGTATTTGGTTTGGTAGTGCTAACCCACCAAGTGTAAAGCCTGTAAGACATAGATAAATCATTTGTTCTAAAGCGTAATGAGAATAATTAAGTCATCATGTATGAGACTCTCCTTTGGCGCAAGGTTTCTCACAACGTCCTGGATTGACCACGAGAAGACTTACTCTCCCGTGATGAACGTTATAACGTTCTGCTAATTAATTAGCCTAGTAGTTTCCGAAGGACTGGAAATGCAGCTCATAGATGTGGTTACTACATATCTCTATGGGGATCTAGATTCAGAGATATAAAAGTGCTTGATGGCATTACATTACCAAAATCAAGTAACTCTAAACCACGAAAATGCGTTTGCAATAAAATTGAAACACTCACTTTATAGATTAAAGCAATCTATGCGGATGTGGTATAACCGACTAAGTGAATACTTGATTGGGAAATAATATATAAGAACTATGAATTGTGCCCTTGCGTATTTATTTAGAAAAACAAGTTCTAGATTTTCAAAGCGGCTTTATATGTCGATGTTATGAACATAATATGTACTCTTGATGAAATAAGAGAAACCACCAACTACTTGAAATCTAAATTTGAGATTGAAAATCTTGGGAAAACTTGGTTTTGTCTAGCTATTTGAGCTAGGACACCGAGTTTGTGAACTATTAATTCACCGATCGCATATGTCTAGAAGATAATTAGGCAATTTAATATGGACAAAGCGCATCCGGTTAGCTGGTGACGAAAAAGTGTTGGACATAAGGAAAGATCCATTTCGTCTAAAGGATGGTGACGAAAAAGTGTTGGGAGCTGAAATTCCCTATCTAAGTACAATATGCGCATTATCGTACTTAGCACAATACACTTAATTGTATATTGTATTTCTCAGTGAACTTGTTAGCTAGATTTAGCTCAGCGCCAACGCAACGTCATTCTCATAATATCAAAATTATCTTTTGGAACCATTGACACGGGCCTATACTTTCCCTGTAGAAATAAAAATGAGATTGATAATGAAAGTTCAATACCTACTTAGAATGTAAGCAACAAAAGTACTAGCTCTTATAGAAAAAAACACCAAGCAATCTCTTGGTTTGTATTTACTGATATTAGGTATCTACCCGACCCATACAAATGTTGTTCCCAATATGGATAAGGAATTACCACTGGGAACATGCCGATTGCTTGAAAGTAAGCTAAACAAACATTTGTAACTACCTCCTTGAACTAATCCAAGAATATTACTCTCCATGAGATAATAAAATAATGTATATGATTAAGGACTATCATTACATATATTATAGGAGTTAGTAATTTTGGGTTCAACCAGTATCCTACTTACATATATGGAAATAATGCATCATGTATTGAAGAAATGAACATAAGATACATCAGGGGTAATAACACAAAGCATATTCTGCTTAAGTTTCTATACAATCAGCAATAAAAGACTCTATTTTAGATTCAAGTGAATCAAGTAAGGTGTCAAAAGAATGTGACATATTTTACCAAGTCGTTACCTAAAACCATATATTGGGAAACGTGTAGAAAGTAAATGGAAATGTTTTCCAAACTCCCTTGATGAATGCACGAATCAGGGGGAGTAGTAGACAAAAGGGGGAGTCTAATATATTTGTGATATTGGTATATTGTGCTCTTTCCTTCAACCAATGTTTTATTTTTCCCATTGGGTTTTGTTTCTTGGTGTAAGGTTTTAGTGAGGCAACTGTTTATATACCATCATGTTTTCCTAACTCTCGTGATTAAAGTACGAATCTAAGAGAAAACTAGACTGAAGGAAAAGTCTATGTATTGCAAAGGAAACTGGTGCATTGTACTCTTTCCTTCGTCATATTTTTATTTTTTCCCATTGGGTTTTATTTTGGCGTAAGGTTTTAACGAGGCAACAACTGTGCACCACTGCTCCTTTAACTCGGCACAAGGGGGAGTGTTGTAGGATAAGTGTGCCATCGTCTAAAGGATATGACGATAGAGATAGAGATAAATATATCAGAGTTAGATTAGAACTGAAATATCTCCTAACTATCTACTTGTAACTCCTCCCTATTTAAAAGACTTGTGATTAATGAGAATGATAGACTTCTTCTCTTTATCTTATTGTTATTCTATCTATATTGTTATTCCATTTATTTTTTCCTTTAACAAATTATTCAAAATATAATATCTTGGGTTTATTTTTGTACCGTTTAGATATTCTTTTCATTAGAACAAAACACGGGCCCCAAAAATCAAAATGGCCATTTGGTTTTGATTTTGATTTTGATTTTTTTCAATACTCCTCCTCCCCGCCTTCCTCCGCCGTGGCTGGTGTCGCCGCTGCCGTTATGAACTCCATACGTCGAGCAATATTTGCCGAACGGAAGCGCCTTCTCACACTCTGTCCTACGTCGATCCTCCAAAAGCAACACGCTTCTTCCTCTACTACTAATAAAAATACGTTGCGAGCTGTTAAGTTCTCCAAAACCAGAGCGCCGGAGGTAAGATCACAACCACCAGCAGCCGCGTCGAGTAGCTCATCTTCGAACGCCGTCCAGAAGGAACCATTGACGTGGCCAAAACCTAGTGAGATTCCGTGGCAAGCGAAGGTGGTTAATTCGGTGAATTTGATTGGGCACGTTAAGATCCCAGTTCAGTTTGAAGCTTCTTCTGATGGTAAAAATTGGGCCGGCACCATCATTTCTCTAGACGATGGTTCTGAATCTTCTCCTTCTCTACCGTCTTTCTGGTACTACCCTCGCATCTGATATTCGTTCGCGTATTGCTTTAAGTTGCACATCGTTATTACTAATGTGTTTAGCAGTTAAAACTGTATTATCGTTTGTTTTGTTGGTGGTATCCCGTCCATGTTAATATGTTATGGTTGTGATGCATTTCATTCATCTTATAGAAAGAAGTATACTCACCAGTTCTAAGTAAGTCGCTAATTTGACTTGGATGTGAATCGAATTGCTTTTTAACTCTTGTGACTTCGATTTTGAACCCTTGTGTTTCACCTTTGATGGTTGTTATCGAGGAAATGCAAACAAGAACTTGAGGTATTTTGAACAAGAAGTATCTGATAGAGATAGACTGATATTATGATTTTCTTGCATTTGAATCGTTATAATTCTTCCAAAACCCCTCATATACGAAGTCTAGTGTTTTATTGCAACAAAAAACCAATATGATGTTTGGAAAAGTAAATAACATTATCTAAAACCTTTTCGAGGTAACGTTGTTAAGTGTAGCAAACTTTGTAAAGATTATTACAAATAGAATGAAGTAGGTGTTTAGTCTGTAATAAATTTATATCAGTTTGAAAAAGACCTGGGTTTCAAACTAAAAACCTAAGTCTTACTCTTTTTTACTTTGTATTCTAGAAAGGAGAAATCACGAGGGAGAGTGAAAGAGAAAGAAAACTTGGGTGAAGTTCTTTTTCTTTCACTTTAGGGACATTAATAGAAACATGAAAAAGTGAAATTTTTTATAAGCAAGAATTGTTGTTAAGAAATGGTTACAACCTTCAACCTTTGTGTTTAAGAGATTAGACAAAATTCCAAATATATACTTCCTGACAAATTCTTATACTTAGAGCAACGATTGTGAAAAGTTTGGGTTATTATTTCTATCTCCAATTTTCAATAGTGAGAGTTAACACCAATTGAAATAGGTAAAGCCTGGTTGAGAGAGAGTTAAAAGTGTTTAAGCAAAGTGAAGTACTAAAAGTTTGTTATTAGTTACGTTTACCTCCTATTTATTGATTTTCTTGACTATGGTTTCTCTCTAAATCCTAGAGACCCTCTTTTGGGAGCTTGTTAACAATCATGTGAGTTGTTACACCTTTATTCCTGTTTTTACGCGTAGGTAGTTTGGCCTACATCAGTTTGATATATCTTTTGGCCTATAAACCACTTTGGGCATGTATGTCTTCAGCATTTTGGTTCTTTGTTGCCTTATCTCGACCGTCCCAAGTTTAGGGCTTTTAGCTTGATTATTTTGGATTTAGACCTTATTCAATCCATGTCTGTTGAGTAACGAGTATCCTACCTTAACAGTTACCACGAGCTAGAATGCAAGATCTCGAAACAGTCTCGGAGAGTGGATACATGCGAGCAAAGTTATTGATATATTGCAACTTAACCTTACATAATTGGATATTTATAACCTATATTAAGGTGCAGTATTTCAATGCCATACAACATTTGGGCGCCCGATATTCTCAGGTGAAATTAGCCTCCCTATAAAGACTAGTTAAAAGCATTTGTTAAGTCCAATAATATATGAGCTCTTTCAAATAAGCAGAAGCCCAACACAAGTTTATTCTTGAAAGATAGAGACATAGTGCTAACTAATAAGGCTTTAAGGTGGATGGCGATTTATATTTAGTTTAATGAGGTTTTGGACATTGTTATGGACATATTTGTATTCTACTTTTTTTGCGCAGTAGCTTTTTTATGCTCTCTTTTAATGCTGTTATGCTCTTCCTTATTTTTTTTATCTTTAACAAAAACTACTTTCAGCAATTTTTAAGAGGAAGAATTATTGTTTGTGGACCCATTTCCGAATCTTCCTTCTTGCTTTAGACACTTGCCAAATGGGAAGGGGTGGGGGCTTAGTGGTCTCTAAGCAATGAGTTAAGAACGAGGAAAAGGGAGTTGACAGACGTGTACAGTTTTCTTCCACCGGTACAACTACAAAATTTTGTTGGATCTAATTGGTGGAATGCATGCAGTTCAATATCATAACCAGACTTTTGATTTAAGCTCCTGTCTTTTGGTGCTCTTTAATAAGCTGTTTCATTGTCATGTATGGTGTACATTTACAATTTTAGATGTTTTGGGACCTGAAATCCTGAATTAGCTTGAGTGAAATACATGATAACTATGCAATGTTATTTTTTTTTGCGATTTTACCCAAGGCATGTCAAGTTATAAACTGGCAAACATGCAACCTTCATTATAGCATCATAGTTCTTATCCTGTGGTAACTATGCTGACTCTTTCATCCTGACTTGTGCTTCTCACAGAAGGTGAGTTCTGTTTGCTTCAGGTCATTCATGTCGTTGGCGATATTTTAGTTCACAAATACTTGGTAGTTCCTTGTTTTCCTTTGGTAGAGGTCTCTTGCAAAGTTTCATAGCATGCACACATACTTGTAACTTAGGGATTTATTAATCTAATTAGTATTCTTAACCGTTAGCATTCTATTTGGTAGGATGACAGAGTGATTGCTAAGATCCCCCCTCCCCTGTTTTTTTTAAATAGAATTGGTTTTTTGACTGTAATTTTCATACACCTCAAATTGTAAGCATTTTCTGGAGAATTCAAGGCAAGTATATTGACTTAGTTAGATGTTGTCGTTGGGCTATGAATTCTGATGAAGCCAAATCATGTCCCATGGTTGAGCTTCCTTGACCTATAAAGCCATGGATCACAAAAGAATTTTGACACATGGATCTGCCTCAGGTGTTTGAGTGAGAATTGACGACACAGGGACGTATGTGGGAGTAAATAGATGGAGAAACATGAATAGTAGAGGGATAGGGGAGTAAGGGAAATTGTTTGTTACTAATTTACTATCTTATCTCATGTATTTTAGCTATTTACGAGGCAAGCTTAGGCTCCAGGTTTCCTGAAAACAATATCTGGGAACATATTTGGGTGTAGGAATAACAGTCTTTTAGACATGGCCTCAGTGTTCAGGGTATCCTTTTGATCGTTAGAGCATCTCCAACAGCTATGCTAAAGTAGAAATTTTGGAGATTTAGAAATTATGATAAAATGTATGCTAAAATAGAGAAAAGAAGGGAGAAAATGTGGAAATTCCAAATTTGGAGAAATCTTTAAAACTCTATATATGAGAGATAATGTTTTAAATCTTTCCCATCAATAAGAGTTATTGAAATTAAATGTGTAGGGGAGAGAAATAATATTTTATTAAATGTATTGAATATTTTAATAATATAGTTAATGCTAGAATTGTTAAAATAGAGTAGTTGTTGGAGTTGGATGTAAGTTTTTATAGAAATTTGGATTTTTGATCTCTATTTTAGAAAAATTATAGCATAACCGGAGATTTTGACTCGTGCTTGGGGTTCCAGCCTTCTTTTTATAATGATATTATGTTGTGTACGGTATCCTAACAGACTGTTCCGCCAGTAGGCGTCATGAAGGTGAAAAAAGTGAAACATGTTTTGTTGATCTGTAAGATAAAAAAGCCTTAATAGGGTCACTGAGATTTCTGAATTTCACATTAAGATATAGGGGTGTTTCACATGGTAGTAACCTCATGCACAGTGTATGTACAACTTTTAATGGATATTGTGACTATACATGACATTTCCTCTGTGGTATAGTACTTGGTTTATCTTAACATTGTAGACAATTTTCTGTCTCTGTTAATTCTTTGTTGCTTGTTTCTTATATGATACAGGATTCCAGTAATTTTTGAAGGTGACCTGGCACATATTGCAATGTGCCATCTGAAGGAAAAGGATTATGTGCATGTAGCTGGTCATTTAAGTGTGGATGTCCCACCATTTAAATTAAGTGAAGTTCAAGCCAATGTCCAGGTACAGTGTGGTAGCAAGAACTGACTGCATAGAAGTGCGTGTACTATTGTACAAGCACCACAAAAGAATGATTGTTTTGAATTATTTTCTGCATTCTACTCCAGCTCAGAACCATCTTATCTGATACTTCTCTCTTTTGCTGGTCTTTCTCTTTGTCTCTTCCTAAGTTTATATAACTAATATTAATTTTAAAACCTTGGTTGGAGTATACAGGTTATGGTGCATAGCATAAATTTTGTTCAAGGTTCTCAATCAAAGAAAGTATTTACACCAGGCGAGCTAGATAAGTGGACTACTAAGAATTCAGGTAAGCCGTTAACATAACGTTCTCATTCATCCCATTTTATATTCCTAGAAAATGAGGACCTTTAAAGCTTCAACCTTTTTACTTTTCATGCTATATTTGTAAATTATTTTAAGAATCTTCAAATCTTTTTGATAACAGTGCTTCTGATATGTTTCGTCTCATAAGGAGTGTTAACGGAGATAAAGAACATATCACAAAATAGGATCATGATGATATAACATAGTTGATACTATGTTATAATTAACGGACTTTGGCCATCCTTGCCTCTTACTTTTGAGAAGTTCCAGAATTATTGTTTACTATAGTAAATTTTGTTGATACCAGAGCATACAAGCAGGGGGAGTTTTTTGTTATACCCTGGCAATGTGGTCAAATAAGTCAAATAGGGTGGGCTGTTTTGGTCACCGGTAGGTTAAGCTTTTTAGTGAAGTCGGTTAGAGTATAAATAAGGAGTAGATGTGTGTTAGGAGGGTATCGTGAATTCTATTGAGTTTTGAGTTGGGAAAAGCCTTTGGGTCATTCGATTCAGTTCTAATTCCAGATTGAAGTCACTTTGTGTTTCAATTTTCACTGTTAATTGCTCCAGTGTATAACATACCCCTCATCTTTGCTGGCTTGTTATTGTGCACTTTGCTTCTGTCAAGTCATCTCGTGTGCTCAAAATCAATGACTCCTTCCTATGCATGTAGGGTTTATAGATTTCTATTCATCTATGTTGGTCCTGGCCCAAGATAGAAGACCTTCCATGAAGTACAAATAAATCCTTATTGCATATATCAAGTATTTCAACAACCATGCTTGCGGGGATATAATTGTGATAAGTGGATACCAGGTTTTAGGAAATCTACAATTAGAGGATATGAGGGTGCATTTATACATGTGCAGTGTGTACAAGTCTAAAACCAAATCAATAAGAGAAAACAATCGTATCAGAATTCATACAATAAGAATATGTAATAACCACATAGTTATTGCATATATCAAGTATTTCAATAACCATGCTTGCGGGGATATAATTGTGATAAGTGGATACCAGGTTTTAGGAAACCTACAATTAGAGGATATGAGGGTGCATTTATACATGTGCAGTGTGTACAAGTCTAAAACCAAATCAATAAGAGAAAACAATCGTATCAGAATTCATACAATAAGAATATGTAATAACCACATAGTTAAGCTTTAGTCTTATTTTAATTTTGCTTTTAGTTGGCGCAGTCATATTAGTCTAGAGTATCGAAGAAAAAGATTTCATTGGTGTCGTCTCTCGTCCGCTCTTTCTTGCAGACGGAACATTTTAGTTTACTTGAGATTTTAGTGTTAATTTTCAATTTAAATTTTGTGAATTTCATCTCTATTTAGAAAAAAAGAAAAGAAATGGTCCTCTTGTATCCCACCAAATTTTCGATTAACAATTTGGGGATATGGTCAATGCCACACTTCATGCACACCTCATTGCACCGCTAAAGAAGTGCATACAGTAAGCATCCGATATGGGGGTTCAACAAAAGGTCGAAGAATTTATATTTCACTGTTGAGAGCGAGTACAATAGATTCTTTAAGGAAATCAAGGATCATACATGAGTTAAAGCCCTTTGTAATCCTGAATTCAGTACTACTTGATATAAATTTGATCATTTCCAACATAGACCTTCCGGTGTGGGAAAGAGAGATTTTCACTGAACAATGGGTTTAGGAGACGAAAGGTGGTCCGGGTTTAACATGGGAGTCGAGAGATTCTGATTATCAGAATTTAGTATGGACTTGGCTTTAGATAGGACAGCTTGGAGGGATACATTCATGGTCTAGAGCTGTTGGCATTTCTCTTAATCAGTTTCTAACCATTCAGCCTTCCTCAATTATGTTTGAAAAAACCCTCCACTTCAATTGGTACTTTTTCACGAAAAGCAGACATGAGATGACAAATCCAGTGTTTCACTAAGATTTGGATTGGAATAGTGGTCCCGAACATCACCGTATCCACGCATCCATTTCATTAGGAATTGATGATCTTTTAACAATACCTTCTAAAAGATGGCTAGTTCAAGACTCTGAACAACTAAGTTTTATTTTGGAAAATTGATTTTTTTTTTTATCAATTTGTATTTGTAATAGATAGATGGGATAAGGATTTTTGTTGATCACTCTAAAACTGACCTAGAAAGCAATTTGAGAATTCTTCTGATATGGAATCGTAGTCTAAATAGAATCATGATTTAAAGATGCCCATTAACCATAGTCTACAAAATATAGACCCCTCGTTCAGTCGATTCATTAAAACTTATAATTTATTGATTTAATCCGGTATAGTATAAATAGATAATCAGAAAAAGAAGAGAACATTGTTTTTGCAAACATGATTGATATTTTCTTTTAACATTTTTTAATTTAACAAAGGCTGGTAAGGCTATTGAGAAGGCTAGTATAATACCTTATTGCAGCAGGCTTAGAAGGGCAGTTATTAAAAAATGAAAGGGCATTTCTGTCAAATCTATAAGAAGGGGAAAAGTGAACTGGCTTAAGCAATGTGTTTCTTCTTTCTTGATGAATGTTTCAGTCATGAAATTTAGAAGATGGGTAGTCAACATGCAGTATGATTAGTGAGAGGCCTTGTTGTTCCATTATCTTATTTTGCTATCTGCCTGGCATTTAACATATGTCAAGCAATTATTAGATCATCTATACTATATTATAAAACATTTATAAAAAACTCTTAAAAATAATTATTAAAGCTTAATGTACCGCTATTTAATGCTAATTACTTAAAATCTCTTAAAAACAACCATTAAAGCTTTATGTACTACATTTAATGTCATTTATTAACTTTCAATCTTATCTCTAACCACTTTAAGGCATTGTTTGGCAAAAAAGCTAGCTTATAAGGTAGTTTTTTTTAACATGTTTGGATGACCATAAACTAGCTTATTGAAAAGCTACTCATAGTAGCTTATTGAAAAGCTACTCATAGTAGCATTTTGAAAAGCTAGCTTATCAGCTACCAGCTAGCTTATCAGCTACCAGCTAGCTTATAAGCTAGTTTGCCAAACATAACCTAACTCCCCTAAAATCACTCCCTACTTCAACTCCCTAAAATCATTCCCCGCATAACTAAATATTCGATAAAAATCAAATTTTAAATATAAAAAATCTAAAATGTAATTAAGAAAATCTAACAAAATATTTGATGTTTGTTTTATAAAAAAATATATTATTAAACCTAAAATAAATTACATTATTATTAAACTATCAAAAAACTCTTAAAAAAAGGTTTTATGCATTAAGTACTGTTTATTGATACATATTACTTAAAATTCAAGATTACAAATCATGATACATGAGTACAAATTTCTAAAGTTATATGTTTGAATTAATAACTAACTGATAAACATAATCAGGATAATATCTCAATTTAAATATAAAAAAATTTAAAATATATAAGAACCAAACAAGAACGACGAGCAAGACCAGACAATTCCATAATATAATTTTTCAATTTGAAAAATTAAGTGTATGATTCAAAATGCATGCATATATTACAAAACAACACGATTACAACCATCAACTCACATTTAACTTCCAAAGCATACAAAATTTAAACCAGTAGCACATTTCCACAACATTACATCATATTAAATATCAAGATTTGCATGAACAGATTCATGAATGAGGTACACAAAAAGAAGCAAATTGACACCCACAATAACACCTTCAACTTTTGCTTTTAGAAAAAACAACTGGACCATAGTAAGACTGCACCAGGATATAAACAATAACAACACAAATAGAGGAACTTGCAGCAAAGCTCCAACAATAATTAATGATAGTACACAGTTGCACATCTCTTCTGACAATTTCGTTCCATATGGCCATAGTCAAAACAACAACTTTTAACATAACAAGCCACTTAATACCTACAAGAAGCAACATTAGTAAAAAAAAGCGTTTGTTTTAACCCAGTCCCCGAAAAAGAAAACCCATAGGAACCCGAAAAATCTTGTGTTGTTTGAGGAAATGACATTTGGATGTGTGTAACAATTATCGTCAAGGCAAGGATTAAAGGAATGTAAAACTTCGAACAAATGGTAATTGGCATATAATGTAAAACATTTGTAGTACTCTGAAAATTATATGTATGTAGAAGTCCAGATATCTGGCAATTGATCTAATATAAGCCCCAATAATTGTCATTACATCATAAGCATATAAAATGAGTAAAATATGTTACCATCAAACTTGGTGAAAAGTGATTTGCACTACATCATAAGCATATAAAAGCATCTTAAAAACATCCACACGAATATCGGAATGTTAAACCACAAGGGTTGTGGCGTACTGGTTAAGGCCCCGAGGGATGTGGTGGAATATCCCATCTGTCCAGGGTTCGAATCCAGGCGTACACAACAATTGTGGCCACTGAGGTTTAATCAGGGCTGATGTCTTACAGTCATAATTTGCCAAGGGATTAGTCTAGGCATAGCCTAGGACACCCTTTCCAAATATATATATATATCAGAATGTTAACCTGGTTGTTGTGACTACACTTTTTCTTCCTGCTGCCTTTGGGTGCAAGCGAACAACAAACAATTCAAACCATAAAATCCAGTGATTAACCGAAACAAAATATTTGATACAGATAAACAAATCATAAAAAATGCAAACTAAAGAGGGAATCCAAACAACTTCAATCAGTGTGTGTGTATGTTGTAAGATATCAAGCTATAAAAAGACAAGTTGAAGCAGAATAAAGAGCATAAAAGAACATTAGATGGACATTATCATTTAATCATAAGAGAAACGTGGTGAATTTTTGAAAAATTCATGCACCATAAATAAAATCGAAAAAAGGAAACAAACTTCCAAAGTAGACGGGTACAAAAATCAAGTTTTTAGGATGTGATACCACCTCCACACATAGAACAGATGAAGATAACAAAAATATACAAGTTTCAATGAAGAGTTGATTCTGAACAAACAATGGAAGATTGCAAATTAAACATCATAACAAAATAAGAAAACCAATCACATTCTTACAGAAAACCACAATCAGTCTAAATTTATTTATGCAATACCTTTGTTAGACAATTCGAGTAACAACTACTCTGATTTCATTAAAATTCATACCAATCTATTGAATCATTTGAATTTTATGTAAAGGATTTATAGACAGGGTTAACAATTTAATTGCGGCAAGGTAATAGTACAAATAAATAACAATGGAAGCCAACTCGAAAGGATAAAATTCATGAATGCATGGGGCATCCTATTTATGGCACTCGCTAGCTCAAAGCATGGACATAGAAATAAACCAAAACCCCAATTCTATGGTCACAAATCATATCACAACCTACAGATGTCGACAAATTATCACGTTATTGCCTTATTGGTACCATAAACCCATGTCCGTTATTGGACAATTTCCAATAACAGTTACAAAGAAATAAACGATTTTATTATACAAAGAAATGATGTTCGATTACTTCGAAAATCCTGAATAAATCAATCATTTCTAACTTCATTGCCGGATTCTTGGTAATAGAAAAGAATATTCGGACCGCTTACACAAAAGCCAGTTATAACCAATCATCAATTCTTTGTACATTCGAGTTTCTTTAGGAGACATGGACTAATCCAATTCCAACAATAACCGAATGATTCTTATCTTAGGCATCAGATCATTTAGGTGTTTGATGGGGACTCTTATACTACAATAGAACACAAGAAACTCCAAACCGAACATTATTTCTAACTACAAAAAGGTAAGTAGAACAATAAAATATATGTAATCAACACACCTTTAGGTAGTCTATTCCAACAAAAATATATCATAAGCATATCAACCTCTATTCTATACTATATTATAAAACATTTATAAAAAACTCTTAAAAACAGTTGCTAAAGCTTAATGTACCGTTATTTAATGCTAATTACTTAAAATTTCTTAAAAACAACCATTAAAGCTTTATGTACCACATTTAATACTATTTATTAACTTTCAATCTTTTATCTCTAACCACTTTAACTCTCTTAAAATCACTCCCCACTTCAACTCCCCTAAAATCACTCCACACATAATTAAATACAAGATAAAAATCAAATTTTAAATATAAAAAATCTAAAATATATTAAGAAAATCGGACAGAATATTTAATGTTTATTTTATAAACAAACATTATATTATTAAACCTAAAATAAATTACATTATTATTAAACTATCTAAGAAACTCTTAAAAACAAGCTTTTATGCATTAAATATTGTTTATTGATACACATTACTTAAAATTCAAGATTACAAGAGATGATGCATGAGTACAAATTTCTAAAGTTATATGTTTGAATTCATAACTAACTGATAAACATAACCAAAACAAGATAAACATCTCAATTTAAATATAAAGAATTTAAAATATATAAGATAATCATTGAACTCTAAAACTCTTAAAAACAAGCTTTTATGCATTAAATATTGTTTATTGATACACATTACTTAAAATTCAAGATTACAAGAGATGATGCATGAGTACAAATTTCTAAAGTTATATGTTTGAATTCATAACTAACTGATAAACATAACCAAAACAAGATAAACATCTCAATTTAAATATAAAGAATTTAAAATATATAAGATAATCATTGAACTCTAAGATGATACTTAATTTTTTTTAATAAAAAGCATCATATTATTAAGCCTAAATTAAACAAATTTATAAAAAAATCATTATCACTCTCTCAAAACCATCCAAAATCGTACTGTAAATCGACAAAAAATTAAAATAAAATGAAACATTAAAATCGTGATATATCTCGCTGCATTGCGTGAGTACACTTCTAGTGTTTTATAATTCTATTATTTCTATAGAGTTATCTCTTATGCCAAAGAATCGAGTATATACACAGTTCTGCATCTTGGACCATGTTTTTTCATGCTGTTCTTGGCGTAATCTGAATGCCGCATTTCATTATGTCAAAGTGTGTATTACCGCTATATTAGTACAATATGAGATATATATCGGGAACTCTTTATATCTTACAGTGTTGATCTGAATATTTGAATTTCGTTTCATACTATGTTCATTTATTGGTATTTCTTAGGCAGCCAAACTATTAAGATGGTTTCTATTTGGTTTGTTAGGCTGTTTTGACTTGGTCTATTTATATTTCTTCTGCTATTTTAGGTTGTATATTGACACACTGCTTTCATAATTGTAGCAATTCCGAAGAACAATACTTTTGCTCAACAATCTTTAAAGGAGGAACTCAATCCTATGTCTAAACAGTCAAGCACATTGTCAGAGGTTGGAGATGATCTTATCTGAATCTGATTTTTTGATTAGTTTTTATTGCATAGTATTCGTGTTTTCATCACCTTCTGTGACATTTGTCAGATGGTTGTAGCATATGAAGGGAATCCTGGTCAGTTACTTAAAAGTGCTGAATCTTCGCCAGTCCATAACTCAAAGGAAGTGGGGAGTTTGCATTCTGATCGTAAACCTGATAGACAAAGCATCCGTGGTATGTGATATATTCTCTATGTATCTTTACATTTTTCTGCTTTACAACAATGTGGATGCTGGTTATGATATCAAGGGTGACAATTTCATTTCTTTTTGCCAGCATCCTGGAGGGATCTTCTAATTAATCCTAAACAATGGCTGGATAATCGTGAAAGCAAGCGCAAGGGCTTGGTGATTACCTCTTAACAATCTACCCCTATATATGAGATATAGCTATTATTAAAAGTTTGTGCTTATTATGCTAAGTACCCCAGGTGAAAGCCAATTACCCAGACTTCAAACACAAAGACACTGGTGTTGGGCTGTGGCTTAGCAATGCGCCACCGGAGGTGTTGCAAGGGCTTGGACAGTTAGAGTTTTATAGTAAGGGCGAAAATGGTGGGTACTTTTTCAACCTAGTTTTTTTAAAGTATATAATATTTATATACGTCAATTACTCACACACACTCCTCACCTTTTGGGAGGCTGGGCCTTACTGGTAACCCAGTTACCGCTGGGCCAATGACCCTTACTTTAAATAAAAAGTAAGATTGATATGTTCATGATTGCTGTTAGATTTGCAGTGTTGGTCATGATTGCTTATATTGGAGTTCTTGTTTTGACTAGTGTTTGGCACCATCGGAGATACCTTAGTTATATATACTTGAATGCTTTTGGTACTAGTAGAATGTTTTGTAGTGTCAATGCCTTGCAGATGTTTAAAAAAAAAAGATAGATATGTTCATACAGGCTGATTAAAATGACACCTTATTTCACAAGGTTGACCATTGCTTATGTCTGGTCACTTCTAAATAGTCATATATTTGTTCATACAAATGTTTTTATTTTTATTCTTAGTTATGACCATGTTATGTTCACAAATCTGCTAACATGTTTGTTGGCTGCAATGTAGGCGGTGATTCTTGGAAAAATTTGGTCGAAAATCCTAATAAATGGTGGGATAACAGAGTGGATAAGGTACAACTACTGGTTCTCTCTCTCTCTCTCTCACACACACACACACACACACACACACCAACAACTACAGAGGTGAAGGAAGATATAGTATTGATCATGATAACAAGTATCATGCTTCATACAGAGAAATCAGAAGGCACCAGATTTCAGACACAAAGATTCTGGTGAAGGGCTATGGCTAGGAGATGCACCTGCCTGGGCGTTATCCAGCTTGCCACCTCTGAATGCTAAAACAGTTGATGTAGATACAAAAAAGGCATGGAGGTCATAGTAATTTGAGCAGGTACACAATATGTTTCTCAACTTATATTTCTCTTTACTTCTAAAATTGCTCCAGTACCCTCGTGAAAATAATGCATACGTTCTTGGCACTTCACATTTGTAGAAAAAGCTGTTTTGTTTCAAGTCTAATGCTACAAGTACTCGGTCCCCTACAGACAACTGACTTTCAGGTACGTTGAAGGAAACATCATAGATCCGTTGTCATTTTCCTTCATACTTTAGAACCAAAAGCATTTAGTGTGTTTCTTAAGATCCTAAAGCTGTATATTGATCTTGCAGACTTCTCGACATTTTTGTAACATCTTTCATTAATGGTTGACGCAGTAATGTACATTACATTCTCTTGGACAGGTTTTTTCTTCCTAGTTTTCCAGCTTTTACTAGAACACCATCACACGGCATTCATTTGAAAACCGTCTTCACTCATATCGTCTCTTCCGTTTATCATGAAATTGTGAATGGTTGTGTTTTTATTAAAAAGATGGCTTAGTTTTTTGTAAATAGTTTCCCACTATAGTGGAATGTAAAACAGGCTGATTGTTTTTTTCCTTCTTTTGGGACACCATAGTACAAATACATTTTGTCATTGTTAGTGTAAGGTTTAGGCCTTTTAGCTGACGGATGTCATTCTAATAATAGGCATGTCACCTACATAAGTCAACAACAGCCATTTGTCAATTAGGTAGATATTTACTTAAAATGGTGTACAAGTACTTAAAACGATATATAATGAAATCGAATATGAGACTTGATGTCATGTTAGACGCTATCTTGCCACCTTTTGGGCTAAAATGGGCTAAGGGGTCGTTTACCAGACATTAATCGGGTTAAGGGCTCACTGGGTCACTAACTTTACTAGCTGAGGATGATAAGAACCTAGAATCTTACCCGGTAAAAAGATGGCGATGACCGAAAATCTTATCTGGTAAGAAGCATGAAGAGGACTGAAAATCTTACTTGGTAAGTGATGATGAGTCGCACGCTTGCCGGGTAAGAGGCACCAACAACCTTGCTACGTCATTTTGATGAATGAGAATCTTACTAGATAATGTAAGGAAACGACTCCTAATTATTAGCATTGCTTGAGTAGGACCCAGTCCAGGACCATTAGTCAAATACAAAGCATATATAGTAATCAATAAATAGGGCACATGTTTGTTGAACCATGTAAGCGCATACCAATAATGGCTTTAGTAACCTGTACTACTTTATATTATAATTTGTAAGAGTTGTACTTGCTAGTTACAGTGATCTAAAATCTTCAGGTAATATGATTGAAAAATGAGCACATTACAAAAATAGCCCCTCAACTTATGTGCACCTTGCAACTTTGGTCCTTGGATTTTGTTTTTATTTGGCTATTCCATCTAATCAAGTCCGCATACCTTTTACGTTTAGTTAGAGGCATTAACCGAAGTATAAAAGAGGTAAATTATATTAAATTTTATTATAACTACAAATATGATGTATAGTTCATGGTGTTTTATTTGGCTATTCCCAAGCCTTGATAGTTACTTCCTTTCCTAATTACTTGACTCAACTCTTCTTTTTGGGAAGATGGTGAGATGTGTGAAATGCAAAAAACAAGGTCACAACTCAAGAACTTGTAAGGGACAGACAAGTGGGAGATAAAACAAGGTCAAACAATTGTTATTTTGATGGGTTGTTTTTTTCAAGATGTTATGTTGATATCAAACAATTGTTATTATGATGGGTTTTCTTTTTTCGGGATGTTATGTCGATATCAAACAATTGTTATTTTGATTGGTTTACTTTTTCAGGATGTAATGTTGATATAAAACAATTGTCATTTTAATGTTTTTTTTTGTGATGTAGTGTTGGGTTCAAACAATTGTTATTTTGATAGGTTGTCTTTTTTAAAATGTAGTGTTGGGTTCAAACAATTGTTATTTTTAAATGCAAGTAATGTCTTTTCGCACTTTAACAAATGAATTTTTCTTGTACTTTGACAATGAAGATTGGATGATTTTTTTTTAAGAGAGATGATAAATGTGTTTTAAAGATGATGATGATGCATAGGGACCAAATCCACAATTTAGTATTCTTTGTTTTAAAGGTGTATATAATAAATTAAAAGGGAAAAGTAAAATGACTATTATACCCATAATGTGCAAGGCACATGATACCTTTAACCCTTAAAAGTTAACGGTGTTGGTGTTTAGGGACTCTAGCCACAATATATTACATACCACAATGACTATATTCACAATAAACATAGAATGAGGACCATGGTCAAAAAAATCACTAAACCACATAGACCAAATCCACAATTCACTCATATTTGTAATTAATGTAGCGACGATTTGTTGTGATTTTAATTTTAAATTTTATTATTATTATCTTTATATATATTAAAAGAGAAACCAAGCATAATGACTTGGCAACATGAGATTTGAGTATTACTCAAATCTTGAAATATGGTTGAGTTTCATCATCCCACATTGGTGGGAAGATGATAATTTGGAAGAAGATGATGGATATATATATATAAGAGTCATGGATGCTATTGAAATCTAAAACCATGGTTGGAATCAAAACCAACCAAAAGGTAAAAATTATAGTGTAAAATACATATTTTAATTAGGTTTGAGTATTCCTCAAATCTTGAAATATCATCATCCTACATTGGTTGAAAGATGATAGTTTGGAAGAAATATTTATCTTTATATATATTAAAAGAGAAACCAAACATAATGACTTGGTAACATGGGGTTTGATTATTACTCAAATCTTGAAATATGGTTGAGTTTCATCATCCCACATTGGTGGGAAGATGATAATTTGGAAGAAGATGATGGGTATATATAAGAGTCATGGATGCCATTGAAATCTAAAACCATGGTTGGAATCAAAACCAACCAAAAGGTAAAAATTATAGTGTAAGACACATATTTTGATGAGGTTTGAGTATTCCTCAAATCTTGAAATATCATCATCCTACATTGGTGGGAAGATGATAGTTTGGAAGAAAATAATGGGTATATAAAAGAGTAATGGGTGCTCTTGAAATCTAAAACCATGGTTTGAAGCAAAACCAACCAAATAGTAACATTTATAGTGCAAAACACACATTTAAACTAGGTTTGAGTATTCTGCAAATTTTGAAATAAGGTTGAGTTTCGTCATCCCATATTGATGGGAAAATGATAACTTAAAAGAAGATAACGGGTATATAAAATAGTGATGGATGCTTTTGAAATCTAAAACCATGGTTGGAATCAAAACCAATCAAATGGTAAAGATTATAGCACAAAACACAATTAAATGAGGATTGAATATTCCTCAAATCTTGAAATAAGGTTGAGTTTCAACATCCCACATTGGTGAAAAGATGATAATTTGGAAGGAGATGATAGGTATATAAAAGTGTGATGGATGTTTTGAAAATATATAATCATGGTTGGAATTAAAGCCAAACAAATGGTAAGATTATGGTGAAAACACACACAGTTAAAATCTTTATATATTAAAGTAAAACCCACAATGAATGAGGTGACATCATAAGGAATGAGTATTCATCATTTCTTCAATTGTGGTTGAGTTTGGTGTATTCTACATTGATGGTGTGATGAAATATTGACAATGAATGATTGGTATATGATGGGGCTTGAGATGCCTTTGTTGTAACTCATGAAGTTGACTCATATTGGCTGATCCTCTAAACTCATGAAGTTGGCCGATCCTCTAAACTTACGGGTTGGTTGATTTTGGCTAACGCTCTCTTAGCAAACATGTTAACTATACAAAATAATAAAAAAATCTTATAAGATTTAGATATTTTAAAATCTTGGAGTAGGTGTGATTTCAACTATCCCACATTAATGAGAAATCTTTATTTTGAAGAATGAATGTGAGTATAAACGGGTAAAATATTCATTTGAAAACTTTATATATATTAAAGTAAAACCCACAAAGAATGAGGTCACATTATAAGGAATGAGTATTCATCATTTCTTCAATTGTGGTTGAGTTTTGTGTATCCCACATTGATGGAGTGATGAAATATTGACAATGAATGATTGATATATGAAGGGGTTGAGATGCATTTGTTGTAACCCATGAAGTTGGTCGATCCTCAAAACTTACGGGTTGGTTAATTTTGGCTAACACTCTTTTAGCAAACATGTTAACTATACAAAATAATAAAAAATCTTATAAGATTTAAGTATTTTAAAAATCTTGAAGTAGGTGTGATTTCGGCTATCCCACATTAATGAGAAATCTTTATTTTGAAGAATGAATGTGAGTATAAAAGGGTAAAATATTCATTTCAAAACGAAAAATGTTAGTTGGCTAAATGACTACATTTATTTTGCAAAACAAACCTATTTATATGAAATTTTTATATATATATATATATTAAAGAAGGATAAAAGACATATGACGTGACATTATGAGAGTTAAGTAGTTTTAAATCTTGATGCATGGTGTGATCTTGGTTATCCCATATTACAGAAAAATCTTTAGTTTTAAGAATAGATGTGGGTATATGGAATAATGATGCTTTCTTTTTGAAAATGATAAGGATAATAACTACCTTCATTTTGCAAAATAAACTTATTTATATGAAGAAGGACGTTCAAATGCAACCCATTTACATGATATAACCCCTCTATCCACCACTCATATAGAGGGGCGTTCAAATGCAACTCATTAATGATGCACCATTTTATCCACCGCTCATTTTATTTTGCATAACAACCCCTCTATGAGAGTTAACTATTTTAAAATTTTGATGTAAAGTGTGATTTTGGTTATCCCGTATTAAAGAGACATCTTTAGTTTGAAGAATGGATGTAGGTATACGATAAGATGGTGTTTTTCTTTTTGAAAATGATAAGGTTAATAACTACATTTTTTTTGCAAAACAAAGATATTTATATAACATCTTTATGTATATAAAAAGAATATGAAAGGCATAAGATGTAACAATATAAGAGTTAAGTATTTTAAATCTTTATATATCTATTTAAATGGACAATCTACATATTACTACCTAAATTACTCATGCTACCGCGCAACGTGCGGTTTCCGCACTAGTTATTTACTAAAGGGGTACCCAACGGGTTCCCCAAACCTGTTGAGGTGGGGTCGGAGATGAGGATGCATTATCCACCTCGTTTTCATTCTTATTCGCCAATTTTCGATTAAAATTTGGAGGGATATTATTTATTTAAAAAAAAGTGATGGTAACAACCTTTTTTAATCATATCCGTTATATCATCTCAATCTAACGGTTTTAGTAAGTTCTTTTTGGATTCTTTTGGGATCTGTCCTATTTTATATATACCACAAACACACGTATGCCGACAATGAACCTTCATCTTGGCTTGAATATATGTACGACCATGCACAAGAACATCTCTGCTTGACGTTGTCGCACCCCTATTCCGCTATGACCACCCTCGTGGCATTCATAACCACCACAGGGGTTTGGCATATGAGTGCATCGACAACCGCCCCTCTCCTCTCCATCCCCTATCCCTCCCCCTCCTTCATTTACAGTTTGTATTTCTAATATTTAGTTTTGGATTTTGTCTTGGGTTTCAATTTTTGGCATTCAATTTACAAGTTGAGATTATACAGGCCGAAGACGAGTGTTGCGGATAATGGACGTCATCGCTTTGGTTCACCGACGATGGGAGGGACACGTGGATTATTTTGAATGGATGTCAAAAAGTTTTTGGATTTATGAAAGGCAAGTGAAATAAATAGGTAGAAAGACTTGGAATGATCTCACCCTAACAAACTTTTTTTAGCGGCCACTAGCGATAGGAACCTAACTCGTTATGAAAATGCAACTTAAAGGACACGTTTTGTTAAAATTTCATTTTAGGGATGACATCGGCTAAAAGCATGACATCATGGGGACGAAAAATGTAAAACTTTATAATTAATCTTTTTCGAAATAAAAAGTTGTTGGATTTGAATGTAACTAGACTTTTAATTCTTTAGTTTGGAAAAAAAAATTTAGAGAATCTATTAAAAATACTCTTACGATTTAAAATAGAACCTAAACTATAGTCACATTTGATATTAGTATATTCTTGCATGAAAATACATCATACATCATATTTGTAGTTATAATAAATTTTAAGTTAAAGTTATATTTTCTTTTTCAAGATTTTAGTTGATCATTTGAACTCTTGAAATGTCCATATCATAGGGCTTATTTAGTGTAACTTGACTAGAACCACCTAATCAAAGAAAGAAAAAGAAACCAATGTGCATTTTGTTTTGTTGAAAAAACAAAACTAGACATCCATTGACATTGTTTTTGTTTTTGTGGTTTCTTCAAAATGATGAACAAGATTTTCAATAACGCTTACATCGGATCATTACTGTTATCTACGGTATTTTATTATCATTCAATGAAAATGCTCGATATTAATACCTATTCTCATTTATTTATTTCTTTTGGTTCGGCATTGTTTTTCCTATTAGGAAAAAGTAAAAAAGATACGTTCAATGAAAGTCATCAAACATTTTAAGAATAAAGATTTTGTGTCTCTTTTTTAGAAAAGGATATTCAACGGTCGTTTCTAAAAATGTCATGCTTAACTTGACATGTGGCTTATCAAATTATTTAACCGATAATTAAATGTTTATTAAAATGATAAAATGAAACTTTAAAAATAAGGTTGAATTTTACATTCCAAATTAAAAGACATTGATTATTGCTATTAAGGTCATAATAATCGTTTATTAGTGTTGGTAAAACTCATTATTTTTAAAACTTTAAATACTAAATTATAATAATCAAATCGAAAGTTGATGGATTGAAAGGATTTCGAAGATTCTCTTCCTTTATTTTCTTTAAACTAAGCATGAAGATGAAACTTGGTTAAAGATACCAGAGTGTGGCACCGCACGCTGCGCGGTTGATAAAAAATATTTTGTTGTAAAATATGTAAGTGAGCTAAAATTGAACGTAACTTGTTATTTGACAACAAAAACTTATTAAACGTAAAATCTAAATTCAGGTAAGGTCTCAAACTCTTTTAATGTCAGTGTCATTTCAAGCTTGTACATGTGGTTTGCATCTTTATATACACCTTTGGTTCAACTTATGAAAGAACCGCACTAAGTCCTTTTCAGGGTGAGAATATTTTGAAAATAATCGTCCAATTGAGAAATATTTTTTTTTGTAGGAATGACCTAAGTTGTAACTGCAATATTATTTATAGGTAGTATTGAGACTTGATGTGCTTAGAGTTCTATCAAGAATGAATGGTATAATATTAATTGAATAAGTAATCAAATTACTATACCGGTTGAAAGTGATCACTTCATAGTCTATGTTTATAATTAGAGTTTAGTGAATGATTTATAATTAATAGTTTTGGGTCTAAGATTTCTTAAAAATAATGATAGTTTATATAATTTTATATTTGGGGTTGTTTGTTTTTAAAAAAAAACCTCTTAATGGCTCTTAAGTCTGAATTGTTCAGACCTTTTTACACACCACCTCTTATTAATCATAACTAAAATAAGACTTCAGACTTTAAACCTCTTAAAAAACAAACGACACCTTAGTCTTAATAATTATTTTTCAAGATAATATTTATTTATTTTATAAATCTGATTATTTTGATATATAGATGGTGAGTTTTTTCTCTCTTTATTTGTGGTGGTCTAATGGATAGTCATAAAAGTTTGTTCCATAGACCAAAACAAAAAGAAAATCCAATAACACTAATTGAAGAAAACCCTCATAGCCTCAAATTTTCAGAGATATAGTTATACATATATGAAAACCTTTCAAGAATCATTTTCATACTTATTAAATTAAATTGAACTGAAAACTTCCACTCTTCAATTGAATTATGCGACTTAAAGTAATCAAAATATAGCGGAATGTAAAGATTTGGGTGAATTTCTTGGTATGGGAATTGACCCAATAGTTAATTAATAAACCAAAATTTGAATCCTAAAATGCAGAAACAAAGAAGGATGCGTGTTTATCAAAGTGCCAGCGAATAAAACAAATGTATCAAACATCTCCATAAAGAAACTCTCCATCCTTAATTAAGAACTTATTTACGTTTCCTAAATAATATTTTATTATTTTGATTATAGGTAATGCAAAATAACATATAGTTAAACATACTTTCATTTGCCATGAAAACAATTACTAAACAACCATAGGTTCTAACCAATTATATCTGTATTTTCAATTTCAATAACAAAATTTTTTGAATTCCGTTATTACAAAAGTATCAAAATTTTATATTTATATGATTCAGTCGCAAACAAAATATATCATATGATAACAAAAAAAACACAACAATATGGATAAAAGAAATAATATATTAACAAATAACATTCCTTGAAGAATAATATAACTACATACCTATTGAAAATGTTTTGACCAACCTTTTATTCTACTTAATTCCGTATTCTTTGATCAACCTATTTCTCTTCTATGTTTGTTCTATAAATATTTATTTCTTTGATTGAAAATTAAGTATTCCATTGAGAATTAAAAGCATATAATGAAATGAGCAAAAGAAGAGTTTAGAGGTTAAAGCAATTACACAACTAATTCTTTTATTTTTGTATATCAAATATATTGATTGATCATAATAAATATTCATTTATATATTAATGATACATAATTAAAAAAAGAAGATGAAAGGTTTTGGAGTTAATGAAATGATAAATAAAAGAAATCATAGTGTTGTGCATAAATAAAAAACTAATAATAAAAATATTGATTTATAAAATTATTTGTAATCAATGATTAAGTTATTGATATAAAAGTAAATAAAAATACATGTTTAATTAATAATATCAAAGTTAATAAAAGTAGAAGTTATATTTTATTAGGTTTAAAAAAAAGTTAGATTCATATAACTCAAGTCTTAACTTATAATCATTTTTACCTTAACAATCATTTTTTAATTATGTTAAAAAAAATATTAGAATGAAGTGATATACACCATAAATTCTCACAACAATTAATGTTTATGTCAATAGAAAAAATCTTGAAGTAGTAAAAAATTAACGCAATTATTAATCATGTATACACGATTATTGTCAGTGACGCTTAAATTTGAAAAACTTGTAATCACAAAATATCATAACTTTATTTCAATCTATATGATTGAATCGTAAACAAAATCATGTAACAACAAATCCAACAATATGGAAAAGAAGAAATATGTAACATCAAATCACAATTCTTCAACTCTCATCTTCATCATCGTCCATCAAATTAAGTTTTAGAATTTCATTTTGTTTATTATTGCAACATAGAAAAACAAATTTCATTAGAAGATCTTTGAAATTAATGAAAAGACAAATCAAAAGTTAGAGGTTAAAGTTAGACATGTAAAATTATCAAAATAACCCACCTTAATAATGAATTACACATTTCCCATAAAGGGGCAAAAAAAACATTAACATAAAACTCAACATTTAAAAAAAATCAAAAACATGAAAAAAAAGATAAAAAGAATCTAAGCAATAGGAGGTGCCACATCATCCTCCTAGGTTTTGCTTTTATATATGATGCGCGGTAGTAGTATTTTTTAAGGAGTACTTGATTCCGTATCCTTTGATCAACCTATTTCTCTTCCATCTTTGTCATTTAAGTATTTATTTCTTTGATTGGAAAATTAAATGTTGCATTGAGAATTAAAAACATATAATAAAAGGAGCAAATGATGAGTTTGGGGGTTAAAACAATTACACAACTAATCTTTTATTCTATTTTTGTATATGAAATATATTGATTGTTCGTAATAAATATTCATTTATATATTGATGATACATAATTAAAAAAAAGATGAAAGGTTTTGGAGTTAACGAAAATATAAATAAAAGAAATAATGGTGTTGTACATAAATAAAAATATTAATTTATCGTAGTTGTGCCGGGGGGGGGGGGGGGGGCTCGCAACTATTGGGGTAAATGTTTGAAGATTTATTAAGGCTTGTTTTGTGTTGTGTCTTATCGGTTCCGTCGATATTATCGTAGGTTATAAAATCGTTAGTTCGCGGGGTTTTGTAGCAAGGAAAAAAGGTGAGTTTTCTGAACTAAAACCTAGTAAGTTTATAAAGTTATTTATGGACGTGATTCTTTTTATTAAAATGCTTGTGGCGTTTTAACTGTTAAGGCATGAGGAAATTATTTTAAAGTATATCTTTATTTACGCGAGCTTTATATACGTGAGTTCCTTTGAAATGCGGTATATGTTTTATTGATGGTTAAATGTATGCATACATTGTTGTGAGCGGCCAAAGTCGGGGTGTGTGGCCCGTCTGTGCTCATACCGGGGTGTGTGTCCCGTTTATACTATATGGGGGTGTGTCCCATCTAAGGCAGTATGAGCCAGACACGCCGTCACATTTAGTGACGGTAGTGTGTGCCGGAAGGGAGTTTATAAAATATGGTTTATGTTTACAAAGCTGAATGGGTTGATTTATTCTAATGTTTCTGTAAATTGTGGTTGAACTATGTTTTGAGGGATCTCACTAGACCTTCGGTCTAACCCTCGCTCTTTCAAAAACTAAAAACCTTTTCAGGTGGGCGTGAGATAGGCAGTTCTTGCAAGGGTAAGGAGAAAGCTTGATCGGGATCCGGAATAGAAGACCTCCTATTAGCTTTCATTTCGTTAATCTCAGTTGTAATAGGTTGTTTATTGCAAACCTAGCGTACATTTAAGATTCTGATTGTTGATATTTGGGCCGTTTTTGGCAAGATTCCTTATGTTTTTAAACTGCTTTATTGATAAAGTTTTAGGATGTTATAATTGGTATCAGAGCCATAGTTTAAGGGATCTAGGTGACCGGACGGGCCTAGACTTAAACTAGGAGGATAGGATACAACTGAGATTATAGGATGACCTTAGGAAGTCAAGTGGTAGGGTAGTGAGGACTAACATGTAAGGTAAATTTAAAATTACATCTGGCCAGTGTAATTATAAATTTACAGGTACATGTGCGTGCTTAACTTGCCTTATTGCTTTGGGTTTATCTTAATGAAGTTTGTGTGTTGGTGTCTTGTCTGTAGTCATGTCGGAGCGGGTAACTAGGAGCAGATTTGCGCCGATAGCTGAGGCAACGCCGATTAATGAAATTGTTGAGGACGGACCAGTTGTTACTCCTCGGAAAGCTACTGCACGAGGAAAAGGACGTGGACGGCCTAAGGGAAAGACAACCCGAAAGGCGACCACTCAAGTGGAGGAACTGGAAGTGAGATCTCCAGGAAAAAGAACTGTGCGAGTGGCTCGAAATGCCAAAAGTGTGGAGATAATGGCTAAACCAGAACCCTCTCTTCAAGAAAGTTCAACTACTGCGAGAGGAAGAAGACCGGTGAAGAACCGTGGGGGAGGTCGAGCTCAAGCCTTTGTCACGCAAGAAACTTTTGCTTCGGAGATGGGTAAGTTACAGGAGACATTGCAGACTTTGCTGGCTCATCAGACTGGAAGGGCAACAACAAGTCAGAAAAAGAGTGAGGAGAGGGAGACAACAAAGATGGCCAACTTGCCAATAACAGTGGTGGATAGTCACTCTCAGTCAACACCTGGTATGGAAGTTAAACCAGATACCGGAAAAGGATGCAATTACAAGGCGTTAACCACTTGTAACCCTCCTACCTTCAAATGAGAGTGCGATCCAGTAGTGGTTATCAAGTGGATCGGGAACATAGAACTGGCGTTTGACACCTGCAAGTGCGCGGAAGAAGATAAAGTTGTGTTTGCACTATCTATGATGAGGGATGATGTTGTATTCTGGTGGGAGTCTGAGACAGGGAGTAAGGGCTCGAAAGCGGCTAGAGGTATGGATTGGGAAACTTTTGTAACTAAATTTAAGAAGCAATTCTGTCCTTTGGCAACCGTGAAGAAGTTAGAGGAAGAATTCCTGAATTTAGAGCAAGGAGACATGACAGTGAGAGAGTATACCACTAAATTTCTGGAAAAGGCTCGTTTTGCTGAGGTGTGTGTGCCAAATGAAGAACGTCGGGTGGATAGATACTTATTTGGGCTGAGAAGCAGTATTAGAGAGTTGGCGGCAACACGAGAACCTACTACCTTTCAGGCAGCCATTAACGCGGCCGAGATGATTGAAAAGGACAAGGCGCGCCAGATGACTGAGAAGAGTGGTGAGAAAAGAAAATGGGAAGGCCCAGCGCGTGATTCAAAGAAGTTCAAAAGCACCAGATCTGATCAGCGAGGTATACCAAGGGTCGAGAACAAGCCGTGCAACAAATGTAACAGGATGCACAAAGGAGATTGTTTGGCAGATCGGGAAGGTTGTTTTAAGTGCGGGAAAACAGGGCATATGGCACGGGATTGTCAAGGAGCTAGAACTTGCTACCAGTGTGGTGCCGCAGGGCATATAAAATCAGACTATCCGCAATTGAAACAGGGAACCATTGGGAATGTTGTGGGGAAAAAAGAGGGGAGCAGAAGGTGGAACCCGCCCGAGCCAGAGCGTGGGCGTTTAACATGACGGTGGAGGAGGCTGTATAGATACCGGATGTGGTGACAGGTACTTTCCTTATAGACTCGACTTTTGCAAAGGTATTGTTTGATTCGGGTGCAAAACGTTCATTTGTGTCACCGAATTTTGTTCGTAATCTGAGTGTGAAACCCAGGGAGCTTAGTATTGGGTTCGAGGTAGAAGTAGCTGATGATAGTCGAGTCTTGGTGAGAGAAGTATATGAAGGGTGTAGTATTGTCATCGATGGACAGTCATTCCCACTTCGGTTATACCCGATGAGTATGGGCGAATTCGATGTCATCGTGGGGATGGACTGGTTGGCGTCGAATGATGCTCATATAGTATGTAATAAGAAATTGATTCGAATAGCGCTGCCGGGTAAGGAAGAGGTAGTAGTGTATGGGGATCGGTGGGATAGGAAGTCGTGTTTGATCTCAATGATCAAGGCTAAGCGGTGCTTAGTGAAAGGGTGTGTGGGGTTCTTAGCATATATAGTAGATGCTAAGAAAGAGAAGAAGGGGTTAGAGTCGGTCCCGGTGGTAAGCGATTATCCAGAAGTGTTTCCGGAAGACTTAACCACTCTGCCTCCTGATCGACAAGTGGAATTTCGAATTGACCTAGTACCCGGAGTGATACCAATCACTAGAGCGCCCTACCATTTGGCACCAACATAAATGAAGGAGATGATGACTCAGCTATAGGAACTACTCGATAAGGGGTTTATTCGTCCTAGTACCTCGCCATGGGGAGCGCCGGTATTATTTGTCAAGAAGAAAGACGGATCTATGAGAATGTGTATAGACTACCGAGAGCTTACCAAAGTGACTGTTAAGAATAAGTACCCGCTACCCAGAATTGACGACCTTTTTGATCAACTACAAGGAGCGAGCTATTTCTCGAAGATAGACCTGCGATCGGGGTATCATCAGTTGAAGGTGAGGGAGAAGGATGTTCCTAAGACTGAATTTCGTACTAGATATGGGCACTACGAGTTTTTAGTCATGCCCTTCGGGTTGACCAACGCCCCAACAACTTTCATGGATCTGATGAATAGAGTGTGTAGCCCACTCTTAGAAAAGTGTGTCATTGTCTTTATAGATGACATACTAATTTATTCACGGTCTAGGAAGGATCATGAGTCTCATTTGCAAGCATTATTAGAATTGCTTAAGCACGAGAAGTTGTACGCCAAGTTCTCAAAATGTGAATTTTGGTTGAGAGAGGTACAATTTCTAGGACACGTGGTGTTGGAAGATGGGATTAAGGTCGACCTGGCTAAGATTGAGGCTATTAAAGGGTGGGAAGCGCCGAAATCGCCATCAGAAGTAAGAAGCTTCCTAGGATTGGCGGGTTATTATCGAAAGTTCATACAAGACTTCTCGAGGATAGCCACGCCACTAACGACGCTAACCAGGAAGAATGTCAAGTTTGTGTGGGCGGAGGCTCAGGAGGAAGCGTTCAGTAAATTGAAGAAGAGCCTGAGTAGTGCACCTATCTTGTCCCTACCCAACGGAGCGGAAGGATTCGTAATCTACATCGATCCTTCAAAATTGGGTTTGGGGTGTGTGTTAATGCAAGAAGGTAAGGTGATTGCGTATGCATCTCGTCAGTTGAAAGAACACGAGAAGAATTACCCAACGTATGATTTGGAATTGGTAGCATTAGTCTTCGCTTTGAAGATTTTGAGGCATTATCTGTACGGGATCAAATGTCAGATTTATACGGATCACAAGAGCCTTCAGCATCTATTCAACCAGAAAGAGCTCAATATGAGGCAACGTAGGTGGATGGAGTTGTTGAGCGATTACGACTGTGAGATCCTGTACCATCCGGACAAGGCCAATGTGGTAGCCGATGCTCTAAGTCGTAAGAAATGTGGGGAAACAACAAAAGTGGTGGATTATCGAGTCGAAGTCACTTCTAATTTCTTGGAAGAAGTCAAGAAGTACCAAGAGGAAGCGGTGTTAGAGGAAAACTGGAAGAGTGAGAGAATAGTTGGAAGTATTATTTCGCTAACCGTCGACAGCACGGGGGTGAAGTGCTTCAAGAATAGAGCGTGGATTCCAAAGGCGGGAGAACTTCGGATGAGAGTGTTGGAAGAAGCACATAAGTCATGTTACTCCGTGCATCCAGGAACCAACAAGATGTATCTAGATCTGAAGCAATATTATTGGTGGCCAGGTTTAAAGAAGGATATTGCTCACTTCGTCGAGCGATGCCTGACGTGTTTGAAGGTGAAAGTAGAGCACTAGAGACCTTACGGGGAGCTTCAACCGTTGGAAATTCCAATCTGGAAGTGGGACGAGATTGCGATGGATTTCGTTACCGGGTTGCCGTGATCACCTAAGGGGCACGATGCCATTTGGGTGATAGTGGATCGACTCACAAAGTCAACTCACTTCCTACCGATCAAGGAGACATACCCATTAGAGAAATTGGCTCGACTGTACATAGATGAGATAGTAACCAGGCATGGGGTACTGTCGTCTATTGTGTCTGATAGGGATGCTCGTTTCACGTCATCCTTTTGGAGAAGCCTTCAAAGAGATTTGGGATCACAACTTAAGTTGAGTACATCTTATCACCCACAAACTGACGGTCAAAGTGAAATAACCATACAAACGCTGGAAGTCATGCTCCGAGACTGTGTGATCGATTTCAAGGGATCTTGGGAAGTTCACCTACCGTTGATAGAGTTCTCTTATAATAATAGTTATCACGCAAGCATTCAGGCAGCACCGTTCGAGGCGTTATACGGTCATAAATGTAGGACACCGTTGTGCTGGAACGAAGTAGGAGAACGTCAGTTAACAGTTCCCGAGATAGTACAAGTGACTGCAGATAAGGTGAACCGCATTCGAGAGAGATTAAAGACGGCTCAAGACCGACAACGAATGTATGCGAATAAACGAAGAAAACCTATCGAATTCCAAGTGGGAGACTTGGTTATGTTAAAAGTTTCGCCTTGGAAGGGGGTAGTTCGTTTTGGAAAGAAAGGTAAGTTGCGACCAAGATATGTGGTCCGTTCGCTATCCTGGAACGCGTTAGAGAAGTGGCATATAAACTAGAGTTACCAGCAGAATTGCGTGGAATTCATCCCACGTTCCATGTGTCAAATTTGAAGAAATATTTGGCGAAGACCGATGTTGTAGTACCGTTGGAAGATATCCAAGTGGATGAAAAATTGACTTACATCGAGGAACCGGTTGCCATTCTGGATCTTAAAGTCAAGAAACTGAGGAATAGAGAGATTAAGTTGGTAAGAGTGCAGTGGAAGTTCCATAAAGGGCAAGAGTCAACGTGGGAAGTGGAGGCAGACATGAGGTCTCAGTATCCCCATCTGTTTAGTGATGGAATTCCAAGGACGGAATCCTTTTGAGGGGGGAATATTGTAATAACCGAGTTTAAAATAAGAAATTTTAAACTTTGGGGAAAAAGGAGATCAAGTCCAAAGTAAAGGGGGGGGGGGTTAAGTGTAAGTTGTGAATAAAAGGGATCTAGCCTAGGGTTCTATTCATTTGTTGGCGGCTGGAGCATTAGAGAGACGAATCAAGCATGTCGATTGAAAGAGAGAAAGATTTTGAAGTTTTGGGAATTTCCACTCTTTGCAAGGTATGATTCTAATCCCATAGTTGTATGCCTTTCTCATAAGAGTTGTAGATTTTTGTAAGATCCATTGATTAAGTTAAGATTTGAATTTGTTGGGAAATTTCATCTGTTCATTAAATCTTGGTTCATTAATCTTGGGGGTATAGTTTATGTTAATAAAGGATTATTAGGAGTTGATTTATGGTCATGATTTTATTAATGTTGGTAGTTTAGGTATGTATTGAAGCGATTTTGGGGTCTGTTGAGAAGTTATGGGTTCGATGCAAAACCCTTAATCGCCTCAGACCCCGATCGAAGGTGGACCTAGGTCGAGTGAGACCCCGGTCGAAGGTGGACCTAGGTTGAAGGGGGAGTCCGGTCGATGAGACCCCGGGCCGTGACCCCGGGAGTCGGGGGAGCCCAGGGTAGGGGGTGTTTGTACCGCAACTATTGGGGTAAATGTTTGAAGATTTATTAAGGCTTGTTTTGTGTTGTGTCTTATCGGTTCCGTCGATATTATCGTAGGTTATAAAATCGTTAGTTCGCGGGGTTTTGTAGCAAGGAAAAAAGGTGAGTTTTCTGAACTAAAACCTAGTAAGTTTATGAAGTTATTTATGGACGTGATTCTTTTTATTAAAATGCTTGTGGCGTTTTAACTGTTAAGGCATGAGGAAATTATTTTAAAGTATATCTTTATTTACGCGAGCTTTATATACGTGAGTTCCTTTGAAATGCGGTATATGTTTTATTGATGGTTAAATGTATGTATACATTATTGTGAGCGGCCAAAGTCGGGGGGTGTGGCCCGCCTGTGCTCATACCGGGGTGTGTGTCCCGTTTATACTATATGGGGGTGTGTCCCATCTAAGGCAGTATGAGCCAGACACGCCGTCACATTTAGTGACGGTAGTGTGTGCCGGAAGGGAGTTTATAAAATATGGTTTATGTTTACAAAGCTGAATGGGTTGATTTATTCTAATGTTTCTGTAAATTGTGGTTGAACTATGTTTTGAGGGATCTCACTAGACCTTCGGTCTAACCCTCGCTCTTTCAAAAACTAAAAACCTTTTCAGGTGGGCGTGAGATAGGCAGTTCTTGCAAGGGTAAGGACAAAGCTTGACCGGGATCCGGAATAGAAGACCTCCTATTAGCTTTCGTTTCGTTAATCTCAGTTGTAATAGGTTGTTTATTGCAAACCTAGCGTACATTTAAGATTCTGATTGTTGATATTTGGGCCGTTTTTGGCAAGATTCCTTATGTTTTTAAACTGCTTTATTGATAAAGTTTTGGGATGTTATAATTGTTACCTTACTTTAACATTAAAATTATTTGTAATCGATGATTAAGTTATTGATATAAAAGTAAATAAAAATACATGTTTAATTAATAATATCAAAGTTGATAAAAGTAAAAGTTATATTTCATTAGTTTTTACAAAAGAAAAAAGTTAGATTTATATAACTCAAGTCTTAATTTATAATCATTCTTAACTTACCAATAATTTTTTAATTATGTTAAGAGAAGGAAAAAAAATAAAATATAAATATATGTTTGAATATACTAATAATAATAAAGTAAATAAAAATAAAACGAATATATTTGTTAATTGTTATTTAAAAATATAAATTAAATAATATAAATTTGTATTTTATAATCTATTTTACCTTACCAATAATTTTTTGGTTATGTAAAAAAAGAAAAAAAATTAAAATATATGTTTTAATAATAATAAATTAATAAATAAAAATAAAAATAAAAATAAAACTAATATATTAATTAATTGTTATTAAAAATTGTAAGATAAATAATGTTGTTATTTGTAGAAAAATGTATGTAATAATTGTTAAGTAAAAAAAGAAATTGAAAACATAGGAAAATAAAAATGCGATTTATTTAATTAAAAATAAATCAAAATTATAACGAAATAGATAAACAGAAACGGAGGTTTCTTATTGATTTGATTGATCTTTCTTTATATATACTAATATTAATGTTCGACATCGAGCGTTGCGAGATTGTCAAAATCATGTTGAAAAAATGTATAAGTTATTTTTATTTAGGAAAAAGTTCAAAAAAACCCAACGGACTTTAGGGTTTGAAGTGATTAAGTCCTTGGACAATTTTTTTCGAACAAATAAGTCCTTGGACATTTCAAAATCCGTTAAATAAATCCTTGGACTTTTGATAACTTGTTGAATAAATCCTTATTACTTAAAAAATGTAACTTACAACCTACATAACAGGTAAAACTACAAATTAAAAAAGAAATGTCACATACTTTATCCACCTACAAACTAAAAATGAGGAAATTAGCTGAAATAAGTCAATCTCATCAACCAGTTCATTTTTTAACCACTTTTCAAAGCTTTTTTTTTTTCTAAAATAGTTAAATTTTGCACATAATGTGTTTTTTTTTCTGTGTAAGAATTGTTTTTTCCAAAAAATAAAATAAAAAACATCCTTACATAAAAAAATTTATGTATAAATATTCACTTTGCTTATAGTTAAAAAAAAACACTTTTCATCCTTATAAAGCTATAATTAGTTATTTGATTTATTTTATATGCATTACTTTTTCTTTTTACATTTTTATTATGTTAACACATAATCGTATATTAACTAAAATATATAAAAATTGATTTATTCTTTTACAAATTATATCATTATAATCGTTTGGTCAACATGTTCAAAATGAACACAATATTGTTTTTGAATATAATTTTATATTATTCAATATCATAAATACGTACGAACTATTTTTAATACTTATAGTTACAGATTTATCTTATATTATTAAATAAATAACCCTAAAAGGATAGAAAATGTAAATATTAAATATAATTCGTACGTATTTATGATATTTAATAATATGAGATTAAATCCAAAAAATTCAATATTAAACTCATTTTAAACGCATTGACGAGACAATTATAGTCGTGTAATATGAAAAAAAAACATATTCTTTTTAATGTATTTTAGTTAATATACGATTATGTGTGTTAATATAATAAGGGTTAACCGAAATTAAAAAAATAGAAGATATAAAGTAAATTAAATAAAAAATTATAAAGATGCTTTCTATTTTTTTTTTGGCCAAAAACAATTCTTAAGGCAAAAAAAAATTATGCATAAACTTAGATTATTTTAAAAAGAGATTTTGAAAAGTGTTTAAAAAATGAAATTGGTTGATAAGATTGACTATTTTAATTAATTTTCCCATTTTTTAATTTGTAGGGGGATAAAATAGGTGACATCTTTTTTGTTTTTTTTTAATTTGTAGTTTTATCTGTTATGTAGGTTGCAAATTACATTTTTAAGTAATAAGGATGTATTTAACAGGTTTATAAAAGTTCAAGGATTTATTTAGTGTGTTTTGAAATGTCTAAGGACTTATTTGTTCCAAAAAATTGTCCAAGGATTTAATCATTCTAAACACTAAAGTCCATTGGGTTTTTTTGGACTTTTCCCTTTTATTTATTGTTTTTATAAATTTAGACCATGTTGCAAAACATGATACAATATCTTTAATGATGAAATTGAGTGTCGATGAACATTATTGTTCTTAATTTAGCATATAAAGATTGATTATAAGCCTATTTAATTAATAGTATTATAAAGAATGAAATTATTAATAACAACCATAGTTTAAACATCTATTATATAACATAAAAGTTAATTAAAATAAATTAATACAAAAATGACATAGAATTGATGCCATACTTAAAAATCGAAACTAAAAATGTAGTTTGCTAGTAACAACGTCATATCATAATAAACAAAATCAACATGTTCACCGGAGGCTCTAGGGCAGTCAGAATAGGAGAACACTCATCTATTAGCATTGTGGTGACTCTTTTGGAATAAAAAATAGAAATGAGAATTAGATAATAATAAATAATGAAATTATAAAATAGATAAAATCAATTTTAAATTGAGATTGTAGTAATAGTAGAGTGAATGACTTACATTTCATAATATATGCGTATGTTCTCCATGAAGCCTTCATGTTTCTTCAATATGTTCAACGATCTTTACAACTTATTTAGAAAACATCTCATTTGTTTTGTCTTTTGTTTGTGCACTTTCTACCAAAAAAACATATAAAATACATATAACACCATATAACTTAACAACATACATAAGTTCGTACCTTAGATGATCAAATATAGCGAGAGAAAAGTTGTTTGACAAAACCAAACCATTAGGTAAATAGGTAGACAACTAAAAAATGAAGACCACAAGGTTAAATAAATAAGAGAAATGAATAATTAATTAACATAAATAAGGGAAAATGAATAGTTATCTAACCTAAAGAAATGAAATTGAATAGTTAAATAACATAAATTTCAATGTGTATGTATAAGTATAAAAATCCCAATACATTTAATGAAAATATAACTTACATATGGGAATATATATTCTAGAGAGAATTACAGTTTTGGTCCTTAATGTTTCGTATTTTCTTTGAAAGGAGGACCTATACTCCCGTATCTTAAATAGTGGTCCCTGAGGTTTGGCATTTGCTCTGAAAGGAAGACCTCCTCACTAACCCCGTTAAAAAACTCAGTTAGTGGGAGGGGTATTTTGGTCAAATCATATTTTTTTTCTTTTTTCAACTTTTCTTTATTTTTTTTAAACCATCGCCAACATCACCGTCGTTCATCTACTCCGGTGAGTGACAAAATCGAATAACCTGCAACACCCCATCGTCTTCTTCCATGGCTTCTCCGGTGAACCCCAACCCCCCCCCCCACATATATATATATATATATATATATATATATATATATATATATATATATATATATATCCAGGGACGAAGGACCAATTCAAATCCAACTTCCACCACTCACTTTCAGTCTTAGCTTCAACCGATTTCAATTAAATCTCTTAATACTATTATTCATATATGTATATATGTGTGTGTGTGAGTGTATATATACACACACAGTGAAGCCTCCATTAATGGAAGTAAGCCTACATATATATACATACATACATACATCTCTGTGAAAAACCCACATACATATATGTATGTATATGTATATATATATACACATCCCTGTAAAAAATCCACATACACACACACACATATAATAAAAACCACATACACAGACCATTGAGCACAAATCATGGTTAACCACATATCATTTTTAGCAAATGGGTGTATACACACACACACATATATATATATATATATATATATATATATATATTATATATATATATATATAAACAAGGACGTCTTCATCTCCAACCCATCCTCACTAAATTTACGATAAATTTAAGTTTATATTTTGAATATTTTTTTATTACGATAAATTTAAGTTTATATTTTGATTTTTTAATAAATATATTATAAATTTTATTAATTGGTATACATTTTAAAGAACATGTAACTAAATAAATACATTTGTTTTTATTAAAAATCATGTAATTAAATTTTAGAGTAAATTACACGATTGGTCCCTGACGTTTACACAAAATTGCACTGTGCCTCCCTAATTTGAAATAATTATGGAAAACGTCCCTGTGGTATACATTTTCACACGTCCTTGGTCCCTCTGACCTAACACCGTTAAAAAGTTTTGTTAAGTAGGTTTACTTTAAGGGCATTTTAGTCATTTTATATATTCTCTTATTTTAATTTAAAAATAAAGTGTATATTATATTAAAAAAACACAGGGACTAATCATGTAACACATCCCATCGATGCTCTTTATCTCTTCTACACACACACACACACACACACACACACACACACACACACACATATATATATATATATATATATATATATATATATAAACTATATCTTCATCTTCTCCGACAACTATCACCGGCCTCACCCACCATTACAACCACCACCATAAACCACAAACAACAATATATGACATATAAATAAGTGAAAATAATATGAAAAAAACACAAATTTATCAATAAATCTTAACAAAAACCCAAATTCATCAACAAATCTTAATGGAAAACCCAAATTTCATCTGCATAACCTGATAAACCCACAAAAAATAGGATCTTAAATAAGAATACATCCAATCACTTAGCAACACAAAATCTGATCTATAAAAAAATCAATACCCTAAATTATACAAAAAATCTAGGATAGAATGACTTTTCAGAAACCCAAACCAAAAATCTGGATCTGAATCTGGAGTTCGAATATGAAGATCGTGAGGAGTCACTCGTGTATCATGTGATGGATCTGAATCTGGGGTGATGAGATGGGACGACGACCGTGGTTCAGCCTGGTTATGGCCAGAAAAAGTGAAGGGGAAGGGGCAAAGGGGAAATGCGGGAGGAAGGGAATGGGTTGAATGGAGGCGGGGGACGGTGGTCTGCAGACCATGTGACCGATCTCTCTTGTATATATATATATATATATATATATATATATATATATATAAGAGGGAAAGAGAGAGAATGAGAGATGAGGTGAACGATGGGTTGCAGGTTTTTGGGGGGAGGGGAGATGAAGAAGGTAGGTGTACTATATGTATATAATAATCATCTAATTTACCCTAATATTATAAACATATACAAAATAAGAGGGGAGATGGAGTTGAAGATGGGTCACCGGAGACACATGAGAGTTGCCGGAGAGATAGGGAAGAAGCTCATTGTAATTTATATATAATTATTAAAAAATACAAGAAAATAAAATGAAATAATAACATTTTTGGTCCCTGTGGGTTACATGTGGCGGTTTCTAATTGGTGCATAAAAATGTTTTTTTTCTCTTTTTTAATGGAAATAAGTAAATGACATAAAATGACTAAAATACTGTAACATCCTGATTTTTATCCTAATGGAGGAAAAATATTGAACTGGGTGAATCGGTAAATAAAGAACCAAATATGAAGTATGGATATAGTGCTATGTAGTCATGACATCTGACACAATAGCACAAATGGTACTGGAAGTGTGGTAGTCCCGGTTATAGTGCCATGCAGTTGTGACATGCGTCACAATGGCACCGACATTACCGAGTGTTTGGTCGTCCCAACGAATGTGCCATGAAATTATGGCAATGGCATGATAACTGGAATAATGGCATCAAATGTTCCAAGAGAGGGTCGAGAAATGGTTGGGAAAAAGTTGAGGAACGTCCGGGAAAGCCGTCGAGAAAACGGGCGAGGAACAGTCGAGAAAACGGGGTGCAGTGCTTATCCGGGCACTTTCGCATGAAAAAATTGGCCCACGGTACCATCCTGGCGAAAGTGACAGCTAAAGTGACACTGTCACTTTCGCTTGTCACTCTCGCGGTCGGGGTGAAGTGCTTAAATTCATCCCTAACTTCATTTAGTCACATCTTTCTCATTTCTACTCCGTTTTTGGTGATTTAAATTGATATGGTTTCGTATTTGAGAGATTTTCAAGGATAGATTGTTAGTTTTGGTAATATTAAAGAGTATTTGGTGGTGGATTGGAAGCAAAGATCAAGAGCTCATCATCATCATCACCTCCATCTTCAAGAAATTTGGGGCATTTTAGGTTTTCACCAAAACCTAAGTGGTAAGTTTATCCCCTTCTTTTCTAAACCTTAATAGGTGATGTAAATTCTTCATTGATGATATTCTAGTGTTTGATTCCTTCAATTTCGGTTTGTAAGATTTTGGAAGGTTTGGGGTCAAAATTAGGGTTTTGACCAAAATGGAGATTTTGATGTTATGTGTTTGGGGATCGATTCTACTTGGTTGGACGTGATTATTTATGGGTGAAAATTGTGTATCTAGGTTTATGGAGGTTTCGACTTTGAAGATTCAAGTTTCTTCAAAGGAGCTCAAAGTGGGGTAAAAATCTAGATTTAGCCTAAATCTAGCAAGGTGAGTTCAAGTTGATTTGTGAATACGGTGTACATGCCAAAATGCTTATTTTACAGTGTTTTACATGTTTACATGAAATTATTAACTGTTGAGTTATTTGATGAATTTTGATTATTTGAAGTGTCTAACTTTATAAACTTGTAAAATACCCACATTTGGGATTTTAGGCATTTTGGATAAATAAATCATATATTTTGGTATCTTAATGATTTATTTTATGGAAGTAGATTTTGAGTATAAATGTATTTCATTTTGTGTTTTGGAGAAATGCATGGTTTTGTGTTATGGGACGTTTTGAAAGGATAAATGTTATAAACTCACTTGAAAAACGATTTGGCCCAATCTAAACTACGTTGGAGTTAATTATATGTTTTGGAGCTTGGGTTTACATAAGTATGGGTTGTTTATGTTTGATTTAATTTTATGAATTTCGACGTTAGGTCTTTGGATTTGTTGAGCTTATGGCTCGGTTTGGATTTTGTTGGGTTTTGAGGACACTTGTCCGCTTTTAATAGCTCAATGTTGAGCTTTTGGTTATGATTTGCATTTACTGCATCTTAGTTGAGAATTACATGTTTGAATGCAATAGTTCATTCGTTTTGAGTCTTGTAATGATTTAGTTAGTGCAATGGATCCATAGGCACGGTGTTCCTATGTCCCCGTTTTGGACATTTGGTTCACCACTTGGCACGGAATAGGCATTGGGTCACCATGATAAGTAAGGTGTGGACCTATACGGTCGGATAACGTCTCATGGACAGTAAGGTGTAATTCCCTTGTGCATAAGTTCCCCTGTTTTGGAACTTTCAGGAATAGACTCAGAGGAGTTGACTTGATGTTTTCGGGCAATAGACTTGGAGTAGTTGAGCTCGGTGGTTTTTTTTTTTGTGTAACCCACATGTTTTGATTTCCTACATAATTATGTGACCTACTTTTGTGTTCCGTCACGTACAATGTAATTGGGTCTTCCCCGTCACCGATAGGTGTTGTTTTGGTTATGGAGTTTTATAATCCATGTTTTCGGAGACGTTTGAGTATGGGTATTTATCTATGTTTTAAGGTTTTGGATATTGAAACTCATTCGAGTTATTGGGATGTTTTGGAAGTTGGAGTTATCTACGTTTTCAGTGTTTGACCATTATAATGTCAGTTATGTTTTACGTGCGCTTTGGGTTTTGGCTTTATTTAAGGAGACGTTTGTTTTATGATTTTAATCACGAAAAGGGTGAATGATGAAAAGGAGATTGTTTTAAGATTTAATGTATTTCATTTTTGGTTGCTTTCAAATCAAATGTATTTTATTTTGGAAATCATGATTTTAAATAACATTCTTAAAGTTATTGCTTTATATATCTCTAATGAAAACTCTTGAGTTCACTAGGCGTTAAGCCTAACCTTTTTATTTGTCGGCATGTGCATCAGGTTCCAGATGGGGGTATGGTTCTAGCAGTATTGAAGAGATGTGCCTTAGTGTTCACAAGTGTAAGTGTTGGTGAAGTCTTCCATAGTTTGGAGATAGTGACTATTATTGGGCTTTTGTAGCATCCATCCTTATTATAGACTATATGTATAGAATGAAAGTGTTTATTAAGGTTAAATCTTAAATTGTGATTGTATATGAATCATTTATTGATGTATTTATGAAAATTTAAATTAGTTGCTATTTCCGGATTTGAGGGTGTTACAAATACCCACCTAGTTAACCTACTCTATAGAAGCACATTAACGGTGTTAAGGAATAGGGACCAAAGGCGTGTGAAAATGTAAACCACATAGACGTTTTCCATTATTATTTCAAATTTAGGACGCACAGTGAAATTTGTGTAAACGTCAGGGACCAATTGTGTAATTTACTCTAAATTTTATTAATTGGTATGCATAAATAAGAAGAAAAAGATAAAAAATTTAAAGACAACTTAGAATAGATTTTTTTTTTTGGATTAATGTTTACGGATTTGCAAATATATATATATATATATATATATATATTAAATAAGTTGCATACAAATTTAAAAATATTTAATACTTCCTTTATTTTAAAAGTATCTACAAGACTTTTTTAATGATGTATTTTACAAAATCCGAATATGTATTTTTAATGTATCTTTAGTTAAAATTATTATTAATTAGTTAATGTAATAAGAGTATAAAACGAAAAATGAAAAAAAATGTAGGAAAGAAAAGAAAAGAAAAACTACATGGACTATAAATGTAATTTACTATGTAATCTAATAAAACAAAGAATAAAAAAGACAAATAAAAGGTGAAATGACAAAATACCCTTTAACTAAAGTTGGTTAGAAGGACCAAAAGTGAAATAAAATAGCAACCATAATGACAAAAATTGTAATTAGTTTGAAAGAGGAACCAAACTTGATATTAGATGACAATCAGAGGGACCAAAAATGTAGTTTACTCTTAAAAAATATGGAAGTTTCTTTTTTCAAGACATAAAAAGCTAAAAAAGAAATGGAACCAAACATTAAGAGAAAATAACCATAAATTATACGTAAAAGAAAGAGGTCAAACGTTAGCAAAACAAGCAACCTAATAAGTTATCTTCTCAGATTACGACACCAATGCGTCCAAGAGTAATTGAAGTCTATTACACAAATAAAACTAGTAGTAAGGAGATAAATTTATTGGATGAGACGTTTTTTTTCCAGTTAAAACTTGATAAATTATTTTTAAAAAAATTCTTATATTTTATAAAAAAAAATAAAGTTTGTAATTAATGAATAAGATAATGAAATCATTTTTACAAATGTTTTTATTTATTTGATTAAAATAATACATTGTAAATAAAGAAATAAAAAACGTCAAGATATTTCGTAACTAGAAATAACATAAAAACATGGAGGAAAGAAAGTCTAAACAACCCTTGCCAACCTAGACAAGTCATTAGACTTGTAAAAGTTACGACTTTCGTCAAGGATTTAATTTATTGTAATATAAAAATATTAAAAAAGTAAATAATAATATTAATTGGACATGTCAAAAGTCAAATACCACATCCACATGGATGATGTTGTGGTCGAACCACCACCACCACAATGACAACGTAACTGTCTCCTCTCCTAAGCTTTAGACCCCCGTTAGGGATACATGTACAGAGAGAAATAGAGATGTCGTTGCTACCAAAGGTGCATCCCGGACAAGGCTATACTGCTTGATGATCATGATTTCTTATATCATGTCGCACGTAAATTACACTCATCGTTCATTTTCTTTAAAATTTGGCTTTGGTCTATAAAACAAACTATTTACATTGAGAATCCCTAATATTTTGATTTTATAATGTAACACCCTCAATTTGGAAATAACAAGTAATTTAAAATTTTCAAATATATCTCAAGGAATGGATCAAACTTCGTACGCCAAGACCATACTTAAGATTCGATTCTAGGATTTTTCATCAAAAGCACAAATAAAATCATACATAGAAACTAACTCAAGGTCGGGTGTTACTAAACCCATATACAAGCTGCTCTTCTCAAAACTATTGTGGAAGACTTCATCAAGCCACTCATTCTTGCACATACTCTTAACACTCGACACTTCACCAAAAATGCTAGAATCATTTCCCCCATCCAGAATCTGATGCACATGCCGACAAATAAAAAGGTTAGGCTAACGCCTAGTGAGTTCAAGAGTTTACAATATGGAATAAATATATTTGTTAAAGGGAAAGAATGCAATTTAAATCATAGACAATTAAAAGATTTACTTTAAATATCAAACAACAAAATTTTCCAAGAATACCTTTAAAACAAGAGACCCAACTTGAACCTTCTTTCGTAAAACCATTTTATCCCAAACTCACCCAAAACATGAATAGTAAGCAAATTCCCAATTTATAATAATTCAAAATAAAATTTTACTTCGCGAAACACTCCAAACGTGGTCGGGGCATAATACACAACCCATAGATCTTGAGTAAGCAAAACCCATATATGCAACACGTCACCGAAAATATGGATAATAAAATAATACCCTTTAATACCCAAATAACACCTTCCGGTGACGGGGGAGACCCGATTCCATTGTACGTGGCAGAACACAAAGTTAAGCCACATAACCATGTTGTCGAACTATACCTCAGATCGTGATTGTATTGCCTGCTCTATCGAGCCACACCTCCAGTCGTGACTTATTGCCTGCTCCGTCGAGCTACACCTCCAGTCGAACTTTATTTCAAGTCCCAAACACCGTATCCCCCATTGCCTGCTCTGCCGAGCTACACCTCAAGGATAAATGATCTTATTGCCTGTTCGGTCTCTAGTGCAGTTTCATCCTCAGGGTACTCATTCGACCCCTAGTGCCTACTCCCTAGCATTCAAGATAGGAGCCTCAACTCCTTACTTGATAACTCTCGATGTCTAACCTCGTGCACAAGAATTAGACATCCAAACACAAGACCCATGGTCCTGAAGTATAACCCATAAAGGCTTCTCTTCGCCAAACAATCGGGACAACAATAATGCCAACACGACATACATTCCCAAGGTGAGAATGTCAATACTCCTCACCCTTAAATATGACTGACTTACATGCCTATGAATCCAATGCATTACAGTCTAAAATACATGACTCCAATTGAATGACACACACACTCAAAACATATATTCTCCAAAATAAAGTGTAATAAATGCAACTCACACCCAAAGCTCCACTTTAAGTTATTAAAACCGGACAAAAGTCCCTAATACCCGACAACGCCGAAAACTGAGCCTTAAGCTCAACTAATCAAATGACCATATGCTAAACCCCACAAAATGCAATAAAATGCAACGACCACATTTATGCAAACACATGCTTCAACTACATGAATAAAATCCAACATAAATCATTTTCCAAACAAGTTTATAATCTCATTTACTCTTTCCAAAACGTCCCATGACACACATTTAAATGGCAATTACTCAAGAGGTTTATACCCATACGATAAACCATTTAAATACCAATATCACCGGTTTACTCAATAAAATACTTGAGTTACATCTTTTCCCAAAACTAAAGGTTCATAAGTTCAGAAACGTTTGCAAGGTTGGGAATGACCAAGTGCCCATGACTCACACTGTGGTATTTTTAAAACATTTCACGATACAAAATGCACGTAATACCAACAATCATAAAAATGCATTCTTACCCAATACTTTCCATTTAGGTAAATAAGTCATCAAATCATTTTCATTTCGATGTATTTAATAAAATACTCAAAAATCCCCAAGATGGGTGTTTTATAAGTTTACAAAGTTAAACACTTCCAAATAACCAAACTTATCAGCAGTTAACATTTTAATTTAAAACACAAACACTTTAAAATAAACATTTTGGCATGCACACTGTTTTCACAAATCAACTTGAACTCACCTCGCTAGATTTAGGCTAAATCTAGATTTTACCCCACTTTGAGCTCCTTTGAGGAAACTTGAATCTTCAAGGTCAAAACCTCCATAAACCTAGATACACAAATTCAATCCATAAATAATCACATTCAACCATTTAGAATCGATCCCCAAACATATTACATCAAAATCCCAATCTTGACCAAAACCTTAATTTTGACCTAATTTCTCCTAAACCATCACAATCCAAAATTTAAGAAACCAAAAGCTAGGAAATCATCAAGAAGACATTTATAACTTATATTAAGGTTTTGAAATGGAGAGGATAAACTTACCACTTAGGTTTTGGTGAAAACCTAGAAAACTTTACCATGGAGCTTGATGTTGAAGAAGAAGATGGTGAACCCTTGACTCTAGCTTCCAATCTTCACCACTTGATGATGAAACACTTCAAGAGCTCAAGGATTCGACCCAAAATGAGTTAGGGTTTGAGGGGAAGGAAGGGAAAACGATTTGGGAGAGAATGGGGGAAGTTTGGAGAAGTGAAAATGAGAAAGGGGCCTGAAATTTGCGACATAACAACAGTCTGCCACACAGGTGCGATATTGACCAGCGACAATGCCCAGGGCATTGTCGCATGGCAATGTCGCCAACATTGCCCAACCTTCTGTTTCCTCCTCTGCGATTGTGACAGTGCGACTATGACACTGTCATAGTCGCCGGCCATTGTAACGGGACCTTTTTGGAGCCCTGAAACTCAACTTTTTCAATGCCAACACTCCCGATACTCCAAGGGACTTTAGATAATGCTTTCTCAACAAAATCCCACCGTTTACCAGTGACAGAAACGTCCAGGTAATATTTACTTACCGAAAATTACGGGTGTTACATATAATATTTATGGTTTCTGGAGTTAACACTGTCAATTAGCAACCGTTATGAGGGACAAATCATTCTTTGAAGCAAATTACAGGGATCAAAAGTGTAATAAACTCTAAAATTAATTGTGATGCACACTTTTAGAAAAATATTTATAAAGAATATTTTATATATATAATCACAAATTAATTTTTTTAAATTAAAGTAAACATTATAACAATGTCTGCGTAAATTTTAATTTTAGTCCTTGTACTTTTTCAAAAATCTTGGTTTTGGTTCCTAGAGTTTATTAATACATATTTGCCATCCCAATTTACATTTTTGTCCGGTTTTAGCCCTCCACTAAAAAATGTTGTTAATTTCATCCGTTAAATAAAGGAAATTTTTATCTTTTTACATATTTCTCCATTTTAACATTAATTCATTTTGATTTTTGATTTTTTATCCTTTTGTATTTATTTATATTTTATATTATCTTCTATGCATTTATTTATATTTTATAAATTTATATATATATATATATATATATATATATATATATATATATATATATATATAGACTTAAGTTCGCGTGAGATTAAACAGTTTCCGTGAGATCGGTGAGACCAAGCTTTAAAGTATGAAACTTCACACCAAAAAACTGTGAATGTAAAAAAAATCGAACTTTTCATAGGGAAAACACCGTAAATGTTACGTTCACGGTGTTTTTCGCTGTGAATGTTCGTTTTTTTTTACCTTCACAGCGTCTTCACTGTGAAGGTTCGGATATACCTTCACAGTCTTTTATCTGTGAATGTTTGATTTTTTTTAAACTTGGTTTAGGTTTTTTTTACCTTCATAGTGTGATTACATTATGAAGGTTCGAATGTTTTTTACCTTCACAGTGTTTCGGTGTGAAGTTTCATGTTTTAAGGCTTGGTCTCACGCGGTCTCACGGAAACAGCTTGGTCTCACGTGAACCTGACCCTATATATATATATATATATATATATATATATATATATATATACTCTCTCTCTATATATAAAATCAAATTGAAATTTTATTAATCAACAAATTGCATCATTTAAATTTTTTTTTTATCATTTGACTGACTTGTATTAGTTACCATATTATATTATTAGTAATTTATTTTAAATATATTATAAAATGTTAAAATTGACTATTTCTTTAACATATCATTTTTTGCAATTTTACATTTTTCAAGTGATTAGTTCATCAGCTAACTTTTCAGTCATCAACTACTTTTTCATCTAACAACTACCTTATTAATTAGTTTGTCAAACGTAACCTTAATAATTATATATTGTTAAGTTTTTTCCAATTTAGTTTTTATCTTTCAATAATAAAATAAACTAACGTAATGTCGATTAGTAAATGTGTCATCTCTCTCTCTTTTTTCTTTCTTTTTTGATACCCGCGGGAGGGGGGGATCCGTTCAAGAAAAAGAAAACAATTTTTTTTGATTTTTAAAGTTTTTTGACATAAAATAAAATCAAGGCAACACTTGGATTGAAGTTAAACCGAAGAAACCACCAGATAAGAGCAAAGCTCAGAGCAACAAAAGAGAAAGGGAAAAGGAGAGAAAGAAAACCAATCACTAGGGAATGTTCCAGACATTTCTAGCATAGGCAACATTTGGAGAAGGCTTCAAACTCAAGCTGAGAAGCCTAGACCGAACATCATCAGAGACAATCTTAACCACCATATAATGCAATCTTCTCTTATTCTTGAAGATACGATTATTCCTTTCATTCCACAAGTGGTAGACAGTCCCAACCAACACTAATCTGCGAATAATAGACCAAATAGTCTTGCCTTTGGTGGCCGACTGGAAAAGACTAATAATGTCCGCCCAGTTGTCCGGGACATTAGGGAGGTTCAACTTCGGCTTGAGGCCAAACCAAAACTGCCTGGGAAAAGAACACTTGAAAAAGAGATGATTATGGGACTCCGACCCATTATGACAGAACCTACATGAGAGATTCAAGTAGGCCTCCCACGAGCGGAGCTTATCATACATCTTGAGATGCTGCTGAATGGAAAACCCAAATAAGAATATTCTGCGAGAACCCGACCATGTGATGCCAATCAGTCTCAGGCTTATTGGGGCGGATGTTGAGCCATACTTCATGCACCGAGAAAGGAGTGAGGTTGCCATCTCGTTTTCTCCAAAGGAGTTTGTCCGGGATATTGGGGGAGAGAACGGGGGATTGAGATTACCAAGGGGGGAAGTATGGTTATCCTGCATCTAAGGACAGACCCAACGACCATTATGAATAATGTCTATAACCCTAGCATTCAGAGAGAGGTTCAGATTAAGAATATTGGGGGTTATAGACCTACAAAGAGGACCAACATGGTGCTAGGTATCAAACCAGGCAGAGGTGGTTACACCATTGCCAATCTGAGAGACAATGTGTCCTTTAGGGATTCATACGGTGGAAGTTACTGAAAAATCTAAAAAACAAGAGGTTTGATTTCAACTTTGTTGCTTACGATCAATTCTAAAAATAGTTATTGTTTTGGTCATGTAGATATCCTATAAAAAAGATATGTAGTAGGACTCTTGAACCTAGAGATAAGCAAACCAGTTAACTGACTAGGCCCTTAATCGTTCCTTAATGGTCCAGTCCCCGCCCCGTTGAGTCTAATCGGTCACAACTAACCTGTTTCGATTACTCGTTGAAAATATAAAGACTTAATATAACTGGTTTAACCAGTCAAACAACCAGTCATATATAAGTTATAACCGGTTGCAATTAATTTGTTGTTTAAACTATTTCTTTGTTATATGTTTAACTAACATATATTAAATAGGGCATAAATTAAATAAAAACGTTACAACTCCAATTAAGTAATATTTTATCTATTTGAATACAAATACAAAAATATAAATATAAATTCCAAAAACTCGAGCAAATTGTTTAAAAATACAAAATAGCTACATGAAATTGTTTAGAACGTCTAAACAACGTCATCTCAGGTTTAACCTATCTAGTCCTCATAACCGGTTACACAAGGCCCCTATAAGACCGATTTGGGTTTGGATTGGGTAACTAGTTGCACGTTATCAATTACATAACCGATCTAATCATGTCTTAATGCCTGATTAAAAATAGGTACAATTTCAATTAACTTCAATCATTTTTTAAGAGTCGATCACATCTCTAAAGCATATATAGATACCGTGTCACAAGACAATTTTTCTTTCTCTGTCAATCGTAATTTAATATAGGATGCCAACCTTATTTTAGCCAAAACTTCATGATAGGGAAAAAATGATTTGGTCTTTTAAAAAAATTATTAAGGTTTTATTCTAATAATACTTCTTTTGTTTTAAAGTAAAATTATTAGAATACATATTTTTTCCATCTTCAAGAATATTAACAAGAAACCAAAAAAAAAAAAAATAACATCTACCATGAATAATATGAAATCGGGAATATTAAATCATCGACAAAATGTATCAGTAATTAAGGGTGTTCATCAGGTCACATTTCATGGATTTAGACGGAACCAATCTAATTTAATCATCAGTTAGATGAATTTAAACAGCGTATCCAATCCAATTAACTTTGAACAACCGGTCAAATACAATATTGTTAGACTATAATTGTATTCAAGATTAAATGAGGGTCTTTGTTGTAATTGTTGTATTAGTGTTTGTGTGTGGTGTAAATGAGCTTAGAAGGGTTGACCTTGCTTGGTCATGTTGACCTATATATAAGCAAGTCATAGTGTTGTTTAGTGAGTGTGAAAGTGTGCAAGAACAAGTTAGTAAGAGTGTGAAAGTGTGCAAGAACAAGTTAGTAAGTGTGTGAAAGTGAAGGTGTAATTGAGAGAGAGTAAGAACACACATAGTAATACACATTGAGTACACACACAAACACATTCTATCTTGATGTAATACTTGTGATTAATAAACAATAATGTTTGTGTAAATTTGTATGTGTTTTATGCTAGTAATTCTTGGGCCACAATTGGTATCAGAGCCAAATCCGTTTGAAAATCAAGAAAATTTTAAAAATCGACACTGTTCATTAAGCACTGTTCATCGTCACTGTTCACCAAATCATTTTTGAGTTTTAGTGGAAATTTTGAGTTGAGATTGATCAGGTTTTGTTCGCTGAGTGAAATAGATCGAGTCTATATCTGTTAATTCTTGTAATGCACTGTAATTGATCATAAATTTGATGATTTTGTGTGTTTTTGAGTTTTCGAGTTTTTGCACTGTATTCACATCAATTATGTAGATTTTGTGTTGTAAATCGAAAATAGTTGTTGGAAATGAGTTCTTGGTGAACAAGTGAACAAATTCTCAAAGTTTGGTGCTCAGATTCGAAGTTTTATGTTGAAATCGATGAATCAGATGAAGAACACGCAAGCTATCTGAAGAACACGCTAGATCTGAAGAACGCGCAAGTTCTTCGTTAAAACGCGCAAGATTCTTCGCTAGAACGCGCAAGCTGAAGAAATTCGTTTTTGGTCGAAACGCGCAAGGCGTTGGTTGCGAGTTCTAGAAACGCGCTGGTCGATATCTGCGAGTTCTCCAAACGCGCTAATCAAAGCTAGCGAGTTTGAGTAGGAACAGTGTTCAGCGAGTTCTTTGTCGTGCGAGTTTGAAGATTTCAGAATTTTTCTAAGTATTGAAACGCGCAAATATCTGCGAGTTTGCTTGCGAGTTTGCTTGAAAGTTTATCAAACGCGCAGATCTTGATTTGCGTGTTTCTCAGCCTGCGAGTTTCATTTTCAATAGTGATCTGCGAGTTTTGTCACTTAGAATATTTTCTGAGAATTTTCAAAACTGTAACATGCTCTTCAAAACCCCGTGCTAAGTCTGCGGAGGGGGACAAAAGTTCTTTGAGTGATCAAAATTTCTGAATTCTTATTTCAAGATTTCTGTATTTTTTCTTGATTTGTTGGATTTAAAGATCATTCCTAGCATATTTTTAATATATTTCAAAATGTATCAGGATGACATTTATGATATTGTTGAGATGATAAGAGAGCTTGATGATTGTAGAAGACGAGCAAATATTGCCAGTGAGACAGTTGATGGACTTAAAAAGTTAAATTCTCAAATTTTTGCGGAGAGAGATAAGCTGAAAAATCAAGTCTTTGGTCTTGAGATTGAAATTAATATGATGAAGGAAAAAGCAACCCAAGTCAAAGACAATACAAAAGCTCAAGATGACTTGAAGAAGATTGAACAGCAAAGAAAAGAGTCTGAAAAAGAGAATGCTGAGCTGAAAAAGAAATTATTTGAATTAGAAGCTCAAATTGAAAAAGAGAAGAAAGAAAGGGAAAGTTATAAAAAGGAAATATCTGAATTTGAGAAAGAAAGAAAAGATTTTGCAAAGAAGTTTTCTGATTTCTCCAGAAAGGCATTTGAAGAAAAGAAAGTTGTAGAGATGAAATGCATTAAACTTTCTCAACAAGTTTCAGACTTTGAGAAAGTAATCATACTGGAAAGAGATAAATTTGAGAAAGAACAGAAGAAAATAGTTGAAACAAAGACTATAAAGGAAGATTTTACAGAAGAGAAGAAAGTGTTTGAGACTGAGATTGCTAAGCTTACAAAGAAGCTATCTGAACTGTCATCAACAATTTTTAAGGAGAAGAATGCAAAAGCTGAGTTACATAAGAAGTTTGACATATTGTCAAAGGAGAGAAACTGTTTGACTTCAAAGATTAAAGAACTCGAGGAGATCATGTTCACGGTGAAGCTGATTGAGCACAAAACGCCAGAATCTATTGCTCAATCACCAAGAGATGATCAAGATGGTTCAGAATGCTCATTCAAAACAGCTTCTAGTTCAAATTTTATGAATGTTTCTCATAATCCTTTATTTGATTCAGATGATAGTCATACTTCTGCACTTAAAGATAAAATTCGTTCTTCTAACTTGTTTTATGACAAAAATGTTGATGGATCAGGTAACATCAAGAAGAAAGAGAATCAAAAGAAAATGACATGGAGAAAGAAAGATGAGAAAGATAAAGAGAATTGGTATTGGAGAGTGAAAGGATCTTCGGAGGAGATGAAGAAAGAGAAATCATTTGAGCATACATCTAAAGCTAAATGGAACACTACCCCTAAAGGTAAAACTTTTGGCAAGCCTGATCTGATTTACACTGTTAATCAACTGATCAGGCTAGCTTAAAAAAAAATTAATTGTTCCTACTGTGGTTCAAATGATTTTGTAAGTAAAAATTTTAATAATTACTGGTATGGTTCTTACTATGTTTCTCCTAATAGAACTGCAACTAACAAATTCGGACCCAAATACCAGTGGGTACCAAAACCGAAAAATGATTCTGTGTTGCAGGCACCTACAGTTAAGGGGGAGTAAGAGAACAATGGCTTCTAAGTAAATCAGCTTAGAACCCGTAATTCAACGAAGAATGGCTTTTGGATAATTCAGTTCAAAACCCGTTTTCAAATGTTTTCTTCTGAAGGATGCTTTCATGATAACATCATTTCAGGAAGTTTTTTCGTTTGAAAGAGAGATTATATTGTTATATTTTTTTCTGATAAGTTGATTTTTTACAGATATCAAGGGGGAGGATATCTAGTCAAGGATATTTTCATTGTTATATTCATTCCAGGGGGAGTTAAGGATTCTAATTCACAGGTATAACATTCTAATCCTTATACTCTAATTCACAGGTATAACACTTTTTGAAAGAAGAACAACTTTCACTTGTGAAAAATGTTTTTAAAATGTTCAAACCACTTCATGATCTTAACATGTTTTTATGATTTGAGAAGTGTGTTTTTAAATTTTTTTTTTGGATACTTCATTGTTTATCTGACCGTGTGTTCTTGAAAGAATAATACTTGTGTATTTTCTTTTCTACATACTTTGTCAAGTATTCATACACACACTGGTTCAGTATTTTCAAATTGACTTTGTTATTACCATGTATCAAATGATATATCTTTCTATGGTAATACTCCCGTCGTTTGGTATTCATAGTTGTTTGAATCAAACGTCATTTCACTTTTAATGTGCTTTCATTGATAATATGTTTATATATTGTTCATATAAACAATATACGTCTTTGAATTCCCAAATATCTTTCTTCATGATAATTTGATCTGATCTTAATCATTGTCAGATTCTCAAAACATTTATATTCTTTCATGATTATTCATTCCTATAAAGTTTTGAGATATCTTAAATGTTAAATTGCTCAAATTTCAATTATGATCCTTGTTGAGCATACATACACTGACATATGATTTCTTGTGCTTTACATGTCAAGAAAATCATTGAACAACATGTACTTTTAGGAATATGGGATTCAGTGTGAGTGCTTATTAGATCTTCCATGGATTCACGATAACCAGTGTTTTCTACCCCGGAAGAAATCCTTTGAGTGATTGAGGGGAGAGGAGTCTAAAAGAATTGAGTGTGGGATTGAGTTGAGGTAAAATGGAAATGACAGAATGGTTAGATGTGAGTTTATATGATTAAAAGAAAGAGGGTGAGAGAACAGAGTTAAAAGAATATTAGAACTCTGCACCAAACATCTTTCTGAGCCAGGCAGCCACATTACTGATTGGTTCACATTTCTTTCGTGACCATCATTGAAATAGGCAAATAGCCCATGCCATCTCTTGCATACAACCTCCCTAGCTACTCATTCTTTTCTCAAAAAGAGAATGTTTCACATTTTCTGGGGGAAGCAGCATATAATCTATCGGATCTTCATTTGGAAGATACTGATATTGAAAAAGAAGGAAAGTTGTCTCACCTTCGACCCTTTATCATGCACATTGAGTCCATGTACAATCATTGCTGTCTCAGTGATTTACATACTTTGAGCCTTATGAAACACAATCATTGTGCTAATTCTTTCAAAACACAAGCACGAGCACACAGAGAATATGTTTTTCTGAAAGAATAATACTTGTGTATTTTCTTTTCTACATACTTTGTCAAGTATTCATACACACACTGGTTCAGTATTTTCAAATTGACTTTGTTATTACCATGTATCAAATGATATATCTTTCTATGGTAATACTCCCGTCGTTTGGTATTCATAGTTGAGGAAGATAAAGATGGAGGTTTTGTGGTTCAAGGTTCCAACTAGTTAGATGGTGAAGAAACATGTGGTTTGAGGGGGAAAAACCCCAAAATAGGTTAGGGTTCGGTTTTGGTGTTTGGGAGAGAAAAGGGAAGAAGATAGAAGTGAGAGTGAGGGAAATGGTTGAGAATCGCGACTCTTAAAAGACCCTGGGGCCGACCGCGATTGTGCCCGACGATTATGCCAGGGCACTATCGCCCAAAACGTACCGCGGGCACACCCCCGCTGGCGATTGTGCCCAGGGCACTATCGCCAGGGCACTATTGCCCAGAGTGTACCGAGGCTCGTTTCTTCCCATTTTACGCACAGACCACTCATGACGCGATAAGGCTTAAATAGGTAAGATATAGGGGATGAAATCCTACGATAAGAAACAAGAGTTTCTCAAAGGGTTGGCTTTCACAGACAGGAATTTACGGGTGTTACATAAACTTTCCATATAACTCACCCAAAGCAGGATAAACGTTAAGTTCTAGCTTAATCACATTCTTAACATTAAATCTCGGTCGCCTCCCAACCTTATGTTGTTCATATTACCTTAAGAGTAACTTACGACCTTATTTAGTCATTTCCACCAAGAATACTCCAAAGCAAACATTTCCCTTAGTTACTTCTAAATACGACGCATCAAGGTCTCTTCAATAATAGATTTGTACTTAAAGTCTACCTCAACATTCTCACCAAATGTCTCCAATAAACATTACCACTAAACTCCCACCATGAACTCAAGCATCGATTTCCAAATCAGCGAAAGTCCTGACAATTATCAAAATACCAATGATTGATTTCTTAATTATCGACATCTAATTTCCTTAAGTTTACCGCTCGTCTTGCAGATGCACCAGATCTAACGGAAATACATTGAAGCACACCAACAGTTATTGTCCTCAAAATCAAGCGCCAACACCTAACCTCGAGATGGCCATTCTGCAAACGTGGGCATACTACCAAATATTTCCTTTCCGATTAGCAATGTCGATTCAAAGTTGACACATACTCTTGGGAGTAGTCACCCAAATCCAACATCCTTACCAGTCAACCATAACATCATCATTATTCACGAATACCCAACAATATAGTACACCACCGACATATAGCATGGCGTCATACCAAATTCCCACAATTCCAAAACCGACCATATCCAAACAACCGAACACGATTTTAATCCGTAGGTTTAATGAAGCATAAAGATCGTTACTTAACTAACTGGGAGAAAGCACATGTCTAATGCCTCAAACTCCGAGGACTCTTTTAATCCTGAATATCGACTTCTAACACGAGGGGGCTTACACCTATTGCCCAATGAGTTCAAGGTTTTTCACACTACTATGCAAATTTTGAAATTTATAAAACTCTCAAATACATAAGTTTTATAACAATTAAACGTGCGGTGAAAATATACTATCGTTCATTCGATAGGTTTCAAAATTGATCACCAATGCCACACATATAAACCATTTTCAAAACTCATTTGATCATTACTTACACTAATACAACGATAACGAAAGATGCGTAGCAAAATTTTAAAACGGACTACCAGGGTCTTAGTATGCATCAATTTATGCTATGCATATGAAAATAACTTTCCGTTCCATAACATGTGAAATAAAAGTTTGTACAACTCCCAAAAGAGGATTTCACAACTTCAACTTTAAAATCTTTTACTTTGACACAAAACGTCGGAAGATAAAATTTCCAACAAGACCTATATACGTCCGATCATTTCCCAAATGTAGTAACACAATAGGAAAATAAATAAATAAATATATATATATATATATATATATATATATATATATATATATATATATATTATTCGCGGTTCAAATTTGGGCCGTACCGATAAAACGTACTTACCCAAAATTGTAAATACAATGACATGCAAACCGGAACTTCATCTCATGCATTGCGGAAAACTCCTATCAGTAAAATCAATAACTGAAATATGTTCCGGGCAAAAGTTCTATCCGAAATACCAAAAATCTTTCATACGATTACTCACACCAGCAGTATAATTTTTGTAACGAATGAGAAATAGTTTTACGTACTAAAACAGTGTATAACAAGACTTTCATACAAAATTACATAAGGGAGATTCACAAAATCGAACCTCAAAATTCCTGCAATTAACCATGAAATGTCATGAAATAAAACCTCCCATCGTGACTCGCATACATCTGTTTATTCCCCAAAATTTAGTAAAGACATATGCATGCGATTTGAGCAGTTTCAAAAGTAATTTAGTTTAATTTCAAACTGTATAAAAAAAATGTTTGCAAAACCCGAGACAACATGCTCATAATATCGAACTCTTAAAGTTTTCTCTCTTTTAGTCACAATGCGGCACGAAATAAGATTTCACAACAAAACTTGCATGCGATCGATTATTTCGCAAAGCTAGTAGATTGATATGCGTATGTACTCGGTTAAAACATGAAATAATTGTTGGGAACTGAAGAATTTACCAAGTATGGTTAATGCTGCTGGTTCAGAGTTACTACTGCTAGAAGACTTCAAGGTTAATACTGCTGAGTATTACTACTGCTAGTAGAATTAATACTGCTAGTCAAAGTTAGTGCTGCTTGAACAAAGTTAGTACTGCTTAGCTAGTTAGTACTGCTAGTAGTTAGTGCTGCTTAGTAGTTAATGCTGCTAGAAGAGATTAATGCTGCTGAAGATTAATACTGCTTATATGATGGAGATTCGCATGGAAGGATAACAGCTGGATGGACTGAAGATTATGGAAGGCTTAGAGATATACATGGAAGATATACTGAAGATATTTTTATTTATTGTAATTATCTCTTGATTAGTATATGTATAGAATGTATAGAATAGTTTAGTTTTGGATTAATGATTCATTCTAAGTTCTAGAGAGAAATCAACCTCAAGGCATAGATCCTAATTCTAGAGAAGTAGAATTCGTCTTGAAAGAGTCTGTTCTTCAAGATTGAGGTTGAGTGTGTAATCTTGTGATTTCAATCATTCAATACAAGTTTACAGTTTGTTATTCATATTTACTGTTTTGGTTTACTGTTTCATTGAATATCAAAGTGTTATTCCGCAAACTTCTTTGATATTGTTTCTAAGAATTAATTCTTGTTGAGAATTCGATACTAACAAGTGGCATCAGAGCCAAACTCTCTCAAAAACATCTATTCATCATGGAAAATCTTACAGAATCAAGCAGTACTTTGGTCTCTAAGGTTCCAATGCTCAAACCCAGCGAGTTTGACATGTGGAAGATCAGAATCAGACAATATATTCTTCTCACTGACTACTCAATGTGGGATATCATTGAGAATGGTCCTTCGGAAGCTGGAAGGATAGGACCAGATGGGAAAAGACCTCCACCAAAGACAGATGGTGAGAGGAAGATCAGACAGACAGAGATGAAGGCCTTGAGCACTCTGCTCCTGGCCATCCCCAATGAATATCAGCATCAATTCTGCAACTGCACTGATGCTCAGATTCTCTGGAATGCTCTAGAGAAAAGATTTGCTGGAACTAAGAGCATCAAAAGAAATCAAAGAGATGTTCTAAAGCAGCTGTTAGGACTGAAAGTCCTGAGTGTTGAAAGTGGAATAAAGTATTTATAAGGGTTTATATTGTAATTCTTTAATAGTTGTTTAATTAGATGGGCCCAAGCCCATTAGCCCATTAGGCCTGTAAGCCTAAGTATATAAAGGCTTATTTAGTTCATAATTAGGGTTGAACAGTTTAGAAAAAGAGAAATTATTATTCAGTTTACTAGTCGTTAGGTTTACATATTATTATCAGAAATTCTCTCTGTAAACCTTAGCCCTTTGAAGTTTATATTAATCATATGACTAGTTGCTGTGGTCAATATCTTGTTCATCATTGTTCTTATATCTGTTGATTGCACTGAAACTGGGATCTACAATTGGTATCAGAGCTGATAGGCAAAAAGGTTTGATCTAGTAAAAAGGTTTGTCTAAAACCCTAAAATCAATTTCTTGTGTTCATTGCTTTATTTGCTTGAATTGATTGTTAGTGTTTGCGTTATATGTTTATCTGATTTATTTGATTCTGCAAAGGTAAAAGTTTTTTGTTCGATCGATTTTTATGGGAAATTAAAAGTTTTTTTCTTCGATCGAATCTGAGAATTTTTTTTTTCCTTTGTTTGCTATCGGTCTTAGGGTTAGCCACTGTTTCTATCGATCTTGTTGATAATATAGCATCCGGTCGAATCTTTAGGTTGATTTTCTGGGCTTTATTCGATCGAAGATCGAAGGTTCTGGGTTTGGTTTCGATCGAATCTCAGAAGTTCATCGGGTTCTTCGGTGGTTTCTTCGTGTTCTTCGGTCATTTGAGGTTAATCGATCTTATCTGTTTTTTGTGTTTATCGTTTTGTTTAGTCTTTCGACCTGAGCATTCGACCGGGTAATTCCTCAATCCGGTCTTATCCATTCGACCGGACACTTGATCCCCGGCCTTACCCTTTCGACCGGATACGTGTATCATCGGTATTACCCATTCGACCGGATACTTGTACTCCGGTCTTACACCTTCGACCGAATAAGAGTTCCTCCGGTCGTGTCCCTTCGACCGAATAAGAGCTTTCCCGGTCTTACCCATTTGACCGGACATTTATACTTCGGTCTTGCTCTTTAGACCGGGTACTTGACTACTCCGGTCTTGCACCTTCGACCGGGTAGGTGTAATCTCCGGTCTTACCTTCGACCGAACCTTATCTTTCCCGGTCTTTCCTTCGACCGGACCTTAGCATATCCGGTCTTACCCTTCGACCGGGTGCTTAAAAAAAAAAAAAAAAAAAAAAGAGTACAAAAGGTCAATTTTTTTTGTCTCACGATCTTTTTGCAGTGTATCTATTTTAGCCCCCGTACTTCAAGGATTCAACGTGCCGTTTGTGACCCTAAATTTTTAAGTTTTAAATTTTGTCACTTTTGGTCCCTGTACTTTCAAGTGTCATCTCTTCAAAGTCGGAGCGAATACATTCTATTCGAAACGATCAAAATGGTGTACCCACCAATGCTGCGGTCCAAAAGAGAATATGAAAGGTGGAAAGCTGATTTTCTGGATTTTGTTGACGAACATGAGGTTGGTCCCTACATCAGATTATCTTTGACTGAAGGAGAAAAGCAATCCCAGATTCCGCCAGAAGCTTCTCCTGTGGAAAAGGAACAAAGAGAGAGGGCCAATAATAATGCTAGAAATTATATGAAAAGTAGTATCTGTAATGAATTTATTAGTGACATTTTTAGTGAAATTATTGGTCAAATAAATACTAACAACATGACAGGAAAAGAGCTGTGGGATTGTGCTGAATGGTTGGTGTTAGGGAAAAAGAGTTTATTAACAGGAAGAGAATTGGAAGCTGAGAACTCTGAGCTAAAAGGAAAGATCTCTATTTTGGAAGCTAAAACCCAGCAAACAGTCTCTGTTGCAAGTTCTGAGGAAAAGATCTCTGTTCTGAAAGATGCAAATGCAGAACTTCAAAAGCGTTTATCTGATTTGGAGCAACTGCTTGCTAAACACAAATCTGATTTTGAGATTAAAGAGAAATCTTTCGCAAAGAAGTTCTCAGAATTCTCGAGAAAATGTGCTGATGAGAAAAAGGAAGTGGAGCTGAAATGCATAAAACTTTCTCAGCAAGTTTCTGCTTTCGAGAAACTAATCATTCTTGAAAGAAAAAAGTTTGCAAAAGAAAAGAAGGCCATTGAACAGAAGAATGTTGGATTCTTCAAGGAAATATCCGGCCAAAGAAATGATGCTGAGAAGGGATTTGAAGAAGAACGAAGCATCTTTGAGACTGAGATTAAAAAGCTGAATGCCAAGCTATCTGAACTATCTGAGAAGGCACTAAAAGAGCAGAAAACGAAGTCTGAGTTCACGAAAAAGATTGACCTACTTGTCCAAGAAAGAGACAACTTCGCTTCAACGATTAAAGTGCTTGAAAAGTCTGTATCAAGCTCAAATCAGAAACCTGTCTCTTCACAAAGGTCAGCTAAATATTTTGATCAGATTCGTAAGACTAACCTTTTCTATGATAGAAATATAGATGGTTCATGTACACGTCCTAGAAGAAGGAGATACGAAGATGAGGAACTGGTCTGGAAGAAGAAACTAGTTGAAGATGAGCTGAAAGAAAGAGAATCGTGTGTACATGCGTTTAATGCAAAGAAGAACAATGCGAGTAAAGGTAAACCTGACTACATCTACTCAAGAGATCAATTACTCAAGTTGTCAGGTAAGAAATACCACTGTTCTTATTGTCATACACATGATCACATTCACAAAACCAGTGATCATTTCTGGTATGGTTCTTACTCTATATCCCCCACAAGAACCGAAACTAACATTCGAGGACCCAAATACCAGTGGGTACCAAAACTGAAAACTGATTCTTTGTTGCAGGCACCTACTGTCAAGGGGGAGTAGAAGAACAATGGCTTCTAAGTAAATCAGCTTAGAACCCGGACTTCAACGAAGTTTGGCTTCTGATTACATGACAGACTAGGACCCGTTCTTCAACGTTTAGACCTGGATATTTTGCAAATATCTAGGGGGAGCTTAATAGATCTCTATCGTTCTATCATGATTTGAAGGGGAGTTTAAAAGGTAAATATCTTCTAATCCTAGATCTCTGATTGTTTGAAAGAACAACTTTCAAGCATGAAAAACAGTTTCTGAAATGTTCAAACCACTTCTGATTCTCAAAAGGTTTCATGAATCTAGAAGTGTGAATTTAAATGTTTTTCAATTCTTGAGCTTTAATGTTTAACTGACTGTGTGTTTCTAAAGATCAATACTTGCGTATTATCTTATCCTTATACTATAACGTATTCATACACACAGATTCAGTACTTCATTTGTATTTGTTATTACCATGTCTCATAATGAACCAATTTTTTCGATGGTAATACCCCCGTTTGATATTCAATGTTGTTGAGCATCTATCATTATTTCTAAATTTGTGCTTTCATTGCTAAATTGTTTATATTTGTTCATATAAACAAAATATTCAATTCTTTGATACCCTATCCATTTTATGTGATCTGGTTGATACACTGTCAGATTCTCAAAACAATGCTCTTAATTTCATTTCATTCATTCAATATATCTGTTTTGAGAAATCTTCAAATTTCAATTGCTCAAATCTTATGAGCATACATTTTGACAGTGTTATCATACATTCTGTGCTTAAATGTTCAAGTTAAACTGTTGAGTAACTATTTTTTTAGGACTTACATGGGATTTGTGTGAGAACTTAAATAGTACTTCCATGGATTCACGTTAACCAGTGTTTCCTACCCCGGAAGTTATCCTAGAGCGATTTGCAGGGTGAGGGGTCTTAAATCAAAGAGTGGGGGAGATAACTCATCGGGTTGAGTTTTTCTCATTGTGTGGAGCGGTAAAATGGAAATAAGAGTTTGGTTAGAAGTGAGCATAATGGTAAAAAGAAAGAGGGTGTGAGAACAGAGTTAAAAGAATATCAGAACTCTGCACCAACCACTTTCTGAGCCGGGCAGCCACATGTTCTGATTGGTTCACATTCTTTGGTGACCATCAGTGAAAAAGGCACCTAGCCCATGCCAACTCGTGTATTAACCCCACCAGCCACTCGTTTCTTTCTTAACAAAGAAATGTTTCATTTTCTTTGGGGACGCAGCATATCTGCTATCTAGTCTTCACTCGGAAGATTTAGATATTGAAAAAGAAGGAAAATTGCCCCACCTTCGCCCCTCTTTCATGCACATTGAGTCCGTGTAATATCTGTTGCTGTCTCAACAGTTTACACATTTTTGAGCCTGATCAAGCTAAGTAGCTTCAATCATTTCTACACTTGCACGAGCACACAAGGAATAAGTTTTCTTGTCATAACATTCATAGAAAATTCCTTTGTGGTTTTTCGATGATTGAATGGAAGCCCTGGGGGAGTGAACATCACAAAAGCTCCTTTCCAAAGTACATCCGTTGTACAAAGTGGTTCCGTGCTACTTACAGGCATACTAAATGTATCATTTGTTGATTCAGGTTTTCAATTCCTATTATATCTGAATTTGAAAAGATTCGGATATATATATTTCATGAATTGACGGATACTCAGATCAAAATGTGGAGAATGTCATCTTATCATAAAGGGGAGATCAAAGAAAGTGCTGAAATTTAAGAAGTTTTGATGATCATGATGTTCAAAATCATCAAAAAAAGGGGGAGAAATGTTTACAATGTTCAATTTCCAAGTATTAAAGAAAGAAAGTCAGTTCTGAAGACAGTCTAGAGATCAAGGAGATGAATATATAATTTTTATGCTAAATTTGTTTGTCTGAAGACAGTGAAGATTTCAAAGATTGAAGATTTCAAAGTCTGTATTGATTCTTTCCCGTATCATGTGGTGTCTGCTACAAATTTGTTTATCATTCCTCCTACGAGCTGATTGAAACAAGTTTTTAAGCTGAAAGTCTATTCAACTCACGGTTCAAAGACAGATTTTTTGTTTTAAACTGAAGATGCACCGTGGAATGTCAAGTAACTCTCACATTATTTTTCTTGTGCGCTGATCCGATGTGATTGAGTTTCTACAGTTAAATGTTGCTTGGTAGTGCTTTCAGTCGAGGCTACTGTATATTGAATCTGATTACAAAGTTGATACTATGAAGATCAAGAGCTTTATTCAAGGGGGAGCGTTGAAAGACATGAAGACATGCAACACCAAAGTTCTTCAAAGATTCAAGAGGGAAAGAAGATCAAGGCCTGAAGTTTTTCAAGAAGTTAAATGCTTTATTCAACTTTAGGGGGAGATTGTTAGGACTAAAAGTCCTGAGTGTTGAAAGTGGAATAAAGTATTTATAAGGGTTTATATTGTAATTCTTTAATAGTTGTTTAATTAGATGGGCCCAAGCCCATTAGCCCATTAGGCCTGTAAGCCTAAGTATATAAAGGCTTATTTAGTTCATAATTAGGGTTGAACAGTTTAGAAAAAGAGAAATTATTATTCAGTTTACTAGTCGTTAGGTTTACATATTATTATCAGAAATTCTCTCTGTAAACCTTAGCCCTTTGAAGTTTATATTAATCATATGACTAGTTGCTGTGGTCAATATCTTGTTCATCATTGTTCTTATATTTGTTGATTGCACTGAAACTGGGATCTACAGCAGCAGTATGAGAACTTCACTTCCTCAAAGAATGAGTCTATGACTCAAACTTTTGATAGGTTCAACAAACTCATTGGTGAACTGGCTACTGTAGGAGTGAAGATGGAACAAGATGATGTCAACAGAAAGTTCCTCAGATCTCTTGGGGATGAATGGACTATGTACACTGTCTCATATAGACAGAGTGACAATCTGGAAGAGAAAGAACTTGATGATCTATATAATGATCTAAGAGTTTTTGAAACTGAGGTAGAAACCAAGAAGAAGCCCACTGGTTATATCCACAATGTTGCACTTCTTTCAGCATCCACTAATACTACTGCCAACCCTGAAGCAGTTAGTACTGCCAGTGGAGTAAGTTCAGAAAAAGGCACTGAAACTATCTTTGAAGCCTTTTTGTCCAGTCATAGCAACAATTCATTGATTAATGATGATCTGGATCAACTTCACCCTGATGACCTGGAGGAGATGGATATTAAATGGCAGATGGCCATGCTATCCATGAGGGTGAAGAAGTTTATTAAAAGAACAGGAAGGAATAACTTCTCTCAAAGAAGAGAAGATGGAGCTGGTTTTGACAAGACTAAGGTGGAATGCTATAAGTGTCACATGAAAGGACACTTTGCTAGAGAATGCAGGAGTGTTGTTCCAAACAACAACCACCAACAAGCTCAGAATGGAGGCTACAATCAGAACAAGAATCCTGCTCAAGCTCTTGTTTCTCAACAAGGAATGGGATTTGACTGGAGTGATCAAGCTGAGGAAGCCATTCAGAATCAAGCTCTTATGGCAGAAGTGTCTGATCTCCCCTCTGAGGTAATTTCTAATCTTTGCACTAAATCCTGCATAGATACTGTCAAAAGATACAGGGATCACAATCAAAGTATGTGTGATGACCTCAAAAGATTAGAAAAGGACAGAAGAGATTATGTGTTGATAGTAGAGAGATTTGAAGAGCAAATCAAAGGCTTTCAAGCTAATGAACTTCAACACTCTTATGACACAAACTATTGGAAGTGGGAAAAGAATGAGTTAGAGACCAAACTGTCTAAATCCTTAGAAGAGAGTGATAGGCTGAAAGAGGAACTGTCTAAAGTTAAACTTGACATAGAAAAGTTTTCATATGCTTCAAAAGCAATGGATTCTCTTCTAAAGGCTCAGATTCATGATAAGATGAAGCCTGGTATTGGATACAACAATACACCTCCTCCTTACAACAACAACTATATCTCTCCTACTTCAGACTTGTTAGAAACCAAGGAGAAAAAGGACTTATCTGAGAAAGCTTTTAAGATAGATCCTTTGGATGAGGTAGTAATTAAGGATTTTACTGAGAAAGAAGCCAGTGAGTATAGGAATAATGATGTGAGTAAATAGATCCCATTAGAAAACAACATTATCACCAATGAGGGATGTGGGAAAATCTAGGTCAAGTCCAAGGAGATAGAGAAGACCAAAGGAAAGGATAACAAGGTCCATTACAAACAAACCACGGTTGTGAATCCTGGATCTTGTAAACAGTGTGCTTGCAGTAAAGCCAAGAGCCTAAATTCTGGTTTAAAAAGAGGAAATCAAAGAAACTGGAATAATCAATGGGCTCAGAAGCAAGGAGTTGATCTGAGTAAAATCAATAGACCAAAACCTTGTTTCATATGTGGCAAGTTAAATCATTTGGCTAAATATTGCTTCTTTAACCCTACTAACCAACAGATGACCTTTCAAAGATTTGTGCAAAAACCTGTTGGTTATAGGAAGGATGGAAAGAAACATGTGATAAAGAAACATGGTGAAAGTAAAGGCCCCATGAAGAAAAAGATTTTAAAAGAAAGTGTCAAAATGTGGGTGCCTAGAAGCACTAAAACTGTTAGTACTGCTGACAGGGTTAGTGCTGCTGGAAGTATTACTGCTGCTACCTGTGTTAGTACTGCTGAAAATATTAATGCTGCTAATACTGTTAGTACCTCTTCAAAGGTTAATACTGCCAACACAGTTACTACTTCTAACAAGGTTAGTACTGCTAAGGCAGTTAGTACTTCTAAAACCAGCACTGCTTCTAGCAAAAATGTTTCCAAGCCTATTATTGTGACAAAGTACTCCAAGAATGAGGAGTTAAAGTTCAAAAATCTTGTCAAGAAAGAATGCAAGTATTTTGATGAGAAAGGGTTACCCAAGACCACTTTGGCTTGGGTTCCTAATTCATACTAACTATTTTATCTTATGTGCAGGGCAACCAACAGCTCAAGGGAAAGAGCATATGGCATGTTGATAGTGGTTGCTCTAGGCACATGACAGGCAACATGTCATGCCTTCAGGATTTCAAGCATATCAATGGAGGACATGTTGCATTTGGAGATAATCTTACTGGTGGTAAAATAAGTGGAAAAGGTAATGTCACCAAAGGTAAGATGACATTTGAGGATGTCTACTATGTTGATCAATTGAAGTACAACCTGTTAAGTGTATCACAGGTATGTGACAAACAACATAGTATATTATTTACAAATACTGAGTGTATGATCCTTGCTCCAGGGTTCAAGGTAGTTGATGAAAGCATGATACTACTTAGAACTCCAAGAAAGGACAATGTTTACTGTCTAGATATGGACAATGTTGATAGTGATTCATCTCTAAATTGTCTTGTTTCAAAAGCTTCTGTAGATGAATCCTCTCTATGGCACAGAAGGATGTGTCACATGAACTTCAAAACTATGAACAAACTTGTCAAAAACAATCTTGTAAGAGGTTTACCTTCAAAAGTATTTTCATGTGATGATCATTGTGTTGCATGTCTTAAAGGCAAACAGCACAAAACTTCTCATAAGACCAAAGAGATAAATTCAATTTCTTCTTGTCTCCAGTTACTTCATATGGATCTGTTTGGTCCTACAAATGTTATGAGTATAGGCAAGAAATCTTACTGCTTGGTTATTGTTGATGATTACTCTAGATTTACCTGGGTATATTTTCTAAGGACTAAGGATGAGACAAGTGGACTGATCAAATCCTTTATCCTGAGAATTGAAAACCAAACTAATCAAAAAGTAAAAGTCATTAGATCAGATAATGGGACTGAATTCAAAAATCTTGATCTAAACACCTTTTGTGAAGAAAAAGGCATTGAGAGACAATATAGTGCTCCTAGGACTCCTCAACAGAATGGTGTTGCTGAAAGGAGAAATAGGACACTAATAGAGGCTGCTAGATCTCTGTTGGCTGATTCAAAACTGCCAATTACCTTATGGGCTGAAGCAGTTAATACTGCCTGCTATGTCCAAAACAGAGTTCTAGTAGTTAAGCCAAAGAACAAGTCTCCATATGAGCTTTTAAATAAAAGAAAACCTTTCATTGGATTTTTCAAACCTTTTGGGTGTCCTTGTACAATTCTCAATACCAAATCTCACTTAGGTGTAACACCCCGAGTTTCGTTATTTTGCAATGATGTTGAGGAAATAGAGGTTTTGGGGCTGTCTACAGGACGCACGGGTCGTGCGTCCTCCTTCAGAGAAAACGCACGGGTCGTGCGTAGGATCCAGGGCCGAGGTACAGTGCATGCGCACGGGTCGTGCGCATTTCCTTCTTTGAGGGCGCACGGGTCGTGCGCCCTGTCAGGATGCTTTTTGAGATTTTCCTTAAATATCTTTTTGAGAGATATTTTCATAATATCTCTCAAATCTCAGTTCTCTCTCTCTCTCTCTTCTTTTATTTTTCTCTCTTTTCTCTTTCGATCTTCAAGGTCTTGTTTGGTTGCTAGTTTTCGGTGTTTCTAGCAAGGGGTCGGTGTTTTAAGCTTCACCTCTACGTCGTGATCGTTATCTGGTTTTTCGGGTTTTATTCTGAAAACCTACCGGTGAGTTCCTACTATCATTTTACAAACTTTATACACGTCAAAACTCTTATTTGCGAAATCTGAAGTATTTTTACGGTATGATTTTATGATCTCTACATTTTGTTATAAATGAAGTTTTTGGTGAATCTCGGGGTTCCCGGTCAGTTTTGACCAAAATGACGGGTTCCGCCTTATTGAAGTAACATGATGTTTTACTTGCACATTATGTGTGGTCGTTTGAAAAGGATGATTATGAACTCATTTTAATGATTTTCATTCTTACCAGAAGTTGAACTGGGAGTAGCATTTTGTTTATAAAATGTACTTGTAACCATATATTTATTTATGGTTGGTCACATATGTTGTTGTGACGAGTCCGTACCATTGCTAGTGGATCCCTAGGTTTTGGAGTAGACTGTTTTGTTGGGAGGCTATATTCCCCAAATTGTAGCTATGGGTCACATGTTCCATGATGAGTTTATGGTACGGTTATGTGAGGCCGGTTACTAGCCATGGTTCATGGTGATCCTAGTGAAGGAGTATACATTGGTTTCCCTTGGGAGCGCGATCTCACCTCGTAGCACGGACTCTGGGTTCATTGCTGAGGACTCCAAGTGTTTAGCTCATAACTCGGATTTGTGGTCTACTTTGTGTTACACCACTCTCCTTGGTAAAATGGTCATTTTATCACCGTTTAAGAGTTTTGGACCGAAGAGGCCCGGTTGTGGCGAAATGTTATCTTTACGAACTAAATCTTTATGAAAAGATTTCTTTATGATACTGATGTTTATATCTTTCGAGCTTTATAAACTGTATGTTCTCACCAGGCTTTAAAGTTTGACACTTTTTCTCAAATGATATGTATAACAGGTTTCCCTTAGCGGTGGGTTGCACAGGGTCTTTGAGAGTCGAGCGTGGACTCGAGGCATATTATGAGATGTCTAGTATTTTGGTGTTGGGCATTGTTTAAGTCCCATCTTTTAGTGAATTCTGGTTCATCAAGTGTTGTAGTCTAGACGGTTATGTTTAGATTAGTATTGTTGATAAATTCTATATCCGTATAAGTTTTTGTATAGTCTTAAGTACTGATCCCATGTATGGGAAGTTAATGGAATTGCTTTCGTCATATTGACAGGTTTCCAGGTTTTATTTTACTCTGATTTTTGAGGTGTTACATTAGGTAAGTTTGATAGCAAAGCAGATGATGGATTTCTTGTTGGGTATTCATCTCAGAGTAAGACCTACAGAGTTTTTAACTCATCTTCTAGAATAATTGAAGAAAGTGACAATGTCAAATGCAATGAAAGCACACCAAATCCTATTGGAACTGGTCCTCAGTGGCTATTTGACATTGATTCACTAACTAACTCCTTTGGTTTCAGTAGTGATTATGCAGGTTCAGGAAGTGGAGGATCAGAGACCACCCAAGTTCAAGAAAGTATATCTAAATCTGTGATATTTCCCATACCCACAGTGAATTCTGTTGAAGACTATGAAAAGGAACCATCTACTGGATCAAGTCAGAGTGAAGAAGAAACTAGAGATGAGGAGACTCAAGAAAATAAAGAATCAGAAGTAGCTGCTGAAAACACTTCAGTTGAGTTGCATGACTCTAATCTAGAGACTGAACTTAATGAAGAACCTAGTCATAACACCAGAGTTCAAAAGAATCATCCTCCACAACTGGTAATAGGAGATATATCTTCTCCTATGATGACTAGACATCAAAGCAGGCTTCAAGAAATGCAAGATCAACAACATACAGTGCTTTCTTGTTTTCTATCCCAGCTTGAGCCTAAAAAGGCACATGATGCTATGAAAGAATCTAGTTGGATAGAAGCAATGCAAGAAGAACTATTACAGTTCAAGCTACAAGATGTATGGGATCTAGTAGACCTTCCTAAAGGACACAGAGCAATTGGCACTAAGTGGATTTTCAGGAACAAGAGAGATGAAATAGGAATTGTCATAAGGAACAAAGCAAGGCTGGTGGCTCAAGGGTATACTCAAGAAGAGGGTATAGATTATGAAGAAGTTTTTGCACCTGTGGCTAGGATAGAAGCAATCAGATTATTCCTAGCCTATGCTTCTTACATGAACTTCAAAGTCTATCAAATGGATGTAAAAAGTGCTTTTCTCTATGGCTCAATTGAAGAAGAGGTATATGTCTGTCAACCACCAGGGTTTGAAAACCCAAGCTATCCAGACAGGGTATACAAATTGAAGAAAGCTCTTTATGGACTGCATCAAGCTCCAAGAGCATGGTATGACACTCTATCATCCTATCTCTTGGAAAATGGCTTTGAAAGAGGAGTCATTGATAAGACTCTATTTATCAAGAGAAAGAAGAAGGATATCTTTCTGGTCCAAATCTATGTTGATGACATTATCTTTGGATCTACAAGAGACAACATGTGCAAGGAGTTTGAGGAACTAATGCATCAAAGGTTCAAAATGAGTTCCATGGGGGAACTTACTTTCTTCCTTGGACTCCAAGTTCAACAGAAGTCAGATGGCATCTTCATCTGTCAATCCAAGTATGTGCAGGACATTCTAACCAAGTTCGGTTTCTCAGATTCAAAACCTGCCAGCACACCTATGGAGACACACAAGCAGATAACTGCAGATCTTGAGGGGGAGGATATGGATGTGCATCATTATAGATCCATGATTGGCTCTCTCATGTATCTCACAACATCAAGGCCAGATATAATGTTTCCAGTCTGTGTATGTGCAAGATTCCAAGTTAGGCCAAAGCAATCTCACTTTCAAGCTGTTAAGAGGATATTCAGATATCTCAAAGGGCAACCCAGATTGGGACTTTGGTATCCTCATGACTCACCCTTTGACCTAATAGCATACTCAGACAGTGATCTAGGTGGGCCAAACTTGGACAAAAAATCTACTTCTGGAGGATGTCAGTTTTTGGGTGCTAGACTAGTTTCATGGCAGTGCAAGAAACAAACCACAGTGTCCACATCTACAACAGAGGCAGAGTACATAGCAGCTGCAAGTTGCTGTTCTCAAGTCTTATGGATTCAGAATCAAATGCTGGACTATGGGGTAACCTTTCTACACACTCCCATTTTTATTGATAATAGCAGTGCTATCAGCATTGTGAATAATCCTGTCAAGCACTCTAAGACAAAGCACATTGAGATCAGGTATCACTTCATAAGAGACTGTAATGAAAAGAAACTTATTCAAGTTGTAAAAGTTCATACTGACAACCAGTTTGCTGATCTATTCACCAAAGCTTTTGATGTGGGTAGATTCACTTTCTTGGTAACAAGTGTGGGAATGATTAACTCTGAATAAGCATCATCTCAAAAAGTGGTTAAATACCTGAATATTATAGATTCTTGGTGTTACTAATCTTCCTTTGCAGGGAATACATAGCAGTACTCAATTCAGCCTAAGCTTCAAAGAGTAAGTTAGTTAATACTGCTAGTGGTTAATACTGCTCGCAGTTAATACTGCTCGCAGTTAATACTGCTAGTTAGTTAATACTGCTCGCAGTTAATACTGCTCGCAGTTAATACTGCTAGTTAGTTAATACTGCTTGTCCGTTAATACTGCTCACAGTTAATACTGCTAGTTAGTTAATACTGCTAGTGGTTAATACTGCTCGCAGTTAATACTGCTCGCAGTTAATACTGCTCGCAGTTAATACTGCTCGCAGTTAATACTACTAGTTAGTTAATACTGCTTGTCCGTTAATACTGCTCTAGGTTAATACTGCTTATGTTCCGAATACTATAAATACCCTTTGCCCGCCTAAAAGTTCATAACGACTCTTTGCATAATGTTCACTTGCGCTCTAAACCCTTTCTCTCTCAAGACTCGAAGTTTTCAGGCAAGTTTTTCACTAAGATCAATGGCATCCATGGCATTCATCGATGAACACAATGAGATCGCGATGCTACAAAAGCCAAAGCAAGCTGCAGGATTTCATCAGATTGTGGATTTCCTCAAGTCAAGACATATTGCTCATGCTCTTACTGTATCGCCTTCAATCTACATCGAGCATCAAAGGCAGTTCTGGGCAAATGCCACCATTGTCGCTGAGAATGGTGTGCAAATGATCAAGACAAGGGTCTGTGAAAAACCACTAACAGTTACTGAAGAGGTTATTCGCATCAGTCTACGTCTAGACGATGCCTCTGGTATAACTTCTATCCCAAACGATGAACTGTTCTCTAATCTTACAAGAATGGGATATGGAGGCCCATTGGGTGTTTTTAAGTTCTCAAAAGCTAAATTCTCACCCCAATGGCGTTTTCTTGTTCATACCCTGATGCATTGCATCTCTAAAAAGACTACTGGATGGAGTGAGTTCAGCAGTCCCATTGCTTGTGCTTTGGTCTGTTTGGCCACTGCCAGAAGGTACAATTTTTCACAAATGCTTTTCAATGATCTTGTTTCAAACATGGGAAACAAAAAGAGCTTTTATATGTATCCCAGGTTTGTTCAAGCAGTAATCAACCATGAATTGACGGATATTCCTCATTCTGCTGGAATATATGTACCTAAACCCCCCAAAGGCAAGGTTTTCTCAAATATGAGAAGATCTGCTGGGGACTCGGAAGGAGTTGACACCCCATTGTTCTCTACAATGATGGTGGTGTCCCAAACCAATGAAGGTATGGCAGCAGGGTCAAGGCCCCCATTAAACCATCCTACTGCTAGCCAATCCCAACCTTCCCACTCTAAATCTATCCCCCAGTCCCTTCTTGAAAAACCAACCTCACCTATCACCCAAACATACAAGAGGAAACAGGTAAAGAAGGCTCCTTCCCTTCTTGTACCATCAACCCCCAAGCCTTTAAGCCCTCTAAGGGAGAATTCTCCTTTAGGGAATATCAATAGGGAAACCAAAGGGGTGTCTCCCAACCCCAAGGAGGTGCTCTCTGAGGAGGAGGAAGAGCATATGGGTGATGAGGCTGCCACTACTCCTGCTAGCACAGAGGAGGAAAGTGGTAACATCAATAAGACCTCCCCCATGGCAACTTTGAATGAGCAATCATTCAAAGGTCCCTGGTGCCAAGAAACCACGGGGGTGGATAGTGCTTCTGCTAGGCAGAAGACTTCCACTACTAAAAGATCCAATGATCCTTCAAAAGAGGGTAACACTTCTAGAGAAGGTGAGGACAGATATAACTACCAGGAATTGATGGATACAATGGGAAACATCAACCTAGATGTTATGAAACAAGGAAAAGAAATAGAGGAGATGAAGCTGGTGATTCTGTCACAACAAGTCCAGATTGCAAAACTAAAGAAGATGGTGACCAGGCTGATTCAAAAGAAGAAAAGGAAACAATTTGTGCTAAAGAAAAGGGAACCAGTGTCTGATGCTCCCAAAAAGGGGGAGTCAGAGGCTGAAGTAAACCTGGATGAGGAAAAAGAAAAAGTTGAGGGGGAGCATGATGGGGGGAAGAACAGTATTGAGGGGGAGCTAGAAGCAGAAACTGAGAGAAACTCAGAGCAAGCAGCAGTAACAGAGTTATCACCAACAGAGATTGAAGTAGCTGAAATGCTCATCAAAGCAAAGAATGACACTCCCAAAACAAAGGGAGTGGTCATAAATGAAGGGGGAGCAAAAGGAACAGAAAAGAAAGAAATGGCTGAAGATGCAAAAAGAAAAGGAAAAGAGAAGATAATAGAAGCTGATCAACCAATTAAAAGGCAAAAGATGGTTGAATCAGATGAAGCATTAGCCAAGAAAATGCAAGAAGAATTAGATCAAGCAGAGAAAGAGCAAGTGGAGAAAGACAGAGAAATAGCCAGAGCACTTGCAAATGAATTAAATGAAGCTTATCAGAAAGGGCTTGAAACAGAGAAAGCTAAGCAAAGGGCAATCAGCTTGAGAAAGGCTATGATAGCCAAATCAAGTGCTAAGAAGAGAAGACCTTCACAAACTTACCTTGCAACTCAGGAAAGAAACAAAATGATAACTTTCTTGAGGAGTGCAATTGGGGTAAAGAAAGAAATGTTTGTGAAGATGACTTTTGATCAAATCAAGGATCTTTATGAAAAAGAAATGGGGAAGCTGAAGAGTAATGAAAAGGATAGAATGGAGTTTGAAAAGAAGGCCAAGGAGAGACATGATGTGAATATCAATCAACCATTCCCTGAAAGTGAAGAGGGAACTCCTATCAAAGAAAAGGCAGAGAACAAGGAAGAAAAGAAGAAGGGAGCTACTTTAGAGCAAGTTCAAAAGATTCTGAAAAGAACCAAAATGATGGCTAAAAGAAAGAAGAGTGTAAAGAAGCCTAGAGTAAAAGAAGAACAAAAGGATGCTGAAGAAGAAGAGGCACCTCAGAATGAAGCTAAATCTCAGGAAGTACCACAGAGTTCAGATGTAAACATGTACATGGTGGAAATGGATAAAATTCCAAAGCCTATTTCAGCTGAACCTGTTGGATTTAAACCTCCTGAAGTTATCCACTGGGATACTATGGAGGTGGATGGCGAAGAGTACATCAGATTGAAAAGAAAGGATGAGAAGTATGAAGTCTACAACACCTGGAACAAAATTGTCAGAGAGTGTTCAAGATCTGATTTGGAAGAAATGTTTGAAGTGGGGATGAAAGTTTATGCAGATCAGTTGACAACTCCAGGGTTACCTATAGTGAAGCTGGTCATGGAATACTTGTGCATGTTATTCAATCCAGAAGCAGTGAAGCACTTAATCAGAGATGTGTTCAAAACTGTTAGAGGATGGACTCTCTATGAAAGGAGTGGAGTATATGAACTGGCACTGGATACTTTTCACATGGAATATTACTTGGTGGATAGGGTCTACAATCACACAAACCTAAAGTTCCATGCCATGTTGAATAAGAAGTTGGGTTGTGTACCAAATTCAGAAATGGCAAAGTACCTAATTCAGAGAACTATCAATCAGAGTATGGGACTGGATCCTAACATTGGAGTAGATCAATGAAGATTTTGGGAGCATCTGAAGAACTTGACTTCTTTTCCTAAAAGTCAAGTTAGGGGGAGATTGTTGGGAACTGAAGAATTTACCAAGTATGGTTAATGCTGCTGGTTCAGAGTTACTACTGCTAGAAGACTTCAAGGTTAATACTGCTAAGTATTACTACTGCTAGTAGAATTAATACTGCTAGTCAAAGTTAGTGCTGCTTGAACAAAGTTAGTACTGCTTAGCTAGTTAGTACTGCTAGTAGTTAGTGCTGCTTAGTAGTTAATGCTGCTAGAAGAGATTAATGCTGCTGAAGATTAATACTGCTTATATGATGGAGATTCGCATGGAAGGATAACAGCTGGATGGACTGAAGATTATGGAAGGCTTAGAGATATACATGGAAGATATACTGAAGATATTTTTATTTATTGTAATTATCTCTTGATTAGTATATGTATAGAATGTATAGAATAGTTTAGTTTTGGATTAATGATTCATTCTAAGTTCTAGAGAGAAATCAACCTCAAGGCATAGATCCTAATTCTAGAGAAGTAGAATTCGTCTTGAAAGAGTCTGTTCTTCAAGATTGAGGTTGAGTGTGTAATCTTGTGATTTCAATCATTCAATACAAGTTTACAGTTTGTTATTCATATTTACTGTTTTGGTTTACTGTTTCATTGAATATCAAAGTGTTATTCCGCAAACTTCTTTGATATTGTTTCTGAGAATTAATTCTTGTTGAGAATTCGATCCTAACAATAATTTATGTCTTTTTCGAGTTCAGAGCCAAATATAAACATGTTCTCATCGTTCCAAAACATTGGCTGAAATACCATGACGGAATTTCCAATAAAATATGCATACATGATATGTGTAACTGAACTGCTCCCACTAAACTCAAAGGGAAACAATACCATTGTTTTTAAACCGGACAATTTTCTTCAAAACTCCATTTAGTTAAAACCGAGCCAACGACCCATGAAAGCCAGTAGAGACATCGAAATACGTTTGACCAACAATTATGCAAACACCACGACCCAAAAAGGTAATTAGTCCAAAAATCCTCATCAGTTGCAACAAATGTTTTCCAAATGAACTCTTTCTTTTCATGTTTCCAAAACGACTCCTAGTTCAATGATATGCATTTTCTAACGGTTTATAAAATCGTATGCACCAAATGGAAAATTATATAAAATGACTTCCATTTATATATTACATTGTAAAAGAAATATATCAAAATGATTTATTTATCAAAATGCCCAAGAATCACGAAGATGTGTGTCACATAAGTTTATAAAGTTAAATATATCCAAATAACCCAAAACTTATCAGCAGTTAACAATTTAATGTAAAACACAAGCACTTTAAAATAAGTAACTTATAAATAATAGCCCATTTTCTTTTTAAATAATAAAGACCGACTCATATACATATGAATCCACTGCATTACAGTCTAAACAGTACATGGCTCCAATTGAATGACCAACGCACTCAAAACATGTACTTCTCAAATGATGCGCATTAACCGCCATCATACTTGGTATTTCACAATTGAGCTATTAAACCAGACCGAAGTCCTAAAGACTCATTTATTTTCAAATATGCATTTCCAAGTGTAACTGCCGGTAAGAATAGAAATCATAAAATGGGACTATATACATAATTTCAAATACTTCACATAAATATGCAAGTAATGCTTCATAAAACATTCCCTTTCATGAATGATGCATAAAAACCGACAACCATTCAAAAGTATATTTCTTTGACCAAAGATTGTTTTATGCAATAAAACGTTAAAACACATTGATTTGTGACCCTCTATCAAAATGTCCAAAAATCCCAAATGTGGTGTTATACAAATTTTATAAAGGTAAATACTTCAAATAATCAAAGATTACCAACTAACCCAACATTTGATAATTTCATGTAAAACGCATAAACACTTAAAAAAGGATATTTTGGCATGTACACCATTTTCACAAATCAACTTGAACTCACGCTCCTCGATTTCTCTAGTTACACTATCGTCATCCAGATGCTCAACATCTTAAGGCAAAAATCACGGACTTCATAGGTTCACCTTACAATTTCTCCTCGAATACATTGATTCAAAAAGTCTATGATTCTAATCCAACCAATTAATCCGACTCGAACAGTTCACTTAACGCAATCACCATACTTACCGTCACTCCAAGTAACGAATAATAAAAACATTAACTTTTTCTAATAGTTACTCATTCGGAAACTTTCTTACCACCCCAACGGTCTACATACCAAGGCAGTTCATGCAAGCACGAGAATGAATAAGGAGGAGATTAACAGAATTGAACATGAAGGAAACATACTACTACGTCTACCAAATAACATAACGTTAGTAAACCAAGCACAAGAGAACGTACCACTACATCACCAATTGTCACAGTAACGGCACTTTAAGCACCATCACGTATAAATATCCTCATAATAACATTAGCTAGGTGAGATTATGAACATATAATACATAAACGTTCTCGTTACCATCGCCACAACGCTTGATAAACATAGTTTCCGTCGACTCTAAAACTAACCCATCTTAAAAATTTATACCTATCTCACAAATCATTGCCTAACGTACTTAGTCTAAGTCTAGACATCTTACATTCATTCCTAGTTCACTAAAACTAGAGCTCTGATACCAACTTGTAACACCCTAAAAATAGGGATAACAAAAATCCGAAAAACGGACATCCGGTATTTAAAATTTCCAAAGCAAGAGCCTCCCAAAAATGGGGAAAATACACAAACCTGTTTAAATACAATCGTAATTAAACCGATAATAAATAACAACCAACTAATCTAATTTCTATAACCAGAAAAGAGATTACAATCAAGGGTGTCATTTATAGACCAAAAGGATTCTCTATCAATAGTAAGTCCAAAAGCGATATTCCCAAATCTCTCACCCAAGCACTATGCCAGCTTAGGACCGATGCCGCTAAAACCTGAGATACACATCGACACCAAACAAGTGTTAGGCCAAAAAGCCTAGTGAGTTGAACAATAGTAAGCATGCATGAACAGTCACATTTCTTATCAGCAGTTAACCATAGTTCAACAAATGTGGAGTCAATAGGGGAGACCCATAGCACCAATCAAGTCCCACCCAAGAGTCGATATACCTTGATGCCCTTAACAAGGAACACCCCAAAGGCCCGGCACACCCGAAGACTATCGCTAAGAAAATTCCACGAATGGCGGAGGTCTAGGCACATACCATCATAGTGGTGCCCAAGACTATATCCTCCTAGTGTACTGACTTAGTTCGTCCACATAACATTTATAAAGGGGTCCTTTAGGTATATTTCAACCCACATAATTCAATACCAACTATGGGTATAATATTACCACCTTATCCTCGTGATGTCTAACAAAAAATCCAATGTAAATCATGCTCATCATGCATATAAACATATCACCAAAATGGTGTTCCAACTAGAATCATCATAATACCCATATATGCATACATTTAACATATCAAGGTACCCACATTATGTATCTATGAGACAAATCCCAAATAATGATACATATAACAATAATCATGGCAAATCACCCTTATATATACATCCTCCAACTATTTTCATGAAGAAATCCCCAAACATTTGAACATATAGAGATAAAGTAACAAATAGGAGATTATGACGTGTATCTAGTTTTAACAAAGGTTTAGTAAACTCACCTTGCTAGATTTAGACTAAATCTAGATTTTACCCACTTAGAGCTTTCCTTGAAGAAACTTGGTTCTTCAAACCAAATTTCCAAAACCTAGATCCACAAGGTTCCAACCATAAATATACATAATCAACCACAAAGAATCGTTTCCCAAACCATGTACATGGATACCTCAACTAATACCGAAACCCTAACTTCCATAACCGAAGAGAATAGAAGATTACCTTAACCCAAGATTGAATTCACCAACAAAAACACTTCTAGTTCACCAAAATGATTACAAACCTTCAATCTATGAAAGGGAGAACAAAGGGTGGATGAAACCCTAGAAAACTTTGGGGAAGAAGATGAATAGGGAGAGATGAGAAGATTACCACCACAAAATTCTCTAGAATACTTCAATAAAATTCCAATATCTTGATTGATCCTTGAAGATCTCTCAAAAACGAAACCGTAGCAAGTTGAATCACCAAAGTCGGAGTTGAAATGAGAGAGATATGAAGAAATGAAGTTTGGGGCTGAAAATCGCGATTTTAACACTCTGATACACCCAGGCGATTGTGCCAGGCTATAGTGACAATGTCAAAATTGCGGGGCACAATCGCTGAGATTGTACCGAGAGTTTTCGGGCTCTGGCGACCATGACAGGTGATTGTGACACTGTCACAATCGCCGGGCATTATAGCCTAGCACGTACCGAAACTGTTTTGGTCATAACTTCTTCGTTATAGCTCCGTTTTTGCTCCGGAAAGAACCGTTGGTCTTGTAATTGAATCCTTTATCCATCAATACTATAAAACCAAGGATTCAAGCCCAAAATCAAATATCTTATTTTTCCTTAATATATCGGTTTCTGTATAAACTTGAAATGATACCTTTCGAAAATCGGGGTGTTACAAAATGCATTTTTGAAATAAATGTTATTGGAAGCTATACGTTTAGCTCTGGTTAGTCACAAATGAAATTGTGACAAGTCTAGACTATTACTAGTGGATCCCTAGGTATTCAGCCGACTTATATTTTGGGATGTTTTTCCCCATTGTATCTATGGATGCATTTGATCCTCGGAGGCCCTTTGGTACGGTTATGTGGGACTGGTTACTAGCCATGGATCATAATGTAGTCCTAGTGAACGAGTATTCCTTGGTTTCCTCGGGTTACCTCCCCTACATCTTAGTACAGACCGGCGTTGTTCGTGGCCATGGTTCCAAGTATTTAGCTCATAACTCGGATTGTGGCTTACTCGATGGTCCGCCACAATCCTTGGTAAAACGGGTATCCCCTGTCATCGCAAGATAAATTTTGGACCGAACAGTCCTTATGTGGCAAATATTTCATTTGTAAACTCAACTCTCTTGCAAAGGTTTCATTTCATTACAATTGTCTATATTTCTTTAAATTATAAACTGTATGTTCTTACTAGGCTTTAAGCCTAACACTTTTTCTCAAATGATGTGTATAATAGGTTCCCTTAGCGGTGGGTTGCCAAGTGTTTGAGTGACGAGCATGGGCATTGAGGCATTTTGAGATGATTAGTATTTAACGATGGTCTTTTTAATTAAGTCCCTTATTTTTAATGATTTGGGTTGACAACCGATGTAGTATAGATTGTAAATGTTTAGATTAGTTTGTTGTTAAATTCCATAACCGTACGCAGGTTTTTGTAAATGCCTTATACATTTACCCTTCTTGGGTGGTTTATTCCAAATACAAACGTTATATTACCAAATTTTCGAATTTTATTCTACTCTAATTTTTAGGGTGTTACAAGTTGGTATCATAGCTCTAGTTTAAGCGAACTAGGCATGAATCTAAGATGTCTAGACTTGGACTGAGTATGTTAAGCATTGATTGTGAGTTTGGGTAGAACTCCTAAGATGGGTTAGTCTTAGAGTCGACAAAAATTATGTTTATCAAGCGTTGTAGCAATGGTAACGAGAACCCTTATGTATTATATGTTCATAATCTCACTTAGCTAATGCTATTATGAGGATGTTTTACGTGAGTGTGCTTGAAGTACTGTTACTATGACAATTGGTAATATGGTAGTACGTTTACCTTCGTGTTTTATTTTATCTCTATCTTACTCTCTCTCGTGTTTGTGTTGCAGCCATTATTTATTTATGGTGAACACTCGTAGTCGTCAGTTAGGCGACGGAGACCTTCGTGATGTTAGTTCGCCCGATCGAAACCCGGTGGTAAGGGCGCCGGTTGTCGTTCCTCCTGGTATGCCACCGATATTCACTGGGGAGGTGGATCAAGTGCCTAGAGTGGAATTGACATCCATAAATCTAGTTATTCAAGAGGACAAACCCTCAAGCTGACATTATGACCAGCGTCATTCAAATGATGACGTCGGCTATGGAGAAGCAGCAAGAGGCGTTTCTGAAGATGTTGGAGGACCGTGATGCGAACCTCAGGCGGCACGAGGCCGTGGAAGAGAATGTGTTGGTTAGTTTGGGAGGCACCGGGAACCGAGTCAGGACCGAAGAGCACAGAGTTGTTGGTGCTCCGAGAAGTGGGAAGAGTTGCTCCTACTAATCCTTTATGGGTTGTAGACCACTAGAGTTCTCTGGTTCCGAAGACCCAGTCGCATGTGTTAAATGGATCCAAGCGGTCGAACAGGCTTTCGGCTCCTCCGAGTGTGGGGACGATTAGAAAGTGAGATTCGACTCTCAGTTACTAAGAGATACGACACTCTCAGGTGGAATGTCACTCAGGCCACCCTCTCTTCTACTGTGTTAGCTCAACTATCGTGGACCGAGTTCTAGAAGAAGATTTTGGAAGAATACTACAATGAGAGAGCCATGGATCAAATCGAAGCGGAGTTTCGGTCACTTAAGAAAGGAAACTTGACAGTGAGGGAGTACACCCGTCAATTTATGGAGAAGCTGGGGTTAGTGGGGCATGTGGCCTCAACTGAAAAGGAGAAGATAAAGGCCTATCTGAAGGGTCTGTCGGCGGACATGATGTCTATGGTCCGCAACTTGAAGGCTTCTAACTTTCGTGAGACGATCGAGGAGGCGCAATTTATGGAAGAGGTTTACGCGAGGGGTAAACCGGAGAAAGCTGTGGTGTCTGTAGATAAGAGAAAGTGGGAGAGCAATTCCGTACCTCCCAAGAGAACCCGATCTATTGTCGAAAACTGAAACTTCAGTGGTTATCAAGAAGCTAGATGGTGCCGGAGGTGTCATAGCAAGCACCATGGCAACTGTAACCCTACTCCTCAACCTTGCAGCAAGTGTGGGAAGTCTGATCACACCACCAAAGATTGCCCGATCAGAGAGCTTATCTGTTTCGAGTGCAAGGCACCGGGGCATATGAAGAGAGATTGCCCGAATCTCAAGTCGGGAAGTGCGCCGGAGAAAAGAGAGAACCCACCTTGGGTTCCGGGTCGATCTTTTCAAATGACGGCCGATGAGGCCAAGGCATCCCCCGATGTGGTATCGGGTACGTTTCTTCTAAACTTCGTACCTTCTCGTGTACTATTCGATTCGGGTGCCAATTTCTCTTCTATATCTGAGTTATTCCGTCAAAAGCTTGCTATGCCCACTAATAGTCTAGAGAATGCATTAGTGGCAGAGATAGCAGATGGTAGTCAAGTTCTAATTCGTGATGTTTTGAAGATATGTGCTCTCGGAATCAAAGGGAGAGAATTCCTGATCGATTTGATGCCGATGGTCATTGGAGGTTTTGATGTGGTGGTCGACATGGATTGATTAGCAAACACTCATGCCGAGATCGTATGTTCCAAGAAATTGATCTGACTCCCCAATCCCTGTGGTGACGTTGTGATCTATGGTGAGAAAAGGAAAGGCGATGTAGCAATCATCACCACGGCTAAGGCGCGCAATTGCTTGGTGAAAGGATGCTCATCCTTCCTAGCCTATGTGATTGATGCCAAGCTCTAGAAGTTAAATCTGGAAGATGTGAAGATAGTGCGGGAGTTTCCCGATGTCTTTCCGAACGACTTGCCCGGGTTACCACCCGATTGTCAAGTGGAGTTTCGGATTGATCTCGTGCCGGGAGCGACTCCTATTACTAGAGCACCTTACCGGTTAGCGCCATCGGAGATGCAAGAGATGATGGCTCAACTCCAAGAGCTTTTGGAGAAGGGTTTCATAAGACCGAGTTCGTCACCTTGGGGAGCTCCAGTCTTGTTTGTCAAGAAGAAGGATGACACAATGAGAATGTGCATCAATTACCACGAGTTGAACAAGGCAACGGTGAAGAACAAATACCCACTTCCAAGAATAGACGACATGTTCGATCAACTTCAAGGAGCGGGGAATTTCTCCAAGATCGACTTACGTTCGGGGTACCACCAAGTGAAGGTGAGGGGAGAAGGTGGCCTTTAGAATGCGTTACGACCATTACGAATTTCTTGTAATGCCATTTGGCCTAACTAACGCACCGGTGGTGTTTATGGATTTGATGAATAGAGTGTGCCGACCATTCCTTGACAAGTCGGTCATTGTATTAATTGATGACACGAGTGAGTTAGAGCACGAGCAACACCTTTGCGAAGTTCTAGAAGTATTGAGAAAAGAAAGATTGTACACCAAGTTTTCCAAGTGCGACTTTTGGCTTGAGAAGGTGCAATTCTTGGGGCACGTTGTCACTCGAGATGGAGTGAAAGTGTACCCCTCTAAAATTGAAGCCATGATGAATTGGAAGCCTCCCAAGAGTCCGTCCGAAATCCGAAGTTTCTTGGGATTAGCGGGATATTACCGGAGATTTATTCAAGACTTTTCGAAAATCACTTCTTCCTTGACGACGTTGACTAGGAAGATTGTGAAGTTCATTTGGACCGAAGCGCAAGAAAGGCGTTCTGGACTTTACAAAAGAAGTGGTGTGAAGCTCCGATCTTGTCGCTACCCGAGGGGTCGGAAGACTTCGTGGTCTATAGCGATGCTTCGAAAATGGGATTAGGATGCGTGTTGATGCAAAGAGGCAAGGTGATCGCCTATGCCTCGAGGCAACTCAAAATCCACGAGAAGAATTATCTTACACACGATTTGGAGTTGGCAGTGGTGGTGTTCGCATTGAAGCTTTGGCGACATTATCTCTATGGCACGAAATGTACACTCTATACGGATCATAAGAGCCTGAAGTATGTCTTTGATTAAAAAGAGCTAAACATGAGGCAAAGGCGGTGGCTTGAATTGCTCAAGGATTACGATTGTGAATTGCTTTACCATCCTGGTAAGGCGAACGTAGTGGCCGACGCGTTATGTCGGAAGGACTATATCGGAAGTATTCGGGCTACCCTTTCGAGAATCGAGTTAGTGTCTAGTTTTGTTGAGAAGATCAAGGCATCTCAAGTGGAAGCCTTGTTGGAAGAAAATCTCAAGGATGAGGTCATGACAAAGCAGCGTTTGCTCTTAACAGAAGATAACCGTGGAATGAAACTGTTCAACGGTCGTGTGTGGATGCCCAAAGTTGGGGGTAATCGTGAATTACTCCTTGAGGATGCCCACAAATCCAAATTTTCCATTCATCCGGAGAGTACAAAGATGTACTGGGACTTGAAGTTGCATTATTGGTGGCCAGTGATGAAACTTGATGTGGAACGTTACGTGGAGCGTTGTGTGACGGGCTTACAAGTGAAGGCCGAACATCAACGACCGTATGGGAGTTTGCAGTCCTTAGAGATCCCCGAGTGGAAGTGGGAGCATATTACCATGGACTTCGTGACAAAGTTGCCTAAAACTCTTCGAGGTCACGATACCATTTGGGTAATAGTCGATCGGTTGACTAAGAGCGCTCACTTTTAGCTATGCGCGAGACCTTGCCGATGGACAAGTTAGTAAAACTCTACATCGATGAAGTGGTCTAGAGGCATGGAGTACCTTTGTCGATCGTGTCGGATCACGACATTCGGTTCACTTCAAACTTTTGGGATGGCTTTCAGAAGGAGATTGGTACGTGAGTGAAGTTGAGTACGACTAACCATCCACAAACCGACGGTCAAAGTGAGAGAACGATCAAAACACTTGAAGACATGCTAAGGTCTTTTGTTATCGAATTCGGGGGTAGTTGGGACTCTCACCTACCTTTGGTGGAGTTTTCTTACAACAATAGCTACCACTCGAGTATCGGAATGGCACCGTTTGAGGCCTTATACGGGCGGAAGTGCAGAACTCCCGTGTGTTGGCTAGAGGCGGGAGAGAAACAATTCGCCAGACCCGAGATTGTGCAAGAGACAACCGATAAAGTTAAAGGCATTCGAGAACGGTTGAAGGCAGCTCAAGATCGGCAAAAGAGCTATGTTGATAAGAAGAGGCGGCCGATGGAATTTCAAGTGGACGATCGTGTGATGCTTAAGGTGTCGCCATGGAAGGGAATTATCAGGTTCGGAAAGCGTGGGAAGCTGAGTCCCCGTTTCCTTGGACCTTTCAAGGTGCTTAAGCGGATAGGTTTGCAAGCCTACCAATTGGAACTTCCACTGGAAATGAGCAGGATCCACAACACATTCCATATCTGTTACCTTTGGAAGTGTTTGGCGGATGAAGAAATCGTCATTCCTCTTTTCGAGATAAGAGTAGACGAGGGTATCCGATGTGTAGAAGAACCTGATGCTATCCTAGAGAAGAAGTCTAAGAAAATGTGTCACAAGGAGGTCACTATAGTCAAGGTACAGTGGAGTCATCATCGTGGGACCAATGTGACATGGGAAACCGAGAAAGACATGAAGCGAAGATACCCTCACTTGTTCGTGTGATCAAGATTTTGAGGACGAAATCATCTCCAAGTTGGGGAGTATTGTAACACCCGAAATTTTCGCAAAGTAAGTTTCCGTCCTTCGTTGATCATTTCTCCATCTTCCGTTTATCTTTTTGAGTGAAATATGTTGTACTTTTGAACCTTAAATCGACCCATATGAAAATATCGTGTTTTGAACCTTTTTGGGGCTCGGTACAGTGGGCGCGAGAGTTACTCACGATAGTGACACTTGTCACTATCGCTTGGCACAATAGCCGAGGAAGTACCAAACTCGCGGTACAATCCATGCGAGAGTGCCTCGCGATAGTGACACTGTCACTATCGCATGGCAAGGTCGCCGCCGGGTCTATTTTTGGTTTAAAATACGAATTTTGACCCATTTCTCATTTCTATCTTATCCCTCTCATTTATTTCACTCTCTCTTAACCTTCCCCTTCCAAGAACCGAACCTAGGGTTCCTTTAACCCTCAACCACCTCAATTATTGTTAGTAGTTAGGTGCTTCTTCAAAGGATTCAAGTTTGGGTATTTATTCACCACCTCTATTGTCATCTTCTTCAAAGGATCAAATCTAGGGTTTTGGGTTTTCTTCAAAAACCCACTTGGTGAGTTCAGACTACCATTTTACTAAACCTTATACATGTCAAAACATATTTAAACTCCTATATATCTCCTTGGTTTTGGATTCATATTTATTACATTTTGACCTAACTTGAGTTTTGGGAGATTTTAGGGTTTTTGCTACATTTTGCTAAAAGGAAGGGTTCCATTTTATATGTAGTAAATCATTGTATTACTTGTACATTTTGGTGAGGTAATTGAAAGTATGCATAAGATCTCATTTTATGATTTTCATTCTTATCAGCAGTTAAACTTAGAAATGCATTTTTGAAATAAATGTTATTGGAAGCTATAAGTTTAGCTTTGGTTAGTCACAAATGAAATTGTGACAAGTCTATACTATTACTAGTGGATCTCTAGGTATTGAGTCGGCTTATATTTTGGGATGTTTTTCCCCATTGTAGCTATGGATGCATTTGATCCTCAGAGGCCCTTTGGTACGGTTATGTGGGACCGGTTACTAGCCATGGATCATAATGTAGTCCTAGTGAACGAGTATGCCTCGGTTTCCTCGGGTGCCATCGCCCACATCGTAGTACGGACCGGCGTTGTTCGTGGCCATTGGTTTCAAGTATTTAGCTTATAACTCGGATTATGGCTTACTCGGTGTTCCGCCACAATCCTTGGTAAAACGGGTATCCCCTGTCACCGCAAGATGAATTTTGGACTGGACAGTCCTTATGTGGCAAATATTTCAATTGTAAACTCAACTCTCTTACAAAGATTTCATTTTATTACAATTGTCTATATTTCTTTAAATTATAAACTGTATGTTCTCACTAGGCTTTAAGCCTAACACTTTTTCTCAAATGATGTGTATAATAGGTTCCCTTAGCGGTGGGTTGCCAAGAGTTTGAGTGACGAGCATGGGCATTGAGGCATTTTGAGATGATTAGTATTTGACGATGGGCTTTTTAATTAAGTCCCTTATTTTTTGTGATTTGGGTTGACAACCGATGTAATCTAGATTGTTAGACTAGAATTGTATTCAAGATTAAAAGGACGGGTCAAAAGTGTAAATGTTAGAAAGCTTGTGTGTGTATCTTGTAATAGCTAGAGTGTTGACTTTGCAAAGGTCATGTTGACCAAGTATATAAGCAAAGTCTAAGTGTTAGAACCTGTAAGATTAGCAAGCGCAGACTGATAAGATTTTACACCGTGAGAAAACATACACATAAGCACACAGAGAGACTTATTGACATATCCATCAAATAGGGAAATGACTATATGTAATTGTGGTGTTTAAATAAATACAAAGTGTTGTTCTTAATCTGTATGTTAATTGAATGCTAGTATATTGGGTCACAATTGGTATCAGAGCACAGTAGTCCAACGATTTGAGTGTTAGAAAAGTTCGAGTTTTGTCAAAACTTTGCTGATTGAATTTTTGCGTAAAAGTGAAATTTTGGTACAATTGATGATGGATTGGTGGTCTAATAGTGATTTAGAACATTTGTATCGGATTGATTTTCGTAGAATAACATCCTTTAATTGTGAATTTTGAGATTTTTGAAGTCTTTGGTTCAAACGAATATCGAGTCACTATTTAATAGATTTGAATGTGCAAATGTGTAAATTGGATTATCATATTGCATTGGATTGAAGCTATTCGGATATTTCTTTCATACGCAACCCACAAGAATTTTACGGTATATCAGATGGACGTAAAATCTGCTTTCTTGAATGGGATTTTGCATGACGAAGTTTACGTTGCTCAACCCGAAGGCTTTATTGATCCAAAACAACCGAATTATGTCTATGTACTAGACAAGGCTTTATATGGATTCAAACAGGCACCAAGATCTTGGTACGAAACGTTAACCCAATTTCTACTTGCTTCAGGGTTTAAGAAAGGTACTATAGATACTACTCTCTTTCTGAAGAAACAAGGTGAGGATATGATCCTAATTCAGATCTATGTGGATGACATTATTTTCGGTTCTACAAATCCTAAATTTTGTAAAAAAAATTCAAAAATCATGGAATCTCGATTTGAAATGTCGATGATGGGAGAACTAACTTTCTTTCTTGGTCTTCAAGTAAAGCAGTTATCCGAAGGCATTTTCATTAATCAGTCAAAATATATCAGAGATATCTTGAAAAAGTTTAACATGACTGAAAGTTCCGTGATGAAAACACCGATGGCAACAAGTACACTATTAGATGCTGATTTATCTGGTAAATCAGTAGATCAAAAGATGTACCGTAGCATAATTGGTTCATTACTGTACTTAACAACAAGTAGACCGGATATTATGTTTGCCACATGTTCTTGTGCTAGGTATCAAGCTAACCCGAAGGAATCACACCTAGTCGCTGTGAAATGAATACTTAGGTACCTCAAAGGCACTCCCGAGTTAGGCCTTTGGTATCCTAAGGGTTCGAGTTTTGATCTAACTGCATACACAGATGCTGACCATGCAGGGTGTAAGCTGGATCGTAAGAGCACCTCCAGATCGTGTCAATTGTTAGGTGACAAGTTGGTAAGCTGGACGTCAAAGAAACATAATTGTGTATCCACATCTACCGCTGAGGCAGAATATGTAGCCGTCGCGAGCTGCTGTTCACAAGTCCTTTGGATGTGGACACAATTAAAGGATTTTGGATATTCCTACCAACGAGTTCCTATCTATTGCGATTCAAAGAGCGTGATAGCTATAACAGCTAATCCAGTGCAACACTCAAAGACGAAACATATCGATGTGAGATATCATTTCATCAAGGATTATGTGGATAAGGGTGATATAGAGATGCACTTCGTGCAAACTGACTACTAGTTAGCTGATCTTTTCACCAAGCCATTGAATGAAAAAAGGTTTACCTTTCTAGTCAGCAAACTAGGCATGTTAAATGCCACTACATGATTCAAGGGGGAGTATATCTTGCTTTGTGCTTTAATGTTTTATGTCTTGGAAATTATGAACAATGTCTATTTTCCATCATCTATTGAGAAAGGCGGAATCATTTTTCAAATGATTACCAAAATATTTTATTTTGTAGGTTATTTCTCATGTGACAATGGCTTCTGGTTATAACAGATTAGAACCCGTTCTTCATTGGTAAAAATGAATATTACTATTCTCACTGGAGAATAAGTAATCATGGCTTTTGAATACTTAAGTTCAAAACCCGTACTCAAATCTTTTCTTCTGACGGATGCTAATAAGATAAAATCTTTTCTAGAAGTTCTTAATTTGAGGGGGAGTTAGAGAAATTAACTGCTATATGTTTTAGGGGGAGGAGATATAAATGATTTATACTATCATTGTCATATTTTTCTGATAAATTGACTTTTTACAAGTATCGAGGGGGAGGATATTTGAGGTTTTTGTCTAAGTGAGCTTACAGGTATATTTTCATTACTTTAATCTTTAACACTTGTTGAAAGATGAACAACTTTCACTTGTGAAAACTGGTTTCTTAAATGTTTAAACCACTTCCTATTCTAAAAATGTTTCATGAATTACGAAGTGTGATTTTCAATGGTTTTGATTTTGGATACTTAATTGTTTATCTGACCGTGTGTTCATAAATAAAAATACTTGTGTATTTTATTTTCATATACTTTGTCAAGTATTCATACACATATCGGTTCAGTACATTTTTCTTGAACTTGTTATTACCATGTATCATATGTTTAATCTTTCTATGGTAATACTCTTGGTTGTATTCAGTGTTGTTTGAATCAAACGTCATTTCATTATTATATGTGCTTTCATTGTTCCAAATGTTTATATATTGTTCATATAAACATACTACGTCTTTGATTTCCCAAAATATTATTCTTCATGATAATTTGATCTGATCTTAATTATTGTCAAATTCTCAAAACATTTCTATTTTTTCATGCTTATTCATTCATATAAAAAGTTTTGAGAAATCTTAAATGCTTAAAGTGCTCAAATTTTATTCTGATTCTTAATGAGCATACACATACTGACAAATGATTACTTGTGCTTAAATTGTCAAAATAATCATTGTACAACACATGCTTTTAGGAAAATACATGGGATTCAGTGTGAGTGCTTAAAAGAACTTCCATGGATTCACGATAACCAGTGTTTCCTACCCAGGAAGTATTCTCTGAGTGATTGAGGGGAGAGGGGTAAAAAAATTGAGTGTTGGTGTGTGAAGAGGTAAAATGGAAATGAGAGATTGGTGATGTGAGCTTAATTGATTTAAAAGAAAGAGGATGAGAGCATAGAGTAAAAGAATATCAGACTCTGCACCAAACTTCTTTCTGAGCCGGGCAGCCACATTACTGTTGTTTCACATTTTTTCGTGAACGACATTGAAAAAGGCACTTAGCCTATGCCATCTCTTGCATATAACCCCACCAGCTACTCATTCTTTTCTCAAAAAAGTCTAAGTGTTAGATTCTGTAAGATTAGCAAGCGCAGACTGGTTAGATTTTACACCATGAGAAAACACACACATAAGCACACATAGAGACTTATTGACATATCCATCAAATAGCGGTATGACTAGATTTAATTGTGGTGTTTAAATCAATACAAAGTGTTGTTCTTAATCTGTATGTTAATTGAATGCTAGTATACTGGGTCACATAGATAGTAAATGTTTAGATTAGTTTGTTGTTTAATTCCATATTCGTACGCAGGTTTTTGTAAATGCCTTATATATTTACCCTTCTTGGGTGGTTTATTCCAAGTACAAACGTCATATTTCCAAATTTTCGAATTTTATTCTACTCTAGTTTTTAGGATGTTACACAGGCCTTTGGTGAAAATGTCTGCGATCTGGTATCGCGAAGGAACATGTGGAACCTGAACTTTTCCCTGAGCCACTTTCTCACGTACGAACAAAATGTCCATTTCAATATGCTTGGTTCATTGGTGCTGCACGTGATTTTCTGATAGATAGATGACGTTAACATTATCGTAATGAACTAAATTGGATTTCTGAATGGGGCAATGAAGTTCCAATAGTAAATTTCGCAACAAGATTCAGACACAACGTTTGCCACCCCACGATACTCGACTTCGACACTTGATCGGGATAGCGTGGCCTATCTTTTCGAGGACCACGAGATCAAGTTATCGCCCAAATATACACAATAACAGGAGGTGGAGTGTTGAGTGTTGGGGCACCCACCACAGTTGACGTCGGTGTAACTGATAAGCGAGGTAGCCGTTGAGGGGTAGATATGCAGACCATGATCGAGGGTACCAGATAGGTACCCGCTTTAAAGCGTGCATATGTTCCTCTCTCGGGTCATGCATAAACAAAAAACCTGTTGTACGACATATGAGATGTCAGGACGAGTGAAGGTGAGATATTGAAGGCCCCCAACTAAACGACGATAAAGAGTAGGATCCGAGAATGGTGTCGTCGTGTCTGTACTTAGCTTGAGTTTGTTGTCAACAGGGGTGGGCATGTACTTACAAGAGGACATACCCGCACGCTCAATAATGTCTTCGGTATATTTCCGTTGAGATAGGAATAGATCGTTTTTATGGTGGGTGACGACAATGCCTAGGAAATAGCTCAACAGTCCTAAGTCTTTCATAGTGAACTCAGAGCTTAGACGAGTCATGATTGACCGACGGAGAGTTTCTGAAGATGCGATCAAAAGGATATCATCAACATATAGTAGAATATAGGCCAAATCAGACCCGCGTTTATGTATAAAAAGAGAATGATCGGACCTACTGTGTAAGAAACCAATGGAGGAGACAAAATCTGCAAACCGCTTGTACCAAGCCCGAGGTGCCTGTTTGAGCCCATATAGGGATTTTCTAAGTAAGCATACATGACCAGGATGATTTGTGTCCCAAAATCCCATGGGTTGATGCATGTATACGACTTCATTTAATTCCCCATGTAAGAAAGCATTCTTTACGTCTAATTGATGAATTTACCAAGCCTTAGAAAGAGCCAAACTTAAAACGGTACAAATTGTAGACGGTTTTACGACCGTGCTAAATGTCTCACAACAATCCACGCCAACCTGTTGTGTTTTACCATCACCTACAAATCAAGCCTTATATCGCTCAAAAGATTCGTCAGAATTAACTTTGTGCCGAAAATCCACATAGACCGAATCACATTGACACCTGGGGGGCAGGGTACCGATTCTCACATCTTATTTTTTATAAGAGCATATGTATTCATCGTTCATGGCCAGTTTCCAATTCGGGTCATGGAGCGCATATAACGTATTTTTCAGAATGGGAGATATAGGATCTTGAGAGTGAAGATTGAAGACAGATTTGAAAATGCCATGTTGGCTACGAGTGGTCGGCCGATTAGACGAAGGGGGTTGGATGGGGGTGTATTCGGGTACGGGAGATGTAGGGGAGTTGGGAGAGAAAAAAATTGGAATAGGTATAGGAGGAGGTGATGAGGTTTCGGCAAGAGTTGTTTCCGACATTGGAGGTAAGGGTGGTGCAGTAGAAGTGGTTGAAGTGGTGGTCGAAGGGTGGCGAATATTGGTGATGATGTGTGAGATACGGTGAGGAGTCCTTAAAATCATAGGACAAAAGAGATTTATTAACCCTTGAGAATGGAAATTGAGTTTCATCAAAAAGGACGTGACGACATATTATTATTTTGTGGGAGGAAAGTTCGTAACACTTATAACCTCAACGATTTGGAGGGTAACCGAGGAATACACATGATGTGGAGTGTGGTTGGAGTTTGTGTATGATGGAAGAAGGTATGAGTGGGTAGCATAAGCAACTGAAGGTGCGAAGATGAGAGTAGTAGAATTAGAGGCAAGAAAAGGTTGTTTAATATGTTTGCCAAACACACAAGAACGACAAAGTTGTGAATCACTAGAGCTATTACATAATATGTCATTATTATGCTTAAGAAATTGAAAATAGGAGCGCTTGGGTGACCCAAACGTGCATGCCAAGTAGAAGGGGAGATGGCTGAGAGACTCGTGTAGGTGGAAGTAGCGGTAGGTAGATATGTGGAAGCAGGAGTAACGTGGTATAGGTCTCCTTGGCTATCACATCTCATGAGTTGAGTTCTCGTCCGAAAATCCTTCACAAAAACCCAAAATGATCAAACTCAATATAAATACTATTGTCTTTGGTGAGTTTACGAACGAAATCAAGATTTTTGATAAGATGAGGCACATGAAGAACGTTTTTGAAGGGGGAGAGGGTTGAGGGGAGGAGAGGTTCATGTGACCATAACCAAGAATTGGAATTTTATGACCATTACCGACAATAATATACGTTTTTTACTCAAATTAAAATAAAAGGAGAGGATACCTGAGTCGGATGTCATGTGATATGTTGCCATGGTATCCATGTACCAATTTGGGTCCGGGCGCGGGGGGTTGAGCCCAAGTGTGTGCATGGCGGCTTCAATATTAGTAGGAGTAGAGGCTGCGGATGTGTAACACCCTCAAATTTGGAAAGAGCGACTAATTTTTTTTTTTTTGAATAAACGTCAAATAAGGAATAAATTTCTTTATAAATACCAACCTTCGATTTCCTATAACGACAATCTAGGATTTAACATCAAACAATAGAATTCTAAACCTTACACAAAGTCTACATTAAGGACGGTTTTACTAAAACCCAGTATTTATCAACATTACCAAGGTACAGAAGACGTCCCAGATTAGACCAAGAATTGGAAATGTAATAACCAAGAATTCAAGCCAAAACATAACATAAACAAAATCCCAAACGAAAGATTCACAAATAACAATTTAGAGGTTTAACAACGGAAGTCTTGACTACAGCCGAAAGTTTCTAAATTAAAGCGACATTTAAAGTAAATTAAGTCTTCACTCGCGACCACCTTCTGCTCTTACACCTTCTCCTTTCCCTTACTGGAATCACCGCAAGCGTTTCTTCCTGAAAACGGGTTTTTATGATTGAAAACGAGGGTTAGACCGTAAGGTCTAGTGAATTTCTGACAAACATTTAAAATTCAACAAGCTTTGTATTACATGGCAATTTAAGATAAGTCCAATATCACATCCCAAAAACGGGAATCACAAGGATCAGTTGTGACTCACTTTTTCTTTACCTCATGCGCAACCACGATCGGGGCCCAAGCAGACTCCCCTCTCGTCTCGGGGCCTAAGCAGACTCCCCTCACATTCGGGGGCCCAAGCAGACTCCCCGTCCCACATGTGCAGAAAACGAATTTCACGCACATGTGGTTTTATCAAAATCCCAAGGAATTACCATGAGTTTCACAATCCTTAATTCACAAGCAAGTCTTCCTAATTACATACAATTCAAATAATTAGATAATAACTAGTTGACAACGTAGGTAAGAATTACATAATGACAGTTAGATAATAACATGATTTCATTTATCCCATTTTCAGTAATCAAAAATATTTCTAAGGATATCAAAGGGGATAAAGGGTGTTAGAAACTCACCTGCTCGAGAGAGAGTTGCTCACTTAGATTAGTTTGATCGCCTACAAATAATTAGCGAAAAGAAGAAGAACAACCACTAAATAGTAAACCAATCCTGCCACGAGAAAAGGACTAACTGCCCACTCAAAACGGATTCGGCCCAAACCGCCCAGTCTCCCCCCGATCACGACCTCCCCCGGGGTCACGGTCTTCCCCGGACTCCCTTGGGGTTACAGCCTCGCCCGGGTTCCCCCGGGGTTTGGCTCGCCCGGGACTCCCTCGGGGTCACAGCCTCGCTCGGGTTCCCCCGTACTGGGCGACGACCTGATGCGACGAAGACACATCCAAAACTCAGATCCCAAGTTTATGATAGGAAAACTAATCGCAATTTATACACTGTCTTAACACAACCAGAGATTAATAACAATAAACATCCCAACTAACCACAAATAAACTAAATCCCAATCCAAGACCTAATCCATTTCAACCCTAAGAATCTAATCACAAGTAGCAACAATCAAATAACCAAAGCCCAATAAGGAAGATGAAGGAGACGATTAGAAGAATCACTAGACATGGAGACTTACCTTTTAAGGACGATTCCTTCGAGAACCTACTTGCTCCTAAGATCGATTCCTCCAAGAACCCTAGCCCTCTCTTCTTCAATCGCCGTCTCCAAGCCAAGCGTAAAATGGAAAGAAAATTAGGGATTTTAGCCCCTTTAAATATAAACTAAAATTTACACTTTAGGCCCTTCAAGTTACCATTTCCCCACTCAAGCCTCCAAATAAAAGAAAAGGCAAATTTACTATTTCGGCCTTTACAAGTCTCCCCCACTTGAAAGGATTCCGTCCCCAGAATCTCATTCTCGAAAAGATGAGGATACTTGGTTTCCATCTCCGACTCGACTTCCAAAATGGCATCCTGACTTTTATGGAAATGTCGCTGAACTTTTACCAAACCAATTCCCTTGATCCTCAACTTCATGATTTTATAGTCGATGAACGCTTCCGGTTATTTGACAAAATTCAATTTCTTGCTTGAATTTATATAAACCATCTATGACATCCCAGGCCAACCGTACCAGATATTGTCTGCTTTGTCCATAAACCTGGACTCACAGTTTTAAAACACGTCTGAGATTGAGGTCTCACATACAACTTCACTCTATTAAGGAAATAAATCACTGAAGTAAACGCAACAAAAACCTGAATACTGACAAAATAAGCGCTCACTCCGCCAACTTAACACAACGTCACCCTTGAACTTCATTTTTCCAAGATCAATTATAAGAGTTCATTTAATAATTAACACAATTTTTAGTAAAGCCCACTAATATGGCTTGTACCCAACACTACTAGGACATCATCCTACATCACGACATTGATCACTAATTCATCACAGATAAATAATTCAGCTGCACTTTGCACATATCGACCCAAAATATCATTCTCACATAATCCTTTGAACATTTGAGCGTATACCTTCCACATATACATTGCCCGATCAGGCCGCCGACAAGCGGAGCCAGTCCCAAACACATAACCGAATACCACTGAACCCAACTATAACCCATAACATTCCAAGTTTAATCCCGGTCTCCCTTGCCTTACAAAGTAACGATATTTTCCCACCGAACCAGTTTATTTTTTCGCGACATTAAACACAATGCTCACTCGGATTGTTCATCGCACTAACACTTACAACCACTGATCTTTCCTTCCAAGCATCTTGTCCAACCATTTTTACCATGTCTTCTCGAGATATAGAATACCCACATTTTCAAAGAAAGACTCACTAACAAGTGCGAGCCTGCACCCTTAGACCAGTCACCTGGATTGGTTCCCACACCTTAACTAGCACATACACAAAAGCTCTTTTCCTCCTATACTCACGAGAAGTTTATACACATGACAAATGACAACTTTTAACATACTCCCCATTCTTCCGATTCACTAGACGAGCTTCTTACTTTCGGTTTACTCACTTATTGAGACATATGCACTTCACCTTCTCACGCTAGCCCGAAACACTGATTTCCCATCATTTACGTACTCGGTTTCACCATAAATCTCACTTGAGACAATCATTTGGGTCATCACAAAACAATACCCAATGCTCGGCATAACGTGCATTACTCACTTTCTGAACACAGTCGACCTATCCACTAAGATTCCTTTACACCCAAAGAATATTTCGACATTCCCATATAAACTTCAAATCCACAACAGAGCATCATAACTTAATCGAATAGAACATTCTCCTCGACATTCGGTTGGAATAAGAGACACTCACCTGAACACAACGCGACCGAGAAGAACACGAGTTCCTCTTCGAGGTGGTCGACAAATTATCACTCACCCTTATTGATCTCAAAATACCAATAACGTAACTGCCAGGTTTAAACGTACTTGCCACCTCTGAATCTCTCTAAAAGAATCCCTAAACTAGGATTCGCACCTCTGTTTATCCCACATTACAACAACATTTCACCACTCAACATCACGGTAACCCAATATCACCTTGATGACTTACACGCCTACCTTGGTGTAAACCGCAACTATTTGCCACACAACCAAAACATCTCGCTATCACACCATAACAAAACCCTTCTGATTCTCTTTACATACATATCATTTACCACCTTATTCGTGACGACCACTATACAATTACATGAAAACAAGGTCATAACACGACTCTGACTTCTCAAATATAGATAAACCACGAATCATGATCACTTAATTCACTCAAATAAGTTCTGAGTTCTTGATAGCTCATCGCAAACTTCAAAAAACAATTTTCGGTGGCCCAGGTGCAGATCGATATCATCGATGTGCACTCACTTCAGTTGAGCTATACACTTCTTTCCTACACAAATAACCAAACCTTATAGGTAGTCACCTCTTCACACAAGCGATCTCTCGCTTTCCAACACTTATCCCATGAGATCCAGTTTAAAGTAAAGCATACATTTCTTCCAAAAGACCTCCTACAACCCTGGAAAAAAAGATCATACTAAAGGTACTCCTCAAATTCTCAGTTACCTGACAATGACCTCTACACTGGATATTTCGAATGGTCGATGACTTCGAAATTAACCATTAAAATGGTGACGCTTCAACAATTTCCCAACAAACGAGACTTCCCAACGGAATCTACTTATTCCAACGCGTCACAACTCACTTTATACCTCCTAGTCCTCGCTTGGTGAAGGCGCCAAACTCATTTGATACGTAGTCTTATTACAGGACCACGTAAATATCCAGGCTCAATGTCGATAACCTTTCATCATAGAATTGCAATGCTATTTATTATCATACTGCTAACAGAAGCATCTTAATAACTTCGCAAATTTACCCCATACATAACCACTCACAAACCACCACATCTCATATTACCGAACGAAAAGTCTATGCTCCCACTTTAAGAGCGTTACCAACTGTAACATCTGAGATTTTCATTATCCCCCACCCTTCTCTAACGAAAGCACTTGAGTCATATCCCAACCATAACGACTCAAACAACAATTTCAACTCCTAAAACATTTCTTTAACTTTAATTGTAATGTCCCCCACGACCTAGCGAGTTCATAGCCTTCATGCATGATGATACATTGTTTGAAATCGTTTTGCACTTCAAGAAAAATTAAGAGTACGACACCATGAAATAAACTCCTGTATGCAAAAGGCAATTCACCAAGGTTAAATAGCCAAGCACAAGGATGTCAATGATTCTTCCCACACCACCCCATAAAAAGAAACATCACACTAACCATCCAAGCCAATATTGACGATAACAAAGATGTATGCAATGAAACTCTTTTAGGCGACTTGAAAAGTTCTGATCATAATCGCTTATCCTGAGTGAGTCAACCGACTCTCACACTCGTAGATGTGACAATGACATGTCCAAACTGATTTCAATTATGAAAACTATGTGATCAAAAGTTGTCATGGCCGTCACAATAAAAGTTAACTCGATAAGAAAAGATGAAACAACTCACCAATTATTGAATCCAAAATTCCATTTTGCAACATAAGTATGTTTGCAATGTTTCCCAAAACATAGACTTCACGTTTGCATACGTTGTACTACTTCCAAAACAATAGACTCAACGTACACATGAATATTTTTAATATGCAGTGACTTATACAGTCCATTTAGAACACAATGTATGAAACTCATTTTACAATTGAAGGCTATTCACTCTAACAGTCAACCGTTTGCATTCGTAGCTATTCTCACTAACACCCTGTTTTTGACCAGAAGGTCGGGAGACAATTTCTGATACAAGTTCTTCCCTGCATACTCGTTTAACCCACTACATCACTTCCATTCCAATCGTGGGTTTGCCAAGTACTCGGTTCCGAAACTTGAGCTGTAAAGATTAACAACGACCACTTTCCCTTCATTATCTTCTTACTCCATACTTCATAGTCACGTCGATACTTTTCTCACACGTTCAAGCCACCCCACTTCTTAATTGACGAGTCAAGGACTTATTGCTTCCCCCGATCTTGAATTGAGGTATTTTAGATCCAAACACACCTCCCCCTCTATACTAATTAATTGGTATATCCAACCCAAAAAATAAAGTCCCATCAGAAATTAAAAGCATATAATTACATACGGTGCTTCTCTATAGAACCCTAAAAGTTCTACTTTTAGTTGGTTCACTGACATATCGAATATAGCTCCTTCCTAGAGGTATCAACAATTACCCCAAATCATCCTTACTCAACACACCAAACCTTGCCAATGACTTGCAAGATTAGAACTTAATCCATACTACTACATTCAGCGATCGTCTCTACATGACGAAAACTGATAAGACCGCAAAAACAACTCTCAGATAACCTAGCCTGACAAGGTTATTTAAGCACATACATGTACCTGTAAATTTGCGATTACACTGGCCAGGTGGAACCCCAAATTTACCTTACAAGACAGTTCTCGCTACCTTATCATTATCGCTCCTAGAGTGGAATTCCCAAGACATCCTATATCTCGGCTAAGTCTCCTAAGTTCTCAGTTTAAGTCTAGGCCCATCCGGTCACCTAAATCCCTTAAACTATGACTTTGATACCAAATGTAATGACCAAGAATTCAAGCCAAAACATAACATAAACAAAATCCCAAACGAAAGATTCACAAATTACAATTTAGAGGTTTAACAACGGAAGTCTTGACTACAACCGAGAGTTTCTAAATTAAAGCGACATTTAAAGTAAACTAAGTCTTCACTCGCGACCACCTTCTGCTCTCACACTTTGTCCTTTCCCTTACTGAAAGCACCGAAAGCGTTTCTTCCTAAAAACGGGTTTTTATGATTGAAAACGAGGGTTAGACCGTAAGGTCTAGTGAATTTCTGACAAACATTTAAAATTCAACAAGCTTTGTATTACATGGAAATTTAAGATAAGTCCAATATCACATCGAAAAAACGGGAATCACAAGGATCAGTTGTGACTCCCTTTTTCTTTACTTCATACGCAACCACGATCGGGGCCCAAGCAGACTCCTTGTCCCACATGTGCAGAAAACGAATTTCACGCACATGTGGTTTTATCAAAATCCCAAGGAATTACCGTGAGTTTCACAATCCTTAATTCACAAGCAAGTCTTCCCAATTACATACAATTCAAATAATTATATACAATTGTTGCAATAACTAGTTGACAACGTAGGTAAGAATTACATAATGACAGTTAGATAATAACATGATTTTGTTTACCCCATTTTCAGTAATCAAAAATAATTCTAAGGATATCAAAGGGGATAAAGGGTGTCAGAAACTTACCTGCTCGAGAGAGAGAGTTGCTCACATAGATTAGTTTGATCGCCTACAAATAATAAGCGAAAAGAAGAAGAACAATCAATAAATGGCAAACCAATCCTGCCATGAGAAAATGACTCACTACCCACTCAAAACGGATTCAGCCCAAACCGCCCGGTCTCCCCCTGTAACACCCTAAAAATAGGGATAACAAAAATCCGAAAAATGGACGTGCGGTATATAAAATTACCAAAGCAAGAGCCTCCCAACAATGGGGAAGTATACAAACTTGTTTAATCACGATTGTAATTTAACGGACAATAAATTAACAACCAACTAATCTAATTTCTACAACTAGAAAAGAGATTACAAAAGGGTTGTCATCTATAGTTCCAAAAGTTCTTCTATCCAAAGTATGTTTAATGCGAGTATTCCCCAAGCTCTCACCCAAGCAACTATGCTAGCTTAGAACCGGCGCCGCTAGAACCTTAGATACACATCGACACCAAACAAGTGTTAGGCCAAAAAGCCTAGTGAGTTGAATAATAATAAGCATGCATGAACAGTTACAATTCTTATCAACAGTTAACCATAGTTCAACAAATGTGGAGTCAATAGGGGAGACCCATAGCACCAATCAAGTTCCACCCAAAGAGTCGATATACCTTGATGCCATCTACCAAGAGACACACGAAAGGCCCGACACACCCGAGGACTACAACAAAGGAAATTCCTCGGATGGCGGAGGTCTAGGCACATACCATCATAGTGGCACCCAAGACTACATCCTCCTAGTGTATACTGACTTGGTTCGTCCAACATAAATTATAGAAGGTCTTGAGGTATATTTCAACCAATACATTTCGATACCAACCATGGGTATAATGTTACCAACCTAACACATAAGTCCAATATGAGACTAATTTCCAACATAATCAATGTTTATATACCATATTGCTAAGAAAGCATTCCAAGTAGAATAAATCATCTACTATGTCACATATACCACAAGTTGTCAGGATCTTAATTCTAAATAAGAATACACACTCAGAAACAATATTGAAGAAGTTTGCGGAATAACACTTCAATATTCAATAATCAATAAAACAGTGAATCAAAACAACAACTTGCAAACTTTATTAAATGATTATAAAGTTACAAGATTGAACACTCAACCTCAATATTGATGAACAGGCTCACCAATACGAATTCTACTTCTCTAGAATTAGGATTACAAACCTTGAGGTTGATTCTCTCTATGAAAACAATAACTCAAAATTCTAAAAAAAAAAATTAGTTCTAAACTATTCTGACTAATTCTATATATACTGAAGATAAAAGATAATTACATATAATAAAAGATCTTCAAAATAATCTTCCATATTTATCTTCAAGCTTTCCATATTATCTTCAAATAATCCAGCTGTCATCCTTGCCATGCGAAGTCTTCATCATCTCATAAGCAGCACTAAGTTGAAGAGCAGTATTAATAACATCCAACAGCATTAATTCTTTAGCAGTACTAACTCCAGCAGTACTAACTACTAGCAGCACTAACTCTTCAAGCAGTACTAACTATTTAAGTAGCAGTATTAACTTGTCAAGCAGTATTAAAATCTACTAGCAGTAGTAATCATGATGTACTGCAGTAGTAATTCTGTTGTAGCAGCATTAACCATACTTAAACATTTCTGAATTTCCCAACAATCTCCCCCTAACTTGACTTTTAGGAAAAGAAGTCAAGTTCTTTAGAAGTTTTTCTTAGATGCTCCCAAAACTTCATGATTCATACCCCTGTATCCACATTCAGCCCCAAGCTTTGATTGATTGTTCTTTGAATCAAATATTTAGCCATTTTTGAATCTGGAACACATCCTAGCTTCTTCTTTAGCATTGCATGAAGCTTTAGTCTACTTTGATTGTACACTCTATCCACTAGGAAGTACTCTATATGATTTCAGTCCATAGTTAGTGCATATACTCCACTAGTTTCATATAGAGTCCACTTGTTGACTGTTTGGAACACATTCCTGATCACATGTTCAACTTCATTAGGTTTGAACATCATACACAGATACTCCATCACCAGTTTATTAATTGAAATCACTGGATCTTTCAGTTTATCTGCATACAACTTCATCCCTATTTCAAACATTTCTTCTAAATCTGACCTGGAGCATGTTCTGACAATCTTTGCCCAAGTGTTGAATACCTCATACTTGTCATCCTTCCTCTTGAGCCTTATGTATTCCTTTCCATCCACTGTCAATGTATCCCAGAGAATAACCTCAGGAGGCTTCACACCAACAGGTTCTGCTGAAATTGGTTCAGGCACTTTGTCCATCACTACCATGTATAGATGTACATCATCAGTCCTTGTTGGGTCTTTCTGTTCAGATAACTCAGGTGCCCCTTCTTCTTCAGCAACCTTCTCAGCCTCTCCTTCAGCTATTCTAGCCTTCTTGGATGACTTTCTCCTTGCCATCATCTTGGTTCTCTTTAAAGTCTTTAGACTTTCACCCAGAGTGGCTTCTTTCTTTGGTGGTGTTTCTTGCTCATCTGGAAATGGTTTTTCTATCATTAAATCATTGCTTTCTTTCATTCTCTTCTCCATCTCCACCCTAGCAGTTTCATTCCCTTGAAGCTTGGTCATTTCAGAATTGTACAGCTCTTTGATCTGCTCAAATGTCATCTTAGAGAACATCTCCTTTCTGACTTATACAACACCCTTGAGAAAAGTTATCATCTTGTTTCTCTCTTGGGTACCAAGGAAAGTCTTTGAGGGTTGTCTCTTCTTTGCATCTGTTTTTATCACCACAGATTTCTTCAAAGATGCTGCTTTCTTCTGTGCAATTTCTGTTGCCAGACTTTGTTGATAGGCTTCATTCAGTTCAGCAGCTAGAGCCTTTGCCATCTCTCTGTCCTTTTCAACCTGAACCCTTTCTTCCTTTTCAATATTTGCCTGCATCTTCCTGGCCAAAGCTTCATCTGATTCAACCAACCTTTGCTTTTTGATTGGTTGATCAGATTCCACCATTTTTGCTTTGTCTTTGTCTTTGTTCACCTTCTTTTCTACATTTGTTTTCTTGATCACTTCACCTTGTTCTTTGATGACAACTCCTTTGGCCTTTAAGATGACCTTGGGAGTATCATGCTTGGCTTTGATTAAGGTCTCAACAATTTCAAGATCTGTTAGTACTTCTTGCCCTGTTTCTGCTGCTTCTTTTAGGTCAGTAGTAGTAACAGTTTCTGCTGCTTGGCTTGACTCAACAGTATTAACTGTTACTGCTTCTTTCTCTATTTCTGCTTCTTGTACCATTTTTGCTTCCACTTTTTGTTGCTCCCCCTCAACATTCACTTTCTCTTGCTCCCCCTTAGCTTTGGCATCTTCCATGTTGACATCAACTTCTGACTCCCCCTTTTTGGGAGCATCAGTCACTGGTTTCCTCCTTCTTAGCACAAATCGTTTCTTCTTCTTTTGTAGAATCAATTTCTTCACCATTTGCTTCAAGCTGACAATCTGTTCTTGTTGAGACAGAACTATCAGTTTCAGCTCTTCTATTTCTTTCCCCTGCTTGATCACATCCATGTTTATGTTTCCCATGGTTTCCATCAATTCAAAATAGTTATATCTGTCCTCACCTTCTCTAGAAGTATTACCCTATTTTGAAGGATCATGGGATCTTTTTGTAGTAGAGGTCTTCTGCCTAGCAGAAGCACCTGCTACCCCCGTGGTTTCTTGGCACCTGGCAACTTTGGGAAGGTCTTATTTGTGTTACCACTGACCTCCTCTATGCTAGCAGGAGTAGTGGAAGCCTTAGCACCCATATGCTCAAACATCTCCTCAGTGAGCACCTCCTTGGGGTTGGGAGACACCCCTGTGGTTTCCCTGTGGGTATTCTCTAATGGAGAATTCTCCATTAGAGGGCTTAAAGGCTCAGTGGGTGATGGTACAAGAAGGGAAGGAGCCTTCTTTACCTTTTTCCTTGTATAAGTTTGGGTGATTGGTGAAATTGGCTTATGAATTAGGGACTGAGGGATTGATATAGAGATGGAAGGTTGGGATTGGCTAGAAGTGGGATGGTCTAATGAGGGCCTTGACCCTGCTGCCATACCTTCTTCAGTTTGGGACACCACCATCATTGTAGAGAACAATGTGGTGTCAACTCCTTCCGAGTCCAATAGAGATCTTTTCATGTTGGAAAAGACCTTACCTTTGAGGATTTTTGGTACATATACCCCATCAAAGTGAGGCATATCCGTCAATTCGTGGGTTATAACTTCTTGTACAAATCTTGGGTACATATAAAAACTCTTTTTGCTTCCCAAGTTTGATATAAGATCACTGAAAATCATTCTTAAAAAAATTGTACTTTCTGGCAGTGGCCAAGCACACCAAAGCATAAGCAATGGTGCTACTGAACTTACTCAATCCAGTAGCCTTTTTGGAAATACAATGCATAAGGGTATGGACAAAGAAACGCCATTGGGGTGAAAATTTAGCTTTTGAGAACTTGAAAACACCCAATGGGCCTCCATACCCCATTCTTGTAAGAGTGGAAAACAGTTCATCATTAGGGATAGATGAGATACCAGAGGCATCGTCTAGACGTAGACTGATGCGAATTACCTCTTCAGTCACTGTCAAGGGTTTGCCACACACCCTTGTCTTGATCACTTGCACACCATTCTCAGTAACAATGGTGGCATTAGCCCAAAATTGTTGTTGGTGCTTGATATAGATTGATGGAGATACTGTCAGAGCATAGGCGATATGGCTAGATTTAAGAAAATCCACTATTTGATGAAATTCTGCAACTTGCTTTGGCTTTTGTAGCATCGCGATTTCATTATGCTCGTCAATAAATGCCATAGATGCCATTGAGCTTGAATAATCTGTACTGGAACACTTGGTTCTTGAGAGAAAAGGTTAGAGAGCAGATGAACTTTTGGGCGGGCAAATAGGGTATTTATACGATTCGGGACATACGCAGTATTAACTTAGAGCAGTATTAACCACTAGCAGCATTAACTGAGAGCAGTATTAACCACTAGCAGTATTAACTAACTAGCAGTATTAACTGAGAGCAGTATTAACCACTAGCAGTATTAACCAACTAGCAGTATTAACTGTGCACTAGCAGTATTAAAACTGCACTGGCAGCATTAACTATACTTACACTTCTTGAAGCTTGAGGAACTCTGAGCAAGGTAATAACTTCGTGAAAAAGATGTTAGTAGCACCAAAGAATAAACCAATAACAGGTATGAAAATACTTTTAAGAAAAATGAGCTTATTCAGAGTTGATCATGCCCACACTTGTGACCAAGAAAGTGAATCTACCCACATCGAAAGCTTTAGTGAATAGATCAGCAAATTGGTTGTTAGTATGAACTTTAGCAACTTGAATTAGCTTCTTTTCATTACAATCTCTGATAAAGTGATACCTGACCTCAATGTGTTTGGTTTTGGAGTGCTTGACTGGATTATTAACAATGCTTATAGCACTGCTATTGTCAATGCAGATTGGTGTGTGAAGAAAGGTTACCCCATAGTCCAGCATCTGATTCTGAATCCATAGAACCTGAGAGCAGCAACTTGCAGTAGCAATATACTCAGCTTCTGTTGTTGATAAGGACACGGTGGTTTGTTTCTTACACTGCCAAGATACTAGTCTTGCACCCAAAAGTTGACATCCACCTGAAGTATACTTTCTGTCCATGTTAGCACCTCCCAAGTCACTATCTGAATAAGCAATCAAGTCAAAGTTGGATTCATAAGGATACCAAAGACCTAATCTAGGTTGTCCTCTTAAGTATCTGAAAATCCTTTTAACAGCTTGAAGATGTGATTGCTTTGGATTGACTTGGAATCTGGCACACAAACACACAGGAAATATGATGTCTGGTCTTGAGGCTGTGAGATACATGAGTGATCCAATCATTGATCTGTATAGATGGACATCAACATCCTCCCCCTCAAGATCAACAGTGATCTGTTTATGAGTTTCCATAGGTGTGCTTGCTGGCTTTGAGTATGATAGTCCATATTTGTCCAGGATGTCTTTCACATATTTTGATTGGCTTATGAAGATCCCATCTTTCTTCTGTTTCACTTGAAGCCCAAGGAAGAAGGTAAACTCACCCATTGAACTTATTTTAAAGCTCTTGTGCATCAACTTTTCAAAGTCTCTACACATTTGATCTTTTGTGGATCCAAAGATGATATCATCCACATATATCTGAACCAATAGGATGTCCTTCTTACTTCTTTTGATGAATAAGGTCTTGTCAATTATTCCTCTTTCAAACCCATTCTCCAAGAGATAGGTAGACAGTGTATCATACCATGCTCTTGGGGCTTGATGCAGACCATAAAGTGCTTTCTTCAGTTTGTATACTCTGTCTGGATATGATGGATTTTCAAATCCAGGGGGCTGACAGACATATACTTCTTCATCAATTGTACCATACAGAAAGGCACTATTCACATCCATTTGGTATACCTTGAACTTCATGTATGAGGCATAGGCTAGAAATAGCCTAATTGCCTCTACCCTTGCCACTGGAGCAAACACTTCTTCATAGTCAATGCCTTCTTCTTGAGTGTACCCTTGTGCCACCAGCCTTGCTTTGTTTCTTATCACAATGCCTCTCTCATCCTTTTTGTTCCTGAAAATCCACTTGGTGCCAATAGCTCTATGACCTGTTGGAAGGTACACCAAGTCCCAGACTTCTTGCAACTTGAACTGCAGTAACTCTTCTTGCATAGCTTCTATCCAACTGGAATTATTCATTGCTTCAAAAACCTTCTTAGGCTCATTCTGAGATAGAAAGCAGGAGAGTACTTTGTGTTGCTGATCTTTCAGCTCTTGAAGTCTGTTTTGATTCCTTGTTATCATAGGAGAAGAGATATCTCCTATGACCAGCTCTGAAGGATGATTCTTGAGTTCTAGTCTGATGACTAGGTTCTTCATTGATTTCCACATCCAGATTGGAATCATTTAAGTCAGCTGATGGGATCTCATCAGCTGCTTCTGGTTCTTCATGCACTTGATTCTCTTTATCTCTTCTTTCTTCTGCACTCTGAATTGGTTCAGTAGCATTCTCCTTTTCACAGACCTCAACAGGCTCTATCATAGGTATGGGAAAGATCACAGATTGAGATAAAATGTCTTGTACTTGTACTTGTTCATCCCCTGATCCTCCACTTCCTGAACCTGCGTGATAATCACTACTGAAACCCAAAGAGTTAGTTAGTGAATCAATGTCAAATAGCCACTGAGGACCAGACCCAATAGGATTTGGTGTGTTCTCATTGCACTTGACATTGTCACTTTCCTCAATTATCCTAGACGAAGTATTAAAAACTCTGTAAGCCTTACTCTGAGATGAGTAACCAACAAGAAAACCATCATCAGCCTTGCTATCAAACTTTCCTAAGCGAGTTTTGGTATTGAGAATTGTACAAGGACACCCAAAAGGTTTGAAAAATCCTATAAAAGGTTTTCTTTTATTTAAAAGCTCATATGGTGTCTTGTTTTTAGGCTTGACTATTAGAACTCTGTTTTGGACATAGCAAGCAGTATTAACTGCTTCAGCCCAAAAGATAATTGGAAGTTTTGAATCTGCCAACAGAGATCTAGCAGCTTCAATCAGTGTCCTATTCCTTCTCTCAGCAACACCATTTTGTTGTGGAGTCCTAGGAGCACTGTATTGCCTCTCAATTCCTTTTTCCTCACAAAAGGTGTTTAGGTCATGATTTTTAAATTCAGTACCATTGTCTGACCTAATGACTTTTACCTTTTGATTAGTTTGGTTTTCAATTCGTAGAATAAAGGATTTGATCAGTCCACTTGTCTCATCCTTAGTCCTTAGAAAATATACCCAAGTAAATATAGAGTAATCATCAACAATAACCAGGCAGTATGATTTCTTACCAATACTCATAACATTTGTAGGGCCAAACAGATCCATATGCAACAACTGAAGAGAATTAGAGATTGTGTTCAACTCTTTGGACTTATCAGAAGTTTTGTGTTGTTTGCCTTTGAGACAGGCAACACAATGATCATCACATGAAAAGACTTTGGAAGGTAAACCTCTTACAAGGTTGTTTTTAACAAGTTTATTCATTGTTTTAAAGTTCATGTGACACATCCTTCTATGCCAAAGTGATGATTCATCCAAAGAAGCTTTTGAAACAAGACAGTTTAGGGATGAATCAGTTGAAACACTTTCCATATCTAAGCAATACACATTATCCTTTCTGGGAGTTCTTAGTAGTATCATTTTTTCATCAACTACCTTGAATCCAGGAGCAAGGATAATACATTCAGAATCTGTAAATAATATACTATGTTGTTTGTCACAAACCTGTGATACACTTAACAGGTTGTACCTTAACTGCTCAACATAGAATACATCTTCAAAGGTCATCTTACCTTTGGTTACATCCCCCTTACCACTTATCTTTCCTCCATCTGGAGTATTACCAAAAGCAACATGTCCACCATCAATTTTCTTGAAATTCTTGAGGCATGACATGTTCCCTGTCATGTGCCTAGAGCAACCACTATCTACACGCCAGATGCTCTTCCCCTTGAGCTTTTGGTTGCCCTGCACATAAGATTAAGCAATTAGTATTGATTGGGGACCTAAGACAAAGTGGTCTTGGGTCTCCCTTTCTCATCAAAGTATTTACATTCCTTTTTGATGAGGTTTTTAAACTCAGGGCACTCTTTATTAGAGTTATTTGTCAATATGATTGGCTTAGCAGCACAACCAGTAGAAGCAGTACTAACCTTAGAAGTACTAACAGAGGTAGAAGTACTAACAGGTTTAGCAGTACTAACCTTGTTAGCAGCACTAACAGAGTTAGCAGTATTAACTTTCAAAGAAGTACTAACAATGTCAGCAACCCTAACATTGTTAGCAGTAGTATTACTTCTAGCAGCACTATCATTGTCAGCAACACTATTTATAGTAGCAGTATCAACAGTTTTAGTGCTTTTAGGAACCCACATATTGACACTTTCTTTAACAGAATTTTTCTTCATGTGGCTTTTAGATTTAACAGATTTCTTAGCCACATGGTTCTTTTCAACCTTCCTATAACCAAAGGGTTTTTGCATAGATCTTTGAAAATTCATCATTTGGTTCATAGGATTGAAATAACAGTATTTGGCAAGATGATTCAATTTGCCACAGATAAAACAAGGTTTTGGTCTATTGATTTTACTCAAATCAACCCCTTGTTTGTGTGCCCACTGATTATTCCAGTTTCTTTGATTTCCACTCTTTTTATCATCTTTTTGGGGCTCATTCTTCTTACATGCACACTGTTTGCAAGGACCTGGATTCACAACTGTGGTCTGTTTGTAATGGACCTTACCAGACTTTCCCTCTGTCTTCTCTATGTCCTTGGATTTGATCCAAGCCCTTCCACAGTCCTCATTGGTGATAATGTTATTCTCTAGAGGAATCTCACCACTCACCTTGTTCTTCTTACTCTTGCCAACCTCTTTCTCAGTCTTATCCTCAACAACTACCTCATCTAAGGGATCTATTTCAGTGGCTCCCTCAGGCAAGTCCTTCCTATCTTTGGTGTCTAACAGGTCTGAAGTAGGAGGAATGTAATTGTTGTTATATGGTGGAGGTGTGGCATTGTACCCAATTCCTCTTCTCAGCTTATCATGAATCTGATTTTGTAGTAAAGAGTCCATTGCTTTAGAAGAATTGGAAAACTTTTCTACATCAAGCTTAACCTTGGTTAGCTCCTCTCTCAAATTTTCACTCTCCTCTTTAGATTTGGTCAGTTTAAGTTCTAAATCCTTTTTCTCCCACTGCCAGTAATTGGTGTCATATGAGTGTTGGAGTTCATTGGCTTGAAAACCTTTGATCTGATCTTCAAACCTCTCTACAATCCTCACATAGTCTTTTATATCTTTTTCTAATCTCTTAAGGTCATCACTCATCTTCTGATTGTGATCCCTGTACCTTTTAACAGTGTCTATGCAAGTTTTAGAACAGAGGTTAGAACTTACCTCAGATGGGAGATCATATACTTCAACCATAAGAGCTTGATTCTGAGTAGCTTCTTCTGCTTGATCACTCCAATCAAACCCCATTCCTTGTTGAGAAACAAGGGCTTGAGCAGAGTTTCTGTTGTTATTGAAGCTTCCAGATTGAGCTTGTTGGTGGTTGTTGTTGTGAGACACTCCACTTCTGCATTCTCTAGCAAAATGTCCCTTCAGATTGCATTTGTAGCATTCCACCTTTGATTTATCAAACCCTGCTCCATCTTCTTTTCTTTGGGAGAAGTTGTTTCTCCCAGTCCTTTTTATAAACTTCTTAACCCTCATGGAGAGCATGGCCATCTGCCATTTAATATCCATCTCTTCCAAATCATCGGGATGAAGTTGTTCTAAGTCATCATTAATCAAAGAGGAATTTCCATGACTGGAAAGAAAAGCTTCAAACACAGAATCAGTGCCTTTATCTTGATTTGCTCCATTAGCAGCATTAACTGATTCAGGGTTAGCAGTAGAATCAATTGATGCTGATAGGAGTGCAGCATTATGAATATATCCAGAAGGCTTCTTCTTTTCCTCCACCTCAGATTCAAATACTCTAAGATCATTGTACAGATCATCAAGTTCCTTTTCTTCCAACTGATCATTCTGTCTGAATGACACAGTGTACATGGTCCATTCATCTCCAAGGGACCTTAAGAACTTTCTGTTCACATCATCTTGATCAATCTGTACTCCCATAGTAGCTGGTTCACCAATTAGTTTATTAAACCTTTCAAAAGTTTGAGTCATGGACTCATTCTTAGTTGACATGAAGTTTTCATACTGTTGCTTTAAGATTGCCTTTTGATTTCTCTTGGTACTTTTGGTACCAGAGAATCTCTTCTCTAGAGCATTCCAGAGCATTTGTGCATCAGTACAATTGCAGAATTGGTGTTGATACTCATTTGGAATGGCCAAGAGCAGTGTGCTCAAGGCTTTCATCTCTGTCTGCCTTGTCTTCTTTCTGCATCTATCTTTGGAGGGGTTCTTTTGCCATCTTCACCAATCTTTCCTGCATCAGTTGGGTCATTCTCAATGATGTCCCACATTGAGTAATCTGTGAGGAGAATATATTGCTTGATTCTGATCTTCCACATGTCAAATTCATTGGATCTGAGCATTGGAACCTTTGAGACCAGAGTACTGTTTGATTCAGCTGTGTTTTCCATGATGAATAAGATTTCTGAGAAAACTTGCTCTGATACCACTTGTCAGGATCTTAATTCTAAACAAGAATACACACTCAGAAACAATATTGAAGAAGTTTGCGGAATAACACTTCAATATTTAATAATCAATAAAACAGTGAATCAAAACAACAACTTGCAAACTTTATTAAATGATTATAAAGTTACAAGATTCAACACTCAACCTCAATATTGATGAACAAGCTCACCAATACGAATTCTACTTCTCTAGAATTAGGATTACAAACCTTGAGGTTGATTCTCTCTATGAAAACAATAACTCAGAATTCTAAAAAAAAAATTAGTTCTAAACTATTCTGACTAATTCTATATATATTGAAGATAAAAGATAATTACATATAATAAAATATCTTCAAAATAATCTTCCATATTTATCTTCAAGCTTTCCATATTATCTTCAAATAATCCAGCTGTCATCCTTGCCATGCGAAGTCTTCATCATCTCATAAGCAACACTAAGTTCAAGAGCAGTATTAATAACATCCAGCAACATTAATTCTTTAGCAGTACTAACTCCAACAGTACTAACTACTAGCAGCACTAACTCTTCAAGCAGTACTAACTATTTAAGTAGCAGTATTAACTTGTCAAGCAGTATTAAAATCTACTAGCAGTAGTAATTCTGTTGTAGCAGCATTAACCATACTTAAGCATTTATGAATTTCCCAACACAAGTCATACCAAAATACCAATATCATGTACACATGAAATAAAGCCCAAATACTTGACAACTAGAGTAGATCATGGCAAGATACTCAAAATGAATCCCCAACATATTACACATAAACCACCATCAAATATTTGAACTCATAAAGATGGACATTTCTGAAATGTTACGATAATACAAGTAAGAGATTATGATGTGTATCTAGTTTTAACAAAAGGGTTAGTAAACTCACAATCTAGGTTTTGAACAAAAACCTAGAAAAGATAAAACCCTAGAAGTTGAAGATGAGACTTGGAGATGAGAAGTTGAACTTGAGAAACCCTAGTGAATGCTTCCTTGATGATAATAAATGCAAGTGTGAAGATCCAACCACCAAGATGAGTTGTATTTATGAGGGTTAGGGTTTTGAGAGAAGGAAATCGGTTTGGAGGCTCCAAAATCGCCAATGAGAAGAGAGGGTTTTGAGAGAAATGAGGTTAAAATCTGATAAAAACTCATTTATGGCCTGCACCCCGACGGCGATAGTACCCCGCGATAATGACAATGTCACAATCGCGAAGACCCAAGGCACTCACGGTACAAACCACGCGAGAGTGCCCGGCGATAGTGACATTAGTGACAATGTCACTATCGCGAGTCACAATCGTGAGACCCCCTCACTCTCGGTACACTCTCCGCGAGAGTGACTGACGATAGTGACAATGTCACTATCGCGTGTCACAATCGCGCCAGACTCCCCTCAGCCCAAAAATGCAGTTTGACACGATCATGAACTCGAGGATAAAACAACTAAGATGGTAAATTAGTTTATATAACATTTCAATGTAATAATGATGAATATGTACATAAAAAGACTCATATTCTCACATAGGCATAATTAATGTATTAAGGAAACAAATACTTACCTTGAGAATTCCCGGGTGTTACAATCCTCCCCACGTAATTGGGATTTCGTCCCCGTAATCTCATCCTAAATTAAACAAGTGAGGGTAACGATTCTTCATATCATCTTCGGACTCCCAAGTAATGTTGGCGTAGATCCCAGTACAGTGCAATCAGCAGCAAATACTATCAAAGATGAATAGTATTTGAGTCACAACAACTAGTCATATGATTAATAAGCAATCAAAGGGTTATAGGTTTACAGAGAGAATTTCTTATCAGAGAGAGTAAACCTATTGACTAGTAATCTGTAAATTATCAGACTTAACTATAAATGATAGTAAATCAGCCTTTATATATCCAGGCTTTACACAAAAATGGGCTTATGGGCTTTTAGGCCCAACAAGCTAATATCACTTTCAAACAATTACAATTTACACCCTGAACTTCTATTTAACATATAAATTGCCCTAACAATCTCCCCCTTTAAATAGAAGTTGAAAATCGCGCCAGTTTGGAACAAAAATCTTTCGAAAACTAAAGTTGATCTCGAAATATCGAATTTGAGTCCTGTACTCCAGTCGCTCTTCAATTACACCCAGTGCTTCAAGAACAAGTGGCTTGTATTTAGGGTCCAAAGACTGAACCCCTTTTTCATTTTGGTCAAGTGCATGCTTCAACTTGTCTTTCAGCAACATTAACTTACCGTCACAGGATCTGGCAATTTGATTAAAACAAATGAACCGCATAATACCTTTGTTGTTCAAGTATGTCATACCGAATTCTCGAATCTTTATCACAGTAAATGCAGGTACACTCTGGGCATCAGACGGAATCTTCAAATCAGGCTTCAGCAGATTAATCTTTGGCTGGTCGCTTTCTAACCCAATCTGAAAGTCTTCCACCGAGGCAAGTTTCATCGCACACTTCATATACCTCTTTACAGTCTCGAGTGCATCAATGACTTCCCCGGGTCTGATAGTTCTGGTCTTTAAGTCTCGAAGAATGAACAGCAGATCTTGTGGTTCAAGATACGGAAAGTCAGCTTCAGAAAAAACAATACTTCTGACCATCTTCTCTAGTCACCATAAAATCTGAATACTTTACTTTCATGAAGAAACTAGATAGAATCTGATCAACCGATGTAATCTTCGGCTTTGTCTTGTTGTATTTGACTTGAAACTTCTTATACACAAATATGAGCTCACGCTGCTTTTCGTTACTTTTCATTGACTGTAGACCATGTAGTACAACTTCATCATACTTCCGAATCCAGTGGGCAAAGATCTTCTTTTGGCTTTCTTCAAGGAAAGGAACTTTGATTCTGACTCTTTCCCACTTGGACGAACGGACTGGCAGAGTACTTTTTGTTTCCATAACTGGTGACGCTGGAGGGGATCTGACGGGATTATCTGTTTCAGGAAGATCAGGGTTATCAACAGGATAAGTCAACAACGGTAGCGCGACAGAAGTCTGAACGTCTGGATGAAGAATCTCGTCTATTTCAGCTTGCATAACTACCAGAGCTCTTTCAGTGTTTGCACATTCTTCTGTCGGGTCAGTAACTTCATAAGGATCAAGAATTAACGCCCAGTCTTCAGGTACAATCGGAGAACCTTCATCAATTTCCTCAGGCTTTTCAACCCTTGGAATATCATACAACACCAAATCCATACACTGTTCCTGTGCCTATCCCTGTCCCTGCTCTTCTGGTTGAGTACCAGAACCCGAACCCTGTTCCGTTCCCACTTGAACTATTTCCACAGACTGTATCTCCGGCTCTGTTAGGCGTTGGCGCTTCTCCCCCTCATGGTGATCAGGATCATCCTGATCATCATGCCGGCGCTTGACCCTGTCTGCCTGGCTACGACAGGTGTCCTCCACAGCTGATAGGCGTTCAGTCAATACAGCTACGGTTTGCTGCAAAGACTGAAGCATGGCTTGCTGGAGCTGGAAGGCTTCGGGAGATATAATGGGTTGGGGGTGGTGGTGTAGGGTTGGATGCTTAGATACGTAGTAGCGATAGAAGATCGGCATCCCGGGAGGGTTCTGTTTGAGATTGGGCAAGAAGCTTGGCAAGGAGGATGGATTTCAGGTCCTCGATTGACATCTCTGTTGAGGAGAAATCCCAACATTTGCTGGGAATGCCATAAGCATCCAGCGTCCTCACCTTCGACTCGGGAGTACGTAACTGGCCGGGACTAACAGCCCGACCCGCTGGCTCCACGAAAGTGGTGCAGCCCCTCATGTCCGCCTGTCGCTTAGTACGGGGCTTTGCGCTACCATGGTATAAGGAAATAAAGTAGCGCCTTCACCATAAGCAATTGCTTTTGGTGTAGTGGTAAGCGCTTGATCCTAACAAGTTAAGCGTGCTCGGGCGAGAGCAATCCTAGGATGGGTTACCTCCTGGGAAGCTCAAGCCTTGGGACCTAACAATCTCGGTAGCGGGAATGAAAGGTGGTGGTGTAGGAGGTAGTGGTTCAGGCTTAGTCGCTGGACCTTTGCCTTTGATCATACGTTTCAGTGAATCTACCTCCTCTCTCATCATGGTTTGGACAGCCTTTAGGGCGTCGTCCATGTATTCCCTTGAGACAAACTCAGTCGGGGTAACTCCTGGGTCACTTAGACTTCCAGTTAAGGTTACGACTGCAGAAGTCGAACCGCCTACGTTCTCAGCTGGCGTGATGATAGCTGTGGTAGGACTTCCACCCAATCCTCGTAAACCAACAAAAGCTGGAATTACTATAGGTGTTCCGGCTGGGCCACGAAGGCCTTCAGCAGTGGCCGAGAATGGGACTCGTGTCCTAGGAATAGGAGAAATTATATCAAACGGCTCTAGACTTCGTGCATCAAAAGAAGTCGAGAACGGGGGTTGCTGTTCTCTTGTTTCAATACCGGAACTCTCCAAGTGAGAGACCGGTAGCTTTTGTGCTATATCCCCGTGTGAAGATGAAATCACCATCTGCTGAGAGATGGCGGAGTGGCTGGGTGGGGTGTGCAGTTGCGTCTCTAGGTCCACGACGTCTTCTTCAATACCCTGTCTCAACACATGAGACTGGGTAGCGGATGTGGCTACCTGGGTAGATGTGGCTAGGGGGTACAACCGTTGATGGTTGCCCTGTCACTCGTGTACGCTCATGATGCATCTTGGTCCTCCTTTCCTTCTCTCTACTCACCTCTATATTTTCAACTAAAACTCCCTCCACTCTCCTTGTTTCTCCAGGAGAGGGCTGATTATCGTCACCATCAGAGTCAGAAGACTCTTCATTTGATTCCGATATGTTGGTGGCGGCTTCCGACTGAGAGTCGGATGAACTTGTTTCCTCCGCAGACTCGGTTGCGGTTTTAGCAGTTGTTTCCTCTTTCGATGCATTGGCAGAAGAGGACTAAACGTTGGCGGATTCAGTAGTTGTGTCCTCTTCTACCAACGGAGAGGTCTCCCCTGGCGGGGTAGGTGATCGCCATGAAGTAATGGCTTGTCTCGATCCAACGGCACTGCCCTCTCTAGATCCCCTCACAATGATTTCTCTCGTCCCACCCGGTCCGGAAGCCCCAGCTATCCGGACTCTACCACCTCTCGTACGGGGACGCGGACCTTCACGCCTCTCAGGTCGTGCTCCCTGGGCAGGTCCTACCAGTTCTGGTTGGACCATGGGAGCTGGAAGATTTTGTGTGTGCCTATACGCTATAACAGTAAGTGCCGAAGGACGAGCATAAGCCAGCAACCCGACTGGGATTTGTCGGGCGACGATACCTTCTTGTTCTGGGCGTGCTGGTATCTTACGAGTCGGGTGATGCGGACAAGTAGGGTGCGTGGAACGGCGAGGTATCTCGGGATACAGATTCATGTAGCTTCGAATGATCAGCTGGAGAAACCTCATATAAGGTATGAAGTGTTGTCTCTTCGTCGCGTTTGACCGAACTTTCTGAACAAGGTCGTACCATAGGAAATCGGCGAAGTCCGCGTGGCGATGGAATGCCAATGAGTGGAATAGGCAGAGAATGTGAATACTCGTCTGGTCGATGCCTTTCGTGATAGCCGAAAGACATCGATTGAGGTAAGTAAACATGGTGTACCAGATAGTGGAAAGGTACTTGCGGTTGAACCCTGATGGAAGTCGTAGAGCTGCGCCGTATCCTAGGGACAAGATGTCAGCGCATAGAGTAGTGTCTGATACGAGCGGGTCAAAGCTATTTCGCCCGTGAACTGAATCGGCAATTGGCAGATGAAGAAATTGTCGGAAAAGATCACACGTGAGGAGCACGGGAGTATGATCAATCCGACCTTCTAGTTGGAATCCACCGTCGGCCTCTAAGGCATGTAGAGATTTCCAGAACTGTTGTAAATATAGTAGAGGTACTTCGGCTGTCTCCGTGAGAGCATAGGAAATGGGATGCCCACTGAGGATCTCGATGATGACCTGATATTGAATGGCAGGTTGGGTTACATCGAGATGGTAATTGTTGGGTGTGAGCTGAATGAACTGATCCTCAGGAATCAGTTCGGCATCGGAGATTGGGTCAATCGCTGGAGGTGGATTTTGCGCCATAGTACCTGTTAAGAGTAAAACGGTTAGAACTTAGGTACATTCGAAGTAAGATGTAGTTATAGTTACATGGTCATGGTCATGGTTTAAACCACAACCTATACGAACTCCAAGTTATTTGGGTATACAAACCCTAACCCGTATATCAGGGTCTGTAACCAACGCGCGCAAAACCACACCCATTTAAAGTAGCCAAAATCCAACACTTAGACCCAACACATTTGCACCACATAAGCACATATATATATATATATATATATATATATATATATATATATATATATATATGAACTATTAAGCAGACAAGAACCTGAACCCAAACGACCAAGCACAATAGATAGGCTCCCAAAGGACCGGGATAGGGAAAGGACCGGTAAGGTCTTCGACCGATAGAGTCAGTCAACCGAGATGGCCTTCGACCGGTAAGATTATCGACCGGAAGAGGTATATGACCGATATGATCATTCGACTGGGAGTGTCATTTGACCGATATAATCAAAAGACTGGTACAAAACATTCGATCGGTATAAGGTCTTCAACCGGTATGGCATTCGACCGGTATAGTCATTCGACCGATATGGACATTCGACCGGGAATGCTTTCGACCGGCAATGAACATTTGACCGGTAGGGTTATTTGACCGGTGTAGGTCTTCGACCGGGATTGCCATTTGACCGGGAATGCTATTAGACCGATAAAATCTAGGTCGAAGATAACAAAAAACCAAACTACCGGGGAAATCGAATCGACACTTACAGATTTAAAGTCAAAACCCAAAGTCGATTCAAACTGAAACCAATCGATCAAATAACCTTTTCTAAACATAAATCGAAACCTAGAAACGTAAATCCACTGAAACCCCATTTCCGATAGATACAGAGGCGATTAAACATCGGGGGTGCCGTTCGACCGAAGTGAACGTTAGCATTCGACCGGAGGTCGATTTGCCGGTGATAACAGATAGAACAAGAGAAGGTATTGAGAGACAAACCTGTGTCGAGGAGTCGATGTCGAAGGAAAGAGAGGGATATGGTGCGAGAGATAGAGAGATCGATATAGCAAGAGAGCGATAGGGATGCAGAGGGATTGGAGAGATTGAGATCGAGAGAATGAGGATTGATGGAGAAGATGGAAGAAGACCGGGGTTTTAAATACCTCGGTCGGAGGGATCGGTTCACCCGGAGAATAAGATGGGCCGGGCCGAGAATAAGAAGTGGGCCGGTTTCTGATAAGGGCCTGTCCAAACAAAATTTTTAAAAAACACTTTAAACACTAAAAAAATATTTTTGGATTTTCATAATGATAAATAAATAAAGGAAAATATTTTTGTATTTTTCTGTTTATATATAAAAAACTAAAAAAATGACTCCTTAGGGAAAAAAAATAAACCCAAAGCAAAGGAATTGCTCCCCCTCGAACATTGAATGACTTACGAGAAACTGCTCCCCCTCGACGAGATACACGAGAATCTTACCTGCTCCCCCTGAAACGGAGGACTAGAGAATCTTACCAAACCTCGTACGATAGTGCTCCCCCTGAACACACGAATATCTTCGATAACCACCACAAACGACGAAATCTTTTCAGAGAACACCCGAATGAGCTGCAAAATAAATACGAAACACACCACGAAGAAAAGAAAAACACACTAGAAAAACTAGGAACACACGAAATCTACTTTATTGATACAAAAGTGTTAGATTGACACAGAACTTAACGAGTAAAATGCAATAACCAAGAAGTGTGGATTGGAGCACACAGAGACAAGTCACTGGGGCAATAGACACAGTCATTTGTTATTGAATGAAACTCGTTGAGGGTTGCGAACGAATCAAACTTTCAGATTTAGCATACCTATCTTGGACACAAGATAATTAAAGCGTTTTTCGTCCAAGGCTTTGGTGAACGGGTCTGCTAACTGATGCTCTATATTAACAAAGTAGAGTTCGATGGTACCTCTTTCCACGTGGTCTTTTATGAAGTGATATCGCACATCAATGTGCTTCGTCTTTGTGTGCTGGACTGGATTGCTGGATATTGCGATGGTGCTCTTGGAGTCACAGTAAATGGGGATCCTAGAGTAGTTAAAGCCGTAGTCTTTAAGCTGGGTGCACATCCAAATGACTTGCGAGCAGCAACTAGCGGCTGCGACATACTCCGCCTCGGCGGTGGAGGTGGACACGCAGTTTTGCTTCTTCGACTGCCAGCTGACAAGACGATCACCCAAGAACTGGACATGACCCGATGTGCTTTTCCGGTCCAGCATGATCAGCGTCCGAGTAGGCTGTCAATTCAAAACCTGTCTCTTTTGGGTACCACAAACCAAGATCAGCAGTACCTTTTAAATATCGGATAATACGCTTAACCGCAGCTAAGTGAGACTCTTTAGGTTTAGACTAAAATCGAGCACATAAGAATGTCGAGAATATAATATCTTACCGGCTCGCCGTCAAGTACATCAGAGAACCTATCATACCTCTATATGTTGTAGCATTCACATCCTTTCCATCAGGATCGGTGTGTAGCTTTAAACTAGTAGACATGGGGGTTTTCATAGGTGAAGAGTTTTCCATCTGGTATTTCCGAAGAATATCCGAGATGTACTTAGATTGATTAATGAAAATTCCTGTTGCTAATTGTTTTACTTGAAGACCCAAAAAAAAATTCATTTGCCCCATCATGCTCATTTGAAAATGTTTACTCATAAGGGCAGAAAAGTTCTGACAGTACTTGGGGTTTGTAGAGCCAAAGATTATGTCATCAACATAAATCTGTACAAGAATGATATCTTTCTTTTCTCTTTTAATAAATAAGGTAGTGTCGATTTTACCTTTAGAGAAGCCAGATTTAACTAAGAAGGATGAGAGAGCGTCATACCAGGCTCGTGGCGCTTGTTTAAGACCGTATAAGGCCTTGTCAAGAAAATAAACGTGATTCGGAGATTCAGAACTCACGAAGCCTTCGGGTTGCGAGACATACACTTCCTCTTTGAGAACACCGTTCAGGAACGCGGATTTCACATCCATTTGAAAGACGATGAAATTCTTGTGGGCGGCGTAGGTGAGGAACATGCGAATAGCTTCAATGCGTGCAACCGGTGCAAACGTCTCCTCGTAATTTATTCCTTCTTGGTGGCGATATCCTTTAGCCACTAGACGCGCTTTGTTCCGAACAATGATTCCATTTTCTTCCTTCTTATTCTTGAATATCCATTTCGTCCCAATCACCGTCTTGTTCTTTGGCCGGGGAACAAGGCGCCACACTTTGAGGCTCTCAAATTGGTTGAGTTCCTATTGCATAGCGATCACCCAGTCTGGATCATTCAGGGCTTCAGAGACGGTGGAAGGTTCGATACGGCTGAGGAGCGAAGAAATAAGCAGTCGTTTGCAGTAGTAGATCGAGTCTGAACAGGTGTCTTGGGATCACCAATGATCTGATGGAGGGGGTGAGCTTGAGTCCACTTGGTGGTGTGTGGAAGAGGTTGATATGTCTGTTGAGAGGTATCGGAGTCCACATAACCACCGGAGGGTAAATCCTGAACTGCTTCGAGTGATGACGGCCTGTTAGGTGGAAGTTCCTTAGTTGGATTCGAGAGTGCAGCAGAGGACGACTCAACAGGAGATGCATTTAGAGCAGAATCCGGGATTGCCGGAATGGGAATTGCAGGAGTGCCTTCCACAGGTGTCGGTTCAGGAGGGCCTACTATTGTCGGTGCGACAGTAGGATCTTGGATAGGAGGAGGATCACTCGAGCTCGAAAATGCAGATTCATTGACAGTAGATGATGGAGCACCAGGCGAGGATGGGCCACCTGAGTCGGTTGGACCAGTGACTTATGTTTCTTCTGGTGCTTGAGGAGCATTCCTGTTACAAGACATAGTATTAGACTTAATATTAAATAAGTCATCATAGAAATATTCAAAAAGTAAATCCAAATTAGAAAGATGAGCTCTTGACGTAGATGCATGATTTGGATCTACTGGAGATTGTGTAGCTCCTGAACGAACTTGTCCAGTAGCTAACACACCAGTTAAAGCGGGTTCTGAACTGAGGTGTTCAAAAGCCATATCAGCGGACTCGTCAAAAGTCACGTTCACACTCTTAACGACGGTCTTCGTTCGTTTGATGTAGACACGGTAAGCTTTGGCGTGCTGGGAATATCCATGAACACTCCTTCGTCTGCTTTGGGGCTGAATTTGCCGAGATCATCCCTGTCATTCAGTACGAAGCATGTGCACCCGAATGCATGAAAGTAGTTGATATTGGGGATGCGTTTGTTGATGATCTCGTACGGTGTCTTGTTAACCGCTTGTTGATGATAGTGCGGTTTTGAGTGTAGCAAGCGGTCGCAACTGCTTCTGCCCATAAAAATAGCGGTAGCTTGGATTGAGATAACATCGTGTGAGCTACTTCGACAAGAGTGCGGTTCCGACGCTCTACTACCCCGTTTTGCTGAGGAGTACGAGCAGCTGAGAAGGTATGCGTTATGCCTACTGAAGTCAAGTAACCGGTGAGCACTTTATTCTTGAACTCTGTGCCGTTATCCGTCCTTATGGTCTGGACTGATAGGTTGAGATTGACTTGAATACTCTTTAGGAGAGAGATGATCAATTCGGGAGATTCATCCTTTGAACGGAGGAATCTGATCCACGTGTAGCGAGAAAGATCGTCAACCATCACCAGGACATTCTTCTTGTGATTAATGCTTTGAACGCGCATCGGTCCACATAAATCCATGTGAATGAGTTCAAGGGACCGTGAAGTACTAGGAGTGACTTTAGGCTTGTGAGAAGCCTTCTTCATTTTGTCCATTTCGCAGGCGGCACACAAATGATCTTTTTCGAACTTAAGATCAGGCATGCCCTTGACGTGACTACCGAGCACTAACTTGTTGATAGTCTTGAAGTTCAGGTGCGAGAGTCTACGATGCCATAACCAGCTTTGTTTGGCAGAGGCTTTAGACATTAAACAAACTTTCTTATCTGCTTTCAGAGACGAGAGGTCAATCGTATAGAGGTTGGTGCGACGCGTTCCAGCAAGGATTTCTTTTTCGTCTTCAGTTCGAACGCTGCACCTCTTGGCTTTGAAAGTGACCTCTAGATCCTTGTCGCAGAATTGACCGATGCTGAAGAGATTGTTACCAAGGCCTTCGACATAGGACACTTTCTTAATGGTGAGATTATCCTTGACGATATCTCCATAACCCATGATGGGAGAATAATGATCGTTCCCAAACCTTACATTACCACAAAACTTCTCGGTGAAGTTTGTGAGTAGCTCCTTTCTTCCGGTCATGTGCTTGGAGCAGCCTGAATCTAGATACCATACATGACCGTCCTGCAAAACAAGTTATTTCTTTTTAGGTACCCATTCGTAAATGAGTCCTTTGGGGTTAGATTTAACACCCGTTTTAGATGCCCGTTTAGACTTGGGTCTTTTTCTATGACGAGTAGGATCAAACTGAGAATGATAATTAGCAACATGATACAAGCCAAACCAATCAGATGCATAACGACGATCAACAAAATCATTCGATCCACAATAAGAGCAACAAATACAATCATGAGACAGTTGAAGTAAATGCGGAATAGAATAAACTTTTAAAGGTAAAGTTTCATTACATTCAACTAAAGGTTTAGAATTAAAAACATCATGATTGTTATTGTTTTTCCTAGACTTTAAAACTGGATCAACTAATTCTGATGTCGCCGTGCTTTCCTTGGACTTCTTAGCTACCCATGCATATTTAACTTCTTTGCGCCGACCAAAAGTATCTGAAAGACCGTTAAACTTATAGTCAGAAGATGTGAAACTTGAAGATTGTTGTCTTTTGGAGCGATCGGTTTTTGTCTTCTTTTGTGAACGCTTTTTGGCTTTAGACTTGGAAGAATTGTTCACAGAAGGTTTTTGTGGGGCGGATGTGGAACATTCACCCTTATAAAATTGTACTGGAGGCTCACAAGAATTATTTAGAAAATCAACGTGACTTGGAAGTAAAGGATCAAAATCAAATTGGTTCAAATCACTATCTAGACACACCTCAGAATTCAAGAATGCAGAAAATTCCATTTCCTCATCAGAAGGGACCTCATCGCTTGACGAAGTCATGACATCGGAAGAATTAGTTTGAAGTGGATCATAGGCGGAAGCATTTTGAAAATCAGAACACTGATCCGTTTCGAAAACTTGAGGTTCTTTTCCTTTGTTTGAGAGAATTGGTGACGAGTCACCCAAAAAGGCTTTGCAGGAAGATGTGTCAGAGGCAGGATAAGAATTTTCAGACATATGAGTTTTCTCTCTTTGGAGAATTGTAGGCTTAGCTTGAGGCTCAGCCTTGTGAAGTTGCTCTTTCAGGCGATCTGCTGCCAAAGCAGCCAGTTGTGAATTTAACTTCTGTATTTATGTCTGAAAGTATTCTTTCTCCTTAACTGACACAGTTTCCTCTTTAATGGAATTGAGGCACTCAATTTTAGATAAAAGCTCTTGTTTTTCCTTTTGAAAACTGTGCCTTTCCTGTTCAAACGACTCTTCTAACTGAACAATTTTCTTTTCTAAAATCAGAGGTGGAACATAGACTTTATGGTCTAGTTGTTCCTCCTTAGTTTTAACGGTTTTAGCATCTAGTTCAGCTTGAGTGTAGCTTCTAAAATAGTCATTCGACAGGAAACAAGATTTTTCTTCGTTGTAAGATGCATTTAATGAATCATAAACAAAAGGTAGTTTCATTTTAGTAGAGTTCTCCCTTCTCAACTTATCCTCTTCCCATTCCTCATCCTCAATTGGTTTGGTCCAATTGATTTTGTATTATGGATAGGCCTTGTCTAATCCAATAAATTCAAACGCATATAACGTAGGAACTTTGGATAAGGCCTTTTTCAGACAATAGGGGTTATCGTAACCGATACCCGTATTCGCATGCTTGGGTTCTTTTGGTGCTATAAGATTAAGCGTTTGATGAGATTGACCAAATTTATAAAGTTTCCTTTCAAGCTCTTTTAATTGATTAGATAATCTTTGATTTTCATTTTTGTAAGCCGCGCTTTGAGTCACAATATCAATTTTCTAATTTTCTGACATACGAAGCTCATCGGTAAGATTATCTACTTTGGTCTTTAGCTCTTGTGAACCTTGTGAACAACTCTCACACTCTTCTTTTAAATTTGAAATGATGCACAAGTTGCTAGTAATTTCTAGGCTTTGATTTTCAATACATTCAGACTGTGCAAAAACTCGTTTTTCTAGAGATGAGATGAGTTGTTCTTTTTCTTTTATAAGTAGCTTATAAGAGTCTAGTTTATGCATAGTAAGTTGCATCTGATCAAGTAAAGCTTCTTGGTAAGGAGCACATACCTGACATGGAGAATTACGATCTTCATCATCAGTGTCAGACGGTGATAAATGCTTGCCCATGAAACACAAGTGTGCGTCAGCATCCTCAGGTTCTTCATCAGATACTTGCAACCAGTAGTCATCTTCAACCATGAGAGCCTTAACTGCTTCCTTTTCTTTGTCCAGTAGCAACTTGGCTCTATAATAATCTGCGTTGCGCACAACAGGTTTGCGACAATCCTTGGCAAAATGACCCAAACGACCACAGTTGTAGCATTTGATCGGCTCCTCTTTTGGCTTTTCTTCATGTCTCTTGTCAGGCTTCTTCCCATCTTCTACACGTCTCTTACCTTCAAACTTCTCTTGATGATCACGGCGAGTGGAGAATCTTTGCTTGTTTGACGACTTGTTAAAAAACTTTCTCTTCTGAAAAGCTTGAGTCAGGTACATCATAGCTTCTTTCATCTTAGTGTATCCTGGATCCGAATCACTGTCAGGATCTTCGGGTTCAGAATCACTTTGCATTGGCTTCTTTTCAGATGAACGGCTGACAGACTTACCTCTTTTCTCAGATACGAATCACTTTGCATTGGCTTCTTTTATGATTCCCCATTAGCTCCATAATTTCCTCTTCATCCTGAAGCAGTATTTCGTAAAGTTCATGTAGATAAAGCTTCTCCAGAGTCTGAGTATGACGAATATGAGAGACAAACGACTTCCATTCAGGTTGGAGGTTGTTCATGAACTTGATGTTGTTCTCGGTATTCGTCTTTGTGATCTTATTCTTCTAGAGATCATTCAGAAGCAAGTTGAACCTTTCATAGGTTTCTGTCAGTGTCTCGCCTTTTCTTGCTTTGAAGCCATCATATCTGGTGATGCAGTTTGTCACCTTCAGCTGATTGTTGATGTGGCTTCCCATCATCATTTTCTCAATCTGGTCCCACATTTTCTTCGCAGACTCCTTATAACTGTCGATGCAAGCATATATGTCATTTGGTATACTTTGTAGAAGATATGACTTTGCTTGCTTCTCAGCCTCATACATAGCCTTTTCTAGATTTGTAAGGTCACCGATAGTTTTTGGAATTGTACGCTTTGGTTGACCTTCGGCTGTGTTTCCAGGTATGACCTTCGTTGGCCAATCTTGTGGCCCCTCTATCAGACACTTGTATATTGCTTCATAGTTTGATTTCGCTTCAATGAAGTTCATGAAGCGATCGTGCCACTGAGGATATTCCCCCCGATAGAGCATCGGGGATTTCTGATCCGAACCAATAGCTAACGCGTCTCTTGAATTCATCTTAAATCTCTTAACTTAAAACACTTTTACTGGATCAAACCTTTAGTCTCCTTGCTCTGATACCAATTGTAGATCCCAGTACAGTGCAATCAGCAACAAATATTATCAAAGATGAACAGTATTTGAGTCACAGCAACTAGTCATATGAGTAATAAGCAATCAAAGGGTTACAGGTTTACAGAGAGAATTTCTGATCAGAGAGAGTAAACCTATTGACTAGTAATTTGTAAATTATGAGACTTAACTATAAATGAAAGTAAAGCAGCCTTTATATATCCAAGCTTTACACAAAAATGGGCTTATGGGCTTTTAGGCCCCAACAAGCTAATATCACTTTCAAACAATTACATTTTACATCCTGAACTTCTATTTAACATATAAATTGCCCTAACAGTTAGCACCCCGATGGTACTTCCATTGGAATTTAACCATAACCACGTCCTTATGCCTCAACTTCTTCACTTTCGATTCTAAAATCGACTCCGGTTCTTCCACACAACGATTCCCATTGTCTACCCGAATTTCCGACAAAGGAATCACGCTTTCCTCTTCGGCTAGACACTTTCGAAGGTAACATACGTGAAACGTAGGATGTATTCCATCCATTTCCGGTGGTAAATCCAACCGGTAGGCTTGTAAACCAATTTTCTCCAAGATGACTAAAGGTCTAAGGAAACGAGGAATAAGCTTTCCACGCTTCCCAAACCGGATAATCCCCTTCCATGGAGATACTTTCAACATAACACGGTGGCCCACTTGAAACTCGACCGGTCTTATTTTCTTGTCCGCATAACTTTTCTGTCGGTCTTGCGCCACCTTTAGCTTTTCTCGAATTTCTTTCACCTTATCTGCCGTCTCTTGGACTATTTCCGGCTCGGCGAATTGCTTCTCGCCCGCTTCTAGACAAAGACCGGGGTTCTGCACTTCCGTCCATACAATGCCTCGAACGGTGCCATTCCGATACTAGAATGGTAACTGTTGTTGTACGCGAACTCTACCAAAGGTAGATGTGAATCCCAGTTTCCCCCGAAATCTATTACACACGACCTCAACATATCCTCTAATATCTGAATCGTCCTCTCGCTTTGCCCGTCTGTTTGAGGATGATACGCCATGCTCAGATTTAGTCTAGTGCCTAACTCTTTCTGTAAGCTTGCCCAAAAATTCGAGGTGAAGCGACTATCCCTATCTGATACGATAGATTGCGGAACTCCATGCCTCGATACCACCTCATCAATATAAAGTTTGGCCAATTTCTCCATTGGCAAGGTCTTTCGCAATGCAAGGAAATGTGCACTCTTGGTCTGTCGGTCAACGACTACCAAATGGTGTCGTGCCCACGCAAGGTCTTCGGTAGCTTCGTCACGAAATCCATAGTGATGTTGTCCCATTTCCACTCGGAAATGGACAATGGTTGTAAACTTCCATACAACCTTTGATGTTCCGCCTTGACCTAGAGGCACGTGACACACTTCTCGACATAGCTAGCCACATCTAGCTTCATCACCGGCCACCAATAATTTAACTTTAAGTCTCTATACATCTTGGTGCTATCGGGATGTATAGAATATTTCGACTTATGCTCTTCTTCAAGAAGTAACTCCCGATTTCTTCCCAACTTCAGCACCCAAATCCTTCCTTGAAAGAGCTTGAATCCACGACCGTCTTCCGTTAAGAGTTCCTTTTGCTTTGACATGACTTCGGCTTTGAGGTTCTCTTCTTTAAGTGCTTCCACTTGACTCGTCTTTATACTTTCCAACAAACTCGATACCACATCGATCCTTGTAAGGGACATTTTGACACCACCATCATAACTCCTTCGGCTCAATGCATCTGCCACCACATTGGCCTTACCGGGATGATAGAGTAGGTCACAATCATAATCCTTCAAAAGCTCAAGCCATCTCCTTTGCCGCATGTTGAGTTCTTTTTGATCGAAGATATACTTGAGACTCTTGTGACCCATGAAGAGAGTACACTTTGTCCCATACAAGTAGTGCCACCACAACTTTAACGTGAAAACTACCTCCGCCAACTCCAAGTCATGAGTCGAATAGTTCTTCTCATGATCCTTTAATTGTCGCGACGCGTAGGCTATTACTTTCCCACTTTGCATTAGTACGCACCCAAGCCCCATCTTGGAAGCGTCACTATACACCACAAAGTCTTCCGATCCTTCAAGTAAGGATAAGATCGGAGCTTCGCACAATTTCCTCTTGAGAGTTTGAAAGGCTTGCTCTTGTGCATTGGTCTAAACAAACTTGAAGTTCTTCCTTGTGAGAGAAGTGAGCGGTGTAGCTATCTTGGAAAAGTTTTGAATGAAACTCCGGTGGTAACCCGCCAAACCCAAGAAGCTTCAGATCTCTGTCGGACTCATTGGAGGCTCCCAACTCATCATTGCCTCGATCTTTACCAGGTCCACTTTTACTCCGTCCTTTGATACCACATGCCCCAAGAATTGCACCTCTTGGAGCCAGAATTCGCACTTCGAGAATTTCGCAAACAATTTCTCCCTTCGTAGGACCTCTAATACTTCCCGTAAGTGTTTCCCATGCTCGGACTCATCCTTTGAATATATTAAAATATCGTCGATGAAAACGATCACGAATTTATCTAAAAATGGGCGACACACACGGTTCATCAAATCCATGAATACGGTCGGAGCGTTGGTTAAACCGAAAGGCATCACCAAAAACTCATAATGACCGTATCGCGTTCGGAAAGCCGTCTTCGGAATGTCCTCCTTCTTCACTCTCACTTGATGATAACCGAACCGAAGGTCAATCTTTGAGAAACACCCCGCACCTTGAAGTTGATCGAAGAGACCGTTGATACGAGGTAGAGGATACCTATTCTTCACCGTGACTTTGTTTAGCTCTCGGTAGTCGATACACATCCGCATGGATCCATCCTTCTTCTTTACGAACAAAACCGGTGCTCCCCACGGTGACGAACTCGGTCGAATAAAACCCTTCTCCAACAACTCTTGAAGTTGCGTCATCATCTCTTACATTTCTATCGGTGCCAAACGATATGGAGCACGAGCTATCGGAGCCGCTCCCGGGTTGAGGTCAATCTGAAACTCCACTTGCCGCTCTGGTGGTAATCCGGGTAAGTCTTCCGGAAATACGTCCGGATAATCTTGCACCACCTCCACATCTCCCACCGACTTCTTTTCTTTCTTCGCGTCCACAATGTAGGCCAAGTACGAGGGGTAACCCTTCGCTAGAAACTTGCGAGCCTTAAGACATGAAATAATGGGATTATTCCTCTTTCCTTTCTCCCCATAAATGGTAGCCACACCATTTTCTGGCAATGGCACTTGGATCATCTTTTTGGAGCAAAAGATGCTCGCCTTATGCCTCACTAACCAATCCATACCTATGACCACATAGAACCCTCTTATAGCCATAGGTAGTAAATCTACTCCGAAAGAATTCCCATCAATCTCTAGAGTGCAATCACAAAAACGGTCTCGAATGATCACTTGATCCCCATTAGCTATTTCTACCACTAACACATCGAGAAGGACACTAATAGGAGTGGTGGATTGATTACAAAAAGCATCCGACACAAAGGAACACGTAGCACCCGAATCAAACAAAACACGAGAAGGCAAGGAGTTTACTAGGAACGTACCCGAAACAACATCAACGGTCTCCTTTGCTTCCTCGGTAGTCATCCGGAAAGCTCGACTCGGCGCTCTTGGTGGTTGCTCGACTCTAGCCGTTGAACCCACAGAATTTCCACCATTTCCTCCTACTAGTTTCGGGCAATCCCTCTTCATATGCCCCGGTTCTCTGCACTCATAGCATACCGGCCCCCAGATGGGACATTCTCGAGTTGTGTGGTTTTTCTTTCCACAATTGGCACACCCCGCTGGACCGGAGTAAGTTCTTATAGCACATGGCCCCGAGTGCTTTGACTTGCACTTGTGGCACCACCGATCCTCATGGCGCTGATCGCCCGATCTCCCACTCACAAATGGTCTTGATTGACGAACGGGTCCAGATGGTCCTTCCCACTTCTGTTTCTCACCAACTAGCCTTCTCTCTTCCTTCTCTGCATTGATGTCATCCTCAATTAGCAAGGATTCTTCGATGACTTCTTGAAAAGTCAATCCCCTAGCATTTCTTACCGCCGTTCACATCTCGGCCGGTAAACCTTGTTGATAGGCCTTAATCTTCGACTTTTCATCAGGGACCAGATGTCCCACCAAATTTAGTTTCTCCAAAAAGAGTTTGGAGTATCCAACAATGGACAGAGTCCTCTTCTTTAGATTCCGAAACTCCCACTCCAGCTTGTCCAATGAACGCTCACTACAATATTTATCCATTATCTTCTCTTTGAACACCGGCCAAGTTAACTTAGCCAGAACTTCTGGAGTGAGGGCGGATCGAGTGAGATTCCACCAAATCAGAGCCTCTCCCCGAAGTAACTGAGAAGCAAACTTGACCCGTTGAGAGGGATCACACTCACTTGACTCGAAGGCCATCTCTACCTACTTGACCCAATACATACAAGCCACCGGGTTATCTGAACCCGCAAACTCCTTAGGGTGGCACCCCAGAAACGCCTTGTAGGTGCACCCCTTAGTCTTCGTCTTAATCACATTATCTGCTGGATCCTCAACAGATACGACAACTGGTCCACCTGACCCCATAACAATGTTTTCCGCCATTATCTCCGGTTGTCGGTTACTGACGTCTCGATCTTCTAAAAGCTTCATGAAAAACCCTTGTTGTTGGGCCATGGATGAGTTCATGGCCAACATCATGCTATCCTGTATCCGGGTCTCCATGGTCACTTCCTCCATGATGGCATTATCTGCGTTGAGGTTCCGGAGCGGAATATGTTCAGGTCCTTCTCCCAAGAGATTGGGCATGGGAGGTCCCTCGGTAGTTACGCCCACAGGAGGTCGATCAGCTGTAGACTCCACTTCCAAGTGGCCCTCCGGTGTATTTGGTAACCTACTTCGAGTGTTAACCATCTCAATCTGCCATACATGTACGAGAAATAGACTGAGAAAAGACTAAACGAGTTGAACTCATTGTACGTACTAATACCTTCATCAATTATCACAATAATAGTAAACCAAGTATGCTCATGTAACAATGCATTCATAATAGCACTAGCTAAGTGGAATTATGAACGAACCATACACAAGAATTCTTGTCACCATTATCACAACTTTCAATTAAAGTAATTCCGTAATCCTAACGCTCTCCCCACCTAGGATTCCTACCCCAAGTGGACAGTGAAACTATAAAGTCTAAAGCTTAAGTCTAGATATGCTAAAACAATACCTAGTTCACTTAAACTAAAGCTCTGATACCAACTTGTAACACCCTAAAAATAGGGATAACAAAAATCCGAAAAACGGATGTGCGATATATAAAATTGCCAAAGCAAGAGCCTCCCAAAAATGGGGAAATATACAAACCTGTTTAATCATGGTTGTAATTTAACGGACAATAAATTAACAACCAACTAATCTAATTTCTACAGCTAGAAAAGAGATTACAAAAGGGTTGTCATCTATAGTTCCAAAAGTTCTTCTATCGAAAGTATGTCCAATGCGAGTATTACCCAAGCTCTCACCCAAGCAACTATGCCAGCTTAGAACCGGCGCCACTAGAACCTGAGATACACATCGACACCAAACAAGTGTTAGGCCAAAAAGCCTAGTGAGTTGAACAATAATAAGCATGCATGAACACAATTCTTATCAACAGTTAACCATAGTTCAACAAATGTGGAGTCAATAAGGGAGACCCATAGCACCAATCAAGTTCCATCCAAAGAGTCGATATACCTTGATGCCATCTACCAAGAGACACACGAAAGGCCCGACACACCCGAGGACTACAACAAAGGAAATTCCTCGGATGGCGGAGGTCTAGGCACATACCATCACAGTGGCGCCCAAGACTACATCCTCGTAGTGTCTACTGACTTGGTTCGTCCAACATAAATTATAGGAGGTCTTGAGGTATATTTCAACCAATAAATTTCGATACCAACCATGGGTACAATGTTACCAACCTAACACATAAGTCCAATATGAGACTAATTTCCAACGTAATCAATGTTTAGATACCATATTGCTAAGAAAGCATTCCAAGTAGAATAAATCATCTACTATGTCACATATACCACAAGTCTTACCAAAATACCAATATCATGTACACATGAAATAAAGCCCAAATACTTGACAACTAGAGTAGATCATAGCAAGATACTCAAAATGAATCCCCAACATATTACACATAAACCACCATCAAATATTTGAACTCATAAAGATGGACATTTCCGAAATATTACGATAATACAAGTAAGAGATTATGATGTGTATCTAGTTTTGAACCGAAACCTAGAAAAGATGAAACCCTAGAAGTTGAAGATGAGACTTGGAGATGAGAAGTTGAACTTGAGAAACCCTAGTGAATGCTTCCTTGATGATAATAAATGTAAGTGTGAAGATCCAACCACCAAGATGAGTTGTATTTATGAGGGTTAGGGTTTTGAGAGAAGGAAATCGGTTTGGAGGCTCCAAAATCGCCAATGAGAAGAGAGGGTTTTGAGAGAAATGACGTTAAAATCTGATAAAAACTCATTTATGGCCTGCACCCCGACGACGATAGTGCCCCGCGATAGTGACAATGTCACAATCGCGAGTCGCAATCGCGAAGACCCAAGGCACTCGCGGTACAAACCACGCGAGAGTGCCCGACGATAGTGACACTGTCACTATCGCGAGTCATAATCGCGAGACCCCCCTCACTCTCGGTACACTCTCCGCGAGAGTAACTGGCGATAGTGACAATGTCACTATCGCGTGTCACAATCACGCAAAACTCCCCTCAGCCCAAAAATGCAGTTTGACACGATCACAAACTCGAGGATAAAACAACTAAGATGGTAAATTAGTTTATATTACATTTCAATGTAATAATGATCAATATGCACATAAAAAGACTCATATTCTCACATAGGCATAATTAATGTATTAAGGAAACAAATACTTACCTTGAGAATTCCCTGGTGTTACACCCCCCACCCCCGATCACGGTTTCCCCTGGTATCCCCTGGGGTCACGGCCTTCCTCGGACTCCCCCGGGGTTACAACCTCGCCCGGGTTCCCCCGGGGTTTGGCTCGCCCGGGACTCCCCCGGGGTCACAGCCTCGCCCGGGTTCCCCCGTACTGGGCGACGACCTGATGCGACGAAGACACATCCAAAACTCAGATCCCAAGTTTACGATAGGATAACTAATCGCAATTTATACATTGACTTAACGCAACTAGATATTAATAACAATAAACATCCCAACTAACCACAAATAAACTAAATCCCAATCCAAGACCCAATCCATTTCAACCCTAAGAATCTAATCACCAGGTAGCAACAATCCAATAACCAAAGCCCAATATGGAAGATGAAGGAGACGATTAGAAGAATCAGTAGAGATGGAGACTTACCTTTTAAGGACGATTCCTTCAAGAACCCACTTTCTCCTAAGATCGATTCCTCTAAGAACCCTAGCCCTCTCCTCTTCAATCGCCGTCTCCACGCCAAGCGTAAAATGAAAAGAAATTAGGGATTTTAGCCCCTTTAAATATAAACTAAAATTTACACTTTAGGCCTTTAAGTTACCATTTCCCACTCAAGCCTCCAAATAAAAGAAAAGGCAAATTTACGATTTCGGCCTTTACGAAAACCCCTGTAGTGAGAGTCATCCGGGTAAGGTTCCACCAACTCAATGCTTCACCTCTGAACATCTGAGATGCAAACTTGACTCTTTGCGAGTCATCACACTCACTAGTCTCGAAGGCCATATCTATTTATCTAATCCAGTTCATGCAGGCGACTGGATGGTGGTTCTGGAAAATTCTGGTGGCTTGCTGCACAAGAAGGTTTTATAAGAATAACCCCTATCTCTCTTATTCTTTCACCGCCTATTACCTGCTCTTCAGTCCCAACCTCATTCAATACTCCCCCGAGCCGTTTACGACGTTCACAGCAACCGTCTTGTGTCTTAGGTTACTCGCATCACAGGTCCTCCAGCAACTTCATAAACCTTTCATCCCATTTATCCATGGCAGAATTCATCATCTACATAAGGCTAGCCATCATGACCGATTGAGGGTCCGCTTCTTGTATAACCGGGTTCTCGGTCTCTAGGTTCACTCATGGAACCACTTTAACCACGCTCCTTAGAATAGAGGGAATCAGAAGGATGGTTTGGTTACCCGCTGGAATAGCTCGTCTTGAAGTCTCCGGGGCGTTCACGCTTGCCTCTTTACCGTCTTCTGGAGCCACAACTCAGCTCCTTGTGTTTACCATTGTGAAATGTCACACATGATAAATATCATATCGGTTAATTTTTTAAAAGATTAACTATTCAACACGTACTACTAAAATAGTTAATCATCATAATAACAATTTTAAGTATCCTCACGTAACCATAAATTCATAACAACACTGGCCAAGTGAAATTTTGAATGTACTATACACAATAATTCTTGTAGTCATCATCATAACTCTCAATCAATGCATTTCCGCAATCCTAATACTCTCCCCACCTAGGAAAATTCTACCCAAGTGGACAGTGATACCACTAATATCTACAGCTTAAGTCTAGGCATACTAGAGTCCTTACCTAGTTCACTTAAACTAAAGCTCTGATACCAAATTGTAACACCCCAAAAATTGGGACAAACAAAAATTTTCAAAAATAGAAATGTGGTATATAAATGTCAAGACACGAGCCTTCCCAAAAGGGAAACAATACACGCCTGTTTAATTACAAGTTTGTAATTAACGGTGAGAGATAACAACATCTTAATCTAATCCCTATCAAGAAATTAGATTACAAATGGTTGTCATCTATTGCACAAAATAAAGTTCTTTAATAATGGCATCCCAAAAATTATTCCCCAAGCTCACTTCTATAGTCCGCTTAGTTTTTCTTGGCGACCACGCTGCTCGAACCTGAGATACATGTCAACACCAACAAGTGTTAGGCCAAAAAGCCTAGTGAGTTGGAACAAAATATAAGCCATGAATAGGGATAAGATAAACAATATTCAATAATAGCTTAATATGGAATCAATGGGGAGACCCAAAACACCAAACAAGTTTCACCTCAAGAGTCGATGTATCTTGATGTTCACCCTCACGAGCAACACCATAAAGGCCCGACACACTTAAGGACTACCTCCAAGGCATTACCCAAAATGGCGGATATCTAGGCACATACCTCCAAGGTGGCGTACAATATTATATCCTCTTAGTGCCTACTTGCGGTTCAACCAAATTTCAACATGCCATAGTACAAATTTACTGCAAGCAAAATGTACATAATATCATCATGTGTAAGATTGTGGTCCAACCACCATATTCAACATATTAGAAGGTGACATAATAACCAAAGACCTTCAAAATGGTCAATTAAGTATGAAATCCCATATGGGGTAATCCCAAGTAGTAAAATTGTACATTAAGTCCATAAAAGCATGAGTCCATAATTTCATGAGCATTATTATACCTTAATAACTCTTGTTAGGCCAAAACCTTCAAATTAGGTCAAAACATAAAATGTGTACATTCCATATAGTTGTCAAATAACAAGATAAACTCAAGTCGTTTCAATATATTTTAATATATTTCCACGTATAACTCATGTACCATCCCAAGTATTTTAATATATTTCTACCACATAAAATGACTTGAGTAAGTAAAACATAAAATGATGGTGAGATGTATAATAAGACATGTATCTAGTTTTACAAAAAGTTAGGAAACTCGCTCTTAGGTTTTAGACAAGAAAACCTAGAAACTTATCAACCCTAGATTTTTTGGGTGAGAAGATGGAGACTTGACTTTAGCTTGAAATCCTCCACCTAATGGTCTTCCAATATCCCTTGATGTCCAATAAATGTTCTCAACTAACTCTAGGGTTTCAATAAATGAGGGGAGGGTTTTGAGAGGGTAAAATCGCCTAAGGGACTTCTCAAAACCGGATCAATACTGATTTGGGGAGAAAATGGAGTTCAAACCCGTCAAAGTGAGTTTTATACACACAGACAGAGTCGGGCGATTGTGCTCGACAATTATGCCAAAGTGGCATTCTCGCCGAGTATGTACCGAGGCTGACCCCCGGGCCGTGATTGTGACGGACGATAATGCCTCGTGTCACCTTCTCTGGAAAACTCGTCGAGGATGTGTCGGGACTTGTTTGACCTCCATGACTATGACACGCGATAGTACCCTATGGCACTGTCGCTCAAACTCCCCCGAGCCCAAAATTTCACATGATTGAATACCAAAGTTTTCTGAGGTTAGATTACTGATAAGGGCTAAACTTGATATGGTAATTAAAGTGAAAATATTCAAGGCAAAACAAGGAGTTCAAATTTACCAACTTACGGGTGTTACAATAACACTTCACGACTTAAAGTCCAAATATTCCTACGACTCCTTAACAAGTTTCACGTCAAGAGTCGGTTGACCTTAGCGTCTATTGTTACAATTTCTACCTCAAGGATCGACCCACTTAGTGTCTACCTCAAAGGTAACACCTCAAGCGGCGGAGATCCTGGTGTGTGACCAAGACATCACTTCCGGACTCAACCCTCCTAGTGCCTACTTGAAATGTTTAAGGTCATGAAACAAGGGTCCCGGAGTCCAACCTCGTGATACCCACACAACCATCAACACAAGACTGACTCACATGCCTATGAATCCAATGCATTATAGTCTAAATTACATGACTCCAAATGAATGTTAACGCACCTAAAACATGTAATTGACAAATAAATATGTCATATATGCATATAACTCCAAAAGTTCAACATAGAGCAATTTAAATCGGACTAATGTCCCCAATACTCTTTCAAGTCAAAACCGAGCCAAAAGCTCAACAACTCAATTGACTAATAAATAAAATTAATCAAAACAATAAAACACATTTAACCAGCGTTTATGCAAATACATGCTCCAAAGGCATGATTAACTTAAAAAAACATAATTGGTTGGGACAATTCATTTTTCAATTAAAACCCCATTATATTTCCAAACTATCTCATGGTGCAACAATATACGTTTTTCCCAAATCAAAAACACTAAAAATATATTAACACCATGTTAAGTTTGATTTTATAGGTTTGGTCTAATACTGTGTTTAGTGTCGTATACTGTGTTGTATTGACCAAGGGTATTTAAATCCCTTTGGTCTCTAGTGTTTGTAAGAACTTGACGCTCATCTAATACATTTGCTACTTTGCGCTACTTTGTCTCTCTCTACTTTCTCTCTCTAGGAATTAGAGATCTTTGGATTAACAATTGGTATCAGAGCCGATCTAGATCTTGAGAGAATTGATTTTCGTTTATGAATTTGTACAATAATCTGAAAATTTGATCGATTTTCTTGAATTTTTTCAAGAAATTTTCCTTTTTGGATTTTTCATCAAATTCAATCTGTTTTGTGAACGATTTTATGTGTAAATTGGTTTGTTGGATTCGATTTTGAATGTAAAACATTTTTAATTCACATCGATTTGCAAGAAAAACTTGTTTGGGTGTTCAATTTTGAAGATTTTTTTATTTCTGAAAAACGGTTTTTCACGTTCTGTTCTTTTAACGAATTTTCAAAATTGTTGTTTTTAATCGAAAAGTTTGATTAAAAAGTGTTATAAAGTTGTTTTCGATCATATCTGTGAAAGGAATTGTCATTATTTTCTAATCTGTAATCGATTTTTGGTATTTTTTGTGTTTTTCCAGCGGTTTGCGCCAGATTTGAACTTTGCGCGAGTTCATCTGATTTGCGTGAGTTCATCCTGTTCTTCAAAGGTTTGCGCCAGTAATTGTTCAAGAAAAGTTCAATTTTTCTTGGTTCTCGTCACCCTTACATCACGCAAAGATCAGTTCGCGTCTTCTCTGTATCACGAAAAGTCTGATTTACGTCTCCAATTGCTCACGCAAAGTAAGCTTTGCGCTATATTAAGCTCACGAGAAGTTACATTTGCGTCTCAAGTATCTAACGCAAAGCCAGATTCTCGCAAGACCTTGATCACGCAAATCATAGTTTGCGCCACAATCTGCTCACGCAAATCACAGTTTGCGTCTTACATTACTCGCGAGAATTTTAGTTTGCGCCTTCTGCCTCTCACGCAAACACTCAGTTTGCGCTATCTTCTTTTCACGCAAACCTCTAGTTTGCGCCAAATCAGTCCAGACTTGGATTTTTCTGAAGTTTGTCATCTATGGATTCTGCAAAGTTTGCTTTTCAAGCTAAGTTCTACACGAGTGACCTCATGATGTCTTTAGGCACAGAAACTCGTCCTCCAGTTCTAGTTGACGAAAATGAATTCACTCAATGGCAAGATCGGTTTCTGAACTTCATCGAACGTCAAATTAATGGAGATAATATGATGAAGTCTCTCACTGAAGGACCTTTCGTAAAGCCTAACAAAGAGACTCCCGTTACAACTGAAGAGGCATCACGTATGAAAGCTGATCGAGAACTAAAAACTAACCTAATGCTAGCCTTACCAAACTCTGTCTACAATCGGGTTGATCACTGCAAGGATTATCCAAATCTGTTGTGGGCACAATTGGAAAAGATTATGCTTGGGTCTTCAGTTGTTACACAACTCCGACATACACGTTATATGAACAATTTTGAGGAGTTTAAAGCCAAAGAAACTGAGTCGCTAAAGAGTGTTTATGACAGATTATGTGCCATTATAAATGATCTGAGGAAAATAGAAGTTGAAAAGACTGAGCTTGAAACAAATCTGAAGTTCCTCAATGCACTTCAACCGGAATGGAACAAATCTTATCATCGTTTGAGGAATGATGTCAGAATTTCTACAATGCAAATCCAAGAGATGTTTGAAATCTTGCTGACAGATGAGTGCATTGTAACTGAGAAAAAGGCCAAACTGGACAAGAAGAACAAGAAATCAGTGGACCCGGTTGCTCTTCTCACGAAACAACTGGAAGAACAAGCATTGTCTGAAAATGCTTACGACGGGTCAACTGATGATGATGGCGAGGCACTTCAGAAAGCAATGATCCTTCTCTCACAACATTATCAGAAAAAGTTCCAACCACGTTCGAGTTCCAACACTTCTCGCTTCACTTCTGGGTCCAAGAATACTCAAGTGCCCGAGGCAAAGAAATCTGCTGCATGTTACAACTGTGGTAAGTCGGGTCATTTATCAAAGGAGTGTCGAGTGAAGAAGGTTCGGGATTCAGCTTATTATAGAAAGAAATTGGAACTGGCTGAAAAGAGAGAGAACGGAACTACTTTACTTGCTGAAGAAGAGTTTTGGCTGGATCACTCCGATGATGAAGCTGCAAATGTAGAGATTGCTCAAATGTGCTTCATCGGAGATGATCAAAGTGATGATGATTCTGACACTGATGAAGATGAGGTAATTTCTGAATTTGATTTCACTTTCATTGCCTCACAAATGAATATCATCATATCTGCTTTACATGATCTTCGCTTAAAGTTATTATCTGAAAAGAACTTAAATTCAGAAAAGTCAGATTTGATTGACAAATTGAAGATTTCTTTGAAAGATGAAAAATCTATTTTGGAAAATACAAAAGACATCTTTCAAAATAAATTAGATAATTTGGAAAAATCAAATAAGAATTATCTTGAATCTTTGACTGCTATGACCACTTTAAAAGACAGTTTTTCGGATAAAATAAATAAATTAGAAGAAAAGTTATATCGAAGAAACCAATCTGAGCAAACAATTTTTATGAATAAACCAAGGAGTGATGAAGCTTTAAAAGAAAAATGGGGACTTGGTTTTGAAAATCCACATTGTTTAAACATTGCGATCAAAAAATCCCCGACTTTATATAAATACGATTATCTAACTCTTGCTTAATATGCTCCTCAATTTAAAATTGATTGGATGAATGAGAAGCAAGTGTTAGAAATCGAAAATGAGAAAAGGACGAATAATAAGAAAAAGGAAATTCCTTTTGTTTACACATATGAAAATGCCAAATATTTTCCTGATAAATCAAGGAAAGGCAGAAAAGGTTTTAATGAAATATCTCTCATCAAGTCTTCAGTATCTAATGATTTGTTGATATTTTTGCCAATAAATCTGATAAGGAAAATATTTCTCCAATCATTTATGATTCTAAGAAATATACTCCTCCTTTAATATTAGAAGGCAAAATCATTGATCTTGAAGATAAGATGGAAGATCAAAATATTTTAAAAGAAATTGAATCTGATATTATTCTTTCTTTCATGACGTCTAGTCTTGAAGAAAAATTACTTTCTCAAAAACAAGATTCTATTTCTAGCCTTTATTCTGATTTTCAAATAAACAAAATGGAAGTTTCTAAATTTGATATCTTTTCTCAAAATAATTCTGACTCCGAGGTAAGTTCAGATTTATTGTCTGATCAGATTGGTTGCTTAGGTAAAATTATTTCTTCTGATTTAAATATTAAATCTAAAATTCTTGATGACTCTTTTACGCTAAATGATCAGTATTATAAACCTAAGCGTAAAAGAAGACAGTCAAAGAAGTCAAAGAAACAAGATCAAGTCATTTCTGACAGTACTAATTCTTCTGATTCAATTATTTCAGATAGGACTTTGAGCAAATCTACCAAGCAGCTATGGAGAGTCAAGCAGACATCAAATGATTCTCAGACTGATGAAGTTCGATATGTAGACAAACAATATAAAAGTGATTCATTTTCTTATTGTAATAAAATTTCAAAATACTTTATAAAGCAAATGTTTCAAATTTGCAAAAATGTCTCATATTATTCTTCTGATTCTAGTTCAGATGATTATGCTTTCTCTTCTGATGATTGTGCTTATTATTCTGATGATCTTTCTCGTACTTTAACTGTCAAATCTCACAATTATATCCCCATAAGAACTGCAACTAACTTTCATGGGTCCAAATTCAAGTGGGTACCAAAATTTCAATCTGACTCAAAGTTGCAGGCACCTCATGTCAAGGGGGAATAAGAGAAATATGGCTCTTGAATAAATCAGCTCAAGACCCAGACTTCATTGTCAACATTACGGCTTCTGAGTAATTCAGCTCAGAACCCATGCTTCAAAGATTTCGACTTCTAAACATGTCAGTTTAGAACTCGTTCTTCAATGCTTTTAAGCTTCTGGCTAAATGAGAAACTGTGAGTGCATCTACTTTATTCCGCTGCATTTATTCTCTGATAATGATGTTCTAGTTTTCTCAAATGCTTTTAAAAGAATCTAAGCATTTCAATTCAATTCCTGAATTTGTTCAACCCAAAATTTTCAAATGAGACACAAATTCTTTATACATTGTGTGAAAAAAAATAATATTATTGAATTATATTTTGTTTCAACTGAATATAAACTTGTCGATTTTATTTTATCAAATGTGTCTATTTTCAAATCTCGGCATGTTGATTTAAAAGTTTAAGCCTTCACAAATTTTATTCTATAAAGTAAAAGTTTTATAGTTTTTCTTTCTTTTGAATAAAATGTGTGTCGAGGATAAATTTTCAAGTTACTTTGTTTATATTGAAGTTTTATATGTTCAACTTTCAAGTCTAAAAGTCGAAAAATCAGCAACATGTTTGTAACTTTTGATACTGCTTTTAAAGTTGTGTGATTCGGAATATTTATAGTTTACAATGCTTAGAAAACCTAAAAAGTTGGAATTCTAGATCGTAATGAAAATATGGGCTAAGCACTTAGACATAAAACTTTGTGATTGAGATGATTATTAAATTCTTATAAATCAGAAATCTCCGAGTTTAAAAGTTTGTACCTGTGACCTTTCTGGTTTGGGAAAGTAAGTTTTGTGGGATGCTTGTCATCTGGTCCCCTAAGGTCATTTGATCTGGGAGTGATCGAACCCAAATCCTTCTATAGAATCAGATCGAAAGTCATGTTCTAATGGTATGAATGGGTGAAGGATGTGTCGATGTAGCCTTTCTGATCTGGGAGAGTAAGTTCCAAGGGGTGCTTGACACCTAGTCCCCTAAGGCCAACTGGTCTGGGAGCGGCTGACCCAAATCCTGCAATAGGGTCAAATAGAAAGTTACGTTTACGACATGTTCTTTACTTACCAAACTTTTTGATTAAAAGATGCCAAAGTGCACAAGCTTAAAAGATGCCAAAGAGCACACTTATGTGAAGATGCCAATGTGCACAATGCTAAAAAGATGCCAATGAGCACACATCTCATGAAACTTGGTGGTATGTTTGAGTTGTAATAAACTTGTAAATTTATGAAAGTCTGAATTCTTGATGGATTAGTGTGATTACATGCAAAGTTCTCTATTATATTTTTAGAATTGCATTTTCTTGAAGCTAATCGGAGTTCACATGCGAGCACACTGAATAGATTGATGAAAGTTTTTGAAACTGAACATGTCTTAACTTGATATGCAATGAAACTTGTTTCTGTATCCAAATACATACATTTGATTTCATCTGATGAATTTTATTGTGATATTTTACTAAGTAGAATCTCATTTGTATTGTGTTTAATTTTTTATATATTTAGTCGTTTCAAAATACATATTCAGTATATTTTTTCTTTCTACATTCATGTTTTAATTTGTGTGTTCTCATATCTTTTTCATTGGGCTTGTGCATTATTCAAGGGGGAGTGAATAAAGAGATTTTTCTGAAAAGATCATATCTGGTTTCAAGGGGGAGTATCTGATTTTCTACATGAATGCTAACTTGAATTATCAAATTTAGTGCATTTGTGTAGGGGGGTCAAAGAGCTAATCAGGTGCAATTTTTCAAATTCCAAGTCATGTTTGCGTCACCAGTTGGTAGAGCAAAGTTTAGTTTGCGCCAACAGCTTCTAGCGCAAAACTAGCTTTGCGCCTCCTTTGGCTAGCGCAAAACAAGCTTTGCGCTTCTCTCTGTTAGCGTAAATCTCACTTTGCGCCACCAACATGTGTCGCGCAAACCTTCCCTGTTTTTCTTCTTTACTTTGTTTTTGCAGATCTTAAGTTGTCTCGTCTCCAACATTTGCATGACCAAGTTGATCTTGATCATCAAGGTCATGAGGGGGAGAAGTCAAGGAAAGTCAAGGAGAAGTTAAAGAGACAAAGAGCTCAAATGTTTATCTGTTGTTCAAGATTATGCTGCTCAAGATTCTATTCTCTCAGCTACTATTAATTCTTTTGCTGTTTCTGCTCCGATCACCACAGTTCATTCAAGGTCATTTAAAAGAGGTGTGTTGTCTAGAGCACAAGCTGATGAACCGACTGTTCTTTCAAGTTTATTTCAAACTGGTCCAGTCTTGTCAAGGCAGCAAAGATATCTCAAACTGAAAGATGCTGAGAAGAATTTTTTTTTTAAAAGTCAGATTGCTTCTTCAAAAAGTCGCTTAGATGGTCCATGTTGATTTAGAAGATGGATTTTAAAGACCACAGCGCCAATGATTACTAAGGGGGATATTGTTAAGTCTGATTTTATAGTAATCATTGTATTTATAGGTTTGGTCTAATACTGTGTTTAGTGTCGTATATTGTGTTGTATTGACCAAGGGTATTTAAGTCCCTTTGGTCTTTAGTGTTTGTAAGAACTTGACGCTCATCTAATACATTTGCTACTTTGCGCTACTTTGTCTCTCTCTACTTTCTCTCTCTAGGATTTAGAGTTCTTTGGATTAACACACCAAATAATCTCTACTTATGAAATAAATCATCAAAAGAATATATGCATTTTCAAGATATATTAACCAAAAAATAAAGTATGTAAACTTCAACAAATACTCAATACATTTGATAAATAGTAAGGAAAGCATTTTAATACATCAAAATACACATTTTTGGCATGTACATAGTTTTCACAAAGAAACTTGAATTCACCTTGCTAGGTTAGGTTAAACTTAGGTTCCAAATCCAACTCTAGCTTCCAAAATGTGAAGGCTTGAGATCCCCAAGCAAATCCTTTCGAGAACACCCTTCAAAACTACCAAGCAAGAAAGAAGCCACCAAATATTAACACAAACTCTAAATCTACAAAGATCCTCCAAATATTTCATCTCCCAAGGCCAACAACTTCCCTTTCCAAAATGTGACCATTTTACATAAAACCCTCCCAAAATGAACAAAATCACATATAGTTAAATCATGAGATTCAAACCCCAAAATTACATTTTTGTACTTAAAACACTCTTTTATAACACATTCTTGAAGATTCAACATTTACTAGCAAAAAGGGTTAAAACCTCCAAATCTCCCAAAATGCCCTAAATCGGTCAAAATCCATAGAAGTGTAAAATACACCAAGAGGGATGTTATAGGAAACTAAAATGAAGGATTTAGACAAGAATAAAGGCTTAGAAAGGATAAGATGAACTTACAAATGGGTTTTTAAGAAAACCCCAAAACCTAGTCAACAATGGTGGAAATGGTGATTTGGGGAAGATGAACTTAGAATCTTGGATAGACTTGAAATCTTGATGTTTGAGAGCTCTTAAATGTTTGGAGATGATAAATAAAAACACTTTCAAGTCTTCTAATCGAGTTCAAATGAAGAAGCTAGGAGGTAGGTATGAGAACTAATGGAGAAGATGAAGATGGTGATAAGCTTTAATCATAATCGATAGCTCTTGATCTCACAAGAACTCTTGAAGAAATCGATTGGGTGAAATGGAGATTCTTGGACCAAGTTTGGTTGAGAGAGAAATGAGTTAGGAGATGAGAATTGAGGTAACAATGGGAGGAAAATCGGATTTAAAAGACACCCTCCAGCTCCAAATTTTCTACCCAAACTCCCTAGGAGTGAAGAATTCTTCCCGGGCGTGAAGGGTAACTCCCTAGGCATAAAGTTTTGCCCCGGGCATGAAAGTTCTCCAGAAATGAAAATTAACTTATTTCTCACCCAAAACATTAACCAACTCAAAATACATACCAAGGGTTATTCTAAGGTTAAAATATAAATATGAATCTCGAAATAAACATACCGAAAATCTGAGTGTTACAGGATGCTAATGCCAAGTAGGATTGTGGAGGTCGTGGTCTAAGTATTCCTGCCTTGTTCGGGTTGGAGGGTCTTGACCATTAAGAAGGAGGCATAATAGGATATGGGCAAGGAAGCATGGCCCACGACATCCATGGTAATGGCCATTGGGTTTGCCACAGGTTTGTACGAAGACCAAAATTACCGCCGTCCGGACTCCCGCCACGTCGACTTTAGTAGTCAGGGCCTTGGATTGAGCCCCCCGTCGACCCCCGTTGTCTCAGTTTGGTCCACCGCTGCGATTTGGCGGTCCTCGTCAATTTCCTCTTCCGTTACTTGATGACTGATGAACAAATTCGGTATCGGGCGAGTCTTCAAGATCTTTGGTCGTGTTAAGCATGACTGAGTTGGTAATGGCGGCATGAGATGCTTTCTTGATCAGTTCGGATTCCTCAAGCATTAACATTGATCTGTCTTGGTAGAAAAGGGGAAGAGTGTTAGCCCCAAGTAGCTTTGTTAGAAAAGCATTGAAAATCACTAAGTCCTGAAGCATCAGAGACTGCTTCAAGGACATCAGAGACTACTTCAGAAGAACAAGTTAACTTCAGAGACCGCTTCTTCAGAGACCATACATCAGAGGACACCTAACCAGAGGATGATCCAACATCTGAGGAATAAGGCCCCCTCTGATCTTTGCTCTGAAGTTCAACAACTCAATTCTCTTAGGTATGGAGTCTTCCCTCCAGCAAGCCACATCAGCACTAAAAGCGGCCACCTTACCTTTACACCTGGGTAGTGCCATTTGTACCTTCCTGTTTTTAGGCTATATATAGGGGACAAGATTGCCATAATAGTATGAGAGAGCGCACACAAAAAACTCCACTACCATATTGTCTAGCTATTGTACTATCTTGAGAGAGAATTATTTCAGTGAGATCTTTTCAGACACTTACTGTGTGTTCTTGGTGTTCATGTATATCTCCTGAAATATTGAAATATATATGACTACGCTTATTGAAGTATTATTCTTGTTCATTTGTGTTTCCTTCTTTATTGTGATTGATCTTGTTTGTTAAACTTTCAAAGATTCCGCTCATACACTCTTATTTATTGAATCCAAGTAAAATATGGGAACCAACAAGTGATATCAGAGCAGATTGATTTGTTTCAAATCAAATCGATCCAATCTGATTTCCAGGTTGATTTTACGTTGGAAGATCATCACACTTCAGTAGAATCATTAAGAGTACACATCCTACAGATTAAGCTCATCTTCTTTAAAACTCTTTCATATTTTGTTCATCTTCTTCTCAACATAGCTAATATTGGTATTAACGCCATTTATACTGTTGGATCTCTCACGAAACCTCCAACTCTTCTTAGTGATGAGTATCCTCAGTGGAAAATATGTATGATCAACTTCTTTGATGGAATAGACAAAGATTTGATGCGATCCATGACTGATGGACCTCACTCACCCATGGTTCTTGTTCCACGCGTTCCTGCTACTGCAACTACAGCTGAGGTTCTAGCTCATTATGCTCCAAAAGAGCTTGCTGGATACTGTTAGGGTAATTTGTTTGTTAAATAGAAGTCCAGGGTTTAAATTGTAATTCTTTTAAAGTTTTTTTTAAATGGGCTTTGAGGCCCATTAGGCCTTACACGTTCATATTTAAAGTGTTGGTTAACCTAGTTTTAGGTTAAGTTAGTCATTAAGGTTTACTATAGCTTATCAGAAATTCTCTATGTAAACCTAAATCCTTTACTATTAAATCTAATCATATGACTAGCAGTTGTGATTGATTATTATTGCTGTTATGTTAGTGAATAGATTTGTTGGATACAAGATCATTAATACTGAATATGAAAGTCAAACAAGTCAAAGCCTCAAAGTCAACTCTCAAACATGATAGTCAAAGTCTTTGTAATAAAGTCAATGTCAAAGTATTGTTGTTTTGTTTCTTTGTAATTGTAAGTGGTATAAATAGTCTTGTCTTTGTTGTAAGTAAGAAAATAAGCAAAGTCAGATGTGAGATTAGAACAACAATTCTACACGGAGCATATGAGAGAAGAGGATATATAATATCATTCTAGAGAGAGAGTGTAGAATATCGGATTGGATCGGATTGGTTCAGTTTTATTGAATTTTGAACCGTCTTCCAATAACCCACTGATCCAATTTGGATAGTGAAATTTTGGATCTGATCCGATGTTATCAAATTAGAACTGGACATCTAATTGTGTCAGTCGATCGTAATTGAATCAGATGAATTTCCACACACCCTTAATTGGATCATAATAGCCATCATACCTTGTCACGTCGTCGTCTGACTATCACTTTAAACAGAAAATTAGATTTGAAGTTAAAACAATAATATACCTAGAACAATTTCAAACTAAGAACCTCAATGAACAGTTAGTTTAGATAACTAATACTTGATACGGACCCAGGGGCGGAACACAAGCTTTTCAACTGCAGGGGCCGGACCGAGGGACGGACCTAAAGAAGGGCCACCGGTGGCACGTACCGTATTATCTCTCCACCGAAAGGTTAAAAATTTTACGTTTATGAAAGGTGCAACCGTGTCGTTTTAAAAGGTATCACCGTATGATATTCAAAAGTTGAAGAAGGTACAACCATACCTTGTAATCAACCAAAAAACATAAAAAAAAAAAAAGAACTCTTGAAATCAACCCAAAAACCGAAAAAAGTTCCTTGAAATCGATTAAAAAAAACTTAATAATCCATCAAATTCAAGCAAAAAACTATAAAAAAATCCCTCGAAACGGTGGAATTAGGCTAAAAATACATCGGATGATAAAGTGAATACAATTCTATCAAACAACATGAACCCCACTTAACCAAATACCCAATCAAACAAATTAATCAAAGTAATCAAACAATGTTATGTATGCTTTCACCAGGTTTTAAATGAAAGTGGACTGGACTTGAAGAGTGCATGAACTGGACTTGAAGAGTGGGGGGCCCAAATAAAAGTTTTCTTTTTTTACACTTCATTTTTTTTACTGGTATGTGGAATTGTCGGTCCACAATACTTATCAAGTTTATAGATTAACAACACAATAAGATTACCAACTTGTATTGATTATAACAAATGGTTACAGGATTGATCGATTCAAGCTATTTTGTGTTCTCTCTGTATTACACCTTTTTGTGTGTGTTTGTGTGTGTCGATTATGATCTGATCTGTGAGAGTATGTTGAGAGATACACACTATCTAAAACTAAAGTGTGTCTAACACACTACCATAATATCTAGATTTAATATCTAGATATTATTTCTATCTAAATAATATAACTAACTAAGTTAACTAATATCTAACAAACTAGATATTAACTTAACTAATACAATAACAAACAATTACATTGACATATATTACAAACGACATAGACTTTAATATCGAGAGTCGACGTTTCGGCTTTAGCTTCAGATTGCGATCTTCAGTTTGGATGATCTTGAATCCAATGAGACTGTGTCTTAACAATGTGGAACTTCAAAAGGCACAGGGGCCATGGCCCCTAGTAGCCTCAAAGGCCCTCCGCCCCTGTACGGACCACCGTTAAAGATGAATTATTACATAAGGTGATTGGGATGACAACCAAATTAACGACATCGGGCCTTAAAATAAGTTGCAACAAACCCGACATTCTTAAGCATCCCTAAAAACCCTAGCGAAACTCGATAAAAACATGATTAACTAACTAAGAACTTAGGTTGGAAAAGAAAAATATGTATATTTGCATCGTTCTAACATTTGAAACATCACTTAATAAAAATCATAACATGCATCTAATCATGCTAACAAATTCTATAGAACAAATAAAATTTGAAATTAAATTCGGAAAATCATTTTGATAAATATTTTTTATATTTATTTTGAATATCAGCAGCGACGGAATTCTAAAGAAGCATTGAAGTAGGATGCCGACAATAGGAAGGAGGTGGAGGTGGACGTGGCCACCCCCGGCCTCTTCCCCTAATAAATTATTTGTCACTTATTTTTTATTAGAAGTGTACTCGCGCAATGCAGCGAGATATATCATGATTTTAAGGTTTTATTTTATTTTTTGTCAATTTACGGTACGATTTTGGATGGTTTTGAGAGAGTGATAATGGTTTTTTTATAAACTTGTTTAATTTAGGCTTAATAATATAATGTTTTTTATATAAAAAATTAAATATTTTGTTAGAATTCAATGATTATCTTATATATTTTAAATTTTTTATATTTAAATTGAGATGTTTATCCTGTTTTGATTATGTTTAATAACTATTATGAATTCAAACATATAGCTTTAGAAATTTGTATCCATGCATCGTTATTTTTAATCTTGAATTTTAAGTAATGTGTATCAATAAACAGTATTTAATGCATAAAAACTTGTTTTTAAAAATTTATTCGATATTTTAATAATAATGTAATTTATTTTAGATTTAATACTATAATGTTTTTTTTAAATAAACATTAAATATTCTGTTAGATTTTCTTAATTATATTTTAGATTTTTTATATTTAAAATTTGATTTTTATCATGTATTTAATTATGCAGGAGAGTGATTTTAGGGGATTAAAATGGTTAGAGATATTGACTGAAAGTTAATAAATAACATTAAATGTAGTACATAAAGCTTTAATGGGTGTTTTTTAAGTAATTATCATTAAATAACGGTACATTAAGCTTTAATAACTGTTTTTAAGAGTTTTTTATCTGTGCTTTATAATATAGTATAGATTAAAATAATACAACAATAAACGAATCAAACGAGTTTGATATATATATATATATATATATAGGGCCATTCTTTTGTTAACCAATGATTTTGTGTTAACCTTGTTAATTAATCTGGACCCTTAATCTTGAAAGTTAATGGTTGTGATTAAATCAGATTTTTAAATTAAAAAAGGGGAAAAATCGGTTCAAAATTGATGTTCCTATATGAACAAGGGTAATAAGGTAAACTTATATTAGTTGATAATCATGGAAACGTATCAAATCCCAAAATAATAGGCACCACTTCCCTAAACATATTCCAGTGGCGATTTCGAAGGAGGCGATAAACAAAATCGTCACCGATCAAAACAAAATCTTCACGGATCAACAAAATCTTCACAGATCATCGGTGGGTTCGCCGGAGGCGACGATGGCGAGATCTATGAACACCGAGGAGTATCTGAACACCGATGGCGAGATCTATAAACACTGAGGTGAGATCTATGGACACCGACGATGGCAAGATCTATATTACGATGGAGATCGTTCCGTGATTTGACGGATCTGGAGGAGAATAAAGTACATCGGTCGTCGGATTTTATGGTTGAATCTCCTTCTCGATGTAATATTACTACCACGACCGCCACCACCACAACCTCCGTTGGAACGCCGAGGAGTAGCTGGTGTGACAGTGATTTTACAGTCAGTGATTCACCGGTATGGTGTCGTGGATTTTCCTATGAGATTGAGGTTGCCGATAAGAAGAATTTATATATATGTGTTTGGGTTTTGGTGTGCATATATGAGCTTTAAGATTTGCATATATGAAAATGGATTTTTGTTATACATATATATTCTTTACTTTATAGTTCATATATGAACACTTAAGAGTTTGGGTTTTGCTGTGCATATATGAGCTTTATGATGTACATATATGAATATGAATTTTTGTTATGCATATATGTTCTTTACTTTATGGTTCATATATGAACACTTAATACATTGGTTGTGTAGTGCATATATGAAATATATGAAGTTGAATTGATACAGTTACATCTTGGTGTGCATATGTGAAAATTGGATGTCCATTATGTACATATATGCACCTTTTCTTACGTGCATATATGCAATCTAAGGTTGACGTCCATGATCAAAAAACAATCCCATAAAATATCAATCTCATATGTCTCAAAATTTTAAAATTCCATAAATATCAATCCCATATGTAATTTAAAAGTCAAAAATTTCTAATCAATCCCATAAATATCTCAACTCCCATGTATATCTCATCTCAATATAATATAATATTAGAAAAAAATATAATTTAAAATTCCTAATTTACCCTTACTAAAAAACGGTTACAATTACTAAACCAAAAAAATTCTTGCAATCATATTGGTCTAAAATGGTTAACATAGTTGATACAAAATCATTGGTTAACAAAAGAACGGGACCATATATATATATATATATATATAGTGTTTGGTTCATTTGAGAAATGGTAAATATATGAGAAATAGAGAAGTAATCCTAGCCATTCATATGGTCAAGATCGGATTTGACTAGTCAAATATTGCGGCTTTGATCGGTCAAAAGTTGCGGCTATCCCAAAAATAGAAGGACAATTTCGTAAATTTTACAAAACACACGGGTTGTGTTCATATATGAACATGTATAATTCACATATGAACTATATGTTCATATATGAACCAGTGCAATTCACAACTGAACTCTTTTAACTGATTCATATATGAACCTTTGTGTTTCATATATGAATCAGTTGAACTAACTAACAGATTCATATATGAACCTTTGTGATTCATATATGAATCTGTATGAATCACAAAGATTCATATATGAATCAGTTGAACTAATTAACAGATTCATATATGAATCTTTGTGATTCATACAGATTCATATATGAACTCATCTCGTGTATTTTACGAAATTACCCCTCTACCTTCTATAGACCACACAAGGAATTATCCGGTGCTTCGCGGTCAAAGCCGCAAATGTTGATCAGATGAATGGCTAAGATTACTTCTCTATTTCTCATATATTTACCATTTCTTAAATGAACCTCTCCCTATATATATATATATATATATATATATATATATATATATATATATATATATATACACACACACACACTAAAAAACGGTTACAATTACTAAACCAAAAAAATTCTTGCAATCCTATTAGTCTAAAATGGTTAACATGGTTGACACAAAATCATTGGTTAACAAAAGAAGGGGACCATATATATATATATATTATACTAGTGTTGGGCCCGTGCATTGCACGGGAGGATAAATTTTTTGTTAGAATATTGAACCGAGTTAAAATGAAACGTAATTTCTCTGTTAACAGTTAATGAAATACAATGTGAAAAACGAATGTATTTTCATAAGTGGTTAACTTACATATATTCTTAATCGTTTGTTGTTATGAGTTTGTGCAATAATATTGGTAATAGTTTTGTATTATATTATTTAAAACTCAAACGACGTGTCTCACAACATATCACTATTATTGAAATAATTATAAATATGAACATACGTTTTTACAGATTTTGCAATTTTTCTGAAACCTCATCGACAACACTTGACAATCACTTTGGACGTATAAATCTGTAGATTAATTAACAACATTCAACCCACATCAAATATGACAAAGAAAATAAATGATTTCTATCTTTTGTAACCGACAACTCAACTGGTATAGTTCAAATTCACTCAGTACCACTTGAAAATTTATTTGACTATTGACTTCAAGACCTCATAGTATTAGTCGATAAAAATAAAGATATGTATATATATCTTATTCCCCTACTTCGAGAAATATGATTGTGGGTTTTGAAAAATATAAACAAATCCTCAGTAAATAAAATAAAATATAAAAAGTAGTTTTTCAAAGAAACAAAAATATAGTGGAATACCTTTTGTTCAGTTGTAGGTTCCGCCATTGACACCCGACCGTTCGTCTTCTTCTTGTACTCGAATGATACATAGAGAAACTATATATATTTATAGTGAATGTAGAGAATATTTTAAAATCTTTTATTTTCGTTTTCGATTTTACATTTAAATGTAAATATATTAAAAATATGGAAGAATATTTTTATATCTACATCGTTTCTATTTTATTTTCTTCACACTTGGTTAATTTGGAAAGTATTGCAGAATATTTTTATTTTAAATAATATGATAATTTATTAGTGTATCTCGTTATTTTTTATTTTTTATTCATATGAACCTTCTTTTTTCTTCTTTTAATGCTAGTGAAAAAAATACGTGTAGATTTTATAGGGAATTTAATTAAAATGGGCGTATTTCAAATCCGTATTACCTAAATACCCCAAATCTCGTTCAAATCGCCGAAATACCCTTTATGTACGGGAATAGTGGTCGGGAATCCCAGGTTGGTCGTGTTCGAGGTTATGGCCGGGATTCCCGGGGTTAATGACCGGATTAAACTTGAGAGCATATTTGGGAGATACCCATTGACCAACAACAAAGATTTCAATATAATTTTAATATAGTTTTAATATATCCGCGATGGAAGGGTTTCCCGGTGTAAGGGCCGGGACTTACATATTTTCACACCCCGCTAAAGCGGAAACACGAGGCGTAACAGCTCCGATGCCATAGCACAAGATTATACACATACCAACATTTACTTATCATTCAAAATACATTACATTTTTAAGAACAATATCGTCATCGTTACAAATTCCAAATCTTTTAAACATAAGATACGCTTAAAGCAAAAATAGTCTTGCTTCAAAATATGAGTACGCTGATAAAGCATCATGGAATTACCTTCTCGATTCCTGAAAAGCATGAATAAAAACCAAGGTCAACTACAAAGAGTTGATGAGTTCACAGGTTTTAAATATGCACAAATCATTTTTATATGCAAGTTAACATTCGTGGAACGTACGTAAAAACCAGCTTCAATTCTTTGATTCATGAGTACCACAACTTAAATTCCTTTATGATAAGTGCATGCAAAGACAATATTACGTTGAGCCACTACTAAGCCGTCCCTGACCAATTTCAACGCCCCCGATGAACTAACTCAGCGGTGGTTCATGCCACATATTTAGTCATCTTCTCTAGTATAGTGCACCCCTGCTCGTCAGCATTAAGGTGGGCTTGTCACACCAAATAGCGCTACCCACTAATACTATAGGCCCGATTTTCTTCGAGTTAATAGTAGTGTCACGGGGTCTTAACATTAAAAACTCAACACATCAGTTGCATACTTATCATATAGCTTATAATTCCAAATGCTTTTAACAAAGCCTTATAAATTGCCAATTCGCAATACTTTCAAACAATTCTCATGAATCTTTAAATACGCAATTTAAACATGCTTTTCACCCCAAAAATCAATTAAAACGATAAAAGTGGGGCTGTGAATACTCACCTTGATGAAAGCAACGAGTGAAGCTCTACTTTAAACTTAATGAATTTTGTCACGCCTTAAATTTCCCTATATAAGAGTTGCCATAAGAAACACATTAATACCCTATTCCGATGTCCAACCAATATGTCCAATTGTCCCATGAAATGCCATCAAATAAGTTTCTTAGTCCATAATTATTTTGTCTAAACAAAGTTCCAAAATATAATAAGACATGAATTAAACTTGATAAAATTACCTTTCTGGATTCAGCACATGCTGTCCAGAAAGTTATCCGGTAATTTCAACACGGAAACTTAACTTCTCATGAGAATTATTTAATCACAAATTTTGTGATGAAACTATGATATGTTTAGATTAAATCTGCATTTTTTCATAATTTTTGAATAACTTTTGATGCATCAAATAATTTTTGTAAAATAAAGTGTCACTGATTTTCGGATCAGTGACATACCTCACTTGTAACAGGTTTTTGAGGTATCAATTCTTGGAATTAGACAGTGATCCATATATGGATGCAAACCTAACTCAAAATCTTAACATTTGGAAAAATATTCACTTAATTTGGATGAGTAATAAGGGAGTTATGGCCTCTACAAGACAGGTGTATGAATCTGTCTTTACTGGACAGATTGCACCATTTTCTTGTAAAATCCATTAAAGTGCCCAAATCAACTCCAAATTCAATGTTTTTGGACTTTTTAGAAAGCTAACACTCTAAATTAAAGTTTAGAAGCAAAAACCCCAAATTTTGACAAGTGGATTGTGAGTTGAGCAAGCTAGAAATGGAGTCCATTTTCTGGACAGATTCTAAAATGAAATGAATACCATTTTATGCTACCAAATATTGATCATTAGACATGGTTTTTAGATATAAACCATGTCTTCACTCCTCAACAAAATAAACTAACTTATGCATGCATGAACATAACATATTATAAAATGACATTAACACTATTGATAAGTTCTTAATCATGTGGAACTTGGAAAATTCCTTCATAAGAACATTTTTATACTAACACTTCATTGTATCAAGAGTCAAAAACTCATATAATATAAATATCAAAGGTAATCCTTCTCATTATCAAAATTTCAACCACATGCAAGACAACATAAACACTAGCTTAGTGATTTAACACTATTTAGAACTCTTTAATCATATGAGATTGAACAATCTCATCCTAAGAGTTTATTTATACACAAAATTGATATAAATGCATAAATTTCAATCCAACATTATTAAAATTTTGTGGACCAAAAACCACATTTCATAAAATTATCATTTCTTGACCAATTTTCCAAAATATTACACTTGGAAACCCTAGTTTCATTGGAAGATCATTAAATGGTTCATTAGCAAATATATAACTACTAATGCATCCCATTTCACTTCCAAAACTTGGATTGTATAACATTTACATAAAAGATATGAAATATACCACTTTTGATTATAAACTTGAAAAATGGAAGTGTTAAGTGATTACCTTCACAAAAGGAGATGAAGACTTGGACTCTAACTTCCAAAATGGTGATGGATTCTTGGTTGGATTTTTGATTCTTAGCAATGAGATGAGAAGAAGAAGAAAAATAAAAATGGTGATGGTGGTGGTGGTGGAGGGTTTTCGGCCGAAAAGAGAGAGAGAGGAGAGGGAGAGGAGGTGAGGAGTTGATATTGAAAATGAGGAGTGTTAATTGGTTTTAATTTGGTTTTTAATTAAAGAAAATAATTAATATAATTGGTAGATTTAGGACAAGTGTCTTGTGACTCACCAACACATGAAAAAAAATAATTTTAATTTAATACCACTAATTGACTTACTAGCTTTAAACTATACATTATCAGATATATTTGAGAACCGAAATACCCGATTCTCAATTTTTGCTAAATAAATGACAAATTTGAAACCTTTGTAATGCAAGAGAAATTAATATTCTGATTTTTATAATTTAAGAATTTTGGACTTTTATTCACTTATTTGACATTTCTGGACAGTGACGGTCAGATGCGGAGCTGTTCCGGGTTTTTAACGCAACTTCTAAACTTTTCGGGGAAACTTTTTATCATTATGAGTTTCTAATTATGCCCTTTGGATTGACGAACGCACCGGCAGTTTAAGCGGACAATATTGTTGTCGAGGCAGGCGGGATGTTACAGATGGTATCAGAGCCACTCCTGTGCCGTTCGGGATATGGGGCAAACCTCATCGAGGACGATGAGTCCCAAGGGGGGGTGTTTGTAACACCTTAGGCATATCCCAAATCGGCCGTGGACAGGAGTGATGCTGGGTGTTATAAGTAATATCTTGGTCTTCCTAACAACAACGCGTTTTGGGGCCACAAGCACGTCAGGTTCTGGGAACTCTGAGGTTAAGCGTGCTTGGGTGGGAGTAGTCCCAGGATGGGTGACCCCCTAGGAAGTTTCTCACCAGGTCTCCAGAAACAAATCCGTGCGTTACACGTTGGTTAAATCCAGGGGCAAAGCGGACAATATTGTTGTCGAGGCAGGCGGGATGTTACACATATTAATATAATTTTATAAGATTTTAATATATAGTTACACTTTGTACCCCTAAAATTATTTAATTAGTTTACTTTATACCTTTTACTTTTCTATTTTTTATTTTACACTTTCACCAAATTAATACATATAATCGTATATTAACTAAAATACGTTAAAAAAATATGTTTTAATTTTAACAAGTTACACCATTATAATCGTCTCTTCGACACCTTCGAAATGAGTCCAATATTGAATATTTTTGGATTTAATTATTTTATTATATATCATATATACTACATAAGTAATGTTTTTGAATATCATTAAACCACTACAAAAAAATCATGTAAAACTAACAAATAAGATGAGACTCCCATTAAGCATATTAAGATGTTAACAAACATGTCTTAAATTTGGTCAATCATTTCACCTTATGTTTTTACCTGATTTTTTTTACCATTGACCCATTAAACATAAAAATAAAATTCAAATATCCTCATTTTAAAATAAAATGAATTGAAATTGTCGTATCTGTATAATCGATAATTATTAAAAGATTTTACAATAATAATGATATTAAAACTAAAATAGATATAATATATAATAAAAATAAAATTCAAATATCCTCATTTTAAAAATAAATGTATTAAAATTGTCGTCTCTGTATAATCGATAATTCTTAAAAGTTTTTACAATAATGATGATATTAAAACTAAACTAGATATAATATATAATAAATAATTAAATCCAAAAATATTCAATATTGGACTCATTTCGAAGGTATCGAAAAGACGGTTATAATGGTGTAATTTGTTAAAATTAAAACGTATCTTTTTAACGCATTTTAGTTAATATACGATTATATGTGTTAATATGATGAAAATGTAAAATAGAAAAGTAAAAGGTATAAAGTAACTAACTAAATAATTATAGGGGTATAAAATGTAAATATATATTAAAATCTTATAAAATTATATTAATATGTAAGCATTTGGCGATCCCGGCCCTTACACCGGGAAACCCTTCCATCCCGGATATATTAAAATTATATTGAAATCTTTGTTGTTGGTCAATGGGTATCTCCCAAATATGCTCTCAAGTTTAATCCGGCCATTAACCCCGGGAAACCCGACCCCTAACCCCGGGAATCCCGGCTATAACCCCGGGAATCCCGGCCATAACCTCGAACACGACCAACCCGGGATTCCCGGCCACTATTCCCGTACATAAAGGGTATTTCGGCGATTTGAACGAGATTTGGGGTATTTGGGTAATACGGATTTAAAATACGCCCATTTTAATTAAATTCCCGATTTTATATTATGCTAATATAAAATACGTGTAGATTTTATAAAATAAAATAGATTTTATATTAGCAAAAAAATACAGAAGAAAAAAGAGTTTATATTACATCTCATTATGTAAAAAGATTTTATAAAATAAAATATGGAAAAAGATTTTATAAAATAAAATATGGAAAAATCATTATGAGATGTAATATAAAAAAATACGGAAGAAAAAAGATTTTATATTACATCTCATTAATATAGATTTAAATGTAAAATCTACATTTAAAATAGATTATGCTAATATAAAATCTATTTTATAAAATCCTCCACCAAAAAAATAAATATTTATATTAATAAATGAGTATCCATTCCACAAATAGATGATTATGTGAGATAATAAAATATGGAAAAATCATTATGAGATGTAATATAAAAAAAACGGAAGAAAAAAGATTTTATATTACATCTCATTAATATAGATTTAAATGTAAAATCTACATTTAAAATAGATTATGCTAATATAAAATCTATTTTATAAAATCATCCACAAAAAAAAACAAATATTTATATTAATAAATGAGTATTCATTCCACAAATAGATGATTATGTGAGATACTGTGCTTAAAAAGGTTGTACCAAAACATTAAGAAATTGTAAATTAAGTAATTGGCTTTAATTAGTTGTACCTTGTGCTTAAAATGTTGTAATTAAGAGTTTTTTATGTCGTTTTTATAATATAGTATAGATATATGTCCTTTGAAAGTTGGATTTAAAAAGAATATGATGTATATACACATGTCCCATACAAGATGTAAAAAAGGGCTATATGTACGAAAAAAAATCTTAGTAAATTACGATTTTTGTCCCAGTGGTTTAAAAATTATGGTTTTTGTTCCTATAGTTTGTAATTCATCATTATGTTCATTCTTAAGATCTACAATTTATTGTTGTTTTGATCTCTGTGATTTATAATTCTTTATAGTTTTAGTATCTTATACTTAAAGGTAGGAATTAGTTCAAAGACAAAATAGCAATAAATTGCAAACCATAAGAACTAAAATCACAATTTTTAAACCACAAGGACGAAAATCATAATTTACTCAAAATTTTAATATATCGTTTTTATCATTAAAAATAACATCGAATTCAAGAAAATTTTATTAATTTATAATAAAACCATTTTTAAGTATTCCTAGACGTAAAACAATCAATAATTATTTCTAAATTAGTATTATCTACCATATCACTTTTATATAACATCATCAATTTGTTTCACCGTCAAAGACATCTTATAATATACATTTAATATATAGATTGATATTATTTAAAGTCACCATGTTGACTATTCGAAGTAACATCTATAAATCAATTGGGTTTCCAAATAACCTTAATATTGTTTCATCATTTTTTATAACTTTTTAGAGTTAAAAATATGGGCTCTTATTTCTTGTGGGCCTTGGGCATACAATCGGCCCACCTTTCCCAGGGACCACAATACACATACATGTTACATATTCTAAAGGATATTGCGACTGTTTTTGTAAAGATCCGCATCTTATAGGAAAAATGTGAACGAACAAATACTAGTAAATAGTAAGCAACATTAAAAAAACAGTCGCAATCTTCGTAAATGGTAAGCAGCAAATAATTGTAAATATTTACAACACATACACACAAATATATATATATATATATATATATATATATATATATATATATATATAAAGAGAGAGAGAGAGAAATCAAATACAAACCATGTAAATATTACACATCGTACAAACCAATCTCGGCCTGTGATTTTGAAGTTTTTAGGCAATTACAAAAGCAATTGCATATAAGGTTGAGAATAAACTTCAGAACCGATTTAATCCATATCTTGACATTGATATGATAATCTGTACGGACGATTTAGATTGGTTTATACGATTTATAGGATTAAGGCGGTTTGTATTGAAGTGACCTCTATATAATATATAAAACATCATTCTGATCAATTTTTAAAAGCTTTAACGTTATGTGGAATCGATCATAAGTCATCTTTACATCTACTGCAATTTTATTGTTCAATGATATTAACATTGTGTCTTAATTTTTGACGATATAAATAGAATAAATTATAAAATACATTTGATAATGACAAATTGACTATATAAAAATAAATATTAAGAAGCTCTGAAATATATATATTTTTTAATAATATGTTGTGATTTTGCTAAAATAAAAATTTTAGAAATAAATTTTCATATATTTTTTGAAAACAGAAAGAATAGTATGGAAAATACCAATGTTTTAAAAACCGGTTTTTTGGTTGACCCAGTGTGGTGACCGGGTCACGGTTCAACCGGTCCAACCGGGTGGTTGACTCGATTTCAAAAATTTTACGTATTTTTCATTTTCTTGCATATATATATATAGGGGTTGGATATTTTGCAACCCTAGTAAAAGGTTGCAACCCTTGCAACCCACATCTTAACCGTCGGATTCATGATCGGCGGTTACAATAGATATGGGGCCCAATATTTTTAATTAAAAAAACAGAAAAATAAAAATAAAATAACCGTCGATCATGAATCCAACGGTTAAGATGTGGGTTGCAAGGGTTGCAACCTTTTTCAGGGTTGCAAAATATCCTTCCACTATATATATATATATATATATATATATATATATATATATATATATATATATATATTTATGTAGGGGTAGGTTCAAACGAGAAGCTAAACATTTTGCGAGAAGACGAGAAATGTTTAATCATATATGATACACAAGTTTAATCATATATGATTAAACACATGTTATATTGGCAATACATAAACGTTTAATCATACATGATTAAACACACTTACAAGCCGTGTAATCATATATGATTAAACACTTCTCGCCTTCTCGCAAAATGTTTAACTTCTTGCATGATTCTCTCTCTTTATATGTATATATATAAAACCAAGAATTTGATGTCTACAAGTTAAAACATTAAAAACACACATAACAAAAAGTTTACATCAATCCAAAAACATTAAAAAAAACACATAACAACAAGTTTTATATCAATCTAAAAAAAAAAAACACAAATATAAAAAAAATATTTTTTTAACCGGGTCAACCCGGATTTTTGCCGGTTCAATCATACGGTTCAACCGGTTTTCTCAAAAACCCGGCGGTTCGATCCGGTTCATAAATCCTCAAAAAACCGGTGATAGTTGACCCGGTCTCTCGACCGGTTCCCGGTTCAACCGGTTGAACCGGCCGGATCAACCCGGGTTTTAAAACATTGGAAAATACTCATGTAAAGTTCGTCAAACGGGCCAATTTTGGTAACTACTAATTTATCGTTCAAATGGAGAAAAAAGGAGCAACTTTTTGCGGTCATATTTTGACTTATACCGTTGACTTTAATGCCAATTTTGACCATCAAAATCCAATATGGATGTCCAAATTTGACCTTTGACATGTACAACCAAAGAATACATACCGTACAACATAACTCTTTTCATTTGTTTTCACCAATTTAATACCGTAACCAACGATAAATAGACAAATCCCTCGTTATTTTTAATTATCGATCACTAAGGCTTATCTAGCAAACTAGCTAATAAGCTACCTGATAGCTGATTGATAAGTCACGTTTGAAAAAATTAGTTGATAAACATGTAAAAATGACCAAAAATGACATATTGACAAAACAATCAATTACAATATTTAATTATACAAATAAAATAAATTTATATTAATATAATATGTTAAGTAATATAAAAAAGATAGTAAAGAAAAATTAAAGAATATAACCACAAGGGTTGTGGCGTACTGGTTAAGGCTCTAGAGATGTGGTGGAATATCTCATCTGTCCAGGGTTCGAATTCAGGCGTACACAACAATTGTGGTCACTGAGATTTAATCAAGGCTGATGTCTTATAGTCATAATTTGTTAAAGAATTAGTCTAGGCATAGCCTAGGATACCCTTCCAAAAAAAAACGATATAATATGTTAATTAAAAGAATTTAAAATTTATTATTATGCATATACTATAAAGTTTGAATTTGTTAAAACAAATTTTAGAAAAAAAAAATCTACATTAACTTATAAATTTAAATAATCATTACATATAATATGAATAAAAATAAATAATTGAATAATAATTAAAAAATAATAGTAATTGATAACTAAAATATATTGATTAATATTAAAAAAATAATTGATATGATTATTAAAATTTAATTCATAATTTTCATTTAATATTAGTAATATTTATTTTTTAATATTTAAAATTTATTTATAATTAATATTAATAAATAATAAGTAATATTAATAATGGTATAATTAGAAAAATTCACAAATAGCTCCTCATAAGTTACTCCACGTAACTTATAAGTTAACTAATAAGCTAGTTTATATCAATCCAAACATTAATTCAAAAAATAAGTTAGTTTATTTTGTCAAACGATGCCTAAGAGCATCTCCTAAAAGCTTCTCTAAAATAAAGAGAATTGAGTTTTTGTTCTTTATTTTACTTCTCCAAATTTTCTTTATTGTTATAGAGAAAATTAGAGAATACTCAAAGTTTAGAGAAAATTCTCTAAAACTTGATGTGTATGGAGAAAAATTAATTTCATATTCATTCCCACCAATAAAATTGAATTATTATTATTTTACATAAATTGTTTTTAAAAAGTGTATTCAGATGATAAATCTATATAATATTTTAATAACATAATGAATGTTGAAATCCCTAAAAGGCTAAAATAGAGAATTTGTTGAAATTAAATGTAATTATTTTTAAAGATTTTGTCTTTTGATTTTCTATGTTATAAAGAATTTGTTGGAGATGATTGGTAGCGGTAAACCGTATAGCCCATGGTAGGGGCGCAAGTATACACCGACACTATGATCGCTACAAAAAATAAAGTAGTAAATATACCGAGATCGTATGCACAGGGATTGGAGTTCAAAGTTTCGAATACACCGATTTCAATGAGAGAAAAATAAAATATTTTGAACGAGTTTTGGTTTTTAACAACGAAAGTTAAACAAGAAACTAAAATGCGTATAGGTGTAAGTTTCACATAGACTATTGCAACAAAAAAATGGTCAGAAACTTTATGTCACAAAAACGTCTATGTGATTATCAAAGACTTTCTCAAACCTTTATACATCACTTAAGTCGTATTTCGAATCTGCTCATCTCTGGGTCAAATATCTAATACTAAGTACTAACACTTCAAATTGATCAGCTTATCCGCGTTGAGTTTAAGTTCCGACTCAAGTGACTAAACTTAAGCGTTAGCAATAATGAGTGTTGCATACTAATCTTAAGTTCGGCTCACACCCACACTTAGGAGGTGCTTAGCTAATAAGTAAAATAAAGAACATAGTAGAAATAGAAAAATACTCGAAAAATACTTGCATTAAAATATAAATACGAGAAATTAAATACGAGACAAGAATTAAATACGAGAAATTAAATTATACACTAATACTTCATATATTTAACCATGAAAGTAAATGTTTGAGATGAAAAAATATATTGTTCTTGCTTTGTTGATGATCCTTGGATGATCTTCACTTGCTCCCCCAAGCTTCCCTTTTATAGTGTGAGAAAGTCTTGATCCCTTAGACAAACATCACCATAATCTAGGGATGGTGATTTCCCTCGATCCGGTGGGGAACCCGGTTCACCCGACCCGATCGGGGTCGGGGATTTCCCACTAAACCGGGTACCGGGGCCAGGGATCCCCGCATGTCAAAAATTAAGGCCGGGTAACACAACCCCCACCCCTTATATGTTGTTACATTTTATTGGTTGATTTTTTATTTTAGAATTTTTGACCGGATCAGGGGCCATGTCTATACCGGGGACGGGGAGAGGACCGGGGATTGACCAGGGTTTGATCGCACTATAGACTGGGGCTGGGATTAGGATCCCCGTACCCGCCGAGGACTGGGGCCGGGGTCCTTTACCATAAAACGGGGCCGGAGTCGGGGATTGTGAAACCCGCCCCGTTACCATCCCTACCATAATCCCTTAGACAACCAAGGCCATATCTCAATTGGATTTTCCAGGGATTTTGCAATCTTTTTCAATCATTATACAACTCACATTACCCGGTTAATAGCTTTATCTGATGGTCCCTCATGTGCCCACAATGGGCAGATTGTGCCCACTACCTAACAAAGGCTTTTTTTAACCAATAAATGATGCATATAACCATAAAAACATCCTCAACAACTCCAAATGAAAATAAAATAATAAAAGTAAGAAACACAATATAGATTCCAGAAACAGTGCAATCACAGATAATAATTAATAATCAATGAATATTTAATCACAACTGTTGGTCATATGATTAGATTTATCAATCAAGGTTTTAAGGTTTACAGAGAGAATTTCTGATACGGCTATGTAAACCTTCTAATGACCATTCTTGCAAAAACCCTAGCAAATTAACCTATTTATACCAAGGGCCCAAACCCTAAGGCCCAAGGCCCATTAAACAAGACAAGCCCAATAACAAATTAAGGCTTTTACAACGCTTTTAAATAAAACAATTAGACTCTATAATTGCGTTATACAACTTTCAACGCACTGTGACTATCAGTCCTAACAATCTCCCCCTAAAGTTGAATAAAGCATTTATCATCTTGAAATCTTCCGACTTGATTTTCTCTCCCTCTTGAATCTCTGAAAAACTTTGGTGTTGCATGTCTTCATGTCTTTCCAACCTCCCCCTTGAATAAAGCTCTTGGTCTTCATAGTTTCAACTTTGTAACCAGATTCAATGTACAATAGCCTCGACTGAACGCACTATTGAGCAACTTTCAACAGTAGAAACTCAACACATCGGATCAGCACACAAGAAGATAAGGTGTGAGTTACGTGACATTCCACAGTACAACTTCAGTTTAAAACAAGGAATCTGTCTCTGAATCGCGAGTTGAATTGACTTTCAGCTTAAGAACTTGTAGAACCAATATGCTCGTGAGAGGAATCAACTTGTAGCAAACACCACATGATAGGGATAGAAGAACCAATAAAATATTTTCTGCTCAGCTGCAATCTTTGAATCCAAAGGCTTTTCAACCTTAGATAAGAAATTAGGTTACTCCCCCTCAGATTTTGCTAACTTCCCTTCAACATGATGATTCGTGTCTTTGAATTTTGTGTCGTTCTCCCCCACATGATGATTAGGAGAATCCTGAGCATCATGTAACTTTAAAGACTAAATGGATGAGTAGCAAAATACCAGATAAAACGATTCAGTAACCAAGGTTAACAACCAACACAAAAACACAATAGTAATTGTTATCACAATAATTAAAATAATTGTGTGGCCTATTTTCAGAGTTGGCATCGATGTATCTCTGATAGGACTTCCAGTTATCACTGAAGTAAAATATTAAAAAATTATTTCTCAAACTGTTCCGGCAATATCACAAAGATATGCAGGGGGGATCACAAAGATTCATGCATGTGTGAAAGAAGTATAAATCATATTGATTAGGCTCAAAGATTGATTCAACCTGGGACGCATGTTAGAAATCAATAGACATTGTAAGATGAATATGAAGTTCGGAGATCGGAGCTGATGTCTTCCTTTTTCAATATCTAAGGCCTCCGAGTGAGGAATAGATAGATTATGTGCTAAATCTCTGTGCATATATGAAACAAGTATCTTTTGTGAGACACTTGAGTGGCTAGGTGGGGTGACACGAGTTATCGACATTGGGTCCATGACTGTTTCAATATCCATCTCCAAAGAACGAGAATGAATAGATTATGTGGTAACCCGGATAACTGACTCGGTTTGGTAAAGACCAATAATTCTTTTAAGTCCTGTCACACTCTCACCAAATTCTTTTCTCTCCGAACTCATCTAACAATCTAGACCCCTCACCGATATCTATAAATTGGATGTGTTTCTTGGGTAGGTCCTTCCGGTTCTGGATTGACCATAGAAACATTGAAAGTCGTAACACTCCTTTAACTCGCCAAAATAGAATATTCAAGTAGACATTGAAGAACGAATCAAAGCATTGAAGTACGAGTCCATTTGTTCAGAAGTCAATATGAAAAATAAACAACATGGTACTCCCCCTCAAAAGATGGCCTAACCCTTGATTGTAGTCATGTGACGTGAAGAATCTGAATTAAATCACCCGTGACATTCCTGCAAAACAGATTAGGAAGATTTTGGTTTTGGTATCCATGTTGTGATGGATCCTTGATGGTTAGTTGCCTTGGCTTTGAAGCTATTAAACTGAGGATTGATGATGCTATAAGTACCGTACCAACTATTAACGTACCTTCGATGTACAAAGTCTCTCCTTCCACAGTGAGTGCAACAAATCTTTGTTCGGTTTAGACTGATCAACTTCGCTATAGAATAGACATAAGTAGGTGAATCAGTCTTGGAAATAGATGACTTTGTATCAACTACAGGAGAATCATAAGACTTGTTTCCATCACTACTTTCTGTAGTTGGTTTCTTTCGCCAAATCATTTTGATTTTTTGAAACATTTGATTATTTGAATCATCAACAAGAGAATTATAGAAAATATTTGAAGGACGAATCCAATATTTTGAAAATTCATTTGATTTGACAAACTTCTTCGAAGAATTAGATGTAGAAGGTGAACTTGAAGAATAAGGAGATTGACCAACATTATCGGGACTGGCTTGTTCAGATAAATCAGCTTTAGGATTTATTTCTTCAAGTTTCTTGATTTTTGCGGATAAAACATTTTTTTCTTCTAGAATCAATTCAAATTGTTTTTGTAAATCGGATTTTACCTTATGTTCTTTCAAAATCTCTGTTGCTAATCCAGATAATTTCTTTGAAAGCTTATGAATCTCAGTTTTGAAAATCTTTCTTTCTCTTTCAAAATCCTTTTCTATACCGTTACGCTTATCAGATATCTCTTTAAAAACCACACCATTCTTCTTTTCATGCATTTTCTTTTCACTCTCAAAACCTTTTCGCTCTTTCTTAAAAGAATCTCTCAATTATCAAAACATTTTCAAAATCAGAAATATGTTTTGAAAGGTTTGCATTTTGAGCCTCAAAAACCTTTCTTTCATCGAAAACTTTCTTTGAAAGTTCGAGAATCTTTCTTTCAAGATTCTTCCTTTCATTTGAGAAATCGACATTTTCTTGTTCAAGAATAGAAAGTATTTTCTTCAGGTCGAGATTTTCACTCTCTAACACGTTTCCTCCTTCTTCAAGCGCCATGTTCTTCTCTTCTTTGGCTTCAAAATCTGCAACTTTTCATTCAAGTTCAGATATTTTCTTAGTTTAATCTGAACTATTTCCTGTTGCCTTTTCAAGTTTCGAATTCTTGTGCTTGAGCCAATCATTGATTTTCTGTAACCAGCAAATATGTTGATACGATTTGTTTTCCGATTTCACATAGTTCAACTGTACCTAAAAACCTACTTTCTCTTCAAGTAGTCTGTCAACAGTCTTTAACATGTTCTCCAATTTCATTTCGAGAGCTGCAATCTTTGAGTTGTGTTCAGAAATGGGTACATAAGCCATTGTTACTTGTAAAGCTTGAAGTCCATGGACTAAACTTGACGAGAGATGAAAATTTAAAGTACAAGGACCAAAAGTGACAACGAGTAAAACTTGAAAGTTTAGGGATTAAACTTGACAAAAGATTGAAACTTTAAAGTTAGGGGTCAAAAAATGACAAACTTTGAAACTTTGAAGCACGGGGACTAAAGATAAAAAAAATCAAAGTGCACTGTTGTGATCGTGAGACAATTTATTTGATTCAAAAAGGTAATCTTAAGAAAAAGACTAAAAAGACTGAGTTTTAATTTAAAAGACCTGAAACGGACCCGGAAAACTGCAAGGACCCGGGAGTTTCAAGTTACAAGGACCCGGGAGTTGCACGGACCCGAGAGTTGCAAGGACCCAGGAGTTGCCGGGAGTGCAAGGACTCGGGAAAGGGTGGTACCGGGAATTGCTGGAACCCGAGAAACATTTTTCCGGGAAAGGTGGTATCGGGAAACTGGAAGGACCCGGGAGACGCAAGGACCCGGGAGACACAAGGACACGGGAGTTGCAAGGACCCAGGAGTTGCACGGACCCAAGAGATGCACCTAAAACCCTGGGAAACCAGTATGTATCGGGAAGAACCAAGTACTGGGACACTAAGACTGGGAGATTTAGAAAATCTGAGTTTTTATGTTCTTCGACAAAGTCGGCGATAACACAAAAATTCGACAGAGAAAAAGATTTCAACACAAAAATTAACCAAAGATTTTACTAATTAACCACAAACCCATACTTAATTTAGCAGGTAAACCCTAAAACCACAAAACAATTAACTCCAATTTGATGAATTAAGAAGAGCACAGAGTAATAAACCAAAAGAGAATCTGGGTTAATCGATGGTTGTCGATTAATCAAGATCGACACAGAAAAGCTTTTTAAAAAACAAAATTAAACACATATTTTGCTTATCAAACCCAAACCAAACACAAACACAAATTCGATTTAATGGCTAAGCAACTAAAACTTCAAGATTTCAAATATGAATAACACGATCCATGGAAGCCAAAAATCGATTAAGTCGATTAAGCATAAAATCGATAGGCAGAAGGTTTTAGACAAACCTTTTGGATAAATATTCTTGTCTCTTTGCTCTGATACCAATTGTAGAACCCAAAAACAGTGCAATCACAGATAATAATCAATAATCAATGAAGATTTAATCACAACTGCTTGTCATATGATTAGATTTATCAATCAAGGGTTTAAGGTTTATAGAGGGAATTTCTGATACGACTATGTAAACCTTCTAATGACCATTCTTGCAAAAAACCTAGCAAATTAACCTATTTATACCAAGGGCCTAAACCCTAAGGCCCAAGGCCCATTAAACAAGACAAGCCCAATAACAAATTAAGGCTTTTACAACATTTTTAAATAAAAACAATTAAACACTATAAATGCGTTATACAACTTTCAACGCACTAGGACTTTCAGTCCTAACACACAAATAAATAAAAAGGAAACACACCTAAAATGAAATAAAAACACACGCAAACGATATGTAAATAACGCTCAAGATGAGTTATCAATGATCTAATCCACTATCGTATAGATTCTGAAAAATAATATTTTAAATGATATTTATAGACATGTATTTAAGGTTATATAGAATATATAGAGAGAGATTAGTAGGTTCATACGAGAACAATATTTATTTAGGAAAACACGAGAACAACGAATCACATACAAAATCATATATGATTCACGTACCAAATTATATATGATTGTGGCCTTGTGGGCGACTTTACGGACGACTTAAGTCGCGACCAAAGTCGTCTGCATCCCTTTTTTTGGCCATTAATGTCAAATCATATTTGATTTTGTTCATGATTTTTTGTGCTCGTGTTTTCTTAAATAACATTATTGGTTGAAATTTTCTATATTTATATATATAGAGAGAGATCAAATGCAACCTTACCTACTAATACAAACTTTACAAACACAATTCCACCAATTAGAATGCACCATTTGTTTTTATCCTTTTAGTCTTTTTTTAATGTTAAATGGCTATATTATCTTTTTATATTTTTAGTCAATTTATGGTTATCATCCATTTAATTATTGTGTATAATTATAGGAGATATTTTCTACGTTTTTGGTAACCGTTTAAAGATTAAAACAAGATATACTCAACTAGTAATCTGACAAATACTATTATTGGCACGTCGAATTTTGAAGTGCAAACTTGTCCAACAAGTTTGGCTCACCAAATCACCCAAACTCTCATCCTAGTATGGGAACATACAAAAGCATGTCAGCCAAAGTAAGTTTTAAATCATTATTTAATTAGTCTCATACTTTGTTTACTGTTCACTATGCATACAAAAGATGGGATGGGTTAACAAGTGTCAACATCAACTATAAAGGATGAAGTGAAAAGTACAAGCATGCATGGATCAACAAATCAGATAAAGACACGTGTTAAAGTTGAAGGAAAGCATTTAATGCAATAGAGGCTATAAAGGTCTTCATTGTCATTGTTTGTAAATCACCGACTTTGAAAGAACTTATTTGTGAAAGCTTCAAAGTAAATTCAACGTCACAATCTGAAGACTATCTTAATCTTGCAGATCTGAAAGAGAACCTTCTTTCTTCTCTCTTTCAGTGTTGGTAAATTTGTCACCAATCACATAGTTTAGGATTACAGGTCTTACCTTCTTAGCTTCCGCAACATATCTGTAATTTTATGTTTGAATAAAATATAAAATTAAAAAGTGAAAATTTACTGTGTTTGTATTCAACTCTCCCCCTTCTACAAACACCTTCTGTGTAAGTCATAGTGGTCTAGGACTAACACACACACACACACACACACATAGGGTTGGGTTTCGATGAGAAGTTGAGTTAACTGTGAGAAGCATGAGAAGTGGTTATCGACCGTTGGATGAAAAATGGACGCACATTAGGATGAGATGCACCGAGAAGCCCTTCTAAGTCGTAATTCATGGGAGGGATTGAGATTAAAAGAGATCAACGGTTCAGATCCACTTCTCATGCTTCTTACCGTTAACTCAACTTCTCACACGATCCTTCGCCTACACACACACACACACACACACACGCACACACACACACACACACACACTAATACACAAAACATGAGGGAGGATCAAACGAGAATAATACTTATTTAAAAGAACACGAGAACCAACAAAATCATATATGATTATATATTAACGAGCGAAAAAACCACGCGGACCTGAAGCAACGGCCAAAGTCGCTTGCGTGGCTTTTTTCGCGCGTTAATATAAAATCATATATGATATTGTTGGTTCTCGTGTTCTTTTAAATAGGTATTGTTCTCGTTTGAACCCGACTCTATACAACATATATGTATATATATGTTTTGAAGCATAACACAAATTACAATAAATTGTAACAAACTTCCGCATTTTTTTTTTCTAAATTGACTATTGGACTTAAAAATGATCACCCAAATTGATTATTTTATATAATTTTGACCAAAAATGTGACATGATAACATAGCCTTTTCTTTTGAAAGACAACACTTTTCTTAGAGGAAAAAATAACCAAACAAGAACAAGGGAAGCCTTTTGCAAGATGCAAAAACAAACACATAGGAAAAAAGAACCCAAAAAAGAGAACCACACAACAAAACCAAAGCAGATGAGCACAAAGAAACGGAAGACCCTACTCAAAAGAAGAGCATAACCCCAAGCTCTTGGAGAACCTCCTGGATGCAAAGAAGAACCCCAAAGAACAAGATGAAGCAACAATATGAAATCTTTTCTAACTGCTCATAGCAACGAGAATTTATTGCACCTTGACGAGATCCGATTTTAAGCGAAAGATTGAATCTCCTTGAATAAAACTCACTTAAAGCGACTCCTTTGAACATACAAGCTGGTCTCCATCGAACATGGTCGAATCCATATTAAGTAGAATATGGATTCTCGAAAGCTCTAAAGTAACAATCGGAGATAGAAAAAAATGAAGACCACCAACTCAAAATATCAACCAAAAATATTTGATCCATTAAAAGGTTGAGCAACAACACTCGGACCACGAGAAATCGAAGTCTTTTAACCGATTTGAAGCACATTAAAATGATTGTAATTGCACCTCGAAGTCTTTTAACAGATTCGAAGCCCCAATAACATGATAACGAAGTTGAATGCTTTTTATAACGGTAAAAGTTTGATTATTTTTATAATGATTTTGGCAAGCTGGATGATTAATCGGATTCCAAAAATCAAATGAATGTTATAATAGTTTTGATAAAGTGGATGGTTTTTATAATAGTTTCTCAAGTCGAGAGTTATATAAACATTTTTTTTACTATTGAACAAATTAAAAATGAATATGGATTGCTATTTGTTATAATTTATCCTAAAATATAAAATTTGTATGCAACTATGCATTAATCTCTTTTAGAATACCTCCGATCAGAGTTATATTAGCTGCCATGTTTGTAATTTTTTAGTAGCCACAATATGTAACACTTCTGATATAATTAGTTTACGAGATTAATGTGAAATGTCTAGTTTATATCTGCATTTTTAGATCAATCGACATGAATTGGAAAACGTTGATAGACATGTAAGATGTTGGTGATTTAGTACTGTCATCTATCATTTTCGTGTGACTGTGATTTACTTGAGATTGACTGGGTGATAAGGCAAACATAAGAGAATTAGGAGGTGTGAAGTGCACACTCACAAATGTTACCTCTATCACTTTAGATTGTCATAAGGTGGGGGTCAAGGGGTAGCACCCTCTTGTGGGTCCTAGGGGCATCACCTCTGGCTTAGGGTTAAGTGGGCCACACTTATGGGGTTCGGGACAACGCCCCAAAACCAATACGGATTTTTAGAAGATGTTTTCTTAGGAATTCTTATGTTTCAGGATACTTTGTACATATTTTAGAGGGATGGAAAACTTCTACAAATGAATCAGAAACTTGGTGAAATTGCCTAAATATAGATCAGAGGCATGTGGACTCAGAGTCTCAAAGCCTTTTGCTCTGAGCTTGAAGCCTTCGGTTAATTTCTTAAGTTAAGTGACAAGAGCAAGAGCTTATGGACCTTGTGATTGAAGCTCCGAGCCTTCATTTTGTTGATTAAGGGACAAAGACCAAAGCCTATGATCCTTATGATCGGAGCTTATGTACCTTCAGAGCTCGACTTCTTCTGAAACGTGTTGCTTTTGGCACAAGGCTTCGAGTCAGTTGTAACCATTTTATAATCTTATATGTTAATGATTAATAAGTGTATAAAAGTATACACTTTAGCACTTATTTAGGAATTTGTTTTAGTATTTTCTTACTCTTAAATCCACATAATTGAGTCTTTTTATTTTGACTTTACATGTTACTGAGTCTGGAGCTAGGATATAAAGATTTGGATTTTATTTTATTTTCTTGTCTACAATATTAGTAATATGCTCAAAGTTGTTGCACCAGGTTACTGCAGCTCCACTAGAAGACAAAACGGTGAAGATGATGTAAGAACGATGCTCTTTTGTTAAAGCTGATTTTGGAAGACCCAAACTCTCAGTTTAGAAGGTCTTAGAGTAGAAAGTAACCTGATCAAAATATGCTTTGTACTTTAGATGTTTAGTAATTAACTTTTGGACAATTGTTTGTTTAAGTGGGTAATACCCAATAGATATTGTGTTCACCCCTTTTGGAAGCTTTCTACCCCTATATAAGGAGAGTTTCATTGACTTTTAGAATCATGTTTTGTTGAACCTAGTTCAGCCAATACTTGTAACTCTTTAGTTCTTGTTTATGTTTGTTTGGGTATTAATTTATTATTCTTTCGGTTTAAGAGTTTTTATCTTGAAGTTGCTACAGCAAGTTTCTTCAGTGTTTTGCAAGCACTTTCCATTTCAAGTCTTTACATTCAAGATATTTTACTTTCAAGCTCTTTACCTTTCTGTCATCTACTTTTATGATATTTACATTTATGTCATTTACATTCATATCTTACATTTATTGCAAAGAGATGATGGGCTAATCACCCTAGCTTGGGTGTGAGTGAAGGTTGATAGATTAAGCCAACTGTTAGTGCATAAATATGTTGGATCCAAGATCATTGGAATTGAAAGTCAATTACTTAAGTCAAAACCTCATTGCAAAGTCAAAGTCAAAGAGCTTAAAGTAAAAGGTCAAAGTCAAGCAAGTCAAAGTGTTTAGTTAGTTGTTTTGGTTTTGTAACTAGTAGGTATAAATAGTTTTCCGTTTGTAGAATCATATGACACGCTGAGAGAGTAAGCTTAGAGAGAGAAATATTTTGTGAGAGTTTGATATTGTAATTTGTTGAATTCATGATCTAATAATATAACATTTGGAGTGAATTCTTGTTTCTTCATCTTGATTAGCACATCACTGGGAATAATAATTGGTATCAGAGCAAGCACAAGAATCAGAATATGTTAGTGCATAAATATGTTGGATCCAAGATCATGAAGTTTAAAAGTCAAAGCTCAAGTCAAAGCCTCTTAAAAGCATAAGTCAAAGTCTTTGTAATAAGTCAAAGTCAACTAGTTTAGTTTTTGTCTTTGTAAGCTTGTAGGTATATAAGCTTTTGGTTCTTTGTAATCTTGTAGCACCTAGAGCACTTTGAGAGAAGCAAGATTTTAGAGAGAGAAATATTGAGAGAGAAATATCTTGTAATTTGTTTGATTTGCTCATCAATGAAATATGGCAATTGAATTGGAAATCATTTGTTCATCTTGATTTGATTTGCACTTACTGGGGCACACAATTGGTATCAGAACAAGCATAGAATCAGAAAAATCAATCAAAGAATCTGAAAATTTGGCCAATCGTTCAAGAACTCGCAAATGTCACTATTCAAGAATCAATTTCTTGATTCTGTGTGTTTTTTAGTATAATTCTTGTTTCCCTGTATTCGTCGTGCATTCTAAAACACATTTGCTTTGAATCATATCGTCCAATTCACAACATGTTTATGTGAATTTTGGATTTGTTTGATTTTTTGTTCGAGAACATTATACGCACTGCGTTTACATCAATTTTTTGATTTTGATGTATTTTGTTGAAATCAATTGTAAGTAATCTGTTCGAATTATGTTCTGGATCAAATCTGCAAAGTTTGATGGTCTATTTTGGTGTATTGAACAATTTGAGGCTGAAAAAGTGAGTTTGTGTTCGAAGTTCTGAAGAACTCGTAAGATCCAAGGAACTCGCTAGATTCATACTTGAAGGACTCACATAGGGTGAAGAACTCGCAGAGTGTGATCTGCGACAAGTTTTTGTTTGCTTTCTTTGATTTGCGACAAGCAAGAACTCGCAGGACGTTGTTTGCAACTTCTTGGTGTTTGTTCTCTTTGCTTTGCGACAAGTGATCTGCGACAAGCTCCTTTCTGCGACAAGGTTCTTGATTGAAAATTTTCTAAGTATAAGAACTATCAGACGAATTGCGACAAGTTAATCGTCGAAAAATTTTCTAAGTAAGAGAACTTGCAGATGCTTTGCGACAAGTCTCAGAACTTGCAGACCTCTATCTGCGTCAAGTAATAACTCGCAGACAACTATCTGCGACAAGTACAAAACTCGCAAGACTTTGTTTGCGACAAGTCCAGAAGTCGCAACCTTCAGTCTGCGACAAGTGAGAACTCGCACGCTTGAATCTGCGAGTTCCTCATTTCTTAATTCATTTGGTCTATGTCAGGATCTTAATTCTAAACAAGAATAAACACTCAGAAACAATATCAAAGGAGTTTGCGGAATAACACTTTGATATTCAATAGTTAATGGAACAGTGAATCATAAGAACAACTTGTAAACTTTATTGAATGATTATAAAGCTACAAGATTCAACACTCAACCTCAATATTGATGAACAGACTCACCAATACGAATTCTACTTCTCTAGAATTAGGATTACAAACCTTGAGGTTGATTCTCTCTATGAAAACAAAAATTCATAATTCTAAAGTTAATCATTATCAACTCTAATCTATTCTATATATATTGAAGATAAAAGATAATTACATATATTAAAAGATCTTCAAAATAGTCTTCCATATTTATCTTCAAGCCTTCCATATTTATCTTCAAATAATCCACCTGTCTTCATTCCATCCGAAGTCTTCAATATTTCATAAGCAGCATTAAGTTGATCTAGTAGCATTAACTCTTTAGCAGTACTAACTCCAGCAGTACTAACTACTAGCAGTAGTAAAATCTACTAGCAGTAGTAATCATGATGTACTGGCAGTAGTAATTCTGTTGTAGCATCATTAAGCATACTTAATCATTTCTGAATTTCCCAACAATCTCCCCCTAACTTGACTTTTAGGAAGAGAAGTCAAGTTCTTCAAATGGTCTTCTAAGATGCTTTCAACACTTCAATTTACACCCCTAGATTAGGATCCAAACCCAAGCTTTGATTAATGATTCTGCTAACCACAACCTTTGCCATTTCTGAGTCTTTTGAATAAATAAGCTTGGCATTCAACATTGCTTGTAGTTTACCCTTGTTGTGCTCATATATCTTGTCCACCAAGTAGTACTCATGATATGCTCCATTCACAGTGATGACATAGACTCCACATCTTTCAAATATCTTCCAGTTTTCTACCCTTAGAAATTTATTCTCCAGATGCAAATCCTTGATCACATGTTGAACTTTACTAGGTTCAAACATCATGCACAAGTACTCCATGGCTAATCTGATTAAGCTTCTTTCTTCTCCTGCCAGTTCCTTTTCATACAGTCTCATCCCAACTTTAAACATCTCTTCTAGGTCTGATCTTGTACAATTTCTGATGAAACTTCCCCAAGTAGGATACACCTTATAGATGTCCCCTAGTCTCTTAATCCTGAAGAATTTATTTTTTTGATCTTCCAAGATATCCCAAAAGATGATTTCAGGAGCTTGAATAGAGATGGGATCTGCTTGTATTGGATCATCATTTGTTAATGTCATGAACAATTCAACCTGCTCATTAGATTGCTTGTTGGATGATTCTGGATTCTGATTTGGTTCTGCTGAAGAAGTCACATGAGGTTATGCTTCAGTTTCTGCTCTTTCTTCAACTCTTGACCTTTTGGACTGCTTTTTGGAAGCTATAGTCTTCATTCTTTTTGTAGATTTAACTTCCATTCCAACATTTTCTGGCTCTTCCTTCTTTTCTTTTGTAGGTGTGACTTCCTCAGAAAATGGTTGTTGAATGTTGAGATCATGCCTCTCCTTCATTCTTCTTTCAGCCTCTTCCCTTTGTGAGGAGTCCCCTTGCAGCTTAGCCATTTCTTTCTTATACAACTCCTCTACTTGACTGTATGCCATATTAGTAAACATTTCCCCTTTGACACCAATTGAACCTTTCAGGAAATTTATCATTTTTCTTCTTTCCTGATTGGACAAAAAGGTCTTGGAGGGTTGTCTCTTCTGCTTTTTGAGTGGCATTCTTTGGACTGGTAATTTCTTAGCCTGTTGTGCTGCAGCTTTCATGCTCTTCTGATATTCTTCATTTAGCTTTCTGGCCATTATCAGTGCAAGTTCTCTATCTGTTTCAGTTTGGAGTTGTTCCTCTTTTTCCATCTGTTCTTGAAGCTGCTTTGCCACCTCTTCATCTAGCTCAATCTGACTTTTCTTCTTTAAGGGTTGTTCAGTTTCAACCAACTTTGCTTTTCCCTTAGCATCCTTCAAACTTGCCTTACTTGTTTCTTTTCTTTTCTTTGAGAGTCCTCCTTCATTGATGACCACTCCCTTGGCCTTTTGACTAGCCTTAGGAGTGTCATTCTTGGCTTTTACCAATGTCTCTGCAATCTCCAATTCTTCTACAGAGAGCCCTGTTACTGCTGATTCTGTCACTGCTGCTTCTTTTACTTCAGCAATATTAACAGTTTCTGCTGCTTTCTCTTCTGTTACTGCTGCTTCTTGAGATTCTGTTTCTTTCTCTATTTCTGGTTCTTTCTCCCCCTCAACATCAAGTTCTTTCTCTTCTGGTTCTTTCTCCCCCTCAACATCAAATCTCATCTCAGATTTGCTTTCCTTCTCTGTTTCTGCTTCTTTGTTCTCCCCCTTGTTGGAAGCATCTTTAACACTGTCCCTCTTCTTTAGCACAAATTGCTTCTTTTTCTTTTTTAGTACCAACCTCTTCACCAAATTCTTCAGATTGACAATTTGTTCTTGTTGAGACAGAATGATCATTTTCATCTCTTCAATATCTTTCCCTTGCTTGATGACATCGATGTTTATGTTACCCATAGCATCCATCAATTCTTGATAGTTATATATGTCCTCACCTTCTCCAGAAGTGTTACCCTCTTTTGAAGGATCATAGGATCTTTTTTGTAGTGGGAGCCTTCTGCCTAACAGAAGCACTCTCCACCCCCGTGGGTTCTTGGCACCAGGGACCTTTGGATGATTGCTCACCCAAAGTTGCCATGGGGAAGGTCTTATTTATGTTACCACTGACCTCCTCTGTGCTAGCACGAGTAGTGGCAGCCTTAGCACCCATATGCTCAAACATCTCCTCAGTGAGCACCTCCTTGGGGTTGGGAGACACCCCTATGATTTCCCTGTGGATATTCTCTAATGGATAAAATCTTCATTAGAGGGATTAAAGGCTCAGTGGGTGATGGTACAAGAAAGGAAGAAACCTTCTTTACCTTTTTCCTTGTATAAGTTTGGGTGATAGGTAAAATTGGCTTATGAATTAGGGACTGAGGGATTGATATGGTGATGGAAGGTTGGGATTGGCTAGCAGTGGGATGGTCTAATGAGGGCCTTGACCCTACTGCCATACATTCTTCAGTTTGGGACACCACCATCATTGTAGAGAACAATGGGGTGTCAACTCCTTTCGAGTCCAATGGAGATCTTTTCATGTTTGAACAGACCTTACCTTTGGGGATTTTTGGTACATATACCTCATCAAAGTGAGGCATATCCGTCAATTCATTGGTTATAACTGCCTGGACAAATCTTGGGTACATATAGAAACTCTTTTTGTTTCCCAAGTTTGACACAAGGTCATTAAAAATCGTTTGAGAAAAATTGTACTTTCTGGCAGTGGCCAAGCACACCAAAGCATAAGCAATGGTGCTACTAAACTCACTCCATCCAGTAGTCTTTTTGGAAATACAATGCATAAGGGTATGGACAAAGAAACGCCATTGGGGTGAAAATTTAGATTTTGAGAACTTGAAAACACCCAATGGGCCTCCATACCCCATTCTTGTAAGAGTGGAAAAAAGTTCATCATTAGAGATAGATGAGATACCAGAGGCATCGTCTAGACGTAGACTGATGCGAATTACTTCTTCAGTAACTGTCAAGGGTTTGCCACACACCCTTGTCTTGATCACTTGCACACCATTCTCAGTAACAATGGTGGCATTAGCCCAAAATTGTTGTTAGTGTTCGATATAGATTGATGGAGACACTGTCAGAGCATAGGCGATATGGCTAGATTTCAGAAAATCCACTATCTGATGAAATCCTGCAACTTGCTTTGGCTTTTGTAGCATCGCGATTTCATTATGTTCGTCAATAAATGCCATAGACTCCTTTGAGCTTGAATAATCTGTACTGGAACACTTGGTTCTTGAGAGAAAAGGTTAGAGAGCAGATGAATAGAAACCAAAGAGTCGTTATGAACTTTTGGGCGGGCAAAAAGGGTATTTATACGATTCGGGACATAAGCAGTGAGAGTCCAAGATCACTACAACTTCTAGAGAGAGAAAGTATAGAGAGTGACAATAGGAGCGTAAGATGGGATTTCTATTGATAGTGTGTGTCTGGTACTTACAACCAATAAGACCAAAGGGACTTAAATACCCTTGGTCAGATACAACACAGTATAGGACTCTAAACACAATATTTGACCAAACCCTATAAATACAATGATTACTATAAAATCAAACCTAACAATCTCCCCCTTAGTAATCATTGGCGCTTTGGTGTTCAAAAATCATCTTCTAAATCAGCACGGACCATAAAAGCGACTTTGAGAAGCTTTCTGACTTTTAAGAAAAATTCTTCTCAGCATCTTTCAGATTAAGTTGTCTTTGTTGATTGAGCTCTAGACGATACACCTCTTTTGAATGATCTTGAATGAACTGTGATGATCGGAGTAGGAACAACAAAAGAATTTGTTGTAGCTGAGAGAATAGAATCTTTGAGCGAATCTTGATCAGCAGATAAACTTTTGAGCTCTTTGTCTCTTTAAAATCTCCTTGACTTCTCTGATTTCTCCCCCTCATGACCTTGATGATCTTGATCAACTTGGTCATGTAAATGTTGGAGACGAGACAGCTTAAGATCTGCAAAATCAAATAAACAGAGAAAATAGAGGAGGTTTGCGCTTCATGTTGGATACGCAAACCAAGATTTGCGTTTCATGAAGGACGTGCAAACCAAAGTTTGCGTTTCATGAAGGACACACAAAGCAAGGTTTGCGTTTCCAATGGAATGCGCAAAGCTGACTTGAACAAAGTTTACCTTTTTTAAGCTCTTTGAACTAGTTTGTCTATTCCTCTTCCCTCCATTCTCTCTGTGTTTTCTTCTTGCATTCTAATTTGATTCATTTCAGATTGTGAATTTGGAATTTCAGGTATGTTTGTGTTTTCTTCTTGCATTCTCTCTAGATTCTCTCTCTACAGATCTTGTGATCTTGGCTTATCAAGCAGTATTAACACCTAGCAGTATTAACTAACTAGCAGTATTAACTAACTAGCAGTATTAACTACCTAGCAGTATTAACTGAGAGCAGTATTAACTAACTAGCAGTATTAACTGAGAGCAGTATTAACCACTAGCAGTATTAACTGGGAGCAGTATTAACCACTAGCAGTATTAACTAACTAGCAGTATTAACTGAGAGCAATATTAATCACTAGCAGTATTAACTGTGCACTGGCAGTATTAAAACTACACTGGCAACATTAACTATACTTACACTTCTTGAAGCTTGAGGAACTCTGAGCAAGGTAATAACTTCCTGAAAAAGATGTTAGTTATACCAAAGAATAAACCAATAACAGGTATGAAAACACTTTTTAACATATGAGCTCATTCAGAGTTGATCATGCCCACACCTGTGACCAAGAAAGTGAATCTACCCACATCAAAAGCTTTAGTGAATAGATCAGCAAACTCGTTGTCAGTATGAACCTTAGCAACTTGAATTAGCTTCTTTTCATTACAATCTCTGATAAAGTGATACCTGATCTCAATGTGTTTGGTTTTGGAGTGCTTGATTGGATTGTTAACAATGCTTATAGCACTGCTATTATCAATGAAGATTGGTGTGTGAAGAAAGGTTACCCCATAGTCCAGCATCTGATTCTGAATCCATAGAACCTGAGAGCAGCAACTTGCAGCAGCAATATACTCAGCTTCTGTTGTTGATAAGGACACTGTGGTTTGTTTCTTACACTGCCAAGATACTAGTCTTGCACACAAAAGTTGACATCCACCTGAAGTAGACTTTCTGTCCATGTTAGCACCTCCTAAGTCACTATCTGAATAAGCAATCAAGTCAAAGTTGGATTCATGAGGATACCAAAGACCTAATCTAGGTTGTCCTCTTAAGTATCTGAAAATCCTTTTAACAGCTTGAAGATGTGATTGCTTTGGATTGACTTGGAATCTGGCACACAAACACACTGAAAACATGATGTCTGGTCTTGAGGTTGTGAGATACATGAGAGATCCAATCATTGATCTGTATAGATGGACATCAACATTCTCCCCCTCAAGATCAGCAGTGATCTGTTTATGAGTCTCCATAGGTGTGCTTGCTGGCTTTGAGTCAGTTAGACCATACTTATCCAGGATGTCTTTCACATATTTTGATTGGCTTATGAAGATCCCATATTTCTTTTGTTTCACTTGAAGCCCAAGGAAGAAGGTAAGTTCACCCATTGAACTCATTTTAAAGCTCTTGTGCATCAACTTTTCAAAGTCTCTACACATTTGATCTTTTGTGGATCCAAAGATGATATCATCCACATAAATCTGAACCAACAGGATGTCCTTCTTACTTCTTTTAATAAAGAGGGTCTTGTCAATTATACCTCTTTCAAATCCATTCTCCAAGAGATAGGTAGACAGAGTATCATACCATGCTCTTGGGGCTTGATGAAGACCATACAGTGCTTTATTCAGTTTTTATACTCTGTCTGGATATGATGGATTTTCAAATCCAGGGGGCTGACATACATATACTTCTTCATCAATTGTACCATAAAGAAAAGCACTCTTCACATCCATTTGGTATACCTTGAACTTCATGTATGAGGCATAGGCTAGAAATAGCCTAATTGTCTCTATCCTTGCCACTGGAGCAAACACTTCTTCATAGTCAATGCCTTCTTCTTGAGTGTACCCTTGTGCCACCAGTCTTGCTTTGTTTTTTTTATCACAATGCCTCTCTCATCCTTTTTGTTCTTGAAAATCCACTTGGTGCCTATAGCTCTATGACCTTTGGGAAGGTCCACCAAGTCCCAAACTTCTTGCAACTTGAACTGCAGTAGCTCTTCTTGCATAGCTTCTATCCAACTGGAGTCTTTCATTACATCATATACCTTCTTAGGTTCAATCTGGGATAGAAAGTAAGTGAGTATTGTGTGCTGCTGATCCTGCAGCTCTTGAAATCTGTTTTGATTCCTTGTTATCATAGGAGAAGAGATGTCTCCTATGACCAACTCTGGAGGATGATTCTTTTGAGTTCTAGTCTGATGACTAGGGTCTTCATTGATTCCCACATCCAGATTGGAATCATTTAAGTCAACTGAGGGGATCTCATTAGCTGCTTCTGGTTCTTCATGCATCTGATTCTCTTCATCTCTTCTTTCTGCTTCACTCTGAATTGGTTCAGTAGCATTCTCCTTTTCACAAACCTCAACAAGCTCTATCATAGGTATGGGAAAGATCACAGACTGAGGCAAAATGTCTTATACTTGTACTTGTTCATCCCCTGATCCTCCACTTCCTGATCCTGCATGATAATCACTACTGAAACCCAAAGAGTTAGTTAGTGAATCAATGTCAAATAGCCACTAAGGACCAGACCCAAAAGGATTTGGTGTGTTCTCAATGCACTTGACATTGTCACTTTCCTCAATTATTCTAGAAGAAGTATTAAAAACTTTGTAGGCCTTACTTTGAGATGAGTAACCAACAAGAAAACCATCATCAGCCTTGCTATCAAACTTTCCTAAGTGAGTTTTGGTATTGAGAATGGTACAAGGACACCCAAAAGGTTTGAAAAATCCTATAAAAGGTTTTCTGTTATTTAAAAGCTCATATGGTGTCTTGTTTTTAGGCTTGACTACTAGAACTCTGTTTTGGACATAGCAAGCAGTATTAACTGCTTCAGCCCAGAAAGTAATTGGAAGTTTTGAATCTGCCAACAGAGATCTAGCAGCCTCAATCAGTGTCCTATTCTTTCTCTCAGCAACACCATTTTGTTGTGGAGTCCTAGGAGCACTGTATTGCCTCTCAATTCCTTTTTCCTCACAAAAGGTGTTTAGGTCATGATTTTTAAATTCAGTACCATTGTCTGACCTAATGACTTTTACCTTTTGATTAGTTTGGTTTTCAATTCTTAGAATAAAGAATTTGATCAGTCTACTAGTCTCATCCTTAGTCCTTAGAAAATATACCCAAGTAAATCTAGAGTAATCATCAACAATAACTAGGCAGTATGATTTCTTACCAATACTCATAACATTTGTAGGACCAAACAGATCCATATGCAACAACTGAAGAGAATTAGAGATTGTGTTCAACTCTTTGGACTTATGAGAAGTTTTGTGTTGTTTGCTTTTAAGACATGCAACACAATGATCATCACATGAAAAGACTTTGGAAGGTAAACCTCTTACAAGGTTGTTTTTAACAAGTTTATTCATTGTTTTAAAGTTCATGTGACACATCCTTCTGTGCCAAAGTGATGATTCATCCAAAGAAGCTTTTGAAACTGTTGGGAAATTCAGAAATGATCAAGTATGGTTAATACTGCTACAACAAAATTACTACTGCCAGTTGAAGTTAATGTTGCTCATCAAGATTAGTACTGCTAGAACAAAGTTAATACTGCTGAGCATGGTTAGTACTGCTGAACTTAATACTGCTCAGAGTATTAATGCTGCTGAAGAATAATATTGCTTATGAGATGAAGATCCGTATGGAAAGGATGACAGCTGGTTTGAAGATATCTATGGAAGCTTAGAGATAATGATGGAAGATTATACTGAAGATCTTTTATTATTTTGTAATTATCTTTATCTTCAGTATATACATAGAATAGTTTGTTTCTTTTGATAAAACATTCATTCTAAGTTTTAGCTTTCATAAGTGAGAATCAACCTCAAGGTTAGAACCCTAATTCTAGAGAAGTAGAATTCATATTGGTGAGCCTGTTCATAAATATTGAGGTTGTGTGTAAAAGCTTGTGACTTTCAATCATTGAATAAAGTTTGCAAGTTGTTCATCAGATTTACTGTTTTGTTTACTGTTTCATTGAATATCAAAGTGTTATTCCGCAAACTTCTTTGATATTGTTTTCTGAGAGTTTATTCTTGTTTAGAATTAAGATCCTGACAAGTGGTATCAGAGCCTGTATTCTCAGAAATCTTATTCATCATGGAAAACATTGTTGAAACAAACAGTACCCTGGTCTCAAAGGTCCCAATGCTCAGACCCAATGAATTCGACATGTGGAAGATCAGAATCAAGCAATACATACTCCTCACTGATTATTCTATGTGGGACATCATTGAGAATGGACCATCTGAAGCAGGAAAGATTGGTGCTGATGGAAAGAGGACACCACCAAAAACTGATGCAGAAAGGAAGACTAGACAGATAGAGATGAAAGCCTTGAGCAATTTGCTCTTGGCTATTCCCAATGAATATCAACACCAATTCTGCAATTGCACTGATGCACAGATGCTCTGGAATGCTCTAGAGAAGAGATTCTCTGGTACCAAGAGAAATCAGAAGGCCATACTGAAGCAACAGTATGAGAACTTTATGTCAACCAAGAATGAGTCCATGACTCAAACTTTTGATAGGTTCAACAAGCTAATTGATGAACTAGCTACTGTGGGAGTACAAATTGATCAAGATGATTTAAACAGGATGTTCCTAAGGTCCCTGGGTGATGAATGGACCATGTATATTGTCTCTTTCAGACAGAATGATCAACTGGAAGAAAAGGAACTTGATGATCTATACAATGATCTAAGAGTTTTTGAATCTGAGGTAGAGGCTAAGAAGAAGCCTTTTGGGTATGTTCACAATGCTGCACTCCTATCAGCATCAATTGATTCTACTTCCAACCCTGAATCAGTTAGTGCTGCTAATGAAGCAAATCAAGAGAAAGGCACTGAATCTGTGTTTGAAGCCTTTCTGTCCAGTCATGGAAACTCTTCTCTAATTAATGATGACTTGGAACAACTCCATCTAGGTGACCTTGAAGAAATGGACATTAAATGGCAGATGGCCATGCTCTCTATGAGAGTTAAGAAGTTCATCAAGAGAACTGGGAGGAACAACTTCTCCCAAAGAAGAGAAGATGGAGCAGGATTTGACAAGTCAAAGGTGGAATGCTATAAATGACATCAGAAGGGACACTTTGCTAGGGAATGCAGAAGTGGAGTGTCTCACAACAACAACCACCAACAAGCACAGTCTGGAAGCTTCAATAGTAACAGAAACTCTACTCAAGCCCTAGTCTCTCAACAAGGTATGGGGTTTGATTGGAGTGATCAAGCAGAAGAGGCTATCCAAAACCAAGCTCTAATGGCAGAGGTGTCTGATCTCCCAACAGAGGTAACTTCTAATCTTTGTACTCAAAATTGAATTAACATTGTTAAAAGGTACAGGGATCACAACCAGAACATGAGTGATGACCATAAGAGATTAGAAAAGGACATAAAAGATTATGTGAGGATTGTTGAGAGGAAAGAATTGGGTCAAGTCCAATGAGATAGAGAAGACTGAGGGAAAGAATAAGAAGGTTCATTATAAGCAGACCACTATTGTCAACCCTATTCCTTGCAACAAGTGTTCATGCAATAAATATGAGCCTCAACAACATGATAAAAAGAGGGGTAATCAGAGAAACTGGAATAATATGTGGGCACAAAAACAAGGGATTGATCTGAGTAAAATCAATAGACCAAAACCCTGTTTTATTTGTGGAAAGCTTAATCACATTGCCAAATATTGCTATTTCAATCCCATGAACCAAAGGCATAACTTTCAAAGACCTATTCAAAAACCCTTTGGTTATAGGAAGAAAGAAAAGAACCATGTGGCTAAGAAGATTGTTAAATCTAAAAGCAACATGAAGAAAAAGAATGTGGAAGACAGTGTCAAGATCTGGATACCTAAAAGCATTAAAGCTGTTAGTACTGCTACCAAAATAGTGCTGCTGACAGTGATAGTGCTGCTAGAAGCAATAATACTGCTACCAATGTTAGTGCTGCTAACATTGTTAGTACTTCTGCAAATGTTAATACTGCTAACTCTGTTAGTGCTGCCAACAAGGTTAATACTGCCAAACCTGTTAGTACTGCTAACTCTGTTAGTACTTCTAAAGATAGTGCTGCTTCTAGTATTAGTGCTGCTAGACCAATAATCTTGACAAAGTACTCAAATACTAAGTGTTCTGATTTTAAAAACCTCATCAAAAAGGAGTGTAAGTATTTTGATGAGAAAGGGAGACCCAAGACTACTTTGGCTTGGGTTCCCAATCAATACTAATTGTCTAATCTTATGTGCAGGGCAACCAACAGCTCAAAGAGAAGAACATCTGGCATGTTGATAGTGGTTGCTCTAGGCACATGACAGGGAACATGTCTTGCCTCAAGAACTTCAAGAAGATTGATGGTGGGCATGTTTCTTTTGGGAATACTCCATATGGAGGTAAAATCAGTGGTAAAGGTGATGTGACCAAAGGTAAAATGTCCTTTGAAGATGTTTTCTATGTTGAACAGTTAAGGTACAACATGTTAAGTGTATCACAGGTTTGTGACAAACAACATAGTATACTGTTTACAGATTCTGAATGTATTATCCTTGCTCCTGGATTCAAGGTAGTTGATGAAAAAATGATACTACTAAGAACCCTCAGAAAGGACAATGTAAATTGTTTAGATATGGAAAGTGTTTCATCTGATTCATCCCTAAACTGCCTGGTTTCAAAAGCTTCTTTGGATGAATCATCACTTTGGCACAGAAGGATGTGTCACATGAACTTTAAAACAATAAATAAGCTTGTTAAAAACAACCTTGTAAGAGGTTTGCCTTCTAAAGTATATTCATGTGATGATCATTGTGTTGCTTGTCTCAAAGGTAAACAACACAAAACTTCTCATAAGTCCAAAGAGGTGAACACAATCTCTAATTCTCTTCATTTATTGCATATGGATCTGTTTGGCCCTACAAATGTTATGAGTATTGGTAAGAAGTCATACTGTCTAGTTATTGTTGATGATTACTCTAGATTTACTTGGGTATATTTTCTAAGGACTAAGGATGAGACAAGTAGACTGATCAAATCCTTTATTCTAAGAATTGAAAACCAAACCAATCAAAAAGTAAAAGTCATTAGGTCATACAATGGTACTGAATTTAAAAATCATGACCTAAACACCTTTTGTGAAGAAAAAGGAATTGAGAGACAATACAGTGCTCCTAGGACTCCACAACAAAATGGTGTTGCTGAGAGAAGGAATAGGACACTGATTAAGGCTGCTAGATCTCTGTTAGCTTATTCTAAACTGCCAATAACTTTCTGGGCTGAAGCAGTTAATACTTCTTGCTATGTCCAAAACAGAGTTCTAGTAGTCAAGCCTAAAAACAAGACACCTTATGAGCTTTTTAATAAAAGAAAACCCTTTATTGGATTTTTCAAACCTTTTGGGTGTCCTTGTACAATTCTCAATACCAAATCTCACTAAGGAAAGTTTGATAGCAAGGCAGATGATGGTTTTCTTGTTGGTTACTCATCTCAGAGTAAGGCCTACAGAGTTTTTAATACTTCTTCTAGAATAATTGAGGAAAGTGACAATGTCAAATGCAATGAGAACACACCAAATCCTATTGGGTCTGGTCCTTAGTGGCTGTTTGACATTGATTCACTAACTAACTCTTTTAGTTTCAGTAGTGACAATTATGCAGGTTCAGGAAGTGGTAGATCAAGGGATACACAAGTTCAAGACATTATACCACAGTCTGTGATCTTTCCTATGCCTATAAAAGAACCTGTTGAATTATGTGAAAAAGAAACTTTATCTGAGCCAAGTCAGAGTGGAGAAGAAAGAAGAGATGAGAAGAATCAAGTGAATGAAGTTCAAGAAGTAGCTGATGAGATCCCCTCAGCTGACTTAAATGATTCCAATCTAGAGGTGGGACTTAATGAAGAACCTAGTTTTCAGACTAGAACACAAAATAATCATCCTCCAGAGCTGGTAATAGGAGACATCTCTTCTCCTATCATTACAAGGAATCAAAGCAGACTTCAAGAGCTGCAAGATCAACAACATACAATACTCTCCTGCTTTCTATCCCAGATTGAGCCTAAGAAGGCCTATGATGCAATGAAAGATTCAAGTTGGATAGAAGCCATGCAAGAAGAGTTACTTCAATTCAAGCTACATGATGTTTGGGACTTGGTGGACCTTCCAAATGGTCATAGAGCTATAGGCACCAAGTGGATTTTCAGGAACAAAAAGGATGAGAGAGGTATTGTGATCAGAAACAAAGCAAGGCTTGTGGCACAAGGGTACACCCAAGAAGAGGGCATAGATTATGATGAAGTGTTTGCTCCAGTGGCAAGGGTAGAGGCAATTAGGCTGTTCTTAGCCTATGCCTCATACATGAAGTTCAAGGTCTATCAAATGGATGTAAAGAGTTCCTTTCTATATGGTACAATTGATGAAGAAGTATATGTCTGTCAACCTCCTGGTTTTGAAAATCCTTCATATCCTGACAGAGTATACAAGCTGAAGAAAGCACTCAATGGTCTACATCAAGCCCCAAGAGCATGGTATGACACTCTGTCTACCTATCTCTTGGAGAATGGGTTTGAAAGGGGCATCATTGACAAGACCCTTTTCATTAAAAGAAGTAAGAAGGACATCCTATTAGTTCAGATCTATGTGGATGATATCATATTTGGATCCACAAAAGATCAGATGTGTAGAGACTTTGAAGAGTTGATGCACAAGAGCTTTAAAATGAGTTCAATGGGTGAACTTACCTTCTTCCTTGGACTTTAGGTGAAACAGCAGACAGATGGAATCCTCATCAGTCAATCAAAATATGTGCAAGACATCCTGGAAAAATATGGTTTAAAAGACTCAAAGCGAGCAAGTATACCAATGGAAACTCACAAACAGATCACTGCTGATCTTGAGGGGGAGGATGTTGATGTTCATCTATACAGATCAATGATTGGATCTCTCATGTATCTCACAGCCTCAAGACCAGACATCATGTTTCCAGTATGTGTATGTGCCAGATTCCAAGTCAAGCCAAAACAATCACATCTTCAAGCTGTGAAGAGGATTTTTCAGATACTTAAGAGGGCAACCTAGATTAGGTCTTTGGTATCCATATGAATCTTCATTTGACTTGATTGCTTATTCAGATAGTGACTTGGGTGGTGCTAACATGGACAGAAAGTCTACTTCAGGGGGATGTCAACTTTTGGGTGCAAGACTAGTATCTTAGCAGTGTAAGAAACAAACCACAGTGTCCTTATCAACAACAGAAGCTGAGTATATTGTTGGTGCAAGTTGCTGCTCTCAGGTTCTATGGATTCAAAATCAGATGCTGGACTATGGGGTAACATTTCTTCACACTCCAATCTTTATTGACAATAGCAGTGCTATAAGCATTGTTAACAATCCTGTCAAGCACTCCAAAACAAAGCACATTGAGATCAGGTATCACTTTATCAGATATTGCAATGAAAAGAAGCTCATTCAAGTTGCTAAAGTTCATATTGACAACCAGTTTGCAGATCTATTCACTAAAGCCTTTGATGTGGGTAGATTCACTTTCTTGGTCTCAAGTGTGGGCATGATCAACTCTGAATGAGCTCATGTTTTAAAAAGTGTTCCTATACCTGCTATTTTGGTTATTTGTGTGCTGCTAATCATCTTTCACAGAAAGTTATTGCCTTGATCAGACCTTCATAAGCTTCAAAAAGAGTAAGTATAGTTAATACTGCCAGTGCAGTTTTAATACTGCCAGTGCACAGTTAATACTGCTAGTGGTTAATACTGCTCTCAGTTAATACTGCTAGTTAGTTAATACTGCTAGTGGTTAATACTGCTCTCAGTTAATACTGCTAGTTAGTTAATACTGCTAGTGGTTAATACTGCTCTCAGTTAATACTGCTAGTTAGTTAATACTACTAGTAGTTAATACTGCTCTCAGTTAATACTGCTAGTTAGTTAATACTGCTCTCAGTTAATACTACTAGTTAGTTAATACTGCTCTTAGTTAATATTGCTAGTTAGTTAATACTGCTCTAGGTTAATACTGCTTATGTCTTGTATACTATAAATAACCTTTGCCCGCCTAAAAGATCATAACGACTCTTTGAATACTGTTCATCGTCTCTCTAATCCTTCTCTCTCAAGCTCCTTAGTAAGTTTCAGGCAAGAACACTCAAGAATCAATGGCATCCATGGCATTCATAGATGAGCATAACGAGATTGCAATGCTACAGAAGCCCAAACAGGCCGCTGGATTCCACCAGATTGTAGATTTTCTCAAGACAAGCCACATTGCCCATGCTCTTACTGTCTCGCCAACAATCTACATAGAGCATCAAAGGCAATTCTGGGCTAATGCCACCATAGCTACAGAGAATGGTGTGCAGATTCTAAAAACAAGGGTGTGTGACAAACCCTTGTCAGTTACTGAAGAGATGATACGCATTTGTCTACGTCTAGACGATGCTGAAGGTATTACTTCTCTTTCCAATGAGGAATTGTTCTCAAACTTATCAAGAATGGGGTATGGAGGCTAGTTGGGTGGGTTTAAATTCTCCAAAGCAAAATTTTATACCCAATGGCGTTTTCTTGTTCATACCCTTATGCACAGCATCTCTAAAAATACTACTGGATGGAGTGAGTTTAGCAGTACCATTGCTTATGCTTTGGTCTGTTTGGCCACTGCCAGAAGGTACAATTTTTCTAAAATGATTTTCAGTGATCTTGTCTCAAACCTGGGAAGTAAAAAGAGCTTTTATATGTACCCCAGATTTGTACAAGAAGTTATAACACACGATTTGATGGATATGCCTCACTTTGATGAGGTATATGTACCAAAAATTCCCAAAGGTAAGGTCTTTTCAAACATGAAGAGATCCCCTCTGGACTCGGAAGGAGTTGACATCCCATTGTTCTCTACAATGATGGTGGTGTCCCACACTGAAGAAGGTATGGCAGCAGGGTCAAGGCCCTCATTAGACCATCCCACTGCTAGCCAATCCCAACCTTCCCACTCTATATCTATTCCCCAGTCCCTACTTCATAAGCCAACTTCACCAATCACCCAAACATATACAAGGAAAAAGGTAAAGAAGGCTCCTTCCCTTCTTGTACCATCACCCACTGAGCCTTTAAGCCCTCTAAGGGAGAATTCTCCTTTAGAGAATATCTACAGGGAAACCACAGGGGTGTCTCCCAACCCCAAGGAGGTGCTCACAGAGGAGATGGTTGAGCATATGGGTGAGCAGGCTGCCACTACTCCTGCTAACACAGAGGAGGACAATGGTAACATAACTAAGACCTCCCCCATGGCAACTTTGAATGAGCAATCATTCAAAGGTCCCAGGTGCCAAGAAACCAAGGGGGTGGATAGTGCTTCTGCTAGGCAGAAGACTTCCACTACAAAAAGATCCAATGATCCTTCAAAAGAGGGTAACACTTCTGGAGAAGGTGAGGACAGATATGACTACTATGAATTGATGGAAGCAATGGGAAACATCAACATGGATGTGATCAAGCAGGGGAAAGAAATTGAAGAAATGAAATTGGTAATCTTGTCCCAACAAGTACAGATTGCCAAATTTAAGAAAATAGTGACAAGGTTGGTGCAAAAGAGGAGGAGAAAACAGTTTGTTTTGAAGAAGAGGTCCAATGCTAAAGATGTTTCCAACAAGGGGGAGAAAGAGACTGAAATAGAGAAAGAAAGTACAGCTGAGAGGGCATTTGAGGTTGAGGGGGAGCAAGAGGCAGAAATAGAGAAAGTAACAGAATCAATGGCAACAGAAAAGGAAACAGAATTTGCTCAAGCAGTAGAAACTATTAATGCTGCTGAAGTAAAAGAAGCAGCAGTAACAGGGTTGTCTGTTGAAGAAATAGAGATTGTAGAGACCTTGGTAAAATCCAAGAATGACACTCCTGAGGCTAGTAAAAAGGCCAAAGGAGTGGCCATCAATGAAGGAGGTCTCTCAAAGAAAAGACAAGAAACAGGTAAGGCAAGTCTGAAGGATGCTAAGGGAAAAGGAAAGATGGTTGAACCTGAACAACAACCTTCAAAGAAGAAAAGTCAGATTGAGCTAGATGAAGAGTTAGCAAAGCAGCTTCAAGAACAAATGGAAAAGGAGGAACAAATTCAAACTGAAACAGATAGAGAGCTTGCAAGGATAATGGCCAGAAAACTCAATGCAGAATATCAAAAGAGCTTAAAAGCAGCAGTTGAGGCCAAGAAACTTCCAGTCAAAAGAATGCCACTCAAAAAGCAGAAGAGACAACCTTCCAAGACCTTTTTGGCCAATCAGGAAAGAAGAAAAATGATAAATTTTCTGAAAGGTTCAATTGGTGTCAAAGGAGAAATGTTTAATAATATGGCATACAGTCAAGTGGAGGAGTTGTATAAGAAAGAGATAGCTAAGCTGCAAGGGGACTCCTCACAAAGGGAAGAGGCTGAAAGAAGAATGAAGGAGAGACATGATCTAAACATTCAACAACCATTCCCTGAGGAAGTCACACCTACAAAAGAGCATAAGGAAGACTCAGAGAATGTTGGTATAGAGGCTAAATCTGCAAAGAGGGTGAAGACTATAGCTTCCAAGAAGCAGTCCAAAAGGCCAAGAGTTGAAGAAAGAGCAGAAACTGCAGCAGAACCTTCAGTTACACCTTCAACTGAATCTGTGCAGAACCCAGAACAGTCCAATAAGCAATATAATCTTGAGCTTTATATGACTACAACAGCTGATGAACCAGTTCAAGCTGATCCCATTTCTATGAAAGCACCAGAAGTCATTTTTTGGGATATTCTGGAAGATCAAAGAAAGAAATACTTCAGGCTTAAGAGAGTGGGAGATGTATATGATGTGTACTCTACTTGGGGTAGACTCATCAGAAGCTGTTCAAGATCAGATTTAGAAGAGATGTTTAAAGTTGGATTGGGTTTATATGAAAATGAGCTGAAAGGAGAAGGAATGAGCTTAACCAGATTAGCCATGGAGTACTTATGCATGATGTTTGATCCTAGCAAAGTTCAACATGTGATCAGAGATTTGCATCTACAGAATAAATTCCAAAGAATAGAAAACTGGATGATATTTGAAAGGTGTGGAGTCTATGTCATCACTGTGGACAGAGCTTATCATGAGTACTACTTGGTTGATAAAATCTATGATCACAGCAAGGCTAAATTACAAGCTATGTTGAATGCCAAGCTTACATGTTCAAAAGATTCAGAAATGGCAAAGATTGTGGTTAGCAGAATCATTAATCAAAGCTTGGGTTTGGATCCTAATCTAGGGGTATGAACTGAAGTGCTGAAAGCATCTTGAAGAGCATCTGAAGAAACTTGACTTCTCTTCCTAAAAGTCAAGTTAGGGGGATATTGTTGGGAAATTCAGAAATGATCAAGTATGGTTAATACTGCTACAACAAAATTACTACTGCCAGTTGAAGTTAATGTTGCTGAACAAGATTAATGCTGCTCTTCAAGATTAGTACAGCTAGAACAAAGTTAATACTGTTGAGCATGGTTAGTACTGCTGAACTTAATACTGCTCAGAGTATTAATGCTGCTGAAGAATAATACTGCTTATGAGATGAAGATCCGTATGGAAAGGATGACATCTGGTTTGAAGATATCTTTGGAAGCTTACAGATAATGATGGAAGATTATATTGAAGATCTTTTATTATTTTGTAATTATCTTTATCTTCAGTATATACATAGAATAGTTTGTTTCTTTTGATAAAACATTCATTCTAAGTTTTAGCTTTCATAAGTGAGAATCAACCTCAAGGTTAGAACCCTAATTCTAGAGAAGTAGAATTCGTATTGGTGAGCCTGTTCATCAATATTGAGGTTGTGTGTAAAAGCTTGTGATTTTCAATCATTCAATAAAGTTTGCAAGTTGTTCATCAGATTTACTGTTTTGTTTACTGTTTCATTGAATATCAAAGTGTTATTCCGCAAACTTCTTTGATATTGTTTTCTGAGAGTTTATTCTTGTTTAGAATTAAGATCCTGACAGAAACAAGACAGTTTAAGGATGAATCAGTTGAAACACTTTCTATATCTAAGCAATAAACATTATCCTTTCTGGGAGTTCTTACTAGTATCATCTTTTCATCAACTACCTTGAATCCAGGAGCAAGGATAATACATTCAGAATCTGTAAATAATATACTATGTTGTTTGTCACAAACCTGTGATACACTTAACAGGTTGTACCTTAACTGCTCAACATAGAATACATCTTCAAAGGTCATTTTACCTTTGGTTACATCCCCCTTACCACTTATCTTACCTCCATCTGGAGTATTACCAAAGGCAACATGTCCACCATCAATTTTCTTGAAATTCTTGAGGCATGACATGTTCCCTGTCATGTGCCTAGAGCAACCACTATCAACATGCCAGATGCTCTTCCCCTTGAGCTGCTGGTTGCCCTGCACATAAGATTAAGCAATTAGTATTGATTGGGGACCCAAGCCAAAGTGGTCTTGGGTCTCCCTTTCTCATCAAAGTACTTACATTCCTTTTTGATGAGCTTTTTAAACTCAGAGCACTCTTTATTTGAGTACTTTGTCAATATGATTTGCTTAGCAGCACTAACACTAGAAGCAGTACTAACTTTGGAAGTACTAACTGAGTTATCAGTACTAACAGGTTTGGCAGTACTAACCTTGTTAGCAGCACTAACATAGTTAGCAGTATTAACTTTTGAAGAAGTACTAACAATGTCAGCAGCAATAACATTGTTAGCAGTAGTATTACTTCTAGCAGCACTATCATTGTTAGCAGCACTATTTGTGGTAGCAGTACTAACAGTTTTAGTTCTTTTAGGAACCCACATATTGACACTTTCTTTAACAGACCTTTTCTTCATGTGGCTTTTAGATTTAACAGATTTCTTAGCCACATGGTTCTTTTCAATCTTTCTATAACCCAAGGGTTTTTGCATAGGTCTTTGAAAGTTCATCCTTTGGTTTATAGGATTGAAATAACAGTGTTTGGCAAGATGATTCAATTTGCCACAGATAAAACAAGGTTTTGGTCTATTGATTTTACTCAGATCAACCCCTTGTTTTTGTGCCCACTGATTATTCCAGTTTCTTTGATTTCCCCTCTTTTTATCATGTTTTAGGGGCTCATTCTTCTTACATGCACACTGTTTGTAAGGACCTGGATTCACAACTGTGGTCTGTTTGTAATGGACCTTACCAGACTTTCCCTCTGTCTTTTCTATGTCCTTGGATTTAATCCAAGCCCTTTCACAATCCTCATTGGTGATAATGTTATTTTCTAGAGGAATCTCACCACTCACATTGTTCTTCTTACTCTTACTGACTTCTTTCTCAGTCTTATCCTCAACAACTACCTCATCTAAGGGATCTATCTCAGTGGCTCCCTCAGGCAAGTCCTTCCTATCTTTGGTTTCTAGCAAGTCTGAGGTAGGAGGGATGTAATTGTTGTTATATGGAGGTGGTGTGGCATTATATCCAATTCCTCTTCTCAGCTTATCATGAATCTGATTTTGTAGTAAAGAGTCCATTGCTTTAGAAGCATTGGAAAACTTTTCTACATAAAGCTTAACCTTGGTTAGCTCCTCTCTCAGTTTTTCACTCTCTTCTTTAGATTTGGTCAGTTTAAGTTCTAGATCCTTTTTCTCCCACTGCCAGTAATTGGTGTCATATGAGTGTTGGAGTTCATTGGCTTGAAAACCTTTGATCTGATCTTCAAACCTCTCTACAATCCTTACATAGTCTTTTATATCCTTTTCTAATCTCTTAAGGTCATCACTCATCTTCTCATTGTGATCCCTGTACCTTTTAACAGTGTCTATGCAAGTTTTAGAACAGAGATTAGAACTTACCTCAGATGGGAGATCAGAAACTTCAGCCATAAGAGCTTGATTTTGGATAGCCTCTTCTGCTTGATCACTCTAGTCAAGCCCCATTCCTTGTTGAGAAACAAGGGCTTGAGCAAAGTTTCTGTTATGATTGAGGTTTCCAGACTGTGCTTGTTGGTGGTTGTTGTTGTGAGACACTCTACTTCTGCATTCTCTGGCAAAGTGTCACTTCAGATGACACTTGTAGCACTCCACCTTTGATTTATTAAACCCTGCTCCATCTTCTCTTCTTTAGGAGAAGTTGTTCCTCCCAGTCCTCTTTATGAACTTCTTTACCCTTATGGACATCATGGCCATCTGCCATTTAATATCCATCTCTTCCAGATCATCAGGATGAAGTTGTTCTAAGTCATCATTAATCAAAGAGGAATTTCCATGACTCGAAAGAAAGGCTTCAAACACAGACTCAGTGCCTTTTTTTTGATTGGCTCCATTGGCAGCATTAACTGATTCAGGGTTAGCAGTAGAATCAATTGATGCTGAAAGGAGTGCAGCATTATGAATATATCCAGAAGCTTCTTCTTTGCCTCCACCTCAGCTTCAAATACTCTAAGATCATCGTACAGATAATCAAGTTCTTTCTCTTCCAACTGATCATTCTGTCTGAATGAAACAGTGTACATGGTCCATTCATCTCCAAGGGACCTTAAGAACTTTCTGTTTACATCATCTTGATCAATCTGTACTCCCATAGTAGCTAGTTCACCGATTAGTTTATTAAACCTGTCAAAAGTTTGAGTCATGGACTCATTCTTAGTTGACATGAAGTTTTCATACTGTTGCTTCAAGATTGCCTTTTGATTTCTCTTGGTACTTTTGGTACTAGAGAATCTCTTCTCTAAAGCATTCCAGAGCATCTGTACATTAGTACAATTGCAGAATTGGTGCTGATACTCATTGGGAATGGCCAAGAGCAGTGTGCTCAAGGCTTTCATCTCTGTCTGCCTTGTCTTTCTTTCTGCATCTGTCTTTGGAGGGGTTCTTTTGCCATCTTCACCAATCTTTCCTGCATCAGATGGGCCATTCTCAATGATGTCCCACATAGAGTAATATGTGAGGAGAATGTATTGCTTGATTCTGATCTTCCACATGTCAAATTCATTGGATCTGAGGATTGGAACCTTTGAGACCAGAGTACTATTTGATTTAGTTGTGTTTTCCATGATGAATAAGATTTCTGAGAATACTTGCTCTGATACCACTTGTCAGGATCTTAATTCTAAACAAGAATAAACACTCAAAAACAATATCAAAGGAGTTTGCGGAATAACACTTTGATATTCAATAGTTAATGGAACAGTGAATCATAAGAACAACTTGTAAACTTTATTGAATGATTATAAAGCTACAAGATTCAACACTCAACCTCAATATTGATGAACAGACTCACCAATACGAATTCTACTTCTCTAGAATTGGGATTACAAACATTGAGGTTGATTCTCTCTATGAAAACAAAAATTCATAATTCTAAAGTTAATCATTATCAACTCTAATCTATTCTATATTTATTGAAGATAAAAGATAATTACATATATTAAAGGATCTTCAAAATAGTCTTCCATATTTATCTTCAAGCCTTCCATATTTATCTTCAAATAATCCAGATGTCTTCATTCCATCCGAAGTCTTCAATATTTCATAAGCAGCATTAAGTTGATCCAGCAGCATTAACTCTTTAGCAGTACTAACTCCAGCAGTACTAACTACTAGCAATAGTAATCATGATGTACTAGCAGTAGTAATTCTGTTGTAGCAGCATTAACCATACTTAATCATTTCTGAATTTCCCAACAGTCTGCGACTAGTGGGTTCTTTGTGTTTTGCGACAAGTACTCTCTAGTGCTTTGCGACATCAGTACTTAGTCAATGTTTGTCTATTTTTCAGAAATCTTGGAAAATTTTGTTTTTGTGTTTAAAGATCAATGCTTAGTTCAAGATGACTTTAAAGGATGCTCTTGCTATAGGTACAGATGTTAAACCACCAGTTCTATTCAAAGGTGAATATGAACAATAGAAGGACAGATTCCTGGATTTCATAGACAGACATGAGAATGGTGAATACATCAAACAGTCAATTGATGAGGGTCTGATGAAACCAATAATTGTTGTTGTGCCTGATGAGGACAATGAAAGTTCAGATAGTGAAGATGGTACTGAGAATAGAGGAATAAAGACTAAAGAGATTGTGGTGGATTTTTCAAGCTATATACCTGAGCAAAAGAGGAGATATAAGGCAGACAAGCAAGCCAGATCTTTACTTCTTCAGAGCATTCCAAATGAAATTTATATTAAGATTGACAGCTATAAGGCAACTACAAAGAAGATGTGGGATCAGTTGGAGAAGATGATGATGGGATCAAAGATTGGAAACCAGATGAAAGTGGCTAACTGCATAAACAACTATGAGGAATTTAAAGCCAAAGCTGGAGAAAGTCTTGAGGAAACCTATGAAAGATTTGTTTCTTTGTTAAATGAGTTAGCAAAGAACAAAGTGATGAAGAAACAAATTGAGAACAATGTTAAGTTTTTGAGTGTGTTGCAACCTGAGTGGAAAAAGCATACAAGGAGGATGAAACAGATGAAAGATCTGAGTGAGATCCCCTTACATGAAGTTTATGAAACCTTGAGGCAAAATGAAGAGGAAGTAGAAGAGGAAAGAGAAGAGAAAAAGAAGAGTGAAAAGAAAGTTGAAGATCCATTGGCTTTGGTGGTTGATAGGAAGAGAGAGAAAGATAAGAAAGATAAGAAAAAGAATAAGAAAGTTGTGGTATCTAGTTCTGGTAGTTCTGACAGTGCTAATTCAAATTCTGATGATGGAGAGAACCTCAAGCAAGCCATGATTCTGCTTACCGGAGCCTTCCAGAAGAAATTTTATAAGAAGTCGGGATCTAGTAGTCAGAGGTATTCTTCAGGGTCAAGGAACCTTGAACATAAGGAAATAGTTGAAGGAAGAAGGTCTTATGATAAAAGGTCTGAAGGAAAGAGTTTTGTGGATAGGAAGCCAGAAGTGAGAAAGTATGTGAATGAGTATGGAGAAAAGAAAGTTGAGGAGTCAGTCAAGTGCTACAATTGTGGTAAGATATGCCACTTTGCCAAGGACTGCCGGAAGCCGATTGTTAGAAATTCTGAGTACTACAAGAATAAGATGCTTCTGGACAAACAAAAAGAAGCAGGCAAAGCACTGATGGCTGAGGATGATTAGTGGCTAGATCATTTAGATTATGAGGAGGATAAAGAAGAGAATACTCACATGTGCTTAATGGACAAGGAAGTTAATTACGATGAATCTGATGAGGAAACTTCCAAAGAGGTAAATAACTTTTCTGAATCTGGTTTTTTTGAAGCAAATGGAAACCATGATGGTCGAGCTTCAGGACTTACAAGCTAAGCTAAAAAAAGAGAAAAACAGAGTTGCGAAAAAGAGTCAAACAATTTTTTATCTCAACAAGGAAATTGTTGGGAACAAAAACTTGATTGACTCTTTGAACAAATCTGCTACTGTTTTTGAAAAACAAAAAGATTGTTTTGAAAATCAAATTTCTGAAACAGTTTCTAATTTTAATAAGTCAGAACTTGAGAAGAAAGAGTTTGTTGTCAATTATAATAAATTGCAATCAGAAAACAAATCTTTGATGAAAAAAAATAATGGTATGGAAGCAAAAATTTATACTTGAGGTCAAACTGATCAAACCATTTATCTAAACAAACCAAAGGAAGTTACTAATTTCAAAGATAATTGGGGAATTGGTTACGATAACCCACATTATCTGAAGAAAGCGATCAGAAAGCAGTCAGTTTTATATAACTTTGATTTCTTACAAGTGGCTGACAAATGTCCTCATTTGAAACCCAAATTTGTTACAAAATCATCTGATGAGGTTGAGGCTAAGGAAGATGAAAACGGAAAGAATACAACCAAAATGCAGCTTCCGTTCTGCTATAAAAAGCTGAATGATAGTTATCTTTCTGAGCAACCAAAATTTCTATAAAATGATTATTTTCAAAGTTATTCTACTGAGGAGATGGAGGCAAAACATGTTAAAGCAAAGATTTATGTACCTCCACTCGTCTTGGAAAGCAAAATTTCTGAACTTGAAAACATCTTAGCAGAAGAAAGAATTTTGGTTGATCTTGAAAAGATTGTGTTTTCTACTGTCATGATGAACACTAGTTTCAAATCTGAAGTTACAACTGATAAATCCGAATCAGAAAGAGTTTGTGAAAACAACTCCACTGATTCAGATGCATCATCTTGTAAAGTTTTCATGGGAAATGTTTTTACTAATCATAAATCTTCAGATTGTGCTAAAATGTCTTATCAAAAGAAATGTCCTCAAAAGCCAAATGATGTCAAATTTTCAAATTCTTCCAAGACACAACAATTTGATGATGATGTTGATGACTTGTTTGCGGTTGAAAATGATTTTTTAAATTCTGATGGTTGTTTGGATGAAAGTGTTGATAAATTTGATTTCAATGCTAAACTTCCATACCATATTTCTTTTGTGATCAATAATGTGGCTTTACCTAGTGTTTTTGAAAAAGGTGAAACATCAACTAAGATTGATGATTCAGTTCATGTGAGTACCTATTACTCTAAAGGTAAGAAGCAAAAGAAAAGGCGCTCACAGAAACGGACGAACACAAGTAAGCACAAGAAAACACAGACTCTTAAATCTCATGTTTCTGATAAATCTAAATCTTGTGTTTCAGAATTGAGAAAGAAAAAGTCAGTAGTGAGACTGGAATGGAGACCTAAGAAGAAGATTGAAGAGTTGACAAAATCATTTTCTGATACAAATTGTAGTAGGGATACTGGTAGTGTTTCTGATGTACTTGGTCAAGTTGCTTCCCATAAAACAAAATTTGTAACTTCTTACAAGACTTATTCAATAAAGCAATTGATTCAATTATCTCGTTCTACTAGTCAGTATTCTACATATGATCGAAATGATTTTGTAACTCGCCAATATTCTGATTGTTGGTTTGGATCATATCATGTTTATTCTTCAAATGTTTTTCAAAAGAAAAGAGGACCCAAATTAAAATGGGTGCCAAAATCTTGTGCTAACATGAAAGGGCACATCTATAAATGGGTACCTAAACCTATTGTTGTCTGATTTCTCTTATGCAGACCCGTCATATGTGGTACTTGGATTTAGGTTGTTCCAAGCATATGACAAGGCAGAAAGATATTTTATATAATTATACAGAGAAATTCTGCGGCAACGTGAGATTAGGAAATGACCAGTTTTCACCAATCTTGGGATACGGAGATGTGGTGCAAGAGAACGTAACGATAAAGAAGGTGAGTTATGTTGAAGGATTAGGACACAATTTGTTCAGCATTGGACAATTCCGTGACAAAGATTTAGAGGTGAATTTTAAGGCCAAGTGATGTTGTGTTAGAAAGGAAGACGGTAAAGAACTCTTAGTCGGGACTCGAAAGTCAAACCTCTACAAGATAAATATGTCAAATGTCAAGACTGATCATGCGGTGTGTCTACTTTCTAAAGCCTCTATGCAACAAAGTTGGTTATGGCATAGAAGGCTATCTCATCTCAATTTCAGATACATTAACAAGTTGGTGACTGGCAATTTGGTTAAGGGTTTACCTGAGCTGAAATACGTCAAAGAACATCTGTGTGACGCGTGTAAGAAAGGTAAAATGAAAAGAGCCTCACATAAGCCTAAGCCTAAACCAAGCACAAGTACTCCTTTAGAGTTGTTGCATATGGATCTCTGTGGTCCAATGCGAACACAAAGCATTAACGGCAAGAAATACGTCTTGGGGATTGTGGATGATTATTCAAGATACACTTGGGTCAAATTTATAAGATCAAAAGATGAGACGTCCGATGTCATCATCTCATTCTTAAAGATCGTTCAAGTGAACTTGCAGAAGACAGTTAAGCTTCTTAGAAATGATAATGACACATAATTCAAGAACAAAACGGTTGACGATTATCTAGAATCGGTCGGGATAACTCATCATTTTTCTACTGCCAGAACTCCGAAACAAAATGGGGTAGTTGAACGAAGAAATCGGACTCTTGTTGAGGTTGCACGAGCGATGTTGAGCCAGTCCGATCTACCTTTATTTTTGTGGGTCGAAGTTGTCTCAATTGCATGTTATACTCAAAACCGTTCAATCATTCATCGTCGATTTGGTAAAACACCATATGCTTTGATAAACAACAGAACACCAAGCATTAAACATTTTCACATTTTTGGATGCAGGTGTTATGTACTCAACGACAAGGAAAGCTTGAACAAGTTCAGTCCCAAGGCTGACGAAGGCATTTTCATTGGATATTCTTAAACATCTGCGGCATACAGAGTTTACATGAAGAAATATAAGATAGTTGTTGAGAGCGTCAATGTTTCATTTGATGAAGAAATGGCTTCTGATCAAATCAGTTCAGAACCCGTGATAATAGGAGTATTAGCTTCTAGACAGATCAATCCATCACCTACGATTAAAGTTTCTAATTCTTATAAAGCGTCAACGTCTACATCTCATTTAACATAATTATATTTATTGTTTTAACATTTTTATGATGAGTTTCTTGGTTCTAGAGTGACTAAACCTGTTGTGATTGACAGATCTGAAGATTCAAGTAATCATCATCCAATCACATCAGATGTATCGACTGAATTAAATTCCCGATTCAAGAAGAAACTCCAGTTCAAACACCTACTCAATCAGTTGAAGTTGCACATGATAATGTAGAAACAGAAGTTACTCATTTAGTTGGATGTACTGTCATGCCCATCCAACAGACATCAAATGTCCAATCAATTGAAACTTCTACACTAGTTACTTCAACTGAACCCCTACAAGAAGAACGTTGTGGATATCTAGATGATCAACATGATCAACCTACATCTATAACACTCCTTCATGTACATAAGTGAGCCAAAGAGCACCCGGTTCATCAAATTATTGGAGATCCATCAAAGCCGGTGAAAACTAGGTCTGTGATTGCAAACGAATGCATGTTTGATTCTTTTCTGAGCAAGATAGAGCCTACACGAGTATCTGAAGCTCTAAAGGATCCAAATTGGATAACAAATATGCAAGAAGAGCTCAATCAATTTGAATCGCTTAAAGTCTGGAGACTTGTACCTCGTCTAGAAGGAAAAACTATTATAGGTACAAAATGGGTATTCAAGAACAAAAAAGACGAGGATGGTATCATGGTAAGAAATAAAGTTCGATTTGTTGCTAAAGGATGTCGGCAAGAGGAAGGAATAGACTATGATGAGACATACACTCCAGTTGCACGTATAGAGGCAATCAGAATGTTTCTAGCCTATGTTGCACACAAAAACTTCAATGTATACCAAATGGACGTGAAGACTTCCTTTCTAAATGGCATACTGAAAGAGAAGGTATATGTGTAACAACCAGAAGGGTTTGTCAATGCTGAAAAACCGGATCATGTTTATATTCTTGACAAAGTACTCTACGGTTTAAAGCAAGCTCCTCGAACCTGGTATGATGTTTTATCCAAGTTTTTAGTCAAGCCTGGCTTCTCGAAAGGTAAAATCGATACCACTCTCTATATCAAAAAGGAAAAAGCTGATATCATTTTAATTCAAATATATGTGAACGATATAATATTTGGTTCAACAAACCCGAAGTATAGTAAGTAACTTTTCTAATCTAATGGTGTCCAGATTTCAAATGAGTATGATGGGAGAGATGAATTTCTTTCTTGGATTACAAGTTAGACAATTTTCAACGAGGATTTTCATTAATCAAGCGAAGTACGTTTATGATATTTTGAGAAAATTTTAACATGGAAAATTGTACTCAAATTGGTACCCCAATGGCACCAGGAACTAAGATTGGAGTTGGTCTTTCTAGAAAAGCTGTTGATCTTAGAACCTATAGAGGAATGATTGGTTATTTAATGTACTTAACGGCAAGTAGACCGGATATTATGTTTTCCACATGTTTATGCGCTAGATATCAAGCTTCGCCTAAAGAATACCATCTTTCAGTTGTAAAGTGAATATTTAGATATCTGAAGGGGACTGCAGATCTTGGTTTGTGGTGTCCTAAAGATACAGGTTTTGAGCTAACAACGTATTCAGACGCAGAAGGTTGCATGTTAGACATGAAGAGTACTTCGGGACATATACAATTTTTGGGAGATAAGCTCGTAAGTTGGACTTCGAAGAAACAACTATGTGTATCTACTTCAATAGGCGAGGCATAGTACGTAGTTGTGGCTAATTGTTGTTCTCAGGTGCTGTGGATGCGAACACAACTCCGAGATTATGGGTTTCAATACAACAAAATCCTAATTTACTGCGACTCCAAGAGCGCTATTGCTATATCTGTGAACCTTGTCAAAGATACGAAAACCAAGCACATTGATGTACGATATCATTTTATCAAAGATAATGTTGAAAAAGGTACAATTGAACTTTACTTTGTAAACACAGATTATCATCTTGTTGATTTGTTTACCAAGTCGTTGGACGAAAAGAGATTTAATTTTCTCATTTCGAAACTTGGCATGTTGAATCTCAAAACATAATTTGTAGTTACCTAGTACAGTTTATTTTTGTTATTTTTCTTCATTTCTTTATTTTTAATTTGACCGATATTTGCACTGAAAGGTTCTGTTCATGATTTCAGGGGGAGTGTGAAACAAAGATCAGACGATCATACTTTCTAGGGGGGTTATAAGATTTTTTGCATATATTTTGTACTGACAAATTTTTATGATGCATATTTTTAGGGGGAGTAGAGACATTGATTTCTGATTAAATCAGATCAAAACTCGTTCATAACAAGTTTTGTTGCTTTCATGTTTTTTCTATCTTCCAATAAAAGTTTTGTTTTCAATAAGATTTTGTTGCTTTGACGACTTTTTGACTACTTTCAGATTTTGAGGGGGAGCTTACATGATCATATCAATTACGACTTTGGAGCTGACTTTATGAGATTAAAGCTGAGTGTAAGGATTATTCTACTCTTAATCTCATTATGTTTGAAAAAAGGGCAACTTTCAAACATGGAAAACATGTTTCTAAATGTCCAAACCACTTCTCGATTCTTAAACAGTTTTCATGAATTCATAAGTGTGATTTTAAATGTTTTTCATTGTTATGAGCTTAATTGTTAACTAACCGTGTGTTTCCAAAGATACATACTTGTGTATTATCTTTTCCGTATACTGTCAAGTATTCATACACATCGGTTTAGTACTTTATTGACTATGTTCTTACCATGTCTCAAAAATGAAACTAATTTTCGATGGTAAGACACCCCGTTTGAAATTCAATGATATTTGAGCGTTAATTCATTCAAAGCGTTTCTTTCAAGAATGTCTATATTTGGTTCGTATAGACAACATCCAATTTTTCATGACCTAAGCTTTTATTGATATATTATTCATATTTGATTTATTCCGTACATTGTCAGATTCTCAAACAAGCAGTTTGTTTTCATTTCATTCATTTAAATATACTTGTTATGAGATAATCTTCCATGTTTAAAATGCTAAAATCTTCATGATTATCTTACTAAGCATACATATATCTGACATGTATTTTGTATTGTGTTTTAACAGAAAAAGTTAAACTGTTGAGCAACTTTGTGCTTTTAGGACAATTACACAAGATCATTGTGTGAGATTTTAAAATAACTTCTATGGATTCACGATAACCAGTGTTTCCTACCCAATAAGTTATCCTTGAGTGATCGAGAGGCAAGGGGTCAATATATGAGTATGGGTGTGTGATGAGATAAAATGAAAAGAGAGATTGGTTAGAAGTGAGCTCAATATTTTTTTAAAAGGGAAGAGGGTGAGAGATCAGAGTAAAAGAATATCAAACTCTGCACCAAACTTTTTCTGAGCTGGGCAGCCATATTACTGTTGTTTCACAATTCTTTCGTGAACTTCATTGAAACAGGCACTAGCCCATGCCAACTCTTGATTTATACCCCACCAGCTACTCATTTCTTTCTCAACAAAGATATGTTTCAATTTTTCTTGGGGACGCAACACATAATCTATTCCGTCTTCATTTGGAAGATGTGGATATTGAAAAACAAGGAACGTTGCCCCAACTTCGCATTTCGATCATTTACAATTGAGTCTATGTATTACTATTGTTGTCTCAATGGTTTACACATTTTGAGCCTATTTGAAAAGCCTAAGTAGCTTCATTCATTCTACACTATGCACGAACACACAAGGAATACGTTTTCTTGTCATAACATTCATAGAAAATTTCTTTATGGTTTTTCGATGATTGAATGGAAGCCCTGGAGGAGTGAACATCAAAAAGCTCCTTTCCAATTTACATTCGTTGTACAAAGTGGCTTTGTGCTACTTACAGGCATTTTAACTGATTCATTTGTTGATTCAGGGTTACACTCTTATTTGTCTGAATTTGAAAAGATTCGGATGAATACATTATGAATTGACGGATGGTTCAGATGCTCATTTGCAAAGATCAGTGGTCAGAAAAAGGTTCATGACATTTCTTAAACAAGTTTTGATGATTTATATTCTCTACATCATCAAAAAGGAGGAGAATTAATTAATTTCAAGAAATGTTGTCTAAAGATCAGATTGTCAGAATTCTAGGAGATTACTGATCTAGAGATGACAGTTTTGAAGTGTATTTTTTAGAAATACGGGGAGAGTGTTCGGAATGCAAGAGAAAGTTCAAAAAGGTCTGAAAGCTTGATAAAATTTGCTGAAATTTTCTTTGAAGATTATTTGCTGAAGCAAAGTGAGCTAAAGCTAAAGATAATTTCTTTTCTGAAGCCTGAATGAGATTTGAGGAGATTGTTAAAATTCTTGAAGAAGATAATCATAGATTTTGGGGGAGATTACTGATAATCTGAAGACAGTTCAAAGAAAGGGAAGATTGACTTTGAACAAATTTATTCAAATGAGGAGATTGATTTTCAATGGAGAATTGTTTGTCTGAAACATAAAGAGGGAAATTATTCGTTAATGCCAAATTTCTTTTTGAAAATGATCTTGAATCCAAAGGGGGAGATTGTTAGTGCATAAATATGTTGGATCCAAGATCATTGGAATTGAAAGTCAATTGCTCAAGTCAAAACCTCATTGCAAAGTCAAAGTCAAAGAGCTTAAAGGAGAAAGCCAAAGTCAAGCAAGTCAAAGTGTTTAGTTAGTTGTTTTGTCTTTGTAACTAGTAGGTATAAATAGTTTTTCGTTTGTAGAATCATATGACACGCTAAGAGAGTAAGCTTAGAGAGAAATATTTTGTGAGAGTTTGATATTGTAATCTGTTGAATTCATGATCTAATAATATAACATTTGGAGTGAATTCTTGTTTGTTCATCTTGATTAACACATCACTGGGAATAATACCAACCGTGCAAGTGGATAATTTCTTTCGCGATACTATCAACTTCACTATTCACTACACTTCTTGAAATTTCACTTAAATGATTTTTTTTCCAAATTGACACATGTTATTTCATTTAAATGAGTTGCTTAAATAGAAGACAACGCAAACAACAAGAAGTAAGGCGTTGTAGAATGTTGTAGTTTGCTGCAGCAACTGATACAATTACACCTATATGTAAAGAAGGATAAGTCTAGTACCATGCCTGGATTTGTACTAATTATTGATACAGTAAGGATACTGTCGATGAGCGTCTAACTGCACTTCAAAAAAATATCATTCAATCCAATAGTGTGATGTTGAGAACTATAGTTGCAACAACCTTAAAGTTGTTGCAGCAAGGTTCTGTTGCATTTGCGCTGAAATCTCAACCGGATCTTACACTCATGCTTTCTTTTATTACTGTTATATCTTTGTAGTTGTTAAAGAATCTCACCAAACCATTTGCATCGAATTCACCTTCTTAAATCATCATTTAAGACTGACTTCCACAATCCTTGATTTCATGTGTCCTTGAGGTATGATTTGTTAGTTGCTTTAGACCATACTAATGAGTTATGTATACTTGCATGATTTGATAGTTTCCTTTTCTCTTTTGAGGGTTATCATTTCTTCCGACCAACATTTATAATTGCATAATTGATGTGCAATTTTATGTTAACTTTTAACCTCACGTAACCATCGATCTCTCATATAAATATGTGAACCTAAATCTGGGTGTATATAAGGGACTCGATCTTACAACCTTTAAAATGAGAGCTTTTCATTTGGTAATCCCAATACGAAGTTCGTGATACCTAAGGCTAAAAATGGAAAAATTATTGTATTCAGAAAGAGACCGTACATGATCCAATTGATTATTCAGTCTACATATCATCTCCAATTCCCAAATTCTAACATAAGATTCAAACTTAAAACATATTACACCATAACATCATGTATCACCCCGAAATCCACATGCATTCCACTCCTTTATCAACTCTCTCTTTTGTGCGTTATTGTGTTTATAACTGTGGTTTATGAATATAAAGTTGTTTGTGTAATCCTTGTATCGTACAATATCCTTAGAAATACCCTGTCGCATTTGTGCTATCGTGATTGGTGAGTCGAGACCGAAAGATTGAATTTTTGGGTTCTAGAGGGTTTCGGCAAGAGTGTCAGGCGACTATGCCATGGTCACTCTCACCTATGGCTTTGTCGCTCGTGGAAACTGAGGCTCGGTACATCTGGGCGAGAGTGTCCGGAGATAGTGTCATGGTCACTCTCGCAGTGTCAAGATCGCGGGCCACGTACCACTTACGCAGTGTCTTGAAAATGGGAATGAAGGAGATTGTGGTCACTCTCACAGTGTCTTGAATGTAAAATATTTTTTATTTTCATGATGGATGTCACATATTTGTATTAAAAATATTATATAAAACATTTTTTTATTAATTATATTGGTTTAACCAAACAACATCAATGCAATGCCCATTCCTATTCCCATTCTCCTGCATTCCCATTTTTATTTTCATTCTCATTCCTTATAATGAACCAAACACCCCCTAAGTCTTTCCATATAAATGCTTACTTGTTATGTTTAAATGCTAAGAAAATTGTCATGAATGTGATTTTGACCTAACTATGGATATGAAGGGTTCTTTATATTTGATATGTTGTCTTGATGAATAGTAGGAGTTATGAACACTTAACAAGTTATATATATATATATATATATATGGAAATTGTTGTTGATATGATGGTTCATGAATCTATGTTAATATGTGTTATGTGGAGACTTGTAATAATATTGGACCCAACTCTTGTGCATGATAATTGGGTGGGTATTGGTTGGACATATAAATCTTGAATGAATAATTAGAGGGTAGACACTAAAGGACCTATTCCTTGAGGTGGAACTCTACTAAATTAAGGGTAGGCACTAAGGTTCAATAAGCCTTGAGGTGGAACTCTACGGAGTAGACACTAAAGGTGGTAAAGATTCTTGAGGTGATGTCGGATACTGTGTGCACTAAAGCAAGGGCCTGAGGTGTAATTCCCCATTATTAAACTCAAGTGGCTCCATTCATGGGTTCAGTCACTTGAGAGGCCACGGGTCTCCCCCGTTCAAGAACTTATAACGTATTTGTGAAGAATTTGTGAACAGGTTGGATCCCATGTATCATAGCGGAATGTAAATGGGAAATCGTCACGGTGATGGTATCTTGGAAGTTCTTCATGTTTTAATATTAAGTTGTTTGTATGCTTATGTGAGACCTCACTAGGCTCTTAGCCTAACACTTGATGTTGTGTACTGTCTACAAGTCTTTCTAGTGGTGTACAAAGAGCACCTTGATTGTCGGGTCATATGCTTAGGACTATTGGAGGACCGGGCTTTTGGGATTTCGTTGAGACGAGTGTTTTGGAGGCATAGCAACACCCACCTTAATCTAGTTTTGACTTTGTTCTAGATTAAATAGGTTGTTGTAATTTTATGTCTCATTATTCCGCTACTCTATTTGTTACAAACTATCCCAACCTCTTTGGGTTTTAGTTGTCATTAATTACAGGATTGGAAACCTTCGTATATTTGACGTCATATTGCCGAAGTTTAAAATTTTAAATTGTCCTTATTTTTAGCGTGTTACAAGTTGGTATCAGAGAAGTAGTTTAAGTGAACTAGGTCTCTTGATAAGATGCATGAACTTAAGTTGATGTTAATTAAGCTATGACTCGCGAGATAGGGTAGAACTCTTAGGGTGGTATATTAAGAGTGTCATCGGAAAAAATGTTGATTGAGAGTCGTGATAGTGGTAACGAGAATCCTTACGTATCATGTGTTCAAAATTTCACTTAGTTAACGTTATTATGAGGATGTTTTACGTGAGTATGCTTGACCTACTGTTGTTATGACAATTAAAAAAATGTATTAGTATGTTTCCTTGTGTTTAACTTTTATAGCCTATACTCACCTATATTCTCGCGTGTGTGATAGACTAAGATGGTTAATACTCGGGGTAGGCCAAGGACTCCACCGGAAGGCCATGAGGCCACCACATCGACCGCTGATCAACCGGAAAACGTCGAGGCAAGAGAAATTCTGCCTCAAGCGAATCTGTTGGGTGGAGGACCGGAACACATCCCAAGGGCGAACCTGGCATCCTCCAACCCGGTCTTGACTGAAGCCACTCCTAAATCAAGGATGATGGATAACATGATGTGGGTCATAAACAAGGCTATGACTAAGCAACAGGAGATGTTTATGAAGCTCTTGGAGGATAGAAATACTAGTCACCGTAGGCACGAAGCAGTGGTGGAGAATGTGCTCATTACCGGATCCAGGGAAACCGGGACTGGGATTCCGACTGTTAAGCTAGTGGCAAATGATACAAGACGAGAGGAGAAAACCTATTCCATCAAATCTTTTCTCGGTTGTAAACCCTCCGAGTTCTCAGGTACTGCAAACCCGAGAACTTGCATGAACTGGCTCCGAGAGCTAGAATTGGCCTTCGAATCCTGTGAGTGCGGGGAGGCACAAAAGGTTCGTTTTGCTTTTCAAATGTTTCGGGGTGATTCTCTTACCTGGTTGAACATTGTTCAGTCCACCGTTGACCCTACGATTATGTCCCTACTTACGTGGGGAGAATTCAAGAAGAAGGTCATGGACAAATATTGCAACGAAAGGGCATTGGATAAAATCGAGGACGAGTTTAGAAGCCTGATGAAGGGGGACCGAACCATAGACGAGTACTCCAAGCTGTTTGTGGAGAAATTAAACTTTGTGGGGAATCTAGCCCCGGATGAAAAGTCCAAGATCAAGGCGTATTACAAGGGATTGTCGAAGGAAATGAAAACCTCCATGAGAAATGCTAGAGTGACTACACTTCATGATGCAATTGAAGAATCACAGTTGGTTGAAGATGACATCATCCAAAATTGAAAGGAGAAACAGGTAGGCGAGAAGAGGAAGTGGGAAAACCGTTCGGAACCTCCTCAACGCCCGAGACCTTTTGTGGGGAACTCTAGAGTGGAACCGCATCGAGAACCAAGTTGGTGCCCGAAATATAAAAGTAAGCATTTTGGAGCTTGCAATTCCACTCCTCTTAAGGCGGGCCACACTAGCCAAGTGTGCCCCATTTGGGGAACGGTATGCTATGAATGCAAGGAAGTGGGTCATATGCAGCTCAACCAGGGTCGACCCAAGGGCTGGGCAACATGGGCCTTCGCCCAGGGCAGCACAACCCATGAGGGCATCACAGCCCAAGTCTATTTACCCCTTTACTAGGTTCCGTTTTAGGTATTTTTTTAGTAATTATTCTCATAATCTGCAACGACTTCTGTCTTCTCAAGTTCTCTTCTCCTCCTCGATTAATCAAACACCCATTTAATGTTCATTAACGATTTCACGATTACATAAACATACAACCCAATTTCAATCGATTACTGATTATTACAGACTATAGAGTTCTTCAATTTCAATCGATTACAACCCAAGCTTCTTCTATTCTTCAATCGAATGTGATCACTGAGTCTGATCGACAAATCACAACACAAACACGATCTGTCAATCTCTAAATCTTACAACCGCTTCCCTTCTATTCTGGCTATCGACGGTGTGGCTTCTATGGTGACGGTGTTTTCAATCGTTCATCTTCATCAATCATCACTTCTGTCGGCTGCCCTAGTGCCCTTCAATCGTTCATCTTCATCAGTTCATCACTTCGGGTGGCTTCAGGTGTTTTCCTTCTAATTCTAAATTTCTAATCAAATAAATGAATTTTGTTTTCTTGGTTAGTCAGGTGGTTGTTTGATATTTTCTTATTTGGATATAATCTTAATTTGATTTCGTCAATCTGCTTATCATTATCTGCCATTCTGCCTATTCGTATTTGGTTAATTGGTAATGTGTTGAACTATTGATTGTTGAATTTTGATTGCTTGGTCAATTGGTTGTTTGATACTTTGATCGATTTGGTTAAATATGTTTCCTAGAAATGCACGCCGACAACGTTTTAGGTGATGTTATCATTATTTTGTTGTTCGGGGTTTTGGTTTATGTCCCCCCGTTGTAACTTTTCTTTTCTTTTTTTAATAATAATCGGTAGCTTGACTAGGTTCCAAACCCCTTTAAAAAATTTGTATTCTTAGTTTATAGAGAGCATATTTTCGGTTCTCCGCCCAGGGCATCCAAAACCATTGAACCGACCCTGAGCTCAACTGTCCCAAGTTGAAGGGGAATTCGAGAGGAGCTAGTACGGGAATGTCAGTCAAGAAGGAAGTTGCTCTGAGGCCTCAAGGAAGGGCATTCCAAATGTCAACTGAAGAAGCAAGAGAGACCGTGGACGTATTGTCGGGTACGTTCCTACTCAATTCTCTACCCGCTAAAATACTTTTCGATTCGGGAGTGAATCATTCTTTTCTAGCAACCTCTTTTCGTGAATCCTTGAATGTACCTTCCACCACTCTTAGTGATGCTTTAGTTGTGGAAGTAGCAAATGGGGACCAAGTTGTGTTGCACGAAATTGTGAAAGATTGTCAGTTGGAAATCAATGGCAACCACTTTCCAGTGGACTTATTTCCTATGCCTATTGGGGGTTTTGACGTAGTGATAGGAATGGACTGGTTGGTGAAAAATCAAGCCGAAATCCTTTGCTCAAAGAAACTCATTTGTGTCCCAAGTTTGGATGGGAATTTCGTCCTTATTTATGGAGAGAAACGGAAGGGTGAGGTAATGGTCATCTCTTCTCTCAAGGCACGAAAGTGCTTATCGAAGGGGTGCCCATCATTTCTGGCTTACATACTGGACATCAAGACAGAAAAGAGGAATTTGGAGGACGTGAAGACCATTCGGTATTTCTCGGACATATTTCCCGAAGACTTTCCGGGATTACCTCCCGACCGTCAAGTGGAATTCCGTATCGACTTAATTTCGGGCGCGACACCAATCGCCCGGGCACCTTATCGTCTCGCACCCACGGAAATGATGAAGAAATTGCAAGAGTTATTAGAGAAAGGATTCGTGAGACCGAGTTCCTTGCCTTGGGGAGCTCCGGTCTTATTCGTCAAGAAGGATGATACCATGCGGATGTGCATCGATTACCGTGAGTTGAACAAGGTGACTATGAAGAACAAGTACCCCCTCCCGCGGATCGACGATCTTTTTGACCAATTGCAAGGGGCTGGATGTTTCTCAAAGATTGACCTGTGATCGGGATACCATCAAGTGAGAGTTAAAGAAGAGGACGTGGCGAAGACAGCGTTTAGAACTCGGTATGGGCATTACGAGTTCCTTGTAATGCCATTCGGACAAACCAATGTACCCGCAATATTCATGGATTTGATGAATCGAGTTTGTCACCCCTTCTTGGACAAATTCGTCATCGTATTCATCGATGACATCCTAATCTACTCCAAGAGTGAAAAGGAGCATGAGTATCATTTGCGGGATATTTTGGAGGTGCTAAGAAGAGAGAAACTCTACGCAAAATTTTTCAAATGCGAATTTTGGCTTCGAGAAGTCCAATTCCTCGAACATGTGGTGTCACAAGAAGGTGTGAAAGTGGATCCATCCAAGATTGAAGCCATGTTAAATTGGGAGCCGCCAAAGAGCCCAACCAAGATCAGGAGTTTCTTGGGTCTAGTCGGTTACTATCGAAGATTTATCTGGGATTTCTCTAAGGTTGCTTCACCATTGACAACCTTGACGAGAAAGAATGTGAAATTCTTGTGGACGGAAACTCAAGAGCAGGCTTTCAACTCTGCAAAAGAAGCTATGTGAGGCGCCAATTCTATCCCTACCCGAGTGGACAGAAGATTTTATAGTTTACAGCGACGCATCCAAGATGGTGTTGGGATGCGTTTTGATGCAACGAGGGAATGTTATCGCTTATGCTAAGGCAACTCAAAGAGCATGAGAAGAACTACCCCATCCACGACCTCAAGTTAGCAGTCGTGGTATTTGCATTGAAGCTTTAGCGGCACTACCTATACGGAACGAAGTATACGCTCTACACCGACCATAAAAGCCTAAAGTACGTATTCGATCAAAAGGAGTTGAACATGCTCCAGCGAATATGGTTAGAATTATTAAAGGACTGCAACTGTGAACTGCTCTACCACTCGGGTAAGGCCAATGTTGTAGTGGACGCCTTGAGTTGCAAGGAATATAGTGGTTGTGTGTGGGCGTCGATCTCAAGGATTGATGTGGTCTCAAGCCTTATAGAGAGGATCAAGATGTCGTAGTCCGAAGCCTTGCTAGAGGCGAACCTCAAAGACGAAGCCATGATGAAACATCACCTTCTTTTGGTGGAGGATAGTTGAGGACTCAAAATGTTCCAAGGGCGAGTGTGGGTACCCAAGATCAGGGGGGTGTCGAGAGTTACTCCTAAGTGACGCCCACAAATCAAGATACTCCATTCATCCGTGGAGCACAAAGATGTATCGGGATATGAAGTTAAATTATTGGTGGCCGGTAATGAAACTTGATGTGGCAAAGTACGTGGAGAGATGTGTGACTTGCTTACAAGTTAAAGCCGAACAATAACGCCCTTATGGTAGTTTGCAATCCCTCGAGATTCCGGAGTGGAAACGAGAGCATATCACCATGGATTTCATGACCAAGTTGCCAAAAACCTTACGAGGTCACGACGCCATTTGGGTTGTGGTTGATAGATTGACCAAAAGTTTGCACTTCTTGGCAATGCGGGAAACGCTACCAATGGATAAGTTGGAAAGGCTATATATTAATGAAGTTTTCTCGAGGCACGAGGTGCCACTCTCCATTGTGTCAGATCGCAATAGCCGATTTACATCAAATTTTTGGGATGGGTTGCAAAAGGAGTTGGGTACAAGAATCAAACCGAGTACTGCTTATCACCCGTAGACAGATGGACAAAGCGAAAGGACCATTCAGACTTTGGAAGACATGTTGAGGTCGTGCATCATCGATTTTGGAGGAAATTGGGATTCTCATCTTCCGTTGGTGGAATTTGCTTACAACAACAGTTATCACTCTAGCATTGGCATGATACCATTGGAAGCTTTGTATGGCCGGAAATGTAGGACACCTGTATGTTGGCTAGAGGCGGGGGAGAAATAGTTTGTCGGACCGAAAATCTTACAAGAAATGGCGGATAAGGTGAAGAGCATTAGAAAGCGGTTAAAGGCGGCCCAAGACCGTCAGAAGAGCTACGCAGACAAAAAGAGAAGACCAATAGAATTTCAAGTGGGGGATAAGGTGATGTTGAAGGTGTCACCGTGGAAGGGAATCATCAGATTTGGAAAACGGGGAAAGCTTAGCCCCCGATTTCTCGGACCTTTTCCCATTGTTGAGCGAGTAGGACTTCAAGCCTACAAACTGGAGTTGCCACCAGAAATGGACGAGATTCACCCCACCTTTCATGTTTGCTATTTGCGTAAATACCTAGAGGAAGAAGAGAGCACCATCCCATTGACAGAAATTCGAGTGGACAACAACCGTTGCGTGGAAGAGCCTGAAGCCATTCTTGAAAAGAAGACGAAGAAGTTAATACCTAAGGAAGTGATCATGATAAAAGTCCAATGGAGGCACCACCGAGGTACAAACGTGACGTGGGAGGTCGAAGAAGATATGAGACGACGTTATCCTAGGCTTTTGAGTAGTAAAGATTTCGTGGGCGAAATCTTTACCAAGTGGGGAGGATTGTAACACCCCGAAATCCGCATGCATTCCACTCCTTTATCAACTCTCTCTTTTGTGCATTATTGTGTTTATAACTGTGGTTTATAAATATAAAGTTGTTTGTGTAATCCTTGTATCATACAATATCCTTAGAAATACCCTGTCGCATTAGTTCTATCGTGATTGGTGCGTCGAGACCGAAAGTTTGAATTTTTGGGTTCTGGAGGGTTTCGGTGAGAGTGACAGGCGACTATGCCATGGTCACTCTCGCCTATGGCTTTGTCGCTCGTGGAAACTTAGGCTCAGTACATCTGGGGCGAGAGTGTCCGACGATAGTGTTGTGGTCACTCTCGCAGTGTCAAGATTACGGGACCTGTACCACTTACGGTACACTTCGGGTGATAGTGCCTAGCGAAAATGTCAGGGCACTATCGCGGGTCACTATCGCCACGACTCTGGTCTGATGCTTTTAGACAGGTTTTTATCATTTAAACTCATTTCCTCTCATTTCTCACTCAAAAACCGAATCCTCTCCCTCCCAAAGGCGATTTTCTTCCTCTCTTCCTCTCCCCTCATCAAATACTTGACCTAAACCCATCTAGGTCATTTATTAAGCTCCATCTACCTCAACTAAGTGAAGACCTAGAGATCTTTAAAGCTTCAAGAAAGTCTTCATTCACCTAGGGTTTCTCCTTTTCTATGGTTTTTACTTTACAAACCCTATAGGTGAGTTTTCTACTAAGGGGGTGTTTGGTTGGGGGTATTGAGGGGTAAGGAATGGGAATGACAATGAAAATTGTTGTTTGGTTTGATATAATATAATGGGCACATTACCATAAACACATTAATTTACATTCCTGACCAAATTGGGGGGAATGGAAATTTTATTCCCCCTCAGTCATCTTTTCTCATATGTTCCTTCATTTGTCGAGGTTGAATATAAATATTTGTTTATTTTCATGATGGAAGTTACATATTTGTATTAAAAATATTATATAAAACATTTTTTTATTAATTATATTGGTTTAACCAAACAGCATCAATGCAATGTCCATTCCTATTCCCATTCTCCTGCATTCCCATTCCCATTTTCATTCTCATTCCTTATAATGAACCAAACGCCCCCTAAGTCTTTCCATATAAATGCTTACTTGCTATGTTTAAATGCTAAGAAAATTGTCATGAATGTGATTTTGACCTAACTCTAGATATGAAGGGTTCTTTATACTTGATATGTTGTCTTGATGAATACTAGGAGTTATGAACACTTAACAAGTTATATATATGGAAAATGTTGTTTATATGATGGTTCATGAATCTATGTTAATATGTGTTATGTGGAGACTTGTAATAATATTGGACCCAACTCTTGTGCATGAGAGTTGGGTGGGTATTGGTTGGACATATAAATCTTGAATAAATAATTAGAGGGTAGACACTAAAGGACCTATTCTTTGAGGTGGAACTCTACTAAATTAAGGGTAGGCACTAAGGTTCAATAAGCCTTGAGGTGGAACTCTACTAAATTAAGGGTAGGCACTAAGGTTCAATAAGCCTTGAGGTGGAACTCTATGGAGTAGACACTAAAAGTCGTAAAGATGCTTAAGGTGACGTCGAATACTGTGTGCACTAAAGCAAGGGCCTGAGGTGGAATTCCCCATTATTAAACTCAAGTAGCTCCATTCATGGGTTCAGTCACTTGAGAGGCCACATGTCTCCCCCGTACAAGAACTTATAACGTGTTTGTGAAGAATTTGTGAACAGGTTGGATCCCATGTATCATAGCGGAATGTAAACGGGAAATCGTCACGGTGTTGGTATCTTGGAAGTTCTTCATGTTTTAATATTAAATTGTTTGTATGCTTATGTGATACCTCACTAGGCTATTAGCCTAACACTTGATGTTGTGTACTGTCTACAGGTCTTTCTAGTGGTGTACAAAGAGCACCTTGATTGTCGGGTCGTATGCTTAGGACTATTGGAGGACCGGGCTTTTGGGATTTCGTTGAGAAAAGTGTTTTGGAGGCATAGCAACACCCACCTTAATCTAGTTTTGACTTTGTTCTAGATTAAATAGGTTGTTGTAATTTTATGTCTCATTATTCCGCTACTCTATTTGTTACAAACTACCCCAACCTCTTTGGGTTTTAGTTGTCATTAATTACAGGATTGGAAACCTTCGTAATTTAAACGTCATATTATCGAAATTTTAAATTTTTAAATTGTCCTTATTTTTAGGGTGTTACATATCACGTCTGACACAATAAATAAAAGATCTAGAGTATAATTAGGCTTACGTATTTCTTTGTAATTTTTATTATTTACATATTTAAATGATGCCAATTTAAGGGGATTTATGATAGATTATCGAAAATTTCTTCAAAACTGATTATTAAAATTCAATATCTCAAAATAAATTATATTCAACTTGATCATTGATTTTGTATATTACAACCTTATTATATTATTAAAATATTTCATATAATAAAATATTTTTTCTCCTATATGAAAGTTTAATTTCAAGATTTATTTATTGGTGGAAATATAAAATACAAAAACATTTCTCTCTTACGGTAATCATTTTTGAAAAGTTCTCAAATTTGGAAATTTTTACACTCTCAATTTTGGAGAATTTGATAGAGTAATAAACCTGCTCGAAATCTCCAAAATCTTTATTTTCTCTTCATTTTGGAGAATCTGTCAAAGATGATACAAAAACTAAGACAAGAAACAATAGCCATTTCCATAATTTCTCCCTTTTCTAACATTACGATAACTTCAATTTTCGCTTGCAATTTGAAACCATGTAGGTATGTAGCATCCCGTCTAGAAGGAAATCATTTAAGTCACTGGATGATACACGTAATATACGACAATATTCGTCAAAATCCATAATTACATCTTGTGTTAGCATTTATATTGTTAGACAATCTTGGTGGGGGACTAGGTGGTGGTATAAAAAGATAATTTTTCTCTTAAAATGTTTGTTTTGTATTAAAATTCGTTTTCATAATTCAATATGACAAACCTTTAATATGAGCATTTAAAACAAATAAAAACCTTCAAGGCTAAGATCATCTATATCAATGTTATATTGATTATTTGTTAAAAATGTCATATCAATTTTTTTTTAATTATCTTTTACATTAATATGATACCAGTCATATTTTTAAAAGTGATCCATTATCATCTCAACAACTATTCTATAATTTAAAATCAGAATTAAACTGACAATATTAATGTTTCTTCTTCTGAAAAGATTATTCTTACTTCAAGTTTTATTCAGTCACCCCCTGAAATAAAAGATTTTAAGCTGAAAAATAAATCTGAAGATTTTATGAAACAACTTGATGTAAAGTTATCTAATCTTTATATTTCCAAACTTTCTGTGTCTATTCTTGATAAAGATAGTGATTCAGAAAACTCTGATAATAATCAAGGTATTAATCTTAATTAAACTCTTGATAATAGTCAAGATATTGATCAAATTCATTAAATGAAATGGGCTAGCAAACCTACTTTAAATAAGTATTATTATGGTCGCCCTACTCCTATGGATGTTCTTCATGAAGAACAGGAGTATATTATTAATAATAGTTATAATGGTAAATGTATTTATTACGAATGGAGTCTTAATGGTTTCACTAATAAACATATTTATAATATGGCTCATCGCATGCTTATGTATAGCACTGTTTGTAAAAATACTGGTAATAATGATAAAAATATTGCCAAAATGATTATTGCTGGTTTTACGGGTCAGTTAAAAGGCCGGTGGGATAATTACATCCCTCATGACCAAAAAGAACAGATTTATAGTTCTGTTAAAACCGAAGAAGGAGGAGAAGTAACAACAAATGTTGTTTATCCTCTTATCCTTACTATTATTGAACATTTTACTGGTAGATTTTCTGATAATAGTGAGAATATTCGAACTCTTATTAGTAATCTAAGATGTAAAACTTTAACTGAGTTTAGATGGTATAAAGATACTTTCCTTTCTAGGATCTTTGAACTTAAAGACTGTAATAACAGTCATTGGAAAGTCAAATTTATTGATGGTCTTCCTCATCTTTTTGCTGAAAAAATTAGAAAAACTCTAAAAAAGGATAACATATCTGTTAACTATGATCATTATACTTATGGTCAATTAATTAGCACTTGCGTTGCTGAAGGTCTTTCTTTGTGTAATGATTTAAAATTAAATCATCAAATTAAGAAACAAAATCTTCTGGAAAGAAAACAGTTAGGAGATTTTTGTGACCAATTTGACATGGAGGTTCCTTATAAGAAACCTAAAAAATTTCATAAAAACTTAGATAAGGAAAAAGATTTTCGTCCTTATAAAAAACATTTTAAAAAGAAACGTTATATTGATAATAAAAATCTTGAAAAAAATATTTCAAATCAAATGATTTTAAAGAAAAAAGGAATTTTAAAAAGTCTAATATTTTAAAAAGAGACAAAATCATTTGTCAAAATTATGGAAAAATTGGCCATACTTCAGCAAACTGTTGGACTAAAAAGAAAATTAATAGTTTGAATATTGATCAAACTATAAAAGACTCTCTTTTAAATATATTTCTAAATTATAATTATAAAGATGATAATCAAAGTGACACTGATAGTGATCTTGATCCTAATAATAGTGAGTCTATTCTTTCCTCTAGCTCTGAAGATTCTTCTTCAAATTGTGATGTTTATGTTATAGGAAAACCTTGTTCAAATTGTTCTAAGGATATTAATAATATTAATAAAAGAAATGAGGAAGAGAAGTTTTATAAACTCTATTCTCAATTTCAAGATCTGAACATAAACGTCTTATCTAATGATAATGTTTTAAAAATTTTAAAGAAAATTAAAGATCTAGTTATTTGTGCTGAGATTTTAGAAAACATTGATGTTGATACTACATCTAAAAATACTACTAGTACTTCTAGTAATATTTCTAATAATATTGACTATTCTATGAAAGAAGTAAATAGACTTCTTCAAAATAAACATTTCAAAGGAAAAGAGATTTCTCTTTAAGACCTTAATAAAGAGGTTAATATTTTAAAAGAAGAAATTAAAACTTTAAAAGCGGATAATCTTCTTCTTCATAAACACATTTCTTTAATTCTTGAGAAAAAAGATTCTGAAGACATTGAAGATATTAATTTAAAAAATGATTTTCAAGAACATTCTTCTCAAAAACCACCAGATGAGGCGGTTTTTTCCTCTCTTAGCAGGATAATATCCCAGAAATGGTTTACTAAAATAACTCTTCTTATAGGAGGGCATTTTAAAAAAGATTTTACTGCTATGATTGATAGTGGTGTTGACTTAAATGTTATACAAGAGGGACTTATTCCTAGTAGGTATTTTGAAAAAACCTCTTGTTCTTTTTCCCATGCTGGAGGAGGTCCTTTAAATATTAAATATAAGCTTTCAAATGCAAAAATTTGCAATCAAGCTAGTTGTATTTCTACTAGTTTCCTCTTAGCCAAAGATATATGTCATGAAATAATTCTTGGCTTACCTTTCTTATATAATATATATATCCTGTAACTAGGATTGATGAAGTTGGTCGTACAGGTACTTATAATAATAAGTTTATTAGATTTGATTTCATAAACAAACCTATTAAAAGATTTTTAGATAATCTTCAAGAAAGGATTGATAGAAAGACCTTTCATTTATATTCTCTTAAAGAAGAAATAAATTCTTTGACTATTGAGGAAAAGATTTCCAATCCTCGTTTAAAAACCAAGATCGATTTCATTCATAATGATTTTTCTCTTAAGATTTGTAATGATCATCCAAATGCTTTTTGGGATAGAAAAAAAAACATATTGTTTCTCTTCCTTATGAAGAAGGATTCAATGAATCTAGCATTCCGACTAAGGCTAGACCTTGTCAAATGAACTCTTAATATCTTGTTTTATGTAAAAATGAGATTTCTAGTCTTATTGCTAAAGGTCTTATTCGACCTTGTCAGTCACCTTGGTCTTGTACTGCTTTTTATGTTAATAAACATTCAGAACAAGAAAGAGGTGTTCCTAGGCTTGTTATTAATTATAAGCCTCTTAATAAAGTTTTAAAATGGATTAGGCATCCTATTCCAAACAAGAAAGATCTTCTTGATAGGCTTTTTCAAGCCTTAATCTTTTCCAAATTTGATTTAAAATCAGGTTATTGGCAAATACAGATTTCTGAATCTGATATTTATAAAACTGCTTTTAATGTTCATATGGGACATTATGAATGGAAAGTCATGCCATTTGGATTAAAAAATGCTCCTTCAGAATTCCAACAAATTATGAATGACATTTTTATCCTTATAGCAATTTTATTATTGTTTATATTGATGATATTCTCTTCTTTTCCAAAGATATTGATAGTCATTTTAAACACTTAAATATTTTTAAAACTTTAGTTATCCAAAATGGTCTAGTTATTTCTAAACCAAAAAAGTCTTTATTTAAGACTAAAATCCGGTTTTTAGGCCATGACATTGAGAAATGAACTATTATTCCTATTCAAAGAAGTCTATAATTTGGAGATAAATTTCCTGATAAAATTTTAGATAGACCCCAACTTCAACGTTTTTTGGGTAGCTTAAATTATATTTCGGCTTATATAAAAGATCTTAGTAAATATACTTTGATTCTTTATAATCGTCTTAAAAAAGATTCTTGCAGTTGGACAGCTGATCATACTCTAGTTGTCTAAGAAATTAAGAAAAAGGTTAAAAACCTTCCTTGTCTCATGCTCCCCAATCCTCTTTGGGAGAAGATTGTTGAGACTGATGCTTCTAACATAGGTTATGGAGGCATTTTAAAACAAATTGATCCTAATTCTAAGCAGGAGTACCTCATTAGATTTTATTCTGGTAAATGGAAAGGTGCTCAACTAAAATATTATGCTGTTGTTAAGGAACATTTTGCTATAGTCAAAAGTGTCTTAAAATTTCAAGATGATTTATATAATCAAAAGTTTGTAATAAAAACTGATTGTAGCTCTGCTCAATTTATGTTTAGTAAAGATTTTAAAGATAATGTTTCAAAACAAATGTTTGCTCGATGGCAAGCTCACCTTGCTCCTTTTGATTTTATAATTCAACATATCAAAGGGGTTGATAACCACCTTCCTGATTTCCTAACTCGTGAATATTTATCATGTTTACAGGTATGAGCTCGAATTATAGCTCCTACTCCTCTTATAGGGGAAGTGGAAGTTTCTCAGGACGAGGAAGAGGTGGCAATTTCCCTAATAGGGGAAGGGGTAACAATGTTATTGCCCAGATGGGTAAACAAAAGCTTATAGCTTCTGACTTGTCTCATGACAAAGATCATTTAAAAGGTTTTATGGATAATATCCCTAAAGATCATCCTCTAGCCAAGGAATACCTTAATTATATTAAGGAGAAGGAAGCGGAGTCTTCTTCAGCAGTTGTATCAGCTAATTCTTATGCTAATATTAGCAAGGAAGATACTTCAAATTCACAATTCCAGGAGACTGTATTTAAAGAAGTTATACTTCTTATTGAGGAAAAGGATCTTCAATGGAAGAACAATCCGGATTATATCCTAGAAAGGTATCTTAATAAGACATCTTTTATACATGGTTCTTTAAAGCAAAGACAATATTTTGAGGGTCTTTTGCTTTCCACAAAATCTGTGGAAATTACTCATCATACTGCTAATAGCAAGGATGAAGCCCATGGCAATTTCAGTTTTTCTAAACTTGTTATTAAAAAGATTATATCTTTTGAGGAATGGGGTTTTTCTCCACTTGCTGAGAAAGAATGGTTTTCCCCAATTCATAAATACAATTTTAAATTTAACTATTGGGATTATATCTAAAGTTTTTCAAATGTTCTTCTTTATGAAAATGAGAACAAAAGACATTCTTGGTTCTTGAAGATTTGTGAAAATTGTTTTCATACACCAATTCCTAATTGGTTTTTTACATGGTGGAAAATTTTTGGAACTTCTTCACATATTTTTCCAGAACATATGAAACAACATTTAAAAAATTAGATGTTATTTTCTCCAATAGTCAATGATTGTTAAACTCTGTACAACATTGAAGGAAGCAATATTTGCTTGTTTTTTTTTATCGAATTTGGGTTTCCTTGGATTTGGAAATAGAAACCAATTTTTGGCTATAATGAGTTGATGATTCCTTGCATTAAAAGACAAGGTCTTACCAAATATTGGGACAAATTAGATCGTATTTGCCCAGGATCTACTCTTATAGAAGGATCTGATCTCTACAATTCCATTTAGAAGAAAATTCAGCTTTATAAGCAAAATTTTGATCAGAAACAAGTCAAGAAAGACTCGGAGATTCCAAGCCCTTTCCAGCAGATCTCCCAGAAGTATGTCGGAACTCTTTCTAAGGAAGAAATTATTGATCTTTATATTAAAGAGATGAAAAAGGATCTCTATGATAACATAGGTCCATGTCCTTCCAAGTCAGATGCGTTTATGAACTCAGACCTACATCAAGATGCTCAAAGTGAAGAAGGATCTGAAGAAATTATTATTTCACTAGATGATGCTCTAGAGACCCTAAAAGATTCGTTGAAACAGGGAAAGTAAAATTATTGCAGACAAATGTGTCAATTTGTCAAAAGTAGCTTTAATAAAGCTTTGTATTATTGTTTCTTTTCACTATTGACTTTTATAAAGTCTTTTGGCTGTTATACAGCTGTTCTCCTTGATAAGAGCGATAGCTCTATTTAAAGAGAGGCCTGTCTCTCTTCCAAATCAGAGTTTTCATTGCCGCTTTCATATTTCCCTAGCTTTTCTCTTCTTTCTTGAGTTTGTATATTGGGTGCTACAATAATGAATTTAGAACCAGTGGTCACAACCCAGTGGTTAAGACTTGTGGATCTAAAGTAAGTACTTTTATAATTTCTTATATATTCCAACTTTAATTGATTTAATTATGATAGGCTAAATTACGATTTATGAGTTAAAACATGTTTTTAAAAAGATATATCTGCAGATTTACATGGAATGTTTTATATGTTCAAATTTAGCAACATACTAATCCTTATGTTGTACTGGTATCTGTTACTTGCTTCCTCTGAGACTGATCGTCACCCGTTGAGGCCAGGTGAGCCGTTTTAGGGTATTTTTTATCTTGGTTTGAGGTTAGCAATACAGAGAAAGGGGTTAGTCTTTTCTATATTCTGGGTCATAGATTTAGAATTTACAAAATAAATATTATATTATTCATCATTTTCTAAAGTTTCACTAATTTAGTATAAACTTTTTTTGGGTTTATGGATTTGAGAATTCACATTTTCCTCTCAACTTTGAAAAACAAATCTTATGGGCCGTTTACAAAATATTTACCCGGTAAGTACTTACTGGGGAATTTACTATAACGGATGAACATGACAAGAGGATAGGATCTTACCCGGTAAGAGCCAGGATAACGATGAAGAGTCTTACCCAGTAAGAGAGACTGACAACTCTTACCCGGGTAAGCGCTTACCGGGTAAATTGTTATATAAGATACCATCGTGATGATTAAAATCTTATAAGATATCATCGTGATGATTAAAATCTTACCCAGCAAAGCAAGTTAGTTTGTCGAGTTTTATTCGTAAGCGCTTACCGGGTAAGCATTTAAGTAAACAACCCCTTAAAAATAGATCTAAACTTTGTAGCCATGTATCCAAATATTTACTTTTGATATTTGCAATAGATATTTTAATCCTATCACTATAATAAAAGTGGATTTATAAGATATTTAAACGTTTTCTTATTTTTGGAAAGGTGTCTTAAGTTATGCCTAGACTAATCATTTGGCAAATTACGACTGTAAGACATCAACTCTGATTAAACCTCAGTGACCACAATTTAAAATATTTAAACGTTATAATAGCATATTTTATAAGACTTAAGTTTATATGAACAAACTATAAAATGCTCTATCTGAAAGTGTTACAATAAATTTTTATGACGCTTTTTAAAATAAAGTGTCGTATTAGCTATTTTATAGGACATTTTTTAGAAGTATCCTATAAACTCGTCTTTTTATAGGACATTTGTGTTTATAGGACATTTTTTTAAATAGTGTCATAAAATAACTAATACGACACTTTATTTTAAAAGCGTCCTTAAAAACTTGTCAAAATGTCCAAAATTGTCATATAAACCTATTGTAACACTTTTAAATATGATGTTTTTCTGTCTGATCATATAACTTAAGTCTTATAAAGTATTCTATTAGACGCTTAAATATTTTAAGCGTCTTATAAACCTATTGTTGTTGTAATAATGAAACTACATTACGAAAATTACCTATATACTCTCCAAAAAGGGTATAAACATTTATAAATGTTTATACCCTTTTTGGAGAGTGTAGTTTCATTTTAAAATGTTTATACCCTTTTTGGAGAGTCTATAGGTAATTTTAGTAATGTAGTTTCATTTTTAAATGTTTATACCCTTTTTGGAGAGTATATAGGTAATTTTCGTAATGTAGTTTCATTTTTAAATGTAGTAAACAAAGCTATGAGCGGTTATCCTGCCATGCAGACTTTAACATGCAACTTAGTACAGGCTTTTATATGGGATTTTGCCATCAGAGGCAGCCATTACCCTAGCAGAGACTCCCTCATTTCCGCCCTAAGTTCATTCCATCTTCCTACTTGATTTGGACTTCCTTAGGGAAAATGACTTTTACTATTACTCTAAAGGGGTGCTCTTGTACACAAACTCAATTCGTTTGAATTTGAAATGGTATTTAAATTTCATATTTTTGTATGTTTTACTAAATATAATTTGACGCTGTATTTTTGAGAAATTATAATAATCGTCTTACTGAATATGATAAAATGGTTAGAACATAAATTATACCAAGTTTTTGTTTCACAATTATCAAAACACAATATCATTGTAGTACATAAATATAGAATGAATTATATATTTATCACAATTATCACAACACAAGTATTTTTGTCCGAAAATATGATACACTTCAACAAAAATGATTTAACAAGTCTCTTTTTTTAATGTGTGTTTATTGTTGTAGACTAGGGGTGCTCACGGGTTGGGTTGGTTGGGTTGAAGACACTTGAACAATCCAACCCAATGTTTGCGGTTTGAAAAATCTCAACCCAACACAACCCAATCAAAAGTGCAACCCAACCCAACCCAAACCGTGCGAGTTGAGTTGGTCGGGTTGAAATTTAATACATCATTTCATAATCTAACTAAGTGATTTCGTTTAAAAAAACTAAAATGAAAATGGATATATAAAAACAAGGCTAATAAGAGAAGAGAATAGTAGAAGAAGAATATCCCTTGCCTCTTGATTGATGTTGAAGACTTGAAGGTTAGATTCGTGCGATTTTAATCAACATCGTCTCGTTGACAAATCTAAACTACGGCTAAGATGGGAATACTTGAAAATTGATATAAAGAAGAGACAATAAAAGTCTAAAACCATTATAAAAAAGTAAAAGCGTAAGTTTTGGTCGGGTTGGCGGGTTGGTTGGGTTACTTTTGACTCAACCCATTTCCAACCCAATAGATGTTGTTTGGACAAAATTTGTATCGATTACGAATCGGGTTACCTCGGTTTGAGTTGTTTTGCCTTTTTTTGGATTGGGTTGGCCGGGTTAGTCGGGTTGGTCAGAAATTTGAGCACCCTTATTGTAGACTTCAAATGCATAGCTCGTTAGTCTCTTTTTTTCACGTGCGTTTATTGTTGTAGACTTCAAATGCATAGTTCGTTAGGACGTCTCCAACGACTTTTCCAAAATTTCTTTAAAATGGAGAACCAAAAGTTAAAATCTCCAAAAAAAATTACATTCATCTCCAATAGATTCCCCATTTTAGAGAATCCAACATTGATTATAATATTAAAATATTTCATTCATTTATTAAAATATTATTTCTCTCTCTACATATTTGTTTTCAAAGTTTCTTATTGGTCCTCTCACTTGTTAATCATTTTTGTGGTAATCTCCATATTTGGGGAAAAAAACTCTTCGCTCTCCTATTTTCTCCATTTTGGAGGTAGTTTTGGGGAAGTTGTTGGAGCACAATGTAGACCCAAAATCCTCATTTTCTCCAAAATGAAGAAGTTGTTGGAGATGCTCTTAACAAGTGTTTTTCGGTGTTTAAGTCATAAATGAGTTTGAACAAGCTTAGTTATAGGCTTAAGTTTCATTTTAGGGATGTTTGATGATAATCTTCATCTTTGATGATGGTTTTTCTGTTATAAAACAGTAGGAAAGACTTAAATTTTAAATTTAAAAAAATTGATTTTTTTACGAAAAATAAGTTCTAATTATAAAATATGAAACAATGCTTTAAATACGTGTATCATGCAACCCTCAAACACCCTCATTCCTGACGGTTCCTAACTGACTCACGACACCCGCACTGGTGCCTCCTCGTTCTTATGCCCCCCAACCCACATACAACACCCATCATTGGATCCCTTTGTTGTCATCATTACTGAGTGTTACTGATCACTGTACTTACAGAACATGTGTTAAACTATTACCTTTTATCATAAGGATACGAGTAATACTGTAACAATCAACATTCCATAGCATGTTGCACGATTAAATAAACTAAAACATGCATCATATAACACATAAACAAAAAAAAACATGATATTCGTATATTCCCCTTGGATATGAGTCATGAAAACTCACATGGTTTGAGTGAATGAAGACTCACCTCATCTTATAGAGTTTTTTATAATGATTCAAATTTAAAGCCTACATAGTACATACCAAAACACCAAGTCAATGGTCAATTACATAGTACATACTCACCTCTCTTTCCCCTTGGACGAACTCTCAATATACACTGGCCTGAAAAGGGTTTCAGTTTTATAAAAGGGAGGGTTAGACCGGAGGTCTAGTGAGTTCCCTCAAGTTTTAACATCGCACCACAAAATATCATTCAAATGAGTTATAAGCATTTACAAATGTTTCACATCTTTGAAACCACATTGCACACACACAACACATGTAGATGACACACGCTTAAGTCATGCACACCTGTGACAACGTGTTCGGGCTCACACCTACCCTCAAAAAGAATCACATGAAACGAATTCATGCATTCCAAATGGGTCACACCTCCCATATAAAAGCCATCACGTGACCCACCCCCAAATGCATGCACACTTTAATATCCACACTATAACACCCTCAAATTTGGTAAGAGCAACTAATTAAAATTTCAATGCTACATCAAGTAATAGATAAATCTTCTTCTTATAAATCAAACTTGGTAATTCTCCAAAATAAAATTTTACATATAACCTCTTCAATTATAAATCCCAATCTTATACAAAGAATAAGCCAAGAACGGGTGTTACTTATCCCCAAGTGTAAATTGCTCTTCCCAAAACAAATGCGGAAGACTTCAACAAGCTAATCACTCCCCAAGCACGCAACTAGCACTCCTCACTTCACAGTGTCACTAGGACTATTCCCAACCGGAACCTATTGCACATGCCGACAAATAAAAAGGTTAGGCTAACGCCTAGTGAGTTCAAGAGTTTTCAATATGAGTAAATATATCATTGAAAAGAAGGAATGAAATCGAAATCATAATCTTTCAAAATGATATGCTTCAAATATGAAAACGACTCGTTGTCCAATAATATGCAATTTAAGCGAACAAACACCAATATAAACGTTCTCCAAACCAAACTGTTTTAAGGACTAAGATCCTAATATAAAACGTTCTTTCGTAAATTATACTCAACCCAAAACTCACTCAAAATGAGGATAGAAATCGAACTCCCAATTTATAAAACAATGATAAAACTTTATATCCCGAAACACCCAAAACAAGGGTGGGATAATACTTAACCAATAGACCATGGATAAAAACCCATATAAACAAAACATCACCGAAAAAATGGATAATAAAACTCAATACCCAAAAACAACACCTTTCGGTGACGGGGGAGACCTGAATTCCATCGAATGTGGCGGGCACACAAAGTTAAGCCACTTCTCGATGTTCTCGAGTTTCACATATAGTCATGGATCCTCATATATGGCTCACCATGGGCACCACCGCAAGATACACAAATGACCCTAGTGTCTACACGACCTCTAGATAAGTGTCACCACAAAATCCATAAGTCCCCGTATCTGGCTCACAATGGGCACCACCGCAAGACTTAGCTCTATATACGGCTCTGCAGAGCACCACCGCAAGCTTACATAAAAACATGACTTAGGGACCACTCATTAGACTTTAAATGCGGACACTAAATTCCACGATGAATAACCAGACTGGATTACAAACGGGCATCAAGTTCAACCACCCACGATCTATACCTCGAGTAAGCACTAAAGGTTACACGGTTATCGAGTTCAACCACCCACGATCTATACCTCGAGCTCCCACCAGCCATAAATAATTTCCAGTCCCAAAACAGGGATAAAGTCCCCAACTAAACCAACTGACTGACTCATATGCCTATGGATCCAATGCATTACAGTCTAAAACATTACATGACTCAAACGAATGAACTAACGCATTCAAAACATGCAACTCTCAAGTAAGATGCAACTAAGTTCACCATACGTCCAAGGCTCCTTAACAAGCTACCAAAACTGAACAAATGTTCCAAAGACTCATCTGAGTGTAAACCAAGCCCCAAAAGGCATAATGAACGTTTGGCTAAAATACGTGAGCCAATAAGGTTACATAAACCAAAATACATCTTTTCCCAAAAATCTTTGTCTCTCAAATCACAATTGGCCTTCGGCCCAAAACTAAAAAGTTTACAATTTCTAAAATGTTTGCAAAGTCGGGAACTGCCAAACTCAAAGGACTCACACATTTGTACTTTCAAAACGTCCTATTACATGTATGATGCATATTTCCAACAAACACTAAAAGTGTATTTTGACCCAAATAATCTTCATTTATAAATAAATCATTAAAACACCTTCATCCATGACTTATTTATCAAAATGCCCAAAAATCCCAAATGTGGGTGTTTTACAAAGTTTATAAAGCTAAACACTTCAAATAATCAAAAGTTACCAAATAACTCAACATTTGATAATTCATGTAAAACACATAAACATTTTAAAATGGATATTTTGGCATGTACAACGTTTTCACAAATCAACTTGAACCCACCTTGCTAGATTTAGGCTAAATTTAGATTTTACCCCTTAGAACTTCCTTGAAGAAACTTGAATTTTCAAAGCCAAAACTTCCAAAACCTAGATCCATAAATTTCAACCATAAATATTTACATCCAACCATTTAGAAACATTCCCCAAGCATTAAACATGAAGACCTCAACTTATACCAAAACCCTAATTTCCATAGATGAAGAAAAGAGAAGATTGCATTTGCCATAGTTAAATCAATCAACAATACTCTTCTAGATCCCCAAAATAACCACAAACTTTCAAATCTTCAAAATGGGGAAAAAGGGTCGGGGTGAAACCCTAAGAAGCATGGTGAGGAAGATGAAGATGGAGGGATTATGGTTCTAGCTTCCAAAACTTGTTAGAAGATGAATAACCATATGATTTTAGGAGGAAAACCCCCAAAAATGGGTTAGGGTTTATTTGAGGGGAATGGGGTTCGGTTTGGGAGAGAAAGGGGAGGAGTTTTGAGGGTTTTGAGAGAAAGTGGGGTGGAGGCCGGATTATTTATTTTATAAAAGCACAGTGGTCGCGCGCGGGCCCTGGCGCGGATGGACTCGCGCGGAGGGTCGTGCGGACCTCTGGAGTCAAGACCCTCACGCGGATTACGGCGCGGCACGAGTCGCGCGGGGAGTCGCGTGGAACACTGCTGTTGTTTTCGCTTTCTCTTCGGTCTAAGTTTTCGGGATGTTACACACACCATTAAACATATTTTAAAGCAATGTAAAACATGCATTTTCATAAGCATCATACGTATTTAGAGCTCATACGCCAAATAAAGTAAGTTAAGAAAAACTCATTTGTCGTCCACGCAAAAATCTCACACTACAAGCTACGAGTGTCCAAACCGAACACCTAAATCATACGACATACGAGGGTATTAAACCACTTAATGATCCCCCAAAACCATCATTTACAACCCATAGGACAAACCCCCAATCTGTGCCTTGGTCCTAGACCCATACGACAAACGAGACAAAACGGAAGATCGACCAAACAATGGTTGGCGCGACCTTCCACGCGACCCAACCCACACCAGAAGTTGCGCCAGGCACTGTTTCAGCCTGTACACAGGTTTCAGCCAAAACCTCAAGGCCTCTTAACCCCAAACCTTCCCAAATTGATTTTTAGCCTCCAAATCGAGGGAATAGATGTCCTAAACCATTTTAATCAATAATCAAACATCAAAACATCATTTTGTCCAACAAAAATCGATCCACTGAAGAATACTCTTCTCTCAAAATCTTAATGATGAAGAACTCTTGAAGAAATCACCAACAATGGGGGTTTTTGCTCAAAACCTCAATGAAAACCAACCAATACTCACTCAAAACAATAACTCCATAGAGTTTTAATCCAAAAACACTTCAAGAATAAATTTCCCAAAACTTCAACCACAAAACCCACCAAAAACCATATAAGACAAAGGATGAGGATCATTACCTTGAAGAAGATGATGATTGCCACTGAGATGGCCTTTTCCACCAAGCTCAAAATAAAGAATGTTGAGCTTTCTCTCCAACCCCTCTCTCTAGCCACCAATACGTAAGGAATGAAGTGAGAAGGGATTGAGGGTTTTACGAATAGTCCCTTATTTTCACCTAAATCCCTGGGAGTTGAAGAAATTTGCTTTTACACCCTTAAACTCCCCAATTCTTCAATAAATAAGGATTTTAGGTTATTACAACGATAATGCCACATCTCGTTACAAAACCATATGGTTGTGCCAAACTTTAAGGATGTCTTGCACGTGCGTGCCAAGTGAACAATTCTGGCCTCTAGTTTTCGACATGGACTACTCCTCTGGTTTAACCCCAAATAATTCATATTTATACCAAAGTGGTTCATTCTGTTTGCAACATAACATTCACATGTGCCAAACTTATATATGCAGTTAAACATCAATGATCGAGCATTTGATTAATTTATTTTATCTATGTTTCTCAAAATGCATAAATACACCATTGTTCTATCACTTTCTTAACCTTAAGGCTTCTAATTTGAATCCATTGTAATATAAAATACCAAACAACAGTATCTAACATCGACCCGTCAATAAAACAATGGGATTTAGCATCAATCATACCTTGATTTTATATTATTTTTGTTGAAACTCACATCTTCTATTGATAGACGGGTTTATGCCTACCTAAGTATATTTCGCAAATGTACTATATCGAATCAAGTAATACCTACGGTAAGTACGAGTATCGAACCAAGGGAACTAGATACTAAGTATCACAATGACTACAATCAATATTAACTGGATGGTCAAATTTGAGGTTTGATGAACTGAATGATTAAATTTCTAAGTATTGATGGGAACTCAACAAATTCAAATAATTAAAATCCAGAAACTTTGAATAGAAGAAAAAGTTGGGAGTTGGAATCCTATTGGATTTCACCATAGAACACTACAATTCGAATAACGATCAAGTTAATCAATCAATGAAATAACAATCACAATTATACCTGCTACTTGATGAGTGGATAACTTATCACATTTTCCATCAGTTTTTAGTAGGATTTTCTAGCTATTTTATTTCCCCAATCACAATATTTGAGTCTTTTATTCTTATTTTTACCAATTGTTGATTTGGGAGCTAAGTAGTTGAAATTTACCTTACTTATGTGTTTTTATGTTAACTTACTGATGAATGATGCTACAGCAGGAGTCATAGCATGGGACTGCAGTCATGGACTAAGCTTCATAATCTTTTTGGTTGGTGTAACTAGGATCTTTGAAGGAAACTTGGAGATATTCCGTTGAAGGAGACAATGAGCAGAGCATATATGCTCTTTTGATACTTTTTTGTTTCTTTAAAAGATGCTAATGCACCTAATTATGACATTTGATACCTAGTTAGTGGTAGGGACCATGTCCTTTTGTACTTTGATTCTCTTATTATGCTTTCTTAGTTGTTAAGCTTTAGGAGCTCCTCTATGTATAAATAGAGGGCTCATCTTCAGTAGTTAGGTGTCCTAGTCTCTTATTGTATTGGGTACCACTGGTTAGATAGCTCACATAGCTATCTTAGCCTTTTTAATATTAAGTCTTTAATTTCAGTACGCTACTGTTCAGTGTCACAACACCTTTACATTTCTTTGTCATTTACAATTCGGTTTTACATTTCTACTTTACATTTCTATTCTTTACATTTACGCATTCCAATTATAGTCATTTACTTTCATGCATTTGCTCATTATATTTCCAATAATGTCGCACACCATGTGTCAAGAGATGATGGGGTAAGTCCCTAGCTTGGGTGTAAGTGATGGTTGGGAGATAAAAGCCTATGTAACTATGGATTAATGTTTTGCTACTAGCTATCAATTTCACTATTCACTCCTTGTTTTTGAGTTTCGACCAAGTGCTTCTTGATGAGGTGACGTACATTGTTTCACTTGGGTGAGTCGGCTTGATTGCAAGCTAGCATAAACTTCAGAACACTGAAGTGTTATAGGGGTTGTAACAAACCCTCTCAATCTTTATTGATTGTAAACTATACGGGGATCATAATAATATATGTGTGGAACCGTTTGGGTCGCTTAATTAGTCGTTGTCGATAAACCTATTCTAATATGAACCTTGCAAAAGGGTTTTGTGAACCGATAGTGAAGTTGAGAACTAGTGCTGCAGCATCTGCTACAGCATCAGTCCTATTATTTAGTTGCTTACAACTCCAGTCGAATCTTGTACCCTTGCTTTCTTTTAATCTGTTCAAGCACTTTAATTTACTGTCACCAACACTCAAAGATCATTCCTTCCAAATCACTTTCTGAAATCACCTTTTAAGACTGACTTAAGAATCACGACTTGTTTTATTGTCTCTGTGGGATCGATACTTGGTACTTAGTACCATTTTATTACTTGTTCAAACAATAGTGATTTTACATGTATACTTGCATGGGATTCCATTTGTGATTTTCGGGTTACGTAATCTGTCGACCACTACTCTCTCTCGAGTTATAATGAATTTATCTCTAAAGTAGAATGTCTCATCTCTCGATCTCAACAATCAATTTCTAAGATATTTTTAGAACATGATTGCTAAACAAACTAGAGGTTAATTGGTATATCTATCCAAGTTCTCACTCTAGGCATACAAAATACTAATCTAATCCTAACTCACTTTTCTCAAAGATAATTAGGATCAATAAATCAGTTGCTAGTTGATCAGGCTAATAACACCATTAAAAATAAATCATATGCTTCATTGAATTGAAAAACCTAATAAAAGTCCAAGTTGCGTGCTCATATGTTTAACAACCCAAAAATCATCCAACCCCCAACATCTAAAGATTAGTTCGTGTTAGGGGTGGTAGAACACAAAACATTCAAGAAATAATCCATAAATCTAGACATCGTTTTTCAACTAAAAATCTGAAAGAATGTAAAAACTCTCTAATGTATTGAATCTCCACACACAAGTAATGAATAGTAACAATAATTTTTAATCCGATGTGTTTCCTTCACTTTGATTGCTCTAAAAAGTCGCCAAGAACTCTCAAAAGTCACCCCTATAAAACCCTAGGTTGAATAGTCGTTGGCTCTCCCGTTTTCTCAGGTTGAAAACAGAATATGCCAGAAACAGACGCAAATGTGACTTTCATGCAGATTTAGCCGCATGAAAGTCTTCCACATTCATCCAAACCCGCAGACCTTCAACAAATTCACTTGAAACTCGCGTTACTGTAACACCCCTAAATTTCGGGTCTCTAATCGTAACCAATTCACCTACCGAGGAGCATTACAGTAATCTATAAGGGTTAAGTTGAAATTAATATAGGAAAAGTTGGTATTCGTGTTGGGACCGAAATAAGAGAAAAATGGAGAGAAAAAAGAGGAAAATGGCTCTTACGATGTGGCGTACGACCTAGTTGCCACTTGTTGAACCCAGATTAGTTAATAAACGATAATCACACACAATAATGAACAAGAGATAAATAAATCAAACAATATATCAACGATCTCTTGATTAATCAATGAATAACGTGTGTGTGTTCTTGGTGAATACAGATACCTCGTTTATAGCTTACAAAGAAAATACGACTTCTCTTTCTCTTCACCTTATGCGATCCACACCAAGAATTAACCTAAAACTAGAAAATAAACCTATTTATACCTAGGTCAACAAGACCTAAACATTATTAACTATTTGCTAAAATACCCCCTAAGGTATTAAACACTATTATAAACTGGACCCCATTAATAATTAATCTTGAATACAATTACTGATCCAACACCGCCCAGGATGCATAACCCATTGGATGGTGGAAAAGGGACGCGGGTGACTTGTCACACGATCAAAGTCGTGTAAGGCACTGTAAACTGCATAGGATCCGATTTCTTGAGCTTCTCTTCATTTCCTCGTATCTTCTTCATCTTAACTTCATTTTGGTCGACTCTTGTTGCTATGATCTCGATTTTCGGAGATTTTTTTAGAGTAGATCAAGGGAGTTAAAGTTATTTAGAGGATTCAAGGATATTTGGTATGGGTAACCTTCTCACCTCTCTCAATTTTTCTCTCAATTTTAAGTTAGGGTTTGGTGTGTTCTTCATCCCTTCTTCTCTCCATTCATTTTGCTTTAGTTACTGGGTCTTTAAAAGTGAATGGGACTATTTTTAGGTGTTGGATCTAATAGTTAGGAGGTTTTGCTTGTAGATGCAAGTTTTCACCAAGAAAACTCAAGTTTGGGGTAAAACCCTAGATTTGGCACATATCTAGCAAGGTGGGTTTTAGTTGATTTGCAAAACTATATACATGTCAAAGTATTTCTATTTTGGGGGTTTGAACATATTTTGCGAGCTTGATTCAAGTTTGACGAAATTTGTGAATATTGCGATTTCGAGTGCATTTGGGTTATAAAAACCTCTAGTAAATGGTTATGAAGATTTATTGGTTGGTTTGAGGCAAAATATTATTTTAACTCTTGAGAAATGTATTTTGAGTTAAAAACGATCTCTTAGGTGGATTTGTACATATCAAAATGTTTATTTATCTTGTTTAGGGGTTTTACCGACTATAAATATTTGATAACCGCCTTTCTGTGACTTGTGAGGATTTAAGATTTAGAAATTGTATGTTTTTGGGCCTTTGGCCAATGTGCTTTAATAATATGTCGGATAATGGACCTGATCGTGTTATGGGTACCATATACTTGTCAATAGTTGGAAAATATGTCTTTTCGGCTCATGTGGTTTACATCGATCTTATTCAACTAATCAAATGCCTTAGGGGACTATCGGCTTGATTTCAACTCAGATAATTTCTGTGAACATTTGTCCAGTTTTGATAAGTCAAAAAGGGTAGTTCAAACATATGAGGCCTTTATAGTACAATTGTTGGAAATCACCTGGTTTGGGTGCTTTGGTCATTAAATTTGGAGTCATGTGATTTAGGGGGCGTTTGGTTCAATTTAAGGAATGGAAATGGAAATGAAAATGAATATAACACGGAATGGGAATGAATACTTTAGTTATATTGCTTTGCATTGATGCACATTCCTTTGCATTGTTGGTGTTTGGTAAAGAAAAAACAATGTCTCTGTTAATGGACACTTTTCCTTCTCCAGTGACTCTTTTACAGACACTTTACATAAATAACTCCGATGACAAATTCGAACGGAAAACGCTTGGTGAAAAAATCAAACATTAACCTTGGCGACTAATCGATCGGTAAACCTTGGTGGAAAGATCGAACCAAAAAAAATGGAATCAAAAGAAATCAAATGGGGATGAACACCATAGTCCACAGTTTGGTTGTCCAAACTACATCAACACCTTTGTTCCCCTCTCCTTTTTCTTCTTCTTGTTTCTTATCCCAACTGCATCAACACCATAGTTCATTGTTTGGTTGTAAAAATCGAACAGGATGAAGCCGTGAAACCGAAATTACGGTTAGGGTTTACGAACAGAGATGAAGCTGTTGAAGCAGATCGATAGATCCAGTTCGTCGACGAGTTCTATAGAGAGGGAGAGATGGAGGAATCTCGATTGATTGAAATGGTTTTTAATAGTGAAGAGAGGGAGAAGGAGGAAACTCCATCTAGTGAAGCACGTCTACCATTGTTGACTGAAGCGATAGATATTGACCGGGAAATTTGAGGGGCATATGGAGAGTTGGTCGGAGACGATAAAGAGACGGTGGTCGGATGATTAGGAGGTGTGGTTTATACCACATTTTTTCTATTCCACCCAAAATTGGGGGGAATGGTTTTTACCCCTCTATAATATAATGATTAATTATTTTCCTACCAACCAAACTGTCGGTCCAACAATACTTATAACAAGTTCTTAGAAACAACCACAATAAGATTACCAACCTGTTTGATATATAAAATAACGATTACAAGGTTGATCGATTAAGCTTTGCTTTGTGTTCTCTATGTTTTCTCTCTTTTACACCTTGTTCTGTGTGTTTGTATGTGTGTAAAAAATGATCTGATCTATGAGAGATACTAGAGATACACTTAAATCTACTAAGTGTGTTCAACACACTACCTACCATAATATCTAGATATTAGATCTAGATATTATATCTAATATAAAGAAAACTAGATATAACTAACTAAGTTACCTAAGTTAACTAATATCTAACATATTAGATATTAAGATAACTATTACAATAATAAACAAATACATTGACATTTATTACAAATAGACATAGACTTTTATATCGAGAGTCGACGTTCCGGCTTTAGCTTTAGATTACGATCTTCAGATTGGATGATCTTGAATCCAATGAGACTGTGGTCTAACAATCTCCCCCTTTGGATCAAGATCATATAATAAAAAGATTTATCCAATTCAGTCTTCTTGTTCAGCTCAGAAGATGCAATCTCTTTTCTCTAGCTCTGAAATCAGCATGTCTTCAATCTAATAATCTCCCCTTTTGAAGAGTAGACGTGATTCTTGAAACATGTGATCTTTGCCATTTCTTCTGTAGTCATTCTCCCCCTTTTTGATGTTAAGTGCAACGACTTCATCAAAATTTGTGGTAAGAAATGTCAATCTGACGGTTAGAGCCCCTGATTCGTCAATTCATAAGAGATTCATCCAGATCTTTGCAAATCCAGACAAATTAGATGTGTAACACCTGAATCAACTAATGAATCAGTTAGAATGCCTGTCAGTAACACTAAGTCACTGTGTGTAACGAATACACTTTGAAAAGGAGCTGTTTGATGTTGACTCCCCCAGGGCTTCCATTTAATCATCGAAACACCACAAAGGTAATTTCTATAAACGTTATGACAAAGAAACTAATTCTTTGTGTGTTTGTGCTTGTGTTAGAAAGAATTAAGCACTTGATGATTGCTTATTGGCTCAAAATTGTGTAAACCACTGAGACAACAGTAAGTTAAACACAGACTCAATGTGCATGATTGAAGTGCGAAGGTGGGGCAAACTTCCTTCTTTTCAATATCTAGATTTTCCGAATGAAAATCAGATAGCATATGTGTTGCATCCCCTTTTGAAAATGTGAAACACTTTCTTGTTGAGAAGAAAATGAGTAGATAGTGAGGTTTGATCAAGAGTTGGCATGGGTTAGTTGCCTGTTTCAATAATGATCACCAAAGAATTGTGAATCACTAGAATTGTGGCTACCCGGCTCAGAAAAAGTTGGTGCAGAGTTTTGATATTCTTTTAACTCTGTTCTCACATGCTCTTTCTTTTAAACTTTTTGCTTTCTCTAATCACACTCATTCCTTTTCTATTTACACACTCAATCACTAAGGATTAACTTCTTGGATAGAAATCACTGGTTAAGGTGATTCCATAGAAGTTGTGTTATTTCCTAGCACAATGATTCCTTGTTTTCCTAGATGCACGTGATGCTCAGATTGGTTTAACTATTTCAGTTAAAGCACAATATTGATCATGAAAACATTTAAAAATACAATCCCAAAATATAAAATCTGTGGAAAAATCGGGAAGTGGTTTGAACATTAAAAACAATGTTTTCGATGTTTGAAAGTTGTCCTTCTTTCAACCATATGTGAGATGAAGATATAGAATTATACCTTTACGTATGATCTCCCATCTCATGAAGCTAAGCTTTAAGTCATAAAAATATGAACTTGTAAGCTTCTCTCAAACATTCTGCAAAAGTCTAATGTCAAGTCAAAGTAATAATTATTCACTTATAATGAAAAGACAAAAAGCAGTAAAACTTTTTAAAGTATGAGTCCTGATCTGAAATAATCAGAAGTCATTACCTTTTTACTCCCCCTGAAATTATGCATTTGAAAATTATCATATGAAAAAAATATGCATAAAATTTCAGACAAATATGTACTCCCCCTTGATGGTTGATTTCCTCATTCGAGTATTGGAGTACAATCTCTTATCAGCACAGGAGTAAGGTCTTTTGATTATTGAAGTACGAGTCCTAAACTGTTGTGTTTAGAAGTCACTACTTCGTTGAAGTACGGGTCTAGAACTGCATTATCCAAAAAACCTATTTTTGACTTTGAAGAACGAGTCATGATCTGTACATAATCAGAAGTCGCTTTCTCTTTAAGCTTTGTGTGCCTGCAACACAGATTTCGCCTTAGGTACCCATTGGAATTTGGGTCCTTTTGTGTTAGCACAAGATTTTGGTATCCATTTCAAATTGGATCCTATTTTCTTTTGAAAAGTATGTGAAGAATGGGTATGAGGTGAATGCACATGGTAATTTCCAAACCAATCTTCAGAATCTTGACAAGAGATAGATATATGTTTATCATAAAAAGAAGACTTTCCAGCAGATAAAGATAACTGAAATAATTGCTTCATTGTATATTGTTTACGAGAAACAACAAGTTTTGGGTTCAAAACAGCAAAATCAGCAATTACAACATCTTTAGTAAGCGAAGTCTTATTACAATTAACACTACTAGACGTTAAGACGGTCTTGTCAAGGTTCCGTTTGGGTTGCCACAGAGAATTTGCTTCTGGCCTTTGATTTCTCAGATCTGAAACATGTAAAGCTGGTGAGTTAGACCTTGGAGCAACAAACGAATGCTTCTTCTTGGAATTACCAGTAGTGGTCGGTTTCTGTGAATGCTGAGATAAATTCTTACCTTTAGCACTCTTAGCGTTCACAGAGACTGATTTATCAACGAAAGCTTTCGTTGATTTTGCACTGTTCACAGGCTTACTGGTTTTTCTTAAAGTTTTCTTCACAAATGATGAATGGTTGGGAAGTTTTGTATTAAAGTCAAAGAGATTGGAACCATTATCTAAACTACCGTCAGAGTTCAAAAAATCAATTCCTTTATTTGATGAACCAGACAACTCCTTAGAGTTTGAAGCTTTTGAAAGAACAGTATTTGAAAACACGGTTGTAAAAACACTTTGTTCAATATTTATCAAAAGTTTTGCATCTGATAAAGAAGTCTCGAGTTCAGAAATTTTACGTTCTAAAACGAGAGGAGAGACATATAATTTACCTTTGATAGGCTTCGCCTCCATTTCCTTTTCAGTATAACTTGGAAAGAAATCACTTGAAAGAGTTTCCTTCTTTTTGTATATTGGGTTTTCATCATAACTATTATTCAACTTCGCGTAATAAAATGGAAGATGAACTTTAGCTGATTTCATCCGTTTTTCCGTTTCATTGGCTTCATCCTCTTTTGATAGCTTAGTCCAAAAAGTTTTAAACGCGGGGAGTCTGCGGGCTAATTGCATAATAAGATGATCATAAAGTCCTGGAACTTCAGACATCCCCTTTTGTAGACAGTGAGGATTCTTATAACCGATTCCCCATCTTTCTATCTCCTCTTTGGGTTTGTTCAGTTTGACCCATTTTATACAACTTCTCTTCCAAACTTTTTAGTTTTCCGAGTAAAGAAAAGTTTTCTTTTGTACAAGAAGCATGCAACTTTTTAAGCTCATAAATATCTATCTCACTCTTTAGAAGTTGAGACTTAAGATCAGAATTATCTTTTAGAATTATTGTCTTTTCCTTAGCGTTGGTGTCATTATCTTTATGTAAAACCTCAATTAATACTTTCTTCTCAGCAATTTCATTGCTAAGTTTCTGTATCAACTGGTTTTTGTCTGTCATGACACCATTATCTTGCTTAAGATTAGATTCTAACTCTCTTTGTTTCATACTCATGGCATGCATTTTATTCATGAATTCTAAATCAGATAGATTACATACCTCCTCTTCTTCATTGTCAGAATCAGCTTCAGTATCTGATTCTATCTTGCCCATCAAGCACATGTTGACAGCTTCTTCTCTATCTTCATCATCTTCTTCTTCATCATCTGAGTGATCGAGCCAGTATTCGTCCTCAGCCATCATTGCCTTGCCTGCCTCTTGTTGTTTTGCAAGAAGCATCTTGTTCTTGTTGTAGTCTGAATTTCTGACTTTTGATCTACGGCAGTCTTTGGCAAAGTGACCTGGTTTGCCACAGTTGTAGCATGTAGGCGGTTCTGGCTGACTTGATCCTTCAGCTTTGAATTTCCTTTCTTCTGGCCTCCTCTCCTCAATCCTCTTTCCTTCCGACTGAAACCTTCTCTCTTCCGGTTTCCTCTCCTCTGATCTTCTCCCCTCAAATCTCCTCCCTTCATATCTGCTACCTTCAATCCTTTCTTTGTGAATGTAGTTGTTCGGACCAGATGAATATCTCTGATTATTTGATGTTGGCTTTGTGTAGAACCTTTTCTGAAAGGCACTAGTCAGCATCATCATTGCTTGTTTCAGCTGATCATTTTCATCTGATCCTGAGTTTGCACAACCTTCATTTTCTTCATCTGATTCATATGCAGTCGCCTTGTTCTTCTTCTTTCTGACAACAAGGGCGACTGTGTCTTCAACTACCTTTCCTCTCTGTCTCTTCTCATCCATAATTTCATCCACCTCTTCTTCATTCTGACGGAGGGTTTCATACACCTTGTGAAGTGGAATCTCATTCAGGTCTTTAATCTGCTTCATCTGACGAGCAAATCTTTTCCATTCAGGTTGAAGAATACTAAGGAATTTGATATTCAACTCATTTTGAGATTTGTGAACTTTGTTCTTGCTAAGTTCATTCAGCAATGTCACAAACCTGTCATAGGTTTCTTCTAAGGTTTCTCCCACCCTGCCTCTAAATTCTTCATAGTTATTTAGGCAGTTGGAGATCTTCAGCTGATTTCCAATTTTTGAACCCAGCATTATTTTCTCGAGCTGATCCCACATTTCTTTACCTGAAGCCTTGTAACTGTCAATCTTGACGTATATTTCATTTGGGATCCCCTGTAAGATGTATGACTTTGATAATTTGTCGCCTTTGGCTCTTCTGAGGTTATCATCTTGTAGCTCGTGATACTTCAGTTCAACCTGAGTAGGCACGTTATCAATTACACGAGTCGTCATTGGTGGTGTCATAATCCGTTCTTCAATAGATGTTCTGATATAATCACCCAGCTCGTGTCTGTCAATGAAGTTCAGAAACCGATCCTTCCACTGTTCGTATTCTCCTTTGAAGAGAACTGGTGGCTTGGTGTCGGTTCCGATAGCTAAAGCTTCTCTTGAGGTCATCCTGTTTGAATAATAAAACTTGAATATGATCGTTAACCCAGATAAAATTTGATCACACAAGAAATTTTGTCCCCCTAGGCAGACTTAGCACAGGGGTCCCGCTACCCGGTTAGCGGGTGGGGTCAAGGGGCAAATCCCTTGCGGGGGTATGGGGGCAGCGCCCCTAGAGAAAAAATTTATGACAATTAAAGACCCTATTACAGTTTCGAAAAAAATCTCAGAAAAAAATTCTAAGTCTGGTTTGCGTTTCAAGGTTTGCGTGTCAAATGGGGTGCGCAAACTGAGGTTTGCGTTTCTAATGGGACGCGCAAAATGAGGTTTGCGGGTCTAGTGGGAAGCGCAAGGTTGAGGTTTGCGGGTCTAGTTGGACGCGCAAGATGGAGGTTTGCGGGTCTAACTTGTGTGAGAAGTTTTCTTTGCGTTTGCTTGAGGACCCGAGAACTGAGGTTTGCGATTGTCTTGAGATGCGCAAAGTTTGAGCTTTGCGTTTCTAGTTGGGAGCGCAAAGTCGACTTGTCTTTTGAAGAGATGCACAAAGGCTTGAGGTTTGCGGGTCTTTTGAGAACCGCAAAGTATGCTTTGCGTTTGAAGTTGGAGCCGCAAAGTCTGTTTTGCGTTTGTAGTGGGGACGCGCAAAGTGGGACTTTGCGTGTTATTCTTCCTCTGGTTTGCGGGTTATTCGACCTGTACTTCGAAAATTCGTCTAAAATCTGTTTGAAACGATTTAGCAATAACAAACACTACCCTTATGTCTAGAAACACTTCTAGAAGAGATTGTAGGCACTCGATCTCACTAAAACACTCTTTTTAGAAAATAAATTGATCGCACAGTGAACTTACCCACTCGACTGTTTCTTCACAAAAATCACAAAATGGAACTCAATATATGCTTAGAACTGAAATCAAATAGCAACAACTCGATCTAGCATGTAGTACGATCACAACCTGATCGATTCTAACACCTAAAACACTCAAAATCACAAACTCAAATTTTCTTGAAGAACACAGAGACGTTTTTCTTAAAACTTGTTTTGATCTTAATCAGGCTCTGATACCAATTGTCGGTCCAACAATACTTATAACAAGTTCTTAGAAACAACCACAATAAGATTACCAACCTGTTTGATATATAAAATAACGATTACAAGGTTGATCGATTAAGCTTTGCTTTGTGTTCTCTATGTTTTCTCTCTTTTACACCTTGTTGTGTGTGTTTGTATGTGTGTAAAAAATGATCTGATCTATGAGAGATACTAGAGATACACTTAAATCTACTAAGTGTGTTCAACACACTACCTACCATAATATCTAGATATTAGATCTAGATATTATATCTAATATAAAGCAAACTAGATATAACTAACTAAGTTACCTAAGTTAACTAATATCTAACATATTAGATATTAAGATAACTATTACAATAATAAACAAATACATTGACATTTATTACAAATAGACATAGACTTTTATATCGAGAGTCGACGTTCCAGCTTTAGCTTCAGATTACGATCTTCAGATTGGATGATCTTGAATCCAATGAGACTGTGGTCTAGCAATCAACATCAATCATTACATTCCTATTCCTTGTTTGAACCAAACCTTTACAATGAATATCATTTTCATTCCTTACCCTCTAATACCCCCAACCAAACACCCCCTTAGTCTGTAAATACATTAGATCCATAGGCATGTAAGTCGTATTGATTATTTAAGGAGTGTTGATGTCCTCATCTTGAGACCAATGTCGTGTAGGCATCTTAGTGATCGGTATTTCAGAGAAGAAATCATACGGGTTGGACTCTAGGACCGTGGGTATTGCGGAGGTTCTCTTATCAAGTCGTACTCCGAGTCCCTGTGTATTATGGTGATGAATTCGCGAGGAGTCGGGCACCAGGACCTATGTATTTGAGGTTGTGACCTAGTAGAATTGACATTAAGCAAACAGGGATATTTTGGGGAGGAACTTGTGTGGAGTCGAGCCCAGACCATTGGCTTGTAGGTGTAACTCCATGGTGTATAAGTAGGCGTAAGGCTGTGTCGGTCCCCTGTTTAATCAAGTTCTTATCAACACAAACAAACAAATACGATTTACCAACATGTTGGATTAATAACCAAGGATTACAGAGTTTGAATATGATTTCTCTTTGAAGCTCTCTCTCTCTCTCTCTTTTTCTCTTGATGAATAGTAATGTTGTAGACTTGATAATTAGATTATGAGATCATATCTCTAATATCTAACTTCTAACATAATATCTAATAATAATATCTAAAACTAAATATCCTAAAATATCTAATAAATAGATATTTAGGAATAATAATAAAATACTAAAAACAAACTTTGACATTTTATTACAAACTAACATTAGACTAATATTGAGAGTGACTTTTCAGCTTTAGCTTCAGATTTCAATCTTCAGATTGGATGATCTTGAATCCAATAAATCTGAGATCTAACAATCTCCCCCTTTGGATCAAGATCATTACTAAAAGGATTTAGCAATTCAGTCTTCTCTTTCAGCTCAGAAGATGCAATCTCCTTCTTTGTCTTCAATATATAATTATCTCCAGTTTTAGCTCAGAATGCTTTAGCAAAGTATCTTCAAAGAAAATTTATCTCAGATCAACATGTCTTCAGAATACTTTATCTTTGAAGAATTCGATCTTGGACATTTCTCTAAACTTTTGTTCTCTCCCATTTCTTGATTAGCTCTTCTCCCCCTTTTTGATGAAAAGAGCAACGATTTCATCAAAATCTTTTAGCAAGAAATGTCTTTCATAAGGAGCCTTTGATTCGTCAATCCAAAAGATATTCATCCAGATCTTTGCAAATGCAGACAAAATAATCGTGTAACACCTGAATCAACAAATGAATCAGATAACATGTCTGTCAGTAACACAAAGGTACTGTGTGTAACGAATACACATTGAAAAGGAGCTTTTTGATGGTCACTCCCCCAGGGCTTCCATTCAATCATCGAAACACCACAAAGGCAATTTCTATGAACGTTATGACAAAGAAATAAACTCCTTGTGAGTTCGTGCATGTGATAGAAAGAATTAAGCACGGATGATTGCTTATAGGCTCAAAATTGTGTAAACCACTGAGACAACAGTAAGTATAAACACAGACTCAATGTGCATGATTGAAGTGCGAAGGTGGGGCAGACTTCCTTCTTTTCAATATCCAGATTTTCCAAATGAAAATCAGATAGCAAATGTGCTACTTCCCCTTTGAAAATGTGAAACACTTTCTATTTGAGTAGAAAATGAGTGGCTGGTGAGGTTTGATCAAGAGTTGGCATGGGCTAGTTGCCTGTTTCAATAATGTTCACCAAAGAGTTGTGAAACATTAGAATTGTGGTTGCCCGGCTCAGAAAAAGTTGGTGCAGAGTTCTGATATTCTTTCAACTCTGTTCTCACACCCTCTTTCTTTTAAACATTCAGCTCACTCTAACCAAACTCTCTTTTTCTGTATACCTCATCACACATTCTACACTCATTTCTTTTCGACTCCTCACACTAAATCACTATGGATTAACCTCTTGGGTAGGAAACACTAGTTAACGTGTATCCGTAGAAGTTGTGTTAAGTCCTAGCACAAAGAAATCCTATTTTCCTAGAAAGCATGTGTTGCTCAAAATGGTTTAACTATATTAGTTAAACCTCAAAGATGAATTAAGAAAACATTGAAAATTACACTTCCAAATTATAAAATCTGATGAAGAATAGGGAAGTGATTTGAACATTTGAGAACATGTTTTCAATGATTGAAAGTTGCCCTTATTTCAACCATATATGATTAAGATAAAGAATTATACCTTTACGAGCAATCTTACATCTCATGAAGTTAAGCGTAAAGTCATAATAGATATGAACGTGTAAGCGTCTCTCAAACTGCAAAAGTCTTAAGTCATAGTCAAAGCAAATTTATTCACTGAAATTAAAAGGACAAAAAGCACTAAAACAATGAAAGTACGAGTTCTGATCAGAAATAATCATAAGTCATAGCCTAACTCCTTTGACTTATAAAAGTTCCCCCTAAAATCATGCATCACAAAAAATTGACATAAAAAGTAAATGCAGAAATTATGTATTCTCCCCCTAAAAATAACATTGATCATCTATGAATTTCTTCTCACACTCCCCCTAAGATCATGAACAGACGGTTAAAGTGCAGATATCTTGCAGACATAAAGATAAAGAAATGATGAAAAAATTACAATAAGAAACTTTAATAGGTAACCACCGATTAGGTCTTAAGATTTAGCATACCAAGCCTAGAGACAAGAAAATTGAATCTCTTTTCGTCCAAGGGTTTGGTAAACAAATCTGCAAGCTGATAATAAGTTTTTACAAAGTAAAGTTCAATTGTTCCTTTTTCGACATTATCTTTTATAAAACGATACCTGACATCGATGTGTTTGGTCTTTGTATGCTAAACAAGATTAGTTGTTATCGCGATAGCGCTCTTCGAGTCACAGTAGATCGGGATTTTGTTGAAGTGAAAATCATAGTCTCGCAGTTGCGTTCTCATCCACAAGACCTGAGAACAGCAGCTAGCAGCATCTACATATTCTGCTTCAGCCGTTGAAGTTGAGACACATAATTGCTTCTTCGATGCCCAACTGTCGAGTTTATCACCGAGGAACTATATATGACCTGACGTGCTCTTCCTGTCTAGCATGCAACCAGCATGATCTGCGTCTATATATGTTGTTAGTTCAAAGCTAGTATCTTTAGGATACCACAGACCAAGATCTGTAGTCCCCTTCAGATACCTAAAAATGCGCTTAAATGCAGACACATGGGATTCTTTAGGATTGGCCTGATATCTAGCACATAAACATGTAGAAAACATTATATTCGGCCTAATGGAAGTAAGATACATCAAAGAACCTATCATTCCTCGATAAGTCCTAACAATAACAGCCTTTCCCGAAGGATCGGTGCCAATCTTAGTACCAGGTGCCATTGGGGTACCAATCGGTTTACAATTTTCCATAACAAGAAAGTCAAAGCAATCTCCTCAACCTAGAAAGAGAACTCCGGGATCTTCTTTTTTTGAACTTCCGAAGAATATCAAGAATGTATTTAGATTGATTGATGAAAATCCCCGATGAAAATTGTTTGACTTGTAATCCGAGAAAGAAATTCATATCTCCCATCATATTCATCTGAAAACGTGACACCATAAGGTTTGAAAATTTCTTACAATATTTAGGATTTGTAGAGCCAAAAATAATATTATCCACATATATTTGAATTAGAATAATATCGGCTTTCTCCCGTTTAAGGAATAAAGTGGTATCGACCGTACCTTTTGTAAAACCTGACTTTACCAAAAACTTAGATAAGACATCATACCAGGCGCGAGGAGCTTGTTTCAGTCCATAAATAGCTTTGTCGAGAACGTATACATGATTCGGTTTCTCTTGATTGACAAAGCCTTCTGGTTGCGAGACGTAGACTTCCTCCCTGAGAATGCCATTCAGAAATGTTGTCTTCACGTCCATTTGAAAGACCGTGAAGTTCTTGTGGGCTGCGTAGGCTAGAAACATCTGAATTGCCTCTAAACGCGCCACTGGAGCATAAGTCTCGTTGTAATCTATTCCTTCCTCTTGCCTATATCCCTTGGCAACAAGTCTTGCTTTATTTCTGATAACATTACCATCTTCATCTTTCTTGATTTTGAAAACCCATTTCGAACCAATTATGGTTTTACCTTGAGGTTTGGGTATGAGTCTCCAGACTTTAAGTACTTCAAACTGATTCAGCTCTTCATGCATTGCAGTCACCCAATCGAAATCAGCAAGGGCCTCAGATACGCGAGTGGACTCGATCTTGCTCAAAAAGGATTCATGCATACACATATTCATAGAAGCAGACCTAGTTTGCACCGGTTTTGTTGGATCTCCAATGATTTGGATTATCAAGTGCGCTTTGGTCCATTTGTGTTCATGAGGGAGTGGATTATATGTAGATAGATCAATATCATCATATATGAATCCACTGTTATCTTCTTCAGGATGTTCAGTAGGAATGGGGGGTTCAGTTAAAGTAGTAGGTGCATAAGTTTCAGTAGGTACAACTTGGTCAGTCTGTAGATCAGTCCTTACAGAACACCCTACTGATTCAGCAACTTCTGTCTCTTCATTGTTGGTCACAACTTCAATTGTCGGAGTAGGTATTTGAACTTGAACTTCTTGTTGAATCGTGGAGTCGGATTTATTAGAGATATCTGAAATGGTTGGATGAGTAGTCATTGAGTCTTCCATCCGGTCAACCACAACAGATTTAGTTACTTTAGATCCAATAAATTCATCATAAAAAAGTTCAAATAATAAATCTAAATCAAATAAATGATTAGTAGACGTTGATGCCCCATCTGATTTGTTCGCTTGAGACACAGGTTCTGGATTGATTTGCCCAGAAGCTAGTACTCCTGTTATCACGGGTTCTGAACGAACGTGCTCAGAAGCCATCTCTTCATCAAATGTAACGTTGACGCTTTCAACAACATTCTTTGACTTCTTCAAGTATACACGGTATGCAGTACATGTAGAGGAATAGCCAATAAAGATGCCCCCGTCCGCTTTAGCGCTGAACTTGTTCAGACTTTCTTTGTCGTTTAGAACATAACACTTACACCCAAATATATGAAAATATTTGATTGTAGGTGTTCGGTTGTTGATTAACGAATACGGAGTCTTCTTATATTTGTGGTGTATCATGGAACGATTCTGAGTGTAGCACTCAGTCGATACAGCTTCAGCCCATAGAAATAGAGGTAAGTCAGATTGGCTTAGCATAGTTCGAGCGGGCTCGACTAACGTATGATTTCGCCTTACGACCACTCCATTCTGTTGAGGCGTACGTGCAGCAGAGTATTGATGTGAAATCCCGACCGATTCGAGATATTCTTCGACTGTTTTGTTCTTGAACTCTGTGCCGTTGTCAGTTCTGAGAAGCTTGACTGGTTTCTGCAGATTCACCTGGGTCGTCTTCAGAAATGTGATGAGTTCTTCGGGCGCCTCATCTTTTGAACGTAGAAATTTGACCCACGTGTATCGTGAATAATCGTCCACGATAACTATTATGTACTTCTTTCCGCCTAAGCTTTGCGTTCGCATAGGACCACAGAGATCCATATGCAACAACTCTAACACCCTAAAAATTGGTGCGATTTAAAACTTAAAATTTTGGCAATATGACGACTGTAAATTGGTGAAACCTGTAGTACAAGATCTGTCAAGGCATCCCAAAGTATCAACCCAAAGAGGGGAATAAAACATCAGAAATACAATTCACTAAGCGAGGCATAAAGTTACGACAACCTAAATAATCTAGATTTCCCTATCAGATTACAATCGGGTGTCGCTATCCTCCACAAACTAGTGACTATACACCAAAAATGTCGGTCTCTAGATCTTTCAAAATGACCGCTCTCGATCGCTCGATCGACCACTCATTCCCGTAGATGCCCTCCACTAGAGTTTCCTGTCATACATGACAACCAGAGAAACAAGTGTTAGGCTAAGGCCTAGTGAGAACACATAAAGGAAATTAAATCATGAAAATAGATCACAATACAAGATCATTATAATTTTCACGGCGCTCTACCAATGTGCTTCTCCTGACATTAATCAATATGCCACAATCAATATCATCAACGCAATTTATAATGTTTTCCCAAGTCATTGGATCTTGACTAGCATCAACCCAAACAAGATCTTTAGCTATTTGGCACTCAATCCAAACCGGATCTTTAGCCTACTTATGACCTCAACCCAAACCGGATCTTTAGTCTATTACTGACCTCAACTCAAACCGAGTCTTTAGTCTATCCATGACCTCAACTCAAACCGAGTCTTTAGTCTATCCATGACCTCAACTCAAACCGAGTCTTTAGTCTATACTTGACCTCAACTCAAACCGAGTCTTTAGTCTATACTTGACCTCAACTCAAACCGAGTCTTTAGTCTATACTTGACCTCAACTCAAACCGAGTCTTTAGTCTATACTTGACCTCAACTCAAACCGAGTATTTAGTCTATTCATGACCTCAACTCAAACCGAGTCTTTAGTCTATCCGTAAATGGCAACTCAAGTCGAGACTTAAAATCAATATCAATTCCCATTTAATGACCAAACATACAACTCAATACTCTTACTTGGCCATTACTACATAGCTTGGCCAAATGGCCTATTTAATACTCTCCATTTGCATTTTACCCCCAAAATAGGGTTTGAGGTTAACTCCACATGAACAAGTAAGCAATAACTAGAATACACGTAATTACCAACACATTATCAGACATGTATGAGAATGGAAGAGCCAAGAAACACTCACCTTGGTGATCTCTCACAAGAAATCAAACCCTAAAGTGGTAGGTGGGAAGTTGGAGACTTGAGAAGTGGTTGCAAGCTAAAATCCTTCCAAAATCACACCTAAGGAAGCATTTATTCCACCATTAAAACCACCATAAGATCATTAATTGATATGGTTGAAGTTGGGGTAGAAACCTTACCAAAATCGCTGGAGAGAAACCCTCTATCAGCTCCCAAAATCAACCCTAAATGAAGAAATCCCGTAAATGAGGTATTTATACCCCTGCTGCCCGACGGCGATTGTGCCACGGCGATTGTGACATCCGTCACTATCGCTGGCAATGTCGCGAGGGTTCTCCACCCCGCGGTACAGATGGGGCGATTGTGCCCCGGCGATTGTGACCTATGTCACTATCGCTGGCATAGTCGCGAGGACTCCCCACCCCGCGGTACAAGTTGGGCGATTGTGCCCTCGCGATTGTGACCACGTCACTATCGCGGGCACTATCGCCGAGAAGGCCCCGACTTACCCAAATTTACCAGTTCTGATTTTTAACTCGCGAGGACCAAAACTGATCGAGACCCCCGATACGTTTAAATCCCAAAACATGATAATTCATAACATGATAATTTCAAATACCAAGCTCTAAAATTCGGGGTGTTACAATCCTCCCCAACTTGGAAACGATTTCGTCCTCGAAATCTATACTATACGAACATGCGAGGATATCTACGCTTCATGTCCTCTTCCGACTCCCATGTCACGTTCGTGCCTCGGTGGTGTCTCCATTGTACCTTGATCATCACGACTTCCTTATGGCGAAGTCTCTTAGTTTCCCTTTCCAAAATAGCCTCGGGTTTCTCCACGCATCGGTTGTCCTCCACACGAATCTCGGATAGCGGTATGACGCTCTCTTCATCCGCTAGGCACTTCCGCAAATAACACACATGAAACGTTGGGTGGATTCCGTCCATCTCAGGTGGCAAGTCTAGCTTATAAGCTTGAAGTCCAATACGCTCTAGGATAGTGAATGGCCCGAGGAAACGGGGACTTAGCTTCCCACGCTTCCCAAAACGGATCAAACCCTTCCAAGGAGATACTTTCAACATTACACGATCTCCCACTTGGAACTCCACCGGTCTTCTTTTCTTGTCGGCGTAAACTTTCTGACGATCTTGCGCCGCTTTCAACCGCTCTCGAATCGACTTAACCTTGTCAGCCGTCACTTGTACTAACTCTGGTCCAGCAAACTGCTTCTCCCCCGTTTCTAACCAGCATACGGGGGTTCTACACTTCCGCCGATACAAAGCTTCAAAAGGTGCCATTCCTAGACTGGAATGATAATTGTTGTTGTACGCAAATTCCACCAAAGGTAGGTGGGTATCCCAATTTCCGCCGAAATCGATCACACATGATCTAAGCATGTCTTCAAGCGTTTGAATGGTCCTTTCACTTTGTCCGTCCATTTGTGGGTGATATGTCGTGCTTAAATTTCCTCGCGTACCCAACTCTTGATGCAAAGCTCCCCAAAACCTCGATGTGAACCGACTATCACGATCGGAAACTATCGACAATGGTATACCGTGCCTAGAGACTACCTCGTCTATATAGAGCTTTGCCAACTTATCCATCGGCAAGGTTTTCCGCATCGCTAGAAAGTGAGCACTCTTAGTCAAACGGTCGACAATAACCTAAATAGTGTCGTTCCCCCTCAAGGTCTTTGGTAGTTTGGTCACAAAGTCCATGGTAACCTTGTCCCATTTCCACTCGGGTATTTCAAGCGATTGGAGGCTTCCGTAGGGTCGTTGATGCTCGGCCTTCACTTGTGAACAAGTTACACATCGTTCTACGAAATGAGCTACATCCAATTTCATAATCGGCCACCAATAGTGCAACTTTAAATCCCGATACATCTTGGTGCTTCCCGGGTGGATAGAATACTTAGATTTATGCGCGTCCTCCAAAAGAAGCTCCCGGCAACCCCCAAACTTCGGTACCCAAACTCGCCCATTTAAGCACTTGATCCCTCGACTATCTTCGGTCAAAAGTAACCGTTGCTTGGTCATCACCTCTTCCTTGAGATTTTCTTTCCTTAAGGCTTCGGCTTGCGCCCCTTTAATCCTTTCTATAAGGCTCGAGACTAACTCAATCCGAGTGAGTTTGGCTTGAAGCTTCCCGCTGTACTCTTTCCGACTTAAGGCGTCGGCCACCACGTTTGCTTTACCCGGGTGGTAGAGTAATTCACAATCGTAATCCTTAAGTAGTTCTAGCCACCGGCGTTGCCTCATGTTGAGTTCTTTCTGATCGAAGACATACTTCAAGCTCTTGTGATCCGTATACAAGGTACACTTCGTACCATACAGATAATGTCGCCATAACTTTAATGCGAACACTACCGCCGCCAACTCCAAGTCATGAGTGGGGTAGTTTTTCTCATGCACCTTCAATTGCCTAGATGCGTACGCGATCACCTTCCCCCTTTGCATTAGTACACATCCAAGCCCCAACTTGGATGCATCGCTAAAGACCACAAAATCCTCTGATCCTTCCGGCAAGGACAAGATCGGAGCCTCACATAATTTCCTTTGCAAGGTCCGAAATGCTTTCTCTTGATCTTCGGTCCACACAAACTTTACATTCTTCTTGGTCAACATAGTCAACGAAGAAGCAATCTTGGAGAAATCTTGTATGAATCTTCGGTAATACCCCGCCAAGCCTAGGAAACTTCGAATTTCGGAGGGGCTTTTTGGAGATTCCCAATTCATCATAGCCTCAATCTTGGTCGGGTCCACCTTCACTCCATCTTTTGAAACTACGTGCCCCAAGAACTGCACTTCCTTCAACCAAAACTCGCATTTGGAAAACTTGGCATAAAGTTTCTCCTTTCTTAAGATTTCCAACACCTCTCGAAGGTGACGCGCATGCTCGGCCTCACCCTTCGAGTAGATAAGGATGTCGTCGATGAACACAATGACCGACTTGTCAAGAAATGGTCGGCACACGCGATTCATCAAATCCATGAACACCGCTGGAGCGTTCGTCAAACCGAATGGCATTACTAGAAACTCGTAGTGGCCATAACGCGTCCTAAAAGCAGTTTTAGGAATGTCTTCTTCCTTGACTTTCACTTGATGATAACCCGAACGGAGATCGATCTTCGAAAAGCAACCCGCTCCTTGCAGTTGGTCAAAAAGATCATCGATCCTAGGGAGTAGGTATTTGTTCTTCACTGTTACCTTATTCAGTTCCCTATAATCGATGCATATCCGCATGGTACCGTCCTTCTTCTTTACAAATAAGACCGGTGCTCCCCATGGCGAGGAACTCGGTCTTACGAATCCATTTTCTAAAAGGTCTTGCAATTGACTCATCATTTCCTTCATCTCTGATGGGGCCAAACGATATGGAGCTCGGGCTATAGGAGCCGCTCCTGGTGCTAGGTCGATCTTGAACTCCACTTGACGGTCAGGCGGTAAACTAGGCAAGTCGTCCGGGAATACATCGGAAAACTCCTTTACCACAGCGACATCCTCTAGCTTCTTCTTCTCGAGTTTGGCATTTATCACATATGCCAGAAAGGATGGGCATCCCTTCGCTAAGCACTTTCGCGCCTTTACCAAGTTAATGATTGCCACTTCTCCCTTCCGTCTTTCACTGTACACAGTTACCGAATCTTCATTCGAGATCGGAATCCGAATTAGTTTCTTTGCACAAAGGATTTCGGCCTGGTTATCCGCTAACCAATCCATCCCAATTACCACGTCAAATCCCCCAATAACCATCGGCATTAGGTTGACCGGAAACTCCTTCCCTTCAATCTCCAACTTACAACCTTTCAGAACCTCCCGGACCACTACTTGACCGTTGTCCGCTAATTCTACCACTATAGCATTTTCTAAACTACTAGCGGGCACAGATAACTTTTGGCAAAACGAAAACGATACATACGAAAAGCTCGCGCCGGAATCAAACAATATACGCGTAGGTACGGAGTTTAGAAGAAACGTACCCGACACTACATCTGTCGAAGCCCTTGCTTCCTCGGTGGTCATTTGAAATGCTCTTCCCGTCGCTCTTGGAGGATCCGCCTTCTTCATATCCTTTCCCCCTGTCTTCGTCTTCGGACACTCGCTCCGAAAGTGACCTGGTTCCTTGCACTCAAAGCATGTAATCCCTCGGACCGGGCAATCACGACGCTCATGCCCCGTCTTTCCACACTTGAAACAAATTGACCCTCCCGGATTGCACGGGCCAACATGTTTGCTCCGACACCTAGAGCACCACCTAGCTTCGCATCCCGATTCGCCCCCACGGTAGTTGTTGGTGAAAGACCTTGTCCTTCTTGGAGGTGCGGAGTTTCCTTCCCACCTCCTCTTCTCAGCTGGTCCACTCCTTTCTACTTTGCTTGGGCCATAGGAGTCCTCCACTAATTGAGCCTCTTCGATAGCTTCGCGGAGGGTAGAGACTTTAGACACTCGAACAAGATTCTTCATCTCACTCGACAACCCTTTGGTGTAGGCCTTGATCTTTTCCTTTTCGGTTGGGACCAGATGTCCCACCAAACCGAGCTTATCCATGAACTGACGGTTATATTCTCTCAATGACAGGTTCCCTTTCCTCAGATTTCGGAACTCTTCCTCCAATCGATCTAAGGCACGTTCGTTGCAAAACTCTTCCATCAGTTTCTTCTTAAAGGTTGACCAACTCAGTTTGGCCAACACCGTGGCCTCCACCGACGAGGAGTAAACGTTCCACCACGTTAGGGTTGTTCCCCTCAACATTTGAGAACCAAAAATTGCTTTTTGACCCTCCCCGCATTCACTTGATCTGAAGGCCTGCTCCATCTCTCTTACCCAGTTCATACACACTAATGGATCATCGGTACCTTTGAACTCTGGGGGTCGGCATCCAAGGAATGTCTTAAAAGTGCAAGCCTTAGGCGGACCGGGAGGAGGAATTTCATTAGAAGGGACAACGGGCTCCGAACCCCCGGATCCCGCCACAATCACATTCTCTGCAACCGTTTCAGGTCTACGGTTACTGGCGTCCCGATCTTCTAGTAACTTCATGAACATCTCTTGCTGTTGTGCCATGGCTGCGTTCATGGCTTGCATCATTCTGTCCATCATTCTTGTCTCCGGTGTCACTTCTTCCATGATCGGGTGAGTTGCAGCTATGTTACGACGAGGTATGAATTCCGGTCCTCCACCCAATGCGTTTACCGGAGGTGGGGGCAATTCATTAGTCGTTATCCTCGGTTGGTCTGTCGTAGATGCTGTCGCCTCCTGCCCTTCTGGTCGATTACGCGTATTGACCATAGTCTGCCACACACGCGAGAATAAAGCTAAGATAAGACTATACAACTTATGAGTAAGAAACATACTACCACATTCATTAATTATCATAACAACGGAAACAATCATAATCACGTAAAACATCTTCATAATAGCGTTAGCTAGGCGAAATTATGAACATGCAATACACAAGAATTTTCATCTCCATCACCATAACTTTTAATTCGTGTAGTCGTCGACAACTTTAAGACTATTCCATCTTAGGAGTTCTACCCATCTCACAATCGTTGCCTAATATACTCAGTCTAAGTCTAGACATCTTACATTCATGCCTAGTTCACTTAAACTAGAGCTCTGATACCAACTTATAACACCCTAAAAATTGGTGCGATTTAAAACTTAAAATTTTGGCAATATGACGACTGTAAATTGGTGAAACCTGTAGTACAAGATCCGTCAAGGCATCCCAAAGTATCAACCCAAAGAGGGGAATAAAACATCAGAAATACAGTTCACTAAGCGAGGCATAAAGTTACGACAACCTAAATAATCTAGATTTCCCTATCAGATTACAATCGGGTGTCGCTATCCTCCACAAACTAGTGACTATACACCAAAAATGTCGGTCTCTAGATCTTTCAAAATGACCGCTCTCGATCGCTCGATCGACCACTCATTCCCGTAGATGCCCGCCACTAGAGTTTCCTGTCATACATGACAACCAGAGAAACAAGTGTTAGGCTAAGTCCTAGTGAGAACACATAAAGGAAATTAAATCATGAAAAGAGATCACAATACAAGATCATTATAATTTTCACGGCGCTCTACCAATGTTCTTCTCCTGACATTAATCAATATGCCACAATCAATATCATCAACACAATTTATAATGTTTTCCCAAGTCATTGGATCTTGACTAGCATCAACCCAAACAAGATCTTTAGCTATTTGGCACTCAATCCAAACCGAATCTTTAGCCTACTTATGACCTCAACCCAAACCGGATCTTTAGTCTATTACTGACCTCAACTCAAACCGAGTCTTTAGTCTATCCATGACCTCAACTCAAACCGAGTCTTTAGTCTATCCATGACCTCAACTCAAACCGAGTCTTTAGTCTATCCATGACCTCAACTCAAACCGAGTCTTTAGTCTATACTTGACCTCAACTCAAACCGAGTCTTTAGTCTATACTTGACCTCAACTCAAACCGAGTCTTTAGTCTATACTTGACCTCAACTCAAACCGAGTCTTTAGTCTATACTTGACCTCAACTCAAACCGAGTATTTAGTCTATTCATGACCTCAACTCAAACCGAGTCTTTAGTCTATCCGTAAATGGCAACTCAAGTCGAGACTTAAAATCAATATCAATTCCCATTTAATGACCAAACATACAACTCAATACTCTTACTTGGCCATTACTACATAGCTTGGCCAAATGGCCTATTTAATACTCTCCATTTGCATTTTACCCCCAAAATAGGGTTTGAGGTTAACTCCACATGAACAAGTAAGCAATAACTAGAATACACGTAATTACCAACACATTATCAGACATGTATGAGAATGGAAGAGCCAAGAAACACTCACCTTGGTGATCTCTCACAAGAAATCAAACCCTAAAGTGGTAGGTGGGAAGTTGGAGACTTGAGAAGTGGTTGCAAGCTAAAATCCTTCCAAAATCACACCTAAGGAAGCATTTATTCCACCATTAAAACCACCATAAGATCATTAATTGATATGGTTGAAGTTGGGGTAGAAACCTTACCAAAATCGCTGGAGAGAAACCCTCTATCAGCTCCCAAAATCAACCCTAAATGAAGAAATCCCGTAAATGAGGTATTTATACCCCTGCTGCCCGACGGCGATTGTGCCACGGCGATTGTGACATCCGTCACTATCGCTGGCAATGTCGCGAGGGTTCTCCACCCCGCGGTACAGATAGGGCGATTGTGCCCCGGCGATTGTGACCTATGTCACTATCGCTGGCATAGTCGCGAGGACTCCCCACCCCGCGGTACAAGTTGGGCGATTGTGCCCTCGCGATTGTGACCACGTCACTATCGCGGGCACTATCGCTGAGAAGGCCCCGACTGACCCAAATTTACCAGTTCTGATTTTTAACTCGCGAGGACCAAAACTGATCGAGACCCCCGATACGTTTAAATCCCAAAACATGATAATTCATAACATGATAATTTCAAATACCAAGCTCTAAAATTCGGGGTGTTACAAACTCTAAAGAAGAGCTGGTACTCGGTTCAAGCTTTGGTTTGTGCGGAGCCCTTTTCATCTTACCTTTTTCACACGTTGCACACAGATGTTCTTTGATATACTTTAGCTCAGGAAGTCCATTCACTAACTTTCCACTGACCAGTTTATTGATGTACCGAAAATTGTGGTGAGAGAGTCGTCGATGCCATAACCAGCTTTGTTGCATCGAGGCTTTTGAGAGTAGACATACCTTCTTGTCAGTCTGGACGTTTGACAAATTAATTGTGTAGAGGTTGGACTTTCGAGTGCCGACCAAGAGTTCCTTACCTTCTTCAGTGCGAACAGAACACCTCTTGGCCTTGAAATTTACCTCTAAGCCTTTGTCACATAACTGGCCAATACTGAAAAGGTTGTGTCCTAAGCCTTCAACATAGCTCACCTTCTTAATCGTGACTTTGTCGTGTACCATATCACCATACCACAGAATTGGTGAAAACTGATCGTTACCAAATCGAACTATTCCGCAGTATTTCACTATATAGTTGGTCAACATACCTTTCTACCCGGTCATATGCTTGGAACACCCGCTATCCAAGTACCACATATGACAGGTCTGCACAAGAGAAATTACGTAATAGGAGATTTAGGTACCCACTTATAAATGGGACCTAAGGTGTTAGCACAAGATTTTGGCACCCATTGAAATTTGGGTCCTCTTTGCTTTTGAGAATCAAATGAAGAATTAGAATTATAAGAGTGTACATGATATGTGCCAAACCAAATATCAGAATCTTGACAAGAAGCATAATCATGTCTATCATAATTTGAAAACTTTCTAGCAGACAGACGTAACTGGAATAATTGCTTCATAGAATATTTCTTGCGAGAAACGACAAGATTAGGTTTAGAAACAGCAAAATTCGCAATCAAAACATCTTTACTAGTAGTAGTCTTATTACAGTCAACACTAAAAAAAGATTTAGCAGTCTCGTCAATCTCCTATTTTGGTTCCCACTTAGATTTAACTCCAAGCTTTTTCTTGCTCATATCTGAAACATTTGAAACTTTTGAGTTAGATTTGTGAGAATCAAACGAATGCTTCTTCTTTGGGTTACCAGTAGTGATCGGTTTCTGTGAATGCTGAGATTTCTTCTTCTTACCTTTAGCATTCTTAGTTTTCACATAAACTGATTTATCAACTTTCATTGATGATTTACCTTTCTCAAACATACTAGATAATCCAAATGAATTCACAACAAAAGACGAATGATTAGGAAGTGTGGCACTAAAATCAAATTCATCAATACAATCATCTAAAACACCATCAGAGTTTAGAAAATCAAACCCTCCATCAGTTAGACCAAACATATCATCAGATTTTGAAGCCTTAGTTGAATTAGAAAGAACAATATTCTTAAGCACAGTTGAAAATACTTTTTGTTCAACATCAATCAAAAGTCTTTCATCTGCTAAAGATTTCTCAAGTTCAGAAATTTTACTTTCCAAAATGAGAGGAGGGACGTAAAGTTTGCCTTCAACAGGCTTAGCCTCCATTTCTTTTACAGAATAACTCTCAAAAAAATCATTTGAAAGAGATTTTGATTAAACAGAACTATAACTTTGATTCAACTTCCCATAAAGAAATAGAAGTTGAAATTTGGATGTGTTCTTTCGTTTTTCTGTTTCCTTGGCTTCATCCTCTTTAGACAGTCCAGTCCAGAAAACTTTAAGGTCAGGGTATCGTTGAGAAAGTCTTAAGAATGTAAAATCATAAAGTGATGGCACTTCAGATATACCCTTTTTAAGGTAGTGAGGATTCTCATAACTAAGTCCCCAACTCTCTTTATTCTCTTTGGGTTTGTTTAGATGAATGGTTTGCTCAGTTTGACCCAATGAGTATAACTTCTTTTCCAAAGCATTCAACTTTGCAAGTAAAGATTTGTTTTCTTCGGAACGCGAAGAATACATTCTTGTAAGCTCTTTGAAATCAAACTCACACATTCTCAATTTAGAATTTGTTTCAGCAGTCTCTTTAAGAATTATGGTCTTTTCTTTTGCGCTGGTGTCAATGTGTTTATGTAAAGTCTCAATCAATACTTTCTTCTCATCAATATCCTTGCTAAGTTTCTGTATTGATTGGTTTTTGTCATTAATAACACCCTTTTCACATTTAAGTTAAGACTCTAATTCTTGGAGTTTTGTCATCATGGCATGCATTTGATTTAAGAAATCTGATTTAGTTAAATCACATACCTCTTCGTTGTCCTCTTCATCGGAATCAACTTCAGCTTCTATTTCCAGCTTGCCCATAAAGTATAGGTGTGTTGTCTCGCCTTTCTCTTCATTTTCATCTTCTTGGTCTGAATGATCTAGCCAGAACTCATCTTCTGCCATCAATGCCTTTTCAGCTTCCTGTTGCTTGGCTAGAAGCATTTTGTTCTTGTAGTAGTCGGAGTTCCGGACTTTGGGTCTTCGGTAGTCTTTGGCAAAGTGTCCAAGTCTTCCACAATTGTAGCATTTTGGAGGTTCTTGTTGATTGGTCTCTTCAGCTTTATACCTTTTCTCTTCTGGCTTCCTTTCCTCTAACCTCTTTCCTTCAAATCTCTCCTTGTGAACATAGTTACTAGGACCAGATGAATACCTCTGACTGTTCGAGCTAGGCTTTTTGTAGAACTTCTTTTGAAAAGCCTTGGTCAACATAAGCATAGCCTGCTTTAGTTTTTCACAGTCGTCAGAGTCAGAGTTCGCTTCACTTTCAACCTCTTCTGATTCAGACACAATCATCATCTTCTTCTTCTTCTTCTTCTTCTTCTTCTTCACAACAAGATCAAGTGAATCAGCAACTATCTTCTCACCCTATCTCTTTTCATCCATGATCTCATCCACCTCTTCCTCATTCTGCTTGAGGGTTTCATATACCTCGTGAAGTGGAATATCGTTCGGATCTTTTATTTGCTTCATCTGTCTTGTAAACCTTTTCCATTCAGGCTGAAGGATGCTCAGGAATTTGACATTTAGTTCTATTTATGATTTATTGACCTTGTTCTTGCTTAACTCATTCAGCAAGGTCACAAATCTGTCGTATGTTTCTGCTAGAGATTCTCCAACTCTGCCTTTGAACTCTTCATAGTTGTTGAGGCAGTTGGATATCTTGAGCTAGTTTCCAACTTTTGAACCAAGCATCATTTTCTTCAGTTGATCCCACATCTGTTTGCCTGTAGCTTTGAAGCTGTCAATCTTCACATATATTTCATTAGTAATGCCTTGAAGAATGAAAGACTTTGCTAATCTATCAGCTCTTGCTCTCTTTAGGTCTTCACCATCGAGTTCATTAAACTTAAGTTGATATGGTACTTCCTCAGTACCAACCATATGAGTCTTCATTACAGGTGGCATAGCTCCTTCCTCTAAAGATTTCCTGATTAATTCACCCAAATCATGTCTTTCTATGAAGTCCATGAACCGATCTTTCCACTGCTCATACTCTCCCCTAAAGAGTATTGGTGGCTTTGTGTCAGTTCTGATAGCTAGAGCTTCTCTTGATGTCATCCTTTCAGAAAGACCAAGTCAGGAACTGGCGCAAAAGTACAATTTGCGCTAAGCAAGGCTGGCGCAAAAGTCAAATTTGCGCTAAGAGAAGGTGGCGCAAAAGATAGCTTGCGCTAATAGTGGTTGGCGCAAAAACAGACTTTGCGCTAATAGACGTTGGCGCAAAAGTCACTTGTGAGATTTCAGTTCGCGCAGAAGTAAACTTTACGCGAGAAGTGGGTCGTGCGAACCAGAGACTTGCGCGAGAAGAAGGTCGCGCGAATTGTAAGTTTGTGTGAGTAGTAGGTCGCGCGAAGTAGAGTTTGCGCGAGAAGTTGATGGCGCAAACAGGGGTCTTGAGGCCCGGTGAGATGTTGCGACCGGAGTGTTGCGGACCAGTGTCCTCGACCGGTGTGTTGTCTGACCGGGGCGTTGTAGTGATCAGTGTCTGCGACCGGTGTGCTCGACCGGGGTCCTGCGACCGGTATACACCGGTGTCAAGCTTTGACCGGTATGGACCGGTATGAACAGTGAGTTTTAAATCGAGAACAGATAGACACCAAAATCACAAAATTGGAATCGATTATAGTGCAATACTGAAATTAAACTATACCCAATCGATCTAGAACACTATTCGATCACTACCCGATCGATTTCAACACCAATAACACACAAACACTCAAAAATGATTTTAATTTTGAAGAACACAGTGTCGAGTTCTAGAACTTGATTTGAATCTGGTTTTAAGCTCTGATACCAATTGTCGGTCCCCTGTTTAATCAAGTTCTTATCAATACAAACAAACAAATACGATTTACCAACCTGTTTGATTAATAACCAAGGATTACAGAGTTTGAATATGATTTCTCTTTGAAGCTCTCTCTCTCTTTTTCTCTTGATGAATAGTAATGTTGTAGACTTGATAATTAAGATTATGAGATCATATCTCTAATATCTAACTTCTAACATAATATCTAAAAATAATATCTAAAACTAAATATCCTAAAATATCTAATAAATAGATATTTAGGAATAATAATAAAATACTAAAAACAAACTTTGACATTTTTTTACAAACTAACATTAGACTAATATTGAGAGTGACTTTTCAGCTTTAGCTTCAGATTTCAATCTTCAGATTGGATGATCTTGAATCCAATAAATCTGAGATCTAACAGGTCGGGTTATTGCAGAGATGAACTCGTATGGGTCAGCCTCCAGGTCCTTAGGAATTGCGGTGGAAACTTGAGAGGAGTTAGACATCGGGACCGTGATCTTAAGGCGTTACTCGATAACATTGACACATGGCTTACTTTGTGTTTCGCGATAGACAACGGAAGCAGGTTTCCCGTCACTGAAAGGTGTTGCTTGGGTATTGAGTCTATCGTGCTTTCGGTGATTTGAGGTATATCATATCATCTTATTTATAAAGGATGGATTTACATGGCGTTTTGACTTTAAAAGCAATATTTAATTATCTTACATCATGTTGGAAATAGTGGGTTTCGTGATTACATTCCTTTGACTTTCAAAAGCTATTTTAAAAAGGGAGTTATTGGGACCGGGAAACATATTGGGTTCTAATGTTTTATGCTCATGAGATAAAATTGTTTTAACTTACTAGGCGTTACGGCTAACACTTTTTCTTATCAACATGTATATCAGGTCTTAGTGGGATCTGTGTGGCATACAGAGCTTTATAAAGTTTTCAGTAGGATGGCTTAGAGACGTCATCTGGTTTTGAAGATAGCAGGTTTGGTGGTAGTGACACCCGAATTACTCTGATTGTATTTGGGAGTTAGATAGTATGTTTAGAAACTCTAATACGTACCTTGTTCTCCTTTTGAGTAAACATTATGTAATTTTATATTAGAGTTACATTGTACTCCATGAGTTTTAAAAGTTTTAAATTTTTTGCTATTTTCTAAACTTAGGGGGTATTACAAGTTGGTATCAGAGATCTAGTTTAAGAGAACTAGGTATGAATTTAAGATGTCTAGACTTAAGTTGAGACTCTAAGTAATTATTGTTGAGATGTAGGCTAAACTCTTAATATAAGAGAGTTGTAGAGTCGACAGAAATGCATTAATTGAGAGTCATGATGATGGTAACGTGGACCCTTATGTGTAATACTTTCATAATTTCACGTAGCAAATGTCATTATGAATATGTTGTTATATGGGTGTGCTTGATCTTACTATTATTGGGATAATTGATGAATCTGATAGTATGTTTCAATGTATAAATTTTGTTTTGACTTAATCTCATATTCTTGTTCATTTGTCGATAGCCTAGGAGGGTTAATGCGCAAAGTAGACCGCTAACTCTAAGGGACGACCAAAAGGTGTGTGTGTTGGGTCCAAATCAAGTCGTGGGGACCAAAAATGCATCGCCCCCACCTTTACCGCCATCGTTGGGTAGGGGACCAGAGCATGTGACAAGGGTTAACTTGGTCTCCATCAACCTTGTCGTTCAGGAAGTGAACCACTAGATCGATTTCTTGGGCAGTGTTATGCAAATAATGCATTCGGCTATGAAAAGACAAGAATAGAAGTTCACGAAGATGTTGGAAGACAGAGACGCTAGTAATCAAAGGCATGACGCAATCGCTGAAAATGTCATGGTGGGTCCAGGGACACTGATAATGTAATCCGGACATAAGAGCATGTTGTAGCCCACACAAGGCGTGGAAAAGATAAAACTTGCCCGTACAAGATCTTTTTGTGTAGCAAACCACTCGAATTCTCATGGATCTTCGATCCAGTTGTGTGTATGAACTGGATTCAGGAGATCGAGCAAGCATTCGATTCCAGCGAATGTGAGGAAGGACATAAAGTAAAGTTCACCTCCCAAATGTTAAGAGGCCCAACTCTTAGGTGGTGGAACGTCACTAAGTCCACTCATGGAGCTACCATCATCCCATTGCAGAATTGGATATGTTCAAGAAGTAGATGTTGAATGAATATTGCAACGAGAGACCCCTATGAATTTCGTGCTCTCCAAAAAGGGAGCATGTTCATTTCGGATTACACTAGTGTGTTCATGGAAAAGTTAGACTTAGTAAATCATCTAGCTCCGAATGAGAGAACTAAAATTACATATTACCTCAAAGGATTACCGGCTGAAATGAAAACTTTTGTGAGGAATGCCCGAGTGACCTCGCTGCAAGAAGCCATAGAAGAATCCTAACTAGTAGAGGATGACTTGGTCCAAAATAAGGAAGAAAGGACAACCTTGGGTGATAGAAGTGATCGAGAAGAGTACTATGGGTACTTCAAGAAGTCAAGAAGTGCTCCTCATGAGCAAATAATCAGGTCTGGTAAGGATATTAAATGATGTTCCACATGCCGAAGTACACACAACGGAATATGCATTTCTAAGCATTTGGAGTGTTTCAGATATTGAAAGATGGGCCACACGATTCAAGATTACACCATTAAGGGTTGTCATGCTTTGAGTATGGATATCCGGGTCACATAAAAAATAATTGTCCAAGGACCTAGAGAGGTCAATAAATGCGACCATCAAAAGCTTGTAAGCAGATGCGGATGTGATGTCAGGTATCTTTTGTTAGCCTCGTTTGTGTGAGTATATGTGTGTTGCTTATGATGAGAATGATCGAATTTAGCGGGTTTTCTTGGTGACCTTAGGAGGTTTACCATGGAGCCACTTTATTTAGACATTTTGGTCATTTTGGAAATTAATGTCTAGATTGGACCTATAAAGTCTAAGTGTAAGCATTAAGACTTTGTGGAAAAGAATCGTATTTTGAAATATGGCCCAAGTTTGTCCATGTTAATGAAGTGATGATTTTGGTCTTTTAAAAGAGTTGTATGATTGTAAATTTAATCCTAAGAATGTGTTTCACCTTTCTATCTTTATGAAATAAGAGGTCATGTTATTTAACCTATAAATGCATTGGATCCATAGGCATGTAAGTCAGTCGTATTGAATATCTGAGGAGTCTAGATGTCCTCATCTTGAGACCAATGTTGCGTAGGCATCTTGGTGGTTAGTATTTTAGATAGGAACTCGTATGGGTTGGACTCCGGAACCGTGGGCATTGCAGAGGTGGTCTCTTATCGATTCGGACTTCGGGACCCTATGTATTATAGTGATGAACTTGAGAGGAGTAGGGAACCAAGACCTATGTCTTTAAGACTGTGATTTAGTATAGTTGCACTAAGCTATTTGGGGTATATTGGGGAGGAACTCGTGTGGATTCGGGCCCCAGGACCATTGGCTTATAGGAGTAACTCCATGGTGTATAAGAAGGCGTAAGGTCGGGGTATTGTAGAGATGAACCCATATGGGTCAGGCTCAGGGACCTTAGGTATTGCGGTGGAAACTTGAGAAGAGTTAGGACACTGGGACCATGATCTTAAGGCGCTACTCAATAACGTTGACACATTGCTTACTTTGTGTTTCTTCATGGACAATGGAAGCGAGTCTACCCCATCACTGAAAGGTGTTGCTTGAGTAATGATTTTATTTGTCCTTTCAGTGATTTTGGGGTATATCGTATTATCTTATTTTGGACAATTTGTAGATTGAATCTTATTCACTATTTCTCAAGGATGGATTTGTAGAATTTCCCTTGGTTGTCCTACCTTAGATCTTATTCCCACCTTGTTTTATTGCTCTTTTTGACTTTAAAAGCAATATTTAATTATCGTACCTCATCTTGGAAATAGTGGGTTTCGTGATTACATCCCTTTGACTTTTAAATGCTATAAATGGGAATTATTGGGACGGGCAAGCATATTGGGTTCTGATGTTAACGCTTATGAGATAAAACTACTTTAACTCACTAGGCATTAAACCTAACACTTTTTCTTATCGACATGTATATCAGGTCTTAGTAGGATATGAGTAGCGTACAAAGCTTTATAGAGTTTCAAGTAGGATGACTTAAAGACGTCATCCGGTTTTGAAGATAGCAAATATGGTGGTATTAGTAACATCCACCTTAGTCTGATTCTGTTTGGGAAAAGGATGGTCCGTTTAGAAACTCTCATACGTACATTGTTCTCCTTTTAGGTAAACATTATGTAAATTTATATTAGAGTTTCTTTGTATTGAAGGAGTTTTAAAAGTTTTAAATTTTATGTTATTTTCTAAATTTAGGGGTGTTACTATTACACACTGTTTTTCTACCTTTGCTAAAAAATTCACTCAAAAACTTGATCTTTGACTTGGTCAACTCTTCAGATTTGTCCTTAACTCCAATTTTTGCCCATTTTCTCTATTATTAGCCTCTTTTAATGCAACTTTCTTCCATTTCTTTTGAAAGGAAGATTCATGTATAAACTTGTAATAATTGTCAGAATGATGCTTTATTTTCTTGGAAACCGAGCCAAACTACACAAAATTGGTACTAGAATAACGTCAAAAATGGCGTTATCAACAACCCCAAACCAAATGTTGCTTATACCCAAGCAAATTAGTGATAAAGTGATAAAACTTAATTCAAAAGCAAGCCTAATTTGCATGATGAGCTAACATGTATACTTATCAGATGTAACAAACTGTGTCATATGACCGTGAAAAGCACAAAATATAACATCCGATTATACTCATATATAGGATAACTGAAAAATAAACATTGGGGATTGAACTAAAAATAGCAACACCATAATGATTTCAACGTAGTCAAACACACTTCTAGAGAGGATTTCGCCTCGACCCTACCTCCCAGGATACTTTTAGTACACTCGATTCCTAGGTTCTCACACAACACAACCCATGCAGTAGGGATTTATAACAATAAAGCTCAACCCGTATCTGCATGAATGGATAACATGAAAGGTGTACTAATCTAAGCAAAGGTAATCTCATAAATGAATCAAGTAGTAAGATAAAGAATATTAGCAAGAATCAGTCTACAACTATCACATTTTCCAAAAGATCATCCAGGTCTTCAATGGGTTGCAATGGGGCTAAGAAACGAAGGTCAAGAGGAACGACCATCCTAGATGTGTCACATTATGAATAGTCCACTAGTATTCTCCCACCATTACACCCCTTAGGTGTATTTTCAAGTTTTCTACATCTTTTGGATTTTCTTGTATGTTCCGACAAACTAACGATTTTTTGCAGCCACATGACCCATTTGGGTCTGATTTTACTTAGCTCATTCTATTTTTGTTCCTTTTCTGTCCATTGTCCCTGTATTTGCTACCCACTTTCATATGTGATACATTTTCAGATGAGGGTTGGCTAGAATTTAGGCTAAGGTTTAATATTGAGTGATGAAACGACATTCAAAAACGTGCCTCGCTGCAAATGGGTTATGGTGCACACAATTAAAGCAAAGAAGCAATAAATGATGTCGGTCCTTTAACAATACTACTACTATCAAGTTTTATAGAAACAACAACACAATAACGATTACCAACCTGTATTGAATATATCAAACGATTACAAGGTTGATCGACTAAGTTCTTGATATGTTCTCTATGTTTTTCTCTCTTTTTCACCTTGAAGTGTGTGTGTGTGTGTGTGTGTGTATTATCTTTTTCTATGAGAGATTTACTAGAGATACACTAATATCTAACTTAGTGTGTTGAACACACTTTCTACAACTTGCAACAACAAGTTGTAATATAAAACAATAAAACTAAATAATATCTAAATATTAGATATTATATCTATCTAACTAATATTATAACTAACTATACTAACTAAGTTAACTAATATCTAACATACTATATATTAAGTTAACTTTTACAATAATAAACAAATACATTGATTACTTTGACATTTATTACAAATAGACATAGACTTTAATATCGAGAGTCGACGTTCCGGCTTTAGCTTTAGATTACGATCTTCAGATTGGATGATCTTAAATCCAATGAGACTGTGGTCTAACAAATGAATTTAACAATGAAGTTTACACACACAATGCATGGAATCATGTCTTAAGGTCCACAAGATATGTAGAACAAAACTTTCTCAATATCTTGATGGTCGTTTTTACTACTCAATGCAAGAAAATAGTGAGATCATGCAATAATCACATTTTAAAAAATGTGATATGTGTATAAGACTGGAACAAATTTTATCCCTGAAAAGAAAATCGATACATGTATAGGCTCAAATCTCTCGGGTGGTTTCCACTAATGTCTCTTAGTAATGTATTTGAAAACTCATCCTTTACACGATATCACCGTTTAAAGATTCTCAAAACAATGAATTTTTAAAAAAAAAATCATGATTTTTGCATAAACCAGATGTCTAATAGCATATAAGTGAAAAAGGCTAACATAGACACAATACTACATTGATAAGTGTGCCCGTGTGATCCACCCCAAACCTAACCGACACATTGTCCTCAATGTTCCTGTTTGATTTTAAGCATTACAACAGCAGAATTATCATGTGAATTAAATACAATCATCCAACATTGTAACAAAATGAAGATTAAGTACAATACATACTGAAGCAAAAGAGGGCGTAATAAAAATTTAAAAGAAAAACAGACTGCTCCTCAATCATCCTGGTGTGGGTGTGAAGAAGATGATCCTATCTTCCTTGCTAGTTGTCGGGAAGACGGGCCAACTCCACTACTTGTCGGTGATAGGAGCTCAAATATGAGACGACGTAAGCTAGCGATCTCAAAATCTACGTGGCACTAAAAGTATGTTATTTGTGTGGAAAGGTATGCATGCCTCTCACTCGGATCATCGGTCTGTCGTGGATCAGACGGTGCATCCTCGGGCCCATAGTCCACATCATCAACATCCACATTAGAAGGTATTGAAACCCTTTTGGCCTCAAGTGCTACCATTCGGTCTTGTGATCTTCCAGTAGTCACTTGTGCTCGATATGTACGGGCGTCTATGTCTGGCAACGATGGTTCTACCTTCCCTAAGCGTACCCTTGCTGCTTGAAAAAGTTTGACATATTAAGGCATCTGCAAGAGGGATGTTAATATGCAGTTTCTTAAAAAATTTAAGAAATTTAGATAAATGAACAACATCCTTATTTCAAACGATTAGGATATGGTACTTTTGGAATGGTTGGCTTGACTGTTGGTTTTGGTGGGATGTCATTTTCTCTTTCTCTCCACTCTTAGGCTTCTCCAAATTAATCTCCTCTTCAAATTTAACTTCATCCACATCTATGAATTCAACTCCTATGATTTTGTCTTCAATATCATCTACCAAAGGTTCTCGAGTAGGGTCTTTGATTAGCTCTTTACCACTCCTCAAATGAATAGCTTTATAGTCTTCCTCTGTTTTTCTTTCTGTTTGACTAGGAAATTGGCTATGGATCTGACATTGAAGAGCCTCAGCTATTCTCCCAACTTGTCTTTCCAGTATTTGGATTGATGTTGTATTCTGGTCTGTTGTTGATTTTACGGTGCCAATAATAGATGATAACATTCCCACTGATGATGTTAGCTCTCCAACCACATTCTCCATTTTGGACACAAATTTCATCATAATGTCTTCTAGTCCTGGCTTCTTTTCTTGAGTTGGTCGTTCTTCAAACTTCCTTTTCTAAAATCTAGATGACGGTAAACATTAGTAGAATGAGAGGAAGAAGAGGAAAGATTATTACTAAACTATTGTTGATGTTGTTGTCCCATTGTCTCTCATGGAGGATTCTGAGATTGGTTCCACGAGAAGTTGGGATGCTTCTTCCACCCCTCATTGTATGTATTAGAGAATGAATCATTCCTAAGACGGTTGTTTCTATTTTGCATAAACTAAACCTTCTTGGTTAGCTGAGACTCGTAAGGCGATGGGTAGAGCTCCAAAATACCTAAATCAAACTGAGGTGATGGCTGGATTGAAGCTCCCTTCAACTTGTTGGTGATAGCGGCTAATTGAGCCTTGATGGCCTTTAGTTCTTCATATTCTTTAACACTACTTATTCGTCCGACTGATGATCATGGAGTGACATAGCTATGTTCAGACATATTTTCAATAAGTTCAATCGTCTCCTCATAGGTCTTATTCATTAATGCACCACCAGCTGCATCCATGATTTCGTTCTTATACTGAGAATGTAAGCCACTAAAGAAGGTTTGAATTATTACCCAACCGTGAAGCTCGTGGTATGGACATTTCTTCAACATGTCCTTATATCTCGCCTAAGCCTCGTACAATGACTCATGGTCCAACTGAGCAAAGTGAGTGATCTCGACCATCAACTGAGTTGTCCTACCTGGTGGAAATAACTTCTGAAGGAATGTAGTTACCATTTTGTTTCCTTGTTCTAATCTACCCATTAGGTAAGTTTTCCTCCCAATTTGTGTGCGACTCCTTATAGGTTTACGTACTCTTTTTTAGTATAACTGTGTGACACGTGTCATATGCAAATAAAAACTTACAAAACCCATATTATACTTTATTGAGTAAATTACGTTTTTTTGTCCCTATGGTTTGTTAAAATTTGTGGATTTCGTCCCTGTGGTTTGCAATTCATTTATATTTTCGTCCATGATGCTAATTACTATATTTAAGTACATGAGACTAAAATATAGATGAATTGTAAACCACAGGACGAATAAATCAATCAAGTTTAAATCATAAGGACGAAAATAATAATGAATTATAAACCATGGGGATGAAAATCGTAATTTCAAAATCACATGGACGATAAAGACCCCTGAAGTTAACTTCCGTTAAAAACCTCTGTTAAGCCAGGGGCATTTTAGTCTTTTATATATTATTTAAAAAAATAAAATTAAAATCAATATATATTATATTATATCATATATATATATATATATATATATATATGATATGTGTATATTGATAACAGGGACCCTTCCCCATCGTTTTCCCCATGTCTTTCCCACGTCGGCAACACATCGAGAACCAACTCCGGCAAAAGCAACTCCCACCCGTTCCCAGCGATGAACGCTTTCTCCACACCCCTGGACAGCACACCCTCCAGTGAGTTTAATACTTCCTCCATCTTCCTTCTCCATGAACCACACTTGCAACTCAGTACTTCCTCTGTAACACCCCAAAAGGGGTAAATTTAAACCTGAATAAGAACTTTAATTAAAAACTTGAATAGATAAATCACCCAAAACAGGGAAATTAGTAAGGCGTTTACTATCAAATATTGAAGGAGGTAAACTCAACAACCTACTAATCTAAACTAGTCTAGATTAGATTAAAGACAGGTGTCGCTATCTCTTCCCAAAAAAATCATGTCCAACAAAACATTCGCCATAGTTATTCATCACAAGAAGTGCCATTACCGGCAACTCGTCTCACCGCTCAACCCCGAGGAGTACCACCACTAGAATGACCTGATATACATGTCATTTTAAGAAAAAGTGTTAGGATAAAATCTAGTGAGATCAAACAATTATAAAATAAAGCTAAAAGCAAGAGAATTGGAATTATAGCTTTTAAATAATACATTATACCATTTGAGTCATAATTAATCCAAAGTAGAACACATAGCATCTTGCGATGAAGGGAGAGACCCGATTTCCATGGTAAGTGACAAAACACAAGAGTAAGCCACAACACATGTTAAATAAGTCACACTCATGGATTATAATCAAATGATGTATCAAGCTCAACTACTCGAAGTCCATTGCTCGTGGAGTCTCACGTTTAACTATGCCAGGTCTATACCTTAAGATATCCAAAATCCAAGTTAGTCTTAATCACTATGAAGTTACATTTGACTGCTCTTGGGCGATGCCTGACCACTTGGACTACACCTTACTTTCCCATCGAGACTTAATGCCTACTCCGTATTAACGTATGGGAATTTACATCCCAATCAAAACATAAAAGAGTTCTATGCCTATGGATCCATTACATTATAGTCTAACATAAATACCTTCACGATATACCATGCCAAAATTCAACACATAAATAAGCCTTTATGTACAAAAAGTCATCAAACATATAAATCCAAGTTTTATCAACAAGACCATAAATATGGAAGTCACTTATTTGAGTACAAATCCATCAAAGTTAGAAATAGTTATCATATTAGTATGTAAAACCATCCTCTAATATTAGTTCATCCAAATATCCAAAACCCTAGTTTTGATATAAAGTTCCCAAAATCATTTAAGGCAACAACTAGGTATAACAACTTGGGAATCACAAGTAATACGTTTAGAGTACCATGATACTCATATTTGGTAAACTTCACCATTTGTTCTCAAGTAGCAAAACCCTAGAGTCTCCCAAATTACTCAAAATGAGGATAAACTTCATAAGATAATAAACATGTTCAAGGGAGGTTTAGGAGACTAAATATATATGGTTTTAACATGTATAAAATTTCAAAAGGTAGGATGAACTCACAATTTAGGTTTTGGTAAAAACCTAGAAAACTTAAACTTTCTTGAAAGAGGTGTGAGATAGAGCACTTGGCCCTAGACTTCCAAACTCTAGTTTGAAGATGAGAATCTTGAATAAATGATGGTTGAGACCCTCCAGGATGCTCCTAAATCGCCATTAATGGAGTTCTCCAAGTTGAGAGTATTTAAGATGAAAGTGGTTGGGAGAAATGAGGTTAAATCTTGACAAAACGTAGCATTTAAGACCCTGCACCCCGATGGCGACATTGCCATGCGATTGTGCCCTGGCAATCTCGCCAGGCACAATCACCCGAATTGTACAGATGTTGGTGGTTCTTCCGCGATATTGACACGCGACAGTGACCCAGGCATTATCGCAGGGCACTGTAGCCTAGGCCCTAGAGTGTATCGAGAGGGGCTTGGGCCCCGCGACTTTGCCCTACGATAATGCCTCATGGCATAGTCATCGGGCATTGTCGCCCAACACACCCTGAAGGCCCGAACCCCGAAATTTCGACTTTTTGCACATGTGTTAACGATAAAGAAATCATCATTCCAAATGATCTAGTTTTAATAAATGGATCAATTCTAAAAATCTTCTATGGAGGAAATGAAATCATTACTTACCGAAATCTCGGGTGTTACATCCTCCCTCTTTTGCCTTGTGTCTTCCTCCCATAAACCACCACGACACCACCTACAACCCACCGATAACTAGATCTAGTATCATCAAATAATATGACCACTTTCATACCCAGATGGATTTGATATCCAGATGGGTTTTACATTTAAGTCTCGTCGACGGAATCTAGATTCGAGTTCCATATAGGTTCCAGATTTCGGTTTCTTTCATACTTCTTTTGATTTAGGTTTTTAATTGCATCTCCCCTGATCAAACCTTGTTCTTGATTTACTTTTTTGTTTTGATGATGGATTTGATTTAAGTTGTAGACACTAAAACAAGAAGTATAAATGAAAATGGGTTTTTTTTTTGTGTTTCATTGAAGGTTTTATCTATGTAGATCTGCATTTCATTGGCTTTTTGATTTTAATGGGTTTAGGTTTTTGCTTTTGAATTTTGGTGATTAGGGTTGAATTTGGGTTTGATCTAATGTGTGTGCTTTGTTGTATGTGTAATTCTAGTGTGTCATGGTCGGAGATGGGTGGTGGCCGGAGAAGAAAATGAAAGGGACAGGTAGGGCGGGGTGTTTTTTTCTTACTTTTTTTTTTTCTTAAATGCTTAAAGGACTTTTGTACAAATAGTGATAGAACTTGTACAATTAAAAAGTAAATAAATAAAGAGTTAAAATGACAAAAATGCACATCACATAAAGGGCACGTGGGGGGCTTAATGGAGCATTTTTAACGGAAGTTAGTTTCAGGGACCTTCGTTGTAACGAAAGTGAAACCATAGGGACCCTATCTATGAATTCTAGCGTTCAGGGACCTCCATCGTAATTTCCAACAAACCACAGGGACAAAATTTGTAATTTACTCTTATTATAATATTAAAGATGTTTTTTAGTGCGTGGTTGGAATTGAAGTTTTTTAGTTTTTCATAGACCTACCTTTTTAGAATATTTTTATAGTGGTTGAGTTGGACATTGTCTTAGAGCATCTCCAACAGGTTCTCTATAATTTCTCTAAAATAAAGAACCACAAGTTAAAATTTCTAAAAGGACTTACATTCAGGGGGTGTTTGGGATTGCTTATTTAAAACAACTTATGATTTTATATAAAAATGCTTATTAACTTATGTGGTATCAAACCTGAGTTTATAAAAAGTGCTTGGATTAGCTTATCGTGGTACCAAAACGTAATAAGCTAATAAGTTGTTATTTACGGGGTGTTTTAGATTGCTTATACATGTAAAATAACCAAAAAACTCATAAGTTGTTTCAAATAAGTTAATAAGTTAGAATGAAACGGCTTATTAAAAACTCCTTATCAGTGGTAACAAAACGGTATAAGAAGGTTTTTTCTCTTCCATCCAAACACTGAAAACTGCTTAATAAGCTCTTTAAATAAGCAATCCCAAACACCCCATCAACTCCAATAGATTATCTATTTTAGAGATTTTAACACAAATTATATTATTATAAAAATAATATTCTTTAATTTATCATCCCAAAACATTTAAAATAAAACTTTATATAAAATAATAAACTTCAATCTCATTGATGAGATTGAATAAAATAATCATTTCTCTGTTCTCATCTTTAGAGAATTCTTTAAACTTGGAAAAATTTCAAGTTTTCTTTATTAGAGAGAACAAGATAACAAAGTTATTGGAGAAGTTTAGAGAACAAAAACAATTTTTTTTTCTATTTTAAAGAAGCTGTTAGAAATGGTTTTATCGCAATTAGGTTAGAGAGATGGTCTAGAAAGCTTTTTTATGTTAAAAAATTATAGGGACTAAATCTAAGATACCTGTAAAACCACAGGGTGCAGATCCGTATTCTACTCTTTTCAAAAGTCAAAATATCGCTATACATTTCCTATTAAAAATGTTGCCACAAAAAATAATTAATTAAAAAGTGATGACAATTTTTATATATAAATAAAATAAAAAAAACATAAAAATTAACCATGATTAAATATGGGGTTAGGTGTGTTTGACCAGTCTGGTTTGGTAGGCTCTTTCATCCGCCATAAAACCCCCCCTCAAAGCCCAGACGTATCTCTCAACCACACCAATACAACACATTGCTTTAGAGAGAGAAACTAGAGAGAGAAAGTTCGACAATCTTCTCTTTTTCTTTCCATTTTCTCTCTCCAACGCTCAGGTTTTCGATCGCCGTCGACGAGTCCGGGGAGAGATGCAATCGGACTCTGTGGAAACAACGTCGTTTGATTTGATTACCGCGGCTCTTAAGGATAAAGTGATTGATACAGCAAACGCATCTGATAGGGGACACTCAACGATGCCGCCGGCTTTAGTGATGCTTTTGGAAAATCGTGAACTGACGCTGATGCTGACTACGGTAGTAGCTCTTTTGGTTGGATTTATCGTCGTTTCGGTGTGGAAGAGATCTTCGGAGAAGAAGTCGGGTAAGGATTTGGAGCCACCGAAGATCGTTGTGCCAAAGAGACAGCAGGAGCAGGAGGTTGATGATGGTAAGAAGAAGGTTACGATTCTTTTTGGAACGCAAACCGGAACGGCGGAAGGTTTCGCTAAGGTGAATTATAGATAGCTGCCGATTTAGATGGCTCGGAGATTATTGGAAGTTTTATCATGAAAGTTTTCGCGTTTTTTGACATTGAATTCCTCTTTGTTTTGAAGGCACTATTGGAAGAAGCTAAAGCGCGATATGAAAAGGCTACCTTTAAAGTAATCGATTTGGTGAGTGTTGACTTTTCTAGTACAAATTTAGATGCATATGGTACAGAATGATTCGTGCTGCTTGATCTTGTAGTATTTGATTCGTAAAAATGTTGGATTTTACATGCTAGTTGGATTGTGGATTATAATTATTATTATCTTTTCGTTGTACAGGATGATTATGCTGTTGATGATGATGAGTATGAAGAGAAACTGAAGAAGGAGTCATTTGCTTTCTTCTTCTTGGCTACGTAAGCTTTCATGGCCATTTTAATCTCTTTTCCCCTTTCTGAAGGAATGGTTGACTATTTTAAATTGCGGATCCAAAGTGGTAGCATCATCTTGAACACGGCAAATACGTAGGTTGGCTTTAGAGGAAGTCAATTTTGAGAAAGAAACGGAGCAGATGTATAAAACTTTTCAAAAGAGACGATGCTTATTGAACTCTTTAACCGGAAAAGTTTTCTAACAATTGCTGAACTTTCATGGACATCCGGAATGGAACTTGTTGAAAACAATGAAATTTTCATGGGATAGTCGGAGATTGTAAATGCAAAAGATATAGCAGGTTGATAATTACCTATTAACTGAATTTGGTATGATAATTTGTTTGTATAGATATGGAGATGGGGAGCCAACTGATAATGCTGCCAGATTTTATAAATGGTTTCTGGAGGTAAATGTTGTATACTTGGTATATGATGTTGCAAATCTAGCCATGATCTGGGTGCTGATTTATAGTTCATTACTACTTGTATAGGGGGGTGAGAGAGGAGTTTGGCTTAAAAAACTTCAATATGGAGTATTTGGCCTTGGCAACAGACAATACGAGCATTTCAACAAGGTACCAATAAATATCATGCTGGCTTCTTGATGATCGCAGGTCTGCTAGCATTATTAATGCTGGTTAGGCTAATTTGTGAATTCTCCTCTTAATTTTTGTGGTTTCTGTAGATTGCAAAAGAGGTTGATGAGGGTCTCACAGAGCAGGGTATGTTCATTTCCTTAACATTATCAGTAACGAACTTTCAAATTTGAGAACCTCAAGTCCACAGCCCCTTGTGTACCTTATAGGAGACTTAAGTAACTTGAAAAAATAGATTCACAAACAAGCTTCTCTTCATAAGTATGTACCATGCATCATTACTTGCATATGTTTATCTCAGGGGGCGTTTGGTTCATTTTAAGGAATATGAATGAAAATGGGAATGAAGTAGAATGGGAATAGGAATGAGCATTGCATTGATGTTGTTTGTTTAAACCAATATAATCAATAAAAAATTATTTTATATAATATTTTCTAATACAAATATGTGTCGTCAAACACGAAAATAAAAAATATGTTTCATTAAACATCGAGAGATGAAGGGCGTATGAGAAAAGGTGACTGAGCGGGAATAAAATTTCCATTCCCCCCAATTTGGTCAGGAATGAAAATTAATGGGTTTGAGGTAATGGGCTCATTATATTATGTCAAACCAAACAGCATTTTTCATTCCCATTCCTATTCCAAACCCCTCAATACCTCTAACCAAACACCCCCTCAATGTTAACTTCCTGTTTTATTAAGCAGGTGTGAAGAATTAGCGTCTCATCATGCAAAACTAGTTTTGAATTCATTTCCTATATGCTTAATGTTGTGATTCTAACTGATTTTTGGCCTTTCTGTTATTCACATGCATCTATGCTAATAAAATGCACCTGAAAAGTTAGTACTAATAATTCACCCTTTGCCAAATTGCTATGTGTGCTTCGGTTTGTTAACTACGTTTTCATGTAATGTTCACATAGTTTGTCACTGGGTGCAAATAATATTTAGAAAGGGAAGGTACTCCTACTCTATTGATTTGTGGGTGCTCTGCCTTTTATCTAATGTTTTATGGTTTTCATCATTTTCAGGTGCAAAACGCCTTGTTCCAGTTGGCCTTGGAGATGATGATCAATCCATTGAAGATGATTTTACTGCATGGTATTTAAAGAAAAGAACTATTATATGCCTCTCTAAAGATAAAACATCGTTATTAAGAATGTGAAGTCCTCTACTGGTTCAGAAAATATCTAAGAATGATGTTGTAATATTTTATCAAATCTTGCTTCTTCAGGAAAGAGTTAGTGTGGCCTGAGTTGGATCAATTGCTTCGCGACGAGGATGACAAAGGCGTTGCTACTCCTTACACAGCTGCCATTCCGGAATACCGAATTGTGTTTCATGAGAAACCTGATACATCTGCTGAAGATCAAAGTCAGACAAATGGTCATGCTGTTCATGACGCTCAACATCCATGCAGGTATTAGAAATGTTCTATAACTGTATGCAATGTGCTAACCTGTTCACATTTCTATAACCTGACACATAAATCTGGTCTCTGCTTAAAGATCCAATGTGGCTGTTAAAAAGGAGCTCCATACCCCTGAATCTGATCGCTCTTGCACGCATCTGGAATTTGACATCTCACACACTGGACTATCGTAAGTTACTCTTCCTTGATTGTGTTCTTATATATGAGCTTCCTATATATCTATAAACATGCTTACCTGTTAATGGTGGACTCCATGTGGATGTTCCATACATCAAGAAACATTTAAAAATAATTCTTTTTGTCCAACTTTTAGATACGAAACTGGGGACCATGTTGGTGTCTACTGTGAGAACCTAAGTGAAGTTGTGGAGGAGGCTGAGAGATTAATAGGAATACCACCAGATACTTATTTCTCAGTGCACACCGATAAAGAGGATGGAACACCACTTGGTGCAGCTTCCTTACAACCTCCTTTCCCTCCATGCACTTTAAGAAAAGCATTGGCTCATTATGCAGATGTATTGACTTCTCCCAAAAAGGTATGCCTTTGCTTTTTTTTTGTAAAACATTGAGTTGTTTAAAATTTCCATCAAACTTAAACTTAAAAATTGGTTAATTGCATACATATTTCAGTCGGCTTTGGTTGCTCTAGCTGCTCATGCTTCTGATCCCAGTGAAGCTGATCGACTAAAATTTCTTGCATCTCCTGCTGGGAAGGTTGGGATTTCTTTCATAGCTAAACTCATTGACCGTGGTCAAAAAAATTTCTTTTTGCTGTTTATGCAAAAGCTAATCTTGCATCTGTCTTAATCATTTATCCGTCTTAATTGTGTATCCTTCTTCAGGATGAATATGCTCAATGGATTGTTGCAAGCCAAAGAAGCCTTCTTGAGGTCATGGAGGCTTTCCCATCAGCTAGGCCTCCACTTGGGGTTTTCTTTGCAGCTGTTGCCCCACGCTTACAGCCTCGATACTACTCTATTTCTTCCTCCCCTAAGTGAGTAGATTCCAATTCCACCCTTAAGGCAGCTTTTCAATATAGCATTCCTAATTTCAAACTATTTGGTCAATTTTTGCTCCCAGATATTTAAAGAGCCTATGTATTTCATAGGTTAACTAACCATCTGCAATGATTTATTATTACAGGATGGCACCTAGCAGGATTCATGTTACTTGTGCATTAGTTTGTGAGAAAACACCTGCAGGCCGTATCCACAAAGGAGTCTGTTCAACCTGGATGAAGGTACTTCAATCTATTACAAATCCATCTTTGTAATGCCCAATAGCCCAAAGCAACAGGCTACCCCAATAACTTCTTATTCAACTTAAAACCATGGTGGAAGTTATTTTCGGTAGCCCACAACTTTGAGCTTACAAGGAGCTAACATGTCAAATTTCTATTCATGTGGGACGAGTTGTTGCAATATTGATCTTGAAAATTTGACTCCTTAATCATTAACTCATACTCATGGTTCATTATAGAACGCCGTGCCTATGACGGAAAGTCAGGATTGCAGCTGGGCACCCATTTTTGTTAGAACGTCTAACTTCAGACTTCCTGCTGATCCTAAAGTTCCGGTTATCATGATTGGCCCTGGAACCGGATTGGCTCCTTTCAGGGGTTTTCTTCAAGAAAGATTAGCTCTCAAGGAAGCTGGAACCGAACTGGGAACATCCATTCTATTCTTCGGATGTAGAAATCGCAAAGTGGTAAGAAGTTCAAACCGAAGTTGTTTTTATGACGATGGTTTGGTTTTGTTCAAATCTTAATCTCTAATAAATGGCTTTAGGATTTCATATATGAGAATGAACTGAACAACTTTGTCGAGAATGGCGCTCTTTCGGAGCTTATTGTTGCTTTCTCCCGTGAAGGCCCCGCGAAGGAATACGTGCAACATAAAATGAGCGATAGGGTAAGAGAAACAACCGAATGCCATCCATCATTTATGTTGATATCTTGATTTTTGATAAATATAAAATTATTATTATTCTACAGGCTTCGGATATCTGGAAGTTGCTTTCGGAGGGAGCATATTTATACGTTTGTGGTGATGCCAAAGGCATGGCTAAAGATGTACACCGGACCCTTCACACCATTGTGCAAGAACAGGTATATTTCTTTCCATTTTGCTTTGTTTGGTAGAAATAAATAAATGTGACAACCTCATTAGTCTCGATGGTCCTGAAGAAAACCTAAAAACATCACTTTTTTATTTGGAGCAATCATCTTTATATAGATGGTAAAAGTATGCATTGCCCAAAGTTGACCTTTATGCATGTATTCACATGTGATTGTGGTGGGTCTGCAGAATGCGTAATAATCATATACATATATAGAAATGAATGATATTTAAGTATTTAATTTTGAAATTTTGAAATTTTGAAATGTTCTGTTGAAGTAAAAACATGGTGGTAAATTTCAGGGATCTCTAGACTCGTCTAAAGCAGAGCTGTATGTGAAGAATCTACAAATGTCAGGAAGATACCTTCGCGATGTTTGGTAGTTTTAAAAAAAAAAAAAGGAAAAGGAAAATAAACGAGACTTAATTTAGTCGAAATTATGCAAGTTTGATAATATTTCCTGTTATCTTTTACAGTGATCAGAATTCTTTTTCTACATCATTTTTTGGTTCTTGTAATTTCTAAGATATATAAATATAAAAAGACAGTATGTTTATGAGTATATCTATCTATCTATATATATATATATATATATATGTATTTAGATATTAAGACGTTACTTGTCATGAATTGACAACATGTTACTTGTTATAATACTATAAGCTTTTCTATTTTTGATGGTTTTAGTTGGTAAAGATTACCAAAGTTATAATCATCACTGTATCTATAATCGTCTTAAAACAACATTTTACGACATAACAGTCGAGATCATATAAAATTGCCGAAACCATGCTCCTATTTGGTGTTATTTACATACTTACGTAATCTTATGTATATTCACTACCATTATCGAACTTATACCAGATACGCTTTTTTCTTTTCTTTTCTTTTCTTTTTGTAACTGAGAAAAGGTTATTGCGAGCAGAAAATAGGTGCATAAAACTTGCAGGTTTCGTTTACGAAAAGAATCGTAATGAGTTTGATAATAATTATAGATTTATCTTTTTAAAAAATGTCAAACTCTTAGGGCGCGTTTGGTTTGCGGGATTGGAATGGAATTGATTGGATTTCGAGTAAGGATTTGGATTTGGGGGATTTGAAATCAGGAATTCCAAATCCATCATGTAAATGATTTTAAAGAGGTCAAAGGATTTCAAATCCGGTCAAGGAATTCCATTCCTGCAAACCAAACACAGGATTGGAATGGATTTGAAATACAAATCCCTCCAAATCCATTCCAATCCCGGAAACCAAACGCGCCCTTAGGCATCGTTTGCTAGCTTATTTTCTAGGTACATGCTTGGATGGACATAAGTGATAAATATAAAGATTGTGATCATGGTACACCATATCATATCACTTGATCTATGCTTCCATATCACATTCCTTAATCTATGTCTCCATATTAAATCCCTTTATCTATGCCTCCATATCAAATCCCTTGATCTATGTCTCCATATCTCTTGATTTGATTCTTGTAATTACTTTTGTAATCATCTAGAATATTTGCTTTCATTTATTTGTATGTATAAATACGCGTTAGCAATGTTGTAATAGACAAGTCATTTTCTCATTAGTTTCTATATGGTATCAAAGCTCTACTCGATCAACTCTCCTAATCTCGTTCTTCCTTTCTTCCTTTTTATCTCAATGGCTTCAAGTGCTCAATTATTCATCCCTACCACTACCGAACCCAACAACTACTCTTCACCAAGACCAAATCGCCCCTACCAAGGCCGTTGTCAATGGTGTAAAGAGCAAGGACATTATGTCACCCAATACTCAATTTTTCACCAACAATTTCCTCAAGCAATACCACCTACTTCATCCTCTCGTAAACCTGTGTTCAAAGGGTATCAACAACCCACTCATAACCCAAAAACCTTTACTGTGAGTGCCCCATTTTTTACCTCTGGGTGGTTACTTGATAGCGGTGCCTCCCACCACGTTACAAATAATTTAGAGATGCTTTCCTTACATGCTCCTTATGATGGCATTGACAAACTAGTCATTGGTGATGGCTCCGGACTTCCCATCTCAAATATTGGTTTCACATCTCTTTTCACACCCTCTTACTCTTCTCGCTTAAATAATGTTCTCCATGTTCCTTCAGTTTCTAGAAACATAATCTCTCTCTCTCAATTTTGTCTTGATAATAATGCTTCCATCACTTTCTTACCTTCTTTTCTTGTGAAGGACATACAAACAGGAGCGACACTGCTTCAGGGTCCAACTAAATCTGGAATATATGAATGACATCCCATCCGCCCAACCATTAACTCCACTTCTTTATCTACAACCTTAGACTGGCATCACAGATTAGGACACCCGTCCTTCTCTACTCTCAAGAAGATTAGTAATATATTTAACCTTTCTATTCCAAATTCTCCTTCAAATTGCAATGGATGTGATTGCAATAAAAGTCAAACTTCCGTTCTCTCAATCTACTATTAGCTCTAATGGGTCATTAGATGTTATTTACAGTGACGTATGGACCTCTCCTATCTACTCCTATGACAGTCACAAGTAATACATCATATTTGTTGATCACTACTCTAAGTATATATGACTCTATCCCCTTAAACATAAAGCTGACACAAAAAATGTTTTCATTCGTTTTAAAGCACTAGTTGAAAAATATTTCAATCGTCCTATCAACACTTTCTACTCTGACAATGGGGGGAATATGAAAAACTCAACCCTTTTCTCGCTATACATGGCATTAGTCACCTCACTTCCCCTCCCCACACACTTCAACATAATGGCTATTCGGAGCGTCGACATAGACATATTGTTGAAACAAGATTATCTCTTCTTCATCATACCTCCATGCCCCTCAAATATTGGTCTTTAGCATTCTCAACTGTCGTTTATCCAATTAATTGATTACCTACTCCAACTCTTGTGCACCACTCTCCCTTTCACAAATTTTCGGCCTTACTCTGAACTACATGAAATTACGTAGCTTTGGTAGTCTATGTTACCCATGGCTATGACCTTATACCTCACATAAACTCGATCAACGCTCAACACCATGTGTCTTTGTTGGATACTCTTCCACCCAAAGTGCCTACTACTGTCTTGATCCCAAAATCCACAAAATATATGTCTCGCGTCATGTTAAGTTTGTTGAACAAACATTCCTTTTTCGCAATTTCACTTCTATCCAACCACCTCCTAACATTGATACATAGTGCATTATGCCTCTTCCTGTCGATTCTCCTACTTCACATGATGCAACCACCATCTCAGAGTCAACCTCACCCCCAGCCCCTCCTCCTCCTTCATCTAATACCACTCCACCTCCCCAACCATCTCGATAAATCGTCACTCGTCTCCAAAACAACATTCGAAAACCTAACCATAAATACAACATTTCCATCCATCTTGCAAATGCCTCTATTGAACCTACTACAATCTCTCAAGCGCTTCAATTTGCCCCTTGGCAAAAAGCCATGCAAGTCGAGTATGATGCACTTATTCACAATCATACTTGGGATCTTGTTCCCCCATCTTCCTCCCAAAATCGTGTCGGTTGTAAATGGGTATTTCGAACTAAATATAACCCCAATGACACGATAGAACGCTATAAAGCACGTCTAGTGGCTAAAGGTTTTCATCAACTTCCCAGTCTAGATTATAATGAAACCTTTAGCCTCGTTATCAAACCTTCTACCATCAGAGTCATCCTTTCTTTAGCTGTAACTTTAGGTTGGTCTCTCCGCCAACTTGACGTCTATAATGCATTTCTCCAAGGTACACTTATGGAAGATGTGTATATGACCCAACCTCCTGGCTTCATTGACAAAAGCCGCCCTAATCATGTTTGCAAGCTCCGTAAAGCTTTCTACGGATTGAAACAAGCCCCTCAGGCATGGTACACGGAGCTCAAAAAATATCTACTCACTCTTAATTTTGTTAATGCTATATTTGATTCTTTTCTTATCATTCTTCGTCACAATAATCATGTCCTCTATCTTCTTGTCTATGTCGATGATATCATTGTCACTTGTAACACCCTAAAAATTTAGACATATTAAAATTCGAAAATTCGGCAATAAGACTTCTAAATACAAAGGCCCAAATACCTTGTAAATATGAATTTCCAAAAGAGCGAATTCCAAAATACAAGACAACTAAAAACCCATAACAAGAGGGTTAGTTTGCACTATAAAGTTTGCAACAAAGAATGGGACATCAATATTATAACAACCTACTTAATCTAGGATTGATTTAAATCTAGATTAAAATGGGTGTTGCGAATTCACTATATACTCTCTTCACAAAAATCCCCCAAAAGACCGGCACTTCGAGAACTCCTACATGCCCGGTTGACAAGTCCGACATCCTAATTTCCTCCACGAGTAGGATCTGTGAGGGAGCAACAACCACAACAAGTGTTAGGACGAAGCCTAATGAGATTTCATAAGTTATGTAATTCATAAGCAATAGTATCATATTTTAAATAAAGCAAGATTTGGGTTACCGAACTCCATCGTCTCACAATTACTGTTTCCTCCGCAACCAAAATCTCGTACCTGAACGTAAATATACAAGAGATAACCCTTGAAATAAGGGGGAGACCCGTTTCCATCGGGGTGACGTTTACACGGGAGTGGAGTCACCAATGATGTTAATGGATTACACCTCATGTCATGGTCTTAGTTCCCATGCCATAACGACATCACAACCTCACATCATATTTACTGCCTTTATTGTCTACTCCGTCGAGTTACACCTCAAGGTCTTACGGGACATTATTGCCTATTCATATCTAGACGAGTTACACCTCAAGGGTCCAAGACCCCTTATTGCCTACTCACTAGTATCCCACAATGATTATCACAAGGTCCATATAATATACAACTACCTCCTCGTGCACAAGGAGTAGTGTTCACATTCTTATCAGGTGATCAACATTTGCTAAGCATTTATAACCACTTATACACCTCTTTTTTACATGTAATTAACAGTTCATCTTTACTTCTCAAGGTACCACATTCCTCCTAATCTCATACATGTAGTCACAAAGGTTTATTTTACTCATTCTATATCTTCATAAACCATAGCAACAAGGGTTTCCTTATGAACTCATCATACAAGGATGAAATCAGAGATCCATATTCATTTAGTTATCATAAAAAAGATTAATAGGGTTTACTAGACATGCTCACCCTTTTAGGGTTTATAAAGTTGAAACTCTTCAAGTTAGGTCACAAATCCCAAATGAACAACACATATGTATAAGGTAGGTTTAGTACAAGTAACAAACAAGTACAAGAGCATTTAAGGAGTAGTAAACTCACACTTAGGGTTTGTAATGTAGAAACCCTAGAGATGAAGGTAATTGAAGGAGGCTTGGATGACAAAGCTTTGATAATAAATGAGGTCTTTACTTGCAACCAAAAGTCACCAACCAACAATAAATGTTAATGCCTTCATCTAGATCAATAAATGAAAAGAGAAAGAAGGAGAAAAGGGAAGAAATCGCTACCTTGAGAGAGAGTTCAGCTGGAAATCAAGAAATGAGAAAATGAATCTGATTTGTGTGTTTGGTCGATTAAACAACTGGAACCCCCCCCCCCCCGGGGGCGACATTGACTGGGCGAATATGCCCATAGCAATGTCGTCGGGCATAGTCGCCAATGACTACCCCTCTCCTACTGAAAACGACTAAAAACTCAAAACATGCCTCCCCTTCTGCGACATTGCCCCGGCGACTTTGCCATGGGCATTGTCGTCGGGCAATGTCGCCCCTGGCGTGCCCAAGACTACTCGATGGGTGCCGACGGTTTAATTGGTCACAAACTCGACTCCTATCGCCTCACAAATAAAGCCATAGGTTAGGTTGATGATGGTAGAAGTCTAAACACACGCACAATTGTTGGTTGCTTCTATATGCACAAGTGCATGTTGCTTCTATATGCACAAGTGCATGTTGCTTCCGCATTCACAAAACCCCAATCCCTTAAGGACTCGACACCCATGCACATGAATATTTATATGTATATATATAGGTACGTTCACAACCATAAATACAATTAATATAATAAGACGGACGCTCGCACTTAAGACATTATATTAGACACGAAAAGCACGAGATACGGTTAGTCGAGCCTTAACACGAGAACTAGACAAGCCTCTACCTAACGGACAAATATACGAAAAGATTAAAGAAAGTACCCGAAGATTTTCGGGGTGTTACATCACTAGTTCCAACAAAAATCTCATTGACACCTTTATATCTAAACTTTCCGCTCGATTCTCTCTTAAAGATCTTGGCAACCTCTCCTATTTTCTAGGTGTTGAAGTCATTCCTCACCCTCGTGGTCTCTTCCTAAGCCAACAAAAATACACTCTTGATATTCTAAAGAAAGCTCACATGGAAGAAGCCAAACCAATGCCCACCCCTATGATCACATCTCCACCACTATCTCTTAACTCCGGGTCACCTCTTGCCAACCCAACAGAATATCAGGCCCTTGTTGGAAGTCTTCAATATTTATCACTAACTCGTCCTGATGTTGCTTTTAGTGTTAACAGGTTGTCACAATACATGCACTGTCTCACTGATGAGCACATAGCGGCTCTCACACGTCTCCTACGATATCTAGTAGGTACAATCCATAAAGGAATTCTAATAACAACAATTCACCTTCAAGACTTCATGCCTTTACTAATGCTGATTAGGCAAGAGACAATGATGATTACATTTCGACTACCGGATATGTTGTCTACCTTGGCCGCAATCCAATCTCGTGGAGCTCCAAGAAGCAACGAACTGTTGCTCGCTCATCTACTGAAGTAGAGTATTGGGCTATTGCATCAACCACAACTGAAGTTCTTTGGGTTCTTAATCTGCTCACCGAGGTCGGCCACCAATCCGTGGTCCAACCATCCATTTTTTGTGATAACACAGGTGCCACATTTATTGTTGTTATTCCGAAATTTCATTCGAAAATGAAGCACTTAGGCCTTGACCACCACTTTGTTCGTGAAAATGTTCAAAATGGGACTCTCCGGGTGTCCCCCATTTCAAGTAAAGATCAACTTGTTGATGCACTTACCAAACCACTTCCACGCACTGCTTTTCAGACTTTCGTATCTAAGATTGGCCTTCATCTTCGGCCGTCCATCTTGCGGAGGAATGATAAAGATAAAGATTGTGATCATGGTACACCATATCATATCACTTGATCTATGTTTCCATATCACATCCCTTGATCTATGCCTCCATATCTCTTGATTTGATTCTTGTAATTACTTTTGTAATCATCTAGAATATTTGCTTTCATTTATTTGTATGCATAAATACGTATTAGCAATGTTGTAATAGACAAGTCATTTTCTCATTAGTTTCTATAATAAGCTAGTTTATAAGTTAGCTTTTTAATAAGCTACTTGAAGTAGCTTATGGAGAGTTTTTTGTGATTATTCTAATTATGCCTTCATTAATATTCATTATTATATATTAACTAACTATTAATTATAAATAATTATTAATTATTAAAATTTATTATTATTAATTAATTAATATTATCTGAAAATTATAACATTAATTTTAATTATTTAGAATTATTGATAATTATATCAAAAAAAAATTGATCAATATATTTTATTTATCATTTATACTTTTGTAATTATTAATTGATTATTTTTTCCATATTATATGTAAGGGTTATATAAAACCATAAGTTAATGTAGATTTTTTTTAAATGTGGTTTAAAATTCAAAACCTATACATATGATAAATAAGTAACTAGAAGAACACGTGTCGCCTTCTGGTGAGCCAATTTTTTCATTTTCCCGCCTAAACATGTATCTGGACGCATTTTACATTATAAGTTCATTTAACACATCTACCTTTAATCCTCCTTAAATTTTTCCTTAATTCAATTTTATTAATTTACACCTTATATTTACTATCCTTATAATTAGGTATGTAGTTTACTTTTAATCTCTTACTTTTTTATTTTTCATTTTTCATTTTAGACTCTTATCATATAAACATAAATAATATATATTAACTAAAATGTATTAAAAAACATTTTATTTTTTACAAATTATACCATTGTAATCGCTTCGTCAATACCTTCGAAATGAATCCAATATTGAATACTTTTAGATTTAATTATATTATTAAATATCATAAATATATACGAATTAATGTGTCATGATTAGTATGAGATTTGATACAAATAATCACTAAATTGTCGTGATTTTCTTTTTGCAATTTCATATCAATTTTAACTATGTACGTTTCCATAATTTTATTTACGTTCTATTATAAATTTTGTTTTATAAATTCTTAATATTTTTTTATTAACTTTTTGCAAAACATTATTTGTGAAAACTGTCTAAAACAAGGACACCAACTGCAAAAAAACAACTATGAAGGGGAAAATGCTTGAAAAAGTAGCATCATATTTTCGATAATCATTTGTATTTGTAAGATAAGTTTTATGATATGATTTAATTTTTTAAATTACCCCGTGTAATACACGGGGTCGAACCTAGTTTATAATATATATAATAATAAATTTTAATTTTTTTTAATTAACTTATTATATTATTTACTACCTTTTGTGTATTAATTAATATATTATATTACTATAAAATTGTTTTAATAATATTATTAAATATTGCAATTGATTATTTTTTTTAAATGTTCTTTTTGATAATTTTATATGCTTATAAGCTAATTTTAGTCAAACGTGACTTTTTCATCAGCTACCTTATCAACTATCAGCTAGCTTATCAGTCACCAGCTAGTTTATCAGCTACCAGCTAACTTATCGGCTAGTTTGCCAAATATAGTCTTAATATTAACTCATTTTTTTCTTTGCTTATAATTATACATGCATTAATTTTGTATAAAATTGTCTTGTAGTAAACACACATATTATGTATGGATGGATGGGATGATGTACACGTACATTAATGTCGAAAGGTAATGACTATCATCAAATTGAATAAATTGCTACATCATATACATACATAAATCAATAGCTTTATTTCATTTATGTAATACTTAATAGTTTTACATACATTTTTTCTTTGATTGAATCCTTTTTTTGAAGGGTGTCCTACTCTATGCGTAGACTAATCCCGACAAATTATGACTGTAAAAAATCAGCCCTGATAAACTCAGTGGCCACAATTGTTGTGTACGTTTGAATTCGAACCCTGGACAGATGAGATATTCTACCACATCTCCAGGGTGTTAACCACTACGCCACAAACCCTTGTGGTTTTGAATCCACTTTTTAGCGCTACGATTTGGTGTATTTTGACTTTTGAACATTTCCCGAAATTACAATCTACACAACATATATTTCAAACATGAAAAATCGTACCGTGAAATATGGTGCAATACGTTTTGTATTAACACACTTCAATCCTAATAACTATAAAATCATAAGTTCATAAAAAGTTAAAATACATCTCAAATACATGATAAAATAATCTAAAGAGTAAACTACGATTTTCGTCCTTATGGTTTGATGTTTATAACGATTTTCGTCCCTATTCTTTAAAAACTGCTTTTTTGGTCCTTGTGGTTTTCATTTTACTTCCATTTTCGTCCTTCCATCAAACTCTGTTAATATTTAACGTTAAAATTCAAAAGATGTTTTGAGAAGTTACATATTTGGTCCTTGTGATATATGAAGTTTTAAATATTCATCCCTAATAATTCATTTATTACTTTTTATTTCTTTATTATATTTTAGTACTATATATATACACACATATATTTATTAATTTAAATATTAATGTTTTTGATTAATTAATTAAAAAACAAAGTTTAAATAAAAATATGGAATAATGGAAGTAACTTTTTTAGATGGTAACTTAAAATAAATAAAAACTATTAATTTTAGAAAATTTCATCTTAAAACTTTAAAAACATTACATCGTTTACTGATTAATAACTTTACTGAAGTCACTGGTTTTTTTTATAGTCGTAATACTTACAGTTTAATTAATAAAATAAATAAATTTCTTAATATTTTTATTTTTTATTTTTTCGAAATTTTATTATTTTTAAAGAAATGGTTGGTTTTTTTTATTATATTCTTTTTTTAAAAACGGTTGGTTTAAAATGGGATATTGATAAGTAATAAAAGAAATTAAATAATTTTTTATTATATTCTTTTTTTTTTAAAACGGTTGGTTTAAAATGGAATATTGATAAGTAATACAAAAAAATCAAATAGTTTGTCTAAGATTAGGGTTGTAAACGAACCGAACGAACACGAACGGAGACTTGTTCGTGTTCGTTCGTTTAACTTAACCGAACAAACAAATAAATACGAACGGTAAGCGAACGAAATTTTTTGTGCTCACGTTTGTTCGTTACAAAAATATGTTTGTTCGTGTTCGTTTATGTTCGTTCGTTAAGAGCTAAACGAACGGACATTTAATGGATGGAAATTTAACGAACGTAAACGAACGAACATAAATGAACATAAACGAACGAATACTAAAGCAGTTTTTAAAGACCAGGGACGAAAATCGTTATAAACATCAAACCACAGGGACGAAAATCGTAGTTTACTCTAATCTAAATAAACAAAAAATCTCCATATACTAATTATAGTCCAAAACAAACTAAAACATTTGGGTTGTGGCGTACTGGTAAAGCCTTTGGAGATGTAATGAAAGATCTCATCTACCCATGGTTTAAATTCAGACGCTGCCAAAGCTCTTGTGGTCATGGAGGTTCACCTGCGATGACTCCAGACCATTTGTGATCGCCCGAGGATTAGTCGGTGCGCATAAGCTGACCTGAAAATCCACGATTAAAAAAAAACCTAAAACATTTCCAATGCAAAACAAAAATAAGAACTTCCACTCCATGCTGTCTTCCATCACGAGCCCCAATAATTTATTCAATATGATACAGTTTGAACCAAGGTTTCATAATTCGAAACTAGAAATCGAACCGAGAAAAATGCATTTTTGATCAAAATGCTAACACCCCTACCACTTTATCTAAAAAATGTGGTACAATTGTGGCCATGGAGGTTCACCTGCGATGACTCCAGGTCATTCGTGGTTGCCCGAGGATTAGTCGGTGCGCGTAAGCTGGCTCGGAAACTCACGGTTACCAAAAAAAATGTGGTACAATGCAGTGTTGGCGGTTTATGTGGTTTGACGGCTTAGATGAACAACCCTACAACGTTGTCTCAGAAACTGTAACATTGTGCTATGCAATAGTTTAGCTGGTAAGAGCATCCTCAACAAATTTTCCAAAATTTCTCCAAACTACGTAATCAAAAAACAAAATTTCTAAAAAAAATTATACTCAACTCCAACAACTTCTACAAATGATTATATTATCAAAATATTCAGAACATTTTATAAAATATTGTTTTTCTCTTTTAAACATTTAATTTGAAGGATTCTTATTGATGAAAAGAATAATAAAATATATATTTTTCTCGTCTTAAATTCTCCGTTTTGTAGAAAGTTTTAAATAATCTGTTGGAACAAAAATATTAGCCCAAAATCCAAAAATCTTCGTATTTTCATCTTGATATCAGAAATCATTTTTTGCGGAAGATTTTTAAATAACAATTCGGAAACTTGTTGGTGTAGTTACGATCGATCTTGTTACCTCTTTCTCAGGGGCGGAAACCCATAGGGGCATATGGGGGCCATGCCCCCCCCCCTTTTTTCTGCTTTTTGGGTTAAATACTATAAATGAACTATTAAAACTGCAAAGAATAGGTTGCTCAATTTGGTTGGCAATGTCGTGTTGTATCCTTGAGGCCACGTGATCAATTCCCTTTTCATGCTTTTTACAACTTGTGTCATTTTTTTTCTTTTTATTATTATATACTAGAAGTGTACTCGTGCAATGCCGTTAGATACATCACGATTTTAATGTTTCGTTTTATTTTCTATTTTTTGTCGATTTACATTACGATTTTGATTGGTTGTGAGAGATTGATAATGATTTTTTTATATAAATTTGTTTAATTTAGACTTAATAATATAATGTAATTTATTTTGGTTTAAAAATATAATTTTTTTTATAAAATATTCTGTTAGATTTTTTTAATTATATTTTATATTTTTATATTTAAATTTTGATTTTTTATTCTATATTTAATTATGGTGAGAGTTATTTTAGGGGAGTTAAAATGGGAATGATTTTAGGAGAGTTAAAATGATTAGAGATAATGATTGAAAATTAATAAATAGCATTAAGTGTAGTACATACAGCTTTAATGGTTGTTTTTTAAGTAATTAACATTAAATAGTTGTACATTAAGCTTTAAGACTTGTTTTTAAGAGTTTTTTATGTCATCTTTATAATATAGTATAGATTAAATTATTAATATCAATTATATATATATATATATATATATATATATGTTTTTAAATAATATTAGAAATATACTCGTGCAATTCAGCTAAATATATCACGATTTTAATGTTTCATTTTATTTTCTGTTTTTTTGTCGATTTACATTACGATTTTGGATGGTTGTGAGAGAGTGATAATGATTTTTTTATATAAATTTGTTTAATTTAGACTTAATAATATAATATAATTTATTTTGGTTTAATAATATAATTTTTTTATAAAATATTATGTTAGATTTTTTTAATTATATTTTAGATTTTTTATATTTAAAATGTGATTTTTATACTATATTTAATTATGTTGAGAATTATTTTAGGGGAGTTAAAGTGAGAAGTGATTTTAGGGGAGTTAAAATGGTTAGAGATAATGATTGAAAATTAATAAATAGCATTAAATGTCGTACATACAGCTTTAATGGTTGTTTTTTAAGTAATTAGCATTAAATAGCTGTACATTAAGCTTTAAGACTTGTTTTTAAGAGTTTTTTATGTCTGCTTTATAATATAGTATAGATAAATAAATAATGTTTAAGCTGGTATATAGTGTTATATTATTACTCTAAATGGTTTTTTTATTAGTTCATAATAGTACAAAAACATAACAAATTTTTATTATTATTTTTCGGTTAATAGTTTAAAGGTTGTAAGTTTTATTAGCCGTTTACCCAAACGTTTACCTGGTAAGCGTTTACCGAGTACGTTACCAGTAAGATATAACACTATCATTTACCTTGTCGGGTAAGTTTTTTACTCCATCAAAATGACATCATATACAACAATTTACCCGGTAAACGCTAACCGACTAAGAGTCGTCACCTTACTCACAAGGTAAGACTCGTGGTCATTACCATCGCTCTTACCGGGTAAGATTTTCGGTCGTTGTCATGTTTATCTGTTAAGGTAACATGACTTGATAAACGCTTACCGGGTAAACATTTGGTAAACGACTTCTTAGTCTTACATTAACAATCTTTTTATCTAAAATTTAATGGTTTTAGAAAAAACACGTAATATTTTCTAGAACGAACAAATTTTAAACAAATATATAATCTGTGACTTTATACAGTCCCTCTCCCTATCTACAGTAAACATATTTAACGTAAAAGTTGATTTTTGAAATTTTAATAATTAATTTTGTAGTATTTGACAAATTTGATTCTAATTCAGTAAAATTTTATTGTTTGGGGTTAAAATAATTAGATTTGGATAATTGTGAATTCATCTTATTCTGATTTTAATTACTAAAGTTTCAATAATATTTTTATGAGCATCTTCTAACAGTTTTCCCAAAAAACTTCTAAAATGGAGAACTAAAATTCAAAATCTTCAAGAAAAATTACAACCATCTTCAACGGCTTCCACATTTTAAAGATAAATCATTGATTGATTATATTATTAAAATATTTTATATATTTAATAAAATATTATTTCTCTCACCTAAACAATTCATTTCAAAGTTTCTCATTGTTGAAATGTAATAAAAAATAATTTCTCTCTATTGGTAATCATTTCTGGGGATATCTCTAAATTTGGGGAAAAAAAATGTATTATCTATCCTACTTTGTCCATTTTGAATAAAGTTTTGAAAAAACTGTTGGAATTCATTTTACACCTAAAATCTCCATCTTCTTCAATTTCTCCAAAATGAACAAGTTGTTAAAGGCTCTAAAAACTCCAAATATTAGAACCAATCATCAATGAATGGTGAAGAAAGAGTTACAATAGCAGGATTCTAGAAAACTCCCCACCCCCACCACACACCAATCACCATTAATTGATGTTGCACAATTTGGACTCCAAATGGCTCTTTAATTTCTTATGTGGTTTTTTATTTAATAATAGGGTTTTATGAAGGTTCACCTGTAATGACTCCAGACTATTCATCATTGCTTAGGAATTAGTCGATACGCGTAAGCTGATCCGAAAACTCATGGTTACCCAAAAAAAAACATTTGATTATTATCTATACTATATTATAAAACACGGATAAAAAACTCTTAAATACAAATTATTAGGCACAAGGTACCATTATTTTATGCAAGATTTTAAAAATCTCTTAATTTACAAGTTTCAAAGCACAAGATTACATATTACTACTGCAGAATTTTAACACCCATCAATTTGGTATGTACAGGACCTTCCTTTTATGCAAATCTTTCCGTGTATCATTATTAATTAATATATTATATTACTATAAATTTGTTTTAATTATATTATTAAATATGTAATTGGTTATTTTTTCTAGATGTCATTAAAATATATAAGATAATCATTGAATTCTAACAAAATACTTAATTTATTTTATATAAAAAACATTATATTATTAAGTCTGAATTAAACAAATTTATAAAAAAAACATTATCACTTTCTCAAAACCATCCAAGATCGTACTGTAAATCAACAAAAAAAATAAAAAATAAAATGAAACATTAAAATCGTGATGTATCTCACTGTATTGCGCGAGTACGCTTCTAGTTAATATATTATATTACTATAATTTTGTTTTAATTATATTATTAAATATGTAATTGGTTATTTTTTCTAGATGTCATTAAAATATATAAGATAAATCATTGAATTCTAACAAAATACTTAATTTTTTTATATAAAAAAATTATATTATTAAGCCTAAATTAAACAAATTTATAAAAAAAACATTATCACTTTCTTAAAACCATCCAAAATCGTACTGTAAATCGACAAAAAAATAAAATGAAACATTAAAATCGTGATGTATCTCGTTGCATTGCGCGAGTACGCTTCTAGTAATTCTTAAATTGTAAGTTTGAAATTTTTTAAAACGAATAAGCAACGATTCGACTCTTGTATTCATCAGTATTTTTCTTTCACGTTGTTTGAACTGATATCTTACCAATAGTATTAATTTTTGAAAGAAAAAAAATTGTAATTGTATCCCTGGGTCACAAGTTTTTTCGTGAATTTTTATTTATACGCAACTCCAAAATTAAATAACGATCCTAAAAAGTCACAATTGACATTACAACATTGTTGAAAGAACCAATTATTTGGCTTCAATTATTACATCACCCCTTTTGTAAGGTGATGGCAACCACAAGGGTTGTAACGTACTGATTAAGGCTCTGGGGGATGTGGTGAAATATCTCATCTGTCCGGGGTTCGAATCCAGACGTACACAACAATTGTGGCCACTGAGGTTTAATCAGTGTTGATATCTTACGGTCATAATTTACCAAGGGATTATTGTATCATATATCGTTTTCTACAACAATAAAAAAAGTTGTGGTCGATAATCTAACATATAAGTGCACATCAACAAACCTCAAATTGTCAAATTTGTTGGCCTAGCGAGTAAAACTTAGGACTTGTGCATATATTTTAGATTTGAATCTTGCATGTGCTACCAACTCTTAAGATCAGTACTCGTCTATGCTGTTAATTGCGGTACAATAGCGGTTATTGATCATTTAGAAAATAGCGTTGGTAAATTGGGGTTCCGAGAATAGCGGCGCAATTTACCACTATTTCACCGATATTTGACGTAAAATAGTGGTCGCAATATCGATATTCTCAATTGGGCTTCTTTTTAGTCAGATTCTTACATTTTGTCCTTTTTTTGGGCTTTTATTTTGACTTGGGCCCTTATTTCATTTTAATCCATTAAGTTAAGTCAACGAATTGTATCCGGTTAGAAATTATTAGGTTAATTTTCTTTCTATTATTTGTGAATAGCTCGTTTATGAACAATTTTCCTATTTTGTTTATGTGTAACTTGTTTGAGTTGATAATTTGGTGTTGTCTTCGATTCTCTAAAGACCTTTTCAAGGATGACGGCTAGTTCGATAAAGATGACGACCAGATAGATTTACGGGACGTTTGGTTGTAGGTAATAAGAGGTGGGGAAGGAAATGGAAATGGAAATAGAAATAGAAACGGTTGATGATGTTTGATATAATATATTAATGAAAATAGAATCATTAAGGGTGTTTGGTTTTTTATAATACAATTAATCATCAATGGATTTAGGGCCATTTAAATTTGGTGCAGACGTTAGAATCTCTTTATTTTTCTAATAAATCCATCGTACAAGCAAGTTGTTCGAGCCTACAAAAATCAATCTTTAACAGGCTTCGGTCCTAATCTGGTACTTTTCTGAACGGTCCTATTAGTCCCTCCTATTTGGTTCGATCATCAATTCCGAATTCAATCATCAGTTGTCCTTTTGTACATCTCTAGTCTACACCTTCCTCTTGGACCCCTTGTGTTGATCACCACGAAGCATGTATGTATCCAAGAATAAAACCAATGAAGCAAGCAGGACCCGAATTTTCCCATTGGTTTTTTTCTTTATTTTTCAACATTTCGTCTAATATTCCAATTAACCCATTTCCATCATGTACATTTTCCCTGTCTTATTTACACCCTAAACATTATGTTTAAGGGCAATTAAGTAAAAACTACATGTCTTAAAATCTAACTGCCAGTTTACATTCCCCTCTGAACTAAATTCTATATTTAGCCCTTCATGATGAATAGAATATGGGCTCGATTAAACGATGAAATTGATCATCGCTACTTTGGTTAGACTGGGCCAAAATGCCTACTTCATAAAGAAGCAATTCCATATCCAATATGGCGCTACAAACTCCAAATTTGTGGACTAAGTGAAATACTCTTTTTTGGACATGTGTTCAGTTTGCGGCATTTGGTAGGATTTGAAATTGAATTCCATTTCAATATTGTGTTTGGTTTGAAGGAAAGTTTGGATTTGAAGTCCAAGGACGGACCCTTGTAGATGATCGTCATTCAAAATCCAAATCCCATGAATTTCAATTGTTTCCATCGCACCTCTACCCCGCCTCTTTCATCAAATCTACCATAATCTCTCCATCGCCTTTGCATCTCTTCTTCTTGATTTCCAAATCCTCCACACCAAATATTCCAAACACTTCCGATTCAAATCCTTCCACGAAATCCGACCCTCAAAAACATTTCGTCAAGCCAAACAAGCCCTTTTCTGCTTCGGGACGAGACAGATACCTCAAAATAACATGGGTCAAGGTCGGCCAGTGAGACAATGGGGGATAAGCTCCTCGGACAAACGACTATTTCACAGAGAACCGACAAGGAATTCCATTAATCACCGGCCGTTCGGCTTAGATGGACTTATGTATCCCAAGCTAGGTGGATTGGTCTTTTGGAATAGGCTTAAGACCAGGGATGAAGGACGACAGGGTGGAATAGGAAACTAACAAAACAACACCATTTTGATTAATATTTTCACAGATATAGATTCACAATCATCATCATTTACGTTCCTTTTCCTCATAAAAAAGAACCCTCAAATGGTGTTGTGTTTCAAGACCTCAAATGGCGTTAGGATTGGTCAATGCTTTGAAAAGGTCACAGGCTGTTTTTGCACCTTTACATTGTAAGCATGAACCAGTTTCCAAACACCATTCACCCACACCCCCATGAGCATAACAATTGACCTTATTCAGACTCGGATTTTAAACAGTGGGAAATCACTGAACTGGCAGTCAAACCATCAAATTTCTAGTACACACACAAGTAAAAGTGGTCGCATTGTAGCTAACAATAAGCATGATGGCACCAAAGGAACATTGGCCCAGCAGTACCCGGGTTACCAGTAGAACCCAGCCTCCCAAGAAGCCAAGGGTTTGAAGCTCACCAAACGTAAGGAGTGTGTGCGAGTATTTGCCGTATATAAATATTATAAGCATGATGGCACAAAATAAAGAAATGGATAGTGTTCTCAGAAACAGTAGGTTATATGTGTGTATTCAAGGCAATATGTTACTTCAGTTTACATGAGTATGCAATAGCTCATTGAAGTACAATAATTTTTTTTCTTTCGGAATATGACAAGTGAATAGATGGTTTTCTCTATCTGAAGCAATTGTGCTTACCTTAAAAAGAGGTCCTAGGTTGCTGAATCCGTGAATGGAGGAAGTCCCCAATCAGCTGGGTTAAAATCCAACAGTGAGCTCAGAACTTTATCTGCAGTTTCATGGAAAGAGCTATCCAGTCTTGGATCTGGAACCATAACTACAGACCTGCATCATATTTATATAGAAAATACATTCAGGATTTAAATATTGAGATATGCGACTAGCATTTCTGATGTCAATTGCAAGTTTAACCGACAAACAGACCATTGTTACGTTTCATTCTTAATTAACTGAAATGTTGCTTCAGTTACACGTTGGTTAATATGCTTCTAGTCATTTGGAAACATTACTAAATTAGAGCACTTACATTCCAGCATTCTTAGCTGCAAGAACTCCTGATGGTGCATCTTCAAAAACAAGAATCTTAGAAGGATCTACCGAACCACCCTGTTTCCTCGAGAGATTTTCAAGGAATTTTGTCAACAACTGCATTAGTAATTGATAAGAACATTTTTTTTAAATAGATTCACCTCAAATCTTCTGGCAGCTGCAAGAAATACATCAGGTGATGGCTTGCCTTGTTTAACTTCTGGATCATCGCCCATGACAATATGGTGCATCAATGAAAATATCTCACCATGATTTTGTGTTTTCAATTCAAAGTGCCGTTTATGAGATCTAGAAATCACAAACAAGGGTAAGTAAAGATTCTTGAAACTTTCAAGTAGATTTACTTTTTCCAAGATCTTCTATATTGAAGCTAATAAACAGGAATGATAGAAAGCGTTGTCCTACCCTGTTGCAACACAAATCGGCACTCCTGTGGCATGCAGATGTTTGACTAAACGACTTGCACCTGCAATTGGTCATTTAAATCTTCAAAAATTAGAAGATAATACTTGCATTTAATCCATAGGAAAAAAAAGTCTATGGTGGGTATGTAGCTCTAAGACAGTGAAATTAGCTTTATATTGATAACATTTGAGAAAAAAAATGCATACTGTGGAAAAGGATTTCAGTTGAAATGGTGTACTTCCTAAATCAAACGGGATTGGCTATGCACATTACATTTTCTCCATTCCCTCCTAATGTAGAGCCATGCTAACTGTTTTCTCCGAGCAATTACCAACCTCCAACCTTCAGCACTGCTGATGCCGCAATAAATTCTAGTGTGCCCTACATGCTCACTATCACACAATTTTCTTCCCACTGAAACATTTTCAAAGAAAGGTATAGCCTTATCCCCTTTAAAATGTTTAACCGAATGAAGTACCTTTTCATCCGGTTCAAACAAACCGCTACATATATTGCACCCAAGTCATGTCAAGAGTGCTTAAAAACTTATCATATGGGTATAATACCTATTATATGTGCAAATACTTGCTTTTTTCTGAATTTACTGTCATCATTCTTTTTCTCTTTTAGTACAAGCAACAAACACAATTGAGTTCATAAGATGGTGAAACTAACAGCAACAATTACAAATCATCATACACTTCAGTAACTTCTAATTCTGTTTTTATGAATCACATCTTGTAAAATCAATTATGATCACACATCGGTAATTCCTGGAAGCAATGATATGGTATCTACTGAAGAAAGCACACAAGAGATAATACAACCACTTGGGTTGTGGCACACTGGTAAAGCCTTTGGGGGATGTAGTGGAAAATCTCATCTACCCAGGGTTCAAATCTAGGCGCTGCCAAAACCCTTGTGGCCATGGAGGTTCACCTGTGATGACTCCAAGCCAATCATGGTCGCCCGGGGATTAGTCGGTGCACGTAAGCTGGATCGGAAACCCACGGTTACCAACAAAAAAAAGTGCTAATTATGTGCTTCAATATTCAATGCATTGGAAATTAAGGATCCATTTGTTTTGTCCATTTCAGATCTCATTCACTTTGTGTGCTCCATTTTGCATGATGTGAGGATATAAGAAGATGGGACCCACAAATGGGGGAAAGTGAACTAAATCAACGGAGCGTATCACCAGATATGACAATTCAAACTCGTACAAGTGGAGAGTTTCTGTAAAGGCAGCAGCCAGAAACTGAACAGCTTTAATCAGCTTAGCTCTGCTGAATCCACCTTGTTTGATAAGTAAAATATCAGAAATCAAGCCTAGTTTTTTAGCTCATAATGAATGAGCAAGGATGTTCATTTGGAAAGCTTGGCCCGTTAGTGTACTGACATAATGCTTTGTGTTATGCAACTCTAGACAAATTTGGTCTTCCAACTTGTCGTTTGAGTATACAATATTTTAGGATCGGTTTGATGGGGAAGAGAAGGGTCTGAAATATGGACAAACATATACAAGATGTCTTTAGGTGATCTAGTATTATTAGCGAAGTATCTGGTTGCAGCCTTAGGAGAGGAATTTTGTACTAGTTCCTAATATACTTTCTACCCAAGTAGAAATAATCAGTCTTTTGTTATGATCGATGTAGTCCCCAGTGAGCTTATTGATATAAAGTGATTGATATCAATGTGCTATGAACCTTTACGGCTGATTCATAGAAGATAGGCATTACTCTCGTTCTCCTTTCACCACCCTTTCCTATTATCCACCTCTCCAAGATCCTTCTACATACCATCCTGCACCGCCATTGGCTAATCCAATTCCTTTAGCAAATTATGATTTCTGCTTACCAAAGTGTTTTCTTATGGTTGTTTTATGTTTATTTTTCTTCCAAAATGTAATGGAAAAAAATGATTCGTCTTTATTAGTCATCAAGAAGATGCAAGCAAGAGTTTCTCCCTGATTCCTTTACATGCCATTACCAGATACTCAACTTATTTTGAACTCTTCTGTCATAAGTTTCATCCAAACCTTTTTCCCTTGTAAGAAAATAACATATTAACAAGGGTGAGGAGGGATAATGTATGTGTCGACCTAGCTTTCTGTGTTATTTCCATAGTATTTCGCTAAAATCAAACAACCTACTGCATGTTAACTTAGGAAAATATCCAATATCATCTTACATAGATGTCTATAAATCGAACTCCGATGGATAACAGTAATTTGTACGCTAAACATTGTCCAACGGACCTCCTCTGATGTGCATTTCATTGTGGGGAAATGTGTTTTAGTGCATTTCTGTTAAAAGGGAATACAGGAAAAAGAATGAACCTTTGACTAATCTAGTACACAATACATACGGATAACTAAACATATAGTACCTGGCATGAGGTCACATGTAGGAAACATCTTCTGTAGCATAGCTTCTCGTTCTACCAGGAAGTCTTCAGCTGTAAGTGAATCACTAATCCCAGTTTCTTCGACGAACACCCGTGCAGCCTCTATAGCTTTCTTCCCCATCATCTTTGCCTTTAGAGACCAATCAAAAGTTTTGTTGAATCTTGAAAGTATAATCTCCTGAACTTCTGTATAGAATTTCTCCGTATCTGCCAACACAAGATTCTGTATTATTCTTTCCAATGTCCAAAATATTGACTTCACAAATATGGACTGGTAATGAATTGAAGTGATCATAGAGACACTAGGGAATCTGATGTTTTGAATATACAATGGATTTCAAAATCTGTAGCAATTGGGAGCAGATAGAAAAGTTTGCATATGATCAAGTGATTATGTGGACCAATGTTAGTAACAAAGGTGTTCCAGCTGTTGACATCTTTGAAATCCAAGCACATTCACTTACTGATGTCAATTTACTGAGACCCCTCTGAAGAACTATATAAAAAACTTAAATAAAGGGAAAAGGGACTTAAGTTGACCACACTAGTATTTTCAGTCATTCAGTGGCAGTCTTATGTATAATCAAGCAAACACAATGTATCGGGGAACTCACATAATAAGTAGTGCATGTTAGGCTAATCACCTAAACTGCACCTGCTGCTGAGCACCAAATAACAATTCCATTCCAAAATGCACTACATGCATCACCTTCATACCTACAACTTTCATGCACTTTCAAACTTCGCCTGGGAAATACTCCCTCCATCCCCAACTGTTTTAGCGTTTAAATTTTTGATAGATTTCCAAAGAATAAAACCTCAAGAATATGCTAGTATTACCACTATTTTATGAAATGAGAAGAGAGCAAAAATGGGTCTGAAAGATAATAATGATGGTTAAAATTATCGGGACAGAGAAAGTACTACTTCTCAAGAACGTCAACTGCTTCAACTTTCTATGGCGAACTGATTTTTTAACACATGACGAACTGCTACACCAGAAAATCATCATGCCATGTACCCTACTACAGATTGTAGAAGGATGCAGATGGGGTATTTCTGTCTAATTATACCAAAGTTAGTTAGTAGTTGTTAGTGGTGGTTAGTTTGGTACTTTGGTAGTTAGTATGCTTAACTACGGTTAGTTGACAGGTAGAGCAGGTTAGATTTTAGTACAAATACAGATGTAATCTTCTTTTCAGTAATATACTGAAATTCGCTCATTTCCTCTGTTCTTCAATTCAGTCCACGAGCAGTAATATGGGATCAGAGCATAATCGCACACGTTTTTTTCTGAACTGAAATTCTTTGTTTTACAACTTAATTCATCACATCAACATCTCGTCAATGGGATGCTAAGTTTTCACAGTTCATGATTGATTCTGGTTTTGTACAGTCCAAGGCAGATTATTGATCCTTTTACAAAGGAGTTGGACAGGAATATATTATACTACTTGTTTATGCCGAATTGTAGATGATACTATCATCAAGGGTGCTTCTTCTCTATTATTCTTTGTCTTAAAAATCAGTTGAGTACTTGAGTCATGCTTTTTTATCTTGGACCCTTGGAGTATTTCCTGGGTCTGGAAGTGGCACGGTCTACATCTGGTATTTCATTATCACAATCCACACCCATTGAGCCTAAAATACTTTCCAGCTTAGATGGTTGTTGTATTTAACCATGACTCATCCTGACAATTCCTTTATTCATAATTTCATAAACTTCCACAGTTTATGTCTAAGCCCAGACTCACTCACTTACAGGCCGCTAAACATCCCATTCGATATTTGAAGCAACAATGTGATCAAGGGGTATTTTTGTCAGCCAAGTCTAATTTCCAGTTACAGGCTTACTGTTACTCGGACTGGGGAACATGTTCAGATACCGGAAGGTTGTGACGGGGTTTTGTATTTTCCTGGGCAATTTTCTGATTTCTTGAAAATCCAAAATACAGCATACAGTTTCCAGGTCCTTGACAAAAGCTGAATATGAAGCTATGGCTTCTATTACATGTGAATTGGTGTGGATTAACAATTGCTGCAAGATTTTGATGTATGCCATCCTACAGCAGCATTGATGGTCTGTGATAACAAGTCTGCACTACAAATTGCTACTAATCCTATATTTCATGAGCACACCAAGCATATAGACATTGATTGCTATTTTGTTAGAGAGAAGGCTGCAAAAAGATGTTATTCTTGATGCCCATTAGATCTGCCTATCAACTAGCAGACATTTTTACTAAACTGTCAGCATGGTTGGTGCTGTCTTCTTTGCCGTCCAAGATGAACATGAAGAATATTTACCCTCCATGTCCATCTTGAGAGGAGTATTACAGATTGTAGAAGGATGTAGAAGGGGTATGTCTATCTAATTTTATCAAAGTTAGTTAGTAGGCATTAGTGGTTGTTAATTTAGTAGTTAGTATGCTTAACTACAGTGGTTAACAGGTAGAGCAGGTTAGCTTTTAGTATAAATACAGATGCAATCTTCTTTTCAGTAATATACAGAAATTCACACATTTCCTCTGTTCTTCAATTCAGTTCACGAGCAACAATATTTATGCTAGCACTATTAACTCTCATGTGTTTCAGGACTTTATCTTGGAGATGTAAAACACATAATGTCGCTACGCCTTGAACCTGGTATTTGACTATCAGCACAAAATATAAACCAGATCATATCTGATTCAATGTTCGCACTGACAAAATCACTATGCTGAAAGCATTTACGCAGTCAAAATAGGCACTACAGTCAACAAAAAGCTAGGTGCCTAGGTGTCCGACAAAATGCTTACTATCTTGATGCATAGTTTGCCATCAATTGCAAAGAAAGGGCTACAATTTGGCTACTGAAATCCGTAACAGATATTACAGATAAGAATAAATGTCGTGAGAACTTGTATCAAATGATTCAAATCTATTTGAATTTGAATTTGTGAATACATATCTTTGACATGGATGTCAAAATATTCTGACAATAAAGGCCTGGTAATAGAATACCGTGGACAACATAGCAGCATTCAATTAAGTAATGCCCTACCCCTGGTCCTTCTCCTGTGATTTTAGATATACGTTGCAATTGAACTCGATATTTACAAAAGGCATCTTTAGATTCCCGAATCTCTCAGTCCGGATTGTTCTCTGCAACTCCGGAATAGGAAGATGGAATCACTAGTAATCGCGGATCTAATATTAAATCCCAAAAAAACAAACAAATCGAGGAAGAAACCTATCGCATTGATCGAATTATCATAACTACAGCCTTAATTATGTTCAAAGTTACAACGATTTGTAGTTCCAACGACGAAAAAAAACATCAAATGTTATACGTATTTTCCATTAGTACATCTGAATATAAGAGACTTTACAAAGCATTTAGTGATTACTTGGCAGGATGTCAGTGATAAGATAAGTTAAATGGAAATCAAAGGTGTAAAAGTAGTAACCGATCAAAAGGCCGTCCATATCAAAGATGACGTGAGTGATTAACTTCTTCTCTGAATCGCAGACAGTCGGAGTCGCCATTTTTGCCGATACGGATGCGCTTCGGAACTGATACTGCAACTGTATTTTGCTACTATAAAACCTTACACTTGATCTTGGCGTTTGGGTAGCGCACACAATCAAACCCAAGATTTGTTTAGGTTTTGAAATAATGTTGTATTTCATGTCGAAGAAACATCGAATAGAATCCAGTTGCAACTTGCAAGGCATGTGAAAACCATTCTTTTCAAATAAAATAATAGAAAATTGCATTAAAATAGAACCAATTTTGCTCTTATTCTTGTATTGGGAACCAACTTTTAAAATTATCATTTAAGTGTCTCAAACTAACTTTTCGTTTATTTAATGATCTAGTTAACCTATTGAGCAGGTAACCGGTATCTTCAAAATGACGTGGAAAAAAATAGAATTTTAAAAATTACATAATATCCACATCATTAACTAATTTCCATCTCATCAAAATAATTATCATAAAATATGTGTAGATGAACATGAACAACCTCACCATAAAGAACTTGGATATGAACATAAATAAAAATCAAACTCATATTTCTTTATGTCAATCATATTCATACATTACAAGAAACTGAATTAATCAAAATATAAATACAAATAAAACCCGAAATTACCACTAAAAACACCTAAAATTAGAAGTGAACAACATGTTATACAAATAAATTAACTTTACAATACATAACAAATCAAATCTTTAAAATCAAAATCCTACACAAATTTATACAACCCATTTTGAATATCGTTGCAAATCAAATCAATACCCCATATATTTCCTTGCATCTACTTTGAATCGATCCGTTGATGGGTTTTTTCGAATCGACAAACATGTCGACCTCGAAATCAAAACCCCCTGTTAATTGATACTCCCTCCGTCCCAAATTAAGTGTCCACATTATTATTTTTGTTTGTCCCAAAATAAATGTCCACTTTCAAAAGTAAGTTTTCAATTTCCCATTTTACCCTTAATTATAAGGTGGAGAAAGTTTATCTCTCTATTTTCAAGGGTAAAAGTGTATTTTGGTTATTTAAAAAGTGTAATAATTGTGCATTCCTAAAATTGTGTGTCATTTTCATTGTGTACATTTATTTTGGTATGGAGGGAGTATATGGTTTCTTCCAGTTCGTTGAGTTGATATGTTGAAGGTTCATCCATTGTTGAATCGTCAAGTTTGTTGAAGATGAATCAGACATAAATGATGAAGTTTGGGCTTATTTTTCTGGTCTGTTGTTTTCATCTTCTACTTTTGTTTGTAGTGTTCGGATGTTTGGGGTTGTTTGCTGCTCTTGGTCTTGATGCTTTAGCTTCTGTTTGGTAATAAGATTATTTGTGGTTCAAAGAAAAAAAAAAAAGACATAGATGATGAAGATGATAGTAAAAAGAGGATGAAGATGATGGAAGAAGAGGATGGAGGCGGCGGTAGTTTCTATTAGGGTTGTTTAGGTTAATATTTTTATATATCTTTTTTAATGGTAAGAATTTGTACAAATGTTTTTAGAACTTTTTTATTAGTTTAAATATTATAAAAATATAAGGAATGACTTAAATATCCTAACTATATTTCACATGGAATTTTCGTTTGTTAAATAAATAAAAAATGCATGCCATGTCATAATTTTGGGTGCCTTGTAGACATTTTAAATTTATTTTTGTAAAATTAATTATGATATGGAATTTTAGTTGACATACTATTTAATCCATGTCACCATTAGCAGGTCAACAGGTCAATCGGACCCTTAAATAAATGAAAAGTTTGTTTGAGACCCTTAAATGATAATTTTAAAAGTTGGTTCCCTAAAATAGGAATTAAGGCAAAGTTGGTTCCATTTTAATGCAATTTTCCCTAAAATAATAGCATATTACTAATATTGTAAATAATTTCTTTGTTTTTCATAAAAACTTGAGTAAAGTTTTTTTTTTTTTTGAAAAGCATGCATTCCGATTACCAAACCAGCCACAGAATGTGATATAATACAGAAGATAACATTGAAAGCAACGAACCGAAAAGCAAACTCGACTATGGCTGCCAGAGGCAAACCCAAGCCGAGAGAACTACACTACCGAAAATATACAGCTAAGATCCAATCGAGACACCGCAGACCTGAACGTTGTTGTGCTCTATCGGTAGTTTCATCTCGGAGGCTCCATAACCGTTGTCGAACGATTCTTCCCAGTCACCGAGACTTCATCGTAGGCCTGAGTTGTCATGGGCAGGTAGCTGGATCGACCATCCACCTGGCCCATTCGAGTTTTGTACCGCTACTCCTCTTGTCAATCCATTTGAAACACGTACGTTGTGACTCCAAGAATCTTCGACCAACTTTCTTTTATCGTTTTTGAACACCATTTGGTTTCGATGCATCCAGATTAAATATGCCATACTCCACACCGTTTCTGTCCAGAACTTACAGCGCGAGCCATTTCCTATCGATCTTTGGGCCAACTCTTCTAAGTCTTGAAGAGAGGATATGTTTTCATCTTTAAATCCCCACCACCGCAACACCATTTTTCACACTTTTTCTACCTCTTGACATTTCACCAATGCGTGATTCACCGATTCCACTTCTTCTCGGACATAACACCGATTCAAGATCCATCCCCATCCTCCTCCCTAAGACCTCTCTACACAGTAGCCTTCCAAGTTTTGCTTTCCAAAAAAACATCCCCACTTTATTTGGAACCACCTTCGACCAACTAGTTTCACTATATTGGTCACCTATCTCCGCCACTCTCTCGTCTATTATCTCCTTAAAATCTTGAACCGAATATGAGCCTTCACCTCCCCCCCCCCCTCCACTTGATATGATTAGGGATGGAAACGGGGCGGGTATTGGGCGGGTAATGCATCCCCCGTCCCCGACCCCGACCCCCGTTAAAAACCCCTGTCCCCGACCCCGACCCGATTAATCCCCGACGGGTTCGGGGGGAAGGAATCCCCGACGGGTACCCGTTTAGTAAAAAAAATAAAAAAAATGTATTTTAAAAATTATAATTATAATAAATCGTCACTATATTAATTACCGATATTGAGAATAAAAATGTATTTATCATTTAATAATAAACGTATACATATATACATATTTATTTATTTATACACACACTATGTACATATATTAAATAAATTAAAAATGTTAATCGGGTACGGATTAGGGGCGGGTAATGCCATACCCGACCCCGCCCCGACCCCGCTTCGGGTATGAAAATAAATCCCCGTCCCCGCCCCGTTACCCGTTAAAGCGGGGAATCCCCGCCCCGTTAGGGTCGGGTACCCGCCTCAACGGGTAAAATTTCCATCTCTAGATATGATCCCTTGCCTCTACCTTCGGGCTCAAATTTTGAATTAATTCCTTCAACTCTTCGAACTCCCCCACCTCCCTACCTTTCGGTTCCCTCCTCCACGACCACCTCCACTCCCAACCACCATCAAGCCACTCTCCCTTATCGGCAATCATATCCTCCTTTCTATTGTCTAGTTTGAATAGTCTTTTGAATCTACTACCTAACAACTCATTACCCAACCACATATCATTCCAAAACCTCGTCTCATCCCCTCTCCCCACTTCTCTCCCAAAAAGGCCTTCAAAATTAATTCCAAATTTCTCCACTTCTTTACCTACTCTAATTATATTTCCCCACACCGACCGACCCCCCTAATTACCCCGCCATCACTACCAATCCCCCCTCCCTCCCGTACACGCTTTTGATCACCTTTACCCATAGAGCCTCCTTTTCCGTCGCAAATCTCCACCACCATTTTCCTAGCAAACCCCATTTTGACAATTGCAAGCTTCCCACATTTAGACCACCTCTTTTGAAATTCCTCACCACCCTCTCCCATTTTACCTAAGCCACTCCCTCTTTGAATTTGAACCATTCCCCCCTCCCTAAAAAAACGACTTCTCACACTCTCAAGCTCACAGATCACTTCACTCGTGGCACGAAAAAACGAGAAAAAATACAAAGGTAGACTACCTAACACCGATTTAACCAAGGTTAACCGTCCGCCAATCGAGATCAATTTTGCATTCCAAGTCGCCAATTTATTCTCCACCTTCTTTACGATTTCCTTCCAACTATCGACTTTGTTCATTGCCCTTCCCACCGGTAGGCCGAGGTAGGTAAACGGTAACTCTCCATACCCACAACCCAAACTAGAAGTCCATGCTTTTATTTCTTCGTTCCCGACTCCGACTCCGTAAAGTTTTCTTTTGGTCAAATTTATCTTCAAACCGGATGCCACTTGAAAACAATGTAGTATATTCAAGAGGTTTTTTGTAACACCCATATTTTCGCCTTGAAAATTGTTACATAATCTAAAACAATTCTCTAAAATATTCCAAAATAACAGCTAAATTAAAACCATTTACAGCAGAAGACTTTTAAAACAATAAATATGTAACTTAAATGCTAACCCGTCCCATACCGAGTTGCGTTACAAAATGTATCCAACATAAATGTCCAAACATAAATGCTAAACCTTAATGGAAAGTATCTACTTTCACCCTTTTCCTTTTTCCAACCTTGAACCTTCTGTCCCTGAGATGCATACTATAGTCAGCTTAAAAAGCTCAGCGAGTTCATGGTTTGTGTGAATAAAATCATTTCACATTTCACATGTCAACTTGTAAACTCTGTATCAAATAGTATGCATTTTCTGAAACACATGCAACGCTGAAAACAATTGAGATCTCATAAATTTCTGGTCGGGTATGGGTCATTTTGTCACTGACACGCCCTGGGTTGAACTTTCTGTTGTGTTTTATCACCCACTTGTCTGGGTCATGCCACTTGTCCGTGACTTACTGGTCAAATGTTCATCCCTTGAAACTTATCATAAAATTGTCGTATAAAATGGAATGCTATAATTGTTTAAAAACAATTAATCATAAAGCATGCAACTGATCATAAATAACATACATGTAAAATATATTGTAGCATGTATGAAAACTGAAACATCGTGCATACATATACACATCACCATACAAATCATATAATGCTCAAAATAAATTTGTACGTATGTATGCATCCCAGTGTAAGTCACATGAAGACTCACCTGTCCATGTAGATCGATTATTGATAGCTCTTGACTGAACACCTACACATTTAATGTCACCATATTCAATTAATAGTTTAATTTCTCTGATAGTCAACAAAAGTCGACTATGGTCAAACTTGACCCGACCTAAAGTCAAACTCGAAACCCAAGTATCTTAATATATCTCAAATATATTCATTTGATCTCATCGTTAAAATCCTTGTGGGTCACACGAGGTAAAAGTCAACCATCGGTCAACGTCGACTAACTTTAGTCAAACCCCAACTCTAAAACTTGTTAACGTCCCAAAACGTCAAAATAACCATTGTGTAACTATATAAAGTTATCATTCCGGATTAAAAGCGCCTTAATATTATTTAAACCCAAAGACGACATTTTTTATTCTCATTATTAAATCACTTAACAAAATGATTTATTGTAATCATCTCCTCAAAAATAAGTAGCTAAATTACCAAGTCTCAATGTAGACCATTTTGGTAAATGTAGACCATTTTGGTAATGTTATAAAAGCAAAATACCTAAGTATTGCTTAAAATGCCAACTCTTTAATAAGAGGGGCATTTTAGTAATTTCATAATATCATTTACTTAAAACCGGGTCGAAATTACATTTTATAAAGTCAAACGACCTCTCTAAAACTTATAGAAAAATTATCACTGCTAAACTCAAATTTCAGTAATAATAATAATTTTATAATACTTTGAAAGAACAAATAAAATCATTAGAATAGTGATAAAACATTGTTCGTTTCAAACTAGAGATTGTGCTTTCAAATCTAACTCCATACAACTTTTTTTTTAAATAAATAAAAATAACAATAATCCATGGCTACTATCTGTTTAAGTTTTTGATCTCGATTTTGATTCATTTCTTGTTCTTTTTTACACTAAATCCATGGTACATATTTACCAACCTTTTGACATAAAAACTTAAGTTTTGCTCAAGAAATGAGTTCCATTTTCTTACTTAAGGTTAAGTTTTTAAAACTAAAACCCAACCATTTTGATAATCAAATCAACCCATAAAAATGTAAATATGAGACATGAAATTACTAAAGTTTGATAAAGAGCTTAAAAACAAAACTATTGATTAAAAATCACAAGAGGGAGTTAAATATAATACCTCAAATCGAAGAAGAACCAATGTTTAACTCTCATGAATTCTTCCATGCCTCTCCCTCTAACTCTCGATTTGTTTTTCTTAGTGTACTCTGAATGATCAAGGTAAATCATAATACCAACTAGGAGGATATATATATATATATATATATATATATATATATATATATATATAGTACATATGTACTAAGGGGCAAGTTCAAACGAGAAGCTAAACATTTTGCGAGAAGGCGAGAAGTGTTTAATCATATATGATACACAAATTTAATCATATATGATTAAACACATGTTATATTGCAATACATAGACGTTTAATCATAGATGATTAAACACACCTACAAGCCGTGCAATCATATATGATTAAACACTTCTCGCCTTCTCGCAAAATGTTTAACTTCTCGCATGATCCTCCCTCTATGTACTAATATATCTATACTATCTTATAAATCAAATTTGCTAAAAATCTTAAAGTCTTAAGTACAACTTTCTTTACATAGAGTACAACATAGATATGCATAAAGTCTTAAAAGTCTTAGAGCATCTCCAACAGCTTCTCCAAAATGGAGATTTTGGGGTTTTTTGCTCCAACAGCTTCCCCAAAACCTTCTCCAAAATGGAGAAAACATGAGAGAGAAGATGAAAATCTCCAAATTTTGAGATATCTCCAAAAATGATTACACATGAGAGATAAATTATTGTTTATTCATTCTACCAATGAGATTGGTTTAAGAGAACTAATATTTTATGAGTTGTATTGAATATTTTAATATTATAATTAATTGTGTAATCTCCAAAATGGAGAGTCTGTTGGAGATGAAGGTGATTTTTTTTTTGGAGATTTTCACTTTTTACTTCTCCATTTTGGAGAAGCTGTTGGTGGAGATGCTCTTAAAAACACTTTTTAAGCATGATGTACAACTCTTACCTGCAGATGCTTTATGTTTCCCATGCTCATCAGTCTCTCATACGCCTCAGACTGCAAATTTCCCAAATCGAGGTGTCATACCGACTTTCAAGATGACGATTGAAACTCTCAAGGTGCAACTCTCATGACCTGACTTTCGTCCCCAACAATGGCATTACCTCTCTACGCTCAACTCAAAGGATTTTAGGTTTATATTTGGGATTTTGGAATTCCCTCTCCTATTTCAACAATGGCATTCTCTCCTATATCGATCTCCATCTCAAAAAATTTGTACCAAAGATGAAGTCACAAATAGACGGCTCCCCATCAATTTACACGGTAAAACACCTATCTTTTCAGATGTTTGGGTTTATCTTTGATTTTGGTACTATTACAAGCTGGGTTTTTTTATGGGTACAACCTTCCATTGGCGAAACCAAAGACGAAATCACGATATAAGGTTCCCATCGAGTTACACGGTAAACCTTCCCATCGATTCCTTGCTTTATGTGTGTTTTTGTGTTTTAAATGCCCAAATCGACTGAAACTTTTCTCATTTAAACGTAAACATCTGAGATGGCCTCTTAAAGAACGAAAGAAGAATCGACAACCGTTGTTGTTGTTGCTACTGGTACGTTTTTTCGTTTGCTTTGATTGTTTTCACTTTTTGGTGAATTTGTTAGGTATGAACTTGTGAGGTGTGAATTTTTTACTTTCTCTGCTTGTAGTTTGTTTTTTTAAATTCTTTTTTTATTTATTGTTTTGTGATTTATTTAGGTATTCAATGATCTATTGAAGCTCTGAGGTCTCATACAGAAGATGAATATTTTATGTGTAGCTTTTGCATCTCAATACATCCATTTGATATGTGACTTTAAAGATGGTCATTTGTGTAAACTACTCTCATCACACATCAAGAAAGGTTGTATGTAAATTGTTACATACAATATCATTTAGATGGACTATAAACAAGATATAGAGGAGATGAATATTTTAGTACCATTTTCGGAAGTTAATTGTCTTGATGGAATATGCACAAATGAATCCAAACAGGACATTAAATCCAACAATGATTAATGTTGCATATTGCATAAAGTTGTGTCCATCAATGATCGTCTGTTATGTCTTAAAAACGTGAAGCAACCCACCCATATAATGTCCAAGTAATAGGACAAATATAATAACACCGTCACCATATGGGCATTCTCTATTTATCGTATTGGAAAAAGTTCGGAAGTTAGTTTTTTGATTTACGATTACGATTTACATAGATATAAAGAAAAATAGTTTGAAATCTACCGTTCATGGAACAATGAACCCTGAAAACAGATTCCATATGGCATAAAATGTTGATCATCATATGCTAGCAGGAAAGTTGTGGTTAGGGGTTACTGTTGCAACAACCATCATCCCATAAAATGTGAAGTATATAAAGAAGATATACCAAAAGAACATGATTGCTGTTAACCACACTTTCAAGCAAAGAGAAAAAACACTTTATGGTTATGCTAATTTGTACTTTATGGAATAAAATTCAACATATTTCCATGTGTATATTGATATATGCATTCCTGATTATTGCCTCTGTGTTGTGAATAACTGAATATATTTGTTTACTATGCTTGTTGTCATTATCTTCAAGCTACAGAAATCTGATTATGTTGCTCGACTACAGACCGGATGTCAGAAAAATGGGAACTTTATCTTCTGTACAAGTGCCCAACAGGCCACAACATCCTAATAGAGTAAAGTGGTGTCTTCTTATATGCTTATGCTGCTGTTATTTTCGTTACTTCTTATTATTAGCATTTAATAATTTTTGTGTTGTTTTGAACCTAAACATGATGGGTTCTATTCAAAATGCGGAGGCATGATGGGTTCTATTCAAAATGTGGACGGCTTGATCTCTCCAAGTAAATGCTTGACTATATCTTTTCACGTTGATCTTTTCACGTTGATCGTTCACATGTTATTCTTTTGAAAATACGTTGGATATGTAATTTATTATATGGATTTTTCTTTGTATGTTTGGTTATTAGTGTGATTATTTACATAAATGACATCAATAGTCCAATTTTAGGGTTGATTAAATATGCCAAATTAAATTTCGCAAGCAGGGATCTTCACAGAATCAACCTCTCTACCCTTAGCAGGATGGTAAGGTCTACGTACATCTTACCCTCCCCAGAGCCTACTTCAGGGTTTCATTTCGTTTAAAATTTTTTCATACTATAAACTAAATTACCAATCAATTTCATACTTTCATGCATCTTTTTTCTGTTTTCTTCATTTCTTCATCTCTTGTATTACACTGGTTGAACCTCCAAGAACCAGGAAGCAAAAAGGAACCAAAAAGGCTTGGATGATGGTATACAACATGTAGATGCCTAAGGTATCATTCAGTGTCCTTTAGTTCTTGTTTCGGTTTATTTTTGAGTCATATGGAGACATGAACATTAGTTATATGAAAAGTCTAAGAGGTCGTTTACTATACACTAACCCGGTAAGTGCTTACCGGGTCATTTATCTTACCGGATGAACATGTAAAGGCCGAAAATCTTACCTGGTAGGAGCGATATATCTGTTTGAATTCATCATCTGTCTGAATGTGGTTTGATAATTTGTTGGAAACCATCTATCTTGTTTTGAACTTTGCATAAGTAAAAGAAAAAAACATGTGTAAGAAATGATGAGAAATTATTCAATTTGTTTGTAAAGCATTGTAATTATTATTATGTTTAATTACAAGGTGTAAGTGCTCATTCACTCTTTGTCGAATTATTATTATGTTTAAGTATATAGTTGGTTTTTCGAAGTGCTCATTCACTCTGTTCTCTGCACTGGTGTGATTCAAGGACTGACATCTGTTTGGATGGGTTGTCCAGATTAAAAGGTTGGTCTAAAAGGTTGGTCTGGTCCGGGTAAGAGTTATCACCTTCATTTATTGGGTAAGACCCTCAATCCTTATCACTGGTCTTACCGGGTAAGACTCTCCGTGCTTGTCCTGTTCACCCAATAAGGCAAATGATCCGGTAAGCGTTTAGTAAATGACCCTTAGTTACAATAGTTAATTATTATATTATTATTGAAGTCAAGTGTATATGGTTATTACAGTTTTAACAAAAAAAACATGCATCTTGGAATAAGCTTACAACATTTGCATTCTCACCATAGATGCAGTTAATATATAGTAACTTGTGGTTGGGTATGACCTTATTAATCCAACCAATTCAACAAGAAGAAAACCATAAACGTTTAATTTTTCCTCCTTTTACTATGTAATTGTTTGTTTTTAGGTTTCCAACTATCTAACTAATTGAATTTGATTGGATTGGATTGCAGATACGAAGGAAGAGGATTAGTTTTTGAATAAAAAATGAAGTGTTATCTTTACATGGTGGGATCCCGAAGTTAGGAAAATTGTCAAAAAATAAACATTCTTAGTGTACCTAAAATAGAGAAGTAGAGAAAATCTATAAAATCATATTTTATTGTTTTATCTTATTGGATGATTTGTAATACAATTTTTGATCTATGGTATCATTGTAATGTCTTAAATCTTCTAAGAAAACACCAAAGCTTCAAAATCGTTTACATTTCTCCGTCGTTGCATTGCGCGGGTTTAATTTTTTTACCATTAACTTCTTCTTACTCAACATGGTCTGAAACAAACAATTCAAAGGCTACACTTTTATCTTGTAAAATCGTTGTTTTTGCGCAACAAAATTTATGTGTCGTGTTTGGACATATTTTACATACCTTTTTTCTTACATCTTCATGATTTTGCACCCCGCCGCATTGCGCGGGCACACAACTAGTTATATATATTTTAGATTTGGTCATAAATAAAAAAATATATACGAGAGCATGGTCATTCGGCCACCCACGCCGAAAGCCATACCTAGGGGTGTACATAAAACCGTCAACTCGCGAAACCCGACCAACCCAACCCGCTCCCAACCCAATTAAACCCAACCCGCGAAACCGCAAAACCGCTATTTAGAAGGGTTGAAATTGGGTTAGGAAAACTCAACCCAACCCAAACCGCCAAACCGCCGCTAATTTTTTTATAAAATTATATATATATATATATATATATATATATATATATATAATATGCAGTTTATTCATAGCCCAAATTAACTTTAAGACTTATGGATTTTAATTTATAATTGAATGATTGTAATTAGAGCTGTAAACGAACCGAACGTTCAGTGAACCGTTTGGCGGGAAGTTCGTTTATGTTCGTTCATTTAATAAATGAACGAACATGAACACATTTTTTTGTTCGTTTAGTTAAATGAACGAACATGAACAATGGTCTCGTTCGTTCATTTATGTTCGTGAACATTCGTTCATTTATGTTCGTTAATGTTCGTTCGTTTGCATTCATTTATGTTTGTTTACATTTGTTTATGTTCGTTTACGTTTGTTTATGTTTGTTTATTATATAAATATATTTATATATTGTGAAAAAAAAATTCATTCGTTTACCGTTCGTGTTCGTTCGTTTGTCCGGTAAAGTTAAACGAACGAACACGAACAAGCCATAATTGTAATAACTAATAACTTTGTTGAGAATAATTTTAGTATTATTTATCGTATTTAAATCGGCAAATTTATGTATATTACTAACCCGCCAACCCAACCCACCATAATCCGCAAGGGTTGGGTTGGGTTGGGTTATATTTTTGAATGGGTTGGGTTGAGTTGAGATTTTCCAAACCGCCATAATTGGGTTGAGTTGTAAAAACGTCCCAATCCGCCCAACCCAACCCGCGTACACCCCTAACCATACCCATCACCTCTCAAATCTTATTTTCATATTTTCTTGCAAAACAAACCCCTCTAGTTTGAAGATTTTTGCTATATTACACCATCAACTTTCAATAATTACATTTTAACCTTTGTTGACATAAAATCTTAACATTTATGATACAAGTGAATATCAACCCTTTTATTCACTTATATTTTTCATTGAATTGTAGAATTGACCCTTTAAAACTACATTATTTACACTTTTGGTCTAATAAAATAAAAATTCATTTTATTTTCTTTTTCTTTTTCTTACATTTTCATATTTATTTATTTACCCCATTTTGGGGTGTTACAAATCTCCCCTATTTTAAGAAATTCTGTTCTCAGAATTATCGTGGTTGAATTGTTGAGGATTTCTAGTCCTTATCTACTCTTCGGCTCTATGTCCTTTCTGAACCTTTAAGAAATTTTTCACTTGAGTAGGATGAGAGTTATATCTTTATCCTTTAAACTTTCTGTTATCTTGCTCAACACCTTGACAGTCTCCTCTACACAAGTGAGATTTTCGTTAAGCTCGACACCTTCCAAACTTATAACAGTTGACTTATAAACTAAACATTTACTTGGCTTTCACACGTAAAGAGCGTCGAGGACTTAATTTATGACTTTCATAACTAACTTGGTTGATATGTTAATTACTTTATCAATTCTTGCAACTAACTCTCCGGCACAACTTGTTTTGGACTTTGTTTACCTTAATCATCAAATATGACTATACCCTTTCAATCGATATCTATAAAATCATTCTGATGCATGCCTGAAACTCTAGCGGTCTATGCCCCTTTAATATTATATCTATAATATCATTCTACTACATGCCTGAAACTCTAGCGGTCTACATCGCTTACTTGCATAGTTTTTCCATGTACTATGTAGTGCTACTATACTCATGTTGTTATGTTACTCATATTTGTAACACGTTTGACAGTTGCATTTTTATGCATACACTGGTCAACTTCTTGTACATAATGTACTACTACGTTATCTACGCAAACACACATCTCATGGATGAAAACCCATTTTTTGTAGTATCAGACAATAATTAAACATTGTCGGGAACACTCATCAAACATGATGCATAATAGATGTGCACCGGTGTGAACACTTTTATCCAAACGTGATGTACAAACTAATTTTTATTGATACACTGATGCATACTCAATGCACATACTGATAGCTTCTAAAAATACCAAGGCATAAGTATCATTCATACTAAACGATGTCGATGTATTGCGACATAACCATATTACATACTCTACATTGTTCGACCATATCCTTGTATAGTGGGGAACACATGTTCTGCCACTTACTTACCTTCACATCAAAGATCTTGGATCAACATTTTCCTTACTCACTTGACTTCGTAGATTAGCCCACAAGCATATACTAGTCCTTACTGAAACCAAGGGCTTGCCCCAACTTACTGTCATTGACTTGACGTCTTTTTTTTTCTTTTTACACATACTAAAAATCTTTTCAAATTCTTATACATCGTATCACTATAAGGGTGCTTCTGGCACATAGATTTACGTGATTCTTCTAACATTGCCTTTCTCAGTCCTTCCATGCTAGAACCCATATTTTGTTTTAAAATCTGCAAGATTTCATCTGAGCTTACTAATAGCAACTTTAGTTGGCTAGTTATTCTTTATTTCTTAGCATTTTCTCCTCGAATATTTTATTGCCGAACTGCTTGAGTCAGATCGTTCGAACTCAATCTGATATCTACTCCCACAACTTAAAAAAAATCTGATCAACTCTGATTGTTCTTTGCATATTCTAGATGATAGTGAGTATCATCATCATAGTTCTTCAATGATGCTAAACAACGTCTCTACCTCAAACTTGTTCATTTCTTATCGAACATGGACTTTTAACTATCATGTTATGTATACATAGCATACTTTGATCCATATTGGTAATGCCTACAACACTTGAGTGCAATCACCATACTGCTAACTCTTGATCATGTATTGGATCAACCTTATCATGTTCTTACAAACTGACATGATGCATAGGAGATAAACTTGCCTCATTACATCAATACTAGATCTAATTCAAACTGTCATTGAAAACTACGAAGTCTTCTAGTATTTCTGGCAACCGTCAAATTTATATATTTCCTCATTCTTGCTTTCAATAACTGAAAGACTCGTTGCTTATGAGCTCAATCTGAATTATTGTGCTTTCGGGTTCGTCTTGATGCTAAAATCTGCAACTCGGAGAACCCTAAATAAATTATCGACTGCAATCTACTATCCAAAGATAATCTTATATCTTAATTACATATCTTGGTTTCTCTAACTCTGACAAAATTTCTGATTTTGCTTACTTGACTTAGATTCCCTTCTTGTCACATATGTGACCAAGAAAACTGAAACTTTACATCTACAACTCGTACTTTTTTATAACTTCTTTTCTTTAACAGTTGTGGGACCAACTTTTGTTGTTATACTTGCTTAGTCTTATTTCTCGAATAACTTAACCACTGCAAGCAATGATTATAATAACACATTTAAGTATGATCCACACATACTACACTTACTGGGTCCATAACGCTACTGTTGCGTTCCTCAACGTAGATGACATTACTGAAAGCCCATGATTTTAAGCTAACCAATTTATGGGAAAATGTTATCTCAAAACATGTAACATTTTAAGTTAATCTAAAACAATGACACTGATGTCTAATAAATCTGAACAATTTGCATATAAACAAAATAACATGGCTAGAAATTTTTGAGATCTTGACTCACTTAGCGTAGTGCGGGGTCAACTATCATATCTAAACCAACCAAGCACAGTGACTGCAGTTTGTACCGGTTACTTAGTTGAACTGAACAATCATGTGTACAAAGGTACCCTTGTGGCACATGTATCACTTATGCATCTTTGCAGTGCCTTGCTTGAATTACCGGTATCCCGGTACATGACCCTTCGCACATACCTAAATGAACATACATAACTGGACGTCGACTGTGACTGAAATTGTCAATTGAAAGATGATATCTGAAACAACTTAAGTTCTAACCGAGTCTATTGATTCAATTAAGATGAAATTTGTCTTGACAATTTTAAATATGACACTTAGTTATCTAACTCTTCGGGATGTACCTATACTAGTTATTCTTCCTAGCCCTACACGGGTGTCACTTCAGTATGTGTATCATTTTTGCAACTTTGCAGTACCCTACCAGAATATCGGTATCCAGATACATGACCCTTTATATATACCAACCCAACACATGTATACTTGAACGTTGACTGAAACTAGCTATTTCAACTGAAACTGATATATGAAACAATTCATGTTTCAACTGGCACTACCGGTGATATTATAGTCATATTTTTTTTTATAAATCTGAACATACATTTCTTACTCTTAGACCTAAGCCCGAATTAGTTGTTATGCCCCTGGCATGCACAAGCTTACTTATGAGTACCATGCGTGCATTCTTAACAATAATCAGGAAAGTAGTTGGATCAATTATAACTAAACCAAAACTTACTGCATTGTCGCACAATCTTATAGTATGCTTACATTGTGTTATGTTGCATCTAATTTGTGGTACACTGATATTGAGATGCATCTACATGTGCGATACTAATATTGAGTTGTATCTAAAATCGAGGACTCATTCTTATACCCAACAATTCTAGCTTAGGCTATAGATCACAACATATTTCTCTTGAACTACTGCTCTTATACCAACTTGTAACACTCATATTTTCGCCTTGAAAATTGTTACATAATCTAAAATAATTCTCTAAAATATTCCAAAATAATGGCTAAATTAAAACCATTTACAGCGAGAGACTTTTAAAACAATAAATATGTAACTTAAATGCTAACCCGTCCCATACCGAGTTGTGTTACAAAATTTATCCAACATAAATGTCCAAACATAAATGTTAAACCTTAATGGATAGGGAAAGTATCTACGCGCACCCTTTTCCTTTTTCCAACCTTGAACCTTCTGTCCCTGAGATGCATACTATAGTCAGCTTAAAAAGCTCCGCGAGTTCATGGTTTGTGTGAATAAAATCATTTCACATTTCACATGTCAACTTGTAAACTCTGTATCAAATAGTATGCATTTTCTGAAACACATGCAACGCTGAAAATGTAACACCCGTAATTTTCAGTAAGTAGAGGACACCCGGACGTTTTTAGAACTTATGTACGGCGGGACTTTTGTTGGGAATTCATTGTTTAAAGTCTCTTAGAGTATCAGGGGTGTTGGCGTTGAAAAAGTTGAGTTTCGGGGCTTGAAAAGGGTTTAGCGACAATAGCTGGCGACTATGACAGTGTCATAGTCGCACTGTCACAGTCGCAGAGAAGGTACCGTGGCCTGGGGGAAGATGGCGACATTGCCCTGGGCAATGTCGCACCAGGGCACCAGGGTGCTGTTAAGTCGGGATTTTCAGCTTTCTTTCTCATTCTCTTCTTCAAAACTCCCCCATTCTATCCCAAATCGTTCCTTCTTCATTTCCCACAAACCCTAACCCATTTTAAGGTCATTTCCATTGATTCTAAAGTGTTCCATCATCATCAAGCTTGCAACCTCAACCTTAAGTACTAGATCAAGTGTTCCTTCCCATTCCTTGAGATTTATAAGTTTTAGGGTTTTGCTCAAAACCTAAGTGGTAAGTTTATCTCTTCCATTTATAAACCATTAATATAAGATATAAATGCTCCATTGATGATTTCCTAAGTATTATGTTTCCCTATTTTCGGTTTGGAAGATTTTGGAGGAGTTAGATCAAAATTAGGGTCTGGGGTATAAGTTGAGGTTTTGATGTAAAATGTTTGGGGAATATTTCTATATGGTTTAATATGGTTATTTACGGTTGAAATGTTTGGATCTAGGTTTTGGAGGTTTTGGCTTGGAGGATGCAAGTTTCGTCAAGGAAGCTAAAAGTGGGGTAAAATCTAGATTTAGTCTAAATCTAGCGAGGTGAGTTCAAGTTGATTTGTGAAAACGATGTACATGCCAAAATGTTTATTTTTAAAGTGTTTTGCGTCTTGCATGAAACTGCTAACTGCTGATAAGTTTGGTTATTCTGAAAGTGTTTAACTTTATAAACTCATATAGCACATATCTTTGGGATTCTTGAACATTTTGTTAAAAGTGTCATAAATGAATGGATTTTGATGAATTATTTCATAAATAGGAATTTGGTCAAAAATGCACTTTTAAGTGTTCGTCGGGTTTTATGCATCATTCATGAAATGGAATATTTGGAAAAGTACGAATGTGTGAGTCCTTTGGTTTTAGGTCATTCCCGGCTTTGGGGAACTTTTTAGACATGGAAAACCTTTTGGTTTGGGCCGAAGGCCAATTGTGATTTGAAAAACAAAGTTTTGGGGAAAGATTTAATTTGGGTTATGTAACCATATGGGTTCTTGTGTTTAGCCAAACGTCTACTAAGCCTCTTGGGGCTTGATTTGTACTCGGTGGAGTCTTTGGAACATTTTTTCGATTTTGGTAGCTCATTGAGGAGCCTTGGACGTATGGTGTACTTACTTGCACCTTATTTAGGAATTACATGTTTTGAGTGCGTTGTTATTCCTTTGAGTCATGTAACGTTTTGACCACAAAACAATGGATCAATAGGCATAAAAGTCGGTTTTATTGTATGTGACTAAAGACTCGGTTTGAGTTGATGTCTGATATGACTAAAGACTCGGTTTGAGTTGATGTCCGATATGACTAAAGACTTGGTTTGAGTTGATGTCCGATATTACTAAAGACTCGGTTTGAGTTGATGTCTGATACGACTAAAGACTCGGTTTGAGTTGATGTCCGATACGACTAAAGACTCGGTTTGAGTTAATGTCCAATACGACTAAAGACTCGGTTTGAGTTGATGTCCGATACGACTAAAGACTCGGTTTGAGTTAATGTCCAATACGACTAAAGACTCGGTTTGAGTTGATGTCCGATACGACTAAAGACTCGGTTTGAGTTGATGTCCAATATGACTAAAGACTCGGTTTGAGTTGAGGTCCGATACGACTAAAGAATCGGTTTGAGTTGATGTCCGATACGACTAAAGACCTAGTTAGGGTTGATGCCAATGGTGGTTTATCCTCGGAGATACGCTTGTTTTGGGTACTGAGTCTTGTACCCATGTTTTCGGTGACAAACTGTATATGGGATTTATTAACCATGATTTATGGGTTGAGTGTTATGCCCCACCCGTGTTTTGGGTGTTTTGGGATGTGAAGTGTTATTCACGGTTTCACCATTTGGGAGTTGATTTATATACACGTTTTGAGTGAGTTTTGGGTTGCATCGTCTTATAAAGAATGTTTCTATTGGATCGTTGTCTTTAAGGGTGCATAGTGTAGGAAAATGAGTCGTTTCTATTTCTAAAGTAAATTAGTTTGAAATATCTTGATTTGAACTGATTTCCTTTCTTTTAAGGACATATTTATTCATGTTAAAACTCTTGAGCTCACTAGGCATTAAGCCTAACCTTTTTATTTGTCGGCATGTGCATCAGGTTCCAGTTGGAGTTTGGTTCTAGCGGTGCCGTGAAGTGAAGAGATGAGCACTAGATTTGCACGAGGGTGAGTAGTTTGGTGAAGTTTTCCGCATTTGGAGATAGTGACTATTATTGGGTTTTAGTAACATCCACACTTATTAGAGATTGTGTATAGAGATTAAATTGTGTTTATTGAAGTCAATTCTTAAATAGTGATTATAGATGAACCATTTATCGAGGTATTTAGAAAATTTTAAATTAGTTGTTATTTCCATATTTGAGGGTGTTACAAGTTGGTATCAGAGCTTAAGTTTGAGAGATTTAGGTGTTGATTTTTTTATACCTAGACTCAAACTAGCGTTCTTCTAAGTATGAGAAAGTGAGATTGCACTACTAGACATTATAAGATAAGATATTTTGAAGTTGATGGAGTCACTAGAATCGGGAATCATGACGAGGGTAGCAAGGATAATCATGTACGGTACGTTCATAATTGCGCTTGGCCAGCGTCGTAGTGAACTTACATGTTACATGTGTGTGCTTGAACCGCCCTTGTGTGAGGATCGATGGGGCAGTGGATGAGTTTTCGAGGAGTAGTGACTCGAAGAAGTTAATGTTTATAGCGTTGTCACTTGTAGTGACAGTTAAGACATGATGAATGCTGAAAGTAGACCATTGTGGGTCAGAGTAATTGGTTGGAGTAGAACCTTAGACGTATGGAATTGACGTTATTCGAGGAAAAAGTATAAGGTGAACCGATGAAATATTCGAGTATTGCTTTAAGATGTTGAGCATCCGGATGACAATAGTATGAAATTGAGGAGCGTGATTTCGCGATGTCAAATGCCGACAAATTTCATGCATGAAATTATTTCTAAATAAGTTTGCATAAATTGTTTCTCATGTTTTCAAGGTATACAGTGAGTTACGTTGCGAAGTTTTGGTAAAACATTTAGCACTCATCAGATTTTAAACCGTGAACTTAAGCATGCATGGAATTGTTTTGTTGCATATGATCGCAATTTATGTGGAAAATCTCTCTGTCCCTGTTTTTTTGTTTAAATCTATTTTTTTTATATTGTGAGGTTTGTATTTTTGACGTTGAGTAGGGTCTTGGACAAGTAACTACGGCTTATGACCTTAACATTTGATATCCTCCACGTATGTTGAGGCCTTAGACGAAGAGTTGTCTTCCACTATTTTAGTGTTTGAATTTTCTTGGGAATTTTAGTCTGTACGAGTCGTGTGAAAAATTTATGGGCATTGTTTTGCGACGTTTTGGGCACGTGAGTGTACTATGAGTCGCGTGGGTTTTAATTTTATTGCATGTGAATTTACGAGATTACTGGGCGTCGTGTCTCATGAAAGTTTTGTTGAAAAGGGTCACTTTATTGTACGTGGTGGTTTTAGAATTTTAACATTTTAGACTTGTTGTCGTCTTATGCTTTTATGTTGGAAAATGAAAATTTTGACGCCGCTTGATTTAAGCGTTAATGAGTTTTATGAAAGTTCAGTTGGGTTTTATGGTATCTTATCGTATGACTTTTGCGTCGCGTAGATAAATTTTGGAACACGTGCACATGCATTATTGCGTGTGTTACTTGTGGGTTTTGTTAATAGTTGCCGCTCCATATGATTATTTTGGAGAGGTTTCAATATCATGCGATGGGCCCTTGGGCTTTATACAAGTGATAATCGTGATACACTATTCGTATTTGGATTAAATTATACTTTGGGTGTGAGTAAAAGTATAAAGGATTTATATTTATGATTTTCAAAAGATAATTAGACAAATAAATATATATATATATATATATATATATATATATATAATCTATACTATCTTATCAACCAAATTTAAGAAAAGTCTTAAAAACAACTTAAATGCATAAGGTACTACTTTTTGTTGCACAAAGTCTTAAAAGTCTTAATTACATATTCACATGCAAGATGTACAACTTATTGATGCATCTTTGTAATTATCAAGTAATGTTTGAATTTTGAATTCAAATCGAGTAATGTTTGAATTTTGAATTCAAATATCAAGACTGACTCTTTTATGTTCCCAAGATTCCAGGTTTCAAAGCCCCTCTTTTGCCAAATGAATACTATCGCTGGTACGTTTTTTGTTTCTCTTCCTCAAGATTTCGACTCTACCTTCATCTATTTGCAAGATTGATCAGTCTTTGTTTTGAATAGATGCTTCAGTCTCTTTCCGCCATCCCTTATGATCTCGGATCCTTCACCTTTCGATGGAGAGGTCAGGAAACTCGGGTATCTACAATGGCAAGCCTAAGAGCATCTCCAAGGGACCGCTATAAAGTCAAAATTGCCGGCCTTGACACTCCAACCGTCCGGTACATTTATAATTTTTTTGCCGGCCGAAAATATTGAACGACAAATATGCCGGGTGAATTCCTGACCGCCATTTTTGAGGGCCCACAAAAAAGGGTTTATTTTTTTTCTTTTCATTTATTTTAATGTAATATGCATTTCATTATTTGTTTATTAACAACTTATTTATTAAAAATAAAGTATAATTGTAAATAAAATATGTTATTTTAATGTAGGGTCCACAAATTTGATGTTTTTTTAGAGGATGGTTGGAATTGAGTTTTTTTTTTTTTTGTTGATGGCCCACCATATTTGGTGTTTTTGGTGTTTTTTTTGGTGCAAAGGTTGGAGATGCTCTAATAGGGTAATTCATCTTCTCCTGTTTATCCTTGTTGTTAGGGTTTTCGATCGGTTGCTACTGAAATCAGTGCCAAGTATTCTTTTAGTCTTCAATTTGTTCTTATGCTTTGATGTTTAGATCTTGGTACAAAACCTATTCTTTTTCCTGTTGATCCTGTTAAGCTACTGAATGATTGTCGTTGATCTTGATTTAGATTTTATCTTCTTAAACCTTTTTTATTTTGATTCCATAAACGTCTTTGATTTTGATTTCCTAAACATCTGCGATTTTGATTTCTTAAATATATTTGATTTTGATTCCATAAACATCTTTTGTATGCATTTTGTAAATTAACAAGACTAACAATATATTCTAATTGTATTTTTTTTTGTTTTCTGCAAATGAGATGCGATGGACCGAGGAAGAAAAATCTCTCAAACCAGTATCCGGTTTTGAACCAGTATCCCATATGTGAGTTCTGTTTTTTTTTTTCTTTTTCATACGAGTTTCAATCAAATGATGGTGTGTCTATGACTTTTTTTTGAGTTCTGCTATTAAACGGTACATTTGCTTCTTGTTTCTTTTATTTGACTGCATATTCTGCCCGATAAAATTTGTGTTTCATGTTGGATCCTCTTCGTTTTAAGTTATATAGATGACTACATCTAATGTTTTATGCTGATGTGTTCTACATTTGGTGCTCTTTTGAGGGTTTTTGTTTGCTCTTTTGTTATGCATTCTAGGTTGTTTAGTAGTTTTTGCTGCTCTTTTGTTATGCATTATGATGTTATTTAGTATAGCCTTTTTGCTTGTTGTCTTGTTATGCGTTCTAATGTTGGTTAATATCGTTTTTTTTTGTTGTTGTTTTGTTATGCACATCAACCATGCATCTAGGAAAATGGGATGAAATATTGATTCAAGCTCTCGCATTCCCCTCTCTTTTATCTTCTCTCAAATACCAACTATTACAATACAAGTTTGCCCCGAATACTCTTTTGTACATTTCTATTGCTTTTTAGATTCAAATATTGCAAAGTTCATTATGTTATATATGGGTTTGTATATCCACCCAATGTATGATATATAAGAGGATACACTTTCCTGGAACTTTTGTTTTATGTTCATAAGATGACATTTGAAAAAGAAGAAATTTTCTTACATTTGAGTCAATGTTCCCTTGTTAAAGAGGATATCAAGACTTCTATAATGGAAATGAAGCAACATAAGCAAATAGGAAAAGGAAAGGATGTTGAGAAAATGGATAGTTCGATATCCAGATTTTGATACTTATGAGCCTTTTTCCCAATACCAGCATAATGGTCTCTCGATTTGGGTCACCAAGTGTTTTATATCAGTTTTTATGCATTCTTAACACTAGGAGACTAATTATAGCATTTTGATTTTTTTTTATTGAAAATATTCATCAGAATGCTTAAAGCTTGGGTTTTTTTTAATTGCATTTCGGTTACTATGCCAAATATATATATATATATATATATATTAGAAGCATGGGCTTCGCAAGCTCGGGGTCTTTTTCATTTTCTTGCAGATTAATCTTTTGTCACAAATCATAGGGATTTTATTTGAATAATTAAGTTTCGATGATATATTATTATTTTTGGATAGATTGGTTTAAGATACTTTTCTGGTGGTGGGTTACTTAATGATATTCGAAAAGGAGTTGCATTTTACTTTGAATTAAATGGGTAATACCACAGATTTACAATATATAGAATGTTGATTAATTTTTATTTTTACATATCTCTTTCTTGATGTTTTAAGTTTCACCTATATTTAACGAAAAGAGATAATTTATCCTTTTAACAATGTTGTCTTAAAAAAATTAGACAAATAAGTTGTAAATTGTGATGGTTGACACTGCTAATCTTCTATTTCATATCGTGGACTTTAGCTTATGACCCAGTCATCTATATCTATATCTATATCTATATCCATTTCATATCGTGGACTTTAGCTTATGACTCTGTCATCTATATCTATATCCATACTACATTTTACTTCCCATTGAAGTGGTTATGCTAATCATCTTTAAATACAATAGTATATTTGAAGGTTGCTTAAAGCAAGCTGTATCTTTGAAGGTTGCTTTCAGAACCTTATAAAATAGAAGGTTTTCACATATTATAGTTTCTCAAACGTAAGATTAATTTGATGTGTAATTGACTAATTATCAATAGACCAAATTCAAATTACATATACCAAAACCGTGTATAATGGACCTTGATTTTGAGATGGTTGCTACACATTGGACTTGATTGCGTCCATGCTAATGCTTCTGATTGCTGCAGGGTGCAGGCCGTAAGGTGCTTCACTTTGTTTAAACATTCATGGGTTAAATCACTTGTTTTTATCTGATTTTGATTTTTAAATCACTTATGCATTAGTACCTTCAACTGCAATCTGGAGCAAAGAGCCTGGTTACTAGGGATATGGATGCAGACCCACATTCGCTTACTACAGAAGTTGAGCTGACAGGTTCTGCAGAATCTAAAGCAAAGGCTGAGCAGTTCATAAAGTATTATAATTCACAATCATGTTTTTTAAATCTTTGACTAATCCTTCTACCACTTCTTTCACGTCGCACTCTCTCAGACGCCATACCTATTTGGCTTTCTTGATACGTTTTCTTCACGTCTCAGAACTTGCTTCCTACTACTTCTACCTGCTACTACTTGCTGGCTCCCAAGACGAAAACTCAACGTTGCATATAATATCGACCTTTTTCTCCACAGGTTATTCAAAATCCCTGGCTTTCTTCATTTCTCGATTTAATCAGTTGGTTTTCACTGATAATTTACTCTCAAGAACCTCTGGTTTTGAGGTTCTGTTATAGTCGGATTGTGGCAAAAGCATCATGGCATTGATAGCTTAAAGATTGAATTGAGAATCAAGTTCCAACCAAAGCCCAAACCATTGTGGAGGGCTCAGGTGTAGTTCTTCTCTCGGAACATAGACCTGCCCTTGATGTTGATTACCTACAAGTTTGTGTCTTCTTCTTCTGCTTATCTATGGTTAGTAGAATTAGCAAAATCTGTGTGTGTTTTACTCTTGAAATTTTGCTGGAATCTAGAGTGCGATTTTGGATTATCCCATAGTGAATTTCATGATATCCAAGGCGGTGAAAGGGGCAAAATATTACCAAACCCCGATTTCTAAGAAAAGCTATTTATTTAAGCATTTGACAAGCATTGATGATTTGTGTTAATGTGATTGCACACAATTGCAAAGAAGCTAACTGGTGTCGGCTCACCGTGATTTATATGGTTGGTGACTCACCATGCTTATGGTTATGTAAACATGAACATGAGTTTGTTGTAGATGCTTCTGAAAAGAAAGTTAGTAAAATAGAGAGAGGAAAGAATAGAGAGAGAAAGATAATCTGTATTTTTCATTATCTGAAATGAATACAGAACATTCTATTTATACAAGAGTAGAAGAGAACTAAACTGAATGCTGACATCATACTAACCATCTTCTAACAACTAACTAATTCTCAACTAATTCCAAACTACACTTTCATCCCCCCGCAAGTGAAACACGTGGAACGATGTGAAGCTTGGTCTTGAGAGTTGAGAAACGAGTAGAAGTTAAACCTTTAGTCAAGATATCAGCAATTTGAACGGTTGTTGGAACATACCGAATACGTAACTGATTTGCAATTATCATATCTCGAATGAAGTGAAGATCAATCTCCATATGCTTGGTTCGTTGATGAAAAACCGGATTCATGGCCAAGTAGGTTGCTCCAATATTATCACACCACATCGTTGGTACACAATTAAGCTGTAATTGCAATTCTTTCATCAAGGATCGAAGCCAACATAACTCAGTAGATGCAAGAGCTAATGCTCGATATTCGGCCTCCGTACTCGATCTAGCCACAATATGTTGTTTCTTTGAACTCCAACTAATCAAATTGGATCCAAGAAAAACACAATATCCACTAGTTGATCTTCTATCATCCGGACATCCGGCCCAATCGGCATCGGAATAAGCATGTATCTCGAAGGAAGAGGATTTTTGAATTAATAGCCCATGTGAACTCGTACCTCGTAAATATCGTAAGATTCTTTTAACAACTTCCCAATGTCGATGTGTAGGTGTTTGTAAAAATTGTGAGACTTTGCTAACCGCATAGGCAATTTCTGGCCGAGTAATTGCAAGATATTGTAAAGCACCCACAGTACTTCTATATAAAACTGGATCTGAGAGAGGAATTCCAGAAAATCTTGATAGTTGTCTACCGGGTGAAACGGGAGACGATATCGTCTTACAATCGCTTAACCCAGTTTTCTTTAACAAGTCAAGAAGATACCTTTCTTGCGATAAGTGAAGTCCCTTATTTGAAAACTCGGCTTGAACTCCCAAGAAATAATTGAGTTGACCCAAATCCTTTAAAGCAAATTTGGCATTCAACTTAGTAATTAAGTTAGAGACAAATACCGAAGAATTTCCTGTAATGATCACATCGTCTACATACACCAAAACATACGTTAGAATATCGGATATGGAATAAACGAACAAGGATGTATCGGAGACACATTGTTTAAATCCCAAGCTAAGAAATGTATGGGACAATTTTGCAAACCACGCACGAGGTGCTTGCTTCAAGCCATAAAGTGCTTTCTTAAGTAAGCACACATGATTGGGCCGAGTGACATCAACAAAACCTTGCGGTTGAGTCATATAAATTGTCTCAATAAGATCTCCGTGTAAAAAGGCATTATTCACATCGACTTGCCGTATACCCCATCCTCGAGAATATGCAACCGACAATACTAACCGAACCGTTGTGGGCTTAACAACAGGACTAAAAGTTTTGGTATAATCAATACCCTCGGTTTGAAGAAAGCCTTTTGCTACTAACCGGGCTTTGTAGCGACTAACAGAACCATCCGGATGTCGCTTGATTTTATACACCCATTTACATCCCACTATATTAGCATCGGAAGGAGGTGCTACTAATACCCAAGTCCTGTTAGAGTGGAGTGCATTCATTTATTCTCTCATAGCATCCCACCACACAGGCCATTCTTGTGCTTGAGAAAAATTCCGAGGTTCAGAATTTGGAACCAATTGAGTTTGAGCACTAAAAACAACATGATCGGGAAATTGTTTAGAACGACGAGTATGATCACGAGTACGAGTGACCATTGGATGAGAAGAAAGAGTTGATGGAATAGTTAGCGTTGGAGACAAAGTAGGAGAACCCAAGATGGGAGACACGTGAGAAGTAGAATCTGTTTCTTGTATGGAATTTAATTGATTTGAAAGTGATGGTAAACTAACCATGGATGGAGAAGATTTATCATGGATGGATGGAAAAACAGATTCATGAAATTGAACATGTCTTGATGTATATATGGTGGACGTGTGAATATCATAACAGAGATATCCTTTGTGATGAGGAGCATACCCGAGAAAAATACACGACACAGACTTTGGAGAAAGTTTATCTTGACGAGTGGAACCAAGAAATGGATAGCATAAACATCCAAAGGTACGCAGCAAGCCATAAGCTGGTGATTGATTGAATAGAAGCTGAAATGGATACATGTGAGAGAGATTTTTAGATGGTAACCGATTAATTAAAAATGCCGAAGTAGCATAAGCATCATACCAGAAGGATTTTGGTACAGAAGAATGAATTAATAAAGCACGAGCTATTTCGGACAAATGTCGATTTTTACGTTCGGCTACTCCGTTTTGTTGTGGAGTATATGGGCATGAAATTCGAATAGAAATTCCAGACTCGTCAAGATATTTTCGTAATGGTCCTTTTATTAATTCAGGAGCTCCATCACATTGAAACTGTTTGATTTTTGTTGAAAATAAATTTTCAACATGAGTTTTAAAATGACAAAAGGAATCATAGGCTTGAGATCGACTACTTAATGGATATAACCATGTGAACCGGCTATAGTCATCTATAAAAGTAATGAAATAACGAAACCCGGTTCGAGAAACAATAGGAGAGGGACCCCAAATATCCGAATGTATTAAATGCAAAGGACTTGTGCTTCGAGAATTGTGAACAAAAAATGGTAATCTAGTACTTTTAGACATGCTACAAGCATTACAATTTTTATTCACTTTATTTGAATCAAACTAAACACAAAGTCTTTGAAGAACATAATTGGATGGATGTCCAAGACGAGTATGCCACAAATCTGAAGAGATAGACGTTGCGGCAGTGAGTGAATAGAGACTCCCATGTCTATGCGGAATGTGGTGGAGTAAAGTTCCCGTTGGAGTCTGAATAGAAAGACCAAAACATGAGAACTTAACAGTTAGCGGATTATCAGCCACTAATTGACAGATAGAAAGTAAATTTCGAGTAAGCTCGGGTACAATTAAAACAGATTTAAGCACAAGACGACATCTAGGAAGAAAAATGAAAGCATGGCCAATATGTGAGATACGAAGAGATTGTCCATTACCTACAACCACTCTTTCAGTCCCGGTATAAGCAACAACGCCTTGTACAAGATTTGGATTGGGTGTCATATGTGTAGTAGCACCTGAATCTGGAATCCAAGAATCAATCATTGCACAAGTATCAGAAAAATTAGCTGAAGTACCATATTGTTTTGCCCATTTATTAAAATGTGCAGGTCCAAACTCAGCTGTAAAACCCTCAGGTCCAGAATTAAATGGTCCAGTAGTAGTGTTTTTATACTGTTCCATAGGAGAAGCAGGCCCAAGAGATTGCTGATGGAAATTAGGCCCAAACTGAGACCCTTGATTGAAAGCATATGGACCATATGTAAGCCCAGATTCTGTTCCAACAAAATAACCTGTTTGAGGAGTAAAAAGAGGCGGCCGATTATATCCACCTTCTCCTCCAAATCGATTATCGCTACCAGCCATAGGATTGTAACGATGACCTCTTCCAAATCGATTTCCTCTGAATCGATTTCCAGCAGTAGTAACAGATCGACCTGCAAATCGATTTCCTCTACTTCGATTTCCAGAAAATCGATTTCGTTTCACATCGTTCCAAGCTTCTCCACTTTCTCTTCCTTGATTGTTTGAGTATCGATAGTAACATCTATCTGCAGAATGTCCCTGTTTTCGACAAATTTGACAACAAACACTACTACTTTGTTGTTCTTTGGAGCTATTATTTGGAATAGACTCACTTATTTTTAAAGCAGCCATGGCAGATAAGGTAACAACCTCTGATTGTTGATTATTCACTCTCTGTTCATACAAAAGTAATCTGGATCGAAGTTGAGCAAAAGTAGGTTGAACTTCTGAATTTTCAACATTCAAAACAAATGTATTGTAACTTGTGTTCAATCTAATAAGAGTTTGCAACACTAGATCTGACTCGGTTACACTTTCACCAATTGATCTCAAAGCATCACATATGTGTTTTATTGAATCACAATATGTAGCTATTGAGTTATTTCCTTGCTTAATGTTCTGAAAATCAGTTTTTAGTTGGGACTTTTTGGCATAAGCTTGCTGTAAGTAATTATCTTCTATCACTTTCCACAAATCAGAAGCAGATCTAGTATCTATTGCAAGATGAGCAATAGAAACATCAATAGTTGAGTTAATACATACCGAGACAAAATTATCCTCTTTCTTCCATTTTTCAACACTTTCTGGAGGAGTAGAAGGAGGTACATACGTCTGATCGACATGCTTTTCCAATCCTAGAGTCTTGAACACAGCAAGCAACTGATGTTTCCAGCACAAGAAATTTTCACCGTTTAACTTCATAGTCATGAAGTTTGTCATATTTGGAATAGTAAATGAAGTATTTGAACTATATGTTGTGTTAGTTCCTGCCATTGTTAAAGAACTAAAAACAACAGAAAAGTTCAAAGAAAAACTTTAACATAGAGTTGAGAAGAACGAACTATGCTCTGATACCATGAAAAGAAAGTTAGTAAAATAGAGAGAGGAAAGAATAGAGAGAGAAAGATAATCTGTATTTTTCATTATCTGAAATGAATACAGAACATTCTATTTATACAAGAGTATAAGAGAATTAAACTGAATGCTGACATCATACTAACCATCTTCTAACAACTAACTAATTCTCAACTAATTCCAAACTACACTTTCAGCTTCTATCATAAATTTAAGGTATGATTTCATCCATTCGAAATTCTATGATGGATTATTTTTCTGATTTTGTAGTTGTAATGAAGTTAAAATATTATGGTTGTTGGTTTTGTGTTTAAATAATTACAAACAAAACAAATGTGGAGTGGGTTTGATGATGGTGGTTTTAATTGCAGAAGAAGACGAAGCTGTAATTAGTTACAAGTAATAAAATTAGGAAACGAAAGATAAGTGTGATAATCAGGAATTAATGACACATTTGGTTATGTGTAGATAATTTACAAGTGTAATGCCAAAGGGTTGTTTTCAAGTGTATAGAAGAGAGAACAATCCTGGATGGTTTCAAATGGTAATTTGATTGATGTTGTAATTATATATGGACATAATCTATACTATATTATAAAAATGGTATAAAAAACTTTTAATTACAACATTTTAATCACAAGTTACAATTAAAGTCAATTACTTAATTTACAATTTCTTAATGCTTTGGTACAACCTTTCCAAGCACAGTATCTCACATAATCATCTATTTGTGGAATGAATACTAATTTATTAATATAACTATTTGTTTTTTTGGTGGGGGATTTTATAAAATAAATTTTATATTAGCATAATCTATTTTAAACGTAGATTTTACATTTAAATCTATATTAATGAGATGTAATATAAAATCTTTTTTCTTCCGTGTTTTTTTATATTACATCTCATAATGATTTTTTCATATTTTATTTTATAAAATCTTTTTCCATATTTTATTTTATAAAATCTTTTTACATAATGAGATGTAATATAAACTTTGTATTTTTTTTGCTAATTTTTATTTTATTTTATAAAATCTACACGTATTTTATATTAGCATAATATAAAATCTACACGTATTTTTTTTGATAATATAAAATCTACACGTATTTTTTTTCACGAGCATTAAAAGAAGAAAAAAGAAGGTTGATATGAATTAAAAATAAAAAATAACGAGATACACTAATAAATTATCGTATTTTTTAAAATAAAAATATTCCGCAATATTTTCCAAATTAACCAAGTGTAAAGAAAATAAAATAGAAATGATGTAGATATAAAAATATTCTTCCATTTTTTTAATATATTTACATTTAAATGTAAAATCGAAAATGAAAATAAATTTTTTTAAAATATTCACTACATTCACTATAAATATATATAGTTTATCTATGTATTATCCGAGTACAAGAAGAAGACGAACGATCGGGTGTCAATGGCGGAACCTGCAACTGAACAAAAGATATTCCACTATATTTTTGTTTCTTTGAAAAACTATTTTTTTATATTTTATTTTATTTACTGAGGATTTGTTTATATTTTTCAAAATCCACAATCATATTTTTCGAAGTAGGGGAATAAGATATATATACATATCTTTATTTTTATCGATTAATACTATGAGGTCTTGAAGTCAATAGTCAGATAAATATGTTGTGAGACATGTCGTTTGAGTTTTAAATAATATAATACAAAACTATTACCAATATTATTGCACAAACTCATAACAACAAACGATTAAGAATATATGCAAGTTAATCACTTATGAAAATACATTCGTTTTTCACATTGTATTTCATTAACTGTTAACAGAGAAATTACGTTTCATTTTAACTCGGTTCAATATTTCAACAAAAAATTTATCTTCCCGTGCAATGCACGAGTCCAACACTAGTATTTTGTTTAAAACGATTCAATTTATGTCTTCTAAAATTTTAGGAACGAGTCTATACAATTAAACCATAGTTTTATTAATGCATTTGAACAAATAAAGACAAATTTTAAAATATTTGTTTTCCAAAGAAGTCTTTTTCCCATTTCTCAACTTGTTTAATTGAATTCATTTTTCTTTCAACAATGGAATTAAGAGTTTGAGGGTCAAAGGTAGGTGGCATAATGCAGGGCCTTTAACGATAGACTCCTCCATGAATCTCTTAGCCAACCCTTCTCAATTGCAAGCCATGGTTCCTGAAAATGGTTTGATGCGATCCGGGGTACATCTGGCTTGTATTTCAGGAGCTTCAAATATCTGGTCAGAAGATGAAACATATTTTTGTTCAAGAGATTCGAATATTTGACATCTGTTTACATTTTGCAAAATATTTAATCTAGAACATTTGGTGAAATTGGCAAAAAATTTGGGTGGCCATGTCTAACAAAATAATTTGTTGATTTAGTTTGACCTGTTGTCGTGTCGTTATTTTGAATCTGCTGATTCAATTTGATCAATTGTTTTACTGTTATCTAATTTGTTCATCTAGGACACTTTCTTAATATGATTCAAGCAGGTGGTTTGCTTGGTCTTCTTTCTTGTTTTATGATTAATAAACGTATCTTATGTACAATTGGTTACCATCTACTTTTGATGATTTTGTAAAATGCATGCATCTTTATGACTTCTACTACTTCACATTTCTCATATACTTTTGTTTAACTTTCTTTAGGTTTATATAATATTGGATTTTAAAAGTTCATACATTTTTTCGTCGACCAACTCCAATTGACCGTAACTCATATATTCAAGATGTATTAATTAATATGTAAAGACTAATGGGCTGTTTACCCAAATACTTATTTGATAGACACTTATCGGTATAAGTAACACTCTAACTTACTTTATCGGGTAAGATTGTAGTCCATAAAAACAATATCGTATATAACAATTTACCCGGTAAGTGTTTACCGGGTAAGAGTCATCACCATGACTTACCAAGTAAGACCTTTCATCTTTATCATCGCTCTTACTGGGTAAGATTCACGACCCTTGCCAAGTTCATCCAGTAGTGTAGATCATATCATCGTAAAAATCTCCTCTAATATAACGAACAAACCTTCAAAATCGTTTATATTTATGGCTCCCGCCGCATTGCGCGGGTACCCTACTAGTATATAAATATGCATGTGTATTATTTTGGGTTTTCGGATGGGTCGGATGATCAAAGATCAAACCCAACCTGAATCCAAATATCCCCAAAAAAGTCGGGTTTTGGATTTTCAGATTTTGCGGTATTCAACTTTTGCAAAAACATCTTATTTTCAGTTCGGGTTCGAATTTCAGACTTTTCGGGTTTTGCACACCCTACTTGTATGTTTGAGTAGGGACTAAAAGTATTATAACTGAAACCACAGGGACCAAATTTGTAGTTTACTTTAGAGTGACCTTCACATGCACTACTAATATCAATCCGTGCCTTCACCAACTGACCAATCAAATCGATTCTCTATTCACCACACGGATCATCATCTTGTGGTTACCCGTTCCACAACATCCCCCCAATCCAACGGTTAATACATATCTCCCATAAAGCACAAAAATTTAACCCTACATTATATATAGAAAATTCCTCGCATCCATTTTCAAACAACACAACACAACACAACACAAATTCAAATCAATTTTAGAGAGAGAGAGAAAAAAATATGTCAGGAAGAGGCAAAGGAGGCAAGGGATTGGGAAAGGGAGGAGCGAAGCGACATCGGAAAGTTCTCCGTGACAACATCCAGGGAATCACGAAGCCGGCGATCCGACGTCTGGCGAGGCGTGGTGGCGTTAAGCGTATTAGCGGTCTGATTTACGAGGAGACACGAGGCGTGTTGAAGATCTTTCTAGAGAATGTTATTCGTGATGCCGTGACCTACACCGAGCACGCTCGTCGGAAAACTGTTACCGCGATGGACGTTGTCTATGCTTTGAAGCGTCAAGGCCGTACACTGTACGGTTTTGGTGGTTAAGGTATGATAGGCTCTCTAGGGTTAGGTCGTGGTGTTTTGTTTGCGCCGTTTACATTTCTGATTTTTGTTAGTTTTTGTGTAGAGATGTGTGATAGATCAATGTAACCGATGCTCGATTGCGATTTGAAATGAATATTTGTCCAATTTATGTGTTGAATTTCATTGTTGGCTTTCAATTCCTTGGTATTATTATTTTGAAACTTCGCTCGCTCTCTTTTAAAAACGATTGAAGTGGTTTGTTTGAATTTATATTTATGTGTTTTCATCGTTTTAATTTGTAAATTTTGTTTGGATTCTGGCTATCCATTTCACTCGCCTCATTGGGTTCTGCCGGCGGCACTGTATTGATCAGAAGGCTGGTCGGTTCATGAATGTTAATCATCATCGACTGTTGTGATCGTGAATTCGGAAATGAAATGAAACTATTTGTAAACACTACAGTATCGTCTCCGTTCTCCGTCAACACTTTCAATTACCGGGTTGTGGGTCAGAGTTGTTGCCATCCTGTGTTCCACTATGAAAGCTAGTTGGATTTAGTGGTAATCTGAATGTTCCACCAAAGGGTTAGCACAGAGGTTACCACTTTGCAGCAAGATATCGAAATTTGAGGGTGGAATTGACTGTTAAAATTTTTTAAATCATTTCGATGGGATTTAGTTATATGATGGTGGGATTAAGTATTGGTGATATAATTACAGGTAAAGACTACAAAATTGGGTGTGATTTTCCCTGGGAGAATGAATATTGAAATGATTTTAGTTGAGAATTAAAATATGCATACAAGTATTTTGAGACTTATTACCAGCTATGGTCGCTAGTGGGGATTTTGTTCGGTTCAAGTCCTGATCGATGCGAACCCTTGGATTACTCGAGGTAAATGCGAACAGACCTGAATCCATTTTTGGCCACCACTGGGTTATTAGTTAAAACACACACACACACACAGTCCATTACAGATATAGCAAATATACGACCATTATATTATAGGGTTGAGTTCTGATGGAAAGTTGAGTTAACGTGAGAAGCTTGAGAAGTGGTTATCAATCATTGGATGCACATTATGATGAGATGCACTGAGATACATTAGATCAATTCCTTTATGAAGCGCAATTCATGGGTGGTTTTGAGCTTATCATATCCATTTTTCACGCTTCTCAGGTTTACTCAACTTCTTATACGATTCTTTGCCTATATTATATGGCGAATGATCGTGTGAGAAGTTGTGATTAACGTGAGAAGCGCGAGAAACGAATTTGAACCGTTGATCATTTTTAATCTCATGACATCCCATGAATTACGCCTTAGAAGATAATTGGTATGTTGCATTTCGGTATATTTTATCTCGGTGCATCCAATGACGGAGCCACCTTAGAGCTAGAAGGGGCATTGGCTCCTCCTCACATTTTTAAGATTGAAAATTATTAAAGTCCCAAAACTTAATTATCCTTTTGGAACTTTGTTTTATACACATCAAAATATCTTTTTCTTCCTTTAAAAATACCAAAATTTCTAAATGGTTTCAATTAGAAACATCTTATTTTATTGAATAACTAAAGTTTTTACGACAATTTTCATGTATTTTGAAATGGTTTTTCTTGTTTATATGTTTATCTACAGATTCTACACACATCTTGTTTTCATTTGTGAAAATATATACACAGTTATGTTGTCTAGCTTAGGGGACGTTTACCAAATGTTCACCGGGTAAGCATTTACCAGATATTATTTACCTTATCGAGAGAGAGTGACAAATACTAAGAATGTTACCCGGTAATCAAGAACATGACAAGAACCAATAATCTTACCCTGTAAGTGAGGGAGAAGACACTAACTGGTAGACGCTTACTGGGTAAAAGATGTTTACCATAATTCATTTTGATGGTCGAGAATGTTAGTCTAAAAGATAAGTGAGGGTGGTGACTACTAACAATAAGTTCTTATTCTGTAAGTGTTTGGTAAATAATCCTTTACTCATGTTTTCAAACTCTTTTTTGAAAACTAAACAAGTAGTTAATAAAAAACATATATTTTAAAAAGGTCCTCCCGACCCTAAAATTCTAAAAAAAATTACGTTGTTTATTGGCCCCCCTAAATAGATTTTCTGGCTCATGAGTGCATCTCATCCTAATATGCATCAATTTTTCATCCAACAATTGATAACCATTTCTCAATTCCCATGCTTCTTACGTTAACCTCAACTTCTTATCGAAACCCAATATTATATATATAACATTTTATATATAAAAATACCATTTACAGATCGAAGGAATACAAAAAGATGAAAAAACGACAAAGTCCCGCCAAATGATTCGATTCAAGTTTAGGAAAACAAAAGCAGTCCCAACAAAATTTCCCTCTTCTTCTCCATGAGACCCGATAATCTCCTCCTCCGCCCCACCCACACCCAATACTGTACTCTCGGCTGTCCCATCCTCGACGCCTTCCTCGGCGGCGGAATCCCTTGCAACTCCATCACCGAACTCGTCTCCGAAAGCGGTTGCGGCAAAACCCAACTCGCCCTTCAACTCCTCTTCACCGCACAGCTTCCTCTTCACCTCAACGGCCTTTCCGCTTCCTCCCTCTATCTTTACTCCGAGTTCCCATTTCCCAATCGCCGTTTCACTCAACTCCTTGAATCTTTCCGCCTCTCTCATCCCATCTTGTTCGCCTCTTCTCGCGACCCTCGTGATTACATATTTACCCGTGATTGTCAAACCGCACATGACCTGTTCGACGTATTGCTTCAGTTGGAGTCTCGCCTTGAGAAGCCCAAGGAAACCCGGTTGGATATTAAGTTGATTGTTATTGATTCCATTGCCGCTTTGTTCAGGAGTGAATTCGAAAACAACCCCAGGGATCTTAAGCGGAGGTCCTCGTTGTTTTTCAAGATTTCCTCGATTCTGAAGTCGCACGCTAGGCGGTTCGGGATTGCGATTGTGTTGACAAACCAGGTGGTTGATTCGATGGAAGACAATGAGGGGTCGAGTGGCATTCGGGTTGGGAATTTGGAGTGGTTGTATACGTCTGGAAGACGAGTTTGTCCTGCTTTGGGATTGTCTTGGGCTAACTGCGTCAACTCGAGGCTTTTTTTGTCAAGATATGAGGTAACAGATGGTGTAGAGAATGATTCACTTGATGCTGGTTATAGTGGTTTTGTTAATAGACGAAAAATGAGGGAACTTCATGTGGTTTTTGCTCCCCATTTACCTTATTCATCTTGTGAGTTTGTAATAACAAGGGAAGGTGTTTCTGGAGTTGCTAAATAACTTTTATTTACAAAGAAATGGGATTACCTTCAACAATTTCATATTTTGGCATTCTATTCCTCCCTTAGAAGTTGTGTATTCGACAGCAATTCAAGCTTTTACCCATTTGTTATTGGGTTATTTAAATCACGATGAGTTGTTTGGTCCTGTTTTACGCTCATTCGCTTGTTTTGTAGTGTTTGGAGTTGTTCCTTCTTGGAGTTGTTCCTTTGTCAGGGTTTATTAATTATTTGGGGAGTTATAGGGTTAATACTTGGTTTATTATGAAGTTTGCAACTTTCTTTTTCTGGAACTGTTAAAATATATGATCTTTGAGCTTCTCATTTGATCTGTGCAGTATGTTCTGAGAATATTTTTGACAAACTGCATTTATAAAGCACACGTACATCGTCATTTCTTACATGTATAACCCTACACGGCCTAGAAGCTACCATATAATCTTGAAAACTTGAGAATTCAACTTTACATGGTTACATTTGAACATTAGCCAAGAGAAGTCATGAAATCCTGCAGGCAAGTTCCTCAAAACTTCTTGGCAACCTTGTTCGTTTAAACCTCTAGTACCTGCAAAAAGTGAAACGGGTTTAGGCTTATCTCATTTTTGCTCGTTATGTTATTCTCGTCTTCACTTTTTAAATGGGACCCATAAAATGGGTTGACATTGTTCGACTCTTTTCACAGGTAATCTATGTTGGCCTGAGGGATGACCTGAAGATCAGACCAGGTCATAGCCATATAGGAACAAATGAAAACAATCAAAAATCTAGAAGGTTAGTAAGATTTACCTTTTTATCTTGCTGACGTGAATTGGGTATATTGTGCTCAATTGGAATACATTACGAATGGCACTGTAAAAACACATAACAAACTTCAGTCTTGTTATAAAGAACACACATCTATTCTTGATACTTCACAAGAATCATGTTTTTGTGGAGTTTCATCCAAAGAAGGTTGATCGTTAACGAATTCAGTTTATATCTATAAGGGTGCGTTTGGTATGCAGGACAGAGTGGGACAGGACAGAATAGGCTTGTCCCATGTTTGGCGTGACCATATGTGGGACACGCTAGAACTAAGTGGAACAAACATGGGACACTATTGTCCCACTCCAACCCCCTGGAACTAAGTAGAACAACAATACTTTGACTAATATACCCTTTGTTAAAAACATAAAACATGTCTTCTCATCCTCCACGCCTCCAAGCTAGGAGTGTGCAAAACCCGAATAGTCCGAAATCCGAATCCGAACCGAAAATAAGATGTTTTTGCAAAACTCGAATACCCCGAAATCCGATAATCCGAAACCCGACATTTGGGAGGATATCCGGGTTCGGATTGGGTTTGATCGTTGGCCACCCAACTCGTTCGAAAACCCGAAATAACATAAATCTATATTTTAAATACTATATATATATATTTATTTATTTATCTAACTATTTTTTGAAAATCGTAAATTATAGTCTATTGAAATGGGCAGTTACACAAGATCATGTATCACATGGATGCTTCATCGGACTGGTTAAGAAGTATATGCATAAAACAATGACAATCTTCCATGAGTAGCTCATATATCTTATTTACTTGGTACAACCATCCACAAAACCATTTATCAACAAGATCATGTAGCATAATAGCAGCAGAAACACATTCTTTCAGAAGCTGCAGAGAGTCACCTTGGTTTTACGGTGCTTGTTAAGTTGCAATGATTCTAAGATTCACAAAAAGACCTCAAAGGATACTTTGCTATGCTTTATTTCACTCTGAGCTTGTTAGTATAACCGGGCTTTTATTTTACATCTTTACTGGCACTCATACTTGTTAGCAAACTTATAGACTCCCACTTGGACCAAAGACCTCATAGGCTCATAGCTTCAATATCCACACACAATACACTTGATAGCACAACTAGCAGTAGACATAAAATTAGAGAAGAAAACTATTCTAACTCTAGTAATTCCAAGTCTGATCATCAGTGGTGTCATATAGTCTGATGAAAGGTTATTTGGATGAAAAACTTACCAAGCAAAAAGATGGTTAGCATCAAAACAAGCATGAGTCGAAATGAACAACTTTTCTGCAAGTATATTGAGGTCTGTAGTTGCCTTTGACTTCCAGCAGCCCTTTTAAATATCTGCAAATGAGTTGACTTAAGAATACTAAACTAAATTCAATTAAAGAATACCAATTAAGTTGACATTCACATACTAACCTGATTGATCCAATAATTCCCACATCTCGGCCTCCAAACAAGACCTTTATCTTTTGATGTGGACTCGATATTCAACATCAATGGTTTCTTCTGTTCATCATCATGATCAATTGTAATCTTTAAGGGGCCAACATCTTGTGAACCCCGTGTTCTCCTCGAGCTAGCCTTCCTATCAGCTTGACCCGAAGAACCATCACTAGTTCCCAATACTTCAATTGGCTCCACCTCTACAACATAGCTACGATTAACGCAGCCTTCATTATTAACATCATTATGACTTGCCATATAATTCGGTTTTGAATTATCTTTTTTCAAAGAATCATTGATTTCAGATTCGGAGTCTTTTGTGCTCTTTGAGCTTGCTGGACACCCCGAAAGGAACATAGCCAAGTCATCACATTCTTCTTCATCCAAATTTACCCATCGAAGAGGTTTCCTAACTTCGTCACTGAAATACTCTTTCAATGCTGCTTCGACTCCCGATATCTGGGATGCTATGGCAGAAACAAACTGTTCGTGCCTTGGCATCCTAACGTCATCAACGGTGTTTCTGTAGCTCATTCTAACAGCTCTTTGAAACTCATCTAACTGAATTCAACAATTAAAGTACAAAAAACACGAATTACTTTACGAAATTGTTCCGCTTTTTAGGACATATGATGGATAAATATGGTGCCTTTGAAGAAACCAACCTGCCATTTTGCTGTGCCTAAAGCAGTTTGTAGCTCCCTACAAAGCTCATCCAAATCAGTGGATGTTAACCCTTCTCTCTTCTGTCTAACCCATGTCCTGTAAGCTGACTCCATTCTAAAAAATTCAAACAAAACCAAAACCACCTCACAGAAATTAATAATTTTTTGGATTAAACAGAAATAACAACGAAAACCCACATAAAAATTAAAAAATTATGACATATAGAAGACAAAATTTTCCCTAATACCAAATAGAGAACTATATTCAGACCATAAAAATTAAAGATATTCGCATACCCTAACCTAAAATTAAACGAGAAAAACTAGGAATTGAATCTAATTAAACGATACCCATAATAGAAAATGAAGGAAATTAACAAGAATCGTATATATAAAATGAAAAAATCGACAATAAAACATACATATCTGCAGATGCTTGAACCTCTTCTGCAGCTGAAAAGAAGATATCTTTTTGCCATAGATCAAAGCTGTTTGCTACCAACATATTTTCGTATTTATCTATAAAAACTCTAATATGATTCTTCTGTTTTTGATCTTCCTGGAGGATGTTTTGTGACGATTTAGAAAGGGCTTCTCTTCTCTTCTCTTCTGTTCTGGTTCCCCAGTTCCCCTCTCTTCTTTGCTTCTTCAAAGGAAAGAAGAAAAAGAGAGAGAGAGAGAGAGAGAGAGAGAGAGAAGAGAGAGGGTTATAATGGTTTCTTTCTGTTTATATTTCTGCAAGAAAGGAAAAAAAAAAGAAAAAAAGAAAGGAAAAAAACGAGTGTTTTTCGATTCTTTTTATATATTTTGTGTTGTTTTCTGTTGGATGAAGTTTGGCAAGCTTTTTGAGTTAAACCCCTCCATCTATTTTTCTAAAGAAACTTCAACCTATAGTTTTAACTATTATAGAATTTAATGATTATATGATAACTTTTTTCATAGGATTCGTGCTCTTTAATGATTCTTTATCAACTAAAACATATTTATAATATTTATAACATAGAGAGAGAAAAACGTATCGATGATTTCCATATAAGATTGTGTAATCGGATGCTTCAAAGTTCAAATATGCATTTGGGATATGGGGTCATCGAAAGTATGGCAATCATAATTGATATCGCTTATATTGAAGTGAGATTGATTGTCACATAGATTCTAAAATGTATAATTACATATAAGTGTCTTTACCGGTTTGAAATCTAGTTATTAATTATTTTTTTTGAATTGTTTATTATCAAAAGGTATTTAATTTCTACAATAACTTGTTGGATTAAATCCATGGGATGTTTTCAATTGTTTGTGTAATCAAACGACCCAATGTTTCTCACTTGAAAGTAGGATACTGGAAAAGTGAGATATATCCACATTTGACCTTTACACTAAGGTGTCGTTTGTTTTTTAAGAGGTCTAAAGCCTTATTTTGGTTATGATTAATAAGAGGTGCTGTGTAAAAATGTCTGAACAATTCAGACTTAAGAGCCATTAAGGTGCCGTTTGTTTTTTAAGAGGTCTAAAGTCTGAAGACTTATTTTAGTTATGATTAATAAGAGGTTGTGTGTAAAAAGGTCTGAATGATTCAGACTTAAAAGCCATTAAGAGGTTTTAAAAAAAAAACAAACAACCCCTAAGAGTTTAAAAAAAAAAACAAACAATCCCTAAATGTTAAAACATTTGTTCGCATAAAAATCCATAGGTTGTGTAAAAGAGAAAATGATATTGTTCGTCTTGAATACAATTATGAAAACAATGGTGTTCAAAGTGAAAGTATTTGGTGAGGATTGTTGTATTTGGCAAATGGGGCATGTCCAGGATAATTACCGTGGTAGCGAGAGCAGCTGATCCAGGCTCATATGAAGAAGCGGTACAACAAATAGAAAAAGCGTCGGCCGTTGGAGAATAGAGTGTGCACAGTTCCACGTAAGCTCATGCATCCACGCCAGCCACCCACTTTGAAGTTGAACCAGTGGGACCCATAATAGACTAAATAATCAATACCCTTAATTAAATTACAGTTTTCATACCTGTGGTTCCTTTTCATTCTCAAATCTATTTTCTATTTTAAATTAATTATATTTTTAACCACTGTAGTTGTCATTTTGTTTCACTTTTAGTTTGTGTGACTAACAGTGTTAACAAGGCCCGTTAATTCCAAAGCATTTTGCTATTTTTTCATTTATTTATTTTTATATAAGGAAAATTAGACAAAAATATTATTATATCCGGTATACCTACAACAACCCTTTTCTTCTCTAATGTAACACCCCAATTCTTGACCAAGGAAAAGAATGAGGCAGGCAGTGTCCCGCGCGGGTGGCTGCGCGAGTGGAGCCGCACCACGAGCCGTGCGAGGCTCTATTCCCTCGTGACTCCAGAGGCCGGCACGCCTCCCCCTCGCGAGTCCAACCGTGTCACTGCGTGTGCGCGACCCCTGAGCGATTTAAAAGGGGAAATCAACCACCATTTCATTTATTTCTTCCATCTACCTTCTTTCAAAACTCTCTCTTCTCCAAATACCCTTCAATATCTGACCTAGGAGCATTCAAGTCATCTTCTCCACATTTATTGCAAGAATCAAGCCCCAATCACAGATCTTAACCAAGGGTTCCAAGTCTCAAGATCATCTTCCTTCTCCATCCTCACTTCTAGGGTTTGCAAGATTCTAGAAAAACCTAGATTGTGAGTTTTCTAACCATTTTTAAAATGAGCTACATGTCTTTATATGCTTTCTATTATCAAATATTGTTCCTTCTCACCATGTTAATCACCTGATAAAATAGACCTAATCTTGTTATATTGGGAAATGTTGGGGTCTTGAGTTTTAATACGTTATGATGATCTTAATGGGGTTATTTGTTGGCAAATGTTGGGATATATTCACATGATATGCGTGTTTGATGAACGCTACATGTGAAATTTACTTGATTTAGGATTTCGACCTAAAATGAGGCTTGGAGCTATGTGGAATCTTTTATATAATTTTGCTTGGAGTAAAATGTATATAATTTGAGATTGGATATTGGATGAACCTCGAGTATGCACTAGGAGGATGTAGTCTTGGGCGCCACCTTATTGGTACGTGCCTAGATCTCCGCCATTGGGAGTAATGCATTGGAGGTAGTCTTCAAATGCGTCGAACCTTCGGGATGTTGCTCATGAGAGTGAACATCAAGGTACATCGACTCTTGAGGTGAAACTCGTTGGTGTTTTGGGTCTCCCCCATTGATTCCTCTATGGACCTTTATGTTGTTAAACCCCTTTAAATGAATATGTTATGCTATTGTTCAACTCATTAGGCTCTTTTGGCCTAACACTTGATTGGTTTGATGTGTATCTCAGGTTCTAGCGGCGCGACCGCTAAGAAGGTTTAGCAAGCCCTTAGGGGAGAGCTTGGGGAGCATTTTGGGACACCATTAGAAGATGTTTATTTTGGAATTTAGATGACAACTGTTTGTAGTCTCATTTTTTGTTAGGAATTAGATTAAAAGGTTGTTATCTTTTATTGCTTTATTATTACACACATGTAATTATAACAAGCATATATTATTCCCCCTTTTTGGGAAAACTCGTGCTTTGGCATCATATATATACCACATTTTCATTTCTGAAAATTTTTGTATGTTCCAAAATTTTGTTTGTTCCAAATTTTGGGGCGTTACATCTTACTTTATTGGGTGAGTGTATAACAAGGACCAATATTTTTACCTAGTAAGTGATGAAAATGGCTCTTACTTGGTAAATGCTTATCGAGTTTAAGACTCTTGCTAGCAATCCACTTTGATGACCAAGAATATTACATGATAAGATAACCGAGGGTAATTTCTCTTGTCAGGCAAGCACTTACCCGATAAACTTTTGGTAAAACGGACCCCTAAAACTTCATATAGTTGGGCCATGGGTTGAGTAATGACCTTTTGCAACAAAAATTTAAACTGGTGTTATCAAAGATTCAAAAAAAGGAAACCTTGTAATATCATAAGGTTTCAAATAAAATCAAATTTATTAAAGAGGAAGAACTTAACATAAGGACAAGGTTCTCAACAAAATGCAAACAACCATATAACAATGACAATGGATTAGGGGGGGGGGGGGGACTGACCTTACCTGAGTTGGATTATAGAAAATCTTTAAAAGAACAAAAATTTTGGTAAGTAGACTTTCCACATATAGAACTGATAATGGTGATTAGCATCGATATACACAGGTTGATTTCGTATCTCACAGTGCCAAGTGTGATTTCTTATGAAGTTAGCTTGAGAAGGGACATAAGGTGATAATGACGACTATGGATGGAGTTATCAATTGGTGTCTTTCTCCTTCGATGTCATCTTCATTGTCGTTTAGAAAGCTAAAATATTTTCACAAGAAGAATACGACAACCGGTGGTGAGAGTCATCATGATTTTGGTGGTCGTCACCATAGAACAAGAACAAAATTGTAGGAAAAAATTATCAAAAGAAATTGCACGGAGCCCTTTTGATGATCCAATCAAAAGAAATTGCAGGGATTTCGAAGAGTTGTACAACCATCGGAAACCAAACCAAAGGAATTCAATCGACCATTAGAAAGCGCGTTGGAGTTGCATTTGGAGTTGTAGGTATCGGCTAACAAAATTGGATTTGAAATTGGGCTAAAATTTAATTCTCAAAGGGAAAAATATAAATGGATTTTGGGCCCCAAAAATTTGGGGGCCCTGTTCCATGTAACATAAGCATGGGCCTGTCTCTATGTAACACTCGATTTCTCGTGAGCAAGTTTCTGTCATCCGTTGGTAGTCTCTCCGCTTTCCGCCTATCTTTTGAGTGGAAAATGTTGTGCTTTCGAACCTTGAGTTGACCCATGCGAGAATCTCGAGTTTTGACCTTTTTCTGGCTTCGGTACGAGTGGCGCGATTGTGACTCGCGATAGTGACATGTGTCACTATCGCGTGGCACAATCGCCGGGGGTGTACCACCCACGGTACATTCTCTGCGACAGTGCCCTCGCGATAGTGACAATGTCACTATTGCGTGGCAAGGTCGCGCGCGGCGTTTGGTCCTCTAAATGTCCGAATTTTCACCATTCTCCTCATTTCTCACTTCTATCTTCTCCCCTTTTCTCTCCCAAACACCAAAACCGAACCCTAACCTATTTTGGGGGGTTTTTCCTCCTCAAACCACATGATTATTCACCATCTAGCTACTTGGGATCTTGAATCACAAAACCTCCATCTTCATCTTCCTCATCAAGTTCAACGGTTGGGAGCTCGGGTTGAAGTGTTGGATTGGGTGTTCTCGGAAAGTCTCATCATCTTAAGTGGTAAGCTTTCTTGAAATAATGTTATAAATGCTCTATTGGTGGTTTCTTAGTGTTTGGTATCTCAAATCTCGAATTTGATAGTCTTGGAGAAATTAGGGTTTTGACCTTGTTTGGGATTTTGGTATATAATGTTTGGAGAATGTTTCTAAATGGTTAAATATGGGTATTTATGGTTTGAAATATTTGGATCTAGGTTTTGGAAGGTTTCGGCTTGAGGATTCAAGTGACCTTCAAAAGAGCTCGTTGGGTGAAATCTAGATTTAGCCTAAATCTAGCAAGGTGAGTTCAAGTTGATTTGTTAAAACGGTGTACATGCCAAAAATGTGTATTTTGAAGTCAAAAATGTGTTACTTGGTATTTGTCAAAGGGTGAGTATTTTGATAAGTTTTCATATTCGGTAAAATTGGGTTGTTTAATTCCATAAAATGCTCATATTTGGGTTTTAATGTTTTTAACAAGAAAATAGCATGTTTTACATATTCATAGTTATTTTGTACAAATAGAGTCCCTTTCATGACTTATGCATCATTGGTGATTTTTGTACAAACAATGTCTATTTTCGTGTTATAGGCATTTTGGGGTAATTGCATTCATAAAGCCCTTTGGGAAATCTTTGGTCCCAATACGTGTTGAGTTTTGAGTAAATCACGTCTTTGAGGTATGTGTCTTCATAAACGTTGTTTAAGGTCATTCATTAATGGTGGGGACATTATTTGACGGTCAAAAGAATTTTAGAGCATTTTAGCTCGGTGTTAACGTAAAAGAGTATTGAGGACACTTGTCCGGTTTTAATGGCTCGGTTTAGAGTCCGATGTACGATTTACATCTTAATGCATTTATTGCATATTTATTATAATTACAGACTCGAGTGTTTAGTCATTCGTGGGTAGTCATGTAGTTTTAGACTGTGTTGCATTGGATCCATAGGCACGTAAGTCAGTCTTATTTGATGGTCAATTGGGTGGTACGTGGTTGGACTCCGGGACTCATATTTTATGACCTTGTCCTTTCAAGGTGTACACTAGGAGGGCTGAGTCCGGGTTGTACTATCATTATAACAAACCAACCAGAAATAAACAAGCGGATTAACTCTAAAATAAAATCCCAATGATTAAAGATAAACCACGCCAAAAAGGTCCCAAACATACAATAGATGAATCAATGTTTGTCAATGAAAACAACCTATACACAACTGAGATCAATAAAAATAACTAAGTGTTGATCTTCTATCCGCCCGCTAAGCCTTCTCCTTGCCCTTAGCTGCCCTATCTAACTCACGACGGTCTGAAAAGATTTTTAGTTTTGAAAGAGCGAGGGTTAGACCATAGGTCTAGTGAGATCCCTCTAAACAGATAAGCAACAAAATACTTTTCAGAATTTAAAACCACATTTAATAATTTCACATAAGTAAAACACGCTACAGACTACACGACCGTCAAAGACGATGTGTCTAACTCGCACTGCCTTAATGTTGGGACACACCCCAACGACATAAACGGGCCACACTCCCCGGCACGAGTAGGCGGGCCACACTCCCCGACTTAGGTCACATGTTCCACAAATAATGTATGCATACATAGAAACATCAACAAATACTTAAATCATTTCGGATAAACTTGACATCATAAATAAATCAACATTTAGGAATAATCAAACTTCGCAAGCTTTCGTTCATAAAAGATTTAGTTCAGAAAAAAAACTCACCTGAAATCCACCGTTAGAAGCTTTCGCCTAGTTGTAACCCGATTCGAACCTATAAAATGTGGCATCGCTCGGTGAATTAACGGTACCTTCTAATTTAACAAGTTTAACCTTAATACTTTCATTCCCAACTTCATCTATCCTAGGTTGAACTTAACCCAATAAATCTAATTTGGGACGAGATACTCAACTCCTTAAATAACTTACCTAAATTAAAGAGATGTGGGCCGACCACTTAAGAAAGTCCAGCACCACAATATTTTTAACTAACTGGACCCAAGATTTCAATTAACTCCACGTGGGCTTCGGCCCACTTTCCTCAAATCAGTGACCGATATGCACAACAACCTTCGACCGGTAAAGGAAGCTACCATCGACCGATAAATGAAGTTATCATCGACCGATATGTGAGTGACCGATATGGAGGTTCGACCGAGGTCTCCCCCCTTTACGACTGGTAAGGAGGTTCGACCGGGGTCTCCCCCTCTTTACGACCGGTAAGGAGGTTCGACCGGGGTCTTCCCCCTTTTACGACCGGTGTCGCTTGATTTCATAGAACCTTAGTCGAATCAATGGACGAACTCTCAGAACCAACCTTTGGTGATTTGATAAAGGATTACATTTCCCCGAACGAAAAATAGGACCGAAAGAATTACATTCACTTAGGCATTAGCAAATTCTTAATCCCAACCTTCATACTCACAAATTAATCATCCCTACCACCAATCTCAGGTCGATGACAAACCCCGATTACAATCCACTACTGAAATTAAACATTTAGGGATAGAGATAAAAGATTAACAGATGGTTTACCTCAAAGGAATACGAAATCCCACTTGAAATCTTGAAAAGTCTTCCTTTCCTCTCTGTCTCGCCAAGTCGCCAACAACCCAGATCCCTCAAAGCAGCCGCACATACACAAGAATGCTATTCCTTCTAGGGTTAAAGACCCTATTTTCATAACTTTACACTTTAGTCCCTCTCAACAAAGTCTTTCTAACTTTTACCCCAAACTTAAATTTCTTTGATCTTGACCTGGTTATTACAATATTCCCCCCTCAAAAGAATTCCGTCCCCGAAATTCCTTTGACGAATAAATCGGGATATTGATTTCTCATATCTGACTCCAACTCCCAAGTCGCTTCTTGACCCTTGTGGAATCGCCACTGAACTTTCACCAACTGAATCTCCTTGTTCCTCATTTTCTTCACTTTACGATCCACAATGGCTACCGGTTCCTTTACGTAGCTTATTTTCTCATATATTAGGACATACTCTAATGGTATAACGACATCGCTCTCGGCTAAACACTTCTTCAGATTCGACACATGAAAAACGGGGTGTACTCCCAGCAGATCTCCGGGTAAGTCTAATCTGTAAGCTACCTCCCCAATCCGCTTCACAATGGGAAAAGGACCGACAAATCTGGGTCTCAACTTACCTTTCTTGCCGAAACGGACAACTCCCTTCCATGGTGATACTTTTAGCATCACCAAATCTCCTACTTGAAACTCTAACGGCTTCCTTCGCTTATTTGCGTACATCTTCTAACGATCTTGGGCTATCTTCAATCTTTCTCGAATCTGGCCAACCTTATCGGCAGTCATCTGCACAATTTCCGGTCCTGCCAACTGCTTTTCACCCACCTCGTTCCAACATAGAGGTGTTCTGCACTTTCGCCCATACAATGCTTCAAACGGAGCGGCTCGAATACTAGCGTGATAACTATTGTTATAGGAAAACTCTATCAAAGGTAAATGAGTCTCCCACGAACCTTTGAAATCAATAACACACGCTTGGAGCATGTCTTCTAACGTTTGAATAGTTCTTTCACTCTGGTCGTCCGTCTGAGGGTGATATGCCGTACTCAACTTAAGTTGCAAACCCAACTCTCTTTGAAGGCTTCTTCAAAATGTCGACGTGAAGCGAGCATCTCGATCTGACACGATAGAAGATGGCACTCCATGCCTGGATACTATCTCATCAATATACAGTTTAGCCAACTTCTCCAGTGGGTATGTCTCCTTGATCGATAGAGTCGATCCACTATCACCTAAATAGCATCGTGCCCCTTAGGTGATCGCGACAATCCCGTCACGAAGTCCATTGCTATATCATCCCACTTCTAAACCGGTATTTCCAACGGCTGCAGCTCCCCGTACAGTCTTTGATGCTCCGCTTTCACTTTCAAACATGTCAAACATCTCTCCACGAAATGAGCTATGTCTTTCTTCATGCCTGGCCACCAATAACTCTGCTTCAGATCTCGATACATCTTATTGGTTCCCGGATGTATCGAGTATCGCGACTTGTGAGCTTCTCCCAATACTTTCTTCCGAAGATCTCCCCACTTTGGAATCCACACTCTTTGCTCATAACATCTAACCCCACGATTGTCCACAGTTAACAAGTCAACGATTCCCACGATTCTTTCGCTTTTCAAATTTTCACTCGACACGGCTTCCTCTTGATATTGTTTGACTTCTTCTAGAAAGCTTGAAATCGCCTCCACTAGAAACGCCATCACTTTAGATACTGCACTGTGCTCTTTCCGACTCAAGGCGTCCGCCACCACATTAGCTTTTCTCGGGTGATAAAGAATCTCACAATCGTACTCGCTTAGCAATTCTATCCACCTTCGCTGTCTCATGTTTAACTCCTTCTGATTGAATAGATGCTGAAGGCTCTTATGATATGTATAAATTTGGCACTTAACCCCAAACAAATAATGCCTCCAGATCTTTAGTGCGAACACCACAACTGCCAGTTCCAGATCGTGCGTCGGATAATTCCTTTCGTGCTCTTTCATTTGTCGAGATGCATAAGCTATTACCTTTCCATCTTGCATCAATACACACCCTAACCCAAACTTTGAGGCATCGCTGTAAATCACAAATCCTTCCATACCTTTAGGTAACGAAATAATTGGTGCACTACTCAATCTCTTTTTCAATTCGTTGAACGCCTCCACCTGAGTTTCCTTCCATGCAAACTTAGCATTTTTCCTTGTTAAAGCAGTTAATGGCGTGGCTATTCTCGAGAAGTCTTGGATGAACCTTCGATAGTAGCCCGCCAAGCCAAGAAAACTTCTCACTTCAGACGGCGTCTTTGGCACCTCCCACTCTACAATTGCCTTAATCTTTGCTGGATCTACCTTGATCCCGTCTTCCGACACCACATGTCCTAAGAATTGCACTTCCCTTATCCAGAATTCGCACTTCGAGAATTTGGCGTACAACTTCTCCCGCTTAAGCAACTCCAACACAACTCTCAGATGAACTTCATGGTCACTCATGGACTGTGAATAGATTAGTATGTCATCAATGAAGACAATGACACACTTGTCCAAAAAGGAGCTACACACTCTATTCATCAGATCCATGAATGCTGCTGGTGCGTTCGTCAGCCCAAATGGCATGACTAGGAATTCGAAGTGACCATACCTCGTACGAAACACAGTCTTAGGTACATCCTCCTCTCTCACCTTCAGCTGGTGATAACCCGAACGCAAATCTATCTTCGAGAAGTAACTCGCTCCTTGCAACTGATCAAAGAGATCATCAATCCTAGGAAGCGGATACCGATTCTTAACTGTTAACTTGTTGAGCTCTCGGTAGTCTATACACATCCTCATCGACCCGTCCTTCTTCTTGACGAATAATACCGGTGCTCCCCACGGCGACGTGCTGGGTCGGATAAAACCTTTATCCAAACAGTTCTTGCAGTTGAGTCATCATCTCCTTCATTTCGGCTGGAGCCAAACGATAAGGAGCCCTTGCTATTGGTGCCGCTCCCGACATCAAATATATCCTGAACACCACTTGCCTATCCGGTTGCAGAGTGGTTAAGTCTTCCGGAAACACCTCCGGGTACTCACACACTATTGGAACGGATTCTAACCCCTTCTTCTCTTTCTTAGCGTCTACCACATACGCTAAGAATCCCACACACCCTTTCACTAGATAACGCCTAGCATTGACCATCGAGATCAAGCACGACTTTCTATCCCGACGATCCCCATATACTATGACTTCCTTTTGATCCGGCAAGGATATCCTGATTAGTTTCTTATTACAAATGATACTGGCATCGTTAGACGCTAACCAATCCATCCCCACTATGACGTCAAATTCTCCCATGCCCATCGGATACAACTGCAATGGGAAGGTATGACCATCAATGTCTATACTACACTCGTCATATACTTCTCCCACTAAGACTCGACTATCATCAGCTACTTCTACTTCAAACCCTTGACTAAGCTTCTTGGGTTTCACAAGTAACTTGCGCACGAAGTTCGGTGACACAAATGAACGGTTGGCGCCCGAGTCAAACAATACTTTAGCATAAATCGAGTCTATGGGAAAAGTACCTGTGACCACATTTGGCATCTCCACTGCCTCTTCTGCTGTCATATTAAAAGCTCTTGCTCTCGCCCGATCTGGCTCCACCTTCCTCTTGTTCCCTTTATCTCCAACCACCCCAGCAGTTCCCTTCTTCAGCTGAGGGCAATCAGTCCTGATATGATAAGGAGACCCACACTGGTAACACGACCTCGACCCACGGCAGTCACGAGCCATATGCCCAATTTTCCCACATTTGTAGCACCCTTCCCGCTCCAACAAACACTCTCCCTTATGAACCCGATTACACTTGCTGCATGGCTTAATCTCAATCTTTGAACTACCTCGATGGTCCGGTTTTTCCGATTTGAACGACTTGGAATCACGGTTAGGCCCTTCCCATTTCCGTTTGTCTCCGCTTCTCTCGGTGGCCTGACGATTCCTTTCCTTCTCCCGTAGCTCGGATGCATTTACCACTGCCTGAAATGTTGCTGGATCCCTGTTTGAGACAAACTCTCGGATATTACCTCTTAACCCATAGATGTAACGTTCCACCCGTCTTTCCTCGTTAGGTACATAAATCTCAGCAAATCTGGATTTCTCAATGAACTTGGTTGTATATTCTCGAACTGTCATATCTCTCTGTTCCAGACTTAAAAATTCCTCTTCTAACTTTTTAATTGCCACCAGAGGGAAAAACTGCACCTTGAACCTCTTTACGAACTCAGTCCAAGACATTTCTCTAGCTGTTGCCGAACCCTGTCCGCTAGACTCCACGTCCCACCACATAACCGCCTCATCCTTCAACATAGCCAAGGCGTATACCACTCTGTCCCCTTCCAAGCACTTGCTGGTGTCAAAAGCTAACTCCATTCCCTTTAGCCATTTCATTGCCAGAACAGGATCACATTCGCCCTTATAGGTAGGAGGTTTGCAAGCCGCAAACTCCTTGAAGCTACATCCTCTTTCATTCATCGATTTGGTCATCATTGCAGGAGTCGACTGCGAGTGACTCCCCACCATAGTCACCGGTGATTCCGACACTTCAGTTGCTTCTTTGTCCCCACTCTTTTCTTTACTTGCCGATACTTCGTTAGATCGCTGCGTCAACAACGCGTTTAAAGTATCCTGCAGTTTCCCCATCTCCGCCGCAAAGGTTTCTTGCGTAACAAACCCCTGTGTACGACCCCCACCACGATTCCTTGCCTGCTTTCAACCCCTCACTGAAGCCGAACTCTCCTGTAGAGAGGTTTCTAGTTCAGGTCTCGCATCAACACTTCTAGCTCGACATACTACACGAGTTGTTTTCCCACCTCTAGCTCTCGCAGCTTGCTCATTTACTTGCGTGGTTGCTTTCTTTTTTGCCTTCCCTTTAGGTCGTCCACGACCCTTTCCGCGAGTAGCAGCTGCATGAGGAGGAGCAACAGGACCATCCTCAACCACTACATTAACAGGTGCCACTTCTACTGCTGGCACTGATCTGCTCCTAGTTACTCTTTCCGACATAGCTACAATTAAAACACCAATACAAACTTTATTAAGGTAACCCCCAAAGCAAAAAAGCAAGTTTAGCACACACATGTACCTATAAATTTACAATTACATTGGCCAGATGTAATTCTAAATTTACCTTACATGTTAGTCCTCACTACTCTATCACTCGACTGCCTACGGTCATCCTATAATCTCAGTTGTGATCTAATCTCTAAGTTTAAATCTAGGCCCGTCCGGTCACCTAGATCCCTTAAACTATGACTCTGATACCAACTATAACAACCCAACCATAAATAAACAAGCGAATCAACTCTAAAATAAAATCCAATGATTAAAGATAAACCACACCAAAAAGGTCCCAAACATACAATAGATGAATCAAGGTTTGTCAATGAAAACAACCTATACACAACTGAGATCAATAAAAATAACTAAGTGTTGATCTTCTATCCGCCCCGCTAAGCCTTCTCCTTGCCCTTAGCTGCCCTGTCTAACTCACGACGACCTGAAAATATTTTTAGTTTTGAAAGAGCGAGGGTTAGACCATAGGTCTAGTGAGATCCCTCTAAACAGATAAGCAACAAAATACTTTTCAGAATTTAAAACCACATTTAATAATTTCACATAAGTAAAACACGCTACGGACCACACGACCGTCAAAGACGATGTGTCTAACTCGCGCAGCCTTAATGTTGGGACACACCCCCAACGACATAAACGGGCCACACTCCCCGGCACGAGTAGGCGGGCCACACTCCCCGACTTAAGTCACATGTTCCACAAATAATGTATGCATACATAAAAACATCAACAAATACTTAAATCATTTCGGATAAACTTGACATCATAAATAAATCAACATTTAGGAATAATCAAACTTCGCAAGCTTTCGTTCATAAAAGATTTAGTTCAGAAAAAAAACTCACCTGAAATCCACCGTTAGAAGCTTTCGCCTAGTTGTAACCCGATTCGAACCTATAAAACGTGGCATCGCTCGGTGAATTAACGGTACCTTCTAATTTAACAAGTTTAACCTTAATACTCTCATTCCCAACTTCATCCATCCTAGGTCGAACTTAACCCGATAAATCTAATTTGGGACGAGATACTCAACTCCTTAAATAACTTACATAAATTAAAGAGATGTGGGCCGACCACTTAAGAAAGTCCAGCACCCCAATATTTTTAACTAACTGGACCCAAGATTTCAATTAACTCCACGTGGGCTTCGGCCCACTTTCCTCAAATCAGTGACCGATATGCACAACAACCTTCGACCGGTAAAAGAAGCTACCATCGACCGATAAATGAAGTTATCATCGACCGATATGTGAGTGACCGGTAGGGAGGTTCGACCGGGGTCTCCCCCCCTTCGACTGGTAAGGAGGTTCGACCGGGGTCTCCCCCCTTTACGATCGGTAAGGAGGTTCGGCCGGGGTCTTCCCCCTTTTACGACCGGTGTCGCTTGATTTCATAGAACCTTAGTCGAATCGATGGACGAACTCTCAGAACCAACCTTCGGTGATTCGATAAAGGATTACACTTCCCCGAACGAAAAATAGGACCGAAAGAATTACATTCACTTAGGCATTAGCAAATTCTTAATCCCAACCTTCATACTCACAAACTAATCATCCCCACCACCAATCTAAGGTCGATGACAAACCCCGATTACAATCCACTACTGAAATTAAACATCCAGGGATAGAGATAAAAGATTAACAGATGGTTTACCTCAAAGGAATACGAAATCCCACTTGAAATCTTGAAAAGTCTTCCTTTCCTCTCTATCTCGCCAATTCGCCAAGAACCCAGATCCCTCAAAGCAGCCGCACACACACAAGAATGCTATTCCTTCTAGGGTTAAAGACCCTATTTTCCTAACTTTTCACTTTAGTCCCTCTCAACAAAGTCTTTCTAACTTTTACCCCAAACTTAAATTTCTTTGATCTTGACGTGGTTATTACAATCATGGCGGTGGAGTAGTCATTTGATGGGCGTTTTGGGACCTCCGCCATGTAGGGCAATGCCATGGTTGTATCCCCCTTGTGCCGGGCCTTTGAGCGGTATTCTCGTTAATATTTGGCTAAGGTCAGCTGTCTCCTTGGTGTAGCTTGAAGGGAGTCGTAGGGACACTTGGGCTTGTGTGTCGTGAAGTGTCATACAATGAACGTTGTATGAGTGACTTACTTTTGTGTTCCTCCATTCTCAACGGATACGGGTAGCCCCCGTCGTCGGCCCGACGTATTTTGGATATTTAGTTGTTCACGTTTTAATATTTGGAGTTCATTATATTTTATGGTCGTGTGGGTATTATTTCGAGTTATGTGGTTTCCATGACGGACCATATCTTTATGATTTGTCCTCCATTATTTAAGGGTCGATTATTATGTCCCACCCGTGTTTTGGGTGTTTTGGGATATGACATACTATTTACATTTTCACAAATTGAGTATCGAAATTATAATCCCGTTTGGGGTGATCTATGGTTTGCATAGTTTTATAAAGGATATTCACTTTGGAGTATCGTCTTTAAATATGCATATTTTGGGGAAAATGTGTCGTTCCCATTTTAAAGTGAATCATTTCGAAAGATCTTGATTTTAACTGAATTTCTCTCTTTTAAAGATATTTTCATTCATATTAAAACTCTTGAGCTCACTAGGTGTTAAGCCTAACCCTTTTTATTTGTCGGCATGTGCATCAGGTCCCGGCCGGGGGTTTCGGTTCTAGCAGTGCTATGAAGAGTTAGGCCTTAGCTAGGTTCGAAAGTAAGTCTTCGGTGAAGTCTTCCGCAAGTTGGAGATAGTGACTATGCATGGGGTTTAGTAGCACCCGTCCTTACCATAGATTGTTGTATAGATTATCCATGTGTTTTGAAGTTGAATCTAATTGTGGTTGTAGATGATTCATTTATTGGTGTATTTAGAAATTTTTTAATAAGTTGTTATCTTTAGAATTAAGGGTGTTACACTCTAACCATAAACATTGTCAGTTCCGTCACTTGCTCATCGCCTTCTCCCACCCTTCTACAACTTCTGTCTCCTCCCTAGATATGAGTTTTAAATAGTCAAATAACATTTCTGGTGCTCCTTTCTCCCTGCACCCATACTATTTCCGGTGCCCATTCCCTTTGTGCGTACACCATTTCCAGCACCCATTCCCTTTCACACACCATAAGTACCGTGAACCTCATTGGCCCAACTTTGAGAGAACTCCCTCCCCTACTCCTCTGGAAACTCTCCAGCGGCAAAACCATCGTCTTCTGCCTCTATGTATGTGTGTGAACACATACAAATACCTCTTCTTCCCACCCTACACTTATCTTTATATGTGCATGTCAAAAATATCTCAATTGTGTGCGTGTGTGCGTACAAGATCTGGTGTGTGTAGAATCACCATCACAATACTTGTTTTATTGTATTAAGATGAAAAACAAAGACAACAGTAAAACACACAAAGAACTTGGATTTGTCTTTTTGCTCTTTGATTGTTGTATTTCTAAAGTTCTTTGAGGTGCGCTTATGTGTGTATGCAACATGAGAGGACGTTCTCAAATCTTTTTAATTTTAATTTGTTGACAAATTAAAAAAAACCAATATCTGGTTTATGTGTATGTGAAAGGGGAATGGGGCGTCGGAAATGGTAAGTGTGCAAGGAGAAAAGTGGAATCGAAAATGCTGTTTGACTATTAAAAACCTAAATTTATGGAGGAGGATGGAAAAGGGATGAGCAAGTGACGAAACCGGCGAACCCATGGTGGTCGACGATTGAAGAAGAAAAGGGGTGGGGTGGCTATATGTAGTATAATAATATTTTTGTTTAATTTTCTAATATTGAATTAAATAAATGATAAAATAGCAGAATGCATGGAGTTAACGGACCTTGTTAACACTGTTAGCCATATGGAGCAAAAACAAAACAAAGCGACAATCACAATGATCAAAAGTATAATTAATTTAAAACAGATACTACACTTGATAGTGAGTGGCAACCACATGGAACAAAAGTGTAATTTACTATTAATTAAATAAATGAGAACTTAAATTAATAATTATTCTGTAAATAAAAATAAATATTATGAGAATGTAATTTAATTCAGTTATTATTTTTAAAATACACATTTATACAGTTTTGTCAATTTTGATATATAATATTCATACGAAAGTTAAATGAATGAAATTATACATAGATTTTACGTAACTAAGCAAAAATAAACGTTCTAATTAATAAAAGTATTTATATTTAAATATATAGTTAAAAATAGAATGATGGATGATTGTGTAGTGTTATGTTGTGAGCTGGAAGTGACACCCTTTTATACACATTCAATGATACACAAATAGTATAATATTTCTGGTCATAATTCTTATATATGAAATTCATTGTTTCTATAAGATTCTTGGGTACGTAATTATTGAAAAAATTGATTAATCTTCAAATATTTTTGTATTAAATTATGTACTTTATACAAAATCACTTCGTATTTAACGGGTTTCTTTTTGGTAAAATTTTAATCTACAATTACAAATTTCTAATTTTTCTAAAAATAGAATATTTTTATTACTTGATAAGTTCTACTTTTGAATATACAACAAATAATTGTAATTTCAAAATTATATAAAATACGTGCATTAAAATACACGTTTACAAATATAAGCATGTCTATATATATATAGGGGCTGTTTGGCAGTTGATGAATGATTTGATGCAGAATGATTAAGAAATTTTTATGATTGATATAGTGCGAAATGAAATATGGTTGTTTACTAATTGTTCAGAATAAAATCAGGGCTCTGAATGGTTAAAACATGTTCAAGATACAAAATAATTCAAAGGGTTTTTCAACCATTAAGAGACATAACTTTTTTTTTTGTCAAACAAGATTTAAGAGGTAAACAAACAGCCCCATAGTGAAGGGATCGAACGAAAACATATGTGATTTATGTAAATGCAAAAACACTTGTAAGTCCATCATTCTATTTTAAGTCACAATTTTAGAAGGATTGAGGGAACAATAAAATATTAAATATATATTTACCTTTTTTAAGAATATCGATAGCATGCAAGGTAAAATGGGTAAAAGCTGCAAATCTATACATCTATCTATCTATACATATAATAAATAAGTAACTAGCATGCCACGTGTCGTCTTCTCGTGAGCCAACTTCAGTATTTTCCCGCCTAAACATATATCTGGACGCAATTTACATTATAAGTTCAATTAGCACACCCATATTCATTCCTCCTTAAATCTCTCATTAATTCAATTTTTTTAATTTATACGTTACATTTACCACCCTTATAATTAGGTATGTAGTTTACTTTTAATCTCTTACTTTTTTATTTTTCATTTTAGACTTTTATCAGATAAACATAAATAATATATATGAACTAAAATGTATTAAAAAACATTTCTATTTTTTTTACAAATTATACCATTGTAATCGTTTCGTCAAAACATTCAAAATGAGCCAAATATTGAATATTTTTGGATTTAATACAAAAAAAATGTGACGTGATTAGTATGTGATTTGTTGAAATTAGTATGAGATTTGATACAAATAATCACTAAATTATCGTGATTTTCTTTTTGCAATTTCATATCAATCTTTACTTCAAAGTCGAATTCTTTCGACGAATTACAATTCTATCAAATTCTATGTCAACAAAACACTCTTAGGTGCCGTTTGTTTTTTAATTTAAGAGGTCTAAAGTCTGAAGTCTTATTTTAGTTATGATTAATAAGAGGTGGTGTGTAAAAAGGTCTGAATGATTCAGACTTAAGAGCTATTAAGAGGTTTTTTGAAAAAAACAAACAACCTCTTAGAATTATCATAAGAGATTTAATTACATGGAAAAAAAAGATATCACTTATCAACTGACTTTTGGATTATGAGTTTGAACCTTTTTCAAAAATATAAATATGCAAAAATTTAGTATAGCGCATTTAATTATTTATACGTTCTTAATCATGATTATATTATTTTCTCTAATTTTAATTGAACTACATAATATCAGTTATTAACAGATGGTTAGATAATGATATTTTCAAAGTCAAATTGTTATGTGTAACACCCGAAAATTCTAAAGGTAAGTATTTGTTCTCTTAAATACATTAATTGTATCTATTTGAAAATATGAGCCTTTATATGCATTTAATGATCATTGCTATGTTGGAATGTTGTGTAAATTGATATACCACCTTTAAATTGTTCAAACCTCGCGCTCGTTATCGAATTGGTCAAGTTTCGGGATGTTGGGGGTCTGGTGCGACAGTGACACGCGATTGTGACATGGTCACTCTTGCCGTGTCACTATCGCGGGGAGTGTACCGTATGTGGGGTGGAGCTCGCGACAATGACACGCGATTGTGACATTGTCACTATCGCGGTGTCAAAGTCGCTGGAGGTGTACCGAGGCTTAGGGGTGACTCGCGACTATGACACACGACAGTGCCCATGGCATTGTCGCCGGGCACTGTCGCCGACGGGTATTTTGGGTTAAATGAGATTTTGACCTAAATTGCTTCATTTCATCACATTTCACTTGGAGAAAACGGGAGAACTCTTATTTGGGCGATTTTTGTAGGTTTCAAACACATACACATTTATTGCTAGGGTTTTGGGTGGTTGGGGTGATTCCTTGTTCTTCAAACCTCAACCAAGTGCATTTATTGAAGATCCTCCTCAAGCTACTCCTCTCCTACATCAAGTCTTCTTTGGGCAATTTCTAGGGTTTCCATATTTTCTAGGTTTTGGTTCAAAAGCTAGATCGTGAGTTTACTAACCTTTGTTAAAACTAGATACACATCATAATCTTCTATTCATCATTTTTCTATCTCTATATGTTCAAGTATTTGGGATTTCTTTATGAAGATAGTTGGAAATGTGGTTATTGGTGAAATGCCATGATTTACTTTATATGTACAAGTATTTGGGGCTTTTCGCTTGAATACATAATGGTGTACTTTTATATGATAAATGTATACATGTCTAGGTGTTAAGATGATTTCTAGTTGGAATAACATGTTGGTGATATATTCACATGTATGATGAGCATGATTGTCATTTGGGTCTCTTGTTAGACTTCATATGATTTGGATGGTAATATTGTACCCGTAGTTGGTATTGAAATATATTGGGTTGAAATATACCTCAAAGACCTCCTATATGCGTTATGTGGACGAACCAAGTCAGTAGACACTAGGAGGTGTAGTCTTGGGCGCCACTGTGATGGTATGTGCCTAGATCTCCGCCGTCGGGGAATTTCCTCAGTTGTAGTCCCCGGGTGTGCCGGGCTTTTCGGGTGTTCCTTGTTAGAGGGCATCAAGGTACATTGACTATTTGGGTGGAACTTGATTGGTGCTATGGGTCTCCCCTATTGACTCCACATATGTTGATCTCTGGTTAACTGCTGATAAGAATTGTAACTGTTCATGCATGCTTATTATTGTTCAACTCACTAGGCTTTTTGGCCTAACACTTGTTTGGTGTCGATGTGTATATCGGTATCTAGCGGCGCCGGTCCTAAGCATGTTTAGATGCTTTGGGGTGAGAGCTTGGGGATTTTGCACTTGGACGCATATTACTTTTGGAAATGAACCGTTGGAATTATAGATGAAAACCCTTTTGTAATCTCCTTTCTAGTTGTAGAAGTTAGATTAGTTGGTTGTTATTTATTGTCCGTTAAATTACAATTGTAATTAAACAGGTTATTTATATATTCCCCATTTTTGGGAGACTCTTGCTATGACAATTTTAGTATACCTCATTTTCGTTTTTTGGATTTTTGTTATCCCCATTTTTAGGGTGTTACATTATGCTTCTCGTCAATTCACTTTAAATTAATCTTTCATAATAGTTGTTTTGGTTATAATTATATAAAAGAATTTGATTGTTATTATTATAAAATATAAGTATACGATTGATATAGATATTTAAGGCGCCGTACTTACCAAGTCACATCATCTTACTGAATGAATATAAAATGACCAAGAATCTTACCACGGTTAGCACTTACCGGGTAAATTTGGTGGACTAAAATCTTACCCGTTAAGTAAGTGATGTTGGATTTTATCGATAAGCGCTTAACGGGTAAGTGTTCGGGTAAACGTCACCTTAATCAAGCATTTTTATGTATTTTTGCTAATTTGTGGAGGATTAAATATTGACCTTATCGATTCAAGACTTAAAAATTCACAAGATTTTGTATTTTATTTTCTTATGATTGTCTTATAGCAAATATTTACAGATAGTTAATTAAAAACCTTGACATATAATCAATTAATCATCATATTCAACCAAATATATTCTCTTTTCGTTTTAAAAAAATTATTTTATAAAGTCATTTTAAGCGAAATAACATATCCAACCTCATAGTTTATATTTTTTATTTTTTGATAATAAAAATGTTTATTATAAATTTATAAATGTTTCCTTTTTATCTAGATTAACTTATTATATATATATATATATATATATATATATATATATATGGGGTGGGTTCAAACGAGAACATAGTGTATTTAAAAGAATAAATGGATAGATCTCTCCCTTGATTAGATTAAATCAGTGGTTGAAATTAATCATGACATTTTATGTAATTAATGACAACAAAATACCCTTTAAATACGTTGGTAAATGACTTTATGGGTAAAATTGGTATTTTTTTTTAATGATATCAAGCAAGTAATTTTTTAGGGATGTAATGATCATATCAAATCAAAAAAGAAATCCCTTCCTAATTTATCTTAACACGTCTCAATCTCTCCCCCCGAAATCATGATTTTTCTTAAAATAAATTCAAAATTCGTTTATCATGGTAATTACAAGTGATTCGCTGCTATAATGAATTCAAAATTAGTTTATCATGTTAATCACAAGTGATCTGCTGGTATAATGAATTCAAGATTCGTTTATCATGGTAATCACAAGTGATTCGCTGCTATAATGAATTTAAAATTGGTTTATCATGTTAATCACAAGTGATCTGTTGGTATAATGAACTCAAAATTCATTTATCATGATAATCACAAGTGATCCCTGTTATAATGAATTCAAAATTGGTTTATCATGGTTATCACAAGTGATCTGCGGGAATAATGAATTCAAAATTCGTTTATCATGGTAATCACAAGTGATCCATGGTATAATGAATTCAAAATTGGTTTATCAGGGTAATCACAAGTGATCTGCTGGTATTATCATTGTAAATTTAATGCATCTGAAAGAAGACAAACTAAATAAGTAATTACCATGAATGTACAATACAACATCATAGGTGATCCTATTAGTAATAACCATATGAAATCTGGAAGACATGAAATGTCTGCAAGACTTCAATCAACTTAAATATATGATTATAATAATGAACAAAACACAACTAAAACCATTTGAGAAATTAACAATTCCATGAAACTTAATTTTATGTGGAATGTACAAATTAAAACACACTGAATAGAAAACCCACTTAAGTAAAATCAAACAAAAAACAGGGTGGCGATTTATTTCTGAAAAATCAACCCTAAAATACATTCAAACCAGGGACATCTTCTAATACAGTATCTTCGACATTCATCTCTGATTTGTCTTGCTTATCACTGATGTCGACATCAATTGTCTGATGGAAATCCATTACATTCACCGAGTCGCTGCTTCCAATGGTTATAATCGGATGATTTGAATCTTCTATAAAAAACGACAAGTATATGTGCTCCTCTAGTACGTCTTCTCCAGAAAATCATCGTGATCAAAGAAAGGAAGAAGAAGAAGAAACAACCATGGATTTGATCGATATCCATAGAGAGAGGGATATATATATATATATATATATAGAGAGAGAGAGAGAGAGAGAAGAAGATTGAAGATCACTAGAATAGGGATTTGCTTGAAGATCAACAAAATCGAGATTTGATTGAAGATCACCGGATTTGCTTGAAGAACAAAATAGAATACCTACATTTAATTTCTTTGACTGAGATTGAATTGAACGTGAATTAAGGGATTTTGATGATATCCTAAAAATAATCAATCTCATAATTTGACATATATGCCCTTTTAACTTGATTTTTGAATATTATTATTATTGGAATTATTTAAAATAAATGATTGGCTGAAATTTATTCCTTTATTCCTTTAAATCGTTACCATTCTCGTATGAACCTATCTCTCTCTCTCTCTCTCTCTCTATATATATATATATATATATATATATATATATATAAAGTGTAGTAACTATTTTATGCCAAACACTAAAAAACAACTTATTAACTTATCACGTTTTGGTACAACAATAAGCTAATCCAAACACTTTGTACTGTATATAACTTCTCAATTACGATTATTTAATTAATCTTTTATGTATTACAAAATAATGGATGGGAAGAATATTACTCTTATTAACGACCTTGATTACAAAAAGATGATTTTACTGTCAATGTTAAAATCATTCGTTTGTGGAACCAACCACTGTTCAAGAATCCTGAACAAATATATTCAATCGAGATGATATTAATGGATGAAGAGGTAAATAATTACTTGTATTCGAAACTTTACTATCGTATTCATCATATTTTCTTATTAGCTCCGATTCGTAATATTTTCGTATTATTCATGTATAGACAATGTTATCAGCGAAGTAAATAACTACGTGCGTTTGATTCTATTAATATAAAAAGGCTAATTTTATTCGGAAACTTCGAATAACATATAAATCCCGAACATATATTTGTCTTCGTATTTTCATTAGTTTCGTAAATTCGTATTTTGTTCGGATTATTCATGTATAAATAGTTGTCATTTTTAGCTTCGTATTCATCATAGCTTCTTATTTTTCAACAATTCTTATTTTTCCATATCCATTTTTCATGGCATTAAAATCCATGCTAATGTTCTACAAAAATGGGTGCCGAAGTTTAAAAATTTGCTTCATGAAGGGGCTGCCATATTAATAAAAAATCCTACAATTGCTCGACATGCCTCAAAATACAAGTTAATTGATAATACAAACAAGTTAAATTTGTATTACAAAACTTCAGTTACCAGCTGCTTGGATTTTAATGGTTCCCTATTTGGTTTTTCATTTGTCAAATATCAAAACGTGATATCAAAGATGATTCCTAAACATGCAACAATTGGTTAGTCAATTAATTATTTTAAATTTACTATATTTTTTTAATATATGTTATTTTATGCTATCATTCATATTAGACTTCTTTATACTAATTTTTATAATCATTATATAGATGTCATTGGTGAGGTTGTAGCATGTGAGACAATGGTGAATTTTCTAGATGACAAAGGAAAAACGAAGAGACGAATGTAGATTGAAATACATGACTTGGAGTCGGTATTTTTACTTCAAGATAGGGTAAATATTTTCTCATTAATTCTCAATGCAAGAAGACTTATCCACTTTATTGTTGATGGTTATACGATGAATGAAAGTGAGAGATTGCATTACATATGTAAGCAGCAAAAAGTTCTAAGGTGCGAAACTTATGAGAATTTACGTACCGTACAAGAACAAGGAGAGACGAATGTTTCCAACATTGGACAACGTGTTATCTTACCTTCTTCTTTTACCAGTGGTGCTCACTACATGATGCAAAACTATTTGGATGCACTGTCACTTTGTAAGTGGTATGGATATCCAAATTTTTTCATAACCGTGACATGTAACCCTAAATGGACAGAAATTAAAAGGTTTCTTAAAGACACCATGGTAAATCAAGAAGACATACCTAATATCCTTTGTCTGTTATTTAAGATGAAACTTGAAGCACTTATTAAAGAGTTGAAGACAATGCATTATTCGGTAAGGTTCAGGCATGTATGTTACATTTATGATTATAATTTTAACAAAAGGTTAATACTAATATTTTATCTTTATTAATTTCAAATTTCACTTTTTGTGTAGTTGTTTATACAGTGGAGTTTCAAAAGCGTGGATTGCCTCATAGTCATATGTGTCTATTTATGCTCTCTGATTTCAAGCTACCTACTGTTAAACAAATTGATCCGATTATTTCAGCTGAGATCCCAGACAAAGACGAAGATCCAGATTTGTACTAACTTGTGAAGGAGTTCATGATCCATGGTCCTTGTGGTGAAGAAAACATTAACTATCCCTGCATGATTGATAGAAAGTGTAACACCCGTAATTTCCTAAAGAACAGTTTATGATCATCTAAGGAAAACAGTCAGCGATCGACCGAGAGAAACGATCGGGGAACGGTTTAGCACGAAAGGCGAGAAGGTGCACCAGGGACACGCACAGTTTGGACCACGACCTCAAAGCCGCGGCTAAACCCATGCAACCCACTGTTTGTGTGCAGCTATGTAGCACGCGCGACTTGGCCCGCGACTTCAAGGTCGCGACCAAGGTCGCGGGAATGGTCTGATCGATTTAATACCCATTTATAGGGTTTTCTAATTTCCACCTCCCCTCCCCATTTCTCTCATTTCACTCCCTCTCCTCACTTCTCTCCTTGGGCGATTTTGGGAGCTTGAGGATAGTATTTTGGAGAATCCATGGTGGATCTATCCTAAAGTCACATAAAGGTTCGGTATTTGGAAGCTCGGGTTGAAGAGTTGGATGGGTTTCCTTGGATAGCTTTGGGTGGAAAGTCTCAATATCTAAAGTGGTAAGTTTCCTTGAGTACTCTAAGCTTTAGTATAAGGATCTTTGTAGATCTAAGAGTCTTACTTGATGCTGGTTATTCTAGACTTGAAGAAATGGGTTATTTGGAAACCCTAGCTTTTGTGGTGATAACTTGGAAATGGTGGAATCTACACTTCTGGAGGTTAATGGCTGGATTTGGAACCTAGGTTTAACTTAACCTAGCAAGGTGAGTTCAAGTTGATTTGTGAAAACGTTGTTCATGCCAAAATGTTTATTTTAAAGTATTGATGTGTTTTACATGAAACTATTATTTGTTGAGTCATTTGGTGGGTTTTTATCATATGAGTGCTTGGCTTCATAAACTTTGTAAAATCCCATATTTGGGATTTTTGGGTATCTTGGACAATGAGTCATTTTAAAGTGTTCCTGATGAATTATTGCTTAAATGATTCTTATTTGGTTAAAAGGCATTCTTAGTGTTGGTTTGGGTAAAAGGTTTAATTTTGTGTTATGTGACGTTTTGAAAGGATAAAGAGTATAAATCTATTTGGAAAACCTTTTGTCCCGACTTAAACTGTGTTAGAGTCTATTCAAGTATTTTGGAGCGTGTGATTGCTTGGTATGGGTCTAGTACGTTTATTATTTGAAAAACGTTAATCATTGGTCAAGAAGAGATTTTGAGTATTTTGGCTCGATGTCGTTTTAAAGGAGTCTTAAGGACACTTGTCCAATTTTATATGGCTCAATGTAGAGTCCAGTTATGACGTACGTACTAATGCGCTGTGTTGCGTATTGAGGTTGGTTACGGGCTCGAGTGCTTTGGTCATTCATGTGTAGTCCGGTAAGGTTAGACTGTGTTGCATTGGATCCATAAGCACGTAAGTCAGTCTGTTTTGGATGGTCAATTGGGTATTGCGGGGTTGAACTCCGGTACCCATGTTTTATGACCGGAAACTTTACAAGTAAGCATTAGGAGGGTTGAGTCTGGTGGTGCTACCGAGGAGGTAGGCACTAGGACCTCCGTCACTTGAAGTAATGCCTGAGAGGTAGTCTTTAAGTGTGCCGGGCCTTCGAGATGGAGTTCTTCGGAATGTGCATCAAGGTCAACTGACTTGAGGTGAAGCTTGTTAAAGAAATCGTAGGGACACTTGGGCTGTGATGTCGTGAGGTGTCATGCGATTAACGTTGCATGGGTGGCATACTTTTGTGTTCCTCCACTCTCAACGGATACGGGTCTCCCCCGTTGTCGGCTATCAGTATTTTAAATATAAGGATGTTTTACTTTATTGTCATTGGTTCTATATGGTCGACAGTGAATGAGGGCCTTAATATTGGATCTTCCTCCTCGTATATTAAGGTTTGAATGAATTATGTCATCCCCATGTTTTGGTAATTAGATTCCTTTCTTTTATGGTCGCGTGAGTATTGGACCTAGTGTCCATGTTTTCAGACGTACGGGATATGTGGTTTTGATGATGATTCATGGGTCGAGTATTTTGCCCCACCCGTATTTGGGTGTTTTGGGATATAACGTTTTCTCCACATTTCTTAAATGGGAGTCGATTCATATTCATGTTTTGAGTTAGTTTAAGTTGCATCAATTTATAAAGCATGTTTGAAATGAGATGCCCATCTTTGAAAGTGCATGATATTGGAAAATAGTTGTTTCCACGTTTTAAAGTACATTAATTGAAAGGTTGTGATTTCAAGTGAGGTTCATTCTTTTGAAGATATATTTACTCATGTAAAACTCTTGAACTCACTAGGCGTTAGCCTAACCCTTTTTATTTGTCGGCATGTGCAACAGGTTCCGGTTGGGAATAGTTTTAGTATCGCAGTGAAGAGAGGAGTGCCCTTTGTGCACCCAAGGAGTGAATAACTTGATGAATTATTCCGCACTATGTTAAGGAGAGCAACTTGTATTTGGGTTAAGTAATACCCGACTTCAAATTTAGTCTGTATATTATTGGAGCTTAATATCTGTCAAAGTTAATTATAGAGTTCATATTTGAGGCATATAGAGTTTTGGATCACAAGAGGAAGTTTTGTTCCTTATTTTGATGCTATGTTTAAAATTTCCAATTAGTTGCTCTTACCAAATTCGAGGGTGTTACAGAAAGTGTTCAAAAAACTATCCAAAAAGGTTTTCTAAACACACTACCATTGATGGTAATGGTTTTCCTCTATATCGCAGACGAAATGATGGACGTTTTGTTGAAAAGTTAGGTGGTAAATTAGATAACAGAAATGTTGTTGCTTATAACAAATATCTTTTGAAAAGATATCAGACACACATTACTATTGAGTGGTGCAGTCATGCTTCTTCTATATAATATTTGTTCAAATATATCAACAAGGGTCCGGATAAAGCTACTGTAACATCCGGAAATTTAAGGTAAGTATTCACTCCTCACACTTTATTATTGTGGCAAATTTGTGTATCAGAAACCCTTTTTGCGTACAAGTCTAATTACATTGTTCTAGTTATGATACACCATAATTGAAATGTCTAACCTTACGCTCCTCATCAAATCGGGTCAAGTTTTCGGGGTCTCGGGGGTGTGGCACGATAGTGCCAGGCGACAGTGCCATAGGCACAGTCACAGGTCACTATCGCCGCGGATGTATCGTGAGTTGTGAGTGTGGGCCGATTGTGACACCGCGATAGTGACATGGGCACAATCGTCGGTCACTATCGCTGGAGATGTACCGAGAGGTCTATTAGGCTCGCGATTGTGACACCAACACTATCGCCGACGGAGTCTGATGGTTTAAATAGATCAGTTGACCGATTTTGACTACACTTCTCTACTCTCACTTGTTTTGTTTGACGATATGGGAGCCTCCAAGTGCGATTTTCTCTCCCTCAAACCCTAATCCTCATAAATATCAACTTTGAGGTTGTTGGGAATTTGTGGTAGCATTCATTACATACCAAGGAGCATTTCTTGAAGCTTATCAAGTCAACCAATCTCCACCTCCAAGTTTTCAACCTTTTCAATTTAGGGTTTTCTATTTTCTAGGTTTTAATCAAAAAACCTAGATAGTGAGTATTCTAAACCTTTTATGATTGAGATACATATATTTATTTGCATATTAGTTGATATTTTCATATATTGGAATTTAGGGTTTTCTCTTATCTTGCCTATTTGACCTAATGTTATTTTGAGTTTGACGGGTTAACATATGTGGTGGAAATGTACATTTGTTGGTAATATGGACAAGTCACGGATGTTATTCATATTGGTACAAATATATAATAGGATTATTTTGTCTTAGGAAATATACTCATCTTGAGTACATTAACTCTGTGGTTACAGATGCATGTTAAAGCTTGGGTTGGAGAATAATATGTTTCCTTACACCTATTTATTGTTGGGTAAAAATCATTTGGAATACATGATTCACATTGGTGTTGAACCCTCACGGTAAGAGCTAATGTGCTCATTGGTTATATGTGAGTTGTATGGATGAATTAAGTCAAATGGTAACTAGGAGGGCATAGTCTTGGGTGCTACCGTGTTGGTATGTGCCTAGACCCCTGCCATTTGGGGCAATGCCTACGTTGTACCCCCGGATGTGTCGGGCCTTGGGGTGTCACTCATGGAGTTTGACACTAGGGTATCTCGTCTCTTGGGTGGAATTTGATTGGTGTTGTGGGTCTCCCCTATTGATTCCATTTGTTAAAAACCATCTCTGGAAAGTAAATGTTGGAATCAACTTTATGCATGTATTAATTGTCATACAACCTCACTAGGCTTTTTGGCCTAACACTTGCTTGGTGTTTATATGTATCTCAGTTTCTATTGATGCCGTTTCTAAGAAGGTTTAGGAGGACTTGGTGAGAGCTTGGGGATAGTGTAATTGGGCACACTTTTTGTGAAGGCTATACGGGAATTATAGGCGACACCCTTTTTGTAATCTTAATTCTGTGTAGGAATTAGATTAGATGGTTGTTGCTTATTCTTCCGTTAAATTACAAACTGTAATTAAACAGGTTTTATATATTTCCCCATTCTTGGGAGGCTCTTACTATGGAAATTTTATATACCACATTTCCGTTTTTCCGGAATTTTGTTATCCTCACTTTTTGGGGTGTTACAACTACTATTGCGGTTGTAGAATACAGTAATGAATAAGATAATAATAATTTCGTTGATGAAATAAAGGAATATTACGACTGTAGATATGTATCTGCATGTGAAGCTTCTTGGCGTATATTTGGGTATGATGTTCATTAAAGGACTCCTTCTGTTTTGAGGCTTCCTTTCCATCTTCCTGGACAACAACAAGTCGTTTTTGGTGTTGAAGATGATATTGAAAATGTCATAAACAAAACTTCTGTGGCGTCTTCAATGTTCTTAGCTTGGATGAAGTGTAAGGAACTTTACAAAGAAGCACGAAAACTTACTTATGTTAAAATCCCTGTAGAGTTTGTGTGGAAACTGGAAGAGCAATGTTGGGATCAAAGGAAAAAAGGCTTTTCAATTGGAAGAATTCATTTAGTTTCTCCTGCTCTTGGTGAAGCGTATTATTTAAGAATTCTTTTGAATAAAGTCAAAGGTCTTAAATCATTCGAAGACATTCGTACAGTAAATGGAGATATATTTCCTACTTTTAGAGATGCATGTTACACTATTGGGCTTTTAGATGAGGACAAGGAATATGTTGATGCCATTGAAGAAGCAAGTTTAACCGTTTTTGGTTTTTATCTACGGTCTTTATTTGCAATCATGCTGATTTCAAATTGTCTGTCTAGACCTGAATTTGTTCGACAAAAAACATGACAATACTTGGCAGAGGAGATTCTTTACAATCAACGAATTGCACTAAAGTCTCCAGGTATGTTAATTATCTATTTAGGTATTTCTACAATTATTATTTAAATAAAAACCAATATATTGTTTTATTATTTTTTAAATGTTATTTTCTTTTATAAATGTTTTTTCAGTTATTATTTCTATGTTATGGTTGTTTAACATTTATATTATATATGTTACAGGTTTATCCCTTAATGATGATCAAGTAAAAAACTTGACATTGTTTGAGATTGAAAAGATTTTACTTCGTAACAATTCCAGCCTAACAAAATTCACCACTATGCCTTACCCTGATGATGATTCTGTTGAGTCTTCAAATAATCGTTTGATTACGGAGGAGCTAGATTACGACATAGCTAATCTATAGAACGAGTTTCGTTAACTTCTAGGTGCTTTTACAAACGAGCAACGAGGTGTTTATGACAATATCATCACAGCGGTTCAAAATAACCAAGGAGGTGTGTTTTTTGTATATGGTTATGGCGGAACAGGTAAAACATTTCTATGAAAGACATTATCTGCATCAATAAGATCTAGATGATAAATTGTTTTAAACGTTGCTTCGAGTGATATTGTTTCTTTACTTCTTACAGGAGGTAGGACAACACACTCTCGCTTTCAAATTCCTCTAATTCTTAACGAAGATTCTCTTTGTTACATAAAGCTATACAGTGATGTTGTCAAGTTAATAAAGAAGACTAGGTTGATTATATGGGATGAAGCACTAATGGTTCATCGTCATGCATTTGAAGCATTGGATAAAAGTATGAACGATATTTTTGGTAGTTAAGGCATTACTGACTCGGAAATGCTTTTTGGTAGCAAAGTAGTTGTTTTTGGAGGAGATTTCACACAAATTCTGCCGATTATTCCTAACGTAAGTAGACAAGAGGTTGTTAATGCGTCGTTAAGTTCATCTTAAATTTGGGAAAAATGCAAAGTCCTAAGGTTAACTAAAAACACGAGGTTAACTGTTGACAGTCAAGCTTCTGATATCGAACAAACAAGGATTTTTGAAAACTGGCTTTTGGATTTAGGAGAAGCCAAGATTGGTAGTGTTAATGATGGTGAGGCAATTATCGATATACCTGATGATCTTCTCTCATTGCCGATTCAACGGATCCTATATCTGCATTAATTGAATTTTTCTATCCTTCTATTCTTGTCAATGTCAATAATTCATCTTTTTTTTTCAGGAAAGAGCAATACTTGCACCCAAGCATGAAGTCGTTCAAGAAATAAATGATCGTTTGCTATCATTGTTTCCAGGAGACGAAAAGGAGTACCTAAGTTCAGATAGTCTGTGTGAATCAGATCATCTTCACGAACAGTTTGATGAAACTTTGTACTTTGTACTCACCTGATGTCTTTAATGGTCTTAAATTATCGGGTTTGCCAAACCTTGAGATAGTACTAAAAGTCGGTGTTCCAGTTATGTTACAAAGGAATATTGATCAGAAATCTGGGTTATATAATGGAACTAGACTACGAGTGTTATCTTTGGGAAATCGGGTTCTAAAAGCAGAGATCATATCTGGAAGCAATATTGGAAGCCGAACATTTATTCCAAGAATGTCTTTGACACCTATAGACAAAATGATTATGTTCAAGTTTCAAAGAAGACAATTTTCAATTGCTGTATGCTTTGCCATGACCATAAATAAAAGTCAGGGACAGTCATTATCGAAGGTTGGTTTGTTTATGAGATAACCAGTTTTTACCCATGGTCAGTTGTATGTTGCTTTATCTAGAGTAAAAAGTAGACAATGTTTAAAAATATTAATTATAGATGATGAAGTTATAATTAACAATAGAACAAAGAATGTTGTATATAAATAAGTATTTGGTAATTTATGATATGTGGTTCGTATTTTATTAATATTTTAACTATGTACTTTTCCATAATTTCATTTACGTTATATTATAAATTTTGTTTTATAAATTATTAATACTTATTCATATTTTTATTAATTTTTTGCAAAACATCCTTTGTGAAAACTGCCTAAAACAATGACATTTTGTAACCAACCACAAAAAAAAAACTCTAAAGGGAAAAAAGCTTGGAAAAGTAGCATCGTACTTTCGATGATCATTCATATCTGTAAGCTAAGTTTTCTGGCATGATTTAATTTTTTTAAATTACCCTGTGTAATACACGGGTTCGAACATAGTCACATAATGAATAAACAAAATCGATGAATATAGACATGATCATCACTGACATTCAATTTATCACAGTATTATCATAGCAATATCACAACAAAATCACATCATAAGAATTCTTCAATTTATCACTACATAATTACATTATTATTATTACTGCAAAATCACAACATTATCATCTCATCAACATGGAGGCATCAACATAATAAGTATTCAATGACCCTAGCAACATTTAAGGGTCAAAGATAAATCTAAGATAATAGAATATTCTTGATAAATTCTGATTATTTTCATATATTCTAAATTTTTATTACGTGTTAAATAATTTGAAGGCTCAGAAGTATTATCGCATTTTTGTAAAACATGGATGTTCTCATTTGAACTTTCTTGCACACACACACACACTATATATATATATATATATATATATATATATATATAGAGAGAGAGAGAGAGAGAGAGAGAGATCCCCATTCTTTGTTAACCAACACATTAGGTTAACCAAATGGACCAATGAAATTTCTCATTTTTTTTTGTTTGATGCCTAAGATCATATTTTATGGGAGGGTAAAATTGGATTTTTTCATGCAGAGCCACGTCTACGATCTTGTTTCCTTAATTTTCTCCATGATAATCATGGTAGTTATTTAATTGTAATTTTTTGGTATTATCTTTTCTCAATAAATTCTTTAATTATTTCAGAAAATTTCACATTATTTCTCATTTTAGTTTGAATTTCTAGGTTTTAAAACCATACACATAATGGAACTGTGCATATGTGAAATTGTGCAGATGGTACTTATGAAACAATGCACATATGATCAGTACATAGGAGGCGGATTATATACAAGGGGGCATTCTGAGGATTTATGCACAGACAAACTGGTCACTTTTGCACATCAAGTCTGTCTATATAGGTAAAAAAAATGTGCTTATGTGCATAAGAATTCGTAAGTGTAACATGACTCTTATATGCCGTGCATGATTCAAACTGTGCACAAAGTTATGGGTTGCTTGAATTGCTATGTCGGTTACCTGATAAAGAATCACTTTTCTTGTATAATCAATTAGTTGTGTTTACCCATTTACCCCTCTTCATGTATGCACAGGTTAATAAGCGCGTATGAGTATTGAATTATTGCATTAAAAACATAAAAAAAAATCCTAGCCATTGATCTAAATCATGAACGGATGTATAATTGGTTAACATGGTTAACACTAATGTGTTAGTTAATAAAAGAAGGGGACCATATATATATATATATATATATATATATATATATATATATATATATATATATATATATATATATATAGAGGTGAGTTCAATTGGAAACCATATTAGATTGGAAACTTTGGAAACCGTCAATTTCATTGGTTAAATTAATAAAATTGGTTATAAAGTTGTTTAATATGATCAAATTGTTTCATATAATTCTTTTGTTAATGAAATCGTTTCGTATATTTGTGTTTTTTATGTAGTTTCATCTATTTTTCTCATTTTGATGAAACTTTTTCATTTTTACACAAAAAACACAAATATATACAACGATTTCATCAATAAAATAATTATATGAAACAATTTCATCAAACTAAACAATTTCATTAAATTAACCAATGAAATCGAAGGTTTTCACGGTTTTCAAAATTAAAGTGGTTTCCATTTGATCGCTCCCCTTTATATATATATATACACACACACATACATAGAGAGAGAGAGAGAGAGAGAGAGAGAGATGAGGGATCATTTGAAAACCTCCCTTATAGTGAAAACTTTGCACACCAATTCCAACCAATGAGAGATTTGTTTTGGTTTATTTTAAATGTAAGGGCAATTTGGTATTTTTCTATTTAAACTTATATTTATAGTAGTTATATAGGGGAGTTATTTTTGGATAGCTACTAATCTTTAAATGGTAAGTTATGGTATTTATTTTTTAATTAATTAGAAACTCCATCGATCTCCATTTTTCCTTCTCCAGACATTAATCTCCATTCTTCTTTGCACGAAGCAACAAGCTATGCCAACGATCTCACAGAAGATCGTTCCGATGGACGACATACATTCCGTAAGGACAAAGCTAGAGGAAGAAGCTCCAGATGATCGTTCCAGCCACGGGAATCAAGACGACCCACATCAGAACCAGCGAACCGGTGGTTGTTCTAAGAAGGGTAGTCGTCGTTTTCCTTCTCATGACCGTCCCCGTTCATCTCTGTGTCATCTTCGTTCATCTCCGTTCATCACCATTCATCGTTGTTCATCTTCATGACATCTCGGTTTTCATCTCCGTTCATCATCGTTCACCTCGGTTCATCTCTGTTTTATCTCCGTTCATCGTTGTTCATCTCCGTTTTCATCATCCTTTCACTTTGTTTGCGTTACGGAATTTTACTTGATTGAGAACAATTAAAGAGTCCTTTAATTCTGAAAAAAATAATTTAAAATTGATCCTCCATGTAAAAACGGTTAAGATTTAGTATATATCCAAAAAATAAAAAAATATTACCATAATAAACAATAAAATCGACGTTTATCATTGAAAAAATATATTCTTCCATGTTAAACGGTTATGGTTTAGCAATAATTTTCTGGATTTTGAATTTTTTTTACCTTAAATAAAATGCTTCCATGTAAAAACGGTTTTTCATACGAATTTCTAAATTGAGATGGGATACCAATTGACAAGTTTGCCCTTTGATTAATTTCTTTCCCATTAAAAAAATCAAAATATTTAATTATTACCATAATTACAACAAATGCATCTTAACCGTTAATGAATTTCAATCTATGGTGAAAAGATAGGTTTCATAGTTTGCTATATAAGGATGGTTTGCAAATGAAACCACGCACACACACACACACACACATAGAGGAGGGTTATTATACAAACTTTTTATCCACCACTCATTTAGTTTCATTTTGTCTTCTTAATTACATAAAATGAGTGGTGGATAGAAGAGTTGCATGGGTTGTGTAACACCCTCAAATATGGAAATAGCAACTAAATTTGTAACGCCCTCAATCTGGAAATAACAACTAATTTAAAATTTTCTAATTACATCGATAACTGAATCATCTACAACAACAAATAAAGGTTTAACTTCAGTAAACACATTTCAATCCTTATATGCGATCTATAAAAGGTACGGATGTTACTAAAACCCAATAACAGTTACTATCTCCAACTGCGGAAGACTTCACCAAGCTACTCACCCTCGTGTAAATCTAATGCTCATCTCTTCATAGCACCGCTAGAACCAAACCCCAACTGGATCTGATGCACATGCCGACAAATAAAAGGTTAGGCTTAACTCCTAGTGGGCTCAAGAGTTTTCATCATAAACGTATAAAGCAATAAACTTAAAGAATGTTATTTAAGTAGTGATTTCCAAAATGATGACACGTTCCATCTGAAACTACCAAGACGAAATACATTAAATCTGAAAACGATCCCTTTTTCAACATTCACCCTTTTCGTGATTAAAATCATAAGACATACGTTTCTTCAAATACAAATACAAATCCAAAACCCAAAACTCGCGTAATACATAACTGACACTTTAATAAACAAATACTGAAAACGTGGATAAACTGTATCATCCAAAATATTCAAAAACATGGATAAAGTTTAGTGTGCAAAAACCCAAAAACATGGATAACAATCCATACCCAAAACGTCACCGAAAACATGGATTATAAAACTCCATAACCAAAACAACACCTGGCGGTGACGGGGAAGACCCGACTACATAGTGTGTGACGGAACACAAAAGTAGGTCACATTATTATGTAAGAAATCAAATCATGTGGGTTATGCATATAAAAACCCACCGAGCTCAACTCCTCTAAGTCTATCGCTCGAAAACATCAAGTCAACCCCTCTAGGTCTATTCTTGAGAGTTCCAAAACGGGGAACTCTAGCACAAGGGAATTACACCTTACTGCCCATGAGACGCTGCCCGACCGTATAGGTCCACACCTTACTTATCATGGTGACCCGATGCCTATTCCGTGCCAAGTGGCGAACCTAATGTCCAAAACAGGGACATAGGAACACCGTGCCTATGGATCCATTGCACTAACTAAACATTACATGACTCCAACGAATAAACTAACACATTCAAAACATGTAATTCTCAAATATGATGCAGTAAATGCAAATCGTAACCAAACACTCTACAATGAGCAATTGAAACGGACAAGTGTCCTCAAAACCCAAAAAAATCCAAACCGAGCCCTAAGCTCAACAAACCCCAAAGACCCAACGTTGAAAAATCATAAAATGAAATCAAACGTAAACAACCCGTATTATGTAAACCCAAACTCCAAAATATATAAATTAACTCCAACGTAGTTTAGATTGGGACAACTATTTTCCAAGTGTATTATATCATTTATCCTTTCAAAACGTCCCACGACATAAAATCAAACACTTATATAAAACAAACCATAAAATGCATGTATGCTTAAACTCTATTTCATGAAGTAAACCATTAAAGTACCAATGTGTATGTTTTCTTTGTCAAAATGCTCAAAACCTCGGCCCAAACGTGGGTGTTTTACAAAGTTTATAAAACCAAACATTTCAACTAATCAAGATTTATCAAATAACCCAACAGTTAATAATTTCATGTAAAACATGTAAACACCTAAAAACAAACATTTTGGCATGTACACCGTTTTTCACAAATCAACTTGAACTCACCTTGCTAGATTTAGGCTAAATCTAGATTTTACCCCATTTGAGCTTTCTTGAAGAAATCCGAATCCACGAGCAAGAATCCTTCCAAAACCTAGATCTACAAGTTCTCAACCATAAATAGACATATTCAACCACATAGAATTGTTCCCCAAACATTTCACATGAAAACCTCAACTTATATCGAAACCCTAATTTTCATAAATGAAGAAAAGAGATGATTACCTCAACCACAACTTGAATCCATCATACAAACACTTCTAGGACACCAAAACAAGCCACAAACTACCAATCTCCAAAATGGTGGAAAGGGTCGGATGAAACCCTAGAAAATTGATGAAGAAGAAGAAGATGAGAGGATTCTAGTTTTAGCTTCCAAAACCTTGATAAACGGTGAAGAATCTCCTGGAATTCCAAGTCTTGGTGCCCAAAATCACAATGGAAGCAAAGGGTTCGGTTAAGAGAGTTTTAGGAGAGAGTGGGTGAAAGAATGAATGAGACAAAGGTCTAAAAATACGATTTATTGAGGCCTGCATCCCGCCGGCGACTGTGCCATGCGATAGTGACCATGGCACTGTCGCGGGTCACTATCACGGCACATGTACCGCGGCCATAACCCTCTCCGCAATTGTGCCACAACGAGAGTGACAATGTCACAATCGTTGGGCACTCTCACCCTAAGTGTACCGAAGGCCCTTCAGACCCCACGACATTGCCCTCGGCGACAGTGACTCTGTCACAATCTCCGAGCATAGTCATGCCACCCTTGTTGAAGCCCGAAAATCCCATTTTCTGTGCACAAGCGACCTTTGAGGATAAGAGAGGTCTAAAATCTTACTTAGAATTTGCGGGTGTTACAAAATTAAAATTTTCTAAATACGACGATAATTGATTCATCTACAACAACAATTTATGGTTTAACTTCAATCAACATATTTCATTATGTGAACACAGTCTATTATAGGGACGGGTGCTACTAAAACCTAATAACAGTCACTATCTCCAAATTGCGGAAGACTTCACCAACTACTTACCCTCGTGTAACTCTAGGCCTCATCTCTTCAAAGTACTGCTAGAACCAAATACCCAACTGGAACCTGATGCACATGCCGACAAATAAAAAGGTTAGGCTTAACGCCTAGTGAGCTCAAGAGTTTTCATCAGATACATGTATAAAACAATAATTTAAAGAATGTTATTTAAATCGTGATTCCCAAAATGATAATACGTTCAATCTGAAACAACCAAGGCGAAATACATTAAATCTTAAAACAATCTCTTTTAAACATTCACCCTCTTCGTGATTAAGATCACAAAACAAAACGTTTCTTCGGATATAAGTCCAAAACCCAAAACTCAAGTAAACATATCTGACACTTTAATAATCAAATACTGAAAACGGAGATAAACTCCAACTTCCAAAACATCCCAAAACATGGATAAGATCCAATAATCAAAACCTTAGAACATGGATGACTACCCATGCTCAAAACGTCACCGAAAACATGGATTATAAAACTCCATACTGAAATCAACACCTTTTGGTGACGGGGGAGACCCGATTACATTATACGCGATGGAACACCCAAGTGGGTCACATAGTTATGTAAAAAACCAAAAAGTTTGGATTATACTCATAAAACATACCGAGCTCAACTACTCCAAGTCTATTGCTTGAAAGCATCAAGTCAACTCCTCTGAGTCTATTATGGAGAGTTCCAAAACGGGAACTTATGCACAAAGGGAATTACACCTTACTGCCCATGGGACGCTGCTCGACCATATAGGTCCACACCTTACTTACCATGGTGACCCGATGCCTATTCCGTGCCAAAGTGGTGAACTTGTCTAAAACGGGACATAAAGAACACCATGCCTATGGATCCATTGCACTAACTAAATCATTACATGACTAAAAAAGAATGAACTAACGCATTCAAAACATGTAATTCTCAAATAAGATGCAGTAAATGTAAATCATGACCAAACGCTCTACATTGAGCTATTAAAATCGGACAAGTGTCTCCAAGACCCAACAAAATCCAAACCGAGCCATAAGCTCAACAAATCCAAAGACCCGTTGTCAAAAATCATGAAATGAAATCAAACATAAACAACCCGACTTTATGTAAACCCATACTCCAAAATATACAATTAACTCCAACATAGTTTAGATTGAGACAACTCATTTTCCAAGTGAATTATATCATTTACTCTTTCAAAAAACGTCCCATAACACAAAATCAAACACTTACCTAAAACACACAATAAAATGCATTTACACTCCAACTTTACTTCATGAAATAAATCATCAAAATACCAATGTGTATAATTTAGTTGTCAAAATGCTCAAAATCCCAAACGTGGGTGTTTTACAAAGTTTATAAAACCAAACACTTCAATTAATCAAGATTCACCAAATAACTCAACAGTTAATAATTTCATGTAAAACATATAAACACTTTAAAACAGACATTTTGGCATGTACACCGTTTTCACAAATCAACTTGAACTCATTTTGCTAGATTTAAGTTAAATCTAGATTTTACCCTAACTTGAGCTTCTTTGAAGAAACTTGAATCCACAAGCAAAACCTTCCAAAACCTATATTCACAATTTTTCAACCATGAATATAGCCATTCAACCATTAAGAATTGATCCCCAAACATTTTACATCAAATCTCCAACTTGACCAAAACCCTAATTTTTGACATAATTTCTCTAAACCATCAAATCCAATCTTGACTGTATGAATGACTAGAATTATTTCTCCATTTATCACACACTTAACATTTATCATTTGAACCTATGGCTATATATATATATATATATATAGGGGTAAAATCATGTGAGAACCAAAAAATATTGAGAACCATAAGAACCAAACTAAGCCGTAATTTGGTTTTGATCTAATGGTTTTAATTAATAGCTGATTCACCACATGAAAAGAGCATAATCGTCATTTTGGCAACAAGATTCACCAGATGAAACATACAGACTTATTCATCAGATAAAACACAAATTTGCCATATGAAGCACACTGATTCACCATAGGAAACACATAGATTCACCATATGAAACACACAAATTCACCGCATGAAACACACACTAACCTTTTATTTCACCACAAGAAATCAAACACAAATTTAATATATAATCTATTTTCATCTAATGAAATCAAATACAATTTGTGTCTATAATCATTGTTCATATCCGATAATAAGAAAACTCAATCAAAATCAAACCTAAGACTCAAATCTGAAACCAAATTAAAACCCAACCTTACAGATCGATAATAGAATCAACCGAATTTCACACTTCCCCCAAATTAAACCCTAACCTTTTTTTCTTTTCTCAATCCAAACTTACAAATCGATAATCAAATCAATCAAGAGCAATACTAGAAAGAAGAACTTTCTAGTGAAGACATGGAAACGGTGTCGCTCCTTTCCCGATGATTAAATTCCAGTAATTGATGATCGCAAATCTTCATGTTGGTTGTTGGATTCTTTGGCCACCGCAAAACTACCATCCATTGCCACCACATTTGTAGCCTTCTCATCCTGACACCCGTCGTCGCCGACGATTCTTCTGGTTCTGTTTTTCCAAACGGATTCAAACGAGTCAGAGAAGGCCGATCTCCGGTAATTGATTCCAAGAACTAAATTATATAAGTATCCTACCATGAATCAATGACTTGTTAACTTACCCTAGAGCAGCACCAAAAGCACGACGACACTGGGCGGTGGAATTGGACGGTTCTGGGTGGTTCACCGTCCGTCATCGTAAAACAGAGAGAAGATAGAGGAGGTTGATTTAGGAAAGAAAACGAATGAACCGAATGGCTAAATTGGGTGGGTTTGGGATTATAAACTCCAGGTTAAAAATGCGTTTGGAAGAAGATAAGGATGGGAGGAGCGTAAATTACAACATTACCCTTAAACTTTCACAATATTACAACAGATGCCATTGTTTTTAATGACCATTCATTAAAACCCTTTAATGATTGAGATTAGTCCTCACGGTTCTTAATCTTTTTACAGTTCTCATTTGATTATCATCTTATATATATATATATATATAGATAGATAGATAGATAGATAGATAGATAGATAGATAGAGAGAGAGAGAGAGAGAGAGAGAGAGAGAGGAAAGTTCAAATGAAAAATCCAACAACTCTTATTAAATAGAGTTTTTAATTTTAAGATGACTAGAAGCGTACTCGCACAATGCAGCGAGATACATCACGATTTTAATGTTTCATTTTATTTTTTGTTTTTTTTGTTGATTTACAGTACGATTTTGGATGGTTTTGAAAAAGTTATAATGTTTTTTTTTATAATTTAGGCTTAATAATATAATGTTTTTATATAAATTTTTTTTAAGTATTTTGTTAGAATTCAATGATTATCTTATATATTTTAATGATATCTAGAAAAAATAATCAATTACATATTTAATAATATAATTAAAACAAATTTATAGTAATATAATATATTAATTAATAGTGATACATGGAAATGTCTGCATAAAAAGAAAGTCCTGCACATATCAAATTGGTGGGTGTTAGAAGCATGCAGTAGTAATATGTATCTTGTGCTTTGAAACTTGTAAATTAAGAGATTTTTAAAATCTTGTATAAAATGATGGTACATTGTGTCTAATAACTTGTATTTAAGAGTTTTTTTATCCGTGTTTTATAATATAGTATAGATTAAGGGTAAAAATGGAAGATAATTTAAACTCACGCCTACCATATTAGACTTTTTATTTTTATTTTTAATTAAAAACTTTTATCCATTTAAAGTTTAAAATAAATTATCTTAAAAATTACTAATATTTACAAATTACATCAAAAAAACGAGAATTTCGTGTTTTTCGATATGACATCCATCTCGATATAGTTTTTTCATTGTTTTAACCCTTGTTTTTTTTTTTTACGTGAAATGCTATATATGTGTTATATTCATTATGAATATTTATGTACGTTCAAGTCTGTACAACACCTCGACACCGTAAGTATGTAACTCGACATCACCTTCTTCAATACTCTTTTCAACGTCGTAAGGCATCGCGTTTCTTCAGCACCGTAACCCAACACCCATCAAGACGAATCGAGAACCTACGAGTAATTCTGTTGTAAACGTGAGAACAAAAGAGGGCGCGTCACGTCTTCACATCTTTACAGGTCATTCATGTATTATTCATCATGAATAATACAACATTCAGGGTGAATAATTCACGATTCATGAATTTGTGTATTATTCATCATGAATGTTGTGTAATTCATCCTGGATACTATATTATTCATCATGAATAATAAATGAATGTTCACATTTGTTATTCATAATGAATGTGGGACATCCAGGGATGCACATACATATTCATAATGAATTAAACCAAATTTTGGTTGTGAATTAGGAAACAAAAGAGAGTGTGTCATGTGTCTACACCTTCATAGGTCATTCATATATTATTCATTATGAATAATGTATCATTCAGGATGAATAATACAACATCCAGGGTGAATAATACACGATTCATGATAAATAATACATGAATCACGAATTCGTGTATTATTCATCCTGAATGTTGTATTATTCATCTTGAATAATGTATTATTCATCATGAATAGTGAATGAGCGTTCATCATTGTTATTCGTACTGAATGTGGACACCCGAGGACGCTCATGCATATTCATAATGAGTATAACACATATATAAAATTTCACATAAAAAACGGTTAAAACGAAAAAAAAACTATATCGAGATAGATATCATATCGAAGAGCACAAAAATTTCAGTTTTTTGATGTAATTTGTTTGATTTAAATATTATTAAGTTTTTAGGATAATTTATTTTAAAGTTTAAGGGGGTAAAAAAATTTAATTAAAAAATAAAATAGAAAGTCAAACAAGGTAGACGCTAATTCAAATTTTCAATTTTGTCCTTAATCACTTCTCAATTAACCTTATTATGTTTTAACTATTGATTAGTTTTCTAAGTTTTGATCAATGGTTAAGATTTGTCTTCAGGTACACAATAAAAGATGAGTTTTCATTTGAACCTACCCCTATATATATATATATATATATATATATATATATAGAGAGAGAGAGAGAGAGAGAGAGAGAGATGATCATGCGAGAAGCAAACTAATTTGCGAGAAGGCGAGAAGAAATGTGGGCCACATAATTTATTAATTAAAAAAAACCATAAATAAAAATTAAAAAATAGTTTTAAAAATTAGGATAATTATTATTTTAAATTGAATAAATCCTTAAAATTCTCATTATATTTTTTAGATTTATTTATTTTATAATTTCAATTATTTTATAATTTTTTTTTCTAAATATACTTTTAATAAAAAAAATTCACAATTTTAACCAAATATCACACGTGATATCATTATATGAATATTTATGCATATCACAGATCATATTATTACATGTGATAATTAAATATATATTTTAGTTAATCATATGTGATTATGTATACTTCTGTTTATAGATTTTTTGTGATGTAAATATTATCACATGTGATAATTGTTTATATTTTAGTTAATCATATGTGATTATGTATATTTATATTTATAGATCTTTTTGTGATGTGAATATTATCACATGTGATTATGCGTCATTTATATTCAGACATATATTATCTTATGTGATATTTATAAAAATCCACCTAGTGGGATAATATGTGATACATAATAATATATCACATGTTAAACGAAGTTAATCACATGTGATTCAAAACATAAATAGAGAAATAGAGAAAAAAATGGTGAAAAAAATAATGAATTAGTTATGAATATAACATGTGATATTTGATGAAAATCATGATTTTATCTAGAAAATAATAATATAAATTTGATAAAAAAAATTATGAATTTATTAAAATTAAAAAATAAATAAATTTAAAAGATATTATAAGATTTTTAAGGATTTATCCAATTCAAATTGTAATTATCCTAATTTTTTAAAAAATAATTTATTTATGCTATTTTTTAATTAATAAATTATGTGGCTCTTATTCCTTCTCGTTTTCTCGCAAATTGACTATTTTCTCGTTTGAACATGCCCTTATATATATATCTAACCCAACAAACTATCTAATTTTGAATGATTAAGTTCTTAAATTATTTTTTTGAATGATAAAATATTTAAACTTTCTAAAACCGGTTAAAGACATCTTTTTAACTTCTAAAAACAGGTTAATTTGATAAAAATTTGGGAAAAAAAAAACCAACAAACTATCTATTTTTGAATGATTAAGTCCCTATTTTTTTAACGAATTAATCTCTAAACTTTTTCCTAAATTTTTTTACCAAATAAATTATTGAACTTTTTTTAAACAAATAAATCCCAAATTTTTTTGAATAAACAAAATCATGAACTTAATTTTGAACAAAAAAGTCCGATTTTTTTTAAACAAAAAAATATATACAATTCCTCTTATCAGCAACAAAGTAAAATGAACCAATTAAACAGATAAAAATTATACCATTTTCATTACTAATTCCGAATCATTCAAAATGTATGCCTAAAACATAAATAGATGCATACAAAAATTATACTCACCCTTCACAAAATATACAAAAAAAAATGTTCATCCTTTCACAAAATATACCAAAAAAAAACGCCCATCCTTCACAAATATACCAAAAAAATAAAATGCCCATTTTTTTGGTATATTTGTGAAGGGATTGATTTTTTTTGGTATATTTTATGAAATGATTGGTTTTTTTTGGTATATTTTGTGAAATGATGAGTATAATTTTTGTATTTTATTTATTTATACTTTAGGCATACCTTTTGAATGCTTCAGAATTAGTAATGGAAATAGTATAATTTTTTATCGTTTAATTGATTCATTTTATTGTTTAATCGTTTAATTGTTGTCAGTGAGAGAAATTGTATATATTATTTTGTTAAAAAAATTGGATCTATTTGTTCAAATTAAGTTCATGATTTTGTTTCTTCAAAAAAAAACTTTGGGATTTGTTTGTTCAAAATTTCAACAATTTATGTGGTAAAAAGATTTAGGAAAAGTTAGAGATTTATTTGCAAAAAAAAAATCAGATAGTTGATTGGGTTTTTTTAGACTTTTCACAAACTTTTATCATATTAACCTGTTTTTATAGTTACAAGAATGTATTTAACCGTTTTAGAAAATTTAAGGGTTCTATCATTCAAAAAAATAGTTTAAGAACTTAATTATTTAAAATCAGATAGTTTTATTGAGTTTTTTCAGACTTTTCCTATATCTATATCTATATATATATATATATATAGAGAGAGAGAGAGAGAGAGAGAGAATGGTCCATACGAGATAGTTTTATAGAGAGAGAGAGAGAGATAGGTCCATACGAGAATGGTAACGATTTAAAGGAATAAATGAATAAATATCAACCAATCATAATAATTAAATTAATTTTTTTTTATTTCATTTTTTTGATCGACCATAAGGATAGTTAGGTCATTTTCACACATATGAATATTTTTGGATAGTGATTATCTTCCAAAATTTATGCGATATACTCTCAATTTTCTTCCCAATCCATGTCGATTCAAAAACCAGTCTCCTTTCTTCCAAAATCATGCGATTTTCTGTGGAATATCCACCACAGTTTCAACAACGAAGAACTCTTATTCATTGTTTATGGAGGTTTCAAGGCATATCTTTTCTACAAATGGAAGCATCGAATCGATTAATGCAATTGATGTGCATAAGAATTTTGAATTCCAAATCAGTGATGAGCAAGGTCAACAGGATATCAACGTCGTTGACAATGTTCTTCAAGATGTCACAGGTAATTGTTTCAATTTACCTTCAAATTTATTTTTTAGAATTAAAGTGTTACCCTGTTTTGTGATTGAAGTTTTCTGTCATTGGTAAGTTCTAAAATAGGGTTTAGTTGTGGTTTAAGTTGATTGAAGTTTTGAAGACAGTGATTATCTTCTAGATTTCATATGCTGATCCATTGGTATTTTAATAGTATCACACTATCACTTATGATTTTGTATGTTACAACCAGATTTCATATGTTGATCCATTGGTATTTTAATAGCATCACTTATGATTTTGTATGTTACAACCATGACAATTAGTTATATTTGGTGCTTCTATTCATTGCGTTGAATTTGGGATTATATAAATTAACAGATTTTATAGTACTACATGTGCATTGTAAGTTTAATTATATTGTGACAAACACTTTTTTCTTGTAGAAGATCTGATCATACTGAATGTCAATTCCATTGGGAATGTTTATGGGTCCTTTGACCTTACTGGTAGTACCATGATATCCATGAATGAACAATTCAACGATCCCATTAATTACGTCCTGAATGTTCCCGAAGGTCTCATACCAATTGTTGGGTCGTTGTTTCAAACAGTAGGTCATTGCATTGAAATGTACAGGAAGTACGCCGACTATGCGGGTTTTGATATTAGGCGATCGACTTAAAAAAGAAGTTCAACGACAAATCTATTAGGATTAAGTATCTTGTATGTCATCGTCATGGATTACCTAACAAACGGTCAGTTGACAACACTAATCTTGGTCAACATCAGAAGGTCTTGCGCAACTCCAACTTCTAAGTTACAGGATGTAATGCTCAAGTTCGTTTTTGTAGGGTTCAGGGTACGTCATTGTTTAAGTTGTACCACTTCAACCCGAGCCACAATCACCCATTGTATGACGAGAATGATAGAAAACTCTCTCGAAGTAGGAGATAGTTGAAGTTCTCGGATAAGAGGATAATACATTGGGCTGCAAATGCGAATATCGGTGCGGCCAAGGTCCACCGGCTGCAGGTTTGTTTGAAGGGTGGATATGAAGAGGTTGGATGTAGTCGCACCGACTACAAGAATTATAAAAGGAATTTTGATTCCTTTGTTGGTGACGGTGATGTTCAAATGGTTTTGAACATGTTTAATGAGCGTGTCTTAAACAGTACCAACTTTGCATTCGAGTTTAAAGTATCGGACGGAAAACTCGAGGGCCTTTTCTGGGCTGACGAGCTATCAAGGTTCAATTACACCGAGTTTGGCCATGTTATTTCATTCGACGCCACTTATCGTTCAAACAAGTAAGATGTTTTAATTATTTCTATGTAGTCTATTATAAATTAATGTTATTGTGGGATTCCATTGGTGTTTAAAATTTTTCATTGCAGGCATTGTATGGTTTTTGTACCATTCCTTGCCATTGACAACAACAGGCATTCTGTTGTTGTTGGTACTGGTATTCTCTGTAACGAAAAAATGTCGTCTTACACTTGGTTGTTGGAGGCTTTTTTAAAAGTTCATGGTGTTCAACCAAAGCTTGTATTGACCGACCAAGACGCTGCAGTTAGAGAGGTTCTCCCTATAGTTTTCAACGAATCAAAGCATAGACTGTGCATGTGGCACATTATGAATAAGTTGCCTATCATGGTATGATTTATATATAGTTTTGGATTTTGGTCATCTTACGAGAGGGAAATTTGTATATGAAATCTTTCATGTACGTTTCTATGCAGGTTAACACTGACTTATTGCTAAACACAGATTTCAGGAAGCGTTTAGTAAAACTTGTATGGAGTGTCTATTTGGGCAAGCAAGATTTTGAGGAGAAATGGATTGTACTGATGGAAGAATTTAATTTGTCAGATCACGCGTGGCTGTCAGAGGTTTTTAGTAATCGGTCCAATTGGATACCTGGTGTAACACCCGGGAATTTATAAGGTAAATATTTGTCCTCCAATACTTTAATTGTGTTTATCTGAAAATGTGAGTTTTTATATATGCTTATGATCTTGATTATGGGACTAAGATGCTATCTGATTGATAAAATAATTGCATGTGTTTAGACCTCGTGCTCATTTTCGAAATTTGCTAAGTTTTCGGGGTGGGATGAGCTTGGCGCGATAGTGCCATCGCGATAGTGACATTGTCACTATCGCCGGGCACAATCGCCAGGATTGTACCGAGAGTGGGAGGAGTCTCGCGATAGTGCCATCGCGATAGTGACATTGTCACTATCGCCAGGCATACTCGCCGGGCTTGTACCGTGGGGGTGGGGGCCTCCGCGATTGTGACAAGCGATAGTGCCCATGGCACTATCGCCCGCGTGGTCTGGTTGATTTAAAACACTTTGGCAGCCTCATTTCTCACAATAACACTTTACAAAAAAAACGGGAGAGCTCTTATTAGAGGCGATTTTTAGGGTTTCATCACCTACCTCATTCATTTCTAGGGTTTTGGGTTGTTGGGAGCATTAAGTGGTCATCAAGTTTCATCCAAGTGTCCCCATTGAAGTGATCTTCAAGATTCTCATTTCTCACCTTCAAGTCTCATCTTCTCCAACTTCTAGGGTTTCCATATTTTCTAGGTTTTGGGTTCAAAACCTAGATTGTGAGTTTACTAAACCTTTGTTAAAACTAGATACACATCATAATATCCTATTTGCTACTTTATTTCTATATGTTCAAATGTTTGGGGATTCCTTCATGAAAATAATTGGAAGATATATATATATATATATATATATATATATATATATATATATATGGATGGTTTGCCATGATTATTGTTGGGAACTGAAGATTTGTTTAAGTATGATTACTGCTGCCAGTACAACATGGTTACTACTGCTGAGACAAGTTACTACTGTTGAGCAAAATTAATACTGCTTGAAGAAATTAATACTGCTAAGCATAGTTACTACTGCTGGTGAAGATTAATACTGCTCAGAGTGTTAATGCTGCTATGACTTAATACTGCTTATGTGATAATCTTGGTAAGACACGCATATCAAGGTTTGAAGATAATCATGGAAGGTTGAAGATAATTATGGAAGAATATACTGAAGATCTTTTATGTTTTGTAATTATCTTTTATTTTCAGTATATGTATAGAATTATTCAGAATAGTTTGTTAGACGAGTATTCTGAGTTTTTGTTTTGAGAGAGAATTAACCTCAAGGTTTACAACCCTAGTTCTAGAGAAGTAGAATTCGTCTTGGTGAGCCTGTTCATCAAGATTGAGGTTTTGTGTGAAAGCTTGTAACTTTAATCATTCAATAAAGTTTACAAGTTGTGATTTCTAATTTACTGTTACATTGATATTTGAATATTAAAGTGTTTTTCCGCAACTTCTTTAATATTGTTTCTGAGTTTTATTATTCTTGTTAAGAATCAGATCCTGACAAGTGGTATCGGAGCTTAGTATTCTCAGAAACCTTCATTCATCATGGACAACACAGTTGAATCAAATAGTACTCTTGTTTCAAAGGTTCCCATGCTCAAACCTAATGAGTTTGACATGTGGAAAATTAGGATCAAGCAGTACATCCTCCTTACAGACTTTTCTATGTGGGACATTGTTGAGAATGGTCCCTCTGCTGAAGGTAAAATTGGACAAGATGGAAGAAGACCACCTCCAAAAACTGATGCTGAAAAGAAAGTGAGACAATTGGAGATGAAAGCCTTAAGCACCCTGCTTTTGGCCATTCCTAATGAGTATCAACATCAGTTTCACCACTGCACTGATGCTCAGATTTTATGGAATGCTTTAGAAAAGAGATTTGCTGGCACCAAGAGCACTAAGAGGAATCAAAGGGATATTCTCAAGCAGCAATATGAGAATTTTACATCTTCAAAGAATGAGTCTATGACTCAAACTTTTGATAGATTCAATAAGTTAATTGGTGAGTTGGCTACTATTGGAGTCCAGATGGAACAAGATGATGTCAACCGAAAGTTCCTCAGATCTTTTGGAAATGAATGGACCATGTACACTGTTTCATTCAGACAGAATGACAAATTGGAAGAAAAGGAACTGGATGATCTGTACAATGATCTGAGAGTGTTTGAATCTGAGGTGGAAGCAAAGAAGAAGCCTACTGGATATGTTCATAATGATGCACTCCTATCAGCATCAACTGATTCTACTGCTAACCCTGAATCAGTTAATGCTGCCAGTGGAGTAAATCAAGAAAAAGGCAATGAATATGTTTTTGAAGCCTTTCTTTCCAGCCATGGTAACTCCTCTTTAATCAATGATGACTTGGAACAGCTTCATCCTGATGATCTTGAAGAGATGGATATTAAATGGCAGATGGCCATGCTTTCTATGAGGGTGAAGAAGTTCATCAAGAGGACTGGGAGGAACAACTTCTCCCAAAGAAGAGAAGATGGAGCAGACTTTGATAAGTCAAAGGTGGAGTGCTACAAGTGTCATATGAAGGGACACTTTGCCAGGGAATACAGAAGTGGAGTGTCTCACAACAATCACCAATAAGCTAAGACTGGAAGCTTTAACCAGAACAGAAACTCTGCTCAAGCTCTTATTTCTCAACAAGGAATGGGGTTTGACTGGAGTGATCAAGCAGAAGAGGCCATTCAAAATCGAGCTCTCATGGCAGAGGTATCTGATCTTCCAACTGAGGTACTCTCTAATCTCTGTTCTCAAACTTGTATAGACATTGTTAAAAGGTACAGGAATCACAACCAGAGTATGAGTGATGACCTTAAGAGGTTAGAAAAGGATAGAAAAGACTATGTGAAAATTGTTGAGAGGTTTGAGGAACAAATTAAAGGTTTCCAAGCCAATGAACTTCAACACACATATGATACAAATTACTGGAAGTGGGAGAAAAATGATCTAGAAATCCAACTGACAAAGTCTAGAGAGAAGAATGAAAAGTTGAGAGGAGAGCTAGCCAAGGTTAAGCTGGATGTGGAAAAGTTTTCATATGCTTCTAAAGCCATGGATTCAATTCTAAAGGTCCAAATCCATGATAAGCTTAAACCATGAATTGGGTACAATACCACACCACCACCATACAACAACAACTACATCCCTCCTAAATCAGACTTGCTAGAGACCAAGGATAGGAAGGACTTGCATGAGGGAGCCACTAAGATAGATCCTTTAGATGACGTAGTTGTTGAGGACAAGACTGAGAAAGAAGCTGGTAAGAGTAAGGATAATACTGTGAGTGGTGAGATTCCCTTAGAAAATAACATTCTTACCAATGAGGGTGGTGGAAGGGATTGGGTCAAATCTGATGACGTAGAGAAGACTGAGGGAAAGTCTAAAAGGTCTATTACAAGCAGACTACAATTGTGAATCCTGTTCTTTGCAAACAGTGTGCGTGTAATAAGTCTGAGCCCCTAAAACATGATAAAAGGAGGGGCAATCAAAGAAATTGGAATAATCACTGGGCTCAGAAACAAGGAGTTGATCTGAGTAGAATCATTAGACCAAAACCTTGTTTCATATGTGGCAAAATGAACCATCTTGCCAAGCACTGTTATTTTAATCCTATTAACCAAAGGATAAATTTTCAAAGATCTGTGCAAAAACCCTTTGGTTATAGGAAGGATGAAAGGAACCATGTGGCTAAGAAACCTGTTAAATCTAAAAGCCACATGAAGAAAAAGACTGTAAAAGAGAGTGTCAAGATGTGGGTTCCCAAAAGCACTAAAACTGTTAGTACTGCTACCACAAATAGTGTTGCTGACAAAGATAGTGATGCCAGAAGCAATACTGCTGCTATCAATGTTAGTGCTGCTGAGAGTATTAGTACTTCTAAAACTAACATTGTTAGTACTTCATCAGATGTTAATACTGCTAACTCTGTTAGTGCTTCTAACAAGGTTAGTACTGCTAAACCTGTTAGTGCTGCTAACTCTGTTAGTACTTCTAAAATTAGTACTGCTTCTAGTGTTTGTGCTTCTAGACCAATCATCTTGACAAAGTACTCCAGTAAAGAGTATTCTAAAATTAAAAATCTCATAAAAAAGGAGTCTAAGTACTTTGATGAGAAAGGGAGGCCCAAGACCACTTTAGCTTGGGTTCCCAGTCAATACTAATTGATTTATCTTATGTGTAGGGCAACCAACAGCTCAAGGGAAAGAGCATTTGGCATGTTGATAGTGGCTGCTCTAGGCACATGACAGGGAACATGGCTTGCCTCAAGAATTTCAAGAAAATTGATGGAGGGCATGTTGCCTTTGGTAATACTCCAGATGGAGGTAAGATTAGTGGTAAGGGAGATGTAACAAAAGGTAAGATGACCTTTGAAGATGTTTACTATGTTGAGCAGTTAAGGTACAACCTGTTAAGTGTATCACAGGTTTATGACAAGAAGCATAGTATATTATTAACTAATTCAGAATGCATTATCCTTGCTCCTGGATTCAAGGTAGTTGATGAAAAGATGATACTACTAAGAACTCCTAGAAAGGATAATGTCTATTGTTTGAATATGGAAAATGTATCAAATGATTCATCCTTAAACTGTCTTGTTTCAAAAGCCTCTTTGGATGAATCATCACTTTGGCACAGAAGGATGTGTCACATGAACTTTAAAACAATGAATAAACTTGTTAAAAACAAACTTGTAAGAGGTCTGCCTTCAAAAGTCTTTTCATGTGATGATCATTGTGTTGCTTGTCTCAAAGGCAAACAACACAAAACTTCTCATAAGTCCAAAGAGTTGAACACAATTTCTTCTTCTCTTCAGTTGTTGCATATGGATTTGTTTGGTCCTACAAATGTCATGAGCATAGGTAAGAAATCATACTGCTTAGTTATTGTTGATGATTACTCTAGATTTACTTGGGTGTATTTTCTAAGGACTAAGGATAAGACAAGTGGACTGATCAAATACTTTATTCTAAGAATTGAAAACCAAACAAATCAAAAGGTAAAAGTCATTAGGTCAGATAATGGTACTGAATTTAAAAACCTTGACCTAAACACCTTTTGTGAGGAAAAAGGAATTGAGAGGCAATACAGTGCTCCTAGGACTCCACAACAAAATGGTGTTGCTGAGAGAAGGAATAGGACACTGATTGAGGCTGCTAGATCTCTGTTAGCTGATTCAAAACTTCCAATTACTTTCTGGGTTGAAGCAGTTAATACTGCTTGCTATGTCCAAAACAGAGTTCTAGTAGTCAACCTAAGAACAAGACACCATATGAGCTTTTAAATAAAAGAAAACCATTTATTGGTTTTTTCAAACCTTTTGGGTGTCCTTGTACCATTCTCAATACCAAAACTCACTTAGGAAAGTTTGATAGCAAAGCAGATTATGGTTTTCTTGTTGGTTACTCATCTCAGAGTAAGGCCTACAGAGTCTTTAATTCTTCTTCTAGAATAATTGAGGAAAGTGACAATGTCAAATGCAATGAGAACTCACCAAATCCTATTGGTTCTGGTCCTCAGTGGTTATTTGACATTGATTCACTAACTAACTCTTTGGGTTTCAGTAGTGATGATCATGCAGGATCAGGAAGTAGAGGATCAGGGGATAAACAAGTACAAGATATTATTCCTCAGTCTGTGATCTTTCCCATACCTACAATGAACCCTGTTGAAATCTGTGAAACGGAGACTGTTACTGAACCAATTCAGAGTGAAGAAGAAAGAAGAGATGAGGAGAATCCAGAGCATGAAGAGCCAGAAGTAGCTGATGAGATCCCCTCAACTGACTTAAATGCCTCCAATTTAGATGTGGGAATCAATGAAGAACCTAGTCATCAGACAAGAACTCAGAAGAATCATCCTCCTGAGCTGGTAATAGGAGACATCACTTCTCCTATGATGACTAGGAATCAAAGCAGACTTCAAGATTTGCAGGATCAGCAGCATACAATACTCTCTTGCTTTCTATCTCAGATTGAACCTAAGAAGGCTTATGATGCAATTAAAGATTCAAGTTGGATAGAAGCCATGCAAGAAGAGTTGCTACAGTTTAAATTGCAAGATGTTTGGGACTTGGTAGACCTTCCAAAATGTCATAGAGCAATTGGCACCAAGTGGATTTTCAGAAATAAAAAGGATGAGAGAGGAATAATAATCAGGAACAAAGCAAGGCTAGTGGCACAAGGGTACACTCAGGAAGAAGGCATAGACTATGAGGAAGTCTTTGCTCCAGTTGCACGGGTAGAGGCAATTAGGCTGTTTCTAGCCTATGCCTCATATATGAAGTTCAAGGTATATCAGATGGATGTGAAGAGTGCCTTTCTATATGGAACAATTGATGAAGAAGTATACATCTGTCAACCCCCTGGATTTGAAAATCCATCATATCCTGACAGAGTATACAAACTTAAGAAAGCACTCTATGGTCTACATCAAGCCCCAAGAGCATGGTATGATACTCTGTCTACCTATCTCTTAGAAAATGGGTTTGAAAGGGGAATCATTGACAAGACCCTTTTCATTAAAAGAAGTAAGAAGGACACCCTACTTGTTCAGATCTATGTGGATGACATCATATTTGGATCCACAAAAGATCAGATGTGTAGAGACTTTGAAGAGTTGATGCACAAGAGCTTCAAAATGAGTTCAATGGGTGAACTCACTTTCTTTCTTGGGCTTCAAGTGAAACAGCAGAAAGATGGGATTTTCATAAGTCAATCAAAGTATGTGAAAGACATCCTAGATAAGTATGGTTTATCAGACTCAAAGCCAGCAAGCACACCAATGGAAACACACAAACAGATCACTGCTGATCTTGAGGGGGAGGATGTTGATGTCCATCTTTATAGATCAATGATTGGATCTCTCATGTATCTCACAGCCTCAAGACCAGATATCATGTTTCCAGTGTGTGTGTGTGCCAGATTCCAAGTCAAGCCAAAGTTGTCACATCTTCAAGCAGTTAAGAGGATTTTCAGATACCTAAGAGGGCAACCTAGATTAGGTCTTTGGTATCCTTATGAATCTACTTTTGACTTGATTGCATATTCAGACAGTGACTTGGGTGGTGCTAATATGGATAGAAAGTCTACTTCAGGAGGATGTCAGCTTTTGGGTGCAAGACTAGTATCTTGGCAGTGTAAGAAGCAAACCACAGTGTTCTTATCCACAACAGAAGCTGAGTACATTACTGCTGCAAGTTGCTGCTCTCAGGTTCTATGGATTCAGAATCAAATGCTGGACTATGGGGTAACCTTTATTCATACTCCAATCCTCATTGACAATAGCAGTGCTATTAGCATTGTTAACAATCCAGTCAAGCACTCCAAAACAAAGCACATTGAAATTAGGTATCACTTTATTAGAGACTGCAATGAAAAGAATCTTATTCAAGTTTCTAAAGTTCATATTGATAACTGATCTATTCACTAAAGCTTTTGATGTGGGTAGATTCACTTTCTTGGTCACAAGTGTGGGCATGATCAACTCTGAATGAGCTCATGTTTAAAAAGTGTTTGTATACATGTTATTTGTTTATTTTTTGTGGTGCTACTAATCATCTTTCTCAGGAAGTTTATTGCCTTGCTCAGACTAACACAAGCTTCAACAGTGTAAGTATCGTTAATGCTGCCAGTGCAGTTTTAATGCTGCCAGTGCAAAGTTACTACTGCAGGTTCATTATTACTACTGCTAGTCTGAGTTACTACTTCAGGTATGTGTTACTACTGCTAGTTAGTTAATACTGCTAGTTGGTTACTACTGCTAGTTGGTTACTACTGCTCTCAGTTAATACTGCGAGTGAGTTAGTACTGCTTCTTTCCTGAATTCTATAAATACCCTCTTTGCCCGCCAAAAAGCTCACAACGACTCTTTGAATATTGTTCGTCTTCTCTCTAACTCTTTTCTCTCAAGCAACCAGTGTGTTTCAGTCAAGAATCCTCAATCCAGATGGCATCCATGGCGTTTATTGATGAACACAATGAGATCGCAATGCTTCAAAAGCCTAAGCAGGCTGCTGGATTCCATCAAATAGTTGATTTTCTCAAGTCCAGTCATATAGCTCATGCTCTTACAGTGTCACCACCAATTTACATCGAGCACCAGAAGCAATTTTGGGCCAATGCCACCACTGTTACTGAAAACTGTGTGCAGTGTATCAAGACAAGGGTGTGTCACAAACCCTTGACAGTCTCTGAAGAGGTCATTCGCATCAGTCTACGACTAGACGATGCCTCAGGTATTACCTCTATCTCTAATGAGGATTTGTTTTCCAATCTCACAAGAATGAGGTATGGAGGCCCACTGGGTGTTTTCAAAAATTCCAAAGCTAAATTTTCTCCCCAATGGCGTTTCTTTGTTCATACTCTTATGCACTGTATTTCTCGAAAAACTACTGGATGGAGTGAGTTTAGTAGTACCATTGCTTATGCTTTGGTCTGCTTGTCCACTGCCAGAAAGTATAATTTCTCACAAATGATTTTCAATGACCTTGTGTCAAACTTGGATAATAAAAAGAGTTTCTATATGTATCCAAGATTTGTCTAGGCAGTTATCACCTCTGAATTGACGGATATGCCTCAGTCTAATGCGGTATATGCTCCTAAAATCCCCAAGGGCAAGGTCTTTTCAAATATGAAAAGATTTGCCAAGGACTCGGAAGAAGTTGACACCCCATTGTTCTCTACAATGATGGTGGTGTCCCACAACTAAAAAGGTATGGCATTAGGGTCAAGGAAGACCTTCCCCACGACAACTTTGAATGAGCAATCATTCAAAGGTCCCGGGTGCCCAGAAACCAAGGGAATAGGTGGTGCTTCAGCCTGGCTGGAGATCCCTATTAAACATTCCAATGATCCCTCAAAAGGGGGTAACACTCCTGGAGAAGGTGAGGATAGATATGACTACCAGGAATTGATTTCTGCCATGTCCAACATGGCATCTGAACTGGATTCTCACAAAAAGTTTGTAAATGAACTCCAGAAAGTCATCATCAACCAGCAAGAAGAAATTAGCACCTTAAAGAAGTTGGTTAAGAAGGTGGTTCAAAGAAGGTCAAAGCAAAGATTTGAGCTCAGAAGAAGGAACCCAGTGGATGATGCTCCCAAAAAGGGGGAGTCAGAAGCTGAGGTCAACATGGAGAATGCTAAGAATAAGGGGGAGAAACATGGAGATGAGGGGGAGTTTGTTGTACAAGCAGTAGAAACAGAATCAGTGTTTGAAAAAGCAGCAGTTACAGAGAAAGCAGTAGAAACAGAATCAGTGTTTGAGAAAGCAGCAGAAACAGTTAATGCTGCTGAAATAAATGAAGCAACAAAAATTGTTCAAGAGGTATTAACTGACCTCCTTAGCAGAAATTTGGAAGAAATTGAGATAGCTGAAGCACTAATCAAGGCTAAACATAACACTCCTAAGGTCACTTCAAAGACCAAAGGAGTTGTCATCAAAGACAATGCTGAGGTTATCAAGAAAGCTAGTGTTGATAAGGTAGCAAGCAAGGACAAAGGCAAAACCAAGATAGTGGAATCTGACCAACCACTTAAAAAGCAAAAGTTGGTTGAGTCAGATGAATCTTTGGCTAAGAAAATCCAGGCAGAACTTGAGCAAGCAGAAAAAGATCAAGTGGAAAAAGATAGGGAGATGGCAAGAGCTCTAGCTGCAGAGCTTAATGAAGTATATCAAAAGAGTTTGGCAACAGAGATGGCACAGAAGAAAATTGCAATTAAAAAGAAGCCTGTAATGATCAAAATGAGTGCAAAGAAGAGGCAACCTTCACAGACCTACCTTGACACTCAAGAGAGAAAGAAGATGATCACTTTCCTCAAAGGTGCTGTGGGAGTCAAAAAGGAAATGTTCACAAAAATGTCATTTGATCAAATCAAAGGTTTGTATGAGGCAGAGATGACTAAGTTACAAGGAAATGACAAAGCAAGAGTTGAAGTGGAAAAGAAGATGAAAGAGAGGCATGACCTTCAAATACAAAAACCCTTTCCTGATGATCAAGAAACACCAAGGAAGGAAGCTACTCTAGGTGAAAGTTTGAGGAATTTGAAAAGAACAAAAATGATGGCAAGAAGAAAACCAGCTAAGAAAGAACAGAAGGTAGCTGAAGAAGAAGGGGCACCTAAGTCTGATGAACAGGAAGCTCAAACTCAGGAAGAACCATCCAGTATTTCTGATGTGAATATGTACATGGTGGTGATGGAAAAAGTGCCTGAGCCTATAACAGCTGAACCGGTTGGTGTCAAGCCTCCTGAGATTATTCACTGGGATACCATGGAAGTAGATGGAAAGGAGTATATCAGGCTTAAGAAGAAAGATGACAAGTTTGAAGTGTATCCTACTTGGGCCAAGATTGTAAGAGTATGCTCCAAATCTGATTTAGAGGAAATGTTTGAGGTGGGGATGAAATTATATGCTGATAAGCTGAAAACTCCAGGGATACCAGTTACAAAACTTGTGATGGAATATCTATGCATGTTATTCAAGCCAGAGGAAGTTCAGCATGTTATCAGAAATGTTTTCAAAACCATTAACAACTGGACTTTGTATGAAAGAAGTGGAGTATATGCACTGGCTATGGATACAAATCATATTGAATAATTCTTAGTGGATAGAGTTTACAACCATAGCAGGCTAAAGTTGCATGCTATGTTGAAGAAAAAGCTTGGTTGTGCACCAGATTCTGCAATGGCAAGATACTTGATCCAGAGAACTCTTAATCAAAGTTTGGGGCTGAATCCTGATATAGGATTATGAGCAATGGAGTTTTGGGAGTATCTGAAGAACTTGACTTCTCTTCCTAAAAGTCAAGTTAGGGGGAGATTGTTGGGAACTGAAGATTTGTTTAAGTATGATTACTGCTGCCAGTACAACATGGTTACTACTGCTGAGCCAAATTAATACTGCTTGAAGAAATTAATGCTGCTAAGCATAGTTACTACTGCTGGTGAAGATTAATACTGCTCAGAGTGTTAATGTTGCTATGACTTAATACTGCTTATGTGATAATCTTGGTAAGACGCGCATATCAAGGTTTGAAGATAATCATGGAAGGTTGAAGATAATTATGGAAGAATATACTGAAGATCTTTTATGTTTTGTAATTATCTTTTATTTTCAGTATATGTATAGAATTATTCAGAATAGTTTGTTAGACGAGTATTCTGAGTTTTTGTTTTGAGAGAGAATTAACCTCAAGGTTTACAACCCTAGTTCTAGAGAAGTAGAATTCGTCTTGGTGAGCCTGTTCATCAAGATTGAGGTTTTGTGTGAAAGCTTGTAACTTTAATCATTCAATAAAGTTTACAAGTTGTGATTTCTAATTTACTGTTACATTGATATTTGAATATTAAAGTGTTTTTCCGTAACTTCTTTAATATTGTTTTTGAGTTTTATTATTCTTGTTAAGAATCAGATCCTGACAATTATTGTTATATGTATCATTATTTGGGATTTGTCTCATAGATACATAATGTGGGTACCTTGATGTGTTAAAAGTATGCATATATGGACATGATGATAATTCTAGTTGGAACACTATTTTGGTGATATGTTTGTATGCATAATGAGCATGATTTACATTGGGTCTTTTGTTAGACATCATGAGGATAAGGTGGTAATATTATACCCGTAGTTGGTATTGAATTATGTGGGTTGAAATATATCTAAAGGACCCCTTATAAATGTTATGTGGACGAACCAAGTCAGTACACTAGGAGGATATAGTCTTGGGTGCCACTGTGATGGTATGTGCCTAGACCTCCGCCACTCGGGGAATTTTCTTAGCGATAGTCTTCGGGTGGGTCGGGCCTTTGGGGTGTTCCTTGTTAAGGGCATCAAGGTATATCGACTCTTGGGTGGGACTTGATTGGTGCTATGGGTCTCCCCTATTGACTCCACATTTGTTGAACTATGGTTAATTGTTGATAAGTAATGTGACTGTTCATGCATGCTTATTATTGTTCAACTCACTAGGCTTTTTGGCCTAACACTTGTTTGGTGTCGATGTGTATCTCAAGTTCTAGCGGCGGCGGTCTTAAGCAGGTTTAGTTGCGTTGGGGTGAGAGCTTGGGGAATTGCACATGGACGCGTTATACTTTTGGATATAGACCGTTTAGGTCTATAGATGACAACCCTTTTTGTAATCTCTTTTCTAGACGTAGAAATTAGATTAGTTGGTTGTTGTTAATTGTCCGTTAAATTACAATTGTGATTAAACAGGTTATTTAAATATATATTCCCCATTTTTGGGAGGCTCTTGCTATGGCAATTTTAGCATACCTCATGTCCGTTTTCCGGATTTTTGTTATCCCTATTTTTAGGGTGTTACACCTGGGTATTTCAAAGATTTACCCATGTATGGATTAATGAAAACCACGTCGCGATCTGAGAGCTTGAACTCTTTTTTCAAAAGTTTTTCACACCATGGTAACAATTTGTTGAAGTTTATTCTATCTCATGACATTGCAATGGACAAACAAAGAAATAGACAACGAAGCGATGACCATCTGACCAACACCACCATCCCTGATTTCAAGACTCAGAGGTTGATTGAGCGACATGCTACTATGGTATATACTAGGACTGTCTTCTTTAATGTCCAAAAGGAAATAGTTAAAGGAGATCGATATTGTTCTCAGTGGAATGTTGTTGTTGACGATGGGCGCCAGATTTTCACCATAAGGCAGAAGGATAAGTTCTTTAAAACCAAGGCTGAATTTAAGGTACAAGAGTCTTTATCCTATAGTAATTTGTAACCACACTGCCTTTTTCTATTGGAGTCACATAGATTTATTTAGGTCCACATAATCATGAATCAAATTTTATGTATATTTTACAGGTTGTGCTCATGGAAGTGGATGGATCGTTGACATGTTCGTGCCAACTATATGAATATTTTGTCATTCTGTGTTGCCACATCTTTAGTGTCTTATTCAACATAGATGCTGAAGAGATACCTAGTCAGTATGTTAATAGGAGATGGGTGAGAGGTGTTATCCCGATGGATGTACTTCGTACTCGACATATACAACATGGAAGCAATGAACGGTCCGATAGATTGACAAATGATATACAATTTGAGTTTGACCAGATTTTGAGTAGGGTTTACGGTGATGAAGAGAAACTTGAACTTTTCTTGGAGAAGGTTCGGTTGATGAAGTCAGAAATTACACCTGATGTTCCTTCAAATGATGGTATTATTAACAAAGATGCGGAGTTTGAAAAGTTGTTGGGTGTCTCAAAGCCCAAGACAATTAAGGTACATGCTCCAGAAGGTGTGCGAAACAAAGGATGTGGCACAGGTAAGCGTTTAATCGGTGATGGTGAGCGAGCTTTGAAGAACGCGCGTCACAGGAGGAAATGTAGAGGATGTAATGAATTTATTAACCACGATTCCCGAAATTGTCCAGTTAAAAGAGGGATGTCCGATAAAAACGATGATTGATGGCATTGTTTTTTTTGTTTTTGTTTTTTAGGAGCTGATTGAATAAGTCGCACAAATGCAACATTGATATAGTTTAGTTGGAATGTTTTGTCTAGTTTGAATTAATTTTGATGCAATCAAGTTTAATTTCATTCAATGTGTAGTGTTTTCATCGGTTGTGATATTTTATTCTTATTTATTGTTTTTGCCTTTGTTAAAAATCAGTCCACTATAGTGCTAGGTATACTAGTAAAGTATGGCTTACCATTAACTTATGATATCATCTGTGGTTTTTAAATTAAGCTAGCTGATCAGCAAACCATTTACCATCAAAGCACCACTGATTATAATGTAATATTATCTGTAGCATACCTGCATTGTTTGCATATATGTTGAATTTATTATAATAGCAAATCAATTGTGATTATAATAACTTATAATCAGATATGATAACATACCACTATTTTTACCTACGTGTACATTATGTACTATTTTGTGTATACAACTTAACATAAGTTCAGAATCACATATGATACGAATAATGCTATCATAAGTTCACTTGTTATATGTATCATTAAATTCACTAGTGATTCGAATGTTTTTTTACCATAGAATCTACATAAATCATTTGTGATCTGATACGTAGGCAGATTTATCCACCCAGGACTAAGCACCAATCACCTGTGATTGGAACTATATATGTATGTTATTACATGATATGATTTACCTGCTTTGACCATAAACCATTGCACTTGAGATTGAACTTAACATATGTCCAGTTGATCAATCAACATACCATTAAACAAAAGGATGACAATCATAACTAAGTCAAAATACTAATATTCAGAAACATTTGAAGTTCAAATCAACATTGACCAAAAAAAAACAGAACAAAACTAATCTGTCCAAGTACTTTGAAATGAAACCAAAAAATTCTACCAACAATCAAAACTTAACCAACACGTGAATTATAGATGTTCATTTTCTCTTGTATAACAGTCTTCGTCATCCTTCTAGGTTGTCCGAAATCTTTACCGAAACTTGTTGCTTACCTGATCAATCTTGACCTACAAAGATTGTGTGTTGAAAGCAATATCTTCGCTAAGTATTTTTTTCGGAACTTGGTGATTTGTACCTCCTGCGCTGTTGATTCCTTCACGAACTCGACATCATACTTGCTAACCGTTTCACCTTTATAGCTCTCCATGTGGCGCATTGTGAATATCCCAGAGTCCATAGTATTATCGATCATTCTCCACTTCATTCTAAACCGTTTTGGTTTAACTTTTGACATACTATTAACCCTTGGATGGTGCACACTTTTCAGATATTTTTGCATAAAAGATTGTTGCGACAAAACATTATTTACATAAGCTCTCAACAATTACGGTAGTATCCATATATGTTTGTTTATACATAACGGTATGCTTACCAACATGCATGGCATTTCACCATATCTATCTTCTATAACCATGTTGCTTGCGCTATTGTCCAAGATCACTAAACTTGGTGATATTGTATACAATAACATAGAAGTGATCTGCCTGCTGGATAAGGAAGAAGATCTGTATAATGGAAGTTAGAAGTTCACAAGAATTATTAGAACCAGAGACTTATACAATATCACATCTCATGTATACAATTATTGATGAATCTCATAAAATAACGTTTATTAATATCCTTTCCAAAAAAATGTAGTTTATTAATAACATCTATGCATTTGCTTGTATTGCATAATACCAAAAATCATGAAGAGTAACAGATGTTCATATCATGTCAATTTGCGTGAGAGACATCATCTCAGCGTCATTGGGCATGCAAGATTTCAGATTACCTGAAAACACGTCAAACATGTATTTTATACCCACATTCTGTGGTAGCATGTCCTCCGTCTACATAATAAAAAACGTAAGATTGCATCATCTTTTATGTAAAAGACTTCGATGAATTTTACTTTACTTAACCACATACCATAGTCTTTGTTGTGCAAAATAATCGATGGGGCGATGACCTGTTTCTGAATTGTTCCTCCTGATTGAGTAGGTACGCCCAAATATCGATAATCTTACTACCGACATGTGTCCCTGGTGCCATACTTTTGAAGTCTTTTTTTTGTACTTCCAGACCATCAATAGATTTGTAAACGACAAACCTGTTATTATATATACATTTGTTTACTAATATTGCGCATCTATGGCAAAATAAATTTGCATATGAAGCTAAACTATAGTGTATGTTATAGAACTTACAATATATCTCCTTGGGTTGAGAATATCCAATTCCACAATATAGTTTCATCTCTAGTGATGCTCGCGTTAGGGCCTACCTTTCTATTCAAGTACGGTGAGCATATTGTCACTCCAGCCTTTATCTTACGCTTTTCGATGCTCTTATTAGATGTTGGCTGAATTGGGGCCGTCGTTGGCAAATCGCCGAGGCTTTTCTCAAAAGTAGTGTTTTTTGCTGTATCTTCCCGTACATCTTTCACAACCTGATCATGCAATTTCACATCTCAAAGTAATATCATCAAGGAATAAATCATTTATGATCAGATCAACAAGTGTAAATCACCATATCATCCAGATCGTTTAAAAATATAAAACAATTCATGTAATAGTACAAGTTGGCTTCACATGAATCATTTATGATAAAATGAGTTTGCAAACGAACTTTCCTATATATATATATATATGGGCAAGTTCAAACGAGAAACTAAACATTTTGCGAGAAGTCGAGAAATATGATATCATATATGATACACAAGAACATGAAATTCTCGATATGGAAGTCATATCAAAGAACATGAAATTCTCGTTTTTTTATGTAATTTGTTTGATTAAAATATTATTAATTTTTAAGATAAATTATTTTAAACTTTAAGGGGATAAACCTTTTTAATTAAAAAAAGAAAATAAAAAGTCAAATAAGGAAAACGTGATATTGTTATTAACTTCTTTTTTTACCCCTAATCATCTGAATTAATAATTTTAATTGGAAACTCTATTTAATTTGAGTTGTTGGATCAATAAAGGTGGATGACTGAGATCAATCCTCATTCACAATGCAAAATGAGTTTGCAAATGAACTTTCCTATATATATATATATATATATATATATATATATATATATATATATATATATATATATATATAGGGGCATGTTCAAACGAGAAGCTAAACATTTTACGAGAATGCGAGAAGTGTGATATCATATATGATACACAAGATTAATCATATGTGATTAAACACACCCGAAGGACGTGTAATTATATATGATATTAAGACTTCTCGATTTCTCGTAAAATATTTAACTTCTCACATGATTCTTCCTCTCTCTCTCTCTCTATATATATATATATATATGGTCCACTTCATTTGCTAACCATGACATTGGTGCTAACCGTGCTAACCAAATTTCGACCAATCATAAGCTTCCTAAAGGTTTTGTTATGCCATTAATGCTATTAAATCTGAAAGGATAATATGGGAATTTGCTAAAAATGGTCCCATTTAATCGGTTTCCATATTTAAAGGAGTTTTTTTTTTTAATTTGGTAGTTATCCTGATATTAAATATATCGCCACATATAATCTGTTTCCATATTTAAAGGAGTTTTTTAATTTGATAGTTATCCTGATATTAAATATATTAATTTAAAATTTTATTTTGATTTGCATCTTATTAATTTGGTAATAGACAGAACTATGCATATATGCATTTGGGAAATATGTCCATATCCATATCCGATAGTTGTGCACATATACATGTATGATTATGGTGCATGTATGAATTTCCCCAAATGTGCACTTATGCATTTTCAATTACAGTGCACATATGCATGTAATATTTCAGCAAACATATTTCCATATTTAAAGCAGTTTTTTAATTTGGTAGTTATCCTGATATTAAAGGTATCGCCACATTTAATCTATTTTCATATTTAAAGAAGTTTTTTAATTTGGTAGTTATCCTGATATTAAATATATTAATTTAATTTGGTAGGTGTATATTCCCAAATTAAAAGTAATTATATTTTGACCGAAATATCCCTGTGCATACATGCATTGTATTTTTTTCAACCGTTTTTAATATTTATTTTAATAAAAAATCAATTAATTGTGGACCATTGATCTCATTAATTTATGGTTGAGATTGGTTAGCACGGTTAGCACCAATGTTACGGTTAGCAAATGAATGAGTCTCTCTCTCTCTCTCTCTCTATATATATATATATATATATATATGGAAGGATATTTTGCAACCCTTAAAAAGGTTGCAACTCTTGCAACCCACATCTTAACCGTCGGATTCATGATCGACGGTTATTTTATTTTTGTTTTTCTGTTTTTTTAATTAAAAATATTGGGCCTCATATCTATTGTAACCGCCGATCATGAATCCGACGGTTAAGATGTGGGTTGCAAGGGTTGCAACTTTTTTAAGGGTTGCAAATTAAACAACCCCTATATGTGTATATATAGGGGCGGGTTCAAACGAGAATGAGGGTTGTTTAAAAGAATAAAGGGACGACTCTCAGCCAATCATTTTTAAAAATAATTCCCAAAATAGAACTTTCCGAAATGAACCTTAAAAGGGTATTAAGGTCATATTATAATATGAATTAATTTATGATAGTATTGACTTCCTATAAATTAGGGATTACAATATACCATCTCTTTCCTTTATTCATGCAAATCTGGTAAAATCCATATTGGTAATTAATCTTGTTCTGTTTGTTTTTTCAAAAAAATCCTGAATTTGCACCCCAAATCACATATGATTATATGATAAATAAGTTGAAGGTATAATATACAACCCAAAATCACATATGATTATACCATAAATAATATTTTTCATATGAATATTATACAACCCAAAATCACATGTGATTATACCATAAATAATATACAACCCAAAATCACATATGATTAACACCAAAAACATGTGTGATTAGACTATAAATGAATTAACAAAATGCTTATCTATAATTCTTAAAACCAAAATCATATGTGACTTTGTTCTAACTAATTTGGGCAGAATGCTTTTACTAATTTTGCAACTTTAAATCTTATATGCTCATCCATTTAAGATCATAAATGATCCAAACGAAAACAAAAATCACCATGATTAATCACTGGATTTCACATCCATGGAATGTATCTTTAATTAGAATCTCCTTGCATTCTCCTTCATCTTGCTTCCTCCTTCATCTTGCTTCCCCATCGTCTTCCTTCCTCGACTCATAGATCTCCGGTGACTACCTCCGATGAATACCTCTCTGCCTACCCCATCATCGTAACCTTCTTTCTCCTCCCTCCACTGTTTCGTCCATATTTGGGAATGAACTCAATGGCCTAAATAGATCTTAAAATCCATAACTTATAAATCGAAATCGAAACTTCGTTGACCCGTCGGCAACTTTTAATTTCTTCATCCTTGTTGCATCGATAGCAATAATATGTTCTTTTCTTGTTTGGAAATGGGTCTGATTTGGTCTGATTTGGTCGATAGCAATAACATGATAGTTGTACCTTGTTGCTCATGAAAAGTAGTTCTTCTCTACGTTCATTCTTCCAAGAAATAACCTGAGCCCCATACAAGAACACCTAAATAGAAAAACATAATACAAAAAATGTAAGAATCCCTACAAAAACTAGAGGATTCCCAATTAAATTCATCTAAGAAAGAAGCTAGGAAGATACTTGAAATCAGTTTTTCTAGAGAGCATGCAACAGAATCTGGTAAATAGAAAGTGAACAGACGCAACATAAAAAATTATACTCGGTGCCCTAGAATTCTGAGCTGCTATAGTCAAATTAAAAGCTTAGGATAATAACACTGCCTACGAGGGGAACATCTTATACATGCTATTCAAATTCAGAACATTACTTTAGACAATTTCTGTATTACGACTACAAAATCAGTCAATTCCATCTTTCTCGCTGAAAAACAATTTACACGTTTGACATTTTCTCCTAATACTTGAGACCATCAATTAGAAATTCACAACCTATCTAACGATTATGTATCGACTTCAAAAAACTATCAATTCTGAAGCCAAAAACGTGCCCTAAGAGAATCAACCACTCATCCGAAAATGTAAACTAATCGCATCCATCAAAACTCGTTTCCAGAATGATTCCGGCACCAAAAATATGTTAATCAAAAAAGATTCTCCATTACGAATTCAAACATGAACAGATAAAAGCCACATAATCTATACAAAACCGGATCAAAAACATATCATGCACGATTATCGAAAGAATCTAATTACAAAAGCATAATCATCAAATTAAACAAAAAAATGAAGATTGGAAGGAATTAACAAACCTCGACGGTTGATCCGGTAGGCTCATGCAATATGTTCTTTTCTTGTTTGGAAATGGGTCTGATTTGGTCGATTGATGTGTTGTGTTCTTGGCATTTCGATTCTGGATGGAGCCCTGATAAAAATCGATGGTTTTTGTTCGAAAATGTGGTTTGGAATTATTTTTGCAATCGAAGAAGATTAGGGATTTGAAGGTTGGTTTTGATGGATGTTGTTTATAGTTCCTGTTTATTTCAACGACTTATATCGATGAAGGATGATCTGATCGATTGGTTTGGGATCTGGATTATCTTGGGGAATGGAGGAGAAGGTGAAGAGGTTGAAGGGTTGAGAGTGAAATATGGATTGGGATGAAATTGAGAATCCCATTAATTTAGGACGTGAATCGTGATATTACTAATTTCTTAAAATAAACAATTACTAATGAAAAATGACATTTATACCCTTTTTTATTAAAATAAACAATTATTAATTTGTTAATTATGATTGGTCCAGAATTGTCCCTTTATTCCTTTAAATCGTTACCATTCTCGTATGAACCTATCTTTCTCTCTCTCTCTCTATATATATATATAAACATATGTGTGTGTGAGATAATTTAGTGATAATCCTATTTTTGAGAAAATTTAGTGAAAATCCTGAATGAGCACCACACAAGTTGAAAAAGGCAACAAACATGATTTGCTTCAATAATCCTAAACCATTCCTTCATATCCCTCTTCATAATACCATTCACATACCACCAATTCATTTTTACTTTCAATTGTGCTACATCAGCTTTTGTAATTACCCTCTATACACATGCAATTCACCTATACTTTCAAAAGTGGTCCATACTACAACATTTATTAATTATTTTATACATTATTATATAAATTTATATTTTTTTAGTTAATAACATGTTATATAATTATTTATTTTAATTTAATGATAATTAAAACATAATTTTTTAATTTCAAATAAACGATTAATAAATAATATAATACAATTATCTTATTTATTTTATATGTAATTTTATAAATTACATTATATGTAGTTTTATTAGTATTGAACGTTTTAATAATTTTATCAGTATTATATGTTGTAATGTGTTATATGTAATTTCATTATTATTTAAATTATATTGTATTTATATTTAATTTAAAAAATGACATATATACATATATAGATTTTTTTTAAACAAGAATGATTAATTTAATTAAAAAATAAATTAAAATCATTAATTAATATAAAATATTGAAATCTATTTAAATTAAAACAAAAAATGATATACGATTGCCAAGTGGCCTTGCAAGTAGACTTGCAAAATTTGCAATTACAAATCCTACATGACACATTTATTCCCTTTGCAATTGAATTTGCCATGTGGGTGGTCTATCAACTATAAACATTGCTTTCATCAATCGTCATCATTCTCCATTATATAAATATGGGTGGTACACTCAAGCTATTTTATTTATTGTGTTCGGTCTAAAAAAATAATATTTATTTATTTATTGTAGGTATTTTCTTTTATAAAATACAATATTTTTACCTTAATTTACCTATTAATAAATTTGATTTATGATTTATAGGTTTGATTCGTTTTATTCATTATATACATAGTCTATATTTATATATTTTTATTAAATTATATGGTAACTTAGACATGTTATAGGTTTGATTCATTCTGGACGTGCTGTAAATAACATGTGATTTATTATAGTATCACAAAAGATTTCGTCTTTCTCACATTTCTTGCAAGTTGACCGTTTTCTCGTTTGATATATAAGAGCAGGCTTAATATCCAACTTAAGTTCTATAGTGATCCAAAGTGACAAAGGAGTGTATGTCATATGTCCCAGATAGGGGTGTAAACGAGCCGAGTCGAGTCGAGTAGTAAGTTAATCGAGTCGGGCTCAAAAAATTAATACTAGGCTCGAGCTCGATTGACTTTTAAATGTAGGGTTCGAGCTCGACTTGAGCCCGATTAACTTTTAAATGTTAAAAGAAAACAAGAAATGGTAAGAAATAACATTGGGTTGGGGGCTGTTTGGTTGGTTTTCCATCAAGTTCTGTATGGATAAAGTTGTCTGTGTGGATTAATATGTCTGTATAGATTTAGAAGATTTTTATTTGAGAGAGTTTTTCATAAATGGAAGGAACGTGTTTTTTAATGGGAGAGACTGGTTTGGAAAAAACTTGGCTTTCTGCATAAAGCTCCCCCTTGAAATTTTACTGAATAAGCCACTTCCTATATCATTAAGCCACTACCAAACAGTCATATATAACTGAATGAATAAGCTGTGAGTCTCATTAAGCTGTTAACAAACGGGCCCTTGGTTGTAGATGGTGTTGAAAGGCATATGGAGAAGGTGCCAAGAATGGTTGTTTCTTCACCAACTTGCAATAAGTGTTATGATTTGGGGATAAAAATAATATCCCAAATCCAATTATATGTTATTGGATTTTGATTGCTTCATTTATTTAAATACTTAAAACTTGTTTAAAAATAATTTAGTTATTCTTGATTTAAGTAGTTAGTTATATATCACATAACAAATTTTCATAAATGAGTCAAATGGATAATTAATTATGGATGGTGATTTGTCTAGACTTAGGTGGGTACTCGGTTCACCTGTTCTAACCAGAACCATGTATTTCTCACATAGTTGGTTCCCAGTCCATGCTTAATTATCCACTTCGCAATGAGTAGACAATATTGGGCCGAGGATACAAAATCTTCAACTAAAATTTAAAATTATTTAAACTATAATTGCAATATTCTCTACGTTAAAATATATTAGAAATGTACCATCGCAATGCAGCAGGTTTCTGAAATCTAAAACTCGAACCATCGATCATTATTCATACTTTTTGTTAGTCATTTTTATTTTATTTTACGATTTTGAGAAACCTAGATTTAAAACAAAAATATATTTTAGTTTAGTTTAATTATGGTTTTTTTTTATAAAAAATAATAATAAAAAGTTTTGTTACGGCTCAAAAAATGTTTAATTTAAATGATAACTATATTTAAGATATTTTATATTTAAAATTAAAAAAGATAACATACTTCAATAAAAAATAAAAATAAGATTTTTTATCTCGAATTTTCTTATATTTATCGGTTAGTTATATCAATAGTTAAAAATTTTAGATATTTTAGAAAATAAAAATAAGTGTTTATATGTAGTTAGTTACACGAATTCAAACATTGAGCTTTTATAAGCTGTACTTATGTTTAATTAATTTGTACTTTTGGATTTTAAGCAATATGCATTAATAAGTGGTACCTAATGCATAAAAATTAGTTTTTAAGAGTTTAGCTTAAATGCTTTATAATATAGTATAGATATATTAGTTAAAATTCAAAATTGTTAATGAAACATAATTATAACTTATTAAAGTCCAATGTTTTTATTTGTATAACTAACTGTAAATAAAAATATTAAATACAGGATAAACACTATGAGATAAAATATCTGTTTTATTTTTTTTAAATATATTTATTAGATCAATGCATGTTTTTATAATATAGTATAGATATATTAGTTATGAGATTATAACTAATATAGATATAGATATATTAAGAGCAAATCATAAAATAAAAAATAAATATTGATAATAGTAATATTGATCAAATCGTCCAATAAATATAAAAAATAAATATTGATAATAGTAGATAATATTGATCAAATCGTCCATTAAATATAAAAAACAAATATTTATATTAATAAATGAGTATCCATTCCACAAATAGATGATGATGTGAGATACTGTGCTTGGATAAGTTGTAGGGGTGTATTATGAAATTGTAAATTAAGTAATTGGCTTTAATTATTTGTATTTTGTGCTTAAAATGTTGTAATTAAGAGTTTTTTATATCTCTTTTATAATATAGTATAGATATAAAATTATACAAACACTTGCTTTCTTTAGATTAACTTATGTAGGGAATATTGAATATTCTCGTAAGCTCAACAACTGGGGCATGTTCTTTTATTATTATTGTTTTCATATACACTTACAATTCTAGCATATTTGGATTGGTTATAGACCGTAGAATCTCAATCAGATAAAGATTAGATTTTTCGTTTCAGATCGGTGACGGGGACAAAAATGACAAATAAGGGGAATTGCCCAAACATGGTCTTAGAACAAAATAAGGCAGAAAGTTGCATTCAATCTTTACTTCAAGGGATAATAAGAATATCCAAATGAAAATAGAGATTAAAATGATTGACAAATTATATGATGAAAATAGGAAGTGTTGGAAAACTTGATTGACTTTTTAAGGGGTTCAAATGTTACGAGACAACCGTGAGAAATATAAATAAATAAATAAATTAATGCATTAAGTTTAAAAACTTCCTATTTATTATAAATTTTTTAACAAAAATAATAACGACTTAATAATTGTATTAAAAAAATGACCACATAAACACGGCCCAATTTGATAAAAGCATCCATCTTCGGCTTAAGTTAAGCCAACTTCAAGGCCCAGCCCAATATCTGTAGCTTTTGGCCTCCCTTAATTTTTTGAAATGTGGTGTTTGTTTTTTAAGAGGTATTAAAGTTTAAAGTCTTAGGGGTTGTTTGCTTATCTCTGAATCGTTAAGAGATAAATCTTGTTTGGCAAAAAATATTGTTGTCTCTTAATGGTTCCAAAATTCTCTTAATGATTTTGTATCTTGACCCTCCCTTAACCATTAAGAGCTCTGATTTCATTGTGAACAATTAGCAAACAACCATATTTCATTTTACAATATATCATAAAAACCTCTTAATCATTCAGACCACTTAATCATTTTGCACTAAACCATTCAGCAACTGCCAAACAACCCCTTATTTCACTTTTGATTGATAAGATATGATGTTGAAGTTTGAAAGAAGAATCATCAGAACTATCTATTGTTTGTAAATTGACAACTGTCTGAATCTACGTAAGAGTCTTTTTGTTAGCAACTTAATTAGCTTAATGAGACTCATAGTTTATTCGACCAGCTATACATGACTTTCTGGTAGTGGCTTAATGATATAGAAAGTGGCTTATTCGGTAAGTTTCTAGGATGTAGTTTTATAAAAAAAAAAGTTTTTTTTCCAAACGTGTCTATTCCAATTAAAAAAACACACTCCTTCCATCTATGAAAAAACTCATAAACAAAAACTTTCCCAATCTATACAAACATATTAATCCAAACAAACAATTTTATCCATACATGACTTAATTGAAACCAATCAAACAATCCCTAAATGTCTATTCTACCCTTCTAAATATTATAATGTTGAATTTATACAATTTCAACTGTTTATTCATCATCATTATAAAATTTACACCCAAACTACAAATCTAACAATTCATTTTAACCAAAATATACCATCTTCAATTTTAAATACATTCAAAACCCATCAAGATACATTGATTAATCAAAGCACAATAGAAAATATGAACAAAGTTTCATAACAACTAAATACAAACATAAATATCAAACCATGTTTGGAAAACCAATAATAAACTCTCAACCCGAATAACAATCATAGTTTTCTGTTAAATTGCCATATAAAAGGAAAAACACTAATGGCTTTTCTTGCCCTTCCTTCTATCAACCATGTGATGTTGCGTCACAATCTACTGTTACCTCTTCCAGTAAGGCAGTGACATATTTTTACGTTAAATTAGGGGAAAACTCGATTCAAAACATACGGAGAAGAAACAATATTTTAATCCAATTAACACAAAATCTAAAGCCACCCACATGTATAAAACTATGAGACATGTTCATCAAACAAATAATATTTGATTGGCAACCATTAACCATATATATTCCTTAATCACTTGCCTTCATCTTACAGTTTCACCATTAGAAATTTGTTGAAGAACGAAGAGGATTGAGCACCTTAATAGGTTTTTTGTTCTCATTACTATAACATAAAAATAGAAACCCAAAACATAAATAAACGTGTTCCGTCTTCAAAAACTTGAAACCAATAATGTAAACTCTGGTGTCAAATCCTAGAAACCAATGACCAATTACTCTTGATGGATTACTTGTTTTGTAAAACAAGAAACACAAATGATGGTCCTGATTCAACAACTCTAATCATATCCACACCTCATGGTACACATAAGACCAAGCATGATGGCTAGATTCACTAAGCAAATAAGGGAGAACAGAGACAGGGTACATAGTAGCAAACAAATAAAGAGAAACCCTATGTTCTCAATAGATTGACAGTTAGGGTGTGCAAAACCCGAAAAGTATGAGATCCGAACCCAAACCCAAACCCAAAATAAGGTGTTTTTGCAAAACATGAATACCCCGAAATCCGAAAATCCGAAACCTGACTTTTTTGGGAATATTTGGGCTTAGGTTGGGTTTGATCTTTGACTATCCGACCCGTCCAAAAACCCGAAATAATATACATACAAATCTATATATTATATAAATATATTTATTTGTCTAATTATCTTTTAAAAATCATAAATTCTAGTCGGTCGAAATGTTTTCTAATTTATAAATTTACTATCGATTTCATCAATCTCTAAATCAATTGAATTCATTCTCAAAATCGATTGAATTTATATACATTTTTTGCATTATAATAATACCTGAACCCGACTGACATCAACCCGAAACCTAATGTGACACCCAAAAAATGGGTAAATAAATAAAAATAAAAATAAGCAGGAAACGAAAAGGAAAATAAAATAAAATTGGTTTTTGTTTTATTGGACCAAAAGTGTGAAGAAAAATGTGAAAAGGGCCAATCATGTCAATTAGTGAAAATGAGAAGTGAAGAAAGGAGTTTAGTTTAATCGGACTAAGAGTGAAAGAAAATGTCAGATTGAGGGTGAAAAGTGTAAAGTTGGTTAAAGTATTGAAGCCAGGGGCGAATGTCATTTTTAGAAAGTTCAGGGGTTTTGTCAGTTGTAACTGGTCCAAACCAGAGGGACCTGTTATGTAAATTGGACAGATCTGAAATTTGAAAGCAACAAGTCGATGGATGATCTTTGGGGCTTCTTATTGGCTTCTTTGGTCAAAGAAAAGCACAAAATTTCAGATTTAAGCAGACAATACAACAAGGTTCATTTTTCGTTCAAGTAGTCTCAAGAAAAACGAGAGAGAAATCGGAGTTCAAAGTCGTCGTCCGAAAACTTCGTTTATTGACGATTTGAGGTAATATACCCAACCAAATTTCGATTTCTTTGTATGGTTAGATTCGTTTTTAAGTCCTCTATCGAACCTTAATAGCCTTATGTCTCAAATTTGAGTTTAAGATGTCCGATTTTGAGTTTTTATAGATTTTCGAGTTTGTTAAAATCTGAAACTTTAAATGAAGAAATGAGACTCAATATTTGATGATTTTGGTTGATTTTTGTTCCTATGGTTAGATAAAATGATTTTCTAGAGTTTTGCAAATACAATTGATGAAAACGGTTAACAAATGAGGTTGAACGGTTGTTTGCAATTTCCCGGCGAGTTTTCGTCAGCGACGTCTGGATGTTTAGGGGGGATGTCACGTGTTTAAGAGGTTTTGAGTTGTGGCAATTTCAGCCCCTTTTACTTTTAAGTGTTATTTTTAGGCAAAAAATTTAAGTTGCAAATCAGTCCCTCAACTTTAGATTGTCTTGGAATGACATCAAGTTATTGATTTTAAAAGTTCTATTTTTGAAATTAAGTATTTATATTGGGTATTTAATCTATTTTGGGTTTAAATTGATTTAGATATAATTAATTGGATTATATTAATTAATTTAGTTTCTAAATTAATTGATATGTTATTTAAATTATTATTTAATTAATATATTAATTTATTTTAGAATATTAATTAATTAATTACTAAGGAGGTGTTTATGATAATTTTTAGTTAAATTTGAACTGTCGGATTTGAAGTATCGTATTTGGTTAAAGATTGTCGAGACGCTTATGGAACAAATGATTCCTTTAGTTATTAAAAGAATAAATCGGCGTCATGAGTCGTTCTCAAGCATAACACTTAGAAGTTTATGAAGTTATTTTAACGATTTAATGATGAGATTACAACGACGTAATTTGAGTTAAATATTTATTTAGACGCTTTAATTTGGAGAGATGGATTTATGAGTTTATAAAACTAGTTATTTGACGTTTTAAGGCGTCGTCGAGTTTTAGACTTGAGGGTTTAACTAAAGTTGTTCGAGGTTGACCGAATTGACCAAGGGTTGACTATTACATAATTTGACCTACAAGTATTTTAACAATGAAATCAAGTGGAGATATGTGAGTCATTATAAGACCCGATTTTGGAGTTCGACTTTAGGTCGAGTTAGGTTGACCATAGTTGACTTTTGTTGACTTTTGGGGAAATTAAGCTATTAATTGGATATGGTGGTATGAAATGTGTAGGTTTCAATCAAAAGCTATCAGTAGCCGACCTACACGTAATCAGGTGGGTCTTCATGAGACTTACAATGGGATGCATACCTATGTACAAATCTATTTTGAGCATTATATGATTTATATGGTGATGTGTACGTATGCATGATGTTTTAGTTTTCATACATGATACAATATATTTTTCATGTATGTTATTTATGATCAGTTGCATGCTATGTGTTTATTTTGTTTTTAAATAACTCTAGCATGCTATTTCAGTCGCAAGTTTTATGATATGTTTTAACGGGTGGGCATTTGACTAGTAAGCCACACGACAAGTGGCACGACCCCGTAATGGGTGTCCAGACAGGTGCAGTTGGACAACCCAGGGAATGCCAGTGACAAAATGACCCATACCAGATGAGACATGTTATGAGATCTCTTTTCTTTCAGTGTTGCATTTTTTAAGAAATTGCATATTATTTGGTACAAAGTTTACAAATTGATATGTATGATGTGAAATGATTTTTATTCACGCAAACCATGAACTCACTGAGCTTTATAAGCTGACTATAGTATGCAACTCAAGGACAAAATATTTCAAGTTGGACAAAGGAAAAGGGCACACGTAGAGACTTGCCTAGCCTATCTAAGTTCAATATTTATGTTCAAGCATCTACCATAGATAAATTTGAAACGCAATCCGGTATGTGACGGGTTAGCATTAAGTTATACATTTATTGTTTTAAAGTATTCCGCTGTAAATGGTCTAAAGTTTTAATTTACCCGTCATTTTGGAGTATCTTTAGAGGAATTGTTTAAGATTACGTAACATTTATAATGGCAAAAAAAAAATTTGGGTGTTACACCTAAAATTCGGGTCTTGATTTCCATATCCGAAATCGGATATGGTTTTTGATTTTCCCACCCGAACCCGCCCGACCCGCCCGATGCACACCCGTATTGACAATGGAACAAATGAGTAGAGCACATCAGTTTTGGAACAAAAGGAAGTGATCAATTTAGGAGGAGCACAACAGATTTTGAACATATGTGCCAATTGATTAAGGAAGAGCACACCAGATCGGTGTTCAATGGAAACGACGGGAAGATAAGGCGAGACGACGGGAAGAGGGAGAGAGCAAGGGTTGTTTTTTCTTCTTTCAAGAAATAAGAGCACGGTAAGAGCCCAAAAAATATTGAACTTTTCTCCAATAAAATGATGATAAGCGGTTTTAACCTCTTATAAAAAAAATGGTCTTAATAGCCTAATGTCTTATCAGATAATATATAAGAGGGCATGAACAATAATGTGATAAATACACAGTTTGAGAAGACGGGAAGAACAACAATGTGATTGATAATTTCTAAATTTATCACAATATGCAAATAAAAATTTGATAAAAGTTTGATGGCCATTTTATTTATTTTAAACCCTATAAATTTTTGTGTTCAAATTTTTCTGCAAATAAAAAAAAAAGGAGAGTTAAAACTCATAAGAGATGAGGAGATGTTTGCTACAAAAAGTCGTTGTTTTCGGGTTCGAGTTCGGGACTCCTCATGCGTCTTGTTGTCGGGTGAGTCTTAGATAGCCCACTCACACTGAATTTCTTAAGGACTGTGTGTCGTGTGGAACCAATTGGGATTGCCGGTACTCAATCTTTTTTGCCCAAAATTTGGTTTTTATTTGAAAAAACTGTAAGTTTGCTATGTGTATTGACTTTTTAGGGGCTTAATCAAATGAGAACCCTAGATCTTGTGAGATTAAATGTGAGCTGCTCATTTAAGATAATTATGTTATTTATAAATATAAAATGGTAATTTAATAATAAAGAATACAACTCATAAAAACATTTAATTAATTTTAATCCTCCCATAAATAACAAATTCATAACTCCCATAAGCAGAAAACCGATAACTCCCCATAAGACTATCAATTAATTGTTCACAATGTGTATCCAATCCTTACACAACGTTTTATAGATCTGTACTATTTTTTTCTTCTTGATGTTGTTGGGTCACATTATGTTCACAAGATGAATAATATCTAATAAAAACAAGTGGTTACAATCTTTTAGTGAAACAATATATTTGATAAAGCTTCACATTGTGATATTATACAATTTTGGGTTTAGGTTCACCGGAGATGTTTGTCCGGTTTTCAAATTTGATTATTGATTTTTTTTTTCACAATGTTCATATCCAAGTCCTTACACAATGTTTTTAGGGATGTGTAATTCTTTTTGGATTTTGTTTCTTAGTGTTTTTATGTTCACAAGGTGACCAACATGTGTAATAAAAACATGTGGTCACAATATCTAATTGAAACAATATACGCGATTGTGGTTCACATTGTGATAAAAGTATTCACATCTTGTTATTGTTCACAATTGTTTCCATAGAGAGGAGAGATGAGAAAGATATGAAAAATACCAATACTGCACCTATGGATGTTTTTTCCAAATTTACGAAAATTATAAAATCATCTGATCTCACAAAATACTCAATTCTCCCTTAAAATTTGAATAACCCTGAGTTCTAATATAGTAATGAATTGAGCCAATGATCAAAATAATTTTGATTTTATTATTATTTAGAAATTAAGAAACAAACGTATTTCACACTTAATAATCATATGTCAACACTTTTTGAGGCGAAAAGATCAGTTTTTTGTGCTCTGTCATATAAGAATTTATCGACCGAACACTTATTGTTTTCTATAATTTGAGTAGGGTTGCTGTTGGTACAAAAAATGATTACCTATAACTAATTTGAGTACTAAAAGCAAAAAAAATGTTTCATGCGTATGTCAGCTTCGTGTAAATTTATATGATAAGAGAATACACAACAAACAACGCAAACAAGTATATATATTTATCCATCATCATCCACGTATAAGTTCTGTTGATAAAACATTTGATCAATAAAGTTAATGAAGGTGTCGTTGATAAAACATTTCATCAATAAAGTTATTGAATTCATTAAGCTAAAGCATTTATATGTTTTGACCGAGTACTTTTAAGTAAAAAATCTATACTATATTATAAAGCACGGATAAAAACTCTTAAATACAAATTATTAGACATAAGGTACCATCATTTTATGCAAAATTTTAAAAATATCTTAATTTACAAGTATCAAAGCACAAGATACATATTACTAATGCAGACTTCTAACACCCACCAATTTGGTATGTGCAAAGTCTTCCTTTTATGCAGACATTTACATGTATCACTATTAATTAATATATTATATTACTATAAATTTGTTTTAATTATATTATTAAATATGTAATTGGTTATTTTTTCTAGATATCATTAAAATATATAAGCTAATCATTGAATTTTAACAAAATATTTATTTTTTTATATAAAAAATATTATATTATTAAGCCTAAATTAAACAAATTTAGAAAAAAATAAAAACATTATCACTTTCTCAAAACCATCCAAAATCATACTGTAAATCGATAAAAAAACAAAAAAAAAACAAAATGAAATATTAAAATCATGATGTATCTCGCTGCATTGCACGAATATGCTTCTAGTCTATCATAAATTAAGAATATTCGATATGTCACCATTGTTTTAGGATGCCCAAATTTTTTAAAGAGAGAAAAAGGAGAAAATGACAAAAATAGCCGGTATAATTAATTATAAAAATGTTAAAGAAAAACAATTACTTTTTTTTTAATTGTCAATTTCTTAATATAGAATTTCAAAATACATGTTTAGTTTGTTTTATTTGAAAGACGTCTACTAAAAGTTGTATAGTTTGAACATATCTATAAAATTTATTTTAAACTTAAATGTAATTTTAATAGGCATATTTTTTAAAATAACAATATTTTTATTTTAGTAGCAATTTAATTATTAGATTAAATTACATGTTTCGTCCATATGGTTTATATGCTATAACGCATCAGGTCTCTATTTAAAAATAATTATGCATTACATTCTTGCAGTTTTCCATTTATAACCCCTTTGGTCCTTTGTCCTAACTCTGTTTAAAAAAGTATGCTAATTAAGGGAGTATATTTTACTTATTTTCTTTACTTTTTTATAAAATAAAAAATTGCAATACCAATATACTATTGTCACGTATCCCTCTTCTATCCCTCAGACATCACCTCCATCTCCGGCTATCCCATCATTCTTGGGCCAAGCTTTAGCCACTTTCGGTTTTGTTCCTTAGACTATCCCCATCCGTGAACCAACCCAATCTCAATGGGCTAAAAGACAAAATCAATAATTAAAAAGAAAAAAAATGTATAATCTTTTGATTCCTCAAACTTGACCACGATCCAATCTTGGGTTGGGGTCTTTTTTTAATTTTTTCAATTAACTTATTTTGTCATGTGTCAAGATTTAATTGGTTAATGTTAGATTTTTTTTAGATAAACCTTAAAGATGAGTTTAAGAAAAAAATTAAAAAATAAAAAATATACCAAAATTCATATTTTTCAATTCCCTACAAATAGAGACCAATATTGACATATTTTTATCACACCAATCTTTTTGTAACTTGTTTTAATTATTTTCAATTATAAGTTTTTTATTTAAGATTATGATTTAAAGTATCAAATAGTTTAAAAACTCTATATTTTATATGCAAAAACAAAAAGAAAAAAATGATAGATATGATAAAATATTAAAAATTAATATTTTTAAGGAATATTTAAGATTAGATTGGATCACTGATAAAGGTTAAAAAATATGAGATTGAATTGAATTAGAGATTGTATAGGCGGAAGAGAGAGAAATTAATTTTTTAATAAAGATTTGATTGAATTGTGGATGTGGGTAGTCTTAAGGTCATGGAAACCAATTGAATCAGAGGAACACACATATAACCATGTTTTTGGGATGTATATTCCAACATCATTAAATCACATCAAAAACCTCAAAGAACGTCACCAAACATTCATTAAGAAATACTAAGAAACAAAAACAAGAACATCAATGAACATTTGTGTAAATTCTTTAAGAAACACATAACTCTGATTCTGTTATGTAAATTCAAAAACCTCAAGAACATCAGAAAACATACACACATTGTCATTTAAAACATCAATGGATATTAAGAAACAAGAACAAATTTGTGATACAAGATTTATATAAATTGATAATCCAAAATCGAATTCAAAGAAGAAATCCTAAATCAAAATCAAACAAGAAAAAACTGAAAACTCAGATCTTTGGTGCTGTAATGTCTTCATCATCCAACATGTTTGTAACAAAACTATATCATGTTAAAACCTGGGTTGAGATCGGAGAAGGGGGATGTGGCTTTAAATTGATGAATGTGGATTTGGTTGTACATCGATGGATATGGGGTGATGGAGAAGATCAACAACGGTTCTAGACCGAGATTGTACCTAGAATCAACAACGGTTCTGGGAGGGATTCATTGGACGGTGTTTGTTGCCTCATCAAACGAGATTCACTAGACGGTCGATTTCTCTGCCTCATCGAACAAGAATACGACGGTGTTTCTTCAACGTGGGTGGGAGGCGTAGTATTTCTTCGACGGTGTTTCTTTGAAAATAAAGGACAAACGTTGTTTTCTGCCCCGTGGGGGGGACGTGGTCGGTTTCTTTGAGATGGAGGTTGTTCACAGTTGTATATGTATAGTATATGTATAAATACATACATATAATATTTATAATTTTATATATTGTTTCAAATTTTTAATAAAAACCGAGAGGATGTGAAAATGACCAAAATACCCTTGAATTAACTGGGTTAACATTATTTTTCAACCCCGTTAGAGAAATGGACCAAAGGTGTCATAAATTGTAAACTATAGGATTGTAATATGTAATTGTTTAAAATAATGGACTTAAACTGTTATAAAATAAAAAACAGAGTGCTAACATTTTAGAGTAAATTTCACTTTTGGTCCTTATGGTTGCCACTTACTATCAACTTTCGTCCTTCTTTTGAATTAATTATAGTTTTGGTCAATGTGGTTGCCATTTTGTTTGTTTTTGGTCCCTCAGACCAATTTAGGTTAAATAGATCCATTAACTCAGGGGATATTTTCGTCTTTTTAATATTTCTTTAATTTTCAATTAAAAATAAAACAATCCCTACGTACCCCAAACTCCATTAAACCCTCGTATCTTCCCTTTTTTTTCTTTCACCACCTGGTTCCGGTAGAACTCCCCCACCCCCTGATAAAATCTGGTTCGAGAATGCCTCCTTCGAAGAGTTCCAGCGAATAAGTTAACACTCATCTGCTTCAACCTTGGTGCTGCTTTGATGATGATGCCCTGTTTTTTCAAATGGATCTGATCAGAAATCACCAACAGTCGCCAAGGCTAACCCCCACCACCTCCCTCGACCACCATCTTCTTCGACCATCTGGTTTGGAAGATCTAGTTCACCTTCTCCCTGCATATGGGTTTGGCGGTTTCTTCAATTTCGTTGATTTGAGCAATTTGGGGGTTTGATTTGGGTTTTTTTTCTAGGGTTTTAATTTTTATCTATGGTTTTGGTTTAGGATCTTGGGTTGTTTTAGAATCACAGTTTTTTTTATTTTGGATATGGTGTTCTTGTAGGAATTTTGGTTCAGATTTGCTAGCCTGAGAAGATACCGGAAAGGGTTCGTTGGTCCAATAATCACCGACGGTCCCCTCAGTTGCCCTTCTCCGTACGGTCCAACTCCGACGAACACACACACATACAGTGGTTCGTTCCTTTGATTTGTCACCAATCCTTACCCCTCTTTCGATATGGGTTTGGTCTCTAGTTCATCAGTAACAAAATTATGGGTTTAGGCCACACTGGTAGTTGGTTTGTTTTGTTTTTTTTTTCATTGTGAACCATCCCTGTGATTCGCATGGGTTTGTTTTTTATCTCATCACCGATGGTCCCCCTCTACAAACGTTTTTATATTTAGGGTTTTTCTGATTTGCTTGTTGTTTTGGGTGTTTAGGGGGTGTTTGGGATTGCTTATTTAAAACAACTTATGTTTTTTTTATTAGAAGTGTTTATCAACTTATGTGGTGACAAAAAAAAGTTTTATAAAAAGTGTTTGGATTAACTTATTGCGCAATTGTGGCGACTCTAGGCTTTCTTATAATTTGGATATGCTATTTTGGGAAACACTAAAAAGTGTTCATCTCTGATACCACACCGCAATACGCTAAAACCCCCTTTAAATAAACAATCCCAAACACCCCCTTAGAGTTTTTGATTTGGGTGGTTTCATTTGGTTTAAATACTAGTTTGATATTCCCTTGATTTGGGTTTCAAATTATAATGGATATGGGTTTTTCTTTGTTTTCAGATTTATGATGAGGGTGCAGGAGATGGAAGGCTTCGTTGGAGAAGATGACCGAAAGAGATGTTCGTGGAGAAGATGAAAATTTAAGAAACAATAGAGTAACATATTTTCATGTTAACTGAAAATTAAAAAAAATACTAAAAAGACGAAAATACCCCTTGAGTTGAAAGATTTATCTAACATAAGTTAGTCCGAGGGACCAAATTTGAAGTAAATGACAACCACAGTGACTAAAATTATAATTAGTTTAAAAGATGAACAATAGATGATAGTGGGTGACACCCACATGGACCAATAATATAATTTACTCAACATTTTATTTACAATATATAAGATAAAAAGATTATATTAGAATTAGAATTAAAAAAAGGGAAATTGGCTCAAAGAGCCACATTACACACGAATATTGGTCTCCTAGCCATTTCTCTTTCAATTTGACGAAAATAGACCTATTGCGGACCTACAGGTCCGCTACCTGCCACAAAACGACAAAAAGGCCACGTTCCGAGCTAGATCCGCAATCGGGTCGGTTCAAGACAGGTCCGCAACGGTAGAGGGCCTGCATGGTAGAGGACCTGCAGGTAGAGGAATGGTAGAGGACCTGCAGGTAGAGGACGTAGAGGACCTGCAAGTAGAGGATTGGTAGAGGACCTGCATGGTAGAGGACTTAGGTACGCCATTGCGGACCTAGGTCTATTTTGGTAAATCATGGAGAGAAATGACTAGGAGACCAATATGTCAATATAATGTGACTATTTGAGCCAATTTCCCTTTAAAAAAAAAAAAAAAAAAAAAAAAAAAAAAAAAAAAAAAAAAAGTCAGGACAGGAGTGGTCAACCTTTACAACTCAGGGACATGAAATCAAACAAAGAAATGATGGCCAACTTTTTCGCTTTTACGCTCCTCAATCTTCCTAATTGCTTCTTTCATATTACTATGAGTTTTCTTTTACTAAATTACCCCTCCATTCTTATCCACTTGGCCCACTCACCACGTCCTCTATTCCCCACTAATTTATTACTATTTCTTAATCATAAATTATAATTTCAAATAATATACATTTATATTATTTTAATCATCGCAAATGAACCCCTATCCATATCACCATACTCACTTATCTTATAACATTCTCTATGATTAAATACATTGTTACCAAATAATATAAATAATATGTATGTAGTTATCCGGTAAGGATTTAATCCACTATACTTTACTATCAATTAAAAGAAAAATTTGAACGATAAGTTAACACACGCATACGTTTTTGGGGTATTCGGGCTCCCACTTAAGGGTGCCACCCGAGTAATCCCCATCGATCACGACCTAGCCCAATTAAGGGTACGACTATGTGGCAGGTCCATGATCATGGATGTCACAGGATGCTCACCACGGGGTTCGAACCTGGGTAGTCAGGGATACCATCCACTGACCCCCAAGGATGTTACCTTACCAGTGAGATACAACATGAAGGACTACTATCAATTAAAATTGTTTGATGGTCGGAAAAAGAAATATTTTTAACCGAGGAGAAGATGAACATTTAAAAAAAAAACAACCATGATCCAAGAGTTATATTTGGGTAAACTTTTATGAAAAGAAAATTAAAGGGAGGATGATGATGATATGATATCATATGATACGTTTGTTTGCCTTACAGTTTTCCACTTCTCACCCTCTATCCCCCACCAATCCCAAACTCATTCATTTCCATTTTCCTAAAATTTAAAACATTAAATTAATCCCCTCCCCGTCCACCGTTCCTCCGCCGCACAACCACGACCTTCCAACGCCCTCTTCTCCTCAATCCGTCGTAACCCCCTTTTCTTTTCCTCCGCCCTCGCTCTCAAAGCCTTCAGCAACTCATTCAATGCCTTCCCGTTATTTCGCCGGTTTTTTATCAACACTTCGCTGATGTCCGCCGGAGTCATCTCCGCCGCGTCGGTAACCTCCTCTAACCTCCGTAAAACCTCCGCCTCCACGTCGGCCGGAGAACACCCCAAATAGGTTTTTAATAAAATCTTTAACGACGGAAAAGAACAGTAGCTCATAAACACGTGCATATCCATTCGCCCGCTCCGCAACAATGCCGGGTCAAGTTTTTCGATATGGTTCGTTGTGAATACGAATATCCGCTCCGACCCGCAACACGACCATAACCCGTCTGTAAAGTTCAATAAACCGGACAATGTAATGGAGTTGTTGTTCCCGCCGGTTTCGACATCGATCGGCCCAACAGGACCGTTTCGGATATCCGGCACACCGTCGACGAAACCAGAACGGTTCCGGTCACCGCAACCGCCGTTGATTTCGTTGCGATTCGTGAGATTTATGGAACAATCAATGTCTTCGATCACGATGATCGATTTGGAACTCGTTTTCATGAGCAACTTCCGGAGCTCCAGATTCGTCTGAACATCAGTTAATTCGAGATCGTAAATATCGTACTTGAGGAAATTCGCCATTGCAGCGATCATGCTCGATTTTCCGGTACCGGGAGGACCGTACAAGAGGTAACCGCGTTTCCACGCGCGTCCGGTGCGCGTGTAAAACGCCTGACCGTCGGCGAAGTCCCGTAGATCCGACATGATTTCCGATTTCTTCACCGGATCCATCGCCAGCGTCTCGAATGTGCTAGGATGCTTAAACGGCACCGATTCCCACGGCCGTCCCCGTGAATCCAACGATCCGCCGCGAGAATTCGTGTACAGCAATCTGTCTTCGTTCTTCCTCCGAATCTCGTTCGCTTTTCCGTTGATGTAATCAAGGTACGATTCGAGGATGTAAGGTTTATCACGTTTATTGATCCGGAGCGTGAATCCACGCTTCTCCTCCGGCAGCGTCCGCCACGAGAACGTCTGCGATTGCCGTGGAGTGACGATGTGTTCCCAGACGACGGAGACGCCGTTGAAGACGTCGGTGAGGCGGTCGTTGTGAGAGAGTCCGAAGGTGATTGCGGAGGAGTTGAGGCCGCGAGTGAGGGAGAGACGGGTGGAGGAGGTGGCGGAGCAGGAGGAGGCGGCGGCGGAGGAGAGGTAGAGTTGGACGGCGTTGTAGAGTTCATTGGTGTTGACGCCTTCGATCTCGGTGATGTCGTAGTAGCAGTAGGAAGAACAGGAGTTGAATAAACGTTGGAAGAGTTTGATGAAGAGGAATCGGAGCTCCGGCGGGAATACGGCGTGGAGAAGTGTTTGGGAGAAAGCCCAAACGGCCATTAGCGACGCCATGGTTGTCCAAATTTCCTTCATCATCACGGATTAATTTACAGAGTGAAAGAGACAGTAGCGGAGATCGTGAAAAAGAAGTTTTGGTTATTGGAATTTATTTATAGATTCAGTAATCATTTATTTTGTTTAAATTGTTTATCTGTCGTAAAATATTTCATACACATGCAAAAACTATCATCGACCATCTCCAAATTGCATATTTCTTACAAGTAAAACGTCAAGTGCCTTCTATGAATTACCGATACAAAAGTTGTTCTTAAATAAGAATCTTGGTTCCAACCTTGATATTAATGTGAAATGATATACTTTTTTTATTTTTTATTTTTTATTTTTTTATTTTCTTGATTTTATAATTAAATATTTATTTACAAATAATCTATATCTATATCTATTCTATACTATATTATAAATATGACATAAAAAACTCTTAAAAACAAGTCTTAAAGCTTAATGTACCGCTATTTAATGTTAATTACTTAAAAAACAATCATAAAAGCTGTATGTACTACATTTAATGTTATTCATTAATTTTCAATCATTATCTCTAACCATTTTAACTCCCCTAAAATCATTTCCCACTTTAACTTCCCTAAAATAACTCTCAGCATATTTTAGATATAAAAAATCTAAAATATAATTAAAAAATCTTACAGAATATTTTATAAAAAAAATTATATTATTAAACCAAAATAAATTACATTATATTATTAAGTCTAAATTAAACAAATTTATACAAAAAAATCATTATCACTCTCTCACAACCATCCAAAATCGTAATGTAAATCGACAAAAAACAGAAAATAAAATGAAACATTAAAATCGTGATGTATCTAGCTGTATTGCGCAAGTACACTTCTAGTAATTATTGAAGTTGAAAAAAATACAAAGTCCTATAAAATAAGGTTTTTATAATAACTACTATTGTAAACTTTTATATGAGTTTTTATTTTGATAAGTTGAAAATAAGGTTATAAAAAAGAATCAAAAAGAAGGTTCTTATAAGAACCTCCTTCAGAGATGCTCTAATGAGGCTCAGGGTTGCTTAACGCACGCTTACCAAGTAATTTTATTTTAACATGTACATAAACATTAAAACCCATTTTTTATATTCCTAATTCATGACTTAATTTGATTATGATAATAAAACTATAAAAGGAGTGAAAATAACATTGACTTTTGTAAAGATATTAAAAAAAAGGAGCATTGCTAATGGTACCCTTACAACATCCACATTGTAGTTTTTAGGAGGTTTTTGAAAGGTTTTCACATAATAGAGAGGTTTTTCATGAGGTTTTTCGTCATAGCTCGTAACTGCACGACCTGCTCTTTTGTAGGTTTTTCATATTTAATCAGTTTTAACTTTATAGAATTTTATAAAAGTTTCGTATTTAATCAGTTTTATTTATTAATCAGTTTTATTTATTAATATATTTAAAGTAATCGTGTTTAAATAAAATTATTAAATAAATACATAATGAAAATAATTATATTTGTATATATTTAAAATAGTATCTCAAATTTGACATATTTATACAAATCTAACAGATTGAACCAATTTTTATTTTCGGTTATACATATTTTTAAGTTTAATATTTTTTAATTTTATTTTACATACTTTTTATACAACTTTTATATATTTCTTGATAACCTAATTTTTTTATTGTACATACTTTTAAAATAAGTTTTTTTTCTTTAAATTTTATTGTATATTTTTAGAATAAATTTTGTACATTTCTTACTATAAATAAATAGCAACTTAGGTGTTATTTGTTTACCTCTTAATGGTTCCATTAAGAGGCAACATCTGAATCGCTAAGAGGTAAATTTTGTTTGGCAAAAAAAATGGACGTCTCTTAATGGTTCCAAAATTCTCTTAATGATTTTGTATCCTGACCCTCCTTAACCATTAAGAGTCATGATTTCATTATGAAACAATTAGCAAACAACCATATTTCATTTTACACTATCATAAAAACCTCTTAATCATTCAGACCACTTAATCATTCTGCACTAAACCATTCAGCAACTGACAAACAACCCCTTATCTTGCTTAAAAAAATAACAACTTTTACGTAGCTAGATTTTTACTATAAAGTGATTAATTGTTTTATAATAAGAAATGTATATATAATATATACTGTATTAAAATATCTAAAAAATTATGTAAAATAAATACATAATTAAATTAATAGCATTTTTCTCGATAGAAAATAAATATGTATTTGTATGAATTTTAATGTATTTATCTTTATAAATAAAAATATAAATGATATAAAGTTAAAATGATGGGAGCTGAAAAGTTTGAAAAAGCAATGAAAAAGTTGTGTGAGTTTTTCACATAGTGGATATATATAGAGGTTTTTAAGTTGTTGATGTGACAATAATGTGTAAGGAAAAATTATGAAAAAGCTTGGTAAAAAACTCATACATTGTGGACACAGTGTATGACTTTTTCACTAAGGTTTTTATAGCTTTTTTCTTACACATTATTGCTACCTCAACAACTTAAAAACCTTTATATACCTCCACTATGTGAAAAACCTCCCCCAAGTTTTTTTCATTACTTTTTTAAACTATTCATGGTCCCACCATTTTAACTTTATATCATTTTTATTCTTATTTATAAAAGTAAATACATTAAAATTCATACAAATACGTAAAAGTATGTACAATAAAATTAATAAAAATTAGGTTATTAAGAAATATATAAAAGTTGTATAAAAAGTATGTAAAATAAAAATTAAAAAATGTTAAACTTAAAAATATATATAACCGAAAATAAAAATTGGGTCATTAAAAAATCTATTAGAATTATATAAATATGTCAAATTTGAGATATTATTTTAAAAATATAATTACTTTCATTATGTATTTATTTATATTATTTATTTAATGATTATATTTAAATAGGATTACTTTAAATATATTAATAAATAAATCTGGTTAATAAATAAAACTGATTAAATACGAAACTTTTAAAAAATTCTATAAAGTTAAACTGATTAAATACGAAAAACCTACGAAAAAGTAGGTCGTACAGTTACGACCTATGACGAAAAACCTCACGAAAAACCTCAAGTGAAAAACCTCTCCACTATGTGAAAAACCTCAAAAAAAGTTTTTTTTTTAAAAAACTCCCAAAAACCTTGTAATAACCACACTGTGGATTTGAATTTGAACCGATGATTGTTTAAGGTTAATATGTCTTATCAACTTTACATATATTATTATTATTATCATTTGTTTATATATATATATATATATATATATATATATATATATATATATATATATTAGATATATACATATGTTTTAGGGTGTTGCTAAGGCTACCCCTTATGTCATCTCTCTCTCTCTCATACCCCATATGTAACACCCGTAAATTCCTGTCTGTGAAAGCCAATCCTTTGAGAGATCCTTGATTCTGATCATAGAATTTCATCCCTCACGCCTTACCTTTTAAGCCTTATCGCATCGTGGGTGCTCCGGATGATATTGGAAGAAATCGAGGCTCGAGACACTCTGGGCGATAGTGCCTTGGCGATAGTGCCCTGGGCACAATCGCCAACAGGGTGATGCCCGCGGTACAATTTGGGCGATAGTGCCCTGGCGAGAGTGCCCTGGGCACAATCGCCGGGCATAATCGCCGACGGCCCTGGTCGTTTTTAAATCAACCTTGAGCAACCCCTCTTCTTTTATCTCAACCCCCTTTCACCCTTTTTCTCTCTAGAAACCGAACCCAAACCCTAAAATCGGTTTTATACCTTCAAGTCACCAAATCCATGATGTTCCAAGTGTTCTCCTCCACCTAACAAAGATTAGAAGCTCCACCTTCATCTTCCTCATCAAGTTCAACGATGGGGAGCTCGGGTTAAAGTGTTGGATTGGGTGTTCTCGGAAGTCTCATCGTCTTCAAGGGTAAGTTTTCTTGTATTAAGGTTATAAATGCTCCCTTGATGATTTCTTAGTGTTTGGTTTCTCAAATCTCGGATTTGGTAGTTTTGGAGAAACTAGGGTTTGTTATTATTTGGGGTTTCTTGGTATATTGTTAGGGGAATGTTTCTACATGGTCGGATATGGTTATTTATGGTTTGGATTGTGTTTGGGTAAAAAAAGTCCAACAGACTATGGTCGTACGACATAAGGTAAGGAACAATCTTTCTTCAGGCGACCTCGACTAAAACGGTTAAATATCCGTCCAACGAATGCCATCGTACGACATGATTTCAGTTACTAACCTACAATATACATTATGCCATGTTTTAATGCAGGATTCAACGATATTTATGATTAAAGATTGTAACGATAGATATCATCAATAACAAAAAGCATAACGAACGCCATCATCAATATCAGAAACGGTCATATGCATTCAAAGACTTGGAAAACGGAAAGATGGAGTATAAATATGGGGTTGAAACTACACATTTGGACATCTGATGCTCATACCTCAGAAACTCACAGATTATACTCTCAAGCTTGTTCAATCCTTCTCAAAGTTCATAAAGCATTCTATTGTTTGACGTACGACGCACGATTGAAGTCTGAATACATCCGACGCACGACTGAATTTACTTTGTTATATTACTTTTCATTGTATTACATTTGTAACACCTGTTCTAAAGGACAACGTCCCTGATTGACGTCCATAGTGCACGACGACTCACACTCGTCCGCGGTTTTTACCCATTTTGGGGTTTTCCGCGTCACCAATTCTCTTGTCTCATTTACTTTATTTCTATTATATATAGCCGTACGATTATTGTCGTTACTTCCTTTGGTTGGATTAGGCTTCACGATTACCTTAAATTTTCCTTGGGAGATTTTTGGCATAAACAGTTTGGCGCCATCCGTGGGACCCCATCCAAAGGAAATCATCAATAATCTCACGACAGACTAACGTTTTCTCTTAAGTATTTTCTTGTCCAGTTGTTCAGGATAATGGCATTCCAAGGAACTCAAGATCATGTCGTAGCTCAAATGAACATGGAGCTAACAGCTGCTCGTGCTCGTATTGACGCTCTAACAACTCAAGCTCGACAAGCAGCTGAAACCATCGAGAATTTGAGAAACCAAAATGGGAATAATATGATGGGGACTACAAATGCTTATGTTGGTACTTGGAATGTGCCCCCTCCATTACCAAACTATCCTCGTCCACCATCAATTAACCCTGCAACTTTTATGATTCCAACTATGCCTATAGCCTCTATTCCATTCAATGGATATGCCTCTGATGCCTCGCAGCAGAATAGCCTCAATGGGACTGGTTATGTTCCATTGGGCACTTCAAATGGTATTTCCTTAGATCCCGTTGCACAAAGATTAAAACTTCTGGAAGAGCAAAATGAACGTGTCCTATCAATGTTGGCCAAATTACCGGGAGCAGCAGTTCCAGTGGATGTCGAGCCTCGTACAGGGTTTCAGGCGTCGCCGTTCGTTGACGAGATCGCGTTAGTGGACGTCCCAAAGAAGTATAGCATTCCAACCTTCAGTCCAAGGTACTCAGGCGTCACTGATCCAACGGAACACGTCGCTCAATACAAGCAACTTATGTGGACTGTCTCAATACCGCACCAATTCCAAGAAGTTTGCATGTGCAAAAGTTTTGGGGCGACCTTGACCGGGGCAGCTTTACAATGGTTAATAAATCTTAAACCTAAAACTATTGGGTCTTTTGCAGAACTGGTGAATCAATTCACTCAACAATTCGCTAGCAGCCGAAAAATGGAGAAGCAGACAAGCGACCTCTACTACGTCGTGCAGAAGAGTGGAGAGTCCATCCGGAGCTACTTTAATCGGTTCAATGCGGAGATGATTAGTATCCGTAACTGTGATGTAAAAACAGCAATCGAAGCATACAAACGAGGTCTGGACGATAGTTCTGGGTTATATCTCGATCTTACAAAGTATCCTCCGGAAACCTTTGAAGATGTGCGAGCACGGACACTTGCCCATATGAGGGTCGAGGATGACCTTGCATTCAGAAATAAACATTCGGGCGACCGAAAAAGCCTAGGTGTTAAAAAGCCACACTTCAAACCAAAGTCAACCAATCGATCAGAGCCTACTCGGCAGATTTCAAACGTCAGATTGAAAAGAAAGGACTGACGACTTCTAAATCTGTCCAGTATCCTAAGGTATCATCTTATGGTTTCCCTGGATCAGCTAAAGACGTCGTCATATCCTTGAAGCAACTTCAGCAAAACATACGATGGCCAAAGAAAAGTGATAAAGACAGTGACAAGAAGGATAAAACTAAATGGTGCGACTTTCATGATGACTTCGGTCATATAACGGAAGATTGTATCGCATTAAAGAAAGAGTTGTCCTGGCTCAATTCGAAAGGTTATTTGCAGGAATTAAAGGAAAAGAAAGACGCACGTCCCACATCCCCAGAACATGCCAAGGTGATTAATTGTATCACTGGAGGTTCTGATATCTGTGGGACCACCTATTCACCTGCTAAAAGACATGCCAGTCGCGGTCCTGACGACCGACCAATTCCAAAGGAGGCTCGACTCAAAGAGGACACAGAATTGGAGGCTATGCCCTTAACATTCGACCAGGCAGATCTCGATGACGTACATCAAAAGCATCATGATGGACTAATTGTTCAATTGAGCATTGGGAATTGTCTGACCAAAAGGATACTCGTCGATGGAGGTAGTTCAACTAACATTATCTTTTTTGATGCAGTGAAAGCAATGGGCATCGACAAATCCGAGATTACACGACGTTCGACCACACTTGTTGGGTTTAATGGTGGAGCGACAAACACCATGGGGGAAATCACACTTCCAGTATATGCTAAAGGAATCAACAGACAGACGAAATTCAATGTCGTCGATTGTTCATCAGCTTATAATGTTATTCTTGGGCGACCTTGGATTCATGACATGAAGGTTGTGCCTTCGACATACCATCAAACCTTTAAATTTCCCACGCAATGGGGAGTACAGGAAATCAAAGGCGAAAGAAAGGTTGCTAGGGAATGTTACAAAGTTTCCTTGAAGCCCCTGAAGCAGACAGTATAGCAATTACAGAACCAGGACGTTCCTGGGACTAACGACGATTATCGCTTGGAAGCTGTCGTCTTAAACCAGGATAAGCCTGAACAGATGGTTTACATAGGTTCTACGCTCGACCCTTCCTTTAAAAAGCAACTAATTTCTTTTTTGCAGGACCACTATGATTGTTTTGCTTGGACGCACGAAGACATGGTGGGTATTGATCCGAGTATTATTTCTCATAAACTCAACATTGATCCGTCATTTAAACCTGTTCAACAGAAAAGACGAAAATTTGCTCCTGAGAGAAATAAGGTTATCAACGACGAAGTTGATAATTTACTTAAAACAGGAAAAATACGAGAAGTCAAGTATCCAGATTGGCTCGCTAATGTTGTAGTCGTCCAAAAGAAAAATGGCAAATGGCGAGTCTGTATCGATTTCACAGACCTTAACAAAGCATGTCCGAAAGATCCATTTCCATTACCACATATCGACTCTATGGTTGACGCTACAGCAGGACATGAGCTACTCACGTTCATGGATGCATATTCTGGGTATAACCAGATATTGATGCATTCAGACGACTAGGAAAAAACAGCCTTCATGACGGATAAAGGTATTTATTGTTACAAAGTAATGCCTTTTGGTCTTAAAAATGCAGGTTCAACATATCAATGATTGGTGAATATGATGTTCAAAGAACATTTGGGTGATACTATGGAAGTATACATCGATGACATGCTTGTCAAATCAAAACATGCGGACGATCATATCAGACATTTGAAGCAGTCGTTCGACATCTTGCGTAAATACAAGATGAAGTTGAATCCGACTAAATGTTCTTTTGGAGTTCGAGCTGGAAAATTTCTCGGTTATATGGTCATAAGACGAGGAATCGAAGCTAATCCAGAGCAGATTAAAGCAATTGTTGAGCTAAAATCACCCAGAAATTTTAAAGAAGTCCAACGTCTTACAGGACATGTAGCAGCGCTGAATAGGTTCATTTCTCGGTCGTCCAACAGGTGTCATTTATTCTACAATGTCCTACGAAAGAATAAAGGGTTTGAATGGACGGATAAGCATGAAGAAGCGTTGCAGCAACTCAAAAAATATATTATGTCGCCTCCTTTTCTCTCTAAACCTGAGCAAGGTGAAGTCCTTCAACTTTACCTAGCTGTCAGTAATAATTCGGTAAGTGCAGTTCTTATACGAGAAACCGAAGGACGACAATTGCCAATTTACTATGTAAGTAAGACTCTATTAGATGCTGAAACCAGGTATTCGTCTATAGAAAAACTTTTACTTTCGTTAGTTATAGCTGCTAAAAAGTTAGGACATTATTTTGAGTCACATCCTATAATTGTGGTAACTAATTTTCCTTTAAAATCTGTGTTAAGAAAGCCCGAATTAACAGGACGATTAGCTAAGTGGAGTATTTACCTTAGCAATTTTGATCTGGATTTCAAGCCCAAAACAGCGATCAAGTCGCAGGTTTTAGCCGATTTCATCTCAGATTTTAGTCCAGAACTAGAAAGCACGATGACGTCCGATAAATTAATTGTGGCGACTTTGCACGACACTACATGGACGCTCGACGTTGACGGTTCGGCAAATATACGTGGCACAGGCTTGGGTGTCGTCCTACAGTCCCCACAAGGGGGCAAAATGGTATATTCCATACGATGCGATTTCAAAGCAACAAATAATGAAGCAGAGTATGAAGCATTGATTGCAGGAATCAAAATTGCTCGTGAATTGGGGGCAACACGTCTGCACGTTCGAAGTGACTCATCCCTAGTTGTTAACCAAATCAATGGAGAATTCGCAGCAAAATATTCAAGGATGATTGCCTATTATAAAATAGTAAAAGAAGAAGCAAAGAAGTTCAGTCACTTTGTAATCGAGCAAATACCAAGAGATCAGAACACTCAAGCTGATGCACTGGCCAATTTAGGGTCAGCACTTAGTCGAACGACATTCGACAATATCCCAATAGTTCATCTTGCAACCCCTTCCATCAAGGAGGATGATAATATTTCAGTCGCACCAATTGAAGAAGAAAATTCTTGGTCGGACGACATTCGAAATTACTTAGAGCACAATCAATTGCCCGATGATAAAATGGAAGCAAGAAAAATTAGATTCAAAGCATCGAGGTACGTTATGATCAGAGGACAATTGTATCGACGATCTTCAACTGGTTTGAATTTGCAGTGTATCACCAGCAAGGGACAAGTACACAAAATTTTACAGGATATGCACGATGGTGAATGTGGAAATCACTCCGGAAGCCGCAGTTTAGCTAACCGGATATCGAGACAAGGTTACTATTGGCCGACGATAAGACAAGATGCGACTAGGTATGTACAGTTATGCGACGCATGTCAAAGACACGCAGGTATGTCTCATAAACCTTCTGAACCTTTGCACTCGACTTTGATCCCATGGCCCTTTATGAAATGGGGAATGGATATTGTTGGGAAATTACCACCTGCCCCCGGGCAAAAGGTATTCCTTTTAGTTCTAACTGATTATTTCTCTAAATGGGTCGAAGCAGCGGCTTTTTCCCAAATCCGGGATAAAGAAGTCGTTTCTTTTATCCAAACTAACATCATTTGCAGGTTTGGAATTCCATCTGAAATAACGTGCGACAACGGGACACAATTCATCAGTGACCGAACGCGAAGATTTTGTGAAGAAAGAAATATCAAGTTAGTAACATCGACGCCTCGATATCCACAGTCGAATGGTTTAGCTGAGTCGAGCAATAAAACTATCATTAATTCACTTAAAAAACGACTTAAAGCTGCCAAAGGAAAATGGGTGGAAGAATTGCCTTCTGTTCTATGGGCTAATCGTACGACACCTCGTACGTCCACATGACAAACTCCCTTTTCCTTAGTCTATGGATGTGAAGCTGTGTTACCTATCGAAGTACGACTACCAACTTCAAGAGATACGTCTGTTGAACATAACTTAGTCGATCTAAGTTATGATCTTGACGCCCTAGAGGAACTTCGGGAAGCTGCTTACATTCGCATGGCATCGCAGAAGCAAGCTGTTGAACGACATTTCAACAAAAATATCCAAATCAAAGTTTTCCAAGAAGGCGACTATATCTTACGTCGAGTGTTCCAAAACACTCAAGAACTCAACGCAGGTAAACTTTCCACTAAGTGGGAAGGCCCTTATCAAATCTCTGGCGTCGTGGGTAAATGAGCTTATAAGATCCAAACCCTTGATGGTCGAGATATCCCACGAAGTTGGAATGCAGTTCATTTAAAGAGGTATTTCTTTTAAATTATGAATTCTTTTCCTTGGATTATTTCTTAAAAAGATTACTAACTTAAGCATCGGAGGGTCGTTGGTCAAACCAATGACCACCACGCTAACAATGATCTTCGCAGGGACGCACGACTTAACTAAAATTCTCATGTCAAGTAATACTCATACGATCGTATGTATATGGTTGATCGCAATTGTTGTTAAAGGTTAATTTTTTACATTTGACTCCCAGTATATATATGCGAAAACAATTATTACGATTGCACTTATTCGATCGCAAAACTCAGTTGATTCCAATATAGCATGTTAATGAGTGATGGTTTGATCGAATGTATAATATATAATGATTTTGTATCTTCTTAAATTTACTTGACGTGCTTTTGGAAAAACAAAGCAAGTGACGAGCATTGATAAACAAAAGAAACTTTTTCATTTCCAAAAAATTACAAAGAGACGACCACATACGGTCGAACTTCAGGTAAAAAGTTCAAAAGAAACTAAGTAGGAGGAGCGTCAGACTGTTCCTGCGTGACGTCCGTCCTTGCTACTAGCTCCTCTTCTCCTCCTTCGCTCCCTTCCAGATCGTCGTCCTCGTCGAGATCCCTTTCAGCCCCCACCTTCTCAAGATAAGTCTTGAGCTCTTCAGCGGCCGACGCCATGGGATTCTTCCCATTCAGATGACGTCTCATCAAAGCAGCCCTGGCTGTGAGACGAGAAAAAGCTTCAAGCTGTTGATTCTCCTCTTCTAAATCTTTGACATCACCCTCTAGGCTTTCAACTTTCTTGAGGAGGGACCTGACTTCATCAGCAGAGGCAGCAACAGCAGTAGTGGCCTTTATCTTCTCCACCTCCAGCTTGGACGTTGAGGCCTCAAGTTCAAGGACATGATCCCTGAACTTGATCGTCTCACTTTGAGCTTCGACAAGTTTGGTCTTAAGACTCTCGACCTTCTTCTTCTCGACCTCAACCGCCTCTAAGGCGACCTTCTCTCTTTCAAGAGCCTCGTCAGCCCTTTTCTTGACGTCGGGAAAGGACGCCCTAAGACCTTCCGTCTGAGCAAAGAAGCTCAAACAAGCTTGGAAAGCCTGTACGACAGAAAGAAAAAGTTAGTAGTAAGAAAAATGAAGGGAGTAAAGAACAAGTGAAGACGTACCATGAAAGAAAGACCAGCAGCATGCGCCCCTGTATCCTCGACCCGAGACTCCTTGTATCGGTCATAGAAAGTCGGGAGGAGGAATTTTCCCAAGTGTGGAAAAATGACGTCCCTCTCGAGGACGTCATTTACCATGAAGTCATATGGGAGAGTGACTTTGAATGTCGTCTCTCCCACCTTCTCCTTGTTCTTCTCTTCCTTTGAAGAAGAAGAAGGAACTTCGGAGATGGGCTTCTTAACGCCCGACACCCCCGACATGGGAGCATCCTTCGTCACCTTGATCGAGTCTCCAAGCTCGACCCCAGCAACGGTGTCCTTCGCTAATGACGCCCCTGAAAGGGACGACAGAGTGGCATCACCCGTCTTCTTTGGTGAAGTCCGGGGTTTGCCTCGAAAACGATTTGGATCCACCCCCGCGGAAGGAGCAGATCGCTTCTTCGATTTCTCTCTGCCCTGACGGGCAAGCTCCAGTTGTTCGACCCGTCTCTGAGCAGCCGACTTCGTAGATGAATCTTCTGGACGAAATGAAAGAGTTAGAAAAGACATAAAATGCAAATTACGAAAAAGACATCAAGCGACGTACCAGTCATCTCTTCTTCTCTCTTTTCTTCTCTTCTTTCTCCTCTCTCCTCTCCTTGATGAGAACCTTCAACGGATGGAACCTCCGTAACAAAGACGACTTCGTCTTCTTCGTCGTTCGACCGAACAGAAAAAGAACGGTCAACGATACTTTTTTCTAAGATCCTTTGAACCTTGTTTAAAGAATCTTTGTTTGGCTTCACTTTAGTGAAGTCAATCACTGCCAAACAAAAAGAAAGACAGTATTAGTATACATTATAAAACACACGACATAAACACCCGACAAAATAAGAAAACCTACCCGACTCATTCCATCCGGATGAAAACCATTGGCTATCCTCATCGTTCAAGGATGCCACTTGGAGGAAAACATAGTGGCGTTTCCAACCACGGTCGTTCACCGCAGTGTTATGCACCAGTACGGTATCTCCCTTCGTTCGAGGGAATAAACTATATCTATGATAGTTATCTGCTTTAACGCTGTAAGCTGCTAGAAGGTCATTCAAATTGAACGGAGCCCCCCAGTCGGCCGTAAGACGATCGACCACCTGGACAATTCGCCAGAATTGAGGCATTAACTGTCCAGGCGATAAGTCGAATGCATCTAAAAACTCCCTGACTAAAGGAATAAATGGCCAGGAAAAACCTATTTTGAAGGGATATTCGTATAAAACGACATACCCCTTCGGAACTTCATCTGGTCGTAAATCTTCCGGCGTCACTAGATTAACACCCTCGGGAATCTTAGCTAATTTCTTAAGATACTCTAGATTTTCTTCTTCTTTGTAGACACTAACAGGTTCACTCGACATTTGAAATCGGAGACACTCACAGTGGCTTTCCAGTAACTAAGACAATCCCAAGCTTTTCTAGGTTTCTTAGCTAAGGATTTCTTATACATAAATTGACACAGAAAAGACTCAGAAATCGTACCTTAAATAGTGTTCTAAACCTCAAATCTAGAAATGGAAAGGATTCTGATCAATCGGAAACTGAATCTCGCCGGGGATATGAATTCTTCGAAAAGGTAAGTGTAGAAAAAGGATGAGATTGAAGAAAATCCTTATTTGTATTGTAAATTTGGAAACTGAATCGACCGAGAAAATAGATCGCTAGTTGTCGTTTGACACGTGTCACTTGTATCAGAGGAAATACTCGAGTATGTCCTTCCAAAATGCGACACCTGTCTAAAATTAGCTGTCTAACTGTTTACTTATGCAGGTGATGACGTCATTATCTAGTTAGAAATGAACCAATTTGATTCTAATCGAAAGACCCACGTTCTCTTTTGCAACACGTGTTTTAATCTTAAATTTAAATTTCAAAAGTTGCCGCTTGAATTTTAAATTTGGGGGCAAACTGTTTGGGTAAAAAAGTCCAACAGACTATGGTCGTACGACATAAGGTAAGGAACAATCTTTCTTCAGGCGACCTCGACTAAAATGGTTAAATATTCGTCCAACGAATGCCATCGTACGACATGATTTCAGTTACTAACCTACAATATACATTATGCCATGTTTTAATGCATGATTCAAGGATATTTATGATTAAAGATTGTAACGATAGACATCATCAATAACAAAAAGCATAACGAACGCCATCATCAATATCAGAAACGGTCATATGCATTCAAAGACTTGGAAAACGGAAAGATGGAGTATAAATATGGGGTTGAAACTACACATTTGGACATCTAATGCTCATACCTCAGAAACTCACAGATTATACTCTCAAGCTTGTTCAATCCTTCTCAAAGTTCATAAAGCATTCTATTGTTTGACGTACGACGCACGATTGAAGTCTGAATACATCCGACGCACGACTGAATTTACTTTGTTATATTACTTTTCATTGTATTACATTTGTAACACCTGTTCTAAAGGACGACGTCCCTGATTGACGTCCATAGTGCACGACGACTCACACTCGTCCGCGGTTTTTACCCATTTTGGGGTTTTCCGCGTCACCAATTCTCTTGTCTCATTTACTTTATTTCTATTATAGTCGTACGATTATTGTCGTTACTTCCTTTGGTTGGATTAGGCTTCACGATTACCTTAAATTTTCCTTGGGAGATTTTTGGCATAAACAGATTGTATGGATCTAGGTTTTGGAAGTTTCCGGCTTGAGGATTCGAGCGGCCTTCAAAAGAGCTCGTTGGGTGAAATCTAGATTTAGCCTAAATCTAGCAAGGTGAGTTCAAGTTGATTTGTGAAAACGGTGTACATGCCAAAATGTGTATTTTAAAGTGTTTTACATGAAATGGTTAACTGCTGATAAGTTTTGAGTATTTAGAAGTAAAATATGTTTTACTTAGTTATTTGTCAAAGTGTGAGTATTTGGATAAGTTTTATTACTTGGTAAACTTAGGCTGTGTTAACCTCTTAAAATGCTTCTTTTAGGTTTTGAATGTTTCCAACAACTAAATAACATGGATTACGTATTCTTGGTGATTTTGTACAAGTAAGGTCTATTTTATGAGTTATACGTCTTTGAAGATTTTGTACAAGTGAAGTCTAATTCATGTTTTATGCATTTGGTGTATTTGCATTCATAAACACTTTGGAAATCTTGAGTCCCATCTCGTATGGAGTTTTGGGTAAATCTAGTATTTGAGGTACGTGTCTTCATAAATGTTATTTAAAGACATTCCACTATTGTGGAGACCGGTAATTATTGGTCAAACGGGTTTTGAGCTCTTTAGCTCGGTATTGGCTTAAACGAGTCGCGTGGATATTTGTCCGAACTTTTAAACCGTTGTGGGTTTTGGACATGAGGACACTTATTTTGTGTCATTGGTGAGTTACATGTTTTGGGAGCTTTGGTCTTTCAATTGGAGTCATGTAACGTTAGACAGTGTGTAATGGATCCATAGGCATGTGAGTCAGTCTGTTTGGGATGGTCAATTGGGTATTGCGGGGTTGAACTTCGGTACCCATGTTTTATGACCGGAAACTTTACAAGTGATCGCTAGGAGGGTTGAGTCGGCTAGTGCTACCGGATTAGTAGGCGCTAGGACCTCCGCCGCTTGAAGTAATGCCTGGGAGGTAGTCTTTAAGTGTGTCGGGCCTTCGGGATGGAGTTCTTCGGAATGATCCATCAAGGTCCACTGACTTGGGGTGACACTTGTAAAGAAGTCGTAGGGACACCGGGCTGGGATGTCGGGAGGTGTCATGCGATTAACGTTGTTGGGTGGTATACTTTTGTGTTCCCTCCACCCTCAATGGATACGGGTTTCCCCCGTTGTTGGCTATCAGTATGTTGAATATAAGAACATCTTATTTTATTGTCATTGGTTCCTTACAGTCGCGTGAGTATGGGACCAAGTGTCCATGTTTTCGGACGTACGGTATATGTGGTTTTGATAGCGATTTATGGGTCGAGCACTCTGTCCCGCCCATGTTTTGGGTACTTTGGGGAATAAACTTTTAAAATTATCATTTAAGGGTCTGGATCAAACTTTTTGTTTATATAAGGGATTGGTTAACCTGTTTAGCAGGTAACTGGTAATTTAATATGACTTGGCAAATAAAAATTTAAAAAAATATTAGGTGGATATTATTTTGCCAAATGTGTATTAAAAATATTAGGTGGATATTATTTTACCATCAAAATCATTATTAAGAAAAATATATTAAAAATTAAATTCTAAAACACAAATATCATGAAGAACATATATCAAGAACGTTCAAATAAAAAACAATCAACAATGAAAACAATAAACTTGTATTAATTCATTCAAGAAATTGTCATATGCATCTAAAAATATCAAAACTGTAAAAGAAAATCTATATAAAAAACCTAAATCTAAACCAAACCTAAATCTAAACCAAACCAACATTAATTCCAGAATCATGGATAGTGAGATTGAGAAGAAAATGGTTTGACTTCGCTTTCGATTTGTCATTCGATTTTGCTTAGGAAATATGAACCCAACAGAAAACGATTTTTCGATTTGTCCTCCGTTTTTTCTCCATATTTACAGAAGCCAGAAAAAGGTTAGGGTTCTTCTTCTCTTTGAACAAAACAGATCTGGAACGTATCTGTGTCGAGATCTGAAGTTGAGATATATGTGAGTCCAGATCTGAAACCTTTGTCGAGACCAGATCTGAAACGTCATCTCATTTGAAACTATGATTGGGTCTATTGATGGCCAAAAATCGGGCCCGGCCCGGGCCGGGCCAAAACGGGCTTCGGGCCCAAATAGTAAATCCAAAAACCGGGCCCATCGGGCTTCGGTCCGGGCTTCACACGAATATGTGTGGCCCGTTTAATGTTGGAAAAAACCGGTTATAGGAAAACCGGGCCGGGCCGGGCCCAAACCGGGCCGTGATCGGGCCGAGCATTTTTCCGTATTTAAAAAAAAATAATTTCTTTATATAATAATTAATTACTAAGCTTTAAAAAATAAAAATTGGATTGTATCACTAAAATACACTTTAAAAATGCGTTTTATTTATAATAAATCACTAAAATACACTTTAAAAATACGTTTTATATATAATTTTAAGTTACAAACTTACAATACAAGTATTTATAGAGGTTTGGGGAGGTAAAAAATACAAAAAAGGTCAAAAACGGTAACATAACGGCTCTTTTTTTTTAAAAATACGAATCGGGCCGGGTCGGACCAAAAACCAGACCGTGAACCGGGCTCGGGCCGAGCTAGGCCGGGCCGCCAAATCCTCCAAAAACATGAACCGGTTCATGTTTTCGGGCTCCAAACCAGTTTTCCACCGGGGCGGGCTTTCAAGCGGGTCGGGCTCGGTTAACCGACCGGGCCGGGTCGGGCCGGGATGGCCATCACTAATTGGGTCTCTTTCATCTTCATCTTCGTTGAGACCAGATATGAAGCTTGAAACTTCATCTTCTTTTATTCAACCTGGAGGAGATGTGGGTTGAGAGAGTTTGTTTCCTTTGAAGGTTTGGGTTAGAATTTTGGGTTTTGATTTTGATATTGGATGGGTGTGCATCACAATCGTCCTAATCTTATTCTCTTCTCCTTTGAAGATAAAAAGTAAAATGGTGTGAGATTATGTTCCTGAGATGATGATGATGAAGATACGCTTCAAAGAAAGAGTCTTTTAACTTGATATTTTATTTTATTTTATTGAAAAAAAAGGAATTTTATTTTGTTAATTTTTTATTTAATTAATTTTAGATAATCAATTTTTTATAAATATTTTTTATTTTAAAATATGGTGTAAAATTTTAGTTTTTAAGTAAAAGAATTTATATGCCATGTCAATATTTTTAGATTTAGATTTATAATTATAATAATGAGGTGGGATCCTAATTGTCAAAATAATTGGGTGATATCATTATTAGCAAGTCAACAATTTAATGACACCCTTAAATAAACGAAAAGTTTGATCCAGACCCCTAAATGATGATTTTAAAAGTTTGTTCCCCAAAATAGAAATAAGGTGAAAGTTTGTTCCATTTTGATGCAATTTTCCTTTATCATATTAACACATATAATCGTATATTAACTAAAATATGTTTAAAAAAATACTTTTAATTTTAACAAATTACACCATTATAATCGTCTCTTCGATACCTTCGAAATAAATCCAATTTTGAATATTTTTTAATTTAATTATTTATTATATATTAAAATATGTCAAAATATACGTTTAAAAATACGTTTTGGTATGGAGTATATTGCAATTGAATTTTTCACTCGACATGGTTCAACGTTATTTGCATTGCAATTTCATTTTTCACTCGACAAAGTTCCAAGTCATTTTGCAAAACATGTGCTTGTTAGGGGTGTTCAAAAAAACAGGAAAACCGAGAAAACGAGCCGAACCGTTTAATCTAAAACCGAAAAATCTGATACGAAAAATCCGATAACCGAAAAATCCGATGTGTTATTAGCCTAATTCCGCCGTTTTGAAAGACTTTTAAAGTTTTTCGAGGGATTTTAATTTTTTTTATTGATTTCGAGAGATTTTTTCGGTATTTTTAGTTGATTTCAAGAGACATTTTCGGGTTTTTTTGGTTGATTTAAAAGTTTTTTTTTGGTTGATTACGAGGTACGTTTGCACTTCTAAAATAATACGGTTGCACCTTCTAAAATAATACGGTTGCACCTTCTAAAACGATACGGTTGCACCTTTCACAAACCTTAATTTTTTTACCTTGCGAGGGAGAAACAATACGGTGACACGTTTAACCATATTCATCGTATATTAACTAAAATACGTTTAAAAAAATACTCGTGACTATGTTGATTTAAAAATTTTCAATATTGGGCTCATTTCGAAGGTATTGACGAGACGATTATAATGGTGTAACTTGTTAAAATTAAAAATTACTTTTTTAACGTATTTTAGTTAATATATGCTTATATGTGTTAATGTAATAAAAATGTAAAATATAAAATATAAAATCAAAAGGTATAAAGTAAATCAATCAAAAAGTTGAGAAACTAAAATTGTAACTTTAAATAAAAAAAAAAAAAGCAAACAAGTAGTATGGTTTCAGAAAATTTTTGCATGAGGGTCGATTTAGAATTTCCCATGTTTTATTACTTTTATTTTATTTTATAATTTTTGATTTTATTATAATTTTATAAAGGGATAACGGGGAAATTAATTTTTCTAACCATTTTTTTGAAAATCAGTTTACCTCCTAGCCAATATCTTCCATTTTTTTTTATAAAAATAGCCAATACTTTCGTAAAAGTGGTTCGTATATACGAACAAATTCTTAGAAATAAAAAAAAAAATTTGGTGTTTGTTCGTAAAACTAGTTCATAATTCGTATATACGAACATAATTAGTTTTTTTTAAAAATTACAATTTTGACCCTTGTATATATGAACTCAAGAAAAAAATTCAAAAAAATTACACCTTTACCCTCCCACCAATCGTGAATTGTGTTCGTAACCCATTACCAAAAAAAATTATACGATCCTAAAAAAACTCCCACTTCTAAGAAATTTTTATACGAACCTCAAATTTTTTAATTTATTTATATATATATATATATGTATGTATAGTGGAATGATATTTTGCAACCCTGAAAAAGGTTGCAACCCTTGCAACCCACATCTTAACCGTTGGATTCATCATCGACGGTTATTTTATTTTTATTTTTTTGTTTTTTTTAATTAAAAATATTGGGCCCCATATCTATTGTAACCGCCGATCATGAATCCGACGGTTAAGATGTGGGTTGCAAGGGTTGCAACCTTTACTAGGGTTGTAAAATATCCAACCCCTATATATATATATATATATATATATATATATATATATATATATATCCTTTGTATATTTGCATATATATACACACATTATATACCATATTTATTTATATTATTATATATAAATCATATTAATTTTTATTATTAAATGCATACGTTCATATATACATCTATCTATCTATACATATAATAAATAATTAACGAGAATGACACGTGTCACCTTCTGGTGAGCCAATTTTTTTTCATTTTCCCACCTAAACATGTATCTGGACGCATTTTACATTATAAGTTCATTTAGCACATCGGCATTCATTCCTCCTTAAATCTTTCCATAATTCAATTTTTTTTTAATTTATACTTTACATTTACTACCCTTATAATCAGATATGTAGTTTACTTTTAAGGGAAAAGTTCAAAAAAACTCAATGGACTTTTAGTGTTTGGAGTGATTAAGTCATTGGACAATTTTTTGGAACAAATAAGTCCTTAGACATTTCAAAACACACTAAATAAATCCTTGGACTTTTCAAAACCTGTTAAACATATCCTTATTACTTAAAAATGTAACTTGCAACCTACATAACAGATAAAACTATAAATTAAAAAAAAGACGTCCCCTACTTTATCCCCCTACAGATTAAAAAATGAGAAAATGAACTAAAATAGTTGATCAACCAAATTCATTTTTTAAACACTTTCAAAATCTATTTTTAAAATAATCTAAGTTTATGCATAATTTTTTTTTGCCTTAAGAAATTGTTTTTGGCCAAAAAAAAAAAATAGAAAGCATCTTTATAATTTTTTATTTAATTTACTTTATATCTTCTATTTTTTTAATTTCAGTTAACCCTTTATTATATTAACACACATAATCGTATATTAACTAAAATACATAAAAAAGAATATGTTCTTTTTTCATATTACACCACTATAATTGTCTCGTCAATGTGTTCAAAATGAGCCTAATATTGAATTTTTTTTGATATAATCTCATATTATTAAATATCATAAATACGTACGAATTATATTTAATATTTACACTTTCTATCATTTTAGAGTTATTTATTTAATAATATAAGATTAATCTGTAACTATAAGTATTAAAAATAGTTCACGTATTAACCAAACGATTATAATGGTGTAATTTGTAAAAAAAACCAATTTTTTTTATATTTTAGTTAATATACGATTATGTGTGTTAACATAATAAAAATATAAAATAAATTAAATAACTAATTATAGTTTATAAAACTATAAGCAAAGTGAATATATATACATAAAATTTTCTATGTAAGGATGTTTTTATTTATTTTTTGGAAAAAAAACAATCATTACGTAGAAAAAAAAAACATTATGTGCAAACTTTAACTATTTTAGAAAAAAAAAAGTTTGAAAAGTGGTTAAAAAGTAAACTTGGTTGATGAGATTGACTTATTTTAGTTAATTTTCCCATTTTTTGTTTGTAGGTGGATAAAATATGTGACATTTCTTTTTTACTTTGTAGTTTTACCTGTTATTTAGGTTGTAAGTTACATTTTTTAAGTAATAAAAATGTATTCAACAGGTTACCAAAAGTCCAAGGATTTATTTGACAGGTTTTGTAATGTCCAATGACTTATTTGTTCAAAAAAATTGTCCAAGGACTTAATCACTCCAAAGCTTAAAGTCCGTTGGGTTTTTTTAAACTTTCCCTACTTTTATCCCTTACTTTTTTATTTTTCATTTTAGACTTTTATCATATAAACATAAATAATGTATATGAACTAAAATGCATTAAAAAAATATTTTTATTTTTTACAAATTATATCATTGTAATCATTTCGTCAATACTTTCGAAATGAGTCAAATATTGAATATTTTTAAATTTAATTATATTATTAAATATCATAAATATATACGAATTAATGTGTCGTGATTAGTATGAGATTTGATACAAATAATCACTAAATTGTCTTAATTTTCTTTTAGCTATTTCATATCAGTTTTTACTTCTAAGAGTTTTTTTTAAAACCTCATCCTCTTTAAAATTTTATGCAAGAATTTTGATTTTTATCATGAGTTTTATAAAATAACATTTTTAATTTTATTTTTTTGACATTATGATATTTTAATTTTAAAAATATTAATTATAAATGATGAAAGTATAATTAGCAATAGAACAAAGAATGTTGTATAGAAAGAAGTATTTGGTAATTTATGATACGTGATTCTTATTTTATTAATATTTTAACTATGCACTTTTTCATAATTTCATTTACGTTCTTATTTTATAAATATTGCAAAACATTATTTGTGAAAACTGTCTAAAAGAAAGACATTTTGTAACCAGCTGCAAAAAAAACTCTAAAGGGAAAAAAGCTAGGAAAAATAGCATCGTTCTTTCGATGATCATTTATATCTGTAAGATAAGTTTTTTTGCATGATTTAATTTTTTTTTAAATTACCCGTGTAATACACGGGGGCGAATCTAGTATTATATATATGTTTATAACGATTTACTATTAGTATATATTATCTACATTATATGTAAGAAGAGATGATTCATATCCGCATCATTAAAAAGTCTATTTTAAGATGTATATCGGAATCCATATGAATGATTTGTAACGTTAGTTCATGTATTCATCAACAAATATATATTTTCGCTGATTTACATATGAACTTTTTATTAATCTTCCATTATTAACTTATCTTATTGGACCGACTCTTATAGTAATTTTAGATTTTGTTATGTTATAATGGTAAAATAATAAAAGAAAAACAACAAAAAAGATGTCAACGTAATTGGTGAAATGATATAAAATAAATAATATAAAAATATATATTTATTGGTAGTTCTTATATTTAAAATAAAATATAAATAAATAAAATATTGAAAACGAGAAAAAACAAAAAAGGAGTTAAATAATAAAATATAGGAATTTAATTAAAATACTCGAACATCAAAAACCAGTACCCAAAATGCTCAAAATCTTGAAGTTTTTGCCAAAATATCCAACAACCCCTTGTTTTTGGGCCGTGTAAATGAAAAAACACGGGGTTGCGATTTTGGTCCGCGTATTCAACGAAACACGGGGTATTTGCACGGGGTTTTGTGATTTTGGTCCGCATATTCAACGAAGCACGGGGAAAACACCGCGTTTTGTGATTTTGGTCCGCGTATGGTGACAAAACACGGGGTTACCCCGCGTTTTAATGGTGTAACGCGGGGTTGGGGGCCGCGTTTATAACCCCAGGTTGGGTTTCTTAGATCTACAGTGAAATTGTGTTTTGAAGTAGGTTAAAATGTGTCTCCATCCCTTATAATTTGAGGTCCCCCATTTTGAAACTCCACCACCATTATTCTCAAATATATCTCTTTCACTCTCTCAAATATATCGTGTATTCCACACGCTCGGACCTCGACTCGGTTTGTTGGCGTTTTTAGAAGTCGGATATGTCTCGGTCACTTTGTACGGTAAGTTTTCCTTAACCCCGTTTTAATTTTATATTTTAGTGATTATGTGTTAATTTTAGAGTGTTGCGTTTATGTTGATAATATGTTAGAGATTGCGTTAATTGTAGAGAGTGCGTTTTTTGGAGATCGTAGAGATTGCGTTGATTTTGGAGATTACGTTAATTTTTGTGATTGTGTTTTTTTTTTGAAAAATATTGTAGAGATTGCGTTAATTTTAGAGTTTGCGTTAATTTTAGAGATTGCGTTTTATTTAGAAAAATATTGTAAAGATTGCGTTAATTGTAGAGATTGCGTTTTTTTTTTGAAAAATATTGTAGAGATTGCGTTTTATTTAGAGTTTGTGTTTACGTTGATAATAAGATTTACTATTAGACCCCTTAATTTATTTTAGGCCCCTTACATTTTAGAGAATACAAATGTGGTCCCTTAACTTTGCTAAACCACAACTTAGGCCCCTTAAGTTTGCTAAATTACAACTTAGACCCCTTAAATTTGCTAAACTACAAATGAGGACTTTTAAATTTACCAAATTACAAAATGTACACCCTTAACATTGAAAAAAAACGAAATAATAAATATAAGCATAAGCCTTTTAATCGCAACATATCGATTTGGATTTTGTCAAACGGGTGTAAATAACCCTAAGGTTTGTAGGGATTTAAGAAATTCACGTGATTTCCCTACTACCTGGAAGTCCAATAAATTGAGTGGTTTCTTTTTTCTAAAATTAAGCAATAGACGAAATCAACAAAATGTACACCCTTAACATTGCCAAAAAAAACCCAAATATAACCATAAGTCGTTGTCTTTTATTCCTTAGTTATAAGTTAGGTGCGTTGACAACATCTCTGCATTACTATGTAGGATGATTTTGATTACACTGATCTGTCGTTCAAATGTCGCCTTGCCTTCGTCAAGGAAATTAGAGATGCTTCTGCAGCGTGTCCACCTGAATAGGCACAAAATTTACACCAAATTTTTGGCCGCACATCTTTCGGGCCATGACTCGAACTTACCAATATTGGGCAGGACCCCATCCTAGTCCACATGTTTTTACAGTTGGAGGTCGAGGTTACGAGTGCAGAGCCGGAGGAAATGTATTTCAACGTGTGTGCAAATCTCATGCACTTTGGTCGTCGTGAGTTCTGCATTGTAACAGGACTCCTTTTCGAACCAACACCCTCCCTTCCTACCTTAACAGATGAGTCATTCGTCAGTAGGGTTTGGCCCAGCCTTGCACCAGGTCTTTTGACGCTGAAAACCGTCGTCTAGACGATGAGAAATGGCCTGCAGGCGATATCCGATGAGGATGTTGTGCATGTTTGCTTGGTGGTGATGGCAGATGTGATGTTCATAGGTCGTGATCTAAGGTTGGTGGTTTCCTCTACTGTCCTTAGCACCGTCGATGACTTCGAGAGGTTTAACAACTATCCGTGGGGTAGCTACATCTAGAGACACTCATACAAAGGACTCCACTATGCCATCGCCAGACGAAAGCAGAAGAACCAGAACAACAACAAGATGACGTTGAATGGGTTTGCACACAATCTAAAGGTTAGATAAGTAGTATAACATAAATATTAATTCATCTCTATTTTGGCTACGGTTTAACGTACTTGTTTATGTTGTGTAATTCTAGGTATGGATCCTGGAGATGTTTCCTGTCTGCCTTCAAAATTTCACCAAGCGCTCCGACAGGTTGATTAGGGGAACCAGTTGGGACCGAGATGTTGTCTTGAATAAGTCTGCATGCATTGGGATCTTCAACTCAGTTTTGAACGTACGCCCTCTTACTATATTTTTAATTATAGTAATTAAAAAAATAATTGTGATTTATATGTCTTATAATTTTATTAGGTTGGGCATGGGCCGCTCGTGGAACTTAGGCCTACTTATGCTGAGCAGCAGTCGAGTTGATTTCAACGGAGCGTCGCCTTTTTTGAAAGTTCGGCGGGTAGACGACCGACAAAGAGGTCCCGACGTAGAGATCCTGATCACGATGACAATGATGACGATGATGATGAAGATGACGATGATGGCGCGAGATATCAGGCTCCTCTAGCTCGGGATATCAGGTTCCCCCTAGCTCCTCCCATCATGGGGTGCCTAGTCTAGACCCATACCAACACAAGTGGGAGTACATGGACTCCATGGACAGACGCATAAGAGAGCTCGAGGCCCTCACCGCACACCTTCGCCACACTCACGTTAGTGTTTAACTTAATTTGGGGATATTACGTCCCATACTTGTATATTGGTTTGTGTATTGATATCACGTTCCATACTTGTATTAGGTGTCGACGAGCGGTGGAGCGGGTAGCACTTGAGAGGGCGATACGGGTCGTTAATGTGGGTCCAAGCTTTTGTTCCCCATATATCCAACAATCTTCGACCACACAAGTCCCTCCGAAAAAAACCAAGGCAAGGGTGAAGGCAAAGGGCAAGGGAAAGGTTGGGGGAGATACTACGATGACTTCAGTGGGGCAATCGATGCTTCTTACGGTGGCACAGATCATGGACAAATGTCTCAATAATCAACTCCCCCACCTGTTTTGTCCATTTTATGGCGACCTTCAAATGGATGCCGGTTTTTTCATGAAATTGCTGGGTGTAGGTGGTAGTGGGGATTTCGAGGATCTGGTTAGTATTTAAATATAGTCATATAAACAACTACATTTCTAATTACAGGTCTAACAATCTCTGTTTTGTGTATAACACATCGACGCTTGGGTCAGAATGATCCAAGAATCCCGCTCTACACAAACGAGATGGGCGGTGATGGACATCAACTTTTTTTAGTGGCTTACCCTGGCGGGCCAAGGATACAGGTCTGTGTACGGAACGTGCAATGGACTGGGACATAAAAACAATCCAGTTTGGAAGGGCCTCGAGCGGGTATGGAAATCGATTTACATAACTTTTGTTTAACTTGTTTGTTACTAACTATTTGTGTGTTATTGTAAAATCTCAGGTATACATCCCCATATGCATTGTAGACACACATTGGGTGCTCAGGGTTCTGTACCTCAATGAAATGAAGATGGTCATATATGACAGTTTACTAGCAAAAAGGTACACCTTGCCCTTGGAAGACTGCATTCGGAACTTCAAAACAGAATTGCCGAAGTTGTTAAAGAAGATCCACGACACGCAGGCTCGTATCAAAGCCAACAAGAAATTGGAGGCTACCTATGAAACTGATGCACCACAACAGGTGGGGGCCCTTGGGGATTGCGGTGTGTGGTGTGTGTCGTAACATATCCAAGTTTATTAAAGAATTGCACCCAACAGTTGCACCAGATGCAACTGAATATGTGGCTAGGGAATGGCGGGATTACATGGCGGAGACCTTATACTCGTTGGCTGTCTAGATAGATGATTAGGTTGTTTTTTGTTTTTATTATGTAGTTCGTAGCATTATTTTTTTTATCTACCCGTGGTCCTAAACGAGGTTCACGATGTATGTAATAAATTTTTTTTGAGTAAAAGGCCTTACAGATTCCCATCGTCTTGTTCACTTTGTAACGGTTGTTTTTTTAACTCTATCAATTTATAATTTTGTAGTAGTATAAAAATATAAACGCATCAAACCACAAAATACATTAGACGATTTTATTCATGAAACAAAAGCATAGAAAGTACAAGTACAAAATGACAATACATAAACTCCGGGTACAAACTACCAACATAGGAAACTCCAAACACGAAACCAAAAACACAAGCACCATCTAAGGATAAAGTGCTTTACATTGGTCAATCCAATTTTGTTTCTGGGTAACCTGTGCTTGCAGTACTACGAACTCTTGCATAATCTTGTTGACTTGAACGTTGTCGTAGAGAATACGGTCTTCTTTCTCTTTTATCTTCCTCTTCAACCTTCTTACCTCCTCCTTGTCCGCGTCGATCCTTCTCAAGTGTCCATCCTTCTTGGCCATCATTTCCTTCCACTCTTCAGTGAGTTGTTCGATCTCCACTTCACTTTTCTCTATCGCTTTTTTCAGTCTCGAGGGCATTATTTGTGAAGATGATGGGTTTGAAGATGATGCATTTTCAACCATGTGTTTGGTGAAAGAGAAGACTTATGATATCAAAATGGTGTATGGATGTGGTGAATTTTACAGTTGGTATAACACGAGTATTTATAGCCACAAGGAGCAATTGGCTCAACAAAAAATGAATCGTTTCAGGCTTTGCAGGGGAATCGTTTCAGGCCTTGCAGGGGAATCGTTTCAGGCCTTGCAGGGGAATCGTTTGACCATGTGCACAAAAATGATCACGAACCTATCTTCGCATGGACTATAAATAGATGATCTGGAGAAGTAGTAATTCACAACTTGCTATCTATCCTTTCTACCCTCTACGTCGTTTACAAACATTATCTACATTTTCATAACTTAATGGCTGGAGGTTCACGCTCTAGGGGGAAAAGGTCAGCTAATGGGGCTGACACTTCACGCTCCGCCTACATCGAACAATTAAATGATGGAGCTACAAGGGTTGACTGGGGAGTACCAGACACAACGGATGAATGAGTGCCGTTTGGGATGACTGCTTACGATGCACCAATTACGCCTCAGGAGTGGGAGCAGTTTGACAATGCACGAGAAACATACTACACTGCTCATGGGGGATAATCCCCGCCTAGGTATCAATTTAACCAGGGATTGAGTCTACCAATGTCTCAAGTACTGCCTGCAAAGTTGAAAGAGTCATGTGATGAGGCAAATGGGGAGATACGAAATATAGGCAGGAAGTGGCTACGCAACATGGAATTGCAGAAAGAGAAAGAGGCAATTATTGCTGAGCAGAAGGAGTTCCTGGAGATGATGAAGCGCAATGTTATTTAGGGCCCACGGACTTCGCCAACATACGCTATTCACAATTTCTTTGGTCACATACAACCTCGTATCTAGTTTTGTCATATTTCTTCGCTCTAAACACGAAACCCTCTTGAACTTAATTCCGAGCTGTATGGTCATTTACTCCTTCGTATGAAATAGTTGACCTTCATGTATACTTGTACTGCGATTGTAAGGTGCGGGTTGGTAGGCTGGTATATAGGTCTCCGGGTTAGGAAGGGAAGGGGGCATATCAAAATAATCGTTTAATTCACCAAATGATTTATTGCTAGGGGTATATGTTTCTTCTTTTTCGTCCTCATCATTATCGGTATCAGATCTATCCAGATCAGATATACCAGTTGTGAAAACATGGGTTTCGTCATCAACAACTCCAACAAACCGTCTCCTCCTCCTCCTCCTCCTTCTGCTCCTTCTTCTCATTCTTCTCCTTCTTCTCCTTCTTCTTCTCCTTCTTCTTCTTCTTCTTCTTCTAGTTGCGTCTCCGGAACAACATCGGGACAAGAATCGTTAGGACGATATGCATGATCAGAATAAAATGTAGTGTCGTAGGATGCCTGAAATTGAGAATCAGGCTCCAGTTGACTACCACCGACATGGATTTCGGCATCACCTTCCTCATCACCTCCGTCATCATCTTCGTCATCACCTCCGTCATCATCTTCGTCATCGCACATCAATGATTCGACAAACACAAAAAGTTCTAGAGGTCTTTCTGAATCGACTGCAAGTTGCATAAAACCAAGGATTTCATCATCGTTGGTTAGCTCCTTCAGTGAGCCAATATACCTCTTATATGAAAGCATTATTGGAATATATACACCACACTTTGTGTAGCCAATATAATCTTACTCATTGTTGTTTTACACCCATTGACCATAGAAACATAAATAGAGCATAGCTATTTCAACAAATGAACTCATTTTTTCAGTAGTATGAAAAATGAAGCAATTCAAGTGGATGTGATGAACGAATTTGCATGTAATCTTACTGATCTTTATAGACAAGATTGAATGGAGAAGATGAATGTGAACCACAAATTCAATGACAATGGTATAATTATTGTATGACAATCAGATCAAAGTGTGAAAAAAAAACAGTAAAATCATGCAAAAAAAACATGAAAAACAGTTGACAACACATGAAATAATAGACCATGAAACCCTAATTTCCCAAATCCTGAAACAATAATTTCCCAACCCCGTGTAAAACAAGAAAAACGCGGCCCCCAACCCCGCGTTACACCATTAAAACACGGGGTAACCTCATGTTTTTTCACCATACGCGGACCAAAGTCTAGAGACCCCGTGTCCTCCCTGCGTTTTATTTGAATACACGACCAACCCTGCGTTTTCCCATTTACACGGCCTAAAAATACGGGGTTGTTGGGTATTTTGGCAAAAACTTCAAGATTTTGGGCATTTTGGGTACTGATTTTTAATGTTTCGGTATTTTAATTAAATTCCCTAAAATATATTAATAAAAAAATATTTAAATATATTTAAATACCCAAAAAGACAAAAAATAAAAACAACAAAAAAACAAAAAATACAAAAAACAAACAAAAAAACAAACAAAAAAATAAGAGTAAACTACAAATTTCGTCCCTGAGGTTTACCAAAAAATACGAAAGTGGTCCCTGAACTTCAATAAGTGCAGATTTCATCCCCGAGGTTTCGATTTTGCTATGAAAGTAGTCCCTCGTGGCGTTAGCTCCGTTAAATGGTCCGTTAAGTCAAGGGTAATTTCGTCCTTTTACACTCTTCTCGAATCTTCATCTTCAACCTCATGAACACGAAGAACACGATGAATGTTCATCTTCTACCTCAAGAACACCGACAATTTAAAACCCAAATCAAACTCAAAAACCAAAAATTTTAATCAAACCTTTAGAAACCTAAATCAAAAATCAAAAGGAAAGAGAGAAAGATATACAGATCTGAGAGAGAGAGAGAGATCGAGAGAGATACAGATCTGAGAGAGATCGAGAGAGATACAGATCTGTATCTCAGATTTGTTTCCATATGTATGTATATATGCATCATGGTTGTTAGTTACAAGATACCCATAAAAAACAAGTTACCATATCTTGATACAGAGAGAGATCGAGATACAGAGATCGAGAGAGAGAACAGATCTGAGATACAAAAAGAGAGAAGAGAAGAGAGAGAAGACGCAGACCGCTCGCCGGAGAAGACGCAGACCGCTCACCGGAGAAGAAGACCTCGCCGGAGAAGACGACCTCGTCGGAAAAAACGACCACGCCGGAGAGGGGTTTAACAGTTTTCGTCCCTGAATCTCGATCTCTCTCTGTATCTCTCTCTGTATCTCTCTCTCTCTATCTCTATCTCAGATCTATATCTCAGATCTGACTCTCTCTCGATCTCTCTCCCCCAGATCTCTCTCTCTCTCTCATATCTGTATCTCTCTCTCGATCTCTCTCTCTCTGATCTGTATCTCTCTCTCTCTCTCTTTCCTTTTGATTTTTGATTTAGGTTTCTAAAGGTGTGATTAAAATTTTTGGTTTTTGAGTTTGATTTGGGTTTTAAATTGTTGGTGTTCTTGAAGTAGAAGATGAACATTCATCGTGTTCTTCGTGTTTTTCGTGTTGAAGATGAAGATTCAAGAAGCATGTTAAAGGACGAAATTACCCTTGACTTAACGGACCATTTAACGGAGCTAACGCCATGAGGGACTACTTTCATAGCAAAATTGAAACCTCAGGGATGAAATATGCAGTTATTGAAGTCCAAGGACCACTTTTGTATTTTTTGGTAAACCTCAGGGACGAAAATTATAGTTTACTCAAAAAATAATAATGATGACAATAGGGTTTAGGGGTGTCATTAGCCTTCCCTTTTTAGAAAAAATACATAATTAATATGTAATAGAAAATGACATTACAATTGATTAATTACTAAAATAACCTTTAACAAGGACAAAACAAGAAAAAAGATTATGAGTGTTTAGGTAAAAATTCCAATAGTCTATTGTCGTACGACCAGCGACAACTGACACCCTCCCTTTAAGGCGACCTCGATTAAATGAACAAATACTCGTCCGATAAAGTTAGTCGTACGACAGGATTTCAGTTACTAAACTCCAACATACTTTACATAATGTTTAAATGCAGGATTCAATAATATTCATGACTAAAGATTATAACGGAAGTCATCATCAATAGCAACTAGGGGTGTTATTCGGTCGGTTAAATCGGTTTTCGGTTTATTCGGTTCGGTTTAATCGGTTTTCAAACTTTTTAAAAACTAACCGATAACCAAACCAAATAAGGTTCGGTTTAATCGGTTTCGGTTTATTCGGTTTCGGGTTATTCGGTTCGGTAACCGGTTAAACCGAATAAGGATTTATATTTTTTCGTTGGACATTTGCTCAAATAATGTTTTCAAATCAAGTGTCTATTGCTTATAATATATAATTGTGTCATACATTATTACTCAACAATTGACTTATATTAAGTAAAATACACCATATATCAAAACCTATTTCTACCATATGACATTATTTTTCTTCATGCGATGTAATTCAAGCATAAAATGTAGTCTAATAAAGAAACATTATCTACCCCCAATAAAAAACATTATATATCAATAAAATATGTAAAATAATAATAGTATAACATGTCTTAGGTTTATTTTTTATAAACATGCAATATATAAAATATTAGTCGAATGTGTTATTCGGGTTATTCGTTTTAACCGAATTAGGAAAAAATTAACCGAAAACCGAACCGAATAAGGATCCTTATTCGGTTAACCGAACCGTTTAACCCGAAAACCGAATAACCCGAAACCGTTTAACCCAAATTTCATTCGGTTCGGGTGGGTTATTCGGTTTCGGTTATTTTTGACACCCCTAATAGCAACAGACATAACGAACGCTATCATCAATGTCGAAACGGCTACTTTGAAGATATGCATTCAAGACTTGCTGTTTATGCCAAAAATCTCACAAGGAAAATTTAAGGTAAATGTGGAGCTTGATCCAACCAAAGAAAGTAACAAAAATAATCACACGACTATAATAAAAATATAGTAAATGAGACAAGAGAATTGGTGACGCGGAAAACCCCAAAATGGGTAAAAACCGCGGACGAGTGTGAGTCGTCGTGCACTATGGACGTCAATCAGGGACGTCGTCCTTTAGAACAAGTGTTATAAGTGTAATACAATGTAAAGTAATATAACAAAGTAAATTCGGTCGTGCGTCGGATGTATTCAGACTTCAGTCGTGCGTCGTACGTCAAACAATAGAATGTTTTATGATCTTTGAGAAGGATTGAGCAAGCTTGAGAGTATAATCTGTGAGTTTCTGAGGTATGAGCATCAGATGTCCTCGAGTGAGATTTCCTCTTCGTATTTATAGTGCATTTTTCCGTTAGGACGCCTTTAATGTGTATCTTACACATTAATGGGATGACCGTTTTGACATTGATGATAGCGTCTGTTATGTCCGTTGCTTATTGATGAAGGCTTCCGTTATGATCTTTAGTCATAAATATCCTTGAATCCTGCATTAAAACATGGTATAATGTATATTGTAGGTTAGTAATTGAAATTATGTCGTACGATGGTATTTGTCGGATGGATATTTGATCTTTTTAGTCGAGGTCGCCTAAAGGAAGGGCGTTATCTACCGTCTGTCGTACGATCATGGACTGTTGGATTTTTTTACCCAAACAGTTTGCCCCCAAATTTAAAATTCAAGCGGCAACTTTTGAAATTTAAATTTTAAAAACATGACATGTGTCACAAAAGAGAAATCGGGAAATTTGCATAGAACCGAATCGGTTCATCTTCGACCAGATAATGACGTCATCTCCTGTAAAGTTAGCAATTTTACAGCTAATAAAGGACAGGTGTCATGCCCTTGTTGAGTATACTCGAGTGGCTGCCAAATACGAACGACTCGTGTCAATATCATTGACCGTCGATTTTCTGGCGATTCGATTTCCGATTTTTAAATGTCGAGTGAACCTGTGAGCATGTTTAAGGAAGAAGAACATTTAGATTACTTCAAAAAATTAGCTAAGATTCCTGATAGGGTCAATCTGGTGATGCCGGAGGATTTAAAGTCGGATGAAGTTCCGATGGGATACAGTGTTTTATACGTGTATCCTTTTAAGATAGGTTTTTCCTGGCCATTTAGTCCTTTAGTCAGGGAGTTTTTGGATGCGTTTGACTTGACGCCTGGACAATTGATGCCTCAATTCTGGCGGATTGTCCAGGTAGTCGATCGTCTTACAACCGACTGGGGGGCTCCGTTTAACTTGAACGACCTCCTAACTGCTTATAGCGTTCGAGCGGATAACTATCACAGATATAGTTTATTCCCTCGAACAAAAGGGGATACCGTACTGGTGCACAATACTGCGGTGAACGACCGTGGTTGGAAACGCCAGTACGTTTTCATCCAGGTAGCATTTGTGAGTGACGAGGACAGCCAATGGCTATCGTCCGGATGGAATGAGTCGGGTATGTTTTCTTGCTTTGTCGTGCGTTTGTTCTGACGTCTCTTTTTATTAAGAAGACGCAGCTGTAAAGTCGGCCACCGCTAAGCGAGCCGAGCAACTGGAGCTCGCCCATCAGGGAAGAGAAAAAGCAAGGAAAAGATCTGCCCCCTCCACGGGGGTAGATCCGAGACGTGTCCGAGGCAAGCAGCCTCGGTATTCGCCCAAGAAGATGGGCGATACCACTCTGTCGTCCCTTTCAGGGGTGACATTAGCGAAGGACACCGTTGCTGAGGTCGAGCTTGGAGGCTCGACCAAGGCGACGAAGGATGATCCCTTGTCGGGCGTTAATAAGCCCATCTTTGAAAATCCTTCTTCCTCTTCAAGGGAGGAGAAGAACAAGGAGAAGGTGGGAGAGACGATATTCAAAGCCACTCTCCCATCTGACTTCATGGTTAATGACGTCCTCGAGAAGGACGTCATTTTCCCACACTTGGGGAAGTTTCTTCTTCCGACCTTCCGCGACCGCTATAAGGATTCTCGGGTCGAAGATACGGGAGCACATGCCGCTAGTCTTTCCTTCATGGTAAGCCTGTATTACTTTTTGTTTTCTTTGTTACTTATTTGTTATGATTTTTTAACCTTTTCTTTGCTGTCGTGCAAGCTTTTCAAGCCTGTCTGAGCTTTTACGCTCAGACAGAAGGTCTTAGGGCGACCTTCCCTGACGTACAGAAAAGGGCTGATGAGGCTCTTAAAAAGGAGAAGATCGCCCTGGAGGCGGTCGGGGCTGAGAAGGCGAAGGTCGAGAGTCTCAAGGCTGAACTTTCTGACGTCCACGGTCGACTTGAGGTTTCAGATCATGAAAAGATCAATTATAGGGATCGTGTCCTAGAACTTGAGAAGTCGACGACCGATATGGAGATCGCGAGAATAAAAGCCACCACTGCTGCTGCTGCTGATGATGATGAGGTTATGTCCCTCAATAAGAAAGTCGAGGAGCTGGAGGGCGATGTCAGGGATTTGGAGGAGGAGAATAGGCAGATTGAAGCTTTCTCTCGTCTCACAGCCCGAGCTGCTTTGATGAGACGTCATCTGAGTGAGAAGAATCCCATGGTGTCGGCCGCCGAGGAGCTCAAGACCTAATTTGACACTATGGGGACTGAAAGGGACCTCGATGAGGATGACGATCTGGAGGGGAGCGACGACGGAGGAGAGGTGGCGACAGCAGGGACGGTGGTCGTGCAGGAACGATCTGACGTTACTCCTTCTTAGCCTCAAGGCCAAATGAAGAATCGACTCTTTCTGGATGTTATAATCAACGAGAGTTCTTTCTGACGTTCCTCCTTCCTTGTTTTGAATCTTGGCCTTGACATCGTCGATGGTGTCGCTGTTCTCGATTTTTGAAATAGTTTTGTCTTTTGAATCTTTTATTAGGAGTCGGCCGTCTATGGTCGTTCCTTTTTATAATTACCTTTTGAACGACTAATGAAAGAATTCATTTTGCCCACTGACGCTTTTTTGCTTTAAGTTTACACTTTATTGTACGTCGAGTAATCGAAGAAGATAAATAATCATAGCATATCATATGTTTAGCCATACCATCATCCATTGTAATGACTTTGATTGAGGTTTATGATCAACCAAAGGCAATCTAAATATCGAACGTCAAATGCAAAAGATTGACTTCTATCAATGGTTACGACTGACCGTATACTTGCGATCGTGTGAGTATTACTCGACATAAAGGTTTTAACTAAGTCATACGTCCCTGCGAAAAACAACATTAGTGAAGTGGTAGTTGGTTTGACCAACGAACATCAGACATCCAATCAAATCATCATTTATAAAGTAATCCACTGAAGTCCTAGATCAACCAAAGGCAGTTTGTAATAATGATTTTCGATTCTAAGTATTGAACATCAAATGCAGAAATTAAACTTTGTCATTAATTACGATCGATCATATACGTGTGATCATATGAGTTTTAAATAAGTCGTGCGTCCCTGCGAAAAACAACATTAATGAAGTGGTCGTTGGTTTGACCAACGACCCTCCGATGCTTAAGTCAGTAATCTTTCTTAAGAAATAATCGAAGGAAATAAATATGAAATTTAAGAGAAATACCTCTTTAAATGAACTGCATTCCAACTTCGTGGGATATCTCGACCATCGAGGGTTTGGATTTTATAAGCTCCCTTACTCATGATGCTAGAGATTTGATAAGGACCTTCCCATTAATGGGAAGCTTACCTGCATTGACCTCTTGAGTATTTTGAAATACTCGATGTAGAACGTAATCACCTTTTTGAAAAACTTTGATCTGGACATTTTTGTTGAAATGTCGCTCGACCACTTGTTTCTGTGCCGCCATGCGAATGTGCGCAGCTTCTCTAAGCTCTTCTAAAGCGTCGAGGTCATAACTTAGGTCGACCAAGTTATGCTCAACGGACGTATGTCTTAAAGTCGGTAGTCGTGCCTCAATAGGTAACACAACTTCACATAAGGAAAAGGGAATTTGTCCTGTGGACGTACGAGGTGTCGTACGATTAGCCCATAGAACGAAAGGCAATTCTTCCACCCATTTCCCCTTGGCAACTTTGAGTTTTTTCTTGATTGAATTAATGATAGTTTTATTGCTCGACTCAGCTAAACCATTCGACTGTGGATATCGAGGCGTCGATGTTACTAACTTGATATTTCTTTCTTCACAAAATATTCGTGTTCGGTCACTGATGTATTGTGTCCCGTTGTCGCACGTTATTTCAGATGGAATTCTAATCTGGGAGAAAGCCGCTGCTTCGACCCATTTAGAGAAATAATCTGTTAAAATTAAAAGAAATACCTTTTGCCCGGGGGCAGGTGGTAATTTCCCAACAATATCCATTCCCACTTCATAAAGGGCCATGGGATCAACGTCGAGTGCAAAGGTTCAGATGGTTTATGAGACATACCTGCGTGTCTTTGACATGCGTCGCACGACTGTACATACCTGATAGCATCTTGTCTTAATGACGGCCAATAGTAACCTTGTCGTGATATCTGGTTAGCTTGACTGCGACTTCCTGAATGATTTCCACATTCACCGTCGTGCATATCTTGTAGAATTTTCTGGACTTGCGTCTTGTTAGTGATACATCGCAGATTTAGGCCAGTCGAAGATCTTCGATATAATTGTTCTCAGATAATAACGTACCTTGATGCTTTAAATCTAACCTTTCTTGCTTCCATTCTATCATCAGGCAGTTGATCGTTCTCCAGATAATTTCTAATGTCGTCCGACCGAGAGTTTTTTTTTTCCGATTGGTGCGACCAAAATATTACCATCGTCTTTGATGGATGGTATTGTAAGGTGAACTATTGGGACACTGTCGAACGTCGTTTGATTAATTGTTGACCCCAAATTGGCTAGTGCATCAGCTTGGGTATTCTGATCTCTTGGTATTTGCTCGATTACAAAGCGACCGAACTTCTTTGCTTTCTCCTTCACTATTTTATAATAGACAATCATCCTTGCATCTTTTGCTGCAAATTCTCCATTAACTTGGTTAACAACTAAGGACGAGTCGCTCCAGACGTGCAAATGTAAGGACGAGTCGCTCCGGATGTGCAAATGTGTTGCCCCCAAGTCGTGAGCAATTTTGGTTCCTGCAATTAGTGCTTCATATTCTGCCTCATTATTTGTAGCTTTGAAATCGCATCGTATGGAATATACTATTTTGCCCCCTTGTGGGGACTGTAGGACGACACCAAGGCCAATGCCGCGTATATTCGCCGAACCATCAACGTCGAGCGTCCAAGTAGTGTCGTGCAAAGTCGCCACAATTAACTGGTCGGATGTCATTATGTTTTCCATTTCTGGACAGAAATCAGAGACGAAATCTGCCAGGACCTGTGATTTGATCGCCGTTTTAGGCTTAAAATCCAGATCAAAATTGCTAAGGTAAATACTCCACTTAGCTAATCGTCCTTTAATTCGGGTTTTCCTAACACAGACTTTAAAGGAAAATTAGTTACCACAATTATAGGATGTGATTCAAAATAATGTCGTAGTTTTTTAGCAGCCATGACTAATGAAAGTAAAAGTTTTTCCATAGACGAATACCTGGTTTCAGCATCTAGTTGTCGTAAATTAATGAAAGTATAGAATACCATAGACTAATGAAAGTAAGTCTTACTTACATAGTAAATTGGCAGTTGTCGTCCGTCGGTTTCTCGTATAAGAACTGCACTTACCGAATTAATGCTGACGGCTAGGTAAAGTTGAAGAGTTTCACCTTTCTCAGGTTTAGAGAGGAATGAAGGCGACATCATGTATTTTTTGAGTTGCTACAACGCTTCTTCATGCTTGTCCATCCATTCGAACCCTTTATTTTTTCGCAGAACATTGTAGAATAAATGACACCTGTCGGACGACCGAGAAATGAACCGGTTCAGCGCTGCTACACGTCCTGTAAGACGTTGGACTTCTTTAAAATTTCTGGGCGATTTTAGCTCGATAATTGCTTTAATCTGTTCTGGATTAGCTTCGATTCCTCGTCGTGTGACCATATAACCGAGAAGTTTTCCAGCTTGAACTCCAAAGGAACATTTCGTCGGATTCAACTTCATCTTGTATTCACGCAAGATGTCGAATGACTGCTTTAAATGCCCAATATGATCGTCCGCATGTTTCGATTTGACAAGCATGTCATCGATGTATACTTCCATAGTATCACCCAAATGTTCTTTGAACATCATATTCACCAATCGTTGATATGTTGAACCTGCATTTTTAAGACCAAAAGGCATTACTTTGTAACAATAAATACCTTTATCCGTCATGAAGGCTGTTTTCTCTTGGTCGTCTGAATGCATCAATATCTGGTTCTATCCAGAATATGCATCCATGAACGTGAGTAGCTCATGTCCTGCTGTAGCGTCGACCATAGAGTCGATATGTGGCAATGGAAATGGATCCTTCGGGCAAGCTTTATTAAGGTCTGTGAAATCAATGCAAACTCGCCATTTGCCATTTTTCTTTTGGACGACTACGACATTAGCGAGCCAATCTGGATATTTGACTTCTCGTATTTTTCCTGTTTTAAGTAAATTATCAACTTCGTCGTTGATAACCTTATTCCTCTCAGGAGCAAATTTTCGTCTTTTCTGTTGAACAGGTTTAAATGATGGATCAATGTTGAGTTTATGAGAAATAATACTCGGATCGATACCCACCATGTCTTCGTGCGTCCAAGCAAAACAATCATAGTGGTCCTGCAAAAAAGAAATTAGTTGCTTTTTAAAGGAAGGGTCGAGCGTAGAACCTATGTAAACCATCTGGTCAGGCTTATCCTGGTTTAAGACGACAACTTCCAAGCGATAATCGTCGTTAGTCCCAGGAACGTCCTGGTTCTGTAATTGCTATACTGTCTGCTTCGGGGGCTTCAAGGAAATTTTGTAACATTCCCTAGCAACCTTTCTCTCGCCTTTGATTTCCTGTACTCCCCATTGCGTGGGAAATTTCAGGGTTTGATGATATGTCGAAGGCACAACCTTCATGTCATGAATCCAAGGTCGCCCAAGAATAACATTATAAGCTGATGAACAATCGACGACGTTGAACTTTGTTTGTCTGTTGATTCCTTTAGCATATACTGGTAGTGTGATTTCCCCCATGGTACTTGTCGCTCCACCATTAAATCCAACGTGTGTAGTCGAATATCATGTAATCTCGGATTTGTCGATTCCCATTGCTTTCACAGGGGAATTGTGGATACTATTGGCTTCAGTGATTCGATTAGTGATTTTAAATTTTGAGTTTCTTGGAATGCCATTATCCTGAAAAAAGAGAACACTCGAAGGAAAACGTTAGTATGTCGTAAGATTATCGAAGATTTTCTTTGGATGGGGCCCCACGGTGGGCGCCAAACTGTTTATGCCAAAAATCTCACAAGGAAAATTTAAGGTAAATGTGGAGCTTGATCCAACCAAAGAAAGTAACAAAAATAATCATACGACTATAATAAAAATATAGTAAATGAGACAAGAGAATTGGTGACGCGGAAAACCCCAAAATGGGTAAAAACCGCGGACGAGTGTGAGTCGTCGTGCACTATGGACGTCAATCAGGGACGTCGTCCTTTAGAACAAGTGTTATAAGTGTAATACAATGTAAAGTAATATAACAAAGTAAATTCGGTCGTGCGTCGGATGTATTCAGACTTCAGTCGTGCGTCGTACGTCAAACAATAGAATGCTTTATGATCTTTGAGAAGGATTGAGCAAGCTTGAGAGTATAATCTATGAGTTTCTGAGGTATGAGCATCAGATGTCCTCGAGTGAGATTTCCTCTTCGTATTTATAGTGCATTTTTCCGTTAGGACGCCTTTAATGTGTATCTTACACATTAATGGGATGACCGTTTTGACATTGATGATAGCGTCTGTTATGTCCGTTATGTCCGTTGCTTATTGATGAAGGCTTCCGTTATGATCTTTAGTCATAAATATCCTTGAATCCTGCATTAAAACATGGTATAATGTATATTGTAGGTTAGTAACTGAAATTATGTCGTACGATGGTATTTGTCGGATGGATATTTGATCTTTTTAGTCGAGGTCGCCTAAAGGAAGGGCGTTATCTACCGTCTGTCGTACGATCATGGACTGTTGGATTTTTTTACCCAAACACTTGCTAACAGACAATTGGAGTATAAATATGAAGATTGAACTTCACATTCGGACATCTGATTCTCAGACCTTCGAAGCTCAAAAATTTCGCTCTCCAGTTCGCTCAGTCTCTCTCGAAATTCACAAAGCCTACTACTATTTGTTACGCGACGCACGATCGAAGTCTAAATACGTACGACACATGACTGACTTTACTTTATTGTACTGTTTTACATTACATTTCACTTGTAACATTTGTTATAAAGGACAACGTCCCTGATTGACGTCCATAGTGCACGACGACTCATACTCGTCCGCGGTTTTTACCCGTTATAGGGGTTTTCCGCGTCACCAATTCACTTGTCTCATTTATTTCACTTTTATCATTGTCGTACGATTATTAAAGTTACTTTCTTTGGTTGGATCAAGCTCCACATTTACCTTAAATTTTCCTTGGGGGGTTTTTTGGCATAAACAGTTTGGCGCCCACCGTGGGGCCCCATCCAAAGAAAATCTTCGATAATCTTACGACAGACTAACGTTTTCCTTCTAGTGTTCTCTTTTTTCAGTTATTCAGGATAATGGATTTCCAAGGAACTCAAGATCATGTTGTGGCTCAGATGAATATGGAGTTGACCGCTGCCCGTGCTCGTATCGACACCCTCATAGCTCAGACTCGACAAGCGGCTGAAACCATCGAGCATCTAAGAAACCAGAATGGAAACAATGTGACGGGGACTACTAATACTTACGTTGGTGCTTGGAACGTGCCTCCTCCATTACCAAATTATCCTCGTCCACCATCAATTAATCCTGTGACCTTCGTAATTCCAACCTTGCCTATGGCCTCTATTCCATTCAATGGATATGCCTCTGATGCCTCGCAGCAGACTAGCTTCAATGGATCAGGTTATGTTCCATTGGGTGTCCCAAATGGTATTCCGTTAGATCCCGTTGCACAAAGATTAAAGCTTCTGGAAGAACAGAATGAGCGTGTCTTGTCGATGTTGGCCAAATTGCCGGGGGCAGCAGTTCCAGTTGATGTCGGGCCACGTACAGGATTTCAGGCGTCACCGTTCATTGATGAGATCGCGTTAGTGGACGTTCCAAAGAAGTACAACATCCCGACCTTTACTCCAAAATATTCAGGCGTCACTGATCCAACAGAACACGTCGCCCAATACAAACAACTTATGTGGACTGTCTCGATACCGTATCAGTTTCAAGAAGTATGCATGTGCAAAAGTTTTGGGGCGACCTTGACCGGAGCAACTTTACAATGGTTGATTAATCTCAAACCTAAAACCATCGGATCTTTTGCAGAGTTGGTGAATCAATTCACTCAACAATTCGCTAGCAGCCGAAAAATGGAAAAACAGACGAGCGACCTTTACTATGTCGTACAGAAGAATGGAGAGTCCATCCGGGACTACTTTAACCGGTTCAACGCGGAAATGATTAGTATTCGAAATTGCGACGTGAAAACATCAATTGAAGCGTACAAACGGGGTCTGGACGATAGTTCAGGGTTGTATCTCGACCTTACGAAGTATCCTCCAGAAACCTTTGAAGACTTACGAGCAAGGACGCTTGCTCACATGAGGGTCGAGGATGACCTCGCTTTCAGAAATAAACACTCGGGCGACCGGAAAAGCCTAGGTGTTAAAAAGCCAGACTTCAAACCAAAGTCGACCAATCGATCAGAGCCTCACAGACATATTTCAAATGTCAAATTTGAAAAGAAAGGGCCGACGACTTCCAAATCTGTCCAGTATCCTAAGGTGTCATCTTATGCCTTTCCTGGATCAGCCAAGGACGTCGTCGCATCCCTGAAACAGCTTCAACAAAACGTTCGATGGCCGAAGAAAAGCGATAAAAACAGTGACAAGAAAGACAAAACAAAATGGTGCGATTTCCATAATGACTTCGGTCATATAACGGATGATTGCATCGCCTTAAAGAAAGAATTGTCCCGGCTTAACTCGAAAGGTTATTTGCAAGAATTGACGGAAAAGAAGGATGCACGTCCCACATCCCCATAGCATGCCAAGGTGATTAATTGTATCATCGGAGGTTCTGATGTTTGTGGGACCACCTATTGAGCTGCCAAGAGGCATGCTAGTCGCGGTCCCGACGACCGACCAATTCCAAAGGAGGTGAGACCCAAGGAGGACGCGGAATTGGAAGCTATGCCCTCGACGTTCGACCAAGCAGATCTCGATGACGTATACCAAAAACATCATGACGGACTAATTATCCAATTGAGCATTGGAAATTTCCTGACAAAGAGGATACTCGTCGACGGAGGTAGTTCTGCTAACATTATCTTTTTTGATGCAGTAAAAGCTATGGGAATCGACAAATCTGAGATTACACGACGTTCGACTACACTTGTTGGATTTTAACGGAGGAGCGACAAATACCATGGGAGAAATCACACTACCAGTATATGCTAAAGGAATCAACAGACAAACAAAGTTTAATGTCATCGATTGCTCATCAGCTTATAATGTTATCCTTGGGCGACCTTGGATTCACGACATGAAAGCTGTACCTTCGACATACCACCAAACCTTGAAATTTCCCACGCAATGGTGAGTACAGGAGATCAAAGGGGAAAGAAAAATTGCTAGGGAATGTTACAAAATCTCTTTGAAGCCCCCGAAGCAGACAATATAGCAATTACAGAACCAGGACGTTCCTGGGCCCGACGACGATTATCGCTTGGAAGCAGTCGTCTTAAACCAGGATAAGCCTGATCAGATGGTTTACATAGGTTCGACGCTTGACCCCTCCCTTAAAAAGGAATTAATATCTTTTTTGCAGGACCACTATGATTGTTTCGCATGGACGCACGAAGACATGGTGGGCATCGATCCAAGTATCATTTCTCATAAACTCAACGTTGATCCATCGTTTAAACCTGTTCAGCAGAAAAGACGAAAATTCGCTCCTGAAAGAAATAAAGTTATCAACGACGAAGTTGATAATCTGCTTAAAACAGGAAAGATACGAGATGTCAAATATCCAGATTGGCTCGCCAACGTTGTTGTCATCCAAAAGAAAAATGGCAAGTGGAGAGCCTGCATTGATTTCACAGACCTTAACAAGGCCTGTCCAAAAGATCCATTTCCGTTGCCACACATTGATTCTATGGTTGATGCAACAGCTGGACACGAATTGCTCACCTTCATGGATGCATATTCTGGATATAACCAGATATTGATGCACCCTGATGATCAGGAAAAAACCTCTTTCATAACAGATAAAGGTATTTATTGTTATAAGGTAATGCCTTTTGGTCTTAAGAATGCAGGTTCGACGTATCAGCGACTAGTGAATATGATGTTTAAAGAACATTTGGGCGACACTATGGAGGTATACATTGACGACATGATAGTCAAGTCGAAACATACGAACGACCATATAGAACATTTGCATCAGTCGTTCGACATTCTACGTGAATACAAAATGAAGCTAAATCCGACGAAATGTTCTTTTGGAGTTCGAGCTGGCAAATTCCTCGGTTATATGGTCACACGACGAGGAATTGAAGCTAACCCCGATCAAATCAAAGCAATTATTGAGTTAAAATCACCCAGGAATTTTAAAGAAGTCCAACGCCTAATAGGACGTGTAGCAGCGTTAAACAGATTCATCTCACGATCGTCCGATAGGCGTCACCTATTCTACAACGTCTTGCGAAAAAACAAGGGATTCGAATGGACTAACAAGCATGAGGAGGCATTACAACAACTCAAGGAGTACATGACGTCAACTCCTTTCCTCTCTAAACCAGAAAAAGGTGAAACTCTTCAACTATATTTATCCGTTAGTACTAATGCGGTGAGTGCAGTTCTTGCACGGGAAACCGATGGACGACAATTACCAATTTACTATGTAAGTAAAACCCTATTAGACGCTGAAACCAGGTACTCGTCTATGGAAAAACTCTTACTTTCGTTAGTTATGGCTGCTAAGAAATTACGACATTATTTCGAATCGCATCCTATAACTGTTGTGACTAACTTTCCATTAAAGTCTGTGTTAAGAAAACCTGAATTAACAGGACGATTAGCTAAATGGAGTATTTATCTAAATAGTTATGATCTGGATTTTAAGCCCAAAACGACGATCAAATCACAGGTCTTGGCAGATTTTGTTTCAAATTTTAGTCCAGAACTGGAAAGACCAATGACGTCCGACCAGTTAATTGTGGTGACTTTGCACGACACTACTTGGACGCTCGACATTGATGGTTCGTCGAACATACGAGGAACAGGCCTGGGTGTCGTCCTACAGTCCCCACAATGGGGCAAAATAGTATACTCCATACGGTGCGATTTCAAAGCAACAAATAATGAGGCAGAATATGAAGCACTGATTGCAGGAATCAAAATTGCTCACGAGTTGGGGGCAACACATTTGCATGTCCGGAGCGACTCATCCCTAGTGGTTAACCAAGTTAATGGAGAATTTGCAGCAAAAGATTCAAGGATGATTGCTTATTATAAAATAGTAAAAGAAGAAGCAAAGAAGTTCAGTCACTTTGTAATCGAGCAGATACCAAGAGATCATAACACTCAAGCCGATGCACTAGCCAATTTGGGGTCAGCACTTAATCAAACGACATTCGACAATATCCTAATAATTCACCTTGCAACACCATCCATCAAAGATGATGGTAACATTTTGGTCGCACCAATTGAAGAAGAAAATTCTTGGTCGGACGACATTAAAAATTATCTAGAGAACGATCAACTGCCTGATGACAGAATGGAAGCAAGAAAGGTTAAATTTAAAGCATCAAGGTACGTTATGATCAGAGGACAATTATATCGAAGATCTTCGACTGGTCTGAATTTGCGATGTATCACCAACAAGACGCAAGTCCAGAAAATTCTACAAGATATGCACGACGGTGAATGTGGAAACCACTCAGGAAGTCGCAGTCTAGCCAATCGGATATCACGACAAGGTTACTATTGGCCGACATTAAGGCAAGATGCGATCAGGTATGTACAATCGTGTGACGCATGTCAGCAACATGCAAGTATATCTCATAAACCATCTGAACCCTTGCACTCGACTTTGATCCCATGGCCCTTTATGAAATGGGGAATGGACATCGTTGGGAAATTACCACCTGCACCCGGGCAAAAGGTATTCCTTTTAGTTTTAACAGATTATTTCTCTAAATGGGTCGAAGCAGCGGCTTTCTCCCAGGTTCGGGACAAAGAAGTCGTTTCTTTTATCCAAACTAACATCATTTGTAGGTTTGGAATTCCATCTGAAATAACATGCGACAACGGGACACAATTCATCAGTGATCGAACGCGAAGATTTTGTGAAGAAAGGAACATCAAGTTGGTAACATCGACGCCTCGATATCCACATTCGAATGGTCTAGCCGAGTCAAGTAATAAAACTATCATCAATTCAATCAAGAAAAGACTCAAAGCCGCCAAAGGGAAGTGGGTGGAAGAATTGCCTTCTGTTTTATGGGCTAATCGTACGATACCTCGCACGTCCACAGGACAAACTCCCTTTTCCTTAGTCTATGGATGTGAAGTTGTGTTACCTATTGAGGTATGACTACCGACTTCAAGGCATACGTTCGTTGAGCATAACTTGGTCGACCTAAGTTATGACCTCGACGCTTTAGAAGAGCTTAGAGAAGTTGCGCACATTCGCATGGCGGTGCAGAAACAAGTGGTCGAGCGACATTTCAACAAAAATGTCCAAATCAAAGTTTTTCAAGAAGGTGATTACGTCCTACGTCGAGTGTATCAAAACACTCAAGAGCCCAATGCAGGTAGACTTTCCACTAAATGGGAAGGCCCTTATCAAATTTCTAGTGTCGTGGGTAAGGGGGCTTATAAAATCCAAACCCTCGACGGACGAGATATCCCATAAAGCTGGAATGCAGTTCATTTAAAGAGGTATTTCTTTTAAATTTCATATTTATTTCCTTTGATTATTTTTTAAGAAAAGATTACTGACTTAAGCATCGGAGGGTCGTTGGTCAAACCAACGACCACCCCACTAATGATGTTTTTCGCAGGGACGCATGACTTATTTAAAAATCTTTGTGTCGAGTAAAACTCATGTGATCACACGTACATTTTAATGGGTGACAAAGGTTAAATTATGCACTTGATGTTCAATACTTAGAATCAAGAACCATTATTGTAAATTACCCAGGGTCGATCGGAAGTTTCAGTTGATTTCTTTATAAGTGATGGTATGGTTGAATGTCTGATATAGTATAGTTGTCCATTTACTTAAATTATTCGACATACGATTAATTATAAAAACAAGTAATAAGCGTCGATAAACAAAAGAGATTTTTTCATTAGATGTCAAGTTACAAGTATGAAGGACGACCACACACGGCCGACCTTTAGGTGATAGGTTCAAAAGAAATTAAGTAGGAGGAACGTCAGGTTGTCCCTGGATGACAACGGTCTCCTCTGCTGCCACTTCTTTAACGACATCACTCTCCTCTAATTCGTCGTCTTCATCCAAGTCCCTCTCAGTCCCGACATTGTCGAGGTAAGCCTTGAGTTCTTCGGAGGCCGACGCCATAGAATCCTTCCCTTTTAAGTGACGCCTCATTAAAGCAACTCGGACCGTGAAGCGGGAGAAAGCCTCAATTTGCTTATTCTCCATCTCCAAGTCCTTCACGTCACCCTCCAGATCTTCGACCCGCTTCTTCAGAGTCGCGATTTCGTCAGCAGAAGAAGCAGCAGTGGTAACAACCTTAATCTTTTCGACTTCCAACTTAGTCGACAACGCCTCCAGCTCAAGAAGTCGGTCCCTGAACTTGACCTTCTCACGATCCGAAATTTCTAGCAGACTTCGAGCATCGGTGAGTTCAGACTTAAGACCCTCGACCTTCGTCTTTTCAGCTTCGACCGACTCCAAGGCAACCTTCTCTCTTTCAAGAGCCTCGTCGGCCCTTTTCTTGACATCAGGAAAAGATGCCCTAAGACCTTTTGTTTGAGCATAGAAGCTCAAACAAGCTTGGAAAGCCTGCACGACAAATTGTTAGTAGTGAAAAATAAGCAACGAAGAAAGAGAATAAGTAAGACTTACCATGAAAGAGAGACCAGCAGCATGTGCTCCCGTTTCTTCAACCCGAGATTCCTTGTACCGATCGTAGAAAGTCGGGAGGAGGAATTTTGCTAGGTGTGGAAAAATGACGTCTCTCTCGAGAACGTCATTAGCCATAAAGTCAGTTGGGAGAGTGGCTTTGAATGTCATATCTCCCACTTTTTCCTTATTCTTCTCCTCATGTTTAGAGGAAGAAGAAGGTGCGGTAAATGGCTTCTCAACGCCCGACAACCCCCCATTGTTGGGGCATCCTTCGTCGCCTTGGTCGAACCTCCAAGTTCGACCCCAGCAACGGTTTCCTTCGCTGGTGTCGCCCCTGAAAGGGACAACAGAGTGGCATCGCCCGTCTTCTTGGGCGAAGACCGAGGCTGCTTGCCTCGGACACGTCTCGGATCTACCCCCGTGGAAGGGGCATATCTTTTCCTCGCTTTCTCCCTCCCTTGACGGGCGAGCTCCAGTTGCTCAGCTCGCTTAACGGCAACCGACTTTACAGCTGCGTCCTCTGAATAAAGAGAGCAAGTTAAAAAAAAAAGAAAAAAAAGAATGACGTACGAAATACAAGAGAAAGATACTGTCGAGCGACTTACCGATCATTTGTTCTCTCTCTTCTTCCCTCTCTTCTTCCTTTTCCTTCTCTCCTTCTCCACCCTCGACAGACATCAACTCAGCTACAAAAACGGCCTCGTCTTCCTCGTCGTTCGACCAAGGGGAAAACGAACGATCAGTAATACTTCTCTCCAAGATTTTCTGAATCTTGTCGTGAGAATCTCTCCTTGGCTTCACTTTATTGAAGTCAATCCTTGCCAAATAAAGAAAGACACCAGAATAAACGCACGACAAAAACGCACGACATAAATATTAAACCTACCCGATTCGTTCCAGCCGGACGACAACCATTGGCTGTCTTCATCATTTACAGACGCCACTTGGAGAAAAACATACTGACGTTTCCAACCACGATCGTTCACCCCGGTGTTAAGTATCAGTACATTGTCTCTCTTCGAACGAGGAAACAGACTATACCGGTGATAATTATCCGGTCGAACACTATACGCAGTCAAGAGGTCGTTCACATTGAACGGTACCTCCCATTCAGCCGTAAGACGATCGATCACCTGGACAATCCGCCAGAATTGAGGCATTAACTGTCCAGGCGTCAGGTCAAACGCATCTAAAAATGCTGTTTATGCCAAAAATCTCCCAAGGAAAATTTAAGGTAAATGTGGAGCTTGATCCAACCAAAGAAAGTAACAACAATAATTGTACGACTATAATAAAAATAAAGTAAATAAGACGAGAAAATTGGTGACGCGGAAAACCCCAAAATGGGTAAAAACCGCGGACGAGTGTGAGTCGTCGTGCACTATGGACGTCAATCAGGGACGTCGTCCTTTAGAACAAGTGTTACAAGTGTAATACAATGTAAAGCAATACAATAAAGTAAATTCGGTCGTGCGTCGGATGTATTCAGACTTCAGTCGTGCATCGTACGTCAAACAATAGAATGCTTTATGAACTTTGAGAGAGATTGAGTGAGCTAGAGAGCGTAATACGTGAGCTTCTCAGGTCTGAGCATCAGATGTCCGAATATGAAGTTCAATCTTCATATTTATACTCTATTCGTCCGTTAGCAAGTCTTGAATGCATATCTTTAATAGAGTAATTGTTTGATATTGATGATTGCATCTGTTATATCCGTTGTTGTTGATAACGTCTTCCGTTATGATCTCTTATTATTAACGTTCTTGAAATCCTGCATTAAATATAATATAAAGTATGTTGCAAATTAGTAACTGAAATCATGTCGTACGATGGTATTCACTGGTCGGATATTTAACCATTTTAGTCGAGGTCGCCTGAAGAAAGATCGTCTTTTACCTTATGTCGTACGACCATAGTCTGTTGGATTTTTTACCCAAACAGTTTGCCCCCAAATTTAAAATTCAAGCGGCAACTTTTTGAAATTTAAATTTAAGATTAAAACACGTGTTGCAAAAGAGAACGCCGGTCTTTCGATTAGAATCAAATCGGTTCATTTCTAACTAGATAATGACGTCATCACCTGCATAAGTAAACAGTTAGACAGCTAATTTTAGACAGGTGTCGCATTTTGGAAGGACGTACTCGAGTATTTCCTCTGACATAGGAGACACGTGTCAAAATGACGACTGGCGATCTATTTTCTCGGTCGATTCGGTTTCCAAATTTACAATATAAATAAGGATTGTTGCTAATCCTTTCCCTCTTTACGCTTACATTTCCTTAGAAAATATATATCTCTGGCGAGATTTCCGAGCGATCAGAATCTTTTCCAATCTAAATTCGAGGTTTAGACTGTTATTTAAGGTACGATTTTCAGTCCTTCCTTTGTGCTTGATTTATGCATAGAAAATCTATAGCTAGAAAACCTAGGAAAGCTTGGGATATTTTGAGTTATTGGTGCGCGACTCTTAACATCCCTGACTTTCAGATGTCGAGTGAACCAGTGAGTTTGTTCAGGGAAGAAGAACACATAGATTTTTTCAAGAGTTTGGCTAAACTTCCAGATGAGATAAATCTAGTGTCGCCGGAGGATTTAAAGCCGGACGAGGTTCCGAGGGGATACTGCGTTTTGTACGACTACCCTTTTAAGATAGGTTTCTCTTGGCCTTTTAGCCCTTTGGTCAGGGCGTTTTTAGATGCATTTGACTTGACACCTGGACAATTAATGCCTCAATTATGGCGTATTGTCCAAGTGATCGATCGTCTCACAGCCGAGTGGGAGGTACCGTTCAACGTGAACGACCTCTTGACAGCTTATAGCGTGCGACCAGATGGTTATCACCGTTATAGCTTATTCCCTCGTTCAAAGGGGGATAACGTACTGATACTTAACACTGCGGTGAACGACCGTGGGTGGAAACATCGGTATGTTTTCCGTCAAGTGGCGTCTGTAAGTGATGAAGACAGCCAATGGTTGTCGTCAGGTTGGAACGAATCGGGTAGGTTTTATTGTCGTGCGTTTTTTGTCGTGCGTTTTTATTCGTGCGTTTTAGCCTAATGTTTTTCTTTGTTTTGCAGTGATCGACTTCAGTGTAGTGAAGCCAAGGAGGGATTCTCTCAACAAGGTTCAAAGAATCTTAGAGAGAAGTATTGCCGATCGTTCCTTCTCCCTTCGGTCGAACGACGAGGAGGACGAAGTCGTCCTTGTTACTGAAGTTGCCCCTACCGAGGGTTCTTTGAAGGAAGGAGAGAATATAGAAGAAGAGAGAGAAGAAGAAAGAGAAGAGGAGATGACGAGTAAGTTGTTCAACAATATCTCCTTCTTACGTATCGTAAGTGTTCTCTAACTTGCTCTTCCTGTCTCTCTTTTTTATTAGGAGATGCAACTGCAAAGTCGGTTGCTGCTAGGCGAGCCGAGAAATTAGAGCTCGCTCGTCAAGGAAGAGAAAAATCGAAGAAAAGATCTGCCCCTTCCACAGGGGTAGATCCAAGACGTGTTCGAGGCAAGCAACCTCGGACTTCGCCTAAGAAGTCGGGCGCCGTTACTTTGACGTCCCTTCCAGGGGCGTCACCGATGAAGGGAACCGTTGTTGGTGTCGAGCTTGGAGGCTCGACACAGGTGACGAAGGACATTCCCCTATCGGGAGTGTCGGGCGTTAATAAGCGCATCTCCGAAGTTCCTTCTTCTTCTTCAAAGGAAGAGAAGAACAATGAGAAGGTGGGAGAGACGACATTCAAAGTCACTCTCCCATATGACTTCATGGCAAATGACGTCCTTGAGAGGGACGTCATTTTTCCACACTTGGGAAAATTCCTTCTCCCGACCTTCTACGACCGATACAAGGAGTCTCGGGTCGAGGATACGGGGGCGCATGCTGCTGGTCTTTCCTTCATGGTACGTCTTTATTTATTCTTTATTTCCTTCACTGTATTTCTTTTTATTAACCCTTTCTTTTGCTGTTGTGCAGGCTTTCCAGGCCTGTCTGAGCTTCTTCGCTCAGATGGAAGGTCTCAGGACATCCTTCCCTGAGGTCAAGAAAAGGGCTGATGAGGCCATTGAGAGGGAGAAGGTCTCCTTAGAGGCGGTCGAGGCCGAGAAGAAGAAGGTTGAGAGTCTCAAGGCCAAACTTGTTGAAGCTCAAAGTGAGACGATCAAGTTCAGGGACCATGTCCTTGAACTTGAGGCCTTAACGTCCAAGCTGGAGGTGGAGAAGATAAAGGCCACTACTGCCGCTGCTGCCTCTGCTGATGAAATCATGTCTCTCCTCAAGAAAGTCGAAAGTTTAGAGGGCGACGTCAAAGATTTAGAAGAGGAGAATAGGCAGATTGAAGCTTTCTCTCGTCTCACAGCCCAAGCTGCTTTGATGAGACGTCATCTGAGTGGGAAGAACCCCATGGTGTCGGCCGCTGAGGAGCTCAAGACTTATCTTGACACTGTGGGAACCGAAAGGGACCTCGATGAAGATGATGACTTGGAGGGGAGCGATGACGGAAAAGAGGCGGCAACAGTAGAGACCGACGTCGTGCAGGAACAACTTGACGTTCCTCCTTCTTAGCTTATTTTCCTTTAGATTTACCATTAAGGGTCGGCCGTCTGTGGTCATCTCTTATACTTGAAATGAAAAAAGTTTATTTTGTTTATCAATGCTCGTCACTTGCTTTGTTTTTTCAAAAGCACGTCAAGTAAGTTTAAGAAGATACAAAATCATTATACATTCGACCAAACCATCATTCATTAACATGCTATAATGAAATCAACTGAGCTTTACGATTGAACGAGTGTAATCGTAATAATGGTTTTAGCATATGTATATATACATACTGGGAGTCAAGTGTAAAAAATTAACCTTTAACAACAAATACAACCAACCATATACATGCGATCGTATGAGTTTTACTCGATACGAAAAAATGTCTTAAATAAGTCGTGCGTCCCTGCGAAAAACAACATTAGCGGGGCGGTCGTTGGTTTGACCAACGACCCTCCGATGCTTAAGTTAGTAATTTTTCTTAAAAAATAATCGAAGGAACTGAATATGAAATTTAAAAGAAACACCTCTTTAGATGAACTGCATTCCAACTTCGTGGGATATCTCGACCATCGGAGGTTTGGAGTCTATAAGCTCCTTTACCCACGATACCAGAGATTTGATAAGGTCCTTCCCACTTAGTGGAAAGTTTACCTGCATTAGGTTCTTGAGTGTTTTGAAACACACGTCGCAAGACGTAGTCGCCTTCTTGAAAAACTTTGACCTGGACATTTTTATTGAAATGTCGCTCGGCAGCTTGCTTCTGCGACGCCATGCGAATGTGAGCAGCTTCCCGAAGTTCCTCTAGGGCGTCGAGATCATAACTTAGATCGACTAAGTTAAGTTCAACAGACGTATGTCTTGAAGTAGGTAGTCGTACCTCAATAGGTAACACAGCTTCACATCCATAGACTAAGGAAAAGGGAGTCTGTCCTGTGGACGTACGAGGTGTCGTACGATTAGCCCATAGAACGGAAGGCAATTCTTCCACCCATTTTCCTTTGGCAGCTTTAAGTCGTTTCTTAAGTGAATTAATAATAGTTTTATTGCTTGACTCAGCGAAACCATTCGAGTGTGGATATCGAGGCGTCGATGTTACTAACTTGATATTTCTTTCTTCACAAAACCTTCACGTTCGATCACTGATGAATTGTGTCCCGTTGTCGCACGTTATTTCAGATGGAACTCCAAACCTACAAATGATGTTAGTTTGGATAAAAGAAACGACTTCTTTATCCCGGACTTGGGAAAAAGCCGCTGCTTCGACCCATTTAGAGAAATAATCAGTTAAAACTAAAAGGAATACCTTTTGCCCGGGAGCAGGTGGTAGTTTTCCAACAATATCCATTCCCCATTTCATAAAGGGCCATGGGATCAAAGTCGAGTGTAAAGGTTCAGAAGGTTTATGAGACATACCTGTGTGTCTTTGACACGCGTCGCACAACTGTACATACCTGGTCGCATCTTGTCTTATTGTTGGCCAATAGTAACCTTGTCTCGATATCCGATTGGCTAAACTGCGGCTTCCGGAGTGATTCCCACATTCACCATCGTGCATATCCTGTAAGATTTTGTGTACTTGCGCCTTGCTAGTGATACACCGCAAATTCAGACCAGTTGAAGATCGTCGATACAATTGTCCTCTGATCATAACGTACCTCAATGCTTTGAATCTAATTTTTCTCGCCTCCATTTTATCACCAGGCAATTGATCGTGCTCTAAGTAATTTCGAATGTCGTCTGACCAAGAATTTTCTTCTTCAATTGGTGCGACTGAAATATTCTCATCCTCCTTGATGGAAGGGGTTGCAAGATGAACTACTGGGATATTGTCGAATGTCGTTCGACTAAGTGCTGACCCCAAATTGGCCAGTGCATCAGCTTGAGTGTTCTGATCTCTTGGTATTTGCTCGATTACAAAGTGACTGAACTTCTTTGCTTCTTCTTTGACTATTTTATAATAGGCAATCATCCTTGAATCTTTTGTTGCGAATTCTCCATTGATTTGGTTAACAACTAGGGATGAGTCACTTCGGATGTGCAGACGTGTTGCCCCCAAGTCGTGAGCAATTTTGATTCCTGCAATCAATGCTTCATACTCTGCCTCATTATTTGTTGCTTTGAAATCGCACCGTATGGAATATACCATTTTGCCCCCTTGTGGGGACTGTAGGACGACACCCAAGCCTGTGCCACGTATATTTGCCGAACCATCAACGTCGAGCGTCCATGTAGTGTCGTGCAAAGTCGCCACAATTAATTTATCAGACGTTATCGTGCTTTCTAGTTATGGACTGAAATCTGAGATGAAATCGGCTAAGACCTGCGACTTGATCTCTGTTTTGGGCTTGAAATCCAGATCAAAATTGTTGAGATAAATACTCCACTTAGCTAATCGTCCTGTTAATTCAGGCTTTCTTAACACAGACTTTAAAGGAAAATTAGTTACCACAATTATAGGATGTGATTCAAAATAATGTCGTAGTTTTTTAGCAGCCATGACTAATGAAAGTAAAAGTTTTTCCATAGACGAATACCTGGTTTCAGCATCTAGTAAAGTCTTACTTACATAGTAATTTGGCAGTTGTCGTCCGTCGGTTTCTCGTATAAGAACTGCACTTACCGAATTAATGCTGACGGCTAGGTAAAGTTGAAGAGTTTCACCTTTCTCAGGTTTAGAGAGGAATGGAGGCGACATCATGTATTTTTTGAGTTGCTTCAACGCTTCTTCATGCTTGTCCGTCCATTCGAACCCTTTATTTTTTCGCAGAACATTGTAGAATAAATGACACCTGTCGGACGACCGAGAAATGAACCGGTTCAGCGCTGCTACACGTCCTGTAAGACGTTGGACTTCTTTAAAATTTCTGGGCGATTTTAGCTCGACAATTGCTTTAATCTGTTCTGGATTAGCTTCGATTCCTCGTCGTGTGACCATATAACTGAGAAATTTTCTAGCTCGAACTCCAAAGGAACATTTCGTCGGATTCAACTTCATCTTGTATTCACGCAAGATGTCGAATGACTGCTTTAAATGCCCGATATGATCATCCGCATGTTTCGATTTGACAAGCATGTCATCGATGTATACTTCCATAGTATCACCCAAATGTTCTTTGAACATCATATTCACCAATCGTTGATATGTTGAACCTGCATTTTTAAGACCAAAAGGCATTACTTTGTAACAATAAATACCTTTATCCGTCATGAAGGCTGTTTTCTCTTGGTCGTCTGAATGCATCAATATCTGGTTATATCCAGAATATGCATCCATGAACGTGAGTAGCTCATGTCCTGCTGTAGCGTCGACCATAGAGTCGATATGTGGCAATGGAAATGGATCCTTCGGGCAAGCTTTATTAAGGTCTGTGAAATCAATGCAAACTCGCCATTTGCCATTTTTCTTTTGGACGACTACGACATTAGCGAGCCAATCTGGATATTTGACTTCTCGTATTTTTCCTGTTTTAAGTAAATTATCAACTTCGTCATTGATAACCTTATTCCTCTCAGGAGCAAATTTTCGTCTTTTCTGTTGAACAGGTTTAAATGATGGATCAATGTTGAGTTTATGAGAAATAATACTCGGATCGATACCCACCATGTCTTCGTGCGTCCAAGCAAAACAATCATAGTGGTCCTGCAAAAAAGAAACTAGTTGCTTTTTAAAGGAAGGGTCGAGCGTAGAACCTATGTAAACCATCTGGTCAAGCTTATCCTGGTTTAAGACGATAGCTTCCAAGCGATAATCGTCGTTAGTCCCAGGAACGTCCTGGTTCTGTAATTGCTATACTGTCTGCTTCGGGGGCTTCAAGGAAATTTTGTAACATTCCCTAGCAACCTTTCTTTCGCCTTTGATTTCCTGTACTCCCCATTGCGTGGGAAATTTCAGGGTTTGATGATATGTCGAAGGCACAACCTTCATGTCATGAATCCAAGGTCGCCCAAGAATAACATTATAAGCTGATGAACAATCGACGACATTGAATTTCGTCTGTCTGTTGATTCCTTTAGCATATACTGGGAGTATGATTTCCCCCATGGTGTTTGTCGCTCCACCATTAAACCCAACGAGTGTGGTCGAACGTCGTGTAATCTCAGATTTGTCAATGCCAATTGCTTTCACTGCATCAAAAAAGATAATGTTAGCTGAACTACCTCCGTCGACGAGTATCCTTTTGGTCAGACAATTCCCAATGCTCAATTGGATAATTAGTCCATCAGGATGCTTCTGATGTACGTCATCAAGATCCGCCTGATCGAACGTCAAGGGCATAGCCTCCAATTCTGCGTCCTCTTTAAGTCGTGCCTCTTTTGGAATTGGTCGGTCGTCGGGACCGCGACTGGCATGTCTTTTAGCGGCTGAATAGGTGGTCCCACAGATATCAGAACCTCTGGTGATACAATTAATCATTTTGGCGTGATCTGGGGATGCGGGACGTGCATCTTTCTTTTCCGTCAATTCTTGCAAGTAACCTTTTGAATTGAGCCAGGACATCTCCTTCTTGAGGGCGATGCAATCATCCGTTATATGACCGAAGTCATTATGAAAGTCGCACCATTTGGTTTTGTCCTTCTTGTCGGTGTCTTTGTCATTTTTCTTTGGCCATCGTACGTTTTGCTGAAGCTGCTTCAAGGATACGACGACGTCTTTAGCTGATCCAGGGAAACCATAAGATGATACCTTAGGATACTGGACAGATTTAGAAGTCGTCGGTCCTTTCTTTTCAAATCTGACGTTTGAAATCTGCCGAGTAGGCTCTGATTGATTGGTTGACTTTGGTTTGAAGTCTGGCTTTTTAACACTTAGGCTTTTTCGGTCGCCCGAGTGTTTATTTCTGAAAGCAAGGTCATCTTCAACCCTCATATGGGCAAGCGTCCGTGCTCGCACATCTTCAAAGGTTTCCGGAGGATACTATGTAAGATCAAGATATAACCCGGAACTATCGTCCATACCTCGTTTGTATGCTTCGATTGCTGTTTTTACATCGCAGTTACGGATACTAATCATCTCCGCGTTGAACCGATTAAAGTAGCCCCAGATGGACTCTCCACTCTTCTGCACGACGTAGTAGAGGTCGCTTGTTTGCTTCTCCATTTTTCAGCTGCTAGCGAATTGTTGAGTGAATTGATTCACCAGTTCTGCAAAAGACCCAATAGTTTTAGGTTTGAGATTTATTAACCATTGTAAAGTTGCCCCGGTCAAGGTCGCCCCAAAACTTTTGCACATGCAAATTTCTTGGAATTGGTGCGGTATTGAGACAGTCCACATAAGTTGCTTGTATTGGGCGACGTGTTCTGTTGGATCAGTGACGCCTGAGTACTTTGGACTGAAGGTTGGAATGCTATACTTCTTTGGGACGTCCACCAACGCGATCTCGTCAACGAACGGCGACGCCTGAAACCCTGTACGGGGTTCGACATCGACTGGAACTGCTGCCCCCGGTAATTTGGCCAACATTGATAGGACACGTTCATTTTGCTCTTCCAGAAGTTTTAATCTTTGTGCAACGGGATCTAAGGGAACACCATTTGAAGTGCCCAATGGAACATAACCAGTCCCATTGAGGTTATTCTGCTGCGAGGCATCAGAGGCATATCCATTGAATGGAATAGAGACCATAGGCATAGTTGGAATCATAAAAGTCGCAGGGTTAATTGATGGTGGACGAGGATAGTTTGGTAATGGAGGGGGTACATTCCAAGTACCAACGTAAGCATTCGTGATTCCTGTCACATTGTTCCCATTTTGATTTCTCAGATTCTCGATGGTTTCAGCCGCTTGTCGAGCTTGAGTTGTTAGAGCGTCAATACGAGCACGAGCAGCTGTTAGCTCCATGTTCATTTGAGCTACGACATGATCTTGAGTTCCTTGGAATGCCATTATCCTGAATAACTGGACAAGAAAACACTAAGAGAAAACGTTAGTCTGTCGTGAGATTATTGAAGATTTCCTTTGGATGGAGCCCCACGGTGGGCGCCAAACTGTTTATGCCAAAAATCTCCCAAGGAAAATTTAAGGTAAATGTGGAGCTTGATCCAACCAAAGAAAGTAACAACAATAATCGTACGACTATAATAAAAATAAAGTAAATAAGACGAGAAAATTGGTGACGCGAAAACCCCCAAAATGGGTAAAAACCGCGGACGAGTGTGAGTCGTCGTGCACTATGGACGTCAATCAGGGACGTCGTCCTTTAGAACAAGTGTTACAAGTGTAATACAATGTAAAGCAATACAATAAAGTAAATTCGGTCGTGCGTCGGATGTATTCAGACTTCAGTCGTGCGTCGTACGTCAAACAATAGAATGCTTTATGAACTTTGAGAGAGATTGAGTGAGCTAGAGAGCGTAATACGTGAGCTTCTCAGGTCTGAGCATCAGATGTCCGAATATGAAGTTCAATCTTCATATTTATACTCTATTCGTCCGTTAGCAAGTCTTGAATGCATATCTTTAATAGAGTAACCGTTTGATATTGATGATTGCATCTGTTATATCCGTTGTTGTTGATAACGTCTTCCGTTATGATCTCTTATCATTAACGTTCTTGAAATCCTGCATTAAATATAATATAAAGTATGTTGCAAATTAGTAACTGAAATCATGTCGTACGATGGTATTCACTGGTCGGATATTTAACCATTTTAGTCGAGGTCGCCTGAAGAAAGATCGTCTTTTACCTTATGTCGTACGACCATAGTCTGTTGGATTTTTTACCCAAACAAATGCCCTGACCAAAGGGCTAAATGGCCAAGAAAAACCTATCTTAAAGGGATATTCATACAGAACACAATATCCCTTCGGAACTTCATCCGACTTTAAGTCTTCCGGCGACACTAGATTTATTTCATCTGGAAGCTTAGCCAAACTCTTAAAGTAATCTATATGTTCTTCCTCCCTAAATAGGCTCACAGGTTCGCTCGACATCTGGAAATCCGGGATATTTAGAGTTGCACGCCAATAACTAAGAATATCCCAAGCTTTCCTAGGCTTTCTAGCTATGGACTTCTTATGCATAAATCGACACAAAGGGAAGAACGGCAAATCTTACCTTAAATAGTGTTCTAAAACCTCGAATTTTGGAAAAGGATTCTGATTGCTCGGAAGGTGAATCTCGCCGGAGGTATAAGATATTAAAGAAGGTAAGCGTAAAGAAGGAAAGGATTGAAGACAATCCTTATTTATACTGAAAATTGGAAACTGAATCGCCAGGAAAGCGAATCGCCAATTGACACCTGTCATCCGTGTCAGGCGAACCACTTGAGTGCATCCCGTGAATGCATGACACCTGTCCATAATTAGCTGTCCAACCGTTTATGTTGCAGGGAATGACGTCATTGTCCAGCTAGAAACAAACCAATTCAATTCTATTCGAACTACCCGCGTTTCTTTTATAGCACGTGTCGTGATTTTAAAATTTAAATTTCAAAAAGTTGCCGCTTGAATTTTAAATTTGGGGGCAAACTGTTTAGGTAAAAATTCCAATAGTCTATTGTCGTACGACCAGCGACAACTGACGCCCTCCCTTTAAGGCGACCTCGATTAAATGAACAAATATTCGTCCAATAAAGTTAGTCGTACGACAGGATTTCAGTTACTAAACTCCAACATACTTTACATAATGTTTAAATGCAGGATTCAATAATATTCATGACTAAAGATTATAACGGAAGTCATCATCAATAGCAACAGACATAACGAACGCTATCATCAATGTCGAAACGGCTACTTTGAAGATATGCATTCAAGACTTGCTAACGGACAATTGGAGTATAAATATGAAGATTGAACTTCACATTCGGACATCTGATTCTCAGACCTTAGAAGCTCAAAAATTTCGCTCTCCAGTTCGCTCAGTCTCTCTCGAAATTCACAAAGCCTACTACTATTTGTTACGCGACGCACGATCGAAGTCTAAATACGCACGACACACGACTGACTTTACTTTATTGTACTGTTTTACATTACATTTCACTTGTAACATTTGTTATAAAGAACGACGTCCCTGATTGACGTCCATAGTGCACGACGACTCATACTCGTCCGCGGTTTTTACCCGTTTTAGGGGTTTTCCGCGTCACCAATTCCCTGTCTCATTTATTTCACTTTTATCATTGTCGTACGATTATTAAAGTTACTTTCTTTAGTTGGATCAAGCTCCACATTTACCTTAAATTTCCTTGGGAGGTTTTTGGCATAAACAATGAGCTATAATCATAGTTAATAATTCCAAACAATGATTACTAAAAGACCGAAAAGTGAAGTAGAAATTTAATTTATGTGAGAAAAAAATTATTTAGAACAATGAAAAATATTATATTTTGTAAAACACAAAAATATTTAATCGTTATTTATCTATTTTTAACGAGTTTACGGCTGACTATGAAAAATAACTCAAGTACAAGAAACGATCGTATATAAACAATACAAAATTACAAAAAGCAGGCATCCCTCTACATTCTATCCCATTGCATTCCATTGTCTCGTTAAATTCGGTGTCAATTGGGACCTGAGAGTTGTGAACGAGCCATACGAGTTGGTTGGAAGGCATTTGTCTTTACACTTGAATTGTATTAAAGTGTTTATGGAAGTCGGAACCCGACTTTAACACTACTACTAGTAAAAAATAAAGTTTAGTTTTTGATTTACAGTTTTAATTTTAAAATTTATATATGCTTTGAACTGTTTGGTTACTATACTTATAATTTGTTAAAACGGTATAAAAAACAATTTTACATATCCAAATACACCACAAAATTTGAAGACTTTTTTACCGAAAAATTATATTAAAATTGCAAAAAAAAAATAAACTTTGGTTTATGATACTACTCTAATCTATACTATATTATAAAAATGGTATAAAAAACTCTTAAAAACAAGTTTTAAAGCTCAATGTACCACTATTTAATGTTAATTACTTAAAAAACAACCATAAAAGCTGTATGTACTACATTTAATGCTATTAATTAATTTTTAATCATTATCTATAACCATTTTAACTCCCCTAAAATCATTTCCCACTTTAACTCTCCTAAAATAACTCTCAGCATATTTTAGATATAAAAAATCTAAAATATAATTAAAAAATCTTATAGAATATTTTATAAAAAATTATATTATTAAACCAAAATAAATTACATTATATTATTATGTCTAAATAAATTAAACAAATTTATATAAAAAAATCATTATCACTCTCTCACAACCATCCAAAATCGTAATGTAAATCGACAAAAAACAGAAAATAAAATGAAACATTAAAATCGTGATGTATCTAGCTGCATTGCGCGAGTATACTTCTAGTAGTTAAAAAAAAAGAGTAAACTACTATTTTCGTCCATATGGTTTGTTGTTTATAACTATTTTCGTCCCTGATCTTTAAAAATTGTTTTTTTTGGTTCTTGTGGTATGCAACTAATTTCGTTTTTAGTCCTTGAGAATATTAGTTTTAGGAACGAAAATGGAAAGGAATTGCAAACTACAATGACCAAAAAAGTAACTTTTAAAGTCAGAGACGAAAATGGTTATAAACAACAGACCATAAAGACGGAGATCGTAGTTTACCCTAAAAAAATCATTGAGAAGCTTTCATATGGAGAGAGAGAGAGAGAGAGAGAGAGAGAGAAACTTGTGGAAAACCAAGTCTATCTCCAAAAAAAAAACTTTCTTCTCCAATGCCAAAGAGCCATTTTCAAATAAGGGTTACTAGAAGTGTACCCCTTCATACTTGTTAAAACCATATTATTATATATATTTTCTTATTATATTAATTACATTAAACTCTTTTTCTTACAATTTTTAATGTATAATTTTAACCTAAAACTTTAATAATATAAAAAAAATCAAAAAGAAAAGTTAACTAAAATAGTCAATCAAGTCTAACATATTCATTTTATAGGCACATTTTGAACATATTAATAGATTTAGTCTGAAATTACGCAAGTAGCATTATGTAACGTGCGTAATACATTTTCCGAATTAAAAAAGAGCAAAATAGGCATTACGCAAGTTTGGCTATGTTGCAAAAGTGAATATAGACGGTCTACGTAGGCAGGGGCGGACCTACCCTTCCCAAGGGGGGGTCCCGTGCACCCGCTCAAGTTCGTTTCGTAAGGGTGAATTTTTTTTCGGTACGTAAGGTACACCCGCTCAACTACAGGGGGTGCTTCGTGATATATACGTTTTTGAGGGGTGAAAGGTGCACAAGTCTCAAAAAAACCAAAATTTACTTTCGAAATCAACCAAAAAATCGAAAAAATCCCTTGAAATCAATCAAAAAACCCAAAAAATCCCTCGAATCAACACAGAAGCTTAAAAAATCCATCGAAATTAACCAAAAACATAAAAAGTCCCCCAATAGGGGAATTCGGCTAAAAACACATCGACAACAATTTCTTAAGTTTTTTGTTTGTGCACCCGCTCATCTAAAATCCTGAGTCTGCCACTGTACGTAGGCATTACGTAAGTAACACTTAAACAACTTGAATAATGCTACTCGCATAATCTATACTATATTATAAAAACGACATAAAAAACTCTTAATTACAAACATTTTAAGCACAAGTTACAACTAATTAAAGCCAATTACTTAATTTACAATTTCTTAATACTTTGGTACAACATTTCCAAACACAGTATCTCACATAATCATCTATTTGTGGAATGGATACTCATTTATTAATATAACTATTTGTTTTTTTGGTGGAGGATTTTATAAAATAGATTTTATATTAGCATAACTTATTTTAAATGTAGATTTTACATTTAAATCTATATTAATGAGATGTAATATAAAATCTTTTTTCTTCCGTATTTTTTTTATATTACATCTCATAATGATTTTTCCATATTTTATTTTATAAAATCTTTTTACATAATGAAATGTAATATAAACTCTTTTTTCTTCCGTATTTTTTTTGCTAATATAAAATATATTTTATTTTATAAAATTTACACGTATTTTATATTAGCATAATATAAAATCTACACGTATTTATTTTGATAATATAAAATCTACACGTATTTTTTTCACGAGCATTAAAAGAATAAAAAAAGAAGGTTGATATGAATTAAAAATAAAAAATAACGAGATACACTAATAAATTATCGTATTTTTTAAAATAAAAATATTCCGCAATACTTTCCAAATTAACGAAGTGTAAAGAAAACAAAATAGAAACGATGTAGATATAAAAATATTCTTCCATATTCTTAATATATTTACATTTAAATGTAAAATCGAAAATGAAAATAAAAGATTTTAAAATATTCTCTACATTACTATAAATATATATAGCTTCTCTATGTATCATTTGAGTACAAGAAGAAGACGAACGGTCGGGTGTCAATGACGGAACCTGCAACTAAACAAAAGGTATTCCACTATATTTTTGTTTCTTTGAAAAATTACTTTTTTATATTTTATTTTATTTACTGGGGATTTGTTTATATTTTTCAAAACCCACAATCATATTTTTCGAAGTAGGGGAATAAGATATATATATATATATATATATATATCTTTATTTTTATCGATTAATATTATGAGGTCTTGAAGTCAATAGTCAGATAAATATGTTGTGAGACATGTCGTTTGAGTTTTAAATAGTACTAGAAGCGTACTCGCGCAATGCTGCAAGATAAATAACTATTTTAATGTTTCATTTTATTTTTTTATTTTTTTGTTTTTTTGTCGATTACAGTACGATTTTGGATGATTTTGAGAAAGTGATAATATTTTTTTTATAAATTTATTTAATTTAGGCTTATTAATATAATGTTTTTTATATAAAAAAAATAAGTATTTTGTTAGAATTCAATGATTATCTTATATATTTTAATGACATCCAGAAAAAATAACCAATTACATATTTAATAATATAATTAAAACAAATTTATAGTAATATAATATATTAATTAATATGATACATGGAAATGTCTGCATAAAAGGAATGTTCTGCACATACCAAATTGGTGTGTGTTAGAAGCCTGCAGTAGTAATATGTATCTTGTGCTTCAATACTTGTAAATTAAGAAAATTTTAAAATCTTGCATAAAATTATGGTACCTTATTCCTAATAATTTTTATTTAAGAGTTTTTTTTATCATTGCTTTATAATATAGTATAGATAATACAAAACTATTACCAATATTATTGCACAAACTCATAACAACAAACGATTAAGAATATATGCAAGTTAACCACTTATGAAAATATATTCGTTTTTCACATTGTATTTCATTAACTGTTAATAGAGAATTTACGTTTCATTTTAACTCGGTTCAATATTCCAACAAAAAATTTATCCTCTCGTGCAATTCACGGGCCCAACACTAGTTTCTTGTTAAATATGTTAATAAGTTTAAAAGATGGCTATAAAGTGAAGTAGAGGGTCTAAAATAACTATTTTAATCAATTTTCCAAACAAAAAGCTACTAATAACTTAACAATCGCATAAAAAATAGCGTGATGCTATGTGCAAATTTATCCTCCCGTGCAATTCACGGGCCCAACACTAGTTTCTTGTTAAATATGTTAATAAGTTTAAAAGATGGCTATAAAGTGAAGTAGAGGGTCTAAAATAACTATTTTAATCAATTTTCCAAACAAAAAGCTACTAATAACTTAACAATCGCATCAAAAATAGCGTGATGCTATGTGCACTCTTTTTATGTCAGAATCAGATTAAATAATTCATTAATTAAGTAAAAAGTAAGTTTTGCTATTGATTTGTATTAGACGTAGGGATGCATATAACAATAGGGTTATGATTATGGTTATGCTTATGCTTAATGCACCTCATTTTTGTTGGAATAAAGTCAAATAAAAAACATATATTATAAATGTAAAAAGTAAGTCTAAATATTGAAAAAAAGGGGAATTTAATTAAAATACCCAAACATGAAAAATCGATACCCAAAATACCCAAAATCTCTTAGTTTTTGCCAAAATACCCCATAACCCCGCGTTTATGGTCCGTGTAAATTGAAAACGCGGGGTGGCTACCATTTCGTCCGCGTATGAGCAACAATAGTGGTCTCAATTCATTGAAAATTTTGATTTTTATTATATATTTATATTTTATACCATTTACTTTTCTATTTTTCATTTTACACTTTCATAATATTAACACATAGAATCGTATCTATAATCTATACTATATTATAAAGATGGCATAAAAAACTCTTAATTACAACTCACTAAGCTTTATGTACTATCATTTAAAGCTATCTACTTAAAATCTCTTAAAAATAACCATTAAAGCCTAATGTACTACCTGTAAAGCTTTTAACCCTAATTAATATATTTCATTCTTATTTCTAATCCCCAAACCCTAAAATTATTAAATTTGAATTCTGATAAACATAATCAAAACAGGATAAACATCTCAATTTAAATATAAAAAATTTAAAATATATAAGATAATTAATGAATTTTAACAAACTACTTAATTTTTTTATATAAAAAACATTATATTGTTAAGCCTAAATTAAACAAATTTATATATAAATAAACCATTATCACTCAATAAAAACCATCCAAAATTGTACTATAAATCAAAACAAAAAATAAAAATAAACATTAAAATCGTGATGTATCTCGCTGCATTGCGCGAGTACGCTTATAGTATATTATAAAGATGGCATAAAAAACTCTTAAAAACAAGTCTTAAAGTTTAATGTACCGCTATTTAATGCTAATTACTTAAAAAACAATCATTAAAGTTGTATGTACTATATCTAATGCTATTTATTAATTTTCAATCATTATCTCTAACCATTTTAACTCTCTTAAAATCATTTCCCATTTTAACTCCCCTAAAATAACTCTTAGCATAATTAAATATAGAATAAAAATCAAAATTTAAATATAAAAATATAAAATATAATTAAAAAAATCTAACAGAATATTTTATAAAAAAAATATATTATTAAACCAAAATAAATTACATTATATTATTAAGTCTAAATTAAACAAATTTATATAAAAAAATCATTATCGCTCTCTCACAACCAACCAAAATCGTAATGTAAATCGACAAAAAATAGAAAATAAAATGAAACATAAAATCGTGATGTATCTAGCGGCATTGCGCGAGTACACTTCTAGTATTAACTAAAATACGTTGAAAAAAACGTTTTAATTTTAACAAGTTACACCATTATAATCATCTCTTCGATACCTTCGAAATGAGTCCAATGTTGAATATTTTTAAAAAAATACGTTTTTATATATCATAAAATTATTTAACGTATTTTAGTTAATATACGATTCTATGTGTTAATATGATGAAAGTGTAAAATGAAAAATAAAAAAGTAAAAGGTATAAAGGAAACTAACTAAATAATTATAGGGGTATAAAGTGTAAATATATGATATATAATAAAATAATTAAATCCAAAAATATTCAATATTGAGCTCATTTCGAAGGTATCAAAGAGACGATTATAATAGTGTAACTTATTAAAATTAAAACGTATTTTTTTAACGTATTTGAGTTAATATACGATTATATGTGTTAATATGATGAACGTATAAAATGAAAAATAGAAAAGTAAAAGGTATAAAGTAAACTAACTAAATAATTATAGGGGTATAAAATATAAATATATAATAAAAATCAAAATTTTCAATTAATTCAAGCCAAAACACGGACCACTATGGATTTACACCGGGTTAACCCGCGTTTTTGCTCATACGCGGACGAAATGGTAGCCACCCTGCGTTTTCAATTTACACGGACCATAAACGCGGAGTTATGGGGTATTTTGGCAAAAACTAAGGGTGCGTTTGGTTTGCGGGAATGGATTGAAATGGATTGGATTTCAAGTAAAGATTTGAATTTGGGGGATTTGAAATCCCATCCCATTGCAAAGGATTTTCAAATCCATCAACTTAAGGATTTTAAAGAGGTCAAATGATTTCAAATCCAGTCAACAAATTCCTTTCCTCCAAATCAAACAAAGGATTGGAATGGATTTGAAATCCAAATCCCTCCAAATCCATTTCAATCCCGCAAACCAAACGGGGCGTAAAATATTTTGGACATTTTGGATATCGATTTTTCATGTTTAGGCATTTTAATTAAATTCTAAAAAAAATGTAAAAGGAACTCATACGTAAAAACTGAAAAAGCAATTGGAGTAGGAAAGGGACCCATGTACATTGGGATATGAGTTTAGTGATTTACAGTGACATTTTTTCTGTAAGTTTATTTTTGAGTAAACTACGATTTTCGTCCCTGTTGTTTAATGTTTATAACGATTTTCGTCCTTAATCTTTAAAAACTACATTCTTCGTCCCTATGGTTTCCCTTTTGATCCATTTTCATCCCTCATCTAACGCTGTTAAAAGTTGATGGGTTAACCCATGTGTCTACCGCCCACGTGTTTGAAAAACCAAAAGTGATAAAAGTAAATTACATATTTGGTCCTTGTGGTATACACAGTTTTATAAATGTATTCTTTAAATTTCATTTATTATGTTATATATACTTTACTTTTTTTTCTTTATTATATTTTAATACCACACACACACACACACACACATATATATATATATATATATATATATATAAGTTCAAATGAGAAGGTAGTCAATTTGCGAGAAGACGAGAAGCGTCACATAATTTATTAATTAAAAAATAGCATAAATATTTTTTTTTTAAAATTTAGGATAATTACAATTTGAATTGGATAAATCCTTAAAAATCTCATAATATCTTTTAAATTTATTTATTTTTTAATTTTAATAAATTAATAATATTTTTATCAAATTTATATTATTATTTTCTAGATAAAATCATAATTTTCATCAAATATCACATGTGATATCCATAACTAATTCATTATTTATTTCACCATTTTTTTCTCTATTTTTTAGATTTACGGTTTCAATCACATGTGATTAACTTCGTTTAACATGTGATATATTATTATTTATCACATATGATCCCACTAGGTGGATTTTTGTAAATATCACATATGATAATATATGTCTGAATATAAATGAAACATAATCACATGTGATAATATTTACATCACAAAAAAATCTATAAAATATAAATATACATAATCACATATGATGAACTAAAATATATACACTTATCACATGTGATAATATTTACATCACAAAAAAAATATATAAATAGAAGTATACATAATCACATATGATTAACTAAAACATATACAATTATTATATGTGATAATATTTACAGCACAAAAAGATCTATAAATAAAAGTATACATAATCACATATGATTAACTAAAATATATACAATTATCACATGTGATAATATGATATGTGATATGCATAAATATTCATATAATGATATCACATGTGACTTCTAAAATATATACACTTATCACATGTGAAATTAAAAAAATACATAAATCTAAAAGATATAATGAGAATTTTAAGAATTTATCCAATTTAAAATGATAATTATTCTAATTTTTAAAATTATTTTTTATTTATGTTTTTTAATTAATAAATTATGTGGTTCACATTCCTTCTCGCCTTCTCGCAAATTAGTTTACTTCTCGCATGATCCTCTCTCTCTCTCTCTCTCTCTCTCTCTCTCTCTCTCTATATATATATATATATATATATATATATATATATATATATATATATATATATATATATATATATATATATATATATATATGGGCCTAATCATATGAGACCCTATTAGATTGTGGTAACTATGAGATCCAATCTCATCTATCCATCCATCCATCCATCCATCCAACCATCTAATATTATTTTATTTTTTTATTTATTAATAATGAAGGATATTTTGGTCATTTGATAAATTAAATAATATTAAAACCAAAATTGTAACTGAAAAAATCAATCATTTTTAAATTAAAATAGTTGTATACCCGCGTAATGCGGCGGGATATAAAGTTTGAATCAATATAAGCAAACATACCGGTTACGATTGCATTCAGAATTGTTAGTCCATTAGCTTAATTTATTGATTGTCCTAGTAAAAGTCAAGGCAAATGAAAATTTGTTTTTTTCTTCGGTTTGAATTGGAACATGTTATATTTAAACGAAAATAGATGAACTTTTGCCAAAAAATATTATCTTGCCAACATGATGACAAGTGAAGCTTGTTTCAGTTCAATCAACAATCCATATTCTAAAACTATGACAACCAATATAAGATTCATTTAACGTTTATGGGTTGAAAATCTCAATGAAAAATAAATGGATTGTTCAAGCTTGTCATGTTGAGTTCATTACAACAAAAGTGGTTAATAGTACGCCCAAAATGTTAAATACGTGCATTCTTTTAAAAACCGAACCTTTTTATAAGATGTGACGATCATACCAACAAAGCTAAAACCAATTTTACCAAATAAACAAAATAAAATTACTATTTTTTTTTTTGGCTAAAGGAGGCAAAAGCCATGCAAATTTTATTCAAAACAAAATAAAAATTACAAAACAAATAAGGACATATATATTTTTACAAAAGAAAAACCACCTACCCAAAAATGTTTTGAGAAATCTCTAAAAAGAGGCATAATACTATATTGATTTATATTTTTGAAGACCATCTCATCTAACACACCACAAATGCTTATAACACTTTTATTGTATAACCCTAAAACAACCCAAAATAAAGACATTGATCAACACCAATACTCCACACATTAGCATCAGGCCATAACACCACCCTAAACCCTAAGAATTTAAATACACATTGCCCAATTTACAGTTTTTCTTCAACAAATGGCCAAGACGATTTTCAGAATTATTGAGCTTCATTTCCCTCTCCTTTTGTAACAACTGTACAAACAAAGAACCATGAGCTTCTGATACAACATGTGTAAGAGTTAGAGCAAGTATGGAAGCCACATATAGTTTCCCTATATAATCCTCAAACAAATTAATACCAAAGAGCATGTCAAAAAACAGCTACAGGATCCAACATTGATGCACTGCTAGGAGGTAGATAGACCAACAAATGTCATGGAAACACAAGTACAAATAGAAACTAGAAAACACTTCTAGAAATCTACATGATAAACTCCTCTGGTTGGCTTATGTTCCACCTCAAACTTGAAATACAATGTTGTTGAACATATTTCACAATGATACACACTAATAATGATATTGCTAAGAAGAATCTATAGTTCTATGAAAAGCAATTCAAATAGCAACTTAATCAAGAAAAAAACAGCTTTTCGTTATAATTCTGTAAATCATATTCATATAAGCAATTGTTGGGGACATGTAAAGAGACTATGATATATGACTAATTACTGATTTTAAAGGATATGTTAGGTCTAAATATTGTATCCAAGATTTAATAGGAAAGTCAACAATGTAAAAGTCAACATTGTCTAAGTCAAAGCTAGTTTAGTTTCCTTAGCCATTAAGGCTTTGTTTTAGATAGTGAGTATATAAGGGTTTGTGTTGTGTAATCTTGTAACAACGAGAGCTATGCATCATTGTAATATCAGATTTGTGGCTAATCAAAATCTAATTTCTCTCTCTAGACTTTTTCTCTCTAGTTCTTGAGCTTTATTGTCATAAATCTTGAGTATTGCTTGTTGTGATTGGGATTTTATGTTTAACAATTGGTATCAGAGCCGTACCAAACTTTTCAGGAATGATTAGATCATGATTTGAATTGAAATTTGTGTGTTTTTGGATTGAAAATCGTTATTTTCGATTTTTTTTTCTTTTTTTTTTCCAAGAAACGAGTTTGTTACTGTTTCATCTGAATTTTTTGTGAAAAATCGGTTTTAATGCAAGAAAATGGATTCATTGTGTTCGATTTATGTTGATGATTGATTGTTGTTTTGATTCCATCTCGAAATTCGAACAAAATCGATTTCAATTTTTGATTTTTGAGATTTTCGTGAAAACGAGTTCAGTTTCTGTTCTTGATTGAAATTGTGCTAGTTGGTGTTTTTAATCGAAAATTGATAGTGAATTTGTATTTAGATTTGTTTTTCGATGACGCTGACAAGTCTTTGAGATCAAATTCCCAGGTTTGAATCAATTTGAGTTTGAAACAGCCAAGAAATCGACTTTGCGCTTCTATCATACAGTTTGCGCTTCATTCATGAAGGTCTAGTTGGAATCGCAAAGCTCATCTTGCGCTTCACGTTGGAATTACAAAGCTCATCTTGCGCTTCACGTTGGAATCGCAAAGCTCATCTTGCGCTTCACATTGGAAACGCAAAGCTCATCTTGCGCATCAAGTTCAACACGCAAAGCTTACTTTGCGTCTCCAGTGGGACACGAAAACCCTACTTTGCGTTTCAAGCAGGACCCGAAAACCATACTTTGCGTTTCAAGCAGGACCCGAAAACCATTCTTTGCGCTTCAAGGCTCACACGCAAACCTCTTGTTTGCGTTCTCTTCCTGACACGCAAAGATCTACTTTGCGCTTTTTTTTAGTCATATATGGAAAAAAAATTTAACTTTGAGCCATAACTCGTGTTGTTCAAATCTTCAATTTTTACGAAATATTTTTTTAAGATTTCAATTTGATCTGATATTTGAGTTTCTGATATATAGTTTGGAACGATCATTCATATTAAGCCAATTACTCATTAATCATGGATTTCTTTCAGATCTTGAAGAGAAGAATAGAAAGCTGAAACTAGAGAACATTAATCTGGCTCATACAGTTGACTTTCATTCACAAAAGTCAAGAGAGTATTTTACTGAAGTCATATCACTGAAAGAAGAAATCAGTGCCTTAAAGAATATCAGTGCTGGGCAGAATGAAGAGAAGATAAAGAGATTGGAATCTGAGAATTCTGAGCTAAGAAAGAGTTTATCTGATTTTGAAAAACAGCTTGATGATAATAAAGCTAATTTTGATGCTGAAAAGAAAATTTTTTCAAAGAAATTCTTAGATTTCTCAAAGAAATGTTTTGAAGAGAAGAAGTCAGTAGAGCTTAAATGCATCAAGCTTTCTCAACAAATCTCCGATTTTGAGAAAGTACTGATATTGGAAAGAGAGAAATTTGCTCAGGAAAAGAAGGCCATAGAACTGAAGAGTGTGGGATTCTTTAAAGAATTATCCGGCCAGAGAACTGAGTTAGAAAAAGGATTTGAAGAAGAACGATTAATATTTGAAACTGAAATCAAAAGGCTGACTTCCAAGTTGTCTGAATTGTCTGCCACTGCGCTGAAAGAACAAAGAACGAAGTCTGAATTCAAGACAAAGATTGACTTACTTGAGAAAGAAAGAAACATTTTTGCGTCAAAGATCAAAGAACTTGAAAAATCTGTTTCAAGTTCAAATCATAAATCTGTCTCTTCAAACAGGTCAGTCAAATCATTTAATCAGATTCGTCGAACTAACCTTTTCTATGATGAATTTGTAGATGGTTCCGATTCTTTTCAAAGGAGAAAAAGTTTCAAGAAAGAGAAACTGGTCTGGATGAAGAAATCAGTCAAAGATGACAAGACTGATGAGCTGAAAGAGAAGACATCATGTGTACATCCTCATCAAGCAAAGAAGAACAAAGAGTATAAAGGTAAACCTGATCTCAAATACTCAAAACACCAATTACTCAGGTTTTCAGGTACTAAATATTATTGTTCTTACTGCTGTACATATGATCACATTCACAAGACCAGTGATCATTTCTGGTATGGTTCTTACTCTGTAACCCCCACACGAACTGCAACTAACATTTCTGGACCCAAATACTAGTGGGTACCAAAGAAGAAAACTGATTCTTTGTTGCAGGCACCTCACGTCAAGGGGGAGTAAGAGAACGATGGCTCTTGAATAACACAGTTCAAGACCCGCACCTCAATGTCAAGAATACGGCTTCTAAGTACATCAGCTTAGAACTCGGACTTCAAAGGAGTTTGACTTCTAAACACAACAGTTTAGGACTCGGACCTCAGCAATCAAAAAGACCTTACTCCTGTATGCTTGCATCCGATGGATATTGATGGTCTTCATCCCAAGAGAATTGATCTGATCTCTATCCTATACTTTTTCTTTGCTAGATTTTTCTGATATTGATGGTCTAACAATTCAAAAGGGAGTGTTTGATCTCTATCCTGTTTTACTTGTAATATTTCAGATGCTTAATTTAAGGGGGAGTAAAGGTGGTGGCTTCTGATCACATGACAGATTAGGACCCGTTCATCAATGATCAAAGACGGATATTGTGCTAATATCCAGGGGGAGCTTAAAAGACATATATCATTATATCATGTTTTAAAAGGGAGCTTAAAGGTAAATATCTTATGTTCCTAGATCTCTGATTGTTTGAAAGAAGAACAACTTTCGAACATGAAAAACCTTTTCTTAAATGTTCAAACCACTTCTTATTCTCAAACGATTTCATGAATTTAGAAGTGTGATTTTAAATGTTTTTCAAATTTTGAGCTTAATGTTTAACTGACCGTGTGTTTCCAAAGATCAATACTTGTGTATTATCTTGTCCATATACTGTCAAGTATTCACACACACCGGTTCAGTATTTTATTTGAAATTGTTATTACCATGTCTCAAAATCGAACCAATTTTTCGATGGTAATACCCCCGTTTGTTTTCAAAGTTGTTGAGTATCATTCATCTTATCATATTTGTGCTTTCTTTGATAAATTGTTTATATTCGTTCATATAAACAAATTTTCAATTCTTTGATACCCTAACTATTTCATTTGATCTGATCTTAATCATTGTCAGATTCTCAAAACATTTCTATTCTTTCTTGATTATTCATTTCATTCATTCAATATTCTTGTTTTGAGAAATCTTCAAAGTTCAAAATGCTCAAATTTCATATTTGATTTTTGATGAGCATACATACACTGACATATGATTTCTTGTGCTTTACATGTCAAGAAAATCATTGATAAGCATGTACTTTTAGGAACATGGGATTCAGTGTGAGTGCTTAATAGATCTTCCATGGAATCATGATAACCAGTGTTTCCTACCCCGGAAGAAATCCTTTGAGTGATTGAGGGGAGAGGGGTCTAAAAGAATTGAGTGTGGGAGTGAGTAGAGGTAAAATGGAAATGAGAGATTGGTTAGATGTGAGCTTATATGTTTAAAAGAAAAAGGGTGTGAGAACAGAGTTAAAAGAATATCAGAACTCTGTACCAAACATCTTTCTGAGCCGGTCAACCACATTACTGATTGGTTCACATTTCTTTGGTGACCATCATTGAAATAGGCAAATAGCCCATGCCATCTCTTGTATACAACCCCACCAGCTACTCATTCTTTTCTTAAAAAGAGAATGTTTCACATTTTCTGGGGAACCAACACATAATCTATCGGATCTTCACTTGGAAGATACTGATATTGAAAAAGAAGGAAAGTTGCCTCACTTTCGACCCTTTCTCATGCATATTGAGTCCATGTACAATCATTGATGTCTCCGTGATTTACATACTTTGAGCCTTAATGAAGCATAATCATTGTGCCTGAATTCTTTCATACACAAGCACGATCACACAGAAAATTTGTTTTTCTGTCAGAACATTCATAGATAAACCTTGTGTTTCTCAATGATTGAATGGAAGTCCTGGGGAGTCATCTTCAAACCAGCTCCTTACATTGTACATCCGTTGTACACAGTAACTTCGTGTTACTGACAGACATTTCTAACTGTTTCATTTGTTGAATCAGGGTTACAAGCTCATTATGTCTGAATTTGAAAAGATTCGGATATATACTGTTCATGATTTTTTTTTCAGATCAAAGTGCGCCTCTTGTCAAAAGGGGAGATTGTTTTTTGGTTACAAAAAGGGGTGTTCAAAGTCTTTGCTGAAATTGAAGATATTTTGATGATTATGATGCTCACATCATCAAAAAGGGGGAGAAGTACAATTTCACAAAGATAAACAAAAGGGGAGAATTATTCAAAGTTCAATTTCAAGAATTCAAGTTCAAAGTTCAAGTCAGAAATTCAAAATGCTTCTGCTTCCGCTGATTTAAAGTTCAAGTCTGATAAAGAAATTCAAAGCCAAAAGATTCTGAAGGAAGAATGTTCAAATATTAATCAAGATGATTCGTGAAAGTTTGTTCTTCCAAAGATGGTTTAGAGATCAAAGTGATGAAGATACTTGTTTGTCAAAGATTACTTTACTGTCAACATTTCAAAGATGTTTCAAGTTTCAAAATGCGCGTTCATGACTTGTTGGCTGTCAAAGCTTCAAAGAGAAAAAGACTTTTCAAGATTCTTCAAAGGCTAAAAGTTTAAAGATTGTGAAAGCTTCAAAGAGACAAAAGCTGAAGAATCATGAGCTGAAGATCTGTATCAAATTTTTATTAAATCTTGAATACAAAGGGGGAGATTGTTAGGTCTAAATATTGTATCCAAGATTTAATAGGAAAGTCAACAATGTAAAAGTCAACATTGTCTAAGTCAAAGCTAGTTTAGTTTCCTTAGCCATTAAGGCTTTGTTTTAGATAGTGAGTATATAAGGGTTTGTGTTGTGTAATCTTGTAACAACGAGAGCTATGCATCATTGTAATATCAGATTTGTGGCTAATCAAAATCTACTTTCTCTCTCTGGACTTTCTCTCTCTAGTTCTTGAGCTTTATTGTCATAAATCTTGAGTATTGTTTGTTGTGATTGAGATTTTATGTTTAACAGGATACATATTTAAATTAAATCCGGATAATATCCAAAATCACATCTAGCATGATATTCCATTAAAATCTGGCAAACATGATTCAAATTTATAAAATACTAATGTAGTATTAAACTAATGTTATTCAAGGACCAAAGTCAAAGTATCGTCTTTCCTAAATCTGCATAACCTTTTTGCAGACAACAAAAATTTATGATTACAAGCAATATAGATGATGCATGGTTTATATCAAACAAACAAGGCTAGGCTAGAGCATCTGACCTTAGCTACTCTTGAAGTTAATTGCACTATTTAGCTTCATATGACATGCACCTCCATGACTCATGCTACAAAAAACAAAGTAAAGAAGAAAGTCAAGAAACCATTTCTAACTATGATTTGACCGTATGAGGATTGAAGATGTATGAGGTGACCATTAATCAAAACCAAAAAAAGGATTACAAATATGAACATAAAATATCATTTAATCTATAAAACCACATTTTGTTCATCAATCAAATTTTTAACTTTTGTAAATTTCTAACTGCATCGTTTGCCTAACAGTGCTTTCATGCCTTTCTTATAAATGAACAGTTGGAGCTCTTGAAATTTCTATTCTTCTTCTTTTGGTGTGGTCTTTTCTCTTCGTAAATATTGGAATTTGGAAGATGTGCTGATTTCATGTATTTGCAGGCTCAACAATCCTATCTGCTTTTCAATCACCATGGACAGCAATCAGCATCATCAACAACGTTATGTTGTCTGCTTTCATGCAAATGTTCTAATTGATTTGGAAAGGAATAGAGAAAATTTGTAATGGTTTTCCACACAAACATAGTTGACCCATTTGTGGGTACAAACTCTTTGAGTGGTGTAAAATATTGACATTGATTATGTTTTGTTTTGAGGGGAGTCATATGGTAATAAGAACATAATCAAACATGTGAAAAACTTGATTATGTTGGTAAACCCTTTATGCAACCAGTGTTCTAAAAATCTGTATAGGGCCTTTAGCTAGCCGCCTAGGTGCTAAGCGTTCCACCACCACGTCAATTAGTCAGAACTGCTTATGATATGTGCCCTACAACTTTGATTGACATTTCTCAGCTTATGTTCACCAATTGGATTTTTTCAACTCAGATGGGATCTTTCTGTTCCTTGAAACTAATTATTTAGAAAAGTGATTGTGTAAAAAATCCAAATAATTGTGTCAGTTACTTCTCGTTTGTGTACACAATGTAATCAAAACAAAAACAGAAATCAGATTATTATTCCCAATTCCAAAAACATAAATCAGATTATTATTCCCAAATCAGAAATCAAATTATTATTCCCAAATCATAAATCATATTATTCCCAAATCATTATTCTTCAAACCTAAAGAAATCGATGCAAATGGGCATAAAACCCAAAGAAAACCGTAAGAAAATCAGATGTAAAAACGTACCTCAAAAGATGAACCGACTGAGAGAAGCAAAACCCTAGAATCCTTGAGAGAAGAACAAACACAAAACAAAACAACCCTTGAGAGAAGAACACACACAAACCAAACAGAGATCAATCAGAGAAGAACAAAAGGAGAAGAACCATACATTTGTGTCTTCGAGCAATAGAAGAATAACAAACACAAACCGATCGATAGCAAGAGTATTGGAAAACCGAGAGGAGATAAAAAAACCCTGCATCATGTGTGGCCTTGGAGTATGAATCGACGTTTGGGAGAATGAACAGGCTTCTTGGTTTATGTAAAAGACAAACACTTTTATTTTTTGAGTCATGTGCAACCGTGAACATGATTAGAAAAAAGAAATTAAGTAATAATTGATGCATTAAAGGTGTTGTACTTTAGGAATATGTGTATCCGTGCAATGCGACGGGGTATGAAATTTTAATGCAAATATAGTTGTTTATTGAGTTAAAAATCATATTTAAATATCCATAAAATACACAAATTCATATATAGCTCACATGATTTCTAACAGGAGAATGGGGAGCAACAGTGTAAATGGAGTATATTTGCAATTGGACTGCAGAAACATCTTTCTCTGTAGCTCCAACAGCAAGACAAATTTTGGGATAAATGGCTCTCATCAAATTCCCTTGGAAAGAATTTTTCACCTTGATATAACTCTTTCACAGTCAAACATACGACCCCAACATCAAACCATTAATTAAGCATACCATTGAACCATCAAAATTTTAGAAGTGAAGACTTTAGCTGCATTAAATAAACAAAAAATAAATAAAAAAAACATTCTAAATTTTTGAAAAACATAACAAGTGGACTTAACTTAGATGAATATCGAGATTGGCAAAAGACAAACATAACTTGAAAGGAACAATTGTTTTACCACCCTCCACAATCCTCCAAAGTCTTAATCCTCCACACTTTAGCAGTCCCGTTAAACCCAAAAAAGTTCAAGAAATCCCCATTAACTTGTTGTTCCACTTCGAAATGGAATGCTAAGTTAATATGTTGCAATCTTATTAACATATTCTCATCTCTGTTTACAAATGATCACCTTGCTTGTACCAATCACGATTCCTCATTATCCTACAAATTACCATCATAATATTCTTATTACTTGATTCAGACTACAAATTAAACAAACAAACGTTGATAGATAAGAAAATGAGCAAGTACCTTAAAATGGAGAACTATTTCCAAAACTGATATGCCATCTACACGCTTATATAAAGACCAACCCATATATAATCACGATGAGCATGAGTAGGCACCGAGAAATCAGAAAAAACCAAATCATAGTATTCCCAAGAAGCAACTGCAACCAAACAAAAAATACAAGTAGTTTAGTCCAAAAAGAGCTTATCACATTTCTAAGACCAATTAAGGAGCAACATATTAAACAACAAAAAAATGATTCAATTAAGTCAAAAAAGCTTAGAAACTCAACAGCAGCCAAAGGGAACATCATAAAACTATTATGCATGGACTTGAACCAAATAAAATCACATGGAAAGTACTCGAGAGCAAAAATGGCCCAAAGCAAAAAAAAAAGATTCTGCTTTCTAACCCCCATAAATATTAAAGATCTACTTTGAAATAGACACATAAATACTCTATCCAATCAACTAAGAGGATGAAACAAAGATGTTTTTTCTTGATGTTAGATTCTAAAGACACTTTTGTTCAAATCTTATCACAATCAATAATACTAGAGAACACTCATCATGTATACAAGGTTGCCGTTACTAACATTCAAAATTTACTTTTGTCCTAAACTCCCATGTCCAATTGCATCGAAAACCCCTAAGTATTAGTGAGAGTTGAGACTAAATGAAATCGATTTCAAGAAACAAACTAATTCTAGTCGATAGAAAAATCGACTTCAAGAAAGCAACTACTACTAATCGATAGAAAAATGGATCCCAAGAAAGTAAATATACTAATACCTATCGATAGAAAGCAACTAAAAAGCAATTGATACAAAAATCGATCCCAAGATGGAACATAATTACCTCAATGGATCAATTCCTGTAGGTGGAGAATAAAGCATAAAAGCAACCCAGTAGCACCTGACAAACCAAATAAGAAAATGCTTTTAGAAGATGGGGACTAACCAACCAACTGATACTGATATGAAACACAAACAAACCAAAGATCCGGTGGTTAGTTTTCTATAAAGGCTCAAGAAACCAATAGAGATCAGTGCCTTACCATATTTAGAATCTAAAAATGGCATCAACAAGAATGAGACAAATGGGCACAAACCATGCTGGATAAAATCCAACACTTTCATTTCTAATTAAGACACCATTTCCATAACTGGACCTGGTACACATAGGAGTCACATAACATAAAAACCACCAACAATTTAAACATAAGTTTTTTTTTCAATAATGCATATATTAGCATTAGCATGCAGTTCTGGATGAACTCAAGCGGCTTCTTCGAGCAATTGTTTCACCTTGGTGATGTAGTCGTTCATTGCTTCATCCTTGGATTTTGATGTCGGTCGTAAGGAAAAACCACATTAGCAAACCAACAAGCACAAAGAAAAAAGTGAAAATGATGATGACCATTCTATAAATAGCAGAACAATACCTTCAACAGCCTTCCAAGCATCCCATTTAGCCCTGTCTCTCATGTTGAACATTCCAGGACGATAATTATAGGGTTTTGGGATTAGAGATAAAAGGATTTTGGGGAATTAGTATGAGGGACGTAAGAAACGGGATTTCGTCCTCATCCCCAATTCAAACTTCATAATTTTAGGGTTTGGGGCGGGATTTTGGGTTACACGATTTTTATTAGAGGTAGTACATTACGATTTATTAGTTGTTTTTTAAGAGATTTTAAGTAGATAACTTTAAATAATAGTACATAAAGCTTAGTGAGTTGTAATTAAGAGTTTTATATCTCTGCTTTATAATATAGTATAGATATATTGTTTTCTAAAATTTCTCAACCAACTATTTATGAGATATTCTGTTTACTTTTTGATTTGGTCGTATGAAATTTTAAATTATGCATCCTTTCCATCATTTACATTGTAATACGATGTTAATCACAGTGTAACACAATAGTAATCACAGTGTAACACGATGTTAATCACAGTGTAACACAATGTTCTTTGAGTACATCACAATAGTAATCACAGTGTAACACGATGTAATCACAGTGTAACACAATGTTATTTGAGTGCATCACAATAGTAATCATAGTGAAACACAATAGTAATCACAGTGCAACACATTGTATTTTTGGTATTCATCGGGATAAAGTTTGATTGAATGATAAGTTTCAATATTTTGAGATAATCTTATCTGATTTCATTCCAAAATTATCGGACCCGCTTAAATTAGATCACAATGAATTATAAAGTTTTTTTTGACAATTTTACCCTTTTTACCTATTTTAATGACCTAAAATTGTGTTTTTAATTAATACATCTCTTATTTATTTTAAACAATTGATTACTAAGATTGATGGATGAGATTGAATCTCATGGTTAAGGTCTCTCATGAAAGCCCCACTATATATATATATATGTTTTTCATTTAGATATTAAACAAATTTGATTAATTTATAAAAAATAGTTAATAAATACTAATTTATTTTACATTTATTCTGTTTTTTTATTATGGGTTAAATATCCTAGTTATATATATAGAGAGACTTGGGACCAACCTGTTTTCGTGAGACCCGTGAGACCACGATTTTACACTTAAAACTTCACAACAAAACACTGTGAATGTTCGGATTTTTTTTACCTTCACAACGTTTGCTGTGAACTTTCAAGTGTAAAATCGTAGTGTCATGAGTCTAACGAAAACATACTGGTCTCACGTGAACCCAACGACAATATATATATATATATATATATATATATACATATGTGTGTGTGTGTATGCATGTTTAATCATTTATCAAATCCTATTATAAAATAAAGCTAATTTATTCTTCTCAAATCCTTTTAAACTTTTATCAATTGAAGAAGTTCAATTTGATTTGAGAAAAATAAATTAGTTTTATTTTATACCAACCGATTGTTGTTTTATTTTACCTTGTGTGTACGGTATGTATGTTATTACGAAGATAGGAGAAAAAAGGGAAAAATAGATAAGTATAAAAAATCCTAAAAAATGTATTAATTTTTATATAATAAATAATAATAATAATTATCTCTTTAGTTATCTCTTTAATTATCTTAAATTAGTGGTTTAGGATGAATTTCATGTATCTCAAATATTTTGGAGTTCTCAAATGATTATACATATATATACACACACAGAGAGATGTAGTATTAAAATATAATAAATAAAGAAAAGTAAAAAGAGTAACTATATATATATATATATATATATATATATAGGCGAATAATCATGTGAGAAGTTGAGTTAATGGTGAGAACTGTGAGAATTAAATCTGAACCGTTGATCTCTTTTAATCTCAAGCCCTTTCATGAATTACGACTTAGAAGAGAATTGATCCAATGCATCTCGGTGCATCTCATCTTAATGTGCGTCCATTTCTCATCCAACGATCGATAATCATTTCTCACCATTAACTCAACTTCTCACCGAAACTCAACTATATATATATATATATATGCAACACATAATAAAAATTAGAATAAATGTGAAATAAATTAGTATTTATCCATTATTTTTTATGAATTAATCATATTTGTTAATATGTAAAATATATATATATATATATATATATATATATATATATATATATATATATAGCCTTAGTTTCATTTGAGAAATGGTAAATATATGAGAAATATAGAAGTAATTATAGTCATTCATATGGTCAAGATCGGATTTGACTGGTCAAGATCGGATTTGACTGGTCAAGATCGGATTTGACTGGTCAAATATTACGGCTTTGACTGGTCAAAAGTTGCGGCTATTCCAAAAATAGAAGAACACTTTCGTAATTTTTACAAAATACACGGGATGTGTTCATATATGAAATGTATAATTCACATATGAACTATATGTTCATATATGAATCAGTGTAATTCACATCTGAACTCTTTTAACTGATTCATATATGAACCTTTGTGATTCATATATGAACTAATTAACTGATTCACATATGAACTAATTAACTGTAAGTTCATATATGAATCAGTTGAACTAATTAACAGATTCATATATGAACTTTTGTGACTCATATATGAACTAATTAACCGATTCTCATATGAACTAATTAACTAATTCATATATGAACGTATAGTTCATATGTGAATCATATAGGTTCATATATGAACTCATCCCGCGTATTTTACGAAACTACCCTTCTACCTTCTATAGACAATGCAAGGAATTATCCGGTGCTTCGCAGTCAAAGCCGCAAATGTTGATCAGATAAATGGCTAAGATTACTTCTCTATTTCTCATACATTTACTATTTCTTAAATGAACCTCTCCCTATATATATATATATATATGTATATATATATATATATATATGGGATAGGAGTATAATATAATAAAGAAAGAAAAATAAAAAGTGTAAAATATATATAACGTAACAAATGAATTTTAAAAGATAAATTTGTAAAAATATGCATATCACAAGGACCATATATGTAATTTACTGGTATCACTTTTGGGAATTTCAAGCGTCGTGAGCACATGGGTTAACCTCCAATTTTTAACGCCGTTTGATGAGGGATGAAAATGGAATCAAAAGGGAAATCATAAGGATGAAAAAAATCAATTTTTAGAGATCATGGACGAAAATCGTTATAGACATCAAACCACAGGGACGAAAATTGTAGTTTACTCTTTATTTTTTCATTACTTTTAGTTTAAAGTTAGAGTAAATTACATATTTGGTCCCTGGGGTTTGATGGTTTTAACAGTTTGGGATTCTAAAATGAAATATCTATGGCTTGCATCCTCGTGGTTTGCATGTTATAACGCCTTGGGTCCCTGACTTCTAACTTAGTTAAAATTTTCTGTTAAGTATGTTAACTAGAGGGGTATTTTAGTCATTTTACTGTTTTTTAACTTTCTATTAAAAACCACATGGACCAAGCGTGTAATTCACTCTATATGAAACCCAATGATGACTTCATTTTCCCGGTAATACCCTCACCCGCCATCGCCCGACCCTCCTTTCGGTGACTTCATCTTACACGCTCTCACAACGAAGAAACCTATCCATTCCACACCCACCACCGGTCACCTCCTCCTCCTCAAGACCATATCTCCTCCCTTTGGACCATATCCAAAAGAACCGGATCTCCCAATGTTCCACCGTTACCACATTGAGACCATCTCTGTTGTTACTTCAACAACCATAAAGAACCCATGAAAAATCGAGAGTCAAACCCTAGAAATAGATTGAAATCGCCAAATGAACAACCTGGGTTTGCGATCTGGATTATGTGGATAGTGTATCCAGGCGATTTTGAAATCGCCAACATGGTTTTATTTGATTTCGATGTTGTGTACACTTTCTTTTGTTTGATTTCGATTTCAATTAGGTCTAATAAAAAGAATCGATTTTGAAGATGTGGAAGCCCAACCAGAGATTTCGATTTTGTGTAAACCTGGTTTTGTTTAATTTCAATTTCAATTAGGTTTAATAAAGAATGGATTCTGGAGATGTCTATGCCCAACCTAGTTTCGTTTCTGGAGATGAAGGTCACCCGGAAATGGCGGTGGAGGACGGAGAGACGGGTAAGGATCGATGGAGGGTGTCCCAATATTATTTACCAACGATAGGATCAACAAATGAAGTGAATAGGGGAGACCCATAATACCAATCAAATTCCACCCAAGAGACGAGATACCCTAGTATCATGCTCCGTGAGCGACACCCCAAGGCCTGACACATTCGAGGGTACAACAACGGTATTGCCCCAAATGGCGGAGGTCTAGGCACATACCAACACGGTGGTGCCCAATACTATGTCCTCCTAGTGACCATTTGACTTGGTTCATCCATACCTCTCATGTACGTCAACGGAGCACATTTTCTCATAACATGTGTAATTATCACCAATATACACCATTTGTTCCATAAGTCTTACCCAACAACAATGTTGTGTGAGGAAACATAACCTATCCTCTATCATGCTTGACATATACTCAATCATAAAGGTAATACATACATAGTGAGGATATTTCCAACACACAAATACAAATAACACATATTTGTATCAAAATACCTATTCTTCTTTACTTGTCCATTTCACAAATATATATATACATGTCCACCATTCAACTACTCCTTTTATACTCTAACCATTATTAGGTCAAAAGAACAATTTATGTGAAACTCTAGTTTTCATTTGATGAAGATAATAATACATATTGACAAATATACAAGTAATACATGTATCCCATTTAGAAAAAGATTTAGAATACTCACCACCTAGGTTTTAGATAAAAACCTAGAAAATAGGTGAAATGATAAGGAATGAAATCTTGAGATCCCAAAGCTTAAATGCTAGCTCTTAAATGCACCCTTGAAGTGGTTTGTTGAAGGTTTAAAGCTCCCCAACAACCTCTAGTGTGATAAATGAAAGAAGGGTGTGGAGAAGAGTGAAAATCGCCCCCAAAATGCTCCCAAATGAACCCTAGATATGATTGTGTAGTGAACAAATGAAAAAGTGGCTGGAATGGTGTTTTAAATTGGGCAGACCCCGTGGGCGAGAATGCCCCGTGACATTGCCCTGGTCACTCTCGCCAGGGCATAGTCCCCGAAACCCAATAACTCGTGGTACAATCCCGCGATTGTGACCAGCGAGAGTGCCCAAGGGCAAAATCGCGTGTCACTCTCGCGTGGGACGTACCGAAACCCACGAGCACCCCGCGACTTTGCCCCCCACGACTTTGACATGTGTCATAGTCGCCGACAATGTCGCCGAGAGTGTCTGGTCACTCCATTCCTCGTCCTAAAGTCTCGTTTAACCGTTTGAAGTGACTTATGGAATCATTATTATGGTTAAGGATGAAATTAAACCAAATAAGACCAATTTGAGCGATAAAAGGAACAATTAGACTTAAGACTTACTTACTTAATAATCCGTATGTTACAATCCTCCCCACCTTAATTAGGATTTCGTCCCCAAAATCCCACTCTACAAAAATAAGTGAGGTTAACGCCGCCGCATGTCCTCCTCCGATTCCCAAGTGACGTTGGAACCACGATGATGCTTCCATTGAACCTTGACCATCGTTACTTCCTTATGATGAAGTCTCTTCGTCTTGGATTCTAATATCGCTTCCGGTTCTTCTACGTACCAGTTCCCATTATCTACCTGAATTTCCGATAAAGGGATGACACTTTCTTCCTCGGCCAGACACTTGCGAAGATAGCAAACATGGAAGGTAGGATGTATCCTGTCCATTTCCGGTGGTAAATCCAACCGATACGCTTGAAGCCCAACCTTCTCTAAGATCACGAAGGGTCCAAGGAAACGGGAGCTAAGTTTTTCGCGTTTTCCAAAACGGATTATTCCTTTCCACGATGATACCTTCAACATCACTCGCTCACCTACTTGGAATTCAACCGGTCTTCTCTTCTTGTCTGCATAGCTTTTCTGTCGGTCTTGGGCCGCTTTTAACAGCTCCCGGATGTCTTTCACTTTATCAGTGGTCTGTTTAACGATTTACGGTCCGGCGAATTGCTTTTCCCCAGCTTCGAGCCAATACGTCGGGGTCCTACATTTCCGGCCGTAAAGAGCTTCAAATGGAGGCATCCCGATGCTCGAATGGTAGCTATTATTATAGGCAAATTCTACTAGCGGTAGTTGTGAGTCCCAATTTCCCCCATAATCAATGACGCACGATCTCAGCATGTCTTCGAGAGTTTGGATGGTCCTCTCGCTTTGTCCGTCCGTCTAAGGATGGTAGGTCGTGCTCAATTTGACCTTCGTGCCCAACTCCTTTTTTAAACTGTCCCAAAATTTTGAAGTGAATCGGCTATCTCGATCTGACACGATAGATAACGAAACTCCGTGCCTTGAAAAAATCTCATCAATGTACAATTTAGCTAATTTGTCCATGGGCAACGTTTCTCGCATCGCCAAGAAGTGCGCGCTCTTTGTGAGTCGGTTCACCACCACCCGGAATTGATAAGGGTTGCAGACTGCCGTATGGCCTTTGGTGTTCCGCTTTCACTTGTAGGCATGTGACACATTTCTCCATATACTTGGCCACGTCGAGTTTCATTACCGGCCACCAATAGTTCAACTTGAGGTCCCTATACATCTTCGTGCTACCGGGGTGTATGGAATACTTGAATTTATGAGCTTCTTCTAGGAGTTCGCGGTTTCCTCCCAACTTTGGTACCCATACTCGGCCTTGAAATAACCTCAAGCCGCGACCATCTTCCGTCAATAGATCCCGTTGCTTTATCATTACTTCAGCCTTGAGGTTCTCTTCTCGGAGTGCTTCGGTCTGACACCTCTTGATGTCCTCGACTAAGCTTGATACAAAGTTAATTCTGGTGAGTGACAAGATGGCTCGACTACCATGACTCCTCCGACTCAAAGCATCAGCCACCACGCTGGCCTTACCCGGATGATACTGCAACTCACAGTCATAATCCTTGAGTAGCTCGAGCCATCTTTGTTGCCGCATGTTGAGTTCTTTTTGATAAAAAAATGTACCTCAAACTTTTGTGATCGGTGAAGAGAGTACATTTGGTTCCATAAAGATAGTGATGCCACAACTTCAACGCGAAAACCACCGCTGCTAGCTCCAAGTCGTGAGTCAGGTAGTTCTTCTCGTGATCTTTCAATTGACGCGACACGTAGGCTATTACCTTCCCCATTTGCATGAGTACACAACCGAGGCCCATTTTGGAAGCGTCGCTATACACAACAAAATCGTCCGATCCTTCTAGTAGGGATAGAATCGGCTCTTCACACAACTTCCTCTTATGAGTACGGAAGGCTTGTTCCTGAGTGTCCGTCCAAAGGAACTTGACATTCTTCATTGTCAACGCAGTAAGTGGCGAAGCAATCTTTGAAAATTCTTGAATTAATCTTCTGTAATAACCCGCCAATCCCAAGAAGCTTCAGATCTCTGTCGGACTCTTGGGCGGCTCCCAGCTCATCATTGCCTCGACCTTTGCCGGGTCCACCTTCACTCCGTCTTTGGACACCACGTGGCCCAATTGAAGCCAAAACTTGCATTTCGAGAACTTTGCGAATAACTTCTATCTTCGGAGAACTTCCAATACTTCCCTTAGATGCTTCCCATTGTCGGCCTCGTCCCTCGAGTAGATCAATATATCGTCGATGAAGACAATTACAGATTTGTCCAAGAAAGGGTGGCATACATGGTTCATCAAATCCATGAATATGTCCGGAGCATTGGTCAAACCAAAAGGCATCACCAAAAACTTGTAGTGATCGTACCTCGTTGGGAACTCCGTCTTCGGAATAATCTCTTTCTTCACTCTCACTTGGTGATATTCGGACCGAAGGTCGATCTTTGAGAAGCACCCCGCACCTTGAAGTTGGTCAAAGAGATCGTCGATTCGGGGTAAAGGGTACTTGTTCTTCACCGTGACTTTATTCAGTTCCCGGTAGTCTATGCACATCAGCATAGACCCATCTTTTTTCTTTACGAACAAAACTGGGGCTCCCTAAGGAGACGAGCTCGGTCGGATAAAGCCCTTCTCTAATAAATCTTGCAGTTGGGTCATCATCTCTTGCATTTCCGTTGGCGCTAAACGGTAGGGAGAACGGGCTTTTGGAGACGCTCCCGAGGTGAGGTCAATCTGAAACTCTACCTGACGTTTTGGCGGCAAACTGGGTAGATCTTCCGGTAAGATATTCGGGTAATCTCGAACAATTCTTACATCCTCCACTGACTTCTTCTCCAACTTTGCATCCAAGATGCAAGCTAAATACGATGAACATCATTTAGCTAAGTGCTTGCGAGCTTTCAAGTAAGAAATCACGGGAGTGGATCCCTTCCTTTTCTCTCCATAAATTGTGAGCATACCATTCGACATCGGTACCTTAATCATCTTCTTGGAACAAATAATGTCGGCACAATTTTCAGTCAACCAATCCATGCCTATCAGTACGTTGAAACCTCCAATGGACATTGGCAAAAGGTTTAGTTTGAATAGAATTCCATCTATCTCTATATCACAGTCATGGTAGTAATCCCGAATTAACACATGATCCCCATTGGCTACTTCTACTACCAAGGCATCAGGAAGGGCACTAACGGGAGTAGAAAACATTGCACAAAATGAATTTGACATAAAGGATCAGTTTGTACCTGAGTCAAATAAAACATGAGCAGACAAGGAGTTTACAAGAAACGTACCCGATACTACATCGGCGGTCTCTCTTGCCTCCTCGGCGGTCATTTGGAAGGCTCGGCTCGGTACCCTTGACGGATTTTCTTTCTTTGGGATTGGTCCGCTAGTGGGATTGCGGTTACTCCCAAACAATTTTGGACATTCTCTCTTCATGTGTCCTGGTTCTCGGCATTCGTAGCAAACGAGTCCCCGGACAGTACAGTCGCGGGTCATGTGATCCCTCTTTCCACATTTGGCACACTCGGGTGGACCAAAATAAGTCCTTTGATTGCATGGGCCACTGTGTTTGCTCTTACACCGATGACACCACCTCACTTCCCGGCGGGGGTCGCTTCCCTTTCCCCCGAATGTCGATTTGAATTGACGATTTGGCCCGGATGACCCCTCCCACTTTCTCTTCTCTCCAACCAATCCCTTCTCCTCCTTTCCCGCAATCATGTCGTCCTCTACGAGCAAGGACTCTTCAATGACTTCTTGTAATGTCGACCCTCTTGCATTTCTCACGACCGTCCTCATCGCGGCCGGTAACCCACACTGATAAGCCTTGATTTTTGATCGCTCATCGGGAGCAGATGCCCCACTAAGTTCAATTTCTCCAAGAAAAGCTTGGAGTAGTCGGTGACGGACAAGGCCCCTTTCTTCAAGTTTCTAAACTCTTCTTCTATCTTGTCCAATGATCTTTCACTGCAATATTTGTCCAAAATCTTCTACTTGAAAACCGGCCAAGTTATCTTGGCGAGAACTTCAGGAGTAAGAACTGATCGGGTGAGATTCCACCAAATCAAGGCCTCACCCCTAAGCAGTTGAGAGGCAAATTTGACTCGTTGTGAGTCGTCGCACTCGCTGGATTCAAAGGCCATTTCTACCTCTTTTAGCCAATACATACTAGCGATCGGGTCTGAGGAACCCAAAAACTCCTTTGGATGGCACCCCATAAAAGTTTTGTAAGTACACCCGGATTCCCTTCGCTTCTCTCGAACCGTAACATGCTCTTCTGTTCCCACGGCGGCCGGTCTACCGCCTGACCCATTCACAATGTTCTCCGCCATAGTCTCGGGTTGGCGGTGACTAGCATCTCGATCCTCCAGTAGCTTCATAAAGAATTCTTGTTGCTGGGCCATAACCGAGTTCATGGCTTGCATCATGCTGTCCCTGATTCTCGTTTCCATTGATACCTCCTCGATGATCGGAGCATTACCGACCACGTTCACGCACGGGATACGCTCGGGGCCCCCGCCTAAGATAGTGGGCATGTGAAGTCCCGCTGATGTCTCGACCAAGGGAGGTTGGTCAACAGTAGATTCCACTTCTACACGACCCTCTTGCGGGTCTGGGAGCCTGCTACGAGTGTTTACCATGGTTATCTACCATACAGGTATGAGAAAGAGGTTGAGAAAAGACTAAGTGAGTTTAACTCATTGTACGTACTAAAACACATTTCAATTATCATAATAATGGCATTTGTAAGCAAACTCACATAATGATGCATTCATAATAGAAGTAGCTAAGTGAAATTATGAACAAATCATACACAAGAATTCTTGTTACCACAATTACAACTCTTAATCTGTGTAATTCCGTAAGTCCTAACACTCTTCCCACCTAAAATTTCTACCCATAGGTGAGAGTCTCATTCAAATCACTTACAGTCTAAGTCTAGGCATGCTAAGATCTATACCTAGTTCGCTTAAACTAAAGCTCTGATACCAACTTGTAATACCCTAAAAATGGGCTAACAAAAAATTCCGGAAAACTGGAAATGTGATATATAAATGCCAAAGAATGAGCTATCCAAAAATGGGGATATAAAAATGCCTGTTTAATTACAGTTGTAATTATATGGAAAATAAAACAACAACCGCCTAATCTAATTTCTCAACGGAAACAAGATTACAAAAAGGGTGTCGTCTATAGTCCAATGATGGTCTTCACAAAAATGATCCTTTGATCTCCCCAAGCTTACACAACCCCGACTAAACCGTCTTGTGAACGGCGACACTAGAACCTGAGATACACATATACAACAAACAAGTGTTAGGCCAAAAAGCCTAGTGAGCAATATGACAATTAATATATGCATGAGAGATGTTCCAATATTTATTTACCAACGATAGGATCAACAAATGAAGTCAATGGGGGAGACCCATAATACCAATCAAATTCCACCCAAGAGACGAGATACCCTAGTGTCATGCTCCGTGAGTGACACCCCACGGCCGACACATTCGAGGGTACAACAATGGTATTGCCCTAAATGGCGGAGGTCTAGGCACATACCAACATAGTGGCGTCCAAGACTATGTCCTCCTAGTGACCATTTGTAACACCCGCAATTTTGGAGTTGGGTGAAAAGTTGACCTTTACCCAAAGTTCGGGGGGGAGGGGTAAAATGTAACTTGAGTTATATAAATATAAATCAAGTTTTAGATATTTTCTAAATATCACAAAATCTGATCTTTAAGAAAACCAGAGAGAGAGAGAGAGAAGGAAGCAGGAGAAAAGAGGTCGTTCGTTTTCTTTAAATCAAGGTACGAATCTAGCTTAAAACTTCAATCTAAGTGTTATCTGCCGTATAGAATCTCGTTGTTAAGGTTTTTAACCGTTTAATTTCGAGATCTACGTATTTTGGGTTGGATCTGGGTTCTGTAAACGTCCCATCACATAAGACCGGGAAGATGGACCAAAAGATGGGTTCTACCGAAAGTCGGTTCGATCGGATGTCGGTTTGACCGGAAGTCGGTTCGACCGGATGTCGGTTCGACCGGATGTTGGTTTGACCGAAAGTCGGTTCGACCGGAAGTCGGTTCGACCGGATGTCGGTTCGACCGGTATTGTTGTTTCGACCGATTGTGGTACTCGACCGGTACTGTGTTCGGCATTGTGTAGTGTTTTGTATTCAAGAGTTTTAAGTCAGTGAGTTGTCTATATTTTTGGCTTACCGATTTATCGACGTTGTCGTAGGTAACAATCGTAAGAAGCAGACTATAAACAGGAAGAAATCTGAGGTGAGTCCTTTAAGCTAAATCAGTCTGTATTACGAATGCTATGTGATAAATGTATTATTTAAATGTGGAAAACCTTGTTTTAAAGTGGCTTATTGTTGTTGGGAAATGCTTTCTAAAAATCCCATTATTTCAAGAATCAAGATTTATTGAATTGAACCATTGTTCATATGAATTGCCTGTATATTTGATTTAATATGAATATGCTCTTAAATGACATGCTTCGGCTTTGAGTCTTGTGCAATGGATCCATAGGCACTGTGTTCCTATGTCCCCGGTTTTGGGCATTTGGTTCACGTTTTAGCACGGAATAGGCATCGGGTTGCCATGATAAGTAAAGTGTGGGCCTATACGGTCGGGCAGCGTCTCATGGTGCAGTAAGGTGTAATTCCATATGGTGCTTGAGTTCCCACTGTTTTGGGAACTCTCAAGAATAGATCCAGAGGGGTTGACTTGGTGTTTTGAGCAACAGATCTAGAGGGGTTGAGCTCGTTATGTGATTTGGTATTATTTGTACCATGTTTAATCACTAATGGTTTATTTGATTTCTTGACTTAGCTCAAGGCTATAATCACCGCGTGACATCGAATTGGGTTTAGTACTCTTTTCTTATTGACTTGTTCTCACTAGGCTTTAGCCTAACACTTGCTCTTGATTGTCATGTTGGCAGGTTCTCTTAGCAGTGGGGCACGCCGGGACTGAGGGAGCGACCTTGGGGTCGTGAATGGTCTTTTTGAGGATATCTAGTTAATCAATTGTAGATTAGTAGGTTGTAGTCTTACGCTTCATTATTGACCATGTGTATGGCTACTCTTACCCCGTTTGGGATGATTTTGTATATTGGGATTGTTACACCTTATTCCGCAAGCTTAGTCTATTGCCGAATTTTCGAATTTTTATTTCCGCTAATTTTTAGGGTGTTACACCATTTGTCTTGGTTCATCCATACCTCTCATGTACGTCAACGGAGCACATTTGCTCATAACATGTGTAATTATCACCAATGTACACCATTTGTTCCATAAGTCTTACCTAACAACAATGTTGTGTGAGGAAACATAACCTATCCTCTATCATGCTTGACATATACTCAATCATAAAGGTAATACATACATAGTGAGGATATTTCCAACACACAAATGGCAATAACGCATATTTGTATCAAAATACCTATTCTTCTTTACTTGTCAATTCACAAATATATATACATGTCCACCATTCAACTACTCCTTTCATACTCCAACCATTATTAGGTCAAAAGAACAATTTATGATAAACCCTAGTTTTCATATGATGAAGATAATAATACATATTCACAAATATACAAGTAATACATGTATCCCATTTAGAAAAAGATTTAGAATACTCACCACCTAGGTTTTAGATAAAAACCTAGAAAATAGGTGAAATGATAAAGAATGAAATCTTGAGATCCCAAAGCTTAAATGCTAGCTCTTAAATGCACCCTTGAAGTGGTTTGTTGAAGGTTTAAAGATCCCCAACAACCTCTAGTGTAATAAATGAAAGAAGGGTGTGGAGAAGAGTGAAAATCGCCCCCAAAATGCTCCCAAACGAACCCTAGATCTGATTGTGTAGTGAACAAATGAGAAAGTGGCTGGAATGGTGTGTTAAATCGGGCAGACCCCGTGGGAGAGAATGCCCCGCGACATTGCCCTGGTCACTCTCGCCAGGGCATAGTCGCCGAAACCCAACAACTCGCGGTACAATCCCCGCGATTGTGACCAGCGAGAGTGCCCAAGGGCAAAATCGCGTGTCACTCTCGCGTGGGACGTACCGAAACCCACGAGCACTCCGTGACTTTGTCCCCCGCGACTTTGACATGTGTCATAGTCGTCGACAATGTTGCCGAGAGTGTCTGGTCACTCGATTCCTCGTCCTAAAGTCTCGTTTAACCGTTTGAAGTGACTTATGGAATCATTATTATGGTTAAGGATGAAATTAAACCAAATAAGACCAATTTGAGCGATAAAAGGAACAATTAGACTTAAGACTTACTTACTTAAAAATCTGGATGTTACACTACGACTTCACTTAATGGCCTCTCAATCGTGGTTGATCAGAAAGGAAGAAGGAATGACCTCTATCCTGAGTTTGTTTATGGTATGTCTTTGTTTTCTGTGTTAATGATCAATTTATTTGGTTACCTTCTTTGAACAGTTCAATGATCGATTTTTTTTGTTCTACAGAGCATTATCCTACCCTAATCACAATAAGGATAAACCATGGAGGTGTTTTCACAAAGTTTCCTGGAAAAAGATACATCAATGGTAATAGTACCTTTGTTGATTTGGTTGACACTGATAAATTATTAGTCCATGAGATAGATGCCATTATGTTAGAGTTAGGGTACAAAGAGGATGAAAAAATGTATTACCATTTCTTGACTCCTGGCAGTGACTTGGATTTTGGGTTAGAAACTTTAGGCAATGATAATGATGTGTTAAAGTTGATGAAGTATGTTCTTAGGGTGAAATTTGTAGATGTGTTTGTAGAGCATTGGAAAACAGTGGTGGATACATACAAATCACCACCTTTTGCTAGAAAAATGTTGATAGAGGAAGTAGAGCAACCTGGTGGAAATATTGTTGGCACAAGGAAAAAATTGGTTAACAGGGGATGTAAGAAGAAATTGTTTCTTGAATGGATTGATAACAAAGGTGAGGTAAGTAATGTTGTTAAAGAAAGAGGTGTGGAAGAAAACGAAGTTGTGGAAGAGAAGCCTTTTGATTTGAATGAAATTATGGATCCTGATAAGCCACTTGATGTAAGTGAAATGTTGCATGAACAGGGCAATAATATGGATATCCCATTTGATTTGTATGTAGTGTTTAATGAACATGACACTGATAAGGGAGAGGGAATTGACAAATGAAAGGGCATTGATAAGGGAAAAGGGGTTGATTTATTTGAATATTTTGATGAAATTGATACTTTTTTTGACATGGATTGTGCAACACAACTTGAGATGTGCAAACCTAGTGGAAAGGTAGATATAGATGAGGAGGGCAGTGGCATACAACCTGAGATGTGCAAAGCTAGTGGAAATGTAGATATACATGGAGGACATTGGCATACAACCTAAGATTATTGAGGATAGTGACGATGATACAGATAGGGATGACAGTGACACATAATCTGATATGGAAATTGAAGAGGATGATAGTGATGACTTAGATTATGTTGAAGACTGTAATAGGATAGAAAATTTTGATATTGATATGGATGACTTTGTTGATGGCAATGTAGAGTGGATAGGAAAGACTGGCAAACCAGTTGAGGATAGTGACAATGAAATGGATGATTGTGCAGATGTCCTTGACTGTGATCTTATTTCAAGTGGATATGATCATGACAGGGAAGGATCAGTTGGACCAAAGAGGAAGAAATCAAGGGACCCTAACTGTGTTTTCTATTTTGGGCAAAGATTTGGCAACAAAACATAGGTGATTAAGAAGATCAAAGACCATGCACTTGATAGCAGAAGGAACATAGTATTGGTAAAAAATGACCTAAAATGCATTAGGGCCATTTGTAGGGGAGTATTACCAAGCTTCAAAGATCTTGGTTCCAATGGGCCTAGTGGGCCAAGTGGGACACTGAAAGGAAGAAAACCCATGTTTGTCAAGGGTAGTGGCCCAACTTATCCATAGGTTTTGCACATCTCAGTAGGCAAAGACATAGAGACCTGGATAGTCAAAACCTATGCGTCCACACACAAGTGCCTCCAATGCAGGGACATATCTGTGGCCACATCATCCTTTCTCTCTCAAAATATTACAGAGAATATCATGTCAAATCCTACTATTCCAATTGTGGCTCTTCAAACACAGTTGCAGCAGAAATATGAGATTAATGTCTCAGTCATGAAAGCAATGAAGGCAAAAACCATGGCACATCAGAAGATTTGGGGTGATTATGAAGAACAATTCCATTCTCTTAGAGATTACATATGTGAGTTGAAGAGATGCAACACAAGAACCACTTTTAAGTTGGATGTTGAGTCTGAACAAACCCAACTATGGATACCAGGAAGTTTAAAAGGATCTATGTTTGTGTGGGGCCATTGAAGAGAGGGTTTAAGGCTGGTAAAAGAGACTTATTAGGACTGGATGGTACATTTATGAAGGGCCCTTTCCCTGGACAGGTGTTGACAGTTGTGGGTATTGACTATAATAATGGCAATACCCACTAGCATATGGGATAGTAGAAGTTGAGTCAACTGCTTCATGGAGCTGGTTCTTGCAGTATCTTGGAGGGGATCTGGATCTTTACTGTAATTCCAACTTTAAATTCATAAGTGACAGAGAAAAGGTTTATTTCTATACTTTAATTTATGATAATTTCAACTTTACAGTTCATTTAACTCAATTTAATTTGTTTATGATAGGGAATCATTCCAGCAATTGCAAAACTATTCCCATGTGCAGAACATAGATTCTGTTTTAGACATATTCATGAGAACATGAAACAATAGTGGAAAGGGAAAGCATACAAAGACCTTCTTTGGAAATGTGCAACATCAACAACTGCACCCCAATTTCAAACTGCAATGGAAGAGTTAAGAAACTTCAATCCAACCTGTTATGAATGGTTGAACCAGATCCCTCCTCAACACTGGTCTAGGTCCCATTTCACAGGTTATTTTCTGTTAATATTCTTTTGGTCATATGTTTTAAGAATGTCATACATAATGAACAATAGTATGTTGATATGTTACAGGTAGGTGTCATTCTGATGTACTTCTGAACAATATGTGTGAAGTATTTAATAAGCAAATTATTGAGGGTAGGGATAAACCAATAATTTCTGCCTTGGAGTAGATTAGACATTACCTTATGAAAAGGATTGTACATATGCTAAAAGTGGTAGATAAAGTTGATGGACCACTCACTCCAACAACAACAATTTTGATGAAAAACATAAGACAGAAGCAACCCAATACAAAGTGATGTGGAGTGGAAGAGACAAGTTTGAGGTATGTGGTCCTCAGAATGATCAGGTGGTAGTTGATGTCAATGCAAAGAATTGTACATGTAGGAGGTGGGAGCTGACTGACATTCCTTGCAAGCATGTTGTTGCTACAAACTGGAACATGGATCTAAATGGATCAAATGTTGAGGTTTCTGAGAGATGGGTTGATTCAACTTATTGGCTTGATACTTGGAAACAAATGTACAACTTCAAGATAGAACCAATCAATGGCAAAGCTTATTGGCCTAAATTCCAGTGCCCAATAACACTATTAGCTCCAATTATGTATATAGAAAGTATTGATAAATAAGCTAAGTGTAGGAATTTCAGAAGACTGCTGAATACACCAAGGTACACCACAGAACTGCCGAGCTCAGAAGCTCTGTCAAACATCTGCCCGAGAAGTTCCCAACCAAAAGATCATTCTCAGATCACAGAATCTCTGTGATGGCTAACCTCTGGATATGGAAGACTTGAAGATATCAAGAGTCAATGGTCAAGACAAGATCACATGCGGAACACGTGAGCCTGCTGTACGAAGACTCTCAGGATCGTCATATGCACATCCACGATGTTCTACTTTCCAGGTGGCATTCCTTTTATGGAATGTCAACCTTTGTCTTGTACAATTATGTGCTCCCCCCTTTGTATATGAAGGGAACACCTCATGAATCTTTATTCACGCGAGCACACACTATTGAAAGCACCATGTATTTTCAGCATTACTTTTGAAGATCATTTGTTCTTGGTGTATTGCTTAAGTTAATGAAGCTTTTGATTTAGTGACTAAATCTTATTTTGTTCTTTGATTTCTTTGTTACTTGCTTGTGTGTTTACTACCAAACTAAACCATTCTACTACATCTAAAATCGCTTCCGCACTCTTATTATTCTGGTTTATGTAGTTTTAGTGGTTTATCATTTGATTAGAACACCATCATTTAGGATCAACAATTGGTATTAGAGGGCAAATCTAGGCTCTCTGACTCTTCTACAGGTACCTAAAGGGAACCAATCAAAATATGTCTCTGACAAAGTATTGAAACGGTTCAACATGTATAGATAGCAAGAAAGGTTTCTTACCTATGTCTCATGGCATATCACTTTATAAGACGCAGTGCCCTACTACATCTCAAGAGAGTGAACGAATGAGTTAGATTCCATATGCTTCGGCAATTGGATCTATCATGTATGCTATGATATGTACTTGACCTGATGTATCGTATGCTTTAAGCATGACGAGTAGATACCAATCCGATCCAGGTGATGGTCACTGGATTTCCGTCAAGAATATCCTAAAATACTTAAGAAGAACAAAGGATTCATTCTTGGTATATGGAGGTGAAGAAGAGTTAAGTATAAAGGGTTACACTGATGCAAGTTTCCAAACGGATAAAGATGATTTTCGATTGCAGTCGGGTTTTGTGTTTTCTCTTAATGGTGGTGTTGTGAGCTGGAAGAGTTCCAAGCAAGAAACAGTAGTTGATTCTACAACGGAAGCTGAGTACATCGCAACATCAGATGCAGCCAAGGAAGCCGTTTGGAACAAGAAATTTATTTCTCAACTTGGAGTTGTTCCTAGCAGTGATTGTCCTATAGAGATGTTGTGCAACAACAATGGAGCTATAGCATAGGCCAAGGAACCTAGATCTCACCAAATATCCAAACATATTCTTAGAAGATATCATCTCATTAGAGAGATTATTGAAAGAGGCGATGTTAGTATAAGTAGAGTGTCAACTGACAGCAATGTTGTTGATCCACTAACCAAGTCGTTAGCACAACAAAAGCATGATGGCCACTCTAGATCCATTGGTATACGATCCATGGATGATTGGCTTTAGTGCAAGTGGGAGATTGTTAGTAAATGCCCAAAAGCTAATCATACGATTATTGTAATTTTGAGTTTTGTTTCATGAACTTAATAAATAAATAAAAGGCATTGCCCAATTTATTATGTCTATGTTATATTTTGTGTTTGAATTATTCATAATAAATAACCTTAGAATAATGTATTCTAAATGTCCCTAGTTAAATATTATTTTGGGTTTTAAGGTTGAAGTAATATGATAATGACTACCATATGTAGGGATTCATATAGAGATATTGAATCTGCATATGGGTACAAAATGGAGATTTTGTGTATCGGACGTGACTCGCTATGAGAACACTTTATTGGATGTCATGTGAGTGTCATAAGTGTTTCTCATGTGGTCAATATACATGTAATTCTTTGACTTGAGAAATATGGAGTTTGTTATGTGTGAGTAATATATTTTGACATTTGTTCTAATCATTCTGTAACTGGGTGACAGAATTATTGTTGGGTATGTTATAAATCACATGGTAGAACTAGCATTTATCGAGATAGGATTTGTCCCTCCTTTATGACGGGAGTGATGTCTCTGGGCCCCTTGATAAATATATACTAAGGAAATGCATGCATGCTCAGATAAATGATATGAGATATCAATTTCTGTTTTTTTGTATATTCGGGAATCAAGAAACTAGAGATTGGACATAACGAGAATGTCACATTCAATTTCTCGTGTTCAATCTAGACATCAAGGACAAAGGAATTAATTGTGTAAACTAAAATTGACTACAAACCGATAATTTGTTGTATCACCGTCATTTGGGTGACAATGATGTATTGCTAGATACCGCTCATTGTTTATAAATATAAATATGAGATTTATAATTATTACCAGAATGTCGAGAACCCATTGGGTCACACGCTTTGGACATATTCGAATAAGGAGTTTAAATAATTAAAACGTTTAATTATTATATCTGATTTGTATTGATTTAATCTGATTAAATAAAACCAAAAATTATTTATGTTGTACGTAAATAAAGTTGACTAGGGATGACATTTGTAAGAGAGTGATGGTGTATGGAAAGTCTTACACTTAATCATGGATACTTCTACACTCAAGTAAGGTGTAGGGATGGTGTGCTTTCATGCCATGCCTCTAATATCCATATAAATGTATGACATTTTATACAAGAGTTGATATTGCAATTCTCTCTAAAAAAATCACCTACAACTTTATGCTCCCTTTCCTTTCTAAGTTTTGAAACCATGACTAGCATCACGAGAAGACAAATGATTCGGATTGTTCGCGTGGATACCATGGAGGCATCAATCTTTGTTTGTTGTTGTGATTCAAAGTCTCGTTAACTGTGAGGTATAATTTAGAAACACCCGATTTATTCTGGTTCGTATGGGTCCTTGGAGGGTTTCGGTTTTATTTTCCGATGTGCTTGAGATCCCGTAACCCAATAGTGGTATCAGTGCTACTTACGAACCCTAGATCGGTTTTTTGTGACATGCATGCAATTTAAAAAACTTGTTTTGCTATTGTATGTTTTTGTTTCGTAAATGTTTTGGTTTTTTCGTCCCAGAAATATTCTGAATCTGAGAAAACTTAAAACATGAAAAACGTGGAGCTTTTTGTTAGGTTTCCACAGGTTTTTGAATCGCATCATTTCGACTTCGTATGAATTTTTTATGAATTTTTTACGACAGTGTTGCAATGCTGTTCGAAAATCGAACCCACTACGGTTTTGACTTGAATTTCGACCCAAAGAACTTTGAATCACCCTTTTTCGATACCGTATGAATTTTGTATTATTTTTATATGGTGGTGTTGCAAATCGGTTTTATATTTCAATGTGATTGAATATGTATAATATGATGTGCTTGATGAATGGTTATAGCCCTTAGTCATGGATGTATTATATTTGATAAATGCGACTTGCATGTCGTACCTTTCTCTATATACTCTATTTGTATATTCTCCTCTCATCCAATCCCCTCGAATGTAACTCGAGGTTTCTTTGTTTAAATGTAATGTATTTTGTATAAAAGAAAGCAAGAGATAGAGACGTTATGAAGTGATGAAGATGATAAGACTTAAAACCGTAAGAGTTTATTTATGTAATGATATTCATACTTGGCACTATAAATATCGCATGGGGGGGTGTTAATGCACAGTTTTATTGGATTCAAGATTATCATTATCTGAAGATGGAAATCTGAAGTCAAAGCTAACAAAGTCGACTCTCAACAAATAGTCTAGGGTCTTTTGTAATAAATAGTCAAAGTGTGTTTCCGTATTTTCGTTTTTAGTCCATTCCTTTATTTAAATGTGTTTTAGTTGTTGGGCCCAAGCCCATTAGGCTTATAAGTCTTAGTTTAAATTAGAGTGATTAGTGTTAATTAAGTTTAGTTGGAAAATTGAGAGATTAGAAGAGGTTGTGTGTGTGCGCCGTGAACAAGAGGAGATACAAAGAGAAAGAGGTTGATCAAGAACAATTGTAATCGCTCGATTCGTTTGATTAATCAATACTAGGTTTGCATAATTGTGTTGATTATATGTTTGCTTGATTGAATTGATAATCACTGGGACACACATTTGGTATCAGAGCCAAACAGATTGAATTGAATTTTTTTTTCGGTTTGGTTTATCTGTAAAGGTTCAAAAATTTTATTGTGTTATTGTTCTTTCAAGTTGTTATTGTTTGGACTGTGATCGATTAGCATATAATATTGACTAGGTATTGATTGTTTTTTTAGTATCGCATCGATTTCGATTATCAATTTGATGAATTTTGATGTTCTTGGTTCGTTCACGAGTCACACTGGTTCATAAATTGAATCTCACTTAGAGTGGTTTTTATTGAAATTAATTGGTTGCAGTAAGTTCTAGTTGGTTAATCGATCGTATTGGCAAAGTGTGGTAGTCTAATTCGAGTTATCGTTTGTTTTCTGGACTGATTTGTGTTTAACTGGGTCGAAAGCATCAAGAACATACCGGTCGCCCGACAAACACATAGTCTATATCGATCGACCGCTAAAATACCGGTCAATTCTTTTTATCGGTCTCCCGATCATCACATCTTACCGGTCGAAGACCAATTCCGGTCAAAGAATCTACCGGTCCAAGCCAATACCGGTCCAAGCTTCTTACAGTTCAAAGCATTCTATCGGTCGAATTCATACCGGTCCATATTATTTTCCGGTCAAATTCTCCTTACCGGTCGACACTCTACCGGTCCAAGCAGTATACCGGTCGAAGCAACATCTCGGTCCAAGCAAGATACCGGTCGTAGCAAGATACCGGTCATTGCAAGATATCGGTCGTGAATTCTCTTTTGCGCCAACTGTTTCTCGCGCAAACTGACTTTGCGCCAGCTCCTCTTAGCGAATTAGCTCTTTTGCTCCACTTAGACAAATTTTTGCAAACTGTAATATGGCCTCTAAATGTCAAAAAAAAATTCTCTAGGGGCGCTGCCCCCATACCCCCGTGCTAAGTCTGCGGAGGGGGACAAAATTCTGTTCTTGATCAAAAAAATTCTGAATTTCATTCTAAGATTTTCAGTATTGTTTGATTTTATCTGGACTAACGATCAATTTCAAGTTTCTTATTGCATATCAGTATAAGGATGTCATCTCGGGAAGATCTTGATATCGGAACCGATGTAAAGCCACCAGTACTCTTCAAAGGAGAGTACGAGTTTGAAGAGTACGAGCAGTGGAAAGACAGATTCTTGGACTTCATCGACAGAATTGACTTGGCAGACTACATCAGATTATCTCTAAAGGAAGGAATCATGACACCACCTACCAAGGTTCTCACAGTAGTTGGAGAGAACGGAGAAAATGAACAGAGAGAGTATCAATTACCTCTTGATAGATACTCAGATGAGCAACAAAGAAGACATCAAGCTGACTGTTTAGCCAAATCTTTTATATTGCAAGGAATTTCCGAGGAAATTTCAAAGGAGATTTCCATCAAGTTAGAATGCAAAAAGGCTACAGGAAAGCTGTTATGGGAACATATTGAGAAGATTATCACAGGACCAAAGATGTCTTCAAGAATAAAGTTTCTGGAATTTGAGAACTCTGAGCTAAAAGGAAAGATTTATGATATGGAAGCTCAATTCCAGAAACAAGATTCTGTTGAGAACAATGAGAAGATTAAGACTCTGGAAGATGCAAATGCTGAGCTTCAAAAGAAAATATCTGATCTAGAGAAAAAGATGGCCAAAGAGAGATCGGTTTTTGAGATTGAAAAGAAAGCATTTGTAAAGAAGTTTTCAGATTTTTCAAGCAAACGTGCAGACGAAAAGAAGGCGGTTGAGCTGAAATGTTTAAATCTTTCTCAAAAGACTTCCGAATTTGAGAAAGTAATTATTCTGGAAAGGGAAAAGTTTGCCAAAGACAAGAAGGCCATTGAACAAAAGAACGTTGGATTCTTTAAAGAAATATCCGGCCAGAGAAATGATGTTGAGAAGGGATTTGAAGAAGAAAGAAGTATGTTTGAAGCAGAGATAAAGAAGCTTACTGAGAAGCTATCTGTACTATCTAAAAGTGTGATTACTGAGAAGAAAACGAAGTCTGACTTCAAGAAGAAGATTGACCTGCTCATTGAAGAAAGAGACAACTTTGCTTCAAAGATTAAAGAGCTTGAAAAGATTGTTTCAAAGGTGGTGGTGACTGAGCAAACGACTCCAGAGTCACAAATCCACTCACCTAGAAATAATTCAGCTGACTTCAAAAAGACAGCCTCAAGTTCATATTTGAAACCTGTTACTTCAAGAAGGTTAGTCAATTCATTTGATCAGATTCTTACTACTAACATTTTCTTTGATGAAAATGTAGATGGTTCAGATACATACAAAAGAAGAAGAAGGAGAAGATACGATGAAGAAGAACTTGTATGGAAGAAGAAACCCGTTGAAAATGAGAAGAAATACGAGAAAGGAAAGAAGTCATGTGTACATAACCATAATTCCAAGAAGATTAATGCGCGTAAAGGAAAACCTGATCATATCTACACGAGAGATCAATTAATCAGGTTGTCAGGTAATCAATTCTATTGCTCTTATTGTCGTACACATGATCTTGTTCGTAAAGTAAGTGATCATTACTGGTATGGTTCTTACTCAGTTACTCCCATAAGAACTGCAACTAACAAACATGGACCCAAATACCAGTGGGTACCAAAAAAAAGGATGAATCTGTGTTGCAGGCATCTACTGTCAAGGGGGAGTAATAGAACAAAGGCTTCTAAGTAAATCAGCTTAGAACCCGTACTTCAACGAAGATTGACTTCTAAACACAACAGTTTAGGACTCCTGATTCAGTGATCAAAAGACCTTACTCCTATGCTGATAAGAGAGTGTACTCCAATACTCCAATGAGGAAATCAACCATCAAAGGGGAGTACATACTTTTCTGAAATTTTATGCATCTGACAGATATGATGATCAACGTTTGAGGGGGAGTTAATGCATATCTTTTACACTGATAATTTTTCTGATGCATAATTTCAGGGGGAGTAAAAGACTTATGACTTCTGATTACTTTTGATCAGAACTCGTACTTTAATCGTTTTACTGCTTTATGTCATTTCAATTTCAGTGAATAAAGTTACTTTGACTAGACTTTTAGACTGTTGTAGGTTGAGAGATGCTTCAAAGATCATATCTTTAAGACTTTAAGCTTGACTTCGTGAGATGTAAGACTGCACTCAAAAGGTATAACTCCTTATCTTCATCTCATCTATGGTTGAAAGAAGGACAACTTTCAATCATAAGAAAACATGTTCTTAAATGTTCAAACCACTTCCCGATTCTCAAACAGATTTCTTAAATTGGAAGTGTGCTTTTAAATGTTTTCTGATTCGTCATTGAGCTTTAACTGATCAAGTTAAATCACCTGGGCATCATATGCTTCATAGGATAACATGGGATCAGTGTGCTAGGACTTATCTGAACTTCTATGGATTCACGTTAACCAGTGTTTCCTACCCAAGAAGTAAATCCTTAGTGATTGAGTGTGAGAAGTTCAAAAGAAATGAGTGTGGGATGTGTGATGAGAGAAAATGTAAAAGAGAGATTGGTTAGCTGTGAGCTTCAAGATTAAAAGAAAGAGGGTGAGAGATCAGACTAAAAGAATTTTCAAACTCTGGACCAACTACTTTCTGAGTCGGGCAGCCACATTTCTAATGCTTCACATCTCTTTGGTGAACATTATTGAAACAGGCAACTAGCCCATGCCAACTCTCAACAAGAAAATGTTTCATTTTCAAAGGGGACGCAGCACATATGTTATCTGATTTTCATTTGGAAAATCTGGATATTGAAAAGAAGGAAGTCTGCCCCACCTTCACACTCCATTCATGCACATTGAGTCTATGTTTAACTACTTGTCTCAGTGGCTTACACTTTTTGAGCCTTATAAGCAATCATCTTATGCTTAATTTATTCTATCACTTGCACGAACACACAAATAATTTGTTTCTTTGTCATAACGTTCATAGAAATTGCCTTTGTGGTGTTTCGATGATTGAATGAAAGCCCTGGGGGAGTGAACATCATAAAAGATCCTTTATATTGTGTATTTGTTACACACAATGACGTAGTGTTACTGACAGGCAATTTTAACTGATTCATTTGTTGATTCAGGTGTTACACTTCATTTTCTAAATTGTCTAGATTTGCAAAGATCTGGATGAACATCTTAATGAATTGACAGATAATCGAAGGTTCTGTTTGCAAGATCAGTGGTGGAAGATATTTCTTGGAGAAAAGTTTTGATGAACTCTTTGCTCTTTTCATCAAAAAGGGGGAGAAACGTTCAACCAAGAAATGGGGAGATCAAAAGTTTTTGAAGGAATGAAAGAATTTCTGAAGATATTATGAAGATATGCTGAATTGAAGAAATTTTCTTTGAATATGATTTGCTAAAGCATTCTGAGCTGAAACTGGAGATAATTTCTTTCCAAGAGATTTTTATTCTCATCGATTGGGGAGATTGCTACATTCTGAAGACAAAGAGGAAGATTGCATTTTCTGGGCTTACAGAGAAGGATTGAATTGCTAAATCTTTTTAGTAGTGATCTTGATCTAAAGGGGGAGATTGTTAATGCATAGTTTTATTGGATTCAAGATCATCATTATCTGAAGATGGAAATCAGAAGTCAAAGCTGATAAAGTCGACTCTCAACAAATAGTCTAGGGTCTTTTGTAATAAATAGTCAAAGTGTGTTTCCGTATTTTCGTTTTTAGTCCATTCCTTTATTTAAATGTGTTTTAGTTGTTGGGCCCAAGCCCATTAGGATTATAAGTCTTAGTTTAAATTAGAGTTATTAGTGTTAATTAGGTTTAGTTGGAAAATTGAGAGATTAGAAGAGGTTGTGTGTGTGCACCGTGAACAAGAGGAGATACAGAGAGAAAGAGGTTGATCAAGAACAATTGTAATCGCTCGATTCGTTTGATTAATCAATACCAGGTTTGCATAATTGTGTTGATTATATGTTTGCTTGATTGAATTGATAATCACTGGGACACACAATGCTGATAAAGTCGACTCTCAACAAATAGTCTAGGGTCTTTTGTTATAAATAGTCAAAGTGTGTTTCCGTATTTTCATTTTTAGTCCATTCCTTTATTTAAATGTGTTTTAGTTGTTGGGCCCAAGCCCATTAGGCTTATAAGTCTTAGTTTAAATTAGATGATTTAGTGTTAATTAGGGTAGTTGGGTTAATTATTGTTAGGCTGCTTGTTTGAGCCGTACACAGAGAGAAAACGAGAGAGAGAGAGCAGAGGCGATAAAGAGAAAGAGAGGTTGATCAAGAACACATGTAACCGTTCGAATCGTTTGATAATCAATATCAGGTTTGCATAATCGTGTTGCTTATATGTTTGCTTGGTGAATATTCGGAAGATCAGTTGAAGAGACACAAGGGTGACAAGCTGGGAAGATCATTTATTCTCGAAGGCATACCGAATGAAATATATGTCAAGATTGATAGCTACAATGCTACCGACAAGCAAATGTGGGATCAGTTGGAGAAGATGATGATTGGATCTAAAGTCGGCAACCAACTCAAAGTTTCCAACTGCTTGAATAATTATGAAGAATTCAAAGCCAAAGCTGGAGAATCACTCGAAGCCACTTATGACAGATTTGTCACATTGCTGAACGAGCTCAGCAAGAACAAGATCAACAAATCTCAAGTTGAGTTGAATGTGAAATTTCTCAGCAACCTTCAGCCCGAGTGGAAGAGATTCACCAGACAGATGAGGCAGTTGAAAGATCTGAACGACATTCCACTTCATGAAGTTTATGAAATCGTCAAACAGAATGAGGAAGAGGTGGATGAAATCAAGGTTGAGATGAAGAAGGCTGACAAAGAAGTTGTTGATCCAGTTGCTCTTGTGGTCAAGAAGAAGTCTAAGAAGAAGAAGGTGATAGCATCTGAATCAGATGAGGCTGATAGTGAGGCAAAGTCTGACTCTGACGATTGTGAACAACTGAAGGAAGCCATGCTAATGTTAACCAAGGCTTTCCAAAAGAAGTTCTATAAAAATCCAAACTCCAACAGTCAGAGGTACTCGTCTGGTCCGAATAACTACAAGCATAAGGAGAAAGTTGAAGAAAAGAGATCAGAAGAAAAGAAGAAGGATGGAGCCGAAGAGTCCAAGAAGGAAGAACCGATAAAGTACTACAACTGTGGCAAACTCGGTCATTTTGCCAAGGACTTTCGCAAACCAAAAGTCCAAAACTCCGACTATTACAAGAATAAGATGCTTCTAGCCAAGCAACAAGAGGCTGGAAAAGCATTAATGGCCGAGAATGAATACTGGCTCGACCATTCAGATCAAGAATCTGAAGAGGGAGAGAAGGACGAGACAGCACACCTGTGCTTGATGGGGAAGAAGAAGTCAGAAGTTGAAGTTGATTCTGATGACGGAGATACTGATGAGGTATGTGACTTAACTTAATCTGATTTTCTGAACCAGATGCATGCCATGATGTCTAAACTCCAAGAATTAGAGTCTAAACTGAAGCGTGAGAAAGGTGTCATAAATGAGAAAAATCAATCTATACATAAACTTAGTAATGATATTGCTGAGAAAAATGTATTAATTGAAACTTTGCACAAAAATATAGACACTTGCGCTAAAAAAAAGACTATAATTCATAAAGAGTTATCTGAAACTGTTTCTAAATATAGAGAATGTGAGTTTAGGTTTATAAAGCTTTCTAAAAAGTACTTTTCTACTTCAAAAGAAAAAAAAATCTTTAATAGACAAGGTAAATGCTTTGGAAGAGAAATTATATACTTTAGGTCAAACAGAACACACTATTCATTTGAACAAACCTAAAGAGAAACCCGATACTTGGGGACTTGGTTACAAGAACCCACATCATCTCAAAAAGGATATATCTGAAGTGCCTACACTTTATGACTTTGGGTTTATGCTATTGGCTCCTCAACATCAGGAACTCAAACCCTTTTGGACTAGTCTATCTGAAAAAGATAAAGCTAAGGAATATGATAAAAGAAAGAACACAGCTAAAGTTCAACTTCCATTTCGCTATGAGAAGTTGAATAACAGTTATAGTTCTGATAAATCAAAACTTCTTTCAAATGATTATTTTGAGAGTTATTCTGTAAAAGAATTGAAGGCTAAACCAATCGAAGGTAAGCTTTACGTCCCTCCTCTAGTTTTGGAAAGTAAAATTTCTGAACTCGAGAATACTCTTACAGAAGAAAGAATTTTGATGGACTTAGAACAAACTGTGTTTTCCACAGTGTTCAAAAATACGGATTTTTCTAAATTCTCCAAGGCTTTAAATTCTGATGACAGGTCTGGTTCACTTGATAATGAGCTTAATTTCTTAAACTCTGATGGTGTTGTAAATGATTGTGTTGCTCAATTTGATTTTACTTCTAAACTTCCTGATCATTCATCTTGTGTTGTTAATTCTTTTGGATTACCCAGTGTGTTTGAAAAAGGTGAAACATCAACGAAAGTTGGCAAATCAGTCTCTGTGAAATCTAAGAATGCGAAAGGTAAGAAAAGAAAATCTCAGCATTCATAGAAACCGATCACCACGGGTAAGCCAAAGAAGAAGCATTTTTTTACTTCTCATCATTCTAATCCTAAAGTTTCAAATGTTTCAGATATGAGAAAGCAAAGGGTTGGAGTTAAGACTGCATGGATACCGAAACAAAAGATAGATGAGAAAGCTAAATCTAGTTCTAGTTTTAATAAAAAGACTTATAGTAAAGATGAATTGATTGTGAATGTTGCCACTTTTAAATCTAATCTTGTTGATTCTCGCAAGAAATACTCTATAAAGCAATTATTCCAGTTAGCACCATCTAATAAAAAGTTTTTAAATTGTGGTGAATGTGATTATGCTTCTCGTAAATATTCTGATGTTTGGTATGGTTCATATAATGTTTCATCTTATCGTTATCATTCGTCTTATCACGCTTATGGTTTTCAAAGACAAAGCAGACCCAAATTTAAATGGGTACCAAAATCAAGTACTAACAGTGGAGGTCCCATTTATAAATGGATACCTAAACCTCTTCTTTCCTGATTTGTTTTGTGCAGACCCGACATATGTGGCACTTGGATAGCTGGTGTTCCAAGCATATGACCGGGTAGAAGAGTATGTTGTCTAATTATACGGACAAATACTGCGGCACAATTCGTTTTAGAAATGATCAGTTTTCACCAATTCTGGGATATGGTGATGTTGTACACGAAAATCTCACGATCAAGAAGGTGAGCTACATTGAAGGCTTAGGGCACAACCTATTCAACATTGGCCAGTTCTACGACAAAGACTTAGAGGTTAATTTCAAGGCCAAGACATGTTCAGTACGCACTGAAGAAGGAAAAGAACTATTGGTCGGAACTCGCAAGTCAAACCTCTACACCATCAACTTGTAAAAGGTCCAGGCTGACAATCAGGTTTGTCTACTATCAAAGGCCTCGATGCAACAAAGCTGGTTATGGCATCGACGGCTTTCTCACCTCAACTTTTGGTACATCAACAAGCTGGTCAGTGGTAAGCTAGTGAAAGGACTTCCAGAGCTAAAGTATGAAAGAGAACACTTATGTGCAGCATGTGAAAAGGGAAAGATGAAGAGAGCCCCACACAAACCAAAGCCTGAACCGAGTACCAGCTCTCCTTTAGAGTTGTTGCATATGGACTTGTGCGGTCCTATGCGAACGCAAAGCTTAGGCGGAAAGAAGTACGTGCTAGTTATCGTGGATGACTATACGCGATACACTTGGGTCAAGTTTCTACGGTCTAAAGATGAGACACCCGAAGTTCTCATTACTTTTCTGAAGACGACCCAAGTCAATCTGTAAGAACAGGTCAAGATTCTCAGAACTGACAACGACACAGAGTTCAAGAACAAGATAGTTGAAGAATATCTCGAATCAGTCGGGATATCACATCAATACTCTGTTGCACGTACGCCCCAACAAAATGGAGTCGTCGAAAGGAGAAATCGTACACTTATCGAGGTCGCTCGGACAATGCTCAGCCAATCTGAATTACCTTTATTTTTGTGGGCTGAAGCTGTATCAACTTCATGTCACACTCAGAATCGTTCCATGATACACCGTCGATTTCAGAAGACTCCGTATGCGTTGATCAACAACCGAACACCAACCATTAAATATTTTCATGTTTTTGGTTGTAAGTGTTATGTTCTAAACGACAGAGAGAATCTGAACAAGTTTAGTGTTAAAGCGGATGAGGGCATCTTCATTGGTTATTCCTCTACATCTACTGCATATCGGGTTTACTTGAAGAAGTCGAAGACTGTGATCGAAAGCGTAAATGTTACATTCGATGAGGAAATGGCTTCTGAGCACGTCAGTTCAGAACCCGTAATAACCGGAGTACTAGCTTCTGGGCTAACCAGTCCAGGACCTGCACCTCAAGAGAACAAATCAGATGGCGCTTCATCGTCTACTTCTAAATTATCTGATTTGGATTTATTATTTGAACTGTTTTATGATGAATTTCTTGGATCTCGTGTGCCTAAATCTGTTGTGGTTGACAGGATGGAAGACTCGATGACAACTCATCCAACCACTTCCGATATCTCTACTGAATCCAATTTCCCGATTCAGCAAGAAATTCCAGTTCAAAAGCCTACTCCGACAGTTGAAGTTGTGACCAACACCGATGATACAGAAGTAGCTGACTCTATAGGATATACTGTAAGGACTGATCAATAGACTGACCAAGCTGTACCTATTGCAACTTCTGCAACGACTACTTCAACTGAAACCCCCGTTAATTCCGAACCATCTGAAGGAGATAACAGTGGATTTCTAGATGCTGAACATGATCAATCTACATCTAATTCACTCCCTCATGAACACAAGTGGACCAAAGAGCATCTGGTACATCAAATTATTGGAGATCCTTCTAAACCGGTGCAAACTAGGTCTGCAACATCAAATGTATGTATGTATGAATCCTTTCTGAGCAAGATCGAACCTACTCGTGTATCTAAGGCCCTTGCCGATTCAGATTGGGTAACTGCAATGCAAGATGAGCTGAATCAGTTTGAAGCACTAAAAGTCTGGAGACTCGCACCCAAACCTCAAGGTAAGACCATCATTGGTACGAAATGGGTGTTCAAAAACAAGAAAGATGAAGATGGTACCATTATCAGAAATAAAGCACGACTTGTTGCCAAGGGATATAGGCAAGAGGAAGGAATTGACTACGACGAGACATATGCTCCAGTGGCGCGTATAGAGGCAATTCGGATGTTCTTAGCCTACGCAGCCCACAAGAACTTCACCATTTATCAAATGGACGTGAAGACAACTTTTCTAAATGGAGTACTCAAGGAAGAAGCCTACGTCTCACAACCAGAAGGGTTTGTAAATCCAGATAAGCCGAATCATGTCTACATCTTGGATAAATCTCTTTATGGACTGAAACAAGCTCATCGCGCCTGGTATGATATTCTATCTCAGTTCTTAGTCAAGTCAGGTTTTACAAAAGGTACGGTTGATACCACTCTTTTCATTAAAAAGGATAAAGGTGATATCATTCTTATTCAAATATATGTGGATGATATTATTTTTGGTTCTACAAATCCTAAGTACTATTAGAATTTTGCAAACCTCATGGTGTGACGTTTTCAGATGAGTATGATGGGAGACATGAATTTCTTTCTCGGATTGCAAGCCAAACAATTTTCAACGGGGATTTTTATCAATCAATCTAAATACATTCTGGATATTCTTCGGAAGTTCAAAATGGAAAATTAAACCGATTGGTACCCCGATGGCACTTGGTACTAAGATTGGCACCGATCTTTCGGGAAAGGCTGTTGATGTTAGGACTTATAGAGGGATGATAGGTTCTTTAATGTATCTTACTTCTAGTAGGCCGGATATAATGTTTTCTACATGCTTGTGTGCTAGATATTAGACCAATCCTAAAGAATCCCATTTGTCTGCTATAAAGCGGATTTTCAGGTATCTGAAGGGGACTGCAGATCTTGGTCTGTGGTATCCTAAAGATACTAGCTTTGAACTAACAGCTTATTCAGATGCAGATCATGCTGGTTGCATGTTAGACAGGAAGAGCACATCGGGTCATATACAATTCCTCGGAGATAAACTCGTCAGTAGGGCTTCGAAGAAGCATTTATATGTCTCCACATCAACGGCCGAAACGGAATATGTAGCTGCTGCTAGCTGCTGTTCTCAGGTCTTGTGGATGAGAACTCAACTGTGAGACTATGGGTTTCATTTCAATAGAATCCCGATCTATTGTGATTCAAAGAGCGCTATTGCGATTACCGCTAACCCTGTTCAGCATACTAAGACCAAACACATAGATGTCAGGTATCATTTTATAAAAGATCATGTAGAAAAGAGAACAATTGAACTTTACTTTGTAAAAACCGATTATCAGCTTGCAGATTTGTTTACCAAACCTTTAGATGAAAATAGATTTAATTTTCTTGTCTCAAGACTTGGTATGCTAAATCTTAAGACCTAATTGGTGGTTACCCATTAAAGTTTCTTATTGTGTCTCTTTATCATTTTTTTTATTATATTTTTCCGCATGATACCTGCTATTTAATAGTTTGTTCATGATCTCAGGAGGAGTGTGAGAAGTATTTTATAGATGGTCAATGTCATTTTGAGGGGGAGCATAATTAAAATGCATTGTGTTTACTAATGATGCATGATTTTAGGGAGAAGCGTTCAACCAATAAATGGGGAGATCAAAAGTTTTTGAAAGAATGAAAGAATTTCTGAAGATATGCTGAATTGAAGAAATTTTCTTTGAAGATGATTTGCTAAAGCATTCCGAGCTGAAACTGGAGATAATTTCTTTCCAAGAGATTTTTATTCTCATCTATTGGGGAGATTGTTACTTTTTGAAGACAAAGAGGGATATTGCATCTTCTGAGCTTAAAGAGAAGGATTGAATTGCTAAATCTCTTTAGTAATGATCTTGATCCAAAGGGGGAGATTGTTAAAGCACAGTTTTATTGGATTCAAGATCATCATTATCTGAAGATGGAAATCTGAAGTCAAAGCTGGAAAAGTCATCTCAACAAATAGTCTAGGGACTTTTTGTAATAAATAGTCAAACTGTGTTTTCGTATTTTCATTATTAGTCTTTTAATTTAGTTTATAGTTGTTGTTAAGTGTTGGGCCCAAGCATAGCCAACCCAAGCCCATTAGGCTTATTAGTATAAATTAGAGTTATTAGTGTTAATTAGGTAGTTGGGTTAATTATTGTTAGGCTGCTTGTTTGAGCCGTACACAGAGAGAAAGCGAGAGAGAGAGAGCAGAGGCGATAGAGAGAAAGAGAGGTTATTTTTACACTCGGGGGGGGGGGGGGGGCTATAATCATCTCACATTTATTTTTACGTTTTATTTTATGCTTTATATATTGTGATATATTATGTGTGGTTGTATGTATGTGATACTTTTTACATCATTTTAAAACAAAATATGATTTTAAAATATATAAGTAAAATGAGTTTTAAAATTAAAACGAGTTTTGATAAATTAAAAATTGGTATTTATATAAGATATAAAATGGACTGTCGATCTTAAGTGATAAGGTCTTAGTACATCATAGTAAGATTTCAATCGTTTTTATCACAAAGGCCTAAACCGCCAAAGAAAGGAAGGTATTTAAGTGATCCTCGTGATCCTCCTCTAATCTGGATTCCGGTTAAATCAAATTAATTATGAGGAAATAATCTATTACAAAAGAAAGAATGGTAAAATCAAACTAACTAAAATCCTTCACCAAAATATGAAGTTTAAGATGCCTTCCAAACATGGCACTTGTCAAGACTTTGATCATCGAGGGTGGGTCATGCTAAAGTTGGGTACTCTCTTTAATCTTAGTAAGATAAGGTAAGCATAGGATTCCTACAAGCCATTTTGGGTCAGACTTAACCAAATTAAGCCTAATAGGATTGGGGATTTGGAGACATGTGTTGGGAACATTCATATGATGAATTTAAATAAAAGTTATTCACCTAACTATCCAAGAGTTACATAGAGATGTAATTAGCAATGTTGTGGCTTACCTAAAACATTATTGGTTGATCGGTTAGCTAAAGTTAAATTGATCGATAATGAGAATATGGATCTTGGCCCGCTAGAAAGCTTATCACGTTTTTCGAAACAATAAAAGAGGGTTGTTGTTTTGATTAAAATAATGAGAGCTTGTTTGATGAAAGTCCTTATTAAACAATAAAATTTCATGACACTAAGAACTCTGCTTTTTCTATTGTAGATTACCAATGGCACAAACCAACAAATGAAACAAAAACACTTTGCGATCGATTCTCGAGAAAGAAAAACTAAATGGAACAAATTTCATCAATTGGTATCGTAATTTGAGAATTGTCCTTAAAGCTGAAAAGAAACTGTATGTCTTAGAGCAACAAATCCCTCAAGAGCCTAATTCCAGTGCTCCTAGAACTGAAAGGGAAACTTTTAAAAAACATGATGAGGATGCTTTGGACGTCTCATGTCTAATGCTAATAACCATGGAACCTGATCTGTAGAAGCAACATGAAAACATGGGGGCGTTCGATATGATCGAACACCTAAAATTGCTATTCCAAGAGCAAGCTAGACATGAGAGGTACGAAACATCCAAGGAACTATTCCTTTGTAGAATGTCTGAAGGTAGTCCCGTTGGCACTCATATGCTTAAAATGATTAGGCATATTGAGCGTCTTGAAGGACTAGTTTTTTCTTTACGAAAGGAGTTGGCCATTGATGTAATTTTGCAATCGTTGACAAATAGCTATAGTCAATTCGTGATGAACTACAACATGCATGACTTTGACAATTCCCTTCCAGAATTGCTCAATATGTTATGAACAACTGAGCAAGAGCTTGCAAAGAACAAGTCCACCATTTTGATGGTCCGTAAAGATAAGAAAGGCAAAGGCAAATGAAAATCCATTGCCAAACCCACTTCTAAATCTTTGAAGCCAAAAGGAGGCATTAAGAAACCCAAGGTAACTGTACCTAAAGAGGGTGAGTGCTTTCATTGCAATAAACCCGGGCATTGGAAGAGGAACTGTCCTCTCTACCTTCAGGAAAAGAAGAAAGGAAGTGTAACTTCGACTTCAGGTATCTATGTGATAGAAGCTAATCATTCTACTTCTTATACATCATGGGTATTAGATACTGGATGTGGTTCTCATATTTGTAGAAACGTGCAGAAACTCAAAAGGACTAGAAGGTTGAGTAAAGGTGAAGTTGATCTGCATGTTGGAAATGGGGTAAAGGTTGCTGCTATAGCCATAGGATCTATTTTGTTAACTTTACCGGTCGGATTATTATTAGAACTTGATGACTGTTATTGTGTACCATCTATTTCTAGAAATTTGATTTCTGTATCTTGTTTGGACAAGAAAGGTTTTACTTTTAGTATTGGAAACAAATGGTGTTCATTCTATTTTGGTAATATATATTATGGTGACGCAAGTTTGATTAATGGTCTTTATGTTCTTAATATGGATAATCCGATTTATAACATAGATAAAAGGGAGGTCAAATCGAATAGTTCGAATTTAACCTATCTTTGGCATTTTCGTCTTGGTCATATAAATAAAACTCGCATTTCCAAACTCCATAAAGATGGATTATTGAACAAATTAGATTTTGAATCTTTTGGGACGTGTGAAGCTTGTTTAATTGGAAAGTTGACAAAGGCTCCTTTTGTTGGACAAAGTGGGAGATCAAGTGATGTATGTGATCCGATGAACATACATGCTAGAGGTGGTTATAGATACTTCATTACATTTACTGATGGTCTCAGTAAGTCTGAGTCTTTTGAAATGTTCAAAGAATTTCAAAATGAAGTACAAAACCAACTTGGAAAGAGTATTAAGATTCTTCGATCTGATCGAGGTGGTGAATACTTAGACCATGCTTTTCTTGATCATCTTAGAAATTGTGGTATTGTATCACAACTCACTCCACCTGGAACACCACAATGGAATGGTGTATCCGAAAGGAGGAATCGTACATTGTTGGACATGGTACGATATATGATGAGTCAAGCTGACCTTCTGACATCCTTTTGGGGATATGCTCTAGAGACAGCGGATTTCACACTAAATCGAGTTCCATCAAAATTTGTTGAAAAGACACCATATAAGATATGGACTGGGAAAAGTTCTAAATTATCTTTATGAAGATTTGGGGTTGTGAGGTTTACGTACGCTGTCTAATCACAACTAAATTAGAACCAAAATCTAATAAATGCATATTTGTAAGATATTCCAAATAAACTATGGGATACTACTTCTATCATCCTCACGATAATAAAGTGTTTGTTGGGCGTACTGGTGTCTTCATGGAAAAGGAATTTATTTCCAAAGGTATCAGTGGGAGGAATGTAGAACTTGAAGTTGTTCAATATCAAAATATGTCAACACAGATGGAACTAACACAGACACCACATGTAATTGTGGATCCACAAAGCGATGTGGAAAGGCAGTCTGATGTCGTAACACAAAGCGCTCGTAGATCTAGTAGAAAACGGAATGAGCCTGAGAGATATGGATTTCTCATCACTCATACCGGGGATGTGATGCTCATGGATGATGAGCCCACTAGTTATGAAGATGTTATCGCAAGCACTGACTCCGAGAAATGGCTAGATGCTATGAGAATAGAAATGAACTCCATGTATGAAAACCAAGTTTGGAACTTAATTGACCCACCCAACGAGGTACGACCTATAGGGTGCAAATGGGTTTTCAATAAAAAGACTGACATGGATGGTAATGTGATTACCTATAAAGCACGATTGGTTGCAAAAGGTTTCAAACAAATTCAAGGTGTTGATTATGATGAAACTTTCTCTACAGTCGCAATGATTAAGTCTATTAGAGTTTTACTAGCCATTGCAGCATATCACGATTATGAGATTTGGCAAATGGATGTCAAAACAACTTTTCTTAACGGAAAGCTACTTGGGGATGTATATAAGATACAACCTGAAGGTTTTGTCGCTCCTGAAAAAAATCTCATATGGTATGCAAGTTGCAACGATCTATTTATGGATTGAAGCAAGCTTCAAGGAGTTGGAATCATCATTTTGATGAAGCGATCAAAGAGTTTGTATTCTCAAAAAATGAGGATGAACCTTATGTCTACAAAAAGGTTAGTGGGAGCACCGTATCATTCTTTTATTGTATGTATATGACATACTACTTATTGGAAATGATATTCCGACGCTTGAGTTTGTAAAGGCTTGGTTAGGAAAATGTTTTTCAATGAAAGACTTAGATGAAGCTGCTTATGTATTAGGCGTTCGGATCTATAGAGATAGATCGCGGAAATTACTCGGCTTAAGTCAGAACCAATCGTTGTAGCTCCCCTCAGAACCATTCCCATTCAGAAGGAGGGAACCTCAGAGGGCACACCCAAACGATCAAAATCTTGTGCCTCTGAGATGAAGAATCAATCAACTGCCATTCTCTCATCAACCACCTCTGCAGAACCACGAAAGAAGATTAAGGTCAGTGTTGGTTCTAAAACAATCGCAGAAGGACTTGAGACGTTCTTCGAACCATCAAGTCCTGAACTAATGCCCGCTGCACCTACTCCCAAAGTCCAATTCTCAAGTCTTGATCCAGTTAATGAAGCTTTTGATTCACCTCTGTGTCCCCAAGAAGATGCTGTAGAGATCCCAAGACAGAACCTACCAAAGAAATCTTCAGAGCCTAAAGATAAAGCAAAGACACCCTCTGCTGCTGGCACCTCTGCACAAAAGCCTACGGATGACAGAGTGAAATAGATTGTTCAATCAATGGACGCTATGCGGATTCCAATCCTATGGCCACAACCGAAAGAACTTAAATTTCACGAAAACATCTATACTTATCTCTACAGTGCAGAACCTGAGGCGGTGTTCCTTGAGTTGAATATGCATCCTCTGATAAAAAAGGATGTCAGAAGAAGATTCAATGATACTGCACAAAACAAATCTGAAGTATGGTCTCTGTCAGACATCAAAGAAGTCGTGGGGCTCTCTCTGCACTCATTCTGCAACAAAACAATTATGTATCTAAGTTATGTGGTCAACATAAAGAATGGAAAGTAATACACATTCACGGATGCAGACTTGAAGAACCTCTATCCTTATGATCTGCCCAAACTTCATGCATTCACAGAGTAGAGATTGGAGAAGAGGAAAGAGTTCATGATTGCCAACGAGTGTATAAAAGAGGTCATGCACGAGCATGTCAAGTATCACAACAAAATGTACTTTGAAGTAGCTCTGCAACTTGGAGTCGACAAGCTGTCGATCACAATACCAGATGACCAAATGTCGGGCATAGATGAAATCCCCTCCAACTCTCTGATCACTGAGCCTTAATATGGGTTTGTCTACAGGGATGATGATGGCAAAAAGAAGATTTTTAAGCCTCATCAGAGCCACAAGTACTCAAACAGTACTTTGATGAAGATCAAGCAAACCATTCTAAGGAAATTTAGCACAGAGACTTAACAAAATGGACCCGCAGAGAGAATGATTGATGAGATAAACGCGCAGATGAGGTTTAGGGATCTCATTCTGTCAATGAAGAAAACATTAGCTGAGAGCTTCACTCGGCCAATCGATGATTTCCCTAAGGGGGCGTTTGGTTCGCAGAATGTTTTTGGATGGAATGGAATTTGTCAAAGGAATTTGACTTTGATGGATTGGAATGGAATGTTGTCAGGTTTGACCACCTGTTTGGTTGACAGAATTGGAATGGAATCTGTTAAATGAATTGGAACTTTTCTGTTTAGTTCACAGATTGTAGCTTCGGAATTGGAATGGAATTTTGTTAAATGACCAAAATACCCTTTTTGATTATTTTAATTTTTTAAACAAAAATTACTTTAATAAAATAGTCATTAAATAGTTTAATTTTTAACAAAAATTGTTTTTATTATTTTAACACATGAATGATGCCGAGAGAGTGAGGAGAGAGAGGGAGAGGGAGAGAGAGAGGAGAGGAGAGAGGGAGAGAGTGGACGAGAGAGAGGAGAGAGAGATAGATAGAGTAGAGAGAGAGAGGAGATAGAGGAGAGAGTGGAGGAGAGAGAGGAGAGGGAAGAGAGAGAGGAGAGAGAGATAGAGAGAGGAGAGAGAGAGAGGGAAGAGAGAGAGGAGAGAGAGGGAAGAGAGAGGAGAGATAAAGAGAGAGAGGGAAGAGAGAGGAGAGAGGAGAGATAGAGGATAGAGGGAAAGAGATAGAGAGAGATAGAGAGAGGAGAGAGAGGGAAGAGAGAGTGGAGGAGAGAGGGAAAGAGAGAGAATAGAGTGGAGGAGAGAGAGAGGAGAGAGAGGAGAGATAAAGAGAGAGGGAGGAGAGAGAGGAGAGAGTGGAGGTGAGAGAGAGGAGAGATAGAGAGGAGAGAGGAGAGAGAGGGAAGAGAGAGAGAAGAGAGAGAGATATCGAGAGCAGAGAGAGGAGAGAGGAGAGAGAGGGAGATAGAGATGAGAGAGATAGTTGGTGTTTGGTGATAATCAATATTAGTAGGGTTTAGTTTGGAGTAAAGGGTAAATTTGGAATTATGAAAATATAAGATTCCATTCCATTGAAATCCTTGGGTTTTAGGATGGAATGTTCAAATCCTTCATTTGTGGAATTTGGTGGATTTCACACATTCCTTCCATAGAAAAGAATAAACCAAACAAAGGAATTGAATTTGGTCAAAGGAATTGGACATTCCAATTCCATCAGATTCCATCAGAATCTGTGAACCAAACGCCCCCTAAGTGATTCTTGTAATAGTTAGTTTTTCATTCTTGTAATCTCAATGCTCTGTACCTGCCTTTTTGGCATTTCTTTTTATTTGAATGAAAAATTAGTCTTTAGAGGTTGAGTTCCTTTCACCTCTTATATTTCTAACTTAGCCAAATACTCACAACTCCAAATTTTTATTTTTCAATACTTAGGGGGAGATTGTTAGCTCCAATTCTGTGTATAGAAATTATTGAAAAATAGGCTAAGTGTAGGAACTTCAGAAGACTGCTGAATACACAAGGTACACCACATAACTGCCAAGCTCAGAAGCTCTATCAACCATATGCCCGAGAAGTTTCCAACCAAAAGATCATTCTCAGATCATAGAGCCTCTGTAATCACTCACAAAGCCTTTGTGATGGCTAACCTCTAGAGATGGAAGACTTGAAGATATCAAGACTCAATGTTCAAGACAAGATCACGTGTAGAACATGTGAGCATGATGTACGAAGATTCTCAGGATCGTCATATGCGCGTCCACGATGTTCTACTTTCCAGGTGACATTCCTTTTATGGAATGTCAGCCTTTGTCTTGTACATTTGTGTGCTCCCCCATTTGTATATGAAGGGAGCACCTCATGAATCTTTATTCACGCGAGCACATACTGTTGAAAGTACCCTGTATTTGCAGTATTATTTTTGAAGATCATTTTGCACACACTTGTGCGTGTTCTTGGTGTATTGATCAAGTTAATGAAGCTTTTGATTCAGTAATTAACTCTTATTATGTTCATTGATTACTTTGTTACTTGCTTGTGTGTTTACTACCAAACTAAACCATTCTACTACCTCTAAAATCGCTTCCGCACTCTTATTATTCTGGTTTATGTAGTTTTAGTGGTTTATCATTTGATTATAACACCCTCATTTGGGATCAACAAACACTGATTGCACCAAACCACCATAAACATATTGGGAGGCCAAAGAAGAAAAGAAAGAAGGCTCTTGATGAAGGGAAGACTGGTACAGAAGTTAAAGGAACCAAATTGAGTAAGGGTGGGAAGAATGTCACGTGTGCAAAGTGCAAGAAGCAGGGGCATAACTCAAGGACTTGCAAAGGAATTTAGATGTGAAGTGGATTGTATTTTGGTTATGGAACATGTTTATCTATTTTGATCTTTATTAGTTGTATTTTGGGTATGAAACAGTTGTTCCCTTTTGGGTTTAGTTAATATTGGAACTGTTGTTCCCTTTTGTGTGGTGGAAGTATTGGAACAATGTTCCCTTTTTATGTTTAGGCATGTTTGCAACAATGTTCCTATAACACCCTAAAAATAAGTTAAATTTAAAACTTAAAATTTTGGCAATATAACATCTAAAGTATGAAGGTCTAACACACCCTGTAATTATCAACAACTAAAACCCAATAAAGTTGGGGTAGTTTGTACCAATAATAGTAACGGAAGAATGAGACATAACACAACAACCTATTTAATCTAGAAACAAATTTTCAAAAACTAGATTAAGGTGGGTGTCGCTATATCTCCAAAACTCTCTTCTCAAGTTTCCCAAAAACCCAGTCCTTCAAGCTCTCCTAGGTGCACGACCGGTAGTTCAAGGAATCCTATGCGCACCGCTAGTAGAACATGTGAGCCAACAAAATACCAAGACCAGTGTTAGGACAAAGCCTAGTGAGATCACATAAGTAAAATAATTTACATGTAAGATAATCATAATACAAAGCTTGTGTTACCGGATCCTTTCAGTGTTAAAATCAACATTATTCCAACCTTGCAACGATGTTCAGAAACCTGAATATAATCATACAAAAGATACCTCTTGAAATACGGGGGAGACCCGTTCCCATCGGGATGACAATAACACGTGAGTGGAGTAATCCGTGATATTATTGGATTACACCTCATGTCCCGGTCCTAGTTCCTATGCCATTAAGACATCACAACCTCAAATCGTCCTTGCCTTTATTTCCTACTCCGTCGACTTACACCTCAAGGACTTACAAGACATTATTGCTTATCCAAGCTAGACAAGTTACACCTCAAGGACAATTAAGTCCCCTATTGCGTACTCGCCAGTGACCCAAAATGGCCAACAGTTCAACCACATGCATTAAACAGTCTAGATCCTCATGCACAAGGAGGTAGACTACACCCATTGAAATATGATTAAAAGTAGATAAGGGTGACATTACCATTATAGAAATCAAAACCATTCTAACATCGTAATATCCATATATAACATTTGATACTCATGATATAGCATGTTTCACGAACATATTAGGATAACACATTCTCAACACCAAAGCATATTTTACCAGGTTAAGAAATATGTCTAGTCACAAGTTCACATATTCCCTTGAACCAAAACTTCCCAATTTGTAAACAATTACCCCCTAATTAGCACATACTTTATTTCACACTTATTGGTGTGTTAAAATCATTTATCATGATCATTAAATACATGAGAAAAGGACCAAATGTCCATTTTAGCAAAATCCACCAAACCCTAGTTTTAGGTCAAACCCCATTGTACCTACAAAACACGTTTAAGCAAATATTAACATTTATGGAAGGATAACGGTTGAGAAACTCACCTAATAGGTTTGTGATGTAAAAACCCTAGAATTGCAAACCCTAGATATAGAGATTGAGTCTTTAGCTTCCCAAATGAGGATAGGTGATTCACTTGAAGACTAGAACCAAGATAAAATCATTAATGTCACTAGATGAGATTTGATTAACCTTAAATGAGGGGAGAGGATGAGGAATGGAGAGGATCTTACCAAATTTTGAGAGAAAATCGGCTGCCCAAAGAAACCCTTCAAATACACTAAATGAGGTTCACCTAACAAAAAGGGTCATTTAAAGACCCAGCTCCCGTCGGCGATAATGCCATGCGAGAGTGACAATGGCATTATTGCATGTCACTCTCTCGGGGAGTGTACCGTAAGTCCCAGACCCGGCGCGATTATGACACGTGGGTATGCCCTTGGCATTCTCGCCAGTAACGTACCGAGAGGGATTTGTCCCTCGCGACTTTGCCCTACGGTTATGCCCTATGGCATTGTCGCCGTCATGGTTCTGGTCCGAAATTGACCCGAAATTGACTCGTCTTAGCTTCGATTCAATGTTACATCTATGACCAACAATTTGGGACAACAATTTGGGACAACAATTATCCATAATTCCAATTATAAGCTATCCAAAAATCGGGGTGTTACAATCCCCCCTCCTTAGAAAGATTTCGTCCCTGAAATCCCACGTCACTCAAACAAATTAGGGTATCATCGCTTCATGTCCTCTTCTGCCTCCCAAGTCACAATCACGCCCCGATGATACTTCCATTGCACTTTTACCATAACCACCTCCTTATGAAAAAGTCTCTTCGTTTCTCTCTCCAAAATGGCCTCCGGTCCTTCCATGTACCGGTGATTGTCCACTCGAATTTCCGATAACGGTATGACATTTTCTTTTTCCGCCAAACACTTCCATAGGTAACATATGTGGAACGTGGGGTGAATCTCGCTCATCTCGGGTGGTAGTTCTAGCTTGTAGGCTTGAAGTCCCACGCGTTAAATAATAGGGAAAGGCCCGAGAAAACGAAGGCTAAGCTTTCCCCGCTTTCCAAACCTAATTATCCCCTTCCATGGTGACACTTTCAACATTACCTGGTCACCCACCTGGAATTCTACCGGTCTTCTCTTCTTGTCCGCATAGCTCTTTTGGCGGTCTTAGCCGCCTTCAAATGTTCTCAGATGGTCTTAACTTTGTCCGTTGTTTCTTGCACCACCTCCGGTCTAGAAAATTGCTTCTCGCCCGCTTCGAGCCAACACGTCAACGTTCTACATTTTCGACCATACAAGGCTTCAAACAACGCCATGCCCAAACTCGAGTAATATCTATTGTTATAGGAAACTTCTACCAATGGGAGATGAGACTCCCAATTCCCCCCGAAGTCAATGACGTACGATCTCAATATATCTTCGAGCGTTTGAATAGTGCGCTCACTTTGTCCATCCATTTGAGGGTGATACGCTGTACTCAGTTTCACTCTTGTCCCCAATTCCCTTTGGAAGGCATTCCAAAAATGAGAAGTAAAACGGGTATCCTGATTGGAAACGATGGATAGTGGTACTCCATGTCTCGAGACCACCTCATCAATGTATAACCTTGCTAGTTTGTCCAAGGCTAAAGTTTCATTCATTGACAAGAAGTGTGCACTTTTGCTCAATCTCTCCACTATCACCCAAATGGTGTCGTGGCTTTTCAATGTCTTTGGTAGTTTTGTCACGAAGTCTGTTGTGATGTGATCCCACTTCCACTCCGATATTTCCAGAGATTGCAAACTCCCATACGGTCGTTGGTGCTCAGCCTTCCCTAGTGAGCAAGTGAAGCATTTCTTCACAAAGCTCGCCACATCGAGTTTCATCACCGGTCACCAATAATTCAACTTTAAATCCCTATACATCTTGGTACTTCCGGGGTGAATGGAATACCAGTATTTGTGAGCTTCCTCCAAAAGTAGCTTCCGGCACCCTCCCAACTTGGGCACCTAAATTCGACCTTGGAAGAGTTTTAACCCTCTACCATCCGCCGTCAAGATAAGGTGTTGCTTTAACATAGATTTATCCTTGAGGTTCACTTCGAGTAACGCTTCGGCTTGAGCGGTCTTTATCATGTCCATAAGGTTCGAAATAATTTCAATCGTTGCCAACGATGTTCGCACCGCTCCACTATACTCTTTCTGGCTTAACGCATCCACCACTACATTAGCCTTGCTCGGGTGGTATAAAAGTTCGAAATCGTAATCCTTAAGTAATTCTAGCCACCTTCATTGCCGCATATTCAACAACTTTTGATCAAATACATACTTCAAACTTTTGTGTCGCCATAACTTCAATGTGAACACCACTGCTGCCAGCTCGAGGTCGTGAGTTGGGTAATTCTTCTCGTGTTCTTTCAACTGCTGTAACACCCCATTTTTTTCGACAAATGAAGTGTTACGTCTTCCAAAACACATCATTAATTAACCTTAAAAATAAATACTCCTATTATAAATACCAATCGTTACAGCGGAAGTCTAAACATCAAAATAAAACATCCTTTAAAAGTTAACTCGTCCCATACCGGGTAACTAAAATTAAATTACACCGAAACAGTTTAATTATAGAAACCTAGGCGAGTCCCTTGCCTTTATCGACTCCAGAACCTCCTGCTCCTGAGATGTACACTATAGTCAGCTAAATACCTCAGTGAGTTCATGGTTTGTATGCCATCACACACATTAGCCATATAAATGTCAAATAAATAATGACATGCAAGATTTATGCAACCCCTTTGAGATCTCTCAACTCCATTCCATTGGGTAGGGACTTGCCATGTCACAGACATTCCCTGGGCGTGTAGGTTCTCAAAGAACTAACCGCCCATCCCGGGTCGTGCCTCCCCTAAATGTGACATATCGAGCCGATATCCCATACCCCGGTTAACGCACCATGTTAACCCCAAACCCAACCATATGCATGCAATTTATGTTAAATGAACATAACAAAAATTATCATGCTTGCACCATAAATAAAAATTTAAATGCACGTAAATCACCATTTATAAATAACGTGCAATTAACACATTAACAACACATGCGTATAAATTACCACACCTCATACATGTAAAAATAAATTTATACATATGTGTACATCCCAGTGAAATCTCGTAAAAAACTCACCTTGGCTTAATGTAGATTCGCTCGTCACTCGACAAATCCAATCCTACACAAGTCGAAATAATTTTCTAAGCATACCTTTTATATACATTTCCATAGAACGATTTTTTATTCATTTTCTTATTTTATTTAATCCTAATAAATATTTTAGCGACAAAAGTCCAAATCTTGAACTTAAGCATCATGGTTATCTAGAAGGATTAATAGTGCAAACCTATACATATATATTTGCACCTATTATATATATTCTCATGGGGTTATAGATAACATGGCCTTTCTATATATGTCCATACATACATATATATATATATATATATATATATATATGCATACACATGCCATGGCTTCCAGAAAGTAAACAAAACATGACTCCCATGTTTGCACTTGATCTAGACTTTTATATGTATACATATGTTTATACAATTATCTGATATGGAACACAAGCAGATTAAGACTCATGATTTCTTATGCACATTTGGATAGCATGTAGTTAATTCAAGAACATTTCCATGAAAGAATTCCTTCGTCGATCACCTTCACGGCATTTACACAGCCCTCCTCCAATGCCTCCCATATTTTATTTATTTTCATTTTCAAGGCTAAACGATTATGCTCTTCCAAGACCGAAACCATACACCCACCTTTGGTCTGACCTGTATACGATTGTTTCGATTTACGAACATTCCCGTACGGTTGCATTTCGGCAACCTATAACCTCTTTTTTTATTTATGGTTTTGGGTTTTTTAATCTCATTATCCGGTTAACCTTAAGGACATGTGCGCAAGAACAAAAAACCGAGAAGTTTAAACGGTTCTTACCTCGCCATCGTTGTGATTGCGTCAAATCGTTCCTTGTCGTCTCTTCTCCTTACTCCTCACTTTGCCTTGCAAAAACTCCCCCCCTTTACAAGTTTGGAGAGGTAATATTTATACTCCACCTCTTCATGATTGATTTGCAAAACACACGGAGATGATACACATATATATGGAGATGCTATATATTACCTCAATCTATCCTTCCTTTTCCCTTTCCACTTTCCATACTTCTTTTCCAATTTTACCATCCTTAAAAGATATTCCATGTATTTCACCATGATTTGAAAATCCTTCCATTTCTTCTCTTTTCATCCGAATGCATTAAAAAAGGTTATAAAAGATTTGCCCCCTCCTTTTTTTAGTTATAATTACAATAATAATAATAATCATAACCTCTAGTTATTAATATGACACTTATATAAAAAAATGACCTTAATTTAGGGTGTTACAACTGCCTTGAGGCGTATGCGATCACCTTACCTCTCTGCATTAGGACACAACCCAGACCCATCTTGGATGCATCACTATAAACGACGAAGTCTTCCGTTCCCTCGGGTAGAGATAAGATTGGAGCTTCCCAAAGTTTGCATTGCAAGGTACGGAACACTTTCTCTTGAGTTTCAGTCCACACAAATTTCATATTCTTCTGAGTCAATGCGGTCAACAATGAAGCGATCTTAGAGAAGTATTGGATAAATCTTCGGTAGTACCCGACAAGTCTCAAAAGGCTACGAATTTCGGTTGGGATTTTTGGAGGCTCCCAGTTCATCATTTCCTCAATCTTCGCTGGATCTACCTTTACTCCTTCCCGAGTCACCACAAGACCAAGGAATTGAACTTCCCGCAACCAAAATTCACATTTGGAGAATTTAGCAAACAACTTTTTCTTCCTTAGCACCTCCAACACTTCCCTTAAGTGTTGCTCATGTTCCTCCTCGTCCCTGGAGTATACTAAGATGTCGTCGATGAACACTATGACCGACAGATCCAAGAATAGCCGACATACACGGTTCATCAAGTCCATGAAAATTGTCGGTGTGTTCGTCAATCCAAAGGGCATGACTAGGAACTCATAATGCCCACACCGAGTCCTAAAAGTCGTCTTCGAGACATATTCCTCTCTGACCCTTACTTGATGATATCCCGACCGGAGATCAATTTTGGAAAAGCATCCGTCCCCTTGTAGTTGATCAAGGAGATCGTCTATTCGGGGTAACGGGTATTTATTCTTCACAATTACCTTGTTCAATTCTCGGTAACCGATGCACGTACGCATCGACCTGTCTTTATTCTTCACAAAGAGCACCGGAGCTCCCCATGTAGAAGATATCGGTCTCACAAACCCTTTCTCGAGCAATTCCTGTAGTTGCGTTATCATTTCTTGCATTTCGATTGGCACGAGGCGGTACGGTGCATGAGCTATCGGTGTCGCCCCCAGAATTAAGTCGATCCTAAACTCCACTTGTCGGTCGGGTGGCAAACCCGGTAAGTCATCAAGAAACACATCCGAATATTCATTGACAATCGTCACGTCTTCTACCTTCTTCTTCTCCGCTTTGGCATCTACCACAAAGGCTAGATACGATGGGTATTTCTTCACCAAGTACTTCCTTGATTTAATGGATGAGATGATGGCCACTTCCCCTTTTCGTTTTTTGCCATAGACAAGAATGAAGTCTTCGTAGAAGGGTATTCGTATGAGTTTCTTGGAACACAGGATATCGCTTGATGTTTCGCCAACCAATCCATCCCAATCACCGCGTCGAAACTCCCGATGGTCATAGGAAGCAAATCCACTTTAAAAGATTCGCCATTGATTTCCAGACAATGATTCTCTAAGATGTCCCTTAGGACCACTTGTTCCCCATTTTCTACTTCTATGACTAACGCATCACGAAGAGTACTAGAAGGCACGACCAAAGACTTTCAAAATATATTCGAGACCAAGGAGAAATTCGCACCAGAATCAAACCATACTCTAGCAGGTATGGAGTTGAGTAAGAACGTACCCGACACCACATCGGCGGTTTCCTTTGCTTCCTCTTTCGTCATTTGAAAGGCCCTCCCTTAAGCCCTAGGGATGGCCTCCTTCTTCGGTTGGCTCCCTGAGATACCTCCTCTTGCAAATCCCTTCAGTTTGGGGCATTCCCTCCGCACATACCCCATCACCTTGCACTCATAACAAAATTTCCCTCTAATGGGACAATCCGGGCTAGCATGACCCGGTTTACCACACTTGAAACATGATATTGGATTGGGGTTGGGGTTGCAAAAGCCAAAGTGCTTACTCTTGCACTTAGGGCACCACTTCGCCTCTCGGAGGTTGTCAAATCCTCTTCCTCCCGGTTGGAACTTTGGGTTCTTGAATGAACTTGGTGGGCTCTCCCACTTCCTTTTTTTCTACCACTCTTGTCTTCTCCTCTTTATCTCTTGCATAGGCTCTCTCCATAATCTTGGCCTCTTCAATTGTCTCTGGAAGGTTAGTAGCTCTGGAGTTACGGATCATCGATATCATATCCGCAGGAAAACCCTTCAGATAGGCCTTAACCTTTTCCTTTTCAGTTGGGGCCACATGCCCCACAAGATTTAGCTTCTCCATAAAAAGTCGGGTGTATTCCCGCACTGACAAATTTCCCTTCTTGATCGTCCGGAATTCCTCCTCTATCAGATCCATTTCTTGCTCATTGCAGTACTCTTCCAGAATCTTCTTCATGAACACCGTCCAAGTCATCTTGGTCAACACATAATCTTTTATGGTTGAGGTGAAAACGTTCCACCATGTCAAGGCCGAACCTTTGAGCATTTGCGAACCAAATTTTACTCTCTGGCCTCCCTCGCAATCGCAAGCTCTGAAAGCGTGCTCAATCTCTCTAAGCCAATTCATACACGCTACGGGGTCATCTGATCTGGCAAACTCCAGCAGTTTGCAACAAAGGAATGACTTGTACGAACAAACGCTTCCTAGTTGCCTTGTTTCCAAAGTCACTAACCCATCGGTGCGGTTCTCGTCTCCGGTACCCTCGGACCCCGCTACAACCACATTTTCTTCTACCGTCTCCTATCGGCGGGGGTTTCCGTCTCTATCTTCCAACAACTTCATAAAAAATTCTTGTTGCTTTACCATGGTTTCATTCATGGATCTCATCATGTCCAGCATTTGAGATTGAGGAGTTACCTTCGTTAGAACGGGGTCGGCGGTGGAGATATTATTCCTCAGTATATGCTCCACCCTCCCACCAAACAGGGGCGGAAGTTGAGGAGGTACAACCGTTACCGTTTCATTTGGTCGATCGGTCGTGGATTCGGTCACGGCTTGGCCCTCCGGTGATGATTGAAGGTGACTCCGCGTATTTACCATCTCAGTCTGCCACACAATCGAGAGAGAGAGAGTAAGACTGGGATTATACGAGACGATACATAAGGAAACGTACTAATACAAATCATTGATCATCATAATCATAGTAATTCAAGCATGATCACGTAAAAATATATTCATAATAACAGTAGCTAAGTGCGATTATGAACATACTTTACCCAAGGATTCTTGCTACCACTTTTGTAATTCTCAACGGTGTAGTTTCTGTCGGCTCTAAAACTGTCACATCTTAAAACTTCTACCCAATTCTCACAATTCACAACTTAATGGTCTCAGCTTAAGTCTAGGCATCGACTTTGTATACCTAGTTCACTTAAACTAGAGCTCTGATACCAACTTGTAACACCCTAAAAATAGGGTAAATTTAAAACTTAAAATTTTGGCAATATAACGTCTAAAGTATGAAGGTCTAACACACCTTGTAATTATCAACAACTAAAACCCAATAAAGTTGGGGTAGTTTGTACCAATAATAATAACGGAAGAATGAGGCATAACACAACAACCTATTTAATCTAGAAACAAATTTTCAAAAACTAGATTAAAGTGGGTGTCGCTATATCTCCAAAATGCTCTTCTCAAATTTCCCAAAGACCCGGTCCTTCAAGCTCTCCAAGGTGCACGATCGACAGTTCAAAGAATCCTAAGTACACCGCTAGTAGAACCTGTGAGCCAATAAGATACCAAGACGAGTGTTAGGACAAAGCCTAGTGAGATCACATAAGTAAAATAATTTACATGTAAGATAATCATAATACAAAGCTTGTGTTACCGGATCCTTTCAGTGTTAAAATCAACATTATTCCAACCTTGCAGCGATGTTCAGAAACCTGAATATAATCATACAAGAGATACCTCTTGAAATATGGGGGAGACCCGTTCCCATCGGAATGACAAGAACACGTGAGTGGAGTCATCCGTGATGTTATTGGATTAAATCTCATGTCCCGGTCCTAGTTCCCATGCCATTAAGACATCACAACCTCAAACCATCATTGCCTTTATTGCCTACTCCATCGAGTTACACCTCAAGGACAATTAAGTCCCCTATTGCCTACTCGCTAGTGACCCAAAATGGCCAACAGTTCAACCACATGCATTGAACGGTCTAAATCCTCGTGCACAAAGAGGTATATAACACCCTAAAAATTCGGGTAATTTTAAAAATTGAAATTTCGGCAATATAACATTTGTATTTGGAGCTAACCACCCAAAAAGGGTAAAAGTGTACGTGTTTACAAAACCTGCATAAGATGTATGGGAAATCGACAACAAATTAATATAAACCATTTATATCTAGATTACATAGGTTGTCAACCCAATTCCAAAAATAATAAATTGTTTTAAACGCCCAAAACTCCAAATTATCTATCATCCAAAAATGCCCTCAAGAGACCATGCTCTTCACTCAACCCCTTGACGACCCGCCGCTAAGGGAACCTGTTATACACATTATTTAAGGAAAAGTGTTAGGCTTAAAGCCTAGTGAGAACATACAGTTTATATGAAAATTCGATAATAAAGTTTAAATACAATATAAGTAAATCTGTTCTCACCAAACGCCTTTGCAAATAAGTTGATAAACACATTTTGACCTTGCGGTCCAAAATACATCTTGTGATGACGGGAAGACCCGATTTTCCAAGGATCGTGGCGAAACACAAAGTAAGCCACTTTCCGAGTTATTGAGCTCACCATACTAGGATCAAGGCCACGAACACGCCGGCTCGTACTAAGATGTGGGGGAGGGCACCCAATGATCCCTAGTCATTGTCATTCACTAGGATTTACATTTACGACCCACGGTTAGTATCCGGTCCCACATAACCGTACCAAGTTGCCACCCTAGGGCCCAATGTCTCAACTAGCTACAAACGGGAGTTACCCCCAAATAATAAGTCGACTCTATACCTATGGATCCACTAGTAATAGTCTAGACTTGTCACAATTACATTTGTCACCAACTATAATCAAACATATAGTTCATAACACCATTTATTTCTCAAATCATATTTTCATGGTTAACTGTTGATAAGAAATACAAAGCCCAAACATGAATCATTAGGTCATCTTCTCATTTCCAAATATGTTCCCTTACCAAGTAAACCTTTCAAGTGTAAAAACCATTTTAATGAATTATGGATTTCCTAAAGATTAAACCATTTATTCCCTTTTTACAAAATAACCCTTTCACCCACATACTCATAATATGCTTAAAACATAATCATGGCTAAAATGCCATAGGTTGAACATTTACTCATCAAAATATGAAAACATCCATATTTATAGTTCCAAGACATGGAATACTTCTTTATTTTACAAAAAGGTAACAACCCTAAAAATCTCCAAAATACCAAGTTAGGTCAAAATCTCACCAACAATGAAAATGTAAACAAGGAGATATTTAGAAGTCAAAATTGTGTTTTGATGTGTATAAAGTTTAATAAAAAGGAAGTATGAACTCACAATGGGTTTATTCTAAACCCTAGCAAAATTCTAGATGGAGAGATCTTGAGCTTGAGAACTTGAAAGCTTCACACCAACACATGATAACCTAGATTGAGCATTAAAGAATCTTAGGCTTCCAATATCTAGGAATAAATGAAGAGAGATGAGAGGAAACTCACCTAGGGCTCCAAAATCGCCCAAAATCGCCCCACACTATCTCCACACTTGCAATAAATGAGAAATGGATCAGTTGGGTCATTTTTATACCCAAATGCTCCCGACCGCGACCTTGCCTGCGAGAGTGACACTTGTCACAATCACGTGGCACTATCGTCCGCGTCTAACCACCCGCGGTACCATCCCAACGATAGTGCCATGTGATAGTGACACTTGTCACTATCGCGGTCACTATCGCGCCATATGAATCGCGACTCAATCCTTCCCTCCGCGATTATGCCGCGGCGATAGTGACACTGTCACTATCGCGTGGCACTGTTGCGTGAACCCTTCGGCCTCCGAAAATTCGATTTTCGAGCATCGGCACATACAAGGTCAATGCCCAAAGTCGAAGATACTCACATTAAGGGTTTCATAACAAAAGGAGGGAAGTATGGGGAAGAAATATAGAGGAAATAACGTACCGAAAATCCGGGTGTTACAAGGTAGACTACACCCATTGAAATATGATTAAAAGTAGACAAGGGTGACATTACCATTGTAGAAATCAAAACCATTATAACATCGTAATATCTATATATAACATTTGATACTCATGATATAGCATGTTTCACGAACATATTAGGATAACACATTCTCAACACCAAAGCATATTTTACTAGGCTAAGAAATATGTCTAGTCACAAGTTCACATATTCCTTTGAACCAAAACTTCCCAATTTGTAAACAATAACCCCCCCCCCCCCAATTAGGTCATACTTTATTTCACACTTATTGGTGTGTTAAAATCATTTATCATCATCATTAAATACATGAGAAGAGGACCAAAGGTCCCTTTTAGCAAAATCCACCAAACCCTAGTTTTAGGTCAAAACCCATTGTACCTACAAAACACATTTAAGCAAATAATAGCATTTATGGAAGGATAAGGGTTGAGAAACTCACCTACGGGGTTTGTGATGTAAATGTAACAACCCGCAAATCCACATAACATATAACATGGAAATTATACAAAACAAACCACATTGGGGATACACATTGGGTCCAATTCTATAATCTAAACCATCTCATGGAAGTCACTAAATTTTCTTTTTTCCGCCAAATAAACATTATACCATAGAATTATTTAACATATATCAAAATCAACTTTCATATAACCATCTTCCATCTTCACATGCATATACTCAACATATAAGATCACATTTTTCCCTATCCATATCAGTTTAATGCACCTTACCTGAAATGCATATTTTGAAAACAAAATAAGGGTTAGACTGAATGGTCTAGTGAGATAATTCCTGTCATTTCAATTCAATATAAAACCAGTTTATATATACAAAACATTTATCAATTAACATTAAGGCACAACTCAATTAATTGTCTCATTGGCATTCCAGCACAATCAAACACAGATCATTGGCATTCTAGCTCAACCAAACACAAATCGTTGGCATTCAAACACATAATTCATCTCAGGTGACTAACCACAATAGTCGCCACAGTTTAATCGCACACACACCCGACAAGATCGCAATCAATTAGGACTGTGATGGTCTGAGCAGGGGGTTATATATATAACCCCCTGCTCAGACCATCACAGTCCAAACACACTCGGCTTCTATTGTGAAAGTCCCTTATTCCCAAGAATTTATAATCAATCCACATATGTTAATAATAAGCAACATGTAACAAAAACCGTATATTCATAGTTTACGGTAATATCTCAAACATATCAATCTGGTATAACATCGAACCATTTAATAATATGCATTTCAGTTCGAAAATGGTTAAAGGAAAAACCCACCTTGATACGATATATTGACGAAGTAAAGCTTAACCGATACGATAAATCAAAACCAAACGTGAATCTGAATCAAAGTAACACAGATCACATACTAAGCAATTAAACATACTTCATAACTTATTTAAACTTATTAGGCTCTAAATGATACCCTAAAACAACACAGAACGAGTATTGAAAAATAATCGCAAACTACAATGCATCCTGCGACCTCGTGTGGCTAGTCGCTCCACTTACTGCATCTCTTTTCTTCCCTGGTCCAACCAAAATTTCATATTTCCAAACTTAACTCAAAACCATGTAAAAACCGACTTTGAGCAACAATCGAACTCCAACTTTTCAAATTACTTGCACAATTCATGCCACTTCTTTTGGAACTAAAACAACCTCTAAAAATCGAGAACCACATAAGACATTTTTTTTTCAAACCAAAGACATCCAATTGAATTAAATAATCAAAATCAAAATATTTCAAAACTAGAAACGATAACATGAATTTGTTTATAAATGAAGCTTTAATCTCTATATATCTCGAGGTGGTTTCTATTGGAAACCATATTAGATTGGAAACTTTGGAAACCGTCAATTTCATTGGTTAAATTAATGAAATTGGTTCATAGAGTCGTTTAATATGATCAAGTTGTTTCATGTAATTATTTTGTTAATGAAATTGTTTCATATATTTGTGTTTTTTATGTAGTTTCATCTATTTTTCTCATTCTGATGAAATTGTTTCATGTATTTTCGCAGTCTGATGAAACTTTTTTCATTTTTACATAAAAAAACACAAATATATGCAACGATTTCATCAATAAAAGAATTATATGAACAGTTTCATCAAGTTAAACAATATCATGAATAAATTTCATTAACTTAACCAATGAAATCGAGGGTTTCCACGGTTTTCAAAATTAGAGTGGTTTCCATTTGATCGCTTCTATATATCTATACATATAATAAATAAGTAACTAGAATGACACGTGTAGCCTTCTGGTGAGCCCATTTTTTTCATTTTCTCGTCTAAATATGTATCTGAACGCATTTTATATTATAAGTTCATTTAATACATATATATTCATTCTACCTTAAATTTTTCCTTAATTCATTTTTTTATAATTTATATCTTATATTACTACCCTTATAATTAGACATGTAGTTTACTTTTAATCTCTTACTTTTTTATTTTTCATTTTAGACTCTTATCATATAAACATAAATAATATATATGAACTAAAATGCATTAAAAAAGCATTTTTATTTTTTACAAATTATATCATTGTAATCGTTTCGTCAATATCTTCAAAATAAGTCCAATATTGAATACTTTTGGATTTAATTATATTATTAAATATCATAAATATATACGAATTAATGTGTCTAATTAGTATGAGATTTGATACAAATAATCACTAAATTGTCGTGATTTTCTTTTTGCAATTTCATATCAATTTTAACTATGTACTTTTCCATAATTTCATTTATGTTCTATTATAAATTTTGTTTTAGAAATTCTTAATATTTATTCATATTTTTTATTAATTTTTTTGCAAAACATCCTTTGTGAAAACTGCCAAAAACAAGGACATTTTGTAACCAAATACAAAAAAACAACTCTTAAGGGGAAAAAACTTGAAAAAGTAGTATCGTACTTTCGATGATCATTAATATCTGTAAGATAAGTTTTCTGACATAATTTAATTTTTTAAATTACCCCGTATAATATACCGGATCCAAAAATCAAGATACCATAATAACTCATTCCACCGAATAACCTTAAACCAAGAACCATAGAAATATTTTCATATCGGAAATATAGTTAAAGAAAAGAATTCATACCTTTATTATGATTGCACCTAAAAGCTTTTAAAACCTTGAACCGATTTACTCCAACAAGGTAAGACTCTCTCTTGGATAAAATCATTTTCTTTTTTACAATGTTTTAAAACCCGGATCGATCCGGCCGGTTCAACCGGTTGAACCGGGAACCGGTCGAGAGACCGGGTCAACTATCACCGGGTTTTTGGGGATTTATGAACCGTATCGAACCGCCGGGTTTTTGAGAAAACCGGTAAAAACCCGGGTTGACCCGGTTAAAAAAATAAAAAAAAATTGTGTTTTTTTTTGGATTGATATAAAATTTGTCGTTATGTGTTTTTTTAATGTTTTTGAATTGATGTAAACTTTTTTTTATGTGTATTTTTAATGTTTTAACTTGTGTACATCAAATTATTGGTTTTATATATATACATATATAGAGGGAGGATCATGCGAGAAGTTAAACATTTTGCGAGAAGGCAAGAAGTGTTTAATCATATATGATTACACGATTTGTAAGTGTGTTTAATCATGTATTATTAAACGTTTATGTATTGCCAATATAACATGTGTTTAATCAAATATGATTAAGCTTGTGTATCATATTTAAACACTTATTGTCTTCTCATAAAATGTTTAGCTTCTCGTTTGAACTTTTTTAAGGGTTGTAAAATATTCTTCCAATATATATATATATATATATATATATATATATATATATATATGCAAGAAAATGAAAATTACATAAAATTTCTTGAAACCGGGTCAACCACCCGGTTGGACCGGTTGGACCGTGACCCGGTCACCACACCGGGTCAACCTTAAAACCGGGTTTTAAAACATTGTTTTTTTACAATAACAAGAAATAAGGCGGTGGTGATTTAAATACCACCATATTTCAAATCCAACCCCAATCTGTAGGATGTTAACAAATAAAGCCCCTTAACAAAAAATAAATAGCAAAAACACCGTTAGACTTTAAATAAATAAATAAAACCCGGTTATTACAGTAAAAACCCTAGAAATAAAGATCGAGTCTTGAGGTTCCCAAATGAGGCTAGGTGATTCACTTGAAGACTAGAACCAAGAAGAAATTATTAATGTCACTAGATGAGATTTGATTAACCTTAAATGAGGGGAGAGGATGAGGAATGGAGAGGATTTTACCAAATTTTGAGAGAAAATAGGTTGCCCAAAGAAATCCTTCAAATACACTAAATGAGGTTCACCTAACAAAAAGGGTCATTTAAAGACCCAGCTCCCGTCAGCGATAATGCCAGGCGAGAGTGACAATGGCATTATCGCCTGTCACTCTCGCGAGAAGTGTACCGTAAGTCCTAGACCCGGCGTGATTATGACACGTGGGTATGCTTTTGGCATTCTCGTCGGGCATACTCGCCAGAAACGTACCAAGAGGGCTTTGTCCCTCGCTACTTTGCCCTACGGTTATGCCCTATGGCATTGTCGCCGTCATTGTTCTGACCCGAAATTGACCCGTCTTAGCTTCGATTCAATGTTACATCTATGACCAACAATTTGGGACAACAATTATCCATAATTCCAATTATAGGTTATCCAAAAATTGGGGTGTTACAGTTCCCTTTTGTGTTTAGGCATGTTTGCAACAATGTATCCTTTTGGTTTATAGTATTGGAACAATTGCATGAGTTCCCTTTTCATATTTCTACTTTGTTCTATTAACATAATTGCCTCATATAAACATTAAAAACATTGCAAAATTCGAAGGATGTTGATGGAAGCAACAATTTTTCATTGATTTTTGAGTAAACTACAAACATTACAACCATTACAACCCCTAACTTGGATTACGTCAACAAAAAAAACCACAAAACAAAATAACACCCAATTGACAACCAAAAAAAACTTCAAAATCTTGATTTCCCTTTTTTTTGCATTGAGGGAAGCTTCAGCTCTATTCTTTGATCTTAGCAAACCAAGGATGACATCTATAGCTCGATTATACATCTGTTGATCCTACCAAGCAAAAAAATCACATTTTGCAGCCTTCCTTGGGCACCCGTAAAACCTACGACCGGGGTTTTTAGTAGTCCGTGATGTTCTTATCATCGCTTGTAAACCACAGTGACAATTGACCATTGTTTTATCTGCGATGGAAGTGAAGCTCGAAGAAGAAAGTATAAAGGAGAAGAAGTTCGATCGAAGCAAATGATGACCAAACCTGTTGTTTAACTAAAGGGTCGTTTAAATGGGAGGGAAGAGATGGAAAGACGAAATTGCCCATCACGTGTGGTGCACATGGGGCCTCTAACGGCCCTTTTTCAAACGGCGTTAGCCTCGGGGACCACTTTCGTAGCGATCTTCGTACATGAGGGATGATCAGTGTAGTTATTGAAGTTTATGGACGATTTTCAAAGAAAGTAGTAAAGCACAAGGACCAAAGTTGTAGTTCCAAAAAATATCTTAATTTACAATAGATTCTCTATTTTTGAGATTACACAATTAATTATATTATTAAAATATTCATTAAAACTTATAAAATATTGTTTTTCTCTACTAAACATTTAATTTCAAGCAATTTCATTGGTAGAATTAATAACAAATATTTTCTCTCTCATAAGTAATATTTTTTGAGAAATCTCCAAATTTGGAGATTTTCATCATTTCTATCATACTTTCTCCTGGAGAAGGTTTTGAGAAATTTGTTAGAGCAAAAATACCCAAATTTTCCATTTTAGATAATCTATTAGAGATGTTGTTTTATAAGTTTTATTATCAGTATATAGTTTATGTCTTTTTTTCATTAATAATTATTACAGAAAGATAGTAAGGGGGCGTTTGGTTATCAGAATGTTTTTGGATGGAATGAAATTTGTCAAAGGAATTTGACATTGAAGGAATTTGAATTGTTTGTTGTCAGGTTTGACCACCTGTTTGGTTGGCAGAATTGGAATGAAATCTGTTAAAGGAATTGAAATCTGTTTGTTTGGTTCACATATTGTAGCTTTAGAATTGGAATAGAATTTTGGTAAATGACCAAAATACCCCTTTTCATTATTTTAAGTTTTTTTAAACAATAAACATAAAACATAATTGATTATATCAGACTGTTGAACATTATCAAACATTACCAAATCGACTGTTGAACAATAAAGACTCAATCGATTTTAATGAACAATAAAGACCCAATCGATTTTAATGAACAATAAAGAGATAGAACCCTACAGAAATCGACTACCAAATCGATTTTCAGAACCCAACAAAAATCGACTACCAAATCGACTGTTGTAATCGATTTTCAAAATCCAACAGCTTTCAGAAATCGATTTTGATAAATCGACTACTGTTGCAATTCATTTTCAGATTTCAGAACCCAATAGAAGTCGACTACCAAATTGACTGTTGTAATCGATTTTCCAAACCCAACAGATTTCAGAAATCGATTTTGATAAATCGACTACTGTTGTAATCGATTTTCAGAATTCAGAACCCAATAGAAGTCGACTACCAAATCGACTGTTGTAATCGATTTTCAGAATTCAGAACCCAATAGAAGTCGACTACCAAATCGACTGTTGTAATTGATTTTCCAAACCCAACAAATTTCAGAAATCGATTTTGATAAATCAACTACTGTTGCAATCAATTTTTAGATTTCAGAACCCAACAGAAGTCGACTACCAAATCGATTAATCGACTATTGTAATCGATTTTCCAAACCCAACAGCTTTCAGAAATCGATTTTGATAAATCGACTACCAAATCGATTTGAATGACGACTAACAAATCGCAATAGATAAATGAAAACGAAGAAGAGATACAGGAGAGAGAGATAACATGCTGCAATGGATGGCTTTTTGCAGAAAATGGAGAAGTTGATTATGCAGAAAACGTGGAATGGAGAAGACGATGGAAAGAGTTTCGTTTTTGTCTGATGATGTTTATGTAATGTGGGTTGTGAATTGTGATAAAAGAAAAGAGCAGGGTTTATTTGGAGTAAGGGGTATTTTTGGAATTAAAGAAATATTACATTCCATTCCATTGAAATGCTTGGTTTTTAGGATGAAATGTTAAAATCACTTATCTATGGGATTTAATGGAATTGGGAGATTCCATTCCATTGAAAAGCTTGAACCAAACAAAGAAATGAAATCTGGTCAAATGAATGAAATCTGGTCAAAGGAATTCAACATTACAATTCCACCAGATTCCATCAAATTCTGCGAACCAAACGCCCCCTAACTTTAATTTTGGGGTCACGGTTTCATTTCATTTCGTCCTTATTAACAAGTATTTTAAACAATCGTTAAATATTTTATGAAGTTATGTATTAATTAAATAAAATATTTGGGGTTTAGCAATAATTATGATTTCTTGTGACATGATTTAGAGCATCTCCAACAGCTTTGCTAAAATAAAAAAAAAGTAGGTTTTTGTTCTCTAAACCTCTCCAACAGCTTTGCTATCTTGTTTGCTACAATAGAAAAAACTTGAAAATTTTCCAAGTTTAGAGAATTCTCTAAAACTTGAGGTAGGAGAGAAAATGATTATTTTATTCCATCACACCAATGACATTTAATTTTATATTAAGTTTTTTTAAATGTGTATTGGGATGATAAATTATTGAATATTATAATAATATATGTTGTTTTAAAATCTCTAAAATAGCAAATCTGTTGGAGTTGAATGTAATATTTTTTTAGAGATTTTCACTTTTGGTTCTATATTTTAGATGCTCTTAGAGCATCTCCAACAGCTTCTCCATTTTGGAGAAAATGGAAGAAATGGGGATTTTGGGTCTAAATTATGCTCCAACAGTTTCCCCAAAACTATCTCCAAAATGGAGAAAGTATGGGAGAGAATGGTTTTTTTCTCCAAATATGGAGATTACCCTAAAAAATGATTACCAATAGAGAAGACCAATAGGAGACTTTGAAAATAAATATGTAGAGAGAGAAATAATATTTTAATATTATAATTAATGTTGAATTCTCTAAAATGGAGAATCTGTTGGAGATGAATGTAATTTTTTTTTTTGAGATTTTGACTTTTGATTCTCCATTTTGGAGTAATTTTAGGAAAGCTGTTGGAGATGCTCTTATAGTAAATGTTTGGGGTTTAGCAATAATTATGGGTTAGGTTTTGAATCCATATTAGACCTCATCATTTGAATCAAGAAATCATCTTCATGGGTAAGAGCATCTCCAACAGCTATGCTAAAAAAGTGAGATTTTAGCAATTTTTTTGCTCCAACAACTATGCTATATCATATGCTAAAATAGAAAAAAGTGAAAAGAGAAGGTAAAAATCTTCAAATTTGGATAAATCTCTAAAACCCCATATTGAAGAGAAATAAATAATATTTAATTTTTTTCCACCAATAGGAGACATAGAAGTTGTATGTTTAGAAGAGAGAAACAATATTTTATTAATATAATTGATGATATAATTGCTAAAATAGAGTAGTTGTTGGAGTTGGTTGTAGTTGTTGGAGTTGGTTGTAATTTTTTTTAGAAATTTCAACTTTTTATACTCTATTTTAGAAAATTATATCATAGTTATTGGAGATGCTCTAACACAACAAAAAAACAAACATATTCCCATTAATTATCATTAATGGGATAAATAACCAATGATTAATGTAATCACCCACTTTGTTTTTCAAACTACATTTTTTTTAGGGGAACACTAAGGGCGCCTCTTAACCCCCTATATAATCATTATTATTTATTTATTTTTATTTTTTTGTCCTTTTTGTTTTTTATTATTTGTATTATATGTTATTTGTTTTGAATTATTAATTCTTTTTTATTTGTATTATATTTTAATCAATAAAAATTATTAATAAATACTTATTTTATAAATATTTTATATACATGCTGATTTTTTTTATCTTTCTTTTTTTTTACTTTTTGGATATTATTTAAAAATAATTAAGCTATTACTATTTTTTCTAAAATGTAAAATATAAATTGAAAGTAATATTGTTGTTATTAGAATTCATGATTTTTATATTTTTCATTAATGAGAAATTTTTTTTAATAATCCGGTTTAATCCACCTTAATTTATTGCCATTACAACAACAATTTTTTATTTTTTATTTTTTATTATCAGTTTTTAAGCATAAACTTATATTAATAACTCACAATTTCAAATTTAAAAAGTGTTCATAAATCTATTCTCCTATATATATAAACAAATCTAATGAATTTTATATCTAGTTTCTTACTTGAATGGCTCATGTATGTGTAATATAATATAGATATTATATGATAATATTAATTTATTTTAAAGAAATCGTAATATATAAGATATATGTATTTAATAAAAATAAATAATATGAACTATATGATATAATTAATATATACACACGTAATAAAATCGATGAAAAAAATCTTTATATATATATATATATATAAGCCTAATCAAATGAGAACTATGTAGTTTGTGGTAACTGTGAGATCCAATATAAGTCACATATTTAGAATAATTAATATTAATTTTAAATAAATAAAAGGGGTATTTTAGTAAATTTATTTAATTCCTAAAATATCTCCTTTTCTCTTATATGTATCATCTCTTTCTCTCTCTACTATATAACTTAATTCCTAAAATATCTCCTTTTCTCTTATATTTTCGATGTTTTTTCAATCTTTACAAAGTGTATCACGGTGTACTATCATGTATTTTCGATATTTACAAAAAGGTATCATAGTGTGCTATCATGTATTTTTGATCTTTACAAAGTGTATCACAATGTGCATCACGTATTTTCGATATTTATAAAATGTATCACAGTGTGCATCATGTATTCACTGGAATAATATTTACTGAAGAGAGAAGAGAGAGAAGATTTCTAAAATACCTAAAATACCCTTCAATTAAAATTTTAATTAAAATTACCAAAATTATTGATTTCCTAATTTATCCCTTGATTTGTGGTTAAGATTGGATCTCACGGTTACCACATATAACCGAGTTCTCCCTTGAATGGCCCCCTATATATATATATATATATATATATATAGGTTCATACGAGAATGATAACGATTTACAGAAATAAAGGAATAAATATCAGCCAATCATAATAATTAAATTAATTTCTTTTTTCCCCTTTTTTTGATCGACCATAAGGGTAGTTACGTCATTTTCACACATATGAATATTTTTGTGTAACACCCGTAATTTTCGGTAAGTAAATGTCACCCGGACATTTATGTGACCTGTAAACAGTAGGGTTTTGTTGGGGAAATGCATTGTTTAAAGTCCCTCGGAAAATTGGGAGTTTTGGCGTTGAAAAAGTCGGATTTTTGGAGTTCGGGGGCACCCGGGCGACTATGCCAGCGATTGTGCCAGAGGGCACAATAGCTTGGCACAATCGCCAAGGCTGAGAGCCCGCGGTACATCTCTGGCGATTGTGCCAACGATTGTGCCACTGGCACAATCGCCTGGCACTATAGTCGCGCGTACTAGTGGATTAAATGTTGCGATTTTCACCATTTCTTCTCATTTTCTCATTTCTATCTTCTCCCCTTTTCTCTCCCAAACCCCAAAACCGAACCCTAACCTATTTTGGGGTTTTCCCTCCTCAAACCACATGATTACTCACCATCTAGCTACTTGGGATCTTGAATCACAAAACCTCCATATTCATCTTCCTCATCAGGTTCAACGGTTGGGAGCTCGGGTTGAAGTGTTGGATTGGGTGTTCTCGGAAAGTCTCACCATCTTAAGCGGTAAGCTTTCTTGATATAATGTTATAAATGCTTCATTGGTGGTTTCTTAGTGTTTGGTATCTCAAATCTCGGATTTGATGGTCTCGGAGAAATTAGGGTTTTGACCTTGCTTGGGATTTTGGTATATAATGTTTGGAGAATGGTTCTAAATGGTTAAATATGGGTATTTACGGTTTGAAATATTTGGATCTAGGTTTTAGAAGGTTTCGGCTTGAGGATTCAAGCGGCCTTCAAAAGAGCTCGTTGGGTGAAATCTAGATTTAGCCTAAATCTAGCAAGGTGAGTTCAAGTTGATTTGTGAAAACGGTGTACATGCCAAAATGTGTATTTTAAAGTGTTTTACATGAAATGGTTAGCTGCTGATAAGTTTTGAGTATTTAGAAGTAAAATATGTTTTACTTAGTTATTTGTCAAAGTGTGAATATTTTGATAAGTTTTCTTACTTGGTAAACTTGGGTTGTGTTAACCTCTTAAAATGCTTATATTGGGTTTTGAACATTTTAACAACTAAATAGCATGAATTACGTATTCTTGGTGATTTTGTACAAGTAAAATTTATTTTATGAGTTATACATCTTTGACGATTTTGTACAACTGAAGTTTATTTCATGTTATATGCATTTTGGTGTATTTGCATTCATAAACCATGTGGAAAACCTTTGGTCCCACTATGTGTTGAGTTTTGGGTTAATCTCGTCTTTGAGGTATGTGTCATCGTAAACGTTGTTTAAAGACATTTCATTATTTAGGGGACCGGTAATTATTGGTCAAACGGATTTTGAGCTCTTTAGCTCTAAAAGAGTCTTGAGGACATTGGTCCGGTTTTAATGGCTCGGCGTAGAGTCCAGTTATGACGTACGTACTAATGCGCTGTGTTGCGTATTCAGTTTGGTTACATGTTCGAATGCGTCGGTCATTTCGGGTTAGACATGTAATGTTAGACTGTGTTGCATTGGATCCATAGGCACGTAAGTCGGTCTGTTTTGGGATGGTCAATTGGGTATTGCGGGGTTGAACTTCGGTACCCATGTTTTATGACCGGAAACTTTACAAGTGATCGCTAGGAGGGTTGAGTCGGCTAGTGCTACCGGAGTAGTAGGCGCTAGGACCTCCACCGCTTGAAGTAATGCCTGAAAGGTAGTCTTTAAGCGTGTCGGGCCTTCGGGATGGAGTTCCTCGGAATGATCCATCAAGGTCAACTGACTTGGGGTGACACTTGTAAAGAAGTTGTAGGGACACCGGGCTGGGATGTCGGGAGGTGTCATGCGATTAACGTTGTATGGGTAGTATACTTTTGTGTTCCCTTCACCCTCAACGGATACGGGTTTCCCCCGTTGTTGGCTATCAGTATTTTAAATATAAGAACGTCTTATTTTATTGTCATGGGTTCCTTACGGTCGCGTGAGTATTGGACCAAGTGTCCATGTTTTCGGACGTACGGTGTATGTGGTTTTGATAATGATTCATGGGTCGAGCATTCTGTCCCGCCCGCGTTTTGGGTACTTGTGGGTACTTTTGGGTTATAAATGGTTATTCATGTTTTTACCAATTAAGTGTCGAACTATGATCCCGTTTGGGTGAGTTATGTGTTGCGCATTATATAAGAAATGTGTGTTTTGGGAGCTTTGCCTTTAAAAGTGCATATTATGGGAAAATGTGTCGTTTCCATTTTTAAGTATAATATTTCGAAGGACCTTGCTTTAAACTGAATTCTTTTGTTTTAAAGATATATACTTTATGTTAAAACTCTTGAGCTCACTAGGCGTTAAGCCTAACCTTTTTATTTGTCGGCATGTGCATCAGGTTTCAAGGTTGAGAGTTGGTTCTAGCAATCCTGTGAAGAGTAAAGCCTTAGCTAGATCCGAAAGTAAGTATTCGGTGAAGTCTTCCGCATTATGGAGATAGTGACTATGCATGGGTATTAGTAGTACCCGTCCCTTATGGTCTGTTTATATATAGGATGGTATACGTGTATTGTAGTTAAATCTAAATTCGTGGTTATAGACGATTCATTTATTGATGTATTTAGAAATTTTAAAATAAATTGTTATTTCATTATTTGAGGGTGTTACATTTTGGATAGTGATTATCTTCCAAAACTTATGCGATATCCTCTCAATCTTCGTCCCAATCCATGTCGATTCAAAAACCAGTCTCCTTTCTTCCACAATTATGGATATCGATAAAATCCATGGTTGTTTCTTCTTCTTCTTCTTCCTTTCTTTGATCATGATGATTCTCTGGAGAAGACGTATCCATGGTTGTTTCTTCTTCTTCTTCTTTCTTTCTTTGATCACGATGATTTTCTGGAGAAGACGTACTAGAGGAGCACATATACTTGTCGTTTTTTATAGAAGATTCAAATCATCCGATTATAACCATGGGAAGCAGCGACTCGATGAATGTAATGGATTTCCATCAGACAGTTGATGTCGACATCAGTGATAAGCAAGACAAATCAGATATGAATGTCAAATATACTATATTAAAGATGTCTCTGGTTTGAATGTATTTTAAGGTTGATTTTTCAAAAATAAATCGCCACCCTGTTTTTGTTTGATTTCACTTAAGTGGGTTTTCTATTCAGTGTGTTTTAATTTGTACATTCCAATAAAATTAAGTTTTATGGAATTGTTAATTTCTCAAATGGTTTTAGTTGCGTTTTGTTTATTATTATAATCATATATTTAAGTTGATTGAAATTTTGCAGACATTTCATGTCTTCAAGATTTCATATGGTTATTACTAATAGGATCACCTATGATGTTGTATTGTACATTCATGGTAATTACTTATTTAGTTTGTCTTCTTTCAGATGTATTAAATTTACAATGATAATACCAGCAGATCACTTGTGATTACCATGATAAACCAATTTTGAATTCATTATACCAAGGATCACTTGTTATTACCATGATAAACAAATTTTGAATTCATTATACCAGCAGATCAATTGTGATTACCATGATAAACCAATTTTGAATTCATTATACCAGGGATCACTTGTGATTACCATGATAAACGAATTTTGAATTCATTATAACAGCAGATCACTTGTGATTAACATGATAAACCAATTTTGAATTCATTATAGCAGCGAATCACTTGTGATTACCATGATAAATGAATTTTGAATTCATTATACCAGCAGATCACTTGTGATTAACATGATAAACCAATTTTGAATTCATCATAGCAGTGAATCACTTGTGATTACCATGATAAACGAATTTTAAATTTATTTTCAGAAAAATCATGATTTCTGGGGGAGAAATTGAGACATGTTGAGATAAATTAGGAAGAGATTTCTTTTTTGATTTGATATGATCATTACATCCCTAAAAAATCGCTTGCTTGATATCATTAAAAAACATATACCAATTTTGCCCCTAAAGTTATTTACCAACGTATTTTAAAGGGTATTTTGTTGTCATTAATTACAAAAATGTCATGATTAATTTCAACCACTGATTTAATCTAATCAAGGGCCGAGATCTATCCCTTTATTCTTTTAAATACACTATGTTCTCGTTTGAACTCACCCCTATATATATATATATATATATATATATATATATATATATATATATATATATATATATATATATATATATATATATATATACCTGAGTTGTATAAATATATAAGATTATTAATATATTTACAAAAAAACATAATATATAAAACATAAGTATTTAATAATAATAATTAATATAAATTATATATATTATAATAATAATACAGATAATATATAATGTATATAAGAGATTATATATATATATATATATAGAGAGAGAGAGAGAGAGAGATAGGGATAATCATTTATGTTAGGACTGAAAGTCCTGTGTGTTGAAAGTGGTATAAAACATTTATAAGGGTTTAAATTGTAATTGTTTGGTAGTTATTTTGTAATGGGCCCAAAGTCCATTAGGACTTGTGCGCCTCATATGACTAGAGGTTGTGGCATATTCATTGTTCTTTATTGTTGATTTGTTCGTGATTGCACTGTACTAGGATCTACAATTGGTATCAGAGCAAAGAGACAGAAGGTTTGATCCAAAAAGGTTTGTCTAAATCCCTTTAATCGATTATTTGTTTAATATTGTTTATCGTGTTCGATTGATTTCCGGGCAGATTAAGTTTTTATTGAAAATCGATTTTTGTTTTGGGTTTTAGTTCGGTCGATTTTTCTGGAAAATTAGTCCATTCGGTCGAATTGATTGATAAATTGTTTTCTGGGTTAAGGCAGGTCGACTGTTTTCTGGGATTCAGTCGACTTTGTGTGTTCATTAAAAAAATCAAATTTTTTGAGTTTCTGTGTTAAGATCGATCGATTGATTAGGTTGATCTAAACTTGATTTTCTGTAAAAATCATATCTGGATTTTGGGGTCGAGGGATTGATTTTTCTGGGTCGATCGTTCTTCAAATTCATCGAGTTTATCTGTTTTTAATCTTATCTGTTATCGTTCTGTGGTTATCTGTTAATCGATATGTTTTATCATCAACCGACCCTATTGACCGGACCCCTGTGACCGGTACATTGTTCGACCGGTACACTGTCTTGACCGGTACCCTGCCCTGACCGATACCTAGACTCGACCGGTACTTAGCGACCGGTACTCCGCGACCGGTATATTGCTTGACCGGTACCTTGTCTCGATCGGATCGCTTTGGCGACCGGTGTTTTGTTGACCGGATTTGTGACTCGACCGGTACCCAGTTGACCGGTACTTTGCGCCCGGGTCCTTGTTCGACCGGGTTCGACCGGTCCTTATCCTGTCCTGTTTATTTATTGGTTGTTTTTGGATCATCTTGTTTGTCTCATGATCACTACAGTGCAGTTAAGATTAGAGTTTAAACCCGTTCAAGTTTCATCTCTTGTCAAGCCTTTCAAAGTCGGATCGAATTAATTCTATTCGATGCGATCAAAAAGGATGAACCCACCAAGGTTGAGGTCCAAAGGAGAATATGAATAGTGGAAAGTTGATTTTTTGAATTTTGTAGATGAACATGAGGTGAGTTACTATATCATATTATCATTGACTGAAGGAGAGATGCAATCCCAAATTCCAACAGAAGCTTCTTCTGAGGAACAGGAGAAAAGACAGAGGGCTAATAATATAGCTCGATATTTTATGACAAAGAGTATTTCTTGTGACCTTTTTCGTGACATTTTTAGTGAAATTTCTGGTCAAATAAATTATAACAAAATGACAGGAAAAGAGTTATGGGATTGTACTGAATGGTTGATGTTAGGGCCAAATGTGATTTTAAAAGGAAGAGAATTGGAATCTAAGAACTCTGAGCTGAAAAGAAAGATCTCTGATTTGGAGCAAAAGATTGAAAAAGACAAATCCGATTTTGAGACTAAAGAGAAATCATTTGCAAAGAAGTTCTCAGATTTTTCCAGAAATAGTTGTGAAGAAAAGAAAGCAGTCGAGCTGAAATGTATCAAGCTTTCTCAGAAAGTTTCTGCTTTTGAGAAAGTACTTATCTTGGAAAGAGAGAAGTTTGCCAAAGAGAAGAAGGCCATTGAACAAAAGAATGTGGGATTCTTCAAAGAAATATCCAGTCAGAGAAACAATGCTAAGAAGGGATTTTAAGAAGAAAGAATCATGTTTGAGACTGAGATTAGAAAACTGATTGTCAAGTTATTTGAACTATCTGAGAATGCACCGAAAGAGCAGAAAGCGAAGTCTGAATTAAAGAAGATTGACCTGCTTGTTATAGAAAGATCAACTTTGCTTCAAAGATTAGAGAGCTTGAAAATATTGTTTCAAAGGTAGTGGTGACTGAGCAAACGACTCTAGAGTCACAAATCATCACACCTAGAAATAATTCAGCTGACTTCAAAAAGACAGCCTCAAGCTCACATCTGAAAACTGTTTCATCAAAAAGGTCAGTTAAATCATATGATCAGATTCGCAGTACTAACATTTTCTTTGATGAAAATGTAGATGGTTCAGGTACACAAAGAAAGAGAAGAAGAAGATATAAAGAAGAGGAACTGGTCTGGAAGAAGAAACCAGTTGAAGATGAGAAGAAAGATGAGCTGAAAGGTAAGAAATCATGTGTACATACACACAAAGCCAAGAAGAACAATGCCCGTAAAGGTAAACCTGATCATATCTACTCGAGAGATCAATTAATCAGGTTGTCAGGTAAGAAATACTATTGTTCTTATTGTTGTACACATGATCCTATTCACAAAACCAGTGATCATTTCTGGTATGGCTCTTATTCAATTACTCCCATTCGAACTGCAACTAACATTCATGGACCCAAATACCAGTGGGTACCAAAGCCTAAAATTGATTCTGTGTTGCAGTCACCTACTGTCAAGGGGTAGTAGAAGAACTAAGGCTTCTAAGTAAATCAGCTTAGAACACGTACTTCAACGGAGTTTGACTTAAATCATTTTATCATGATTTGAGGGGGAGCTTAAAGGTAAATATCTTCTGATCTAGATCTCTGATTGTTTGAAAGAAGAACAACTTTCAAACATGAAAAAAAGTTTCTTAAATGTTCAAACCACTTCTGATTCTCAAAAGGTTTCATGAATTTAGAAGTGTGATTTTAAATGTTTTTCAAATTTTGAGCTTTAATGTTTAACTGACCGTGTGTTTCCAAAGATCAATACTTGTGTATTATCTTGTCCATATACTGCCAAGTATTCACACACACCGGTTCAGTACTTCATTTGAATTTGTTATTACCATGTCTCACATCGAAACGATTTTTCGATGGTAATACTCCCGTTTGCTTTCAAATGTTGTTGAGCATCAATCATTATTTCTAAATTTGTGCTTTCATTGCTAAATTGTTTATATTTGTTCATATAAACAAAATATCCAGTTCTTTGATACCCTAACCATTTTATTTGATCTGATTGATACATTGTCAGATTCTCAAAACAATTCTCTTGATTTCATTTCATTCATTCAATATCTTTGTTTTGAGAAATCTTCAAAGTTCAATTGCTCAAATCTCATGAGCATACATTTTGACAATGCTATCATACATTTTGTGCTTAATTATACAAGTTAAACTGTTGAGCAACCATTCTTTTTAGGACTTACATGGGATTCATGTGTGAGCTTAAACAGAACTTCCATGGATTCACGTAAACCAGTGTTTCCTACCCCGGAAGTTATCCTAGAGTGATTGAGGGGTGAGGGGTCATAAATCAAAGAGTGGGGGAGATAACTCATCCGGTTGAGTTTTTCTCATTGTGCTGAGCGGTAAAATGTAAATGAGAGTTTGGTTAGAAGTGAGCTTTAATGACAAAAAGAAAGAGGGTGTGAGAACAGAGTTAAAAGAATATGAAAACTCTGCACCAACCACTTTCTGAGCCGGACAGCCACATCTTCTGATTGGTTCACATTCTTTGGTGACCATCATTGAAACAGGCAGTGAGCCCATGCCAACTCTTGCATTAACCCCACCAGCCACTCATTTCTTTCTTAAAAAAGAAATGTTTCATTTTCTTTGGGGACGCAGCATATTTGCTATCTAGTCTTCACTCGGAAGATTTAGATATTGAAAAAGAAGGAAAGTTGCCCCACCTTCGCACCTCTTTCATGCACATTGAGTCCGTGTAATATCTGTTGTTGTCTCAACAGTTTACACATTTTTTTAGCCTGAGAAAGCTAAGTAGTTTCAATCATTCTACACTTGCACGTACACACAAGGAATGAGTTTACTTGTCATAACATTCATAGAAAATTCCTTTGTGGTTTTTCGATGATTGAATGGAAGCCCTAGGGAGTGAATATCACAAAAGCTCCTTTCCAAAGTACATTCGTTGTACAAAGTGGCTCCGTGCTATCATTTGTTGATTCAGTTTTACAATTCCTGTTATATCTGAATTTGAAAAGATTCGAATATATACAGTTCATGAATTGACAGATATTCAGATCAAAGGGCGGAGAATGTCAAATTATCATAAAGGGGAGATTGTTAGTTCATCACAAAGGAGGAGATCAAAGAACGTGTTGAAATTGAAAAGTTTTGATGATCATGATGTTCACAATCATCAAAAAGGGGGAGAGATTTACAAAGTTCAATTTCAAAGTCAAATCTTAAATCTGAGGGTGCAACAAGAAAAGTTTTTATTGGTTCTTCTATCCCGTATCATGTGGTGTCTGCTACAAGTTTGTTCCTCCTACGAGATGATTGAAACAAAAGTTCTTAAGCTGAAAGTTTATTCAACTCACGGTTCAAAGACAGATTATTTGTTATTAAACTGAAGATGCACCGTGAAATGTCACGTAACTCGCACATTATCTTTCTTGTGTGCTGATCCGGTGTGTTGAGTTTCTACAGTTGAAAGTTGCGTGATAGTGCGTTCAATCGAGGCTACTGTACATTGAATCTGGTTACAAAGTTGAAACCCTGAAGACCAAGAGCTTTATTCAATAATCATATATTTTTCTCCTATATGAATAATAAGTTTTTTAAGTTTCATACAATTTATCCAATATGAATAATCCGTGAAAATTTCAAAAAAAAACATTTTATGAAACAAAAAAACTTGAAACTTTCGAAAAAAACAGTTTATATATGAAAGTCGAAAAAATTATGAAACTCGCCAGAGTGGAAGGAGGTCACCGGAATTGGGAGGACGTCACTGGAAGTGGATGGTGACGGTGGATCGTGAGTGTGTGTGTGTGTGAGAGAGAGAGAGAGAGAGAGAGAGAGGAGATAATTAAGGAAGAGATAATTAAGCAAGTTATTTTTTTTTTCTAAAAATATGAAATTTGTAAAAAGACATAAATGCCCTGTTTGTATTGTTTGTAACATTTAGGAGGTTTGCAAATGAAGGTGCCTCTATAAATATATAAACAAATAATAATAAAATAAAATATATTAAATAATTGATTTGATGTTTGATGACTTTGATGTAATTTCAATTCTCAAAGCATTCAACACCCCTATTAGGGGTGCCAATAGCAATGCCCTTTTTTTAACATGAATTTAGAGTTTTTTTTAAAGAAGAATTTAACGTAACATAATGTTTAGGATTATCATAATATTCTGATATAAGATCATGTCAATTGAATTTTTTATGGAAACTATCATGTTATGTATTATCGATATATGTTGGTATTAATCCCTTGTAAAATTTGCAAAATAATATTTGATTTTGTAAACATGAATGATCTTGGACTAAAATCATGATATTACATTAGATTATACTTGATATCAGGAAAAAAAATTTGTTTCAAGAAATCAAACTATCGTACTTGATAACAAACCAATTAATTATATGAAAAACAAACTATAAATTTTTTGTGTTTTCTTTATTGATGTATAACTGATAATTTATTGAACTTTCATACTGTAAATCTTAATGACCTTTGGCATTTATGAAAAAAGTTGGAAATAAATTATTTTTCATTACAGAAATTGAGAGAAAGAAATTTGTGTTCGTAAAATCCTTCATTTGATCGTCTTAAACTTTTGAATCATGTTGTTCATTGTTGTAATAATTAATTTGTATGTATCATCCCTAAATAACAAGTGTTGCTCATCTGATTTTAAAGGAGTAAATAGTTGTGCTTATTTCTTAAACAGTGGAGAGTTTCAAACAAATTGAAAGATATTTAACTTTTTCTTGGTTGGATCAATCGATGAAATCAGTCTTCGAGGTTTAACGAACTTTTTTTTCTTATGTATGTCCCATGCCTACCCCAACAGAGATGTTGATCTAACCCTTCAAAATTAGTTTGTTTCATTAGAAAGATATGTGAACACATTCTTCCCTCCCACCACCTAGATGTACAGAAATTCGACAACCCGTGAAATTTGTCCAACCCAACCCGCTAACAACTCAATTAAACTCAACCCGCCAACCCGCGAAACCGCCAATTAAGAGAGTTGAAATTGGTTTAGGCCTAGCTCAAAGCTCTCCAACCCGCCGCTAATATAATTTTTTTAATAAATCTAAATCCGAAAAATCCTCAATCATTGGTCAAAAATTCGGATGCTCTAGATGGATTTGTAAGTTTGAATGATTTAAAAAGTTTGCAAATCATTGTCTTTCTATATTATATATATATATATATATATATATATATATATATATCAGAATAAAAAATACTAGTCTATTTAAACAAATTTTGTAACATCCCAGGCCAATCGTACCAGATATTGTTCGCTTTGTCCACACACCTGGACTCACGGTTTTAAAACGTGTCTGGTAGAAGAGGTATACAATCCCTTATAAGGCAACTTTTGTTCCCCTCCCCCAATCAATGTGGGATCTTACAATCCACCCCCTTAGGAGACCAGCGTCCTCGCTGGCACACTAGTCCGACTTCCGGCTCTGATACCATCTGTAACATCTCATGCCAACCGTACCAGATATTGTCCGTTTTGTTCACACACCTGGACTCATGGTTTTAAAACGCGTCTGGTAGAAGAGGTATCCAGTACCTTATAAGGCAACTTTTGTTCCCCTCCCCCAACCAATGTGGGATCTTACAAATTTACAGTCCAAAATATATATATTATTATAGTTTACATTATCGATTTGTTGAAATATTATATATATTCTACCGATTTATTATAGTTTCTTGTATAGTTGTATGTATTCTTCCCATTTGTTTTACTTTCTTGTTAGTTGTAACTTTGTATTTCCTATGATATGAGCAATGGAAAATACTCTAAAGTTTCCAAAAATTGAAGACAATGATGTACCAAACACATCTAACAAAAAAGGAGGTAGAACCTCAAACGTTTGAGATCATTTTTCAAAAAAGGAGTCTATATGTGTTTATAATTATTATGGCAAAGACTATGCTCATCATAGTAAGCGAATTGATATAAGTTCTTTGTGGAATCACTTAAAAAATCAATGTAAGAAGTACTTGGATAGCATGTGTGATAAAAAAAAACAAAAATTACTTAGTTTTCATACTAGCAATGATTTTGAGGTGTCATTTAATAAAATGAATTGTTGAAAAGTCGTGGCTAGGTTTGTGGTGACGGATGAACAATCCTTTCGTGTTGTAGAGGGTGAAGGATTTAAGGTGTGGTGATCACGTAGTAAACCTAATTGTAAACTAGGGGTTGAAAGAGATGCATAATTCAATTACCACAATTCGTAATTGTGTTAGACATATCCGTTCATCTCTTTCGGGGTTGCAAAAGTTTAAATCTTGCGTTGAGAAGGGAAAAAATTGAATACAAGGGATGGTTGTTTTTAGATGTTCCTACACGGTCGTACTTGATTGATGATTTGGATGGTTTGAGACATTTATTATTCAAACTTTTGACGTACTTCATTGATGATTTGAAGTACTTGATTCTAAGACTTAAGGATTTAATTATATATTTGGATGATTGTAATAACTAATAACTTCCCTTTTGTATATTTTTAACAGTATTTATCGTATTTCATTCATCAATTTTATGTATAATACCCAGGGTTCAAAAAGGCGCGTCATGGCGCGATATGGCATGAGACGCGTCTCCGCCGTTACGATATGAGCCATAATGTTTTGTTAAGGCGTGGCTCACGCCATGGCGGCTTAAGGCGCGTCATATCGCGCCATGGCGTCCGTTTTTTGTAAGGCGTCGCTATTTTTTTTTTTTTTTTTACAATTTGTAACTTTTTTAAGTTTTAAAATTTAAATTGGTTAAAGGTAAAAATAAAAACTTAAGGGATGAAAAGTTAAAACTTAAATTAAGTTGACTTTATTTAGACTTTTTAGAAATTAGAATTGAATTCACGTGTTATTTTCTAGATTTTTTAGAAATTATTTAGACTTTATATGATATAAATACATATATATATAATATATATGAATTTAAATTATTGGATATAATTGTATTCATTGAATAAAAAAAGAAAACATATATTTATACACATACAATAAATTAATAATATTATTAATTTGCCGCCTTAGTTCACGCCTTGAAAAACACCGCGTCCTCGCCATATCTCGTAAGGCTTGAGGCTTGACCTCGCCGCCACGCCACGCCTCACGCTATTTTGAACCTTGATAATACCAACCTGCTCAACCCGCCCAACCCACAAGGATTAAGTTGGGTTATACTTTTGAATGGATTGAGTTGAATTGAAATTTTTTTAAACCGCTATAATAAGGTTGGGTTATAAAAATGTCTTAAAACACCCAACCCAACTCGTGTATACCCCTACCACCACCCATCATGTTTTGATTCATTTTACATTTGTTGAACCACATACCATAAAACTTAAATAAAAAAACCAGACAATATATGAAGTAAAGCTAAAACTGCATAAAATAAGCTAATTTGATTCAAAACCTTTCATAGGACTTCTTCATAAAAATATCACTTTTAGGGTGTGTTTGATATCTAAGAAGCATGACATAACATAACAAAACAAATGTTCAATGTTTGGTAAGACAAAATTAAGGGGATATGACAGAACAAATAAAATAACCAATTTACCTCTAATGAGTTATTTATATATTTTGATTAACTTAATTAACTTATTAAATTATAATAAAATAAATACTTTTTATAAAACACCAAATTATAAATTTTTCGTCATGTTGATTAAATGATATTAAATAAAAAGTTTATGTAGTTTCCAAGTTTTATTTTATACCTTTTTTATATTGTTTGTTTATTATTAATATTTAATAAATTACATAAATTAATCAAAATATAAAAATCTTATAAAAATTAGAAGCGTACCCACGCAATGCAGCGAGATACATCACGATTTTAATGTTTCATTTTATTTTTTTTGTCGATTTACAGTACGATTTTAGATGGTTTTGAGAAAGTGATAATGTTTTTTTTTTTATAAATTTGTTTAATTTAAGCTTAATAATATAATATTTTTTATATAAAAAAATTAAATATTTTGTTAGAATTGAATGATTATCTTATATATTTTAATGACATCTAAAAAAATAACCAATTAAATATTTAATAATATAATTAAAACAAATTTATAGTAATAATAATATATTAATTAATAGTGATACATGGAAAAGTCTGCATAAAATGAAGGTCCTGCACATACCAAATTGGTAGGTGTTAGAAGTCTGCAGTAGTAATATGTATCTTGTGCTTTGATATTTGTAAATTAAGAGATTTTTAAAATCTTGTATAAAATGATGGCACCTTATGCCTAATAATTTGTATTTAAGAGTTTTTTATCCGTGTTTTATAATATAGTATAGATAATATTTTGAGGAAAGTAAAGTGCTTTTAAAAAGCAATAAATAATGTTTAAAAATGAATAAATTATAAAGAGAAATACATATTTGATATTTTAGAAGAGAAATAGATTTTATTTTGAGGTTATATTGGTGAAATATAAGTATGTTCCACCTTGTTCTATAGGGTGAATGAGGAACACGTTTGTTCTACTTTATTCTATCTTGTTCTTGTTTGTTTCACATAAAAGTTTTGTCAAACATGAAAAAATAATCCTTATTATTCTGTTTTGTTCGATGTACAAAACAAACCAATAATATTATTTATGTATTAAATATCACTCCAGTGACTCATTTCTTTGTTGAATCTCACTCCAAAGAGGGCATCTCCAATGAGTGCATCCATATATCATCTTTCAACTAAACAAAAAAAATCACCTTTCCAATTTTTTTAAATTAAATTATTATATAAAACCCTTCTTTTAAATTTCAACTTTTGTCTAACCGATTCTTACTTGGTATGCAAACCTTTTCCTTTTCGTTCTCTAAAAACTCTATTGCTCCTTCCTATGACTTACAAAAATAGTAAAACAACTTTTCTTCAAACGCCTAGTTTGGTGTTAAATATCACTTCAATAAAAAAGTTATTCTAACATTAAGTTAATTCTAAAACACCAAAACTTACATCGTTTTAGATTTAAAATTTTGTATACTTTTATCTTATTGTACTAGTGTTGGGCCCGTACATTGCACGGGACCATAAATTTTTTGTTGGAATATATGAGATGTAATATAAAAAAATAAGGAATAAAAAGATTTTATATTACATCTCATTAATATAGATTTAAATGTAAAATCTACATTTAAAATAGATTATGCTAATATAAAATCTATTTTATAAAATCCTCCACCAAAAAAACAAATATTTATATTAATAAATGAGTATCCATTCCACAAATAGATGATTATATGAGATACTGTGTTTGGAAAGATTGTACCAAAGCATTAAGAAATTGTAAATTAAGTAATTGGCTTTAATTAATTGTACCTTGTGCTTGAAATTTTGTAATTAGGAGTTTTTTATATCGTTTTTATAATATAGTATAGATAACAATTTTTCAATTTTAAAGTTTTTACCTCTTACCTATATTATATTACTATAAAATTACATTTATATTATTGTATGTATATTATTATTATTTAATATGTGTTATAAACATATTCTTTTTCATTTAATGGAATGTGGGTTTTAGATGATAAAATAATTTAATTCGATATTGATTATGAAACAATAATTTAGGGGTTGCTTGTTTACCTCTTAATGGTTTCATTAAGAGACAACCTCTGAATCGCTAAGAGGTAAATCTTGTTTGGCAAAAAAAAAGGGTTGTCTCTTAATGGTTTCAAAATCCTCTTAATGATTTTGTATCCTGACCTTCCCTTAACCATTAAGAGCCCTGATTTCATTATGAACAATTAGAAAACAACCATATTTCTTTTTACACTATATCATAAAAATCTCTTTTAATCATTCAGACCACTTAATAATTGAGCACTAAACCATTCAACAACTGCCAAACAACCCCTTAGTTTAGTTCAAATAATCTATTTTTTTTCTTTTGAACAGCAAAAAAAATATATATATAGACTTAAGTTCACGTGAGACCAAAAAGTTTCCGTGAAACCGGTGAGACCAAGCTTTAAATTATGAAACTTCACACCAAAAAACTGTGAATGTAAAAAAATCGAACTTTTCATAGAAAAAACACTGTAAATGTTACGTTCACGGTGTTTTTCGCTGTGAATGTTCGCTTTTTTTTACCTTCACAGCGTCTTCACTGTGAAGGTTCGGATATACCTTCACAGTCTTTTATCTGTGAAGGTTTGATTTTTTTTTAACTTGGTTTAGATTTTTTTACCTTCATAGTGTGATTACATTATGAAGGTTCGAATGCTTTTTACCTTCACAGTGTTTCGGTGTGAAGTTTCATGTTTTAAGGTTTGGTCTCACGTGGTCTCACGGAAACAGTTTGGTCTCACGTGAACCTGACCCTATATATATATATATATATATAATACCAAAACAAAGAGTTGGTACACCAGAAAACCCAATACAACACCGGAAAAAACAGTACACAATCGATCAAACAACGATCCCAAACAAGAAAAAGGAACGTCGGGAGCGTCGAATCACCGTTTGCAAGAAACAAACCGGATCACAGATCCTCTTCTGCAGGTCACGACCATCTACTGCTGCCTCAATTAGATCACCAGTTTACACAAACAACAGCCATTGCCGAGCTGTCAAAATTCCACCAGGACTCCGACGTCGACCAAACTGCGACTACCTCTCGTCTCAACACTATTGCACATGTCTCTCCTATCCACGCCAAATCAGTATCAACCTTCTTTGCTACCTAAAAGCTTCACTTTACGCAGGTTCTAACTCGGTTGGATTCGTAATCCACGTCGACCAATTCAACTTCCCGCCACTCAATCTTCCTTCGATCCATTCAAAGCTTTTTCGTTGCATCTCAAATTCCATCTCCACAGGCTTATGATTCTCATTCTTGAACACCACTTGATTACGATTTAACCAAATCATATACATAATAACCCAAAATACCGTTGTTCGAAACCCGCTGTTGCACGAAGACCCACCCAACATCACATCCGTTGCTGTTAATTCTGATGTCGAAACATGCTCAAATTTTGGTACTTTCCACCATTTGAATATCTCTTTCCACATCGCCTTTACTTCCCTACAATTGACCAAGGCATGATTCACGGTCTCCACCTCTTCTCCGCGTCTTGGACAAAGAAGAGAGTCTAGGTCCATCCCCATCTTGTCTATTACGTCTCTACATGGAAGTCTTCCAAGTCTCGCCCTCCACACGAACACATTCACCTTTTTTGGAACCGATTTCAACCAAATTGTTTCCGCACTTGTGCCCATCCTTCCAGCTTCCTTGTCTTCCACGATCTTTTTCAGACCATGAGCCGAAAACACTCCATTTTCATCCAACCACCACTTAGTTTTGTCCGGAATTCCTTGTTTTGGAGAAAGTCTTTGTAAGGTGTTTTGTAGTTCTTCTAGCTCACCCACTTCCCTCCCTCTTGGATCCCTCCTCCATTCCGACTTCCAACTCCATTGATCGTCCCTCCACCCCCCCCCCCTCTCCACTATCATTGCTTTTTTATTACTCTCCAATTGGAACAACCTTGGAAATCTCTATTCTAACTTTGCGTTCTCTACCCACTTGTCCTTCCAAAACTTTATTTATTTTCCGTCGCCCACTTCTTTCCCAAACGACTCCGCAAAATTTATCCCCAATTTTCTAACTCACGACCTATGTCTATTATACTTGACCACACCGATTTGATACCACAAGCTCCTCTCCCGTTACCCTTCAAACCCCCATCCTCCTCGAAGATACTTTTCACGATCTTTACCCAATACGCATCTCTCTCTCTAACTCGAATCGCCACTACCATTTGCCTAAGAGACCCCAATTACTAGCTTGAAGGCTACCGACATTCAATCCCCCATATTTGAAATCTATAATCACTCTCTCCCATTTAACCCAAGCCAACCCTTTATTCCCATTTGATCCCGATCCCCTTCCCCAAAAAAATCGACTCCTCACTCTCTCCAACTCTCTAACCACTCCTCTCGGGGCACGAAAAAACGAGAAATAAAACAAGGATAGACTCCCTAAAACCGCTTTGACCAAAGTTAATTTTCCTACGTAAGACATTAGCTTTGTTTTCCAATTTGCTAATTTATTTTTCATTTTCCCCAAGATTGCCACCACTCTTTTTTTCTCGTCAGGGCACCAACCGGAAGACCAAGATAAAGGAACGACATAGATCCACTTCCACATTCCACTCCGCCCGCCCAATTACCAACCTCCTATTCTTGAACTCCCACTTCGAAAAGCTTGCTTTTGGCCAAGTTGATCTTAAGACCCGATAACATATAAAAGCATCCGCAAAATTTTCATGAGGTTCTTGAGATTCGACATACACCACTTACCGAAAAATATGACGTCATCGACATATTGTAGGTGTGATACCTCAATTTCTTCATTTCCGACCTTTAATCCTTTGAACATTCCTTTGATTTTAGCTTCCTCCATTAAAACATGAAGACCTTCCGCCACTAGTAAAAATAGGAACGGAGCAAGAGGTCTCCTTGTCTAAGACCCTTTCCCATTCGGAACTCCTTTGTGGGCGACCCATTTACCAACACCGAGATCGTAGAAGACGAAAGACAAGCCAATATCCATTTCCGCCACCTATCGCCAAAACCCATTTCTTCCATTATTGAAAGAAGAAAATGCCACTTCACACTATCATACGCTTTCTCAAAGTCCACCTTGAAGATAAGCCACTTTCTTTTTTTTTCACAAAATTCACTGTTTCGTTCGCAATTAGAACCTCGTCTAAAATATGACGACCTTTTACAGTCGTCGTTTGTGTCTCACTCACAATCTTGCCCATCACCGACTTCGCTCTTTCCGCCAAAACTTTGGAAAGAATTTTATGAAAGACTCCAATTAGACTTATTGGTCGAAACTCGTTAAGCCCCATCGGGTTAATATTCTCTGGAATTAGTGTTATAAACGACGCATTGCATCCCCCACTTATCTTCTTTGACTCCTAAAAAGACCACAACGCTTTCATTAAGTCGTCTTTAATGATGGACCACAATTTTTTCACAAAAGTGAAAGTGAATCCATCCGGTCCCGATGACTTATTGCTACAACAATTCTTGACCCGCTTCCCACACTTCTTCTTTCGAAAAAGGTCTCTCAAGTCTCTCCACGTCTTTCGTTTACAATTTTTTGATCAAGTTGCTCTTTAACTTCGGGTGATTATGATCTCAAGTCGTGAATTTCTTTCTAAAATACTCGAATACAAAATTCTTTATTTCTTTCGGATCCTCCGACCATACCGAATTTATGTTTAAACCCCAAATGCTATTTTTTTCTTTCTCTCTTCTTAATCGACGCATGAAAAATTTTCGAGTTCTCATCTCCTTCTTCAATCCACTTTAATTTAGCTTTTTGCCTCGCCATATCTTCTTCCTTTATTCTGCGTCCAACCATTCTTTCCTAGCTTCCAACCATCTTCTTTTTTCGATTTCATTTAGGCTTCTTGCTTAGGTAATTTTTTCCAACTTTAACACCTCTTCCTTACTTTCGTTTAGCCTCTTATCCAATGCCCCAAACCATTCTTTGTTTCTTGCTTTCAATGCTTCCTTCACGTTCTTTAGTTTGTCTCGAAACATACCATCAAAGCTTGTTGACCGGACCTCCTTGTTCCATGCCTCTCAAACCACCTCTTCCGTCCCATCATCGTATAACCACGTGTCGAAGAGTTTAAACGGTTTTGGTCCAAAGTCTATTCGGCTATCGGAAAGTAGAATAGGATAATGATCCGACCACTTTCTTTCTAGAGCTTTAACTCCAAGACATTTCCACGCCGACCCGAAATTGTTCGAGCCGAGAAATCAATTCAATTTGCTTAATTTATTTCCATCGTCACTCATCCTTGTATACTTTTTCCCTCCCATTGGAGTTTCCCACAATTGGCTCTTTCTGATGAATTCATTAAAGTCCTCTGTCCCTTTTTTTATTAGTATTACGATTTAGTCTTTCTTTCTTGCTTCTTACTTCGTTGAAGTCCCCAAAAAAAACACCACCTTACGTTCTCCTTTTCGCTTAGCAGCTCTAGCTTTTTCCAGACTTCCAATGTATCTTTTTGCTCCCTCGGTCCGTAAACATTTACACACCCTACTTTGCCCGATACCCCCTTCTATTTCCCTAATACGACAACAAAATTCGTTTCCTCTATATAATTCTCACAGCTAAATTCCTTCCTATCCTATATAATCATTAACCCTCCCGATTTTCCAACCGCTTCTACTTGGGCAAAATCTTCGTCGTCTGATCCCCAAATATTTGCTACTTGTTCTTCACTTATGTTTCCTGTATTCCGATCATGCTAGGTTTAAACTTTATGCACATCTCCCGTAACCAACTTCTTTTCTCCCCGACACCCATTCCTTTAATGTTAATCGAAATTATCTTCATCTACGCTTGACAAATCGACCCTCACAAATTCGAACTCATCTGCTTTCTCTCCCCTTACTGCCCTCTTTGTTGTCCCACAAAAGACCGATACGTCTTCCGAATGTTTCGAGACTTTCTACCGTATCCGAGCTTCGTATCTCATTCGACAGTGCTGGCGAGATGTCTAAATTACTCTTATCTTTCTTCTTTCTCTTGACTCTCTCTTCTTTATTGCCTTCCATTCTTAACTGTGCTTTTTTCTGTCCATTTTTTTGATAGTTCGATCTGGCCTTTTGTTTCAATAAGTGGAAACCACCTTCCCTCTCCCCAATCCCATCCCTTCCAGTTTCTTTGGTTTTGTTCGATCGACAATTGAGGTTGTTCTCGATGAAGCATCCCCTTCCTTTTCTTTTTCCGTTGTCACTTTTTTTCTATGTTTCTTGTTGATATTCCGATATCCACCTCATCGTCCCTTGGTTCTTTAAAGCTTTCCACCCTATCTGATTTTTTCGATCGTGCATGTTTCTTGTTTTGGATCAGTCTGTCTTCAATTGGAAATCCACTACTTTCTTTTGGGCCTGATTCTTCGACCACTCCTTCCCCGACTATCTGCTTCCTCTTGGACTCTGGATTCTTGTCATTTTATTTGGCCCATAATTATTCTCCAGCCTATTCTTCATATTTGGCCAACATTCTTTGACCTGCTCACTTTCTTTTACCTGATCTTCATCTAGAATCTCATCACGCGTTGTTTCCTTGTTTTTAGCACCCTTGTTATCTGTGTGAACTTTGGAACTCCCACCTGACTCTTCGAAATTCTCCTTTGCCTCCCCTCTTTCTACCTGCGACTGTTGAGTTTCCCTTTCCGTCCCCATCGCCGGTACCGACTGGTTATCTCCCTTGCCCGATTTCCACCCCGTCGTGGTAACCTCTTTATCTTCTCTTTCAATCTTACGGTCGCTATTATCTTCATTCTGTCCAATTTCGAAAATACTTTCATCGACGCCCCAATCTTCTTCATTCTCATCTCCTTCCGACCACTCTGATGGGACTAGAGACTCCTCCTCCTCATCACTACACGCTTCCACTTCTTCCAGACCTATCCATGGTATTGCATCTTCGTCCAGGACGCTAATTCTATAAAAAAAAGCTCTCCGACTTTAATACACTCCATATCGTTTATCCTTGATCCTAAATATGTTCCAATTAGGACCTTTCTGTAATCCATGTAATTCGATTCTTCCCAATCACAGTTGACTAATTTCATGACGTTACCCCATTTGCTAGCAATCGTGGAGAATACCTTTCTCTTACAAACATGTAGCGGTACCCCGAAGATTCTTAACCACACAAATGGTCGGAATACTTCAGTCCATTTTCTAAGATTTTTAACCCAATGGTGAATTCCATGAATTTTATTATTGACTAGCTTGTTCATCGTCTCCTTTGATTCACATTTTATTAATACATTCTTCCCACCCAAATACTTTACGTCCTTTACCTCCATTAACTCCGATTTGCATAATGTATATAAAGCTTCAAAATTGTCCACAAATTCTACATAACCTATGAGGCTTGTTTCCAGATTAGATTGGATCTTCTCATCTTTCTCCCATGCTCCTATCACTTTCTGCTGTTTTGGTTGTTCCTTAGCTTCACCTTTCCCCAAAACTAATCTTTAAAAGATCTTGTTTGAATTTTCACATTTTCTACCACATTTTTTCTCCCCATTTCACCCCCCACTTGATTCCCTTTACCTCCTGAATTCTTATTCCTTTCTGCTGCAAACACTCTCAACTTGAATGTTCCAATCCAAATCCCGTTGAGTTTTCTTTCCATAATCCCCACATTAGTACCTTTCCTAAATCGAACAAAACCAAATTTCCTCCCGTTTCTCATTCTCCGTCTTGCCATGTAAACATCCACCACCTCTCCATACAATTTGAACAACCTCCATAGATGTGGAACTTCCCAATTTTCTAGAAAATTAAAGAACAAAAATGATACCGCATTCTTCGACCAATTATCTCTGTAGGTCTCACGATTTTTAGGATTATCCTTGTACTCTTTCTGTTGGTTCGTACCCCATGCCCTGACCTCACTCTTCCTCACATACTCTCGCTCACCCCTCTCCCTCTCACTCACTCTCTCTCTCTCTCTCTCTCTCTCTCTCTCTCTCTCTCATCGCTCTCTTTTGATTATATATACATAGGTACTACTCTACTATATATACATAAAATATTATATTTTGTGTTAAAAATAGTGTAACAGATTTAAGATAGAATTACGTTTGTATAAAATAATTACACCTTTTTTATGGGAAAAAGGGTGCGTTAGATCAGAGACGGTAAGGGGCCATTTATAGGTGCTTTAACAGAAAGAGTCACGACTCTCGCTTACTTTATCGATTAACATTATCAACTATTAAAATGGATTTTTAGTAAATATTACTTACCCGGTAAACGCTAACCGGGTAAGAGTGTTCTCATTCACTTAGGAGGTAAGTTCTCCTTCTCCATACTTGTTCTACCTCTTAGACCATCTCCAATCCGACCACTAAAAATAAAACATTAAAAACACTAAAACTAGTGGGTCCATTCTAAAAAAAAACAACTTCAACTACACACTAAAAAAATCAACTCGAACCATCCTTAATATTATAATAATAAAAATAAAAACTTAATATAATATATTTATAAAAAATTAACATTATATTGATATTTCATTTATTAGAGGTCACCTTTAAGGTGCGTTTGGTACACTGAACGGGACATGACAGAACAGAACAAGAATTATTGTCCGACGTTTGCAGAACTGTTAGGTGAAACAGACATGAACAAAGTGGAACATGCCTGTTCCATCCCCGCCCCATGGAACAAATTGGAACAGAGTTATGTTACACTAATACAACCTCATAATAAAATATAATTCTCTTCTAATACATTAAATACGTCTTCTTTTTTATATTTTATTCATTCTTTAAAATTTATTTATTTTATTTTATGTTTTTTAAATTTTCACTTTATTGTCCTCGGCTATTATTTTTATATAGTTACTATGTTTTAATTAATTTATTTAAATTATTAAATATTAATAGTAAAAAAATAAAAATTAGAAACTATATAATTTTTTTTTATTTTGATGTCATTTTAATCTATCTTGAATAGAACTTTCTAATACTATATTTTGTTATAAAAAATATTTATTTCGTTATAATTTAATAAATTACATAATTAATCAAAATGTATATATAATATAAACAACTTATTAGAGATAAATTGGTCATGTTATTTGTTCTGTTATGTGCAGTTCTCTTTTACCGAACGCTGAACAATTGTTCTGTCCTATTCTATTCTGTCTGCGTACGAAACGCACCCTTATTGACCTTGAAATATAGAGGTACAGATAGAGACCTTTTTTTTAGTGTTTTAGTGTTCGATTGGAAATAAAAATACCTTCATTTTTGTGTTTTTAATGTTAGGTTGGAGATGCTCTTACGAGATAAAATTCTTAGTTATTGCTATACTCACCCAAGTGTTTCGTAAACAGTTCCTTACACATTTATCAAAATAGAGAAAAAATAAATAAATAAATAAATAAAAGAAGAAGAAGAAGAGGGGGAGCCAAGTAAATTGATTGATTCCGTATAAGAATGAATGATGATATAGGCAATAGGCAATGGATTAATCAATGGCAATGATAAGGAAAGCAACAGATAGATACATGAGTAGAACAGGGTAGAGCGCAAGAGCTTTTCTTCTAGGGTTCACTGCACTGCTCATGAATGGATATGCTGCCCAACAACTCCAACCAAGTGTCACACATACCACCACCATCTTCATTATCACATTCTCTTTCATCATGCAGATCAATGCTCCCATATCCAGTGGAAACAAACAGTAACCCAATAGACTCAGACTTTGGAAGAATATTATATGCCCACCCTACATACAAAACCCAACCACCATCAACTTAATATTTTTTATATCTTATATTTTTACCCTAATATGTAATTCAATTCTTATATTCATTCATAACCCCTATCTCATAGCTTTAAAACTAATACCCATGTTTGGCACCAAGACAAGACTGAGTGGAAGGGAGATGGGACAAGATTGGTAAATTACTAAACTACCCATATCAAATTAAAACCCTCTCGCATGTCCAATCTAGTTCCATTCAGTCCCATCCGCTTACCAAACTCATACTAGGATGTACGCACATGTAATGGGGGAATGAGGAGCCATCAAATGACTAGTGTATTAGTTGAAGGGGAATGCGTATACGCTATACCAGGAGAGCAAGAGGAAAATTTACCAGCAGTAATACGTTGAGTGTCAGAATAATAGCACCTGCTGCAAGTAGTGCGAAGGCAACAGCAAAAACTTGAGACTGGATGACAACATATATAGACAAGTATAAGTAACAAGCTTTACACCAATAACTTCAGATGCAGTGTTAGGCACACAAAAAATCAGGTTGTAGAATGGATCAAAAGTCGGCAAAAGAACATCAATGAGGGACCCAGGTGGTTAACTTGATGTTTAGTTATTAACCATGATGACAAGTTTAGCAGATCAGCCAAATTGTGCAAGGATTTGCACCAGAAAGGCAATAAATATGCATGACAAATATGTATGTATAGGTGGTAACACAAGTTGGTTAACAGACTAATTCTCTGCTTGTATATCCACAATTTCGATACTTCCTCCTTCCAAACAAGTGTCAATATTTCTATTTAGTTTACCAAAACTAAGTGTCCACTTTCGAAAGTAAATACTTACTTTCCAATTCTACTCTTAATTATGAGATGGAGAAATTCATTATTCCCTCTAGGCCTCAATTATTAAGGGTAAAATTGTCATTTAATAATTAAAAAGTGTAATAATTACACAATTTATAATTGTTTGCCTTTTGGCTTTTTCATTGCAAACATTTATTTTGGGACAGAGCATAACTAGAGGACCCAGGATTATAACCAATTTCACTTGATTACAGTTTATAATAGAGAATTTTCAGAAAGCATCCCTTCTCTATAGAAAAAGACCTTTCTCTTCATCTTCTGAAGTAAATTGTAGGAGATTCAATAAACCAAAATGGGAACAAAGGTCGTTTAAAGTGCCAATGTTTAAGTCACTACCAGCCTTGGGGTTCTACCTGCAGTAAAGATATAATACACAATCACATCCATTTTACTGTAGGATATTTTAGCCTATCCCAGTATTCAGGAGCTGCTGATTTGAAAAGAAAACTGTTTTATACCTACAAGCAATAAGATATACAGCAGTGCCATTTCTGTTGTTGTAGAAGAAAGGACTATGCGAATAGAATGTCACAGTTCACAAAGGTTTGGAGATGGGATTCTTCTATTAATAGCTAGTAGGAATGTATAGAATGATAAAGAATACAAACAACCCTAAAAACGAGTGATTCAAGGATGACATGCTCATAGAAGCATCACAGAACATTAAAGTGGAAAACAGTATGTGTGAAGTGTGCAATATATGCTAGAAACTTCTTGTAAAGTCAAATGGTTCAACATGAATGGAGCCCTATTGATGAATGACTGAACAAAGTCCCTACGAAGTTTCTGATAATTCTACAAGAATAGGTTTCAAAGATGGGGATTTGCATGGAAGGATGTAAAGAAAGGCATTAGTGTAAGCATTTTAAGATATTTGCACCAAATTAATACAAGTCAAGCAGAAGACATGAACATAGAGGTGTAAGATAGAGAAGGAACAAATTAAATGTAACAAGTGCTATAAAAGACTAAGGACGACAACAAAGAATACTGGCTTAATCAAATATGTGTGCGTGTATGTGTGTTGGTTTGTTAGATTAGAACTATCGTAAAAGAAACTTGCGAGCTTGTAAATCAGTGAAATTAAAATATGATAATCTAAGTTGCACATAAGTTTGTATATCTTGTTTTAGGATAAACTGACCAACAACATACAATGACACATCATAGAGTGTACTATCTCGCTCATGCATTGTCTATTATAAGTTTATAACTAAACGAAGGTGAAAACCACAGCTAATTATAGAGAGAAACTTCAAATACGAATTAGGTAAAGCATAGCTTTATCCAAGAAAAAACAACAAAAAAAACCTACTTCTATCATACAATATTGATATTATAAACAATTTCAATTTTGTTCTGAATAAGTCAGCAAGTTATGACCACCATACCCCTTAACAACCTAAAGTAGTATAATGTAACCCATTCCATTCCGGAACCATTCCGGATTATGATGCAAAAATCTAATGACCTGACTAAAGCTAAAACATTGTGTGGTAAGAACCAAAGGAGAAGACCTAAAGTTTAGATAGCTATTATGAAGGCCAGGTAAGGCTCTTTGTCTTGGTTCATGTACACTTTGATTACTATAATTTATGAGCTTTGTTGGTCCTTTATGATGATATAATGTGCATCTGAGTGTTTTTAGTGTCTAACAGGTGGTAACAGCACTTAACTTGAACATGAGGCGAAAGGAAACAGTTCAGCAGAAACAAGATAATCTTAAACAGGGACCCAGTGCATGGGCCATTGGGTAAGCTGGGCCCAAGCAATTCCAGTATAGAGGTATGATTTGTAGAAACAGAGTCTACAGCCTCCACACAGCTAGCCCACGCAGAGGCCTGCTATGCTTCCTCTTACACACACAATTGTCCACCATTTGACAGAGAGTCGGTACCCGGGGTGTGCCCAGTCAATGTATGGGTGTGCACTCACTCAATCTGCAGAATTGTAATGTATGATCTGCATAGACCTTGGCAATGGCTGATTTTCAAGGCTATGATCCAGGGACAAACTTGGACTATTTTAAAGGCCAAATTTAGTATAATTGGTCTTGGAAGACAAGTGTTTTATGATACAAATTAGTAACGGTTAGATTATCATTTAATCTGCGACAAACACAAGTGACACTCCATTCAAACTAAATTTTACTAAAACTATCCATTGTCCTTTGAGTTCAACCCTAACTTTCACCTATACAGGTTATGAAAAAAATACAAATTTTAAAACGATGCATCATCAGTAACCCACTTATGAGAATACAAACAATAAACGAGGGCAGCAAAGTGTGCGTGTGGGCTGATAATTACGAAATGCTAGTATAACAACGATCATCTCTTTGGCGAAGACAATTTTACAGCAACTATACATCTTCAAAATGCCAGACAATCATAGTAATCAATAAATCAATCTGAGTTGAGTTGAAATCATACAGAAACTGATTCAACATATTAAGATCATACTCAGCATGCTTATAACCTAAATTCTGCCATAATAGATCTAGAATGCAATGATTATGATCACGAAATCCTGTTCATCCATAACTTGTAACAAAAACAACACGAAAAGGTCCTACAGGATAACAAATCATCGATAAAAGTAAATCACCTTCTTTACGGAGGCAGACCAAGACAACGTGAGTCCTAGAAACACAATGAAGAAGAAAGGACCCCACAGATCCCAATCTCTCATTGCCTTACCAGGATCCTCACGATTCGGATTCGGAAACACAACTATTTTCAAATTACTAACAATCCTCAATAGATCTCTTTTCACCGTATCCCAAACAGGTTCCGTCAACGTGTTGGGCGGTGGCCCGAAACCGGTCATGTTCGACCGCACCGGACCTGCATTATCATGACGGTTAGGGTTAGAAGGCAATGGAGGTGCGGCAGGTACAAATGTCGGTTTCGGTGGAGGCGCAGGGAGGTTGGAGGGGATGAAGGGAGAGGTAGATACAGGAATGGAAGCACGGGTAGGGGATGGTGGGCGAGCAGGGAGGACGGTGGATGGGCCGAATTGGACGCTGGCGGTGATTAGGTTTTCAATCTCGTCGATGTCGGATTGCGAGGATTGGTTGAGGGGTGTGGTATCTCTCTCGCTGTGAGACATTTTTGGTGGAGATTGCGGTGGCGATCGGAGGTAGAATACGGTGGCGATTTCAGATCATTGTGGGTGAGGGGTTTCACTGTAAAAATGTTATAATTAAACCAGTAACTTGTAAATTGCAAAAGAAACACGACGAGTTTGCTTTGTTTTTTTGCCTCAATTGGCCCTTTAACTTTTTGTAAAAAGACGAATCTTTCTACTTTTTGTAATTTTTTGCAACGGAGTCCTTTCAACGGGAATATTATATGCAAGTGTTTCCAAACTCTTGACCGAACAATATTTTATACAATAGTAAATTACAAATTTAGTCCCTAAACTATTTGTTAATCTGTAATTGTAGTCTATTAACTTTTTGCTCGAAAGGTTGATCCAAAATAATTATTTTACGACGTTTTAGCCTCAAAGAGTGCATTTGGTATAGAACTATAGAAGACGGAATCACAAAATTCATAGTCGCACGTTGCTTGGTGCACATGAAACATAACAAAAACTCACGATTCCATGTTTGACACGATATGGGTTGGGACAAAGACTGAGGGGTTGTTTGGCAGTTACTGAATGGTTTGATGCAGAATGGTTAAGTGGTCAGAATGACTTAAAGGCTCTGTATGATATAGTGCAAAATGAAATATGACTGTTTGGTAACTGTTCTGAATGGACAGTCTGAATGACGACAAATTACCATTTTAACCCTCTGTATGATTTAGTTCTGAATGAAATATAATTGTTTTGCAGATATCTGAATACAACAATAACTTTGCAAATATATAAACAAATAGTACTATAGTATCAACATAAAGAAACAGTAGCATCAAGTTTGGAGTTTGCAGAATGATTTATTACACATGAAAAAATCACCATAAACAAACTAGTTTTTTGTTTTAGCCATTATGATTTATCACAACTAAAAAAAATCAACATAATGTTCATGGAATTATTGTTAATGAATTACTATAGTATCAACATAAAGAAACAGTAGCATCAAGTTTGGAGTTTGCAGAATGATTTATTACACATGAAAAAATCACCATAAACAAACTAGTTTTTTGTTTTAGCCATTATGATTTATCACAACTAAAAAAAATCAACATAATGTTCATGGAATTATTGTTAATGAATTAACAATAGCAGGTTTTGTTAAAAAAATCAGCAAAATCAGTAGAGGGGTGTTAAAAAATCAGCAAAAGTTTAGCAGAATCAACAATAGCAGATTGTTTTTTTAAAAATCAGCAAACTCAGAGGGTTGAATGAGGGAAGAAATCAACAAAATCAACAAATTAGTAAAATGAAGGAAAAAATTGGGGGAGGCGTTGACTGAAGGGGTGTTTGTTTACCTCTACTAAACAACCCCGAAAGATGGTTAACGCCAGTGGGTAATCCACCTGAAAAACAAAGAAAGAAGGTTGAGATACTTGAGAGACGGCGAGAGCTGTCGACGAGAAGGAGAGGGGAACACCGGGGAGAGCTATCGACAGGAGGAGAGGGGAACACCGGGGAGAGCTGTCGACGGGAACACCAGAAAGAGATCGACCTGCGTGGAAGAGAGGAGGGCCGATAGTTTTGTGAAGGGTAGATGTGGAAATATTTAGGGTCTGAATGGTTGAGGGAAGCCCTAGCCACAAAATCGTTAAGAGCCTTTTGTAACCATTAAGATGATAATTTTTTTTACCAGACACTCCTTTCCTCTGACCAATTAAGAAATATCCTTTGAATGGAACCATTCATAGCTAAACAAACAACCCCTGAGACTTGATGGGACAAAAAAAATTGTTCCACTAAAATAAGTGGGAGAAACTGAAACGGAAACTAAAAAACTACTTGTAAATGTATAGTTTAGATCAACATAGTTTGACTTTGTCTTTGTAAGCATTTGAGAGTTTCTAGCTTGTAAGTGTTTCATATATAATGTCTTAGTGTTGTGAGAGAAGAGTGGGTGACAATGTTGTGACCGAACCTATTGTAATCTTGTGACTTCAAGAGATATACGACTACCTACTTTCTCTTACTACTCTCTCTCTCTAGAATCTTGATTGAATTCTTGTAATTAATTGGCATGGCTTGAATTGTGACCTAACATTTGGTATCAAAGCTAACCCAATTTCATTCAGATTGTTAGATTGTCACTTGTCTTGATCGATTTCACAATCCACACGAAGAACACGCATGTATTTTTTCGAATGTGATATTTATTTTAATGGTCATCACCGCTATTGTTGCCATTACTATCATCGTCAGCCACCTCTACCTCCACCATAACCACTACCACTATCAGCTGACAGCTACAACTAATTTTGTCATAGGCTTTTATGCTTTTATTTATGTTCTAAACTTTAAGTATATTACTTTGAATTTTAATAAATAATATAATTGATAAAAAATATTATTATAAGACTATATTTAGTATTTTAAATAGGACCTCCAAAATATGAGGGACCGGCTTACTTACACCATTTATTTTTTAGTCTTTTATTAAAAAAGAATGCATATATTTATATATAAAATACGTAAACAATGAATATGAATATTTTTATCTTTATATTATTTCCGAGAGTAATGTTATATCGTTCTAATTATTTCGAAAAATCCTTTTAATTGACGGTTAATAAAAGTTTTAATATGGGCTAAATTTTGAGGAGGACAAAAGTGCATATATACCACTCATTTTGCAATTAGCGGTTTCCTAGTATTTAACGGGATTTGAAGGCCGCCACAAGTTCTTGTTACAATTTGGGGAAAACTGTAACACCCTCAAACCTGGAAATAACAACTAATTTAAAATTTTCTAAATACACCAATAAATAATTTATCTACAATCACAATTTAAGATTTAACCTCAATACACACAATTTAATCTCTAATTACTGTCTAAAACAAGGACGGGTGCTACTAAAACCCAATAATAGCCACTATCTCCAAAATACGGAAGACTTCACCAAATACTTACACTTGTATAAAGCTAAGGCTCAACTCTTCATAGCTGCTAGGACCAAACCCCTAACTGGAACCTGATGCACATGCCGACAAATAAAAAGGTTAGGCTTAACGCATAGTGAGCTCAAGAGTTCCCAACATATAAAAATTAATCGTTTAAAAGAAAGAATGCGGTTAAATTCATAATATTTCAATTTGATATGTCTTACATATGAAAACGACTCATTTTCCAATAATATGCAATTTATGCAAAGAACACCGATTTAAACGTTTTCTAATCCAAACTACTTCAAGGACGAAGACACCAATATAAACCGCCCATTCATAAATTATTTTTAACCAAAAACTCACTCAACACGTGAATAGAAATTGAACTCTCCATTTATAAAAATACGGTTAAAACTTTATATCTCGAAACACCCAAAACACGGGTGGGTTATAATACTCAACCCATAAATCAAGGATAAAACCCAAATATACAAAACGCCACCGAAAACTTGGATAATAAAACTCAATACCCAAAAACAACACCTTTCGGTAACGGGGGATACCCGAATTCCATCGACAGTGACGGGCACACAAAGTTAAGCCACTTATCAATGTTCTCGAGCTTCACATAGGCCATGGATCCCCGTATACGGCTCCCAACCGAGCTACCACCGCAAGATACCCAAATGACCCTAGTGTCTACTCGACCTCTAAATGAGTGTCACTACCAAAGCCACAAGTCCCCGTATCCGGCTCACAATGGGCACCACCACAAGACTTAGCTCTGTATACGGCTCTGCAGAGCACCACCGCAAGCTTACATAAAAACATGACTTGGGGACCACTTACTAGACTTCAAACGCGGACACTAAATTCCACGATGGATTACAAACGGGCATCGAGTTCAACCACCCACGATCTCTACCTCGAGCCCTTCAATAGAGGTTACGCGGTTATCGAGTTCAACCACCCACGATCTATACCTCGAGCTCCCGCTAGCCATAAACAATATCCAGTCCCAAAACGGGGATAAAGTCCCCACTAACCAACCGACTGACTCATATGCCTATGGATCCAATGCATTACAGTCTAAAACGTTACATGACTCAAAAGAATGAACTAACACATTCAAAACATGTAACTCTCAAATAAGATGCAACTAAGTACACCATATGTCCAAGGCTCCTCAACGAGCTACCAAAACCGAACAAATATTCCAAAGACTCCACCGAGTACAAATCAAGCCCCAAGAGACTTAATAGACGTTTGGCTAAAACACGAGAGCCAATATGGTTACCTAAACCAAAATACACATTTTCCCAAAATCTTTGATTCTCAAATTACCATTGGCCTTAGGCCCAAAACCCAAAAGGTTTTCCATTTCTAAAATGTTCCCCAAAGTCGGGAATGACCACAACCCAAAGGACTCACACATTTGTACCTTTCAAAACATCCCATTTCATGAACGATGCATAAAACCCGACAAACACTTAAAAGTGCATTTTGACCAAATACCTATTTATGCAATAATTCATCAAAACCCGATCATTTATAACACATTTATCGAAATGCCCAAAAATCCCAAAGATGTGTGCTATATAAGTTTATAAAGTTAAACACTTTCAAAATAACCAAAACTTATCAGCAGTTAACAATTTCATGTAAGACGCAAAAAGCTTTAAAATAAACATTTTGGCATGTACACCGTTTTCACAAATCAACTTGAACTCACCTTGTTAGATTTAGGCTAAATCTAGATTTTACCCCACTTTGAGCTTCCTTGACGAAACTTGAATCCTCTAAGCCAAAACCTCCAAAACCTAGATCCAAACATTTTCAACCATAAATAATCATATTCAAGTGCTTAGAACCATTTCCCAAACACCTTATATCCAAATCCCCATTTTGGCCAAAAACCCTAATTTGACCTAACTTTTCTCAAAATCTTCCAAACCGAAATTAGAGAAATCAAACACTAGGAAACCATCAATGAAGCATTTATATCTTAAAATAAGGTTTAGAAATGGAAGAGATACACTTACCACTTAGGTTTTGATGAAAACCTAGAAAACTCTACCATGGAGCTTGAGGTTGAAGATGACAATGGTGGACACTTTGCCAAAGCTCCCAATCTACCTCTTGATGATGGAGCATTTTAAGAACTTAATAAATTCACCCAAAATGAGTTAAGGTTTTAGGAGAATGAAGAAGAAACGGTTTGGGAGAGAGTGGAAAAGTTTTGGAGAAGAGAAATGAGAAATTAGGCTAAAATCCCGCACTTAACAGCACCCTGGGCCTCTGGTGCGACATTGCCATCTTCCCCCAGGCCACGGTACCTTCCCTGCGACTGTGACAGTGCGACTATGGAACTGTCATAGTCGCCGGGCATTGTCGTTGAACCATTTCCAAGCTCCGAAACTCAACTTTTTCAACGCCAACACCCCCGATACTATAAGGGACTTTAAACAATGATTTCCCAACAAAAGTCCAGCCGTACATAAGTTCCAAAAATGTCCGGGTGTCCTCTACTTACTGAAAAATACGGGGGTTACAATCCTCCCACCTTAAAAGAGATTTCGTCCTCGAAACCTAAATTTCCCAATTAACAATGCTCGCATAAAAGATCGACTCCACTCCACATGCCGGAGTTACCTCTATAACCTTATGTCGGTTGGCACATCCCAGATATATCCAAATGACCAGTCATTTTACTAACATAGCCCTTAACCATGAGACTGCGGTTGTCTCCCAACCTTGGGCGACACGTACTACCTCTAGGGTAGTTTGTAACCCTAATTTCACACCGTCCAATTCACTTTGGCTGAACATGCTTCTGAATCCAAACCAAAGTTTGACATCACCTCCAAAGAATTCCCAAATCTCTTAATGATCAACTCTTGATATTGACAATGTCGTCCTTTCACGGTGTACCAATACGCTCTCTAGGTAGCTGGTTAATGCAGACCCGACTATCACTCACCCCGATCTACTCTCAATCTCAATACATTCCCTTACTAAGATCTTTACCACATCAGGAAAACCTATACACGTCAATACTTAATTACCAACCTCATTCTTCCTTTAAATTCCATCACCGAGAGGTCAACATTTCCCATGACCTACCCGGGGTACTTCCAAGCATTCCAGGATTCATGACTTCAAGAAACGAGTCGACTCTTAATACCCAAATGGTGACATCAAAACGTGGATATTCCACCCAATACTTCATTTCAAAAGTATTGTCGCATTGAGGTTGACACTTAACAGAGGACTAATATTCCCAAATCTTACATCCCTAACAGACGGACCACAAAATTCCTTGATCACGGAAGTCCATTAAGACGGTACACCATCAACATATGTCGTGATGTCCAACAGACAAGTAACCCATCAAATCGAACCCAACCAGGCGCCAATAAACACTCAAGACATTTTCCCGCCGATTTACCAAAGCATAGAGATCGTCTCTTAATTAATTGGGAACAAGATCTAATACATCCACTATTCATGCATGACCTGATTCAAAAACTGAAACCCAAGCTCAAGGTTGCCCACAAGTCGGATCATCCGATGCTTCAAATCCCAAGGACTCCTCTAGTCCCTTAATTACAACTCCTTTCATGATAGCGGTCTTAAATCTATAGCCCTAATGAGTTCAAGGTTTTTCAATAAGTATGCCAATTTGAACTTTATACAATTTTTAAATACACGGTTTTATAGCAATTAATCATGCAGTAAAAATCCACTACCGTTCACTCGATGAGTTTGAAAATTGATCACCGATGCTACACATATGAAACCATTTCCAAAATTCGTTTGATCAGTATTTACGTTAATAAAACGGTAATAAAAGATGTGTAGCAAGATTTACATTATAAACATGAAAATAAATTCCTGTACCACAACACGTGTAACAAGTGTTTGTACAACTCCATAAGAGAACTTCACAATTTTAACTTTAAAATTCTTCCTCTTTAACCGCAAGACGTCATGGCATAAAATCTTCAACAAGCCTCTTATGCATCAGTTTATTCCCCAAAACTTTGTAGAACGATGGGAACGCAAATAAATTTTTAAATCGAGTTTAAAGCCTTGAGTCGCACGATAAAACACATTTGACCAAGATAGTAACTACAACGACATGCAAACCAAAAATTCATTTCATGCATTGCGGAAAACTTATGACGGAAAAGTCAACACTTGAAGTACGCTTAGATCAACAGCTCTAACAGAAACAACGTAAACCTTTTATATACTTACTCACACCAACAGTAGGTTTTAATCCAAATGCGAAGAGCATGCAACGATCAATACTTGTATAAAACTCAAAAGAGAGGTCAAATGTTAAACGAAAATTCACAAGTTAACGTACACAATAATGCAATTATGCGCGTTCCAAAGTTTATCTATGCGACGCCAAAAGTCGTACAATAAGACACCATAAAACCCAACTGAATTTTTATAAAACTCATTAACGCTAAAATCAAGCGGTATCAAAGTTTTCATTTCCCAATATAACAAAAACATAAGACAACAATAAGTCTAAAAATATTAAAATTCTAAAACCACAACGTACGATAAAGTGACCATTTTCAACAAAACTTTCCTGAGACTCGACGTCCAATAAGCTCGTAAATTTACACGCAATACAATTAAAACTCACGCATCGCGAAGTACACTCACGCGCCCAAAACGTCGCAAAACAATACTCCATAAAATTAAACACGGCTCAAAACATGGGAACAACTCTTCCTTTACAACCTTAACATACGTGGAGGAGATCCAATGTCAAGGTTAAAAATTCTACAGTTACTTGCCCAATACCACATATGACATTAAAACACGGATCTTATGATATCCAAAAATAGGGTTACACATAAAACATGAACGGAGAGATTTTCTATATAAATTTGAAATCACATGCAACAAAACAATTCTAAGCATGCTTAAGATCATGGTTTAAAATCTGATGAGTGCTAAATGTTTTACCAAGACTTTGTGACGTAACTCACTTTATACCTTGAAAACATGAGAAACAATTTATGCAAACTAATTTTGAAATAAATTTAGTGAATGAATTTGGTCGGCACTCACATCTTAGGATTACGCTTCTCAATTTCTCGTCATACCATTGTCATCCGGAAACATCAAACATCTTAAAACAACAATCGCCTTAAATTGGTCAACTTACGATTTCTCCCGAAATAGAGTCAATTCAATAAGCTTATGGTTCTAATTCAACCAATGACTTCGACCCAAAATGGTCAACTAGTTGCATCTGGCATGCTTAGCCATCCCTCTGATATGACACTGCAATAAACATCAACTCTTCCTTCAAATACTCGCCTAGAAACTTCCTCCCTACCCCAAGGGTCACCATACTGAGGCAGTACAAGTATACACACGTAACACGTAGGTACATCATAGCACTGGCCAGGTGTCATTATGAACGTACTGTACATGATCATCCTTGCGATCCTCGACAAGTTTCCCGTTTCTAGTGACTCGGTCAATTCTAAAATATCGTATCTTAAGGTACCTAATGTGCAACTTCACTTTCGATCACTTAAAAGAACACTAGTTTGAGTCTAGGCATCCAAAAAATCAATACCTAATTCTCTCAAACTTAAGCTCTGATACCAACTTGTAACACCCTCAAACCTGGAAATAACAACTAATTTAAAATTTTCTAAATACACCAATAAATAATTTATCTACAATCACAATTTAAGATTTAACCTCAATACACACAATTTAATCTCTAATTACTATCTAAAACAAGGACGGGTGCTACTAAAACCCAATAATAGCCACTATCTCCAAAATACGGAAGACTTCACCAAATACTTACACTTGTATAAAGCTAAGGCTCAACTCTTCATAGCTGCTAGGACCAAACCCCTAACTGGAACCTGATGCACATGCCGACAAATAAAAAGGTTAGGCTTAACGCATAGTGAGCTCAAGAGTTCCCAACATATAAAAATTAATCGTTTAAAAGAAAGAATGCGGTTAAATTCATAATATTTCAATTTGATATGTCTTACATATGAAAACGACTCATTTTCCAATAATATGCAATTTATGCAAAGAACACCGATTTAAACGTTTTCTAATCCAAACTACTTCAAGGACGAAGACACCAATATAAACCACCCATTCATAAATTATTTTTAACCAAAAACTCACTCAACACGTGAATAGAAATTGAACTCTCCATTTATAAAAATACGGTTAAAACTTTATATCTCGAAACACCCAAAACACGGGTGGGTTATAATACTCAACCCATAAATCAAGGATAAAACCCAAATATACAAAACGCCACCGAAAACTTGGATAATAAAACTCAATACCCAAAAACAACACCTTTCGGTAACGGGGGATACCCGAATTCCATCGACAGTGACGGGCACACAAAGTTAAGCCACTTATCAATGTTCTCGAGCTTCACATAGGCCATGGATCCCCGTATACGGCTCCCAACCGAGCTACCACCGCAAGATACCCAAATGACCCTAGTGTCTACTCGACCTCTAAATGAGTGTCACTACCAAAGCCACAAGTCCCCGTATCCGGCTCACAATGGGCACCACCACAAGACTTAGCTCTGTATACGGCTCTGCAGAGCACCACCGCAAGCTTACATAAAAACATGACTTGGGGACCACTTACTAGACTTCAAACGCGGACACTAAATTCCACGATGGATTACAAACGGGCATCGAGTTCAACCACCCACGATCTCTACCTCGAGCCCTTCAATAGAGGTTACGCGGTTATCGAGTTCAACCACCCACGATCTATACCTCGAGCTCCCGCTAGCCATAAACAATATCCAGTCCCAAAACGGGGATAAAGTCCCCACTAACCAACCGACTGACTCATATGCCTATGGATCCAATGCATTACAGTCTAAAACGTTACATGACTCAAAAGAATGAACTAACGCATTCAAAACATGTAACTCTCAAATAAGATGCAACTAAGTACACCATATGTCCAAGGTTCCTCAACGAGCTACCAAAACCGAATAAATATTCCAAAGACTCCACCGAGTACAAATCAAGCCCCAAGAGACTTAATAGACGTTTGGCTAAAACACGAGAGCCAATATGGTTACCTAAACCAAAATACACATTTTCCCAAAATCTTTGATTCTCAAATTACCATTGGCCTTAGGCCCAAAACCCAAAAGGTTTTCCATTTCTAAAATGTTCCCCAAAGTCGGGAATGACCCAAACCCAAAGGACTCACACATTTGTACCTTTCAAAACATCCCATTTCATGAACGATGCATAAAACCCGACAAACACTTAAAAGTGCATTTTGACCAAATACCTATTTATGCAATTATTCATCAAAACCCGATCATTTATAACACATTTATCGAAATGCCCAAAAATCCCAAAGATGTGTGCTATATAAGTTTATAAAGTTAAACACTTTCAAAATAACCAAACTTATCAGCAGTTAACAATTTCATGTAAGACGCAAAACGCTTTAAAATAAACATTTTGGCATGTACACCGTTTTTACAAATCAACTTGAACTCACCTTGCTAGATTTAGGCTAAATCTAGATTTTACCCCACTTTGAGCTTCCTTGACGAAAGTTGAATCCTCCAAGCCAAAACCTCCAAAACCTAGATCCAAACATTTTCAACCCTAAATAATCATATTCAAGTGTTTAGAACCATTTCCCAAACACCTTATATCCAAATCCCCATTTTGGCCAAAAACCCTAATTTGACCTAACTTTTCTCAAAATCTTCCAAACCGAAATTAGAGAAATCAAACACTAGGAAACCATCAATGAAGCATTTATATCTTAAAATAAGGTTTAGAAATGGAAGAGATACACTTACCACTTAGGTTTTGATGAAAACCTAGAAAACTCTACCATGGAGCTTGAGGTTGAAGATGACAATGGTGGATACTTTGCCAAAGCTCCCAATCTACCTCTTGATGATGGAGCATTTTAAGAACTCAAGAAATTCACCCAAAATGAGTTAGGGTTTGAGGAGAATGAAGAAGAAACGATTTGGGAGAGAGTGGAGAATTTTTGGAGAAGAGAAATGAGAAATTAGGCCGAAATCCCGCACTTAACAGCACCCTGGGCCTCTGGTGCGACATTGCCTAGGGCAATGTCGCCATCTTCCCTCAGGCCACGGTACCTTCCCTGCGACTGTGACAGTGCGACTATGACACTGTCATAGTCGTCGGGCATTGTCGTTGAACCCTTTCCAAGCCCCGAAACTCAACTTTTTCAACGCCAACACCCCCGATACTATAAGGGACTTTAAACAATGATTTCCCAACAAAAGTCCCGCCGTACATAAGTTCCAAAAACGTCCGGGTGTCCTCTACTTACTGAAAATTACGGGTGTTACAGAAACCTTCCTCCATCTTCTCATAGATTTCTTCCACTGATTTATGAAATCAACATAATTGAAACACAAAATCACATGTACATGTTCCTCCATCTTCTTCGATTGATCTGCGCACAAATACATTCTATGTTCTTACTTAGGGTTTTAAAGTGTTTGGTTTTATTGGTCTGATCAACTGGTGAAATTTCAGTAAATATATGTTAATTGGTTAATAAATGCATGTTTGAATTATTTGTATCAAATTGTGTTCTTTCTAATGTCTAAGTAATTGATTTTGTCAGCAAGTTTGTGGTAAAATTTAATTTTTTAGAGACATATGATTTCTATTGATTCCATTTATGTGGTGCTTAAATATGCAGTAATTTCTCTAACTCTCAAATCGTATATTTTTTTCTCTATATACCGACTAAAAGTTGTGCAATGGTGTTGATAAATGGTTTTGGGGTTGACCGACAACAAATCCAAATTGCATGATTGAACAAATTACTTCTAGGTTCTAAGAGCATCTCCAACGGTTTTGCTAAAATAGAAAAAAAAAATGTGTTTTTCTTATCTAAACCTCTTCAACAGTTTTGCTATCTTGTTTGCTATAATAGAAAAAACTTGAAAACTTTCTAAGTTTAAAGAATTCTCTAAAACTTGATGGTAGCAGAGATAAATTATTATTTTATTTTATTCAATTCCACCAATGAGATTCAATTTTTATCATTTTATTTTAAGTTTTTTTTTAAAAAGTGTATTGGGATGATAAATTAGATAATATTATAATACTAATATTAGTTGTTTTAAAATCTCTAAAATAGTAAATCTGTTGGAGTTGAATGTAATACATTTTAGAGATTTTCACTTTTGGTTCTCCATTTTAGAAAAATTATAGGAAAACTCTTGGAGATGCTCTAACTAGGATTGTTGGCTTTTTTATTAGTTGATTGAGAATGTTCCAACTTCCGCTAATCATATACATAAATACAGAACAATTGGTGAATACAAGATAAGATACATCAAATCAATCCCAATATCAAACATCAAACAGGGATGAAAAAAGAAATCACAATGTTATTGTACTCGTAAATGTTGTTGTCTAAAATAATTTACATAAAAGATTTATTGGGGAAAAGGGTACTTCTTGAAAACAAGAGTCACTTGGTCCAACTAAACAAAAGGATTTCAAAATCTAGAATTCAAATTAGCGCATCAGATGCACCTCATGTAAAACAGTTATGTTAAAGTTTTTCTAAAATAGGGTAAAAAAATCAAAATCTCTAAAACAATTTGTATTAAACTCTAACCACTATTCTATTTTAGCAACTTTAATATTAATTATATTATTAAAATATTTAATATATGAAAATTTGAGTGAGAAAAAGTTTGCTTTTTTGAGGGTAATAATCAGTTTTGAGGTTTCGATTTTGCTATGAAAGTGGTCCCTCTAGCGGTAGTTCCATTAAATCATTCGTTAAGTTCAGGGGTAAATCCGTCTTTTAAGGTTTTTTTCATTTTTTATTAAATTGTTTTTAGAGTACACATGCTTAAAACATGTATACAACTCATTAATGCATCAACCTCTATCTTCTTTCCTCAAAATTAATCATACACACACACACACATATATATATATAGGGTCTGGCGTATCATCAATTACAAACTAATCAAATAATACAAACTATGCAACCTGATCTATAGCCGTTGATCTTTTTTTTTGTTTAATGTTTTTTTTAATCGAAAAGGTTATTTAAGTAATTTGTAATTATTAAGAATTTTCCTTTTTTTTATTCGGCAGTTATTTTATTATTTGATTGGATTTAATGTCCTTTATTTTAGGTAATGATTGATTTTTTTTTGACAGTTTCCATTGTCATTATCTCTTTTTCATATATATTTTTTATCCCTGAAATCGGTACGCATTGGTGTTTGTGCTGTGTTTGATATCCATGGAAGAAGAGATCGTGAGTTCTTGCTTGGACATCGACCCCTTTCTATGCGATACTTTTTTTGATACAAACACTTACATTGATGAATATCATGAAATCATGTCAGAAGGTGGGTTTTTACGTGAGGATTATGGAATTAGGTTTGATGTAGATCATGGCAAAGAGTCGATGGTAGTGGCAGAAGTAACTGGTTAGTAAGGTTTTTTTTTCTTATGTTATGTTCCATTATTATGAAAGTTTTGTATTAGTTGTATGAAAGGTATGGGCACGACATATGAATTTATTATACGATATGAATGTCTTATATCAAAATTTTCTATTTTTTATGAGTTTTTCCTCGTAATATGGATGTTTACTTGTTTTTTACTTTCTGGGTTATGAAAATTCGACAGTAGTGTTTAGATATCAATTTGCCATATGAAATTTTACGTACGTTATGAAATGTCTGTTGTAATGGTTATGGATTTATTGTATGTGCTTGTCGTATTTGTGTCTGGTATGATATCGGTGTTTTTTTTTGTTATTGAAATTCGGTGGTCGGATTGAGATATGGATTTATTAAATGACGTTGAAATTATGTTATGAAACTTCGTTTTTATTGGGTTATGAATGTATCCTTTGTGTTTGTTGTATTTTGTGTGTGTATATAGTTCCTTTTTTATTGTTCACAGGTGTGTTTTATGAAATTATTATGTGAATTGTTTATATGAGTTATGAAGTATTGGTTGTATGGATGTCGTTTTTTAATCACATGTTCGTGCTTTAGTTTTTACATGTATACTTTTTTTTTTTCTGTTTTACATTTTCTTTTGTTTTTTTTATATGAATATGCATACCCCAAAGATGTTTTGTTTGAGAGCCCCGGAGGATCTAAATTTTGGGTTCCTAGGGTTGATGAAGTTCTTAAGCTTGACGTGGGGTCTATGTACGCGACTCTTGAGTTGGCAGAGGCTGTGTATATGAAATACGCAAAGGTTGTTGGTTTTGATGTTAGGCGTTCGAACAAGAAGAAGAATAGTGTAGGTGAAGTTCAAAATAGGTATCTGTTGTGTAGCAAGGAAGGTGTTTCGTGCAACAAAAATTTTGATTCGTTAGGTATGAACAATGGTGAGCGAAAATTCCGTAATTCAAATGTGAAGAGATCTGGTTGCAAGGCATGTGTGAAGTTCCGTCGAATGAAGGAGGGGAAGCAGTATGTTGTATATAAGTTTGAGGATAAGCATAATCACCCGTTGTTCAATAAAGATGATAGGAGTCTTTCTAGGTCTAAGAGGCAGTTGCAGTATACTAACTATAGGGCTGTGTATAATGCATCGTCAGCGAGTATTGGTGCCTCGAAGTTGCACATGATTCAATCGGCTATGAAGGGTGGATATGAATATATGGGAGCAACTTCGGTTGATTATCAAAATGCTAGGAGAGACATGGTTAGTTTTGTTGGTAGGAAAGACACGCAGATGCTTGTTAATTTGTTAGCAAATAGGAGAATGACGGTTCTGGATTTTTTCTTTGAGTACATGTGCCGTGATCGGGAGTTGCATGCTATTTTTTGGGCCGACGAGATAGCGAGGTTAAACTTTCAGGAGTTTGTGGATACAGTTTCGTTTGATGCAACGTATCGCACAAACATGTATGTGAATTCCTTGTTTTCATTATTGGTTTCCCTTTTTCTTAGGCGCTATTCTTTTCTTATTATCATCGTCTTTTTTGTTGGCATGCTATGAATTTAATTCCGTTTATAGCTGTGGACAATCATAAAAAGTCTGTTGTTGTTGGGTCTGCATTGGTTAGCCATGAGATTGTTGATAATTTCAAATGAGTTTTGAAGGCCTTTGTTAAAACCCATGGTAAGCAACCAATTTTTGTTATAACGGATCAGTGTGCTGCTATGAAGCAATCCATTCCTGATGTTTTTACTGAGGCGAAGCACAAGCTTTGCATGTGGCATATCGTGAAAAAGTTGCCGAACAAGGTGGGTGGATTTTATATTATTTATTTTCAATAATTAATAGGACTACAGACTCTGGAAAAATATGAAGATGCTAAAATGTTTTGTTTTTTACAAATTAGTGGGGATCTCGATGCGAACGTGACTTTCAAACGGAGGTTTAATAAGATGGTTTGGAATACACATATTGAACCGAAAGTGTTTGAACAGGAGTGGCATGCTATAATTGATGAATATCAATTGCATGATAACGTTTGGTTACGCGATATGTATGAGATTAGGCAGTCGTGGATTCCCGCTTACTATAAGGATATCCCTATGTCCGGTTTAATGAGGACGATGTCTAGGTCGGAAAGTGTGCATGCTTTCTTTAGGATATATGCGTCTTTTCGTAATGATCTAGTTAAGTTTTTGCATGCCTTTGATGGTGCAATAGAGAGACAAAGGAACAAGCATCGGATTCTGGAGTATGTAACGCACAATACTTTACCTCGATGCGCTACGTCATTGCTTATTGAACGGAATGCTTCTGAAATTTTTACGAGAACGGTATTTTTTGAGGTTCACAAGGAAATTAGGAAGGCGGCGCTGTATTGTGGTGTGAAGTCGATGCCGGATGATGGTGCGATGAAGCGATATTGTATGACACATAAGAATCGGAAGTCTGTTACGAAGTTGTCATATATTGTAAGTTTATATATATATATTTTTTATTTTTAATTCAGTAAGTTGTGTAGTTTTTATTTTTTGTCTTAGTTTTTATATGAAAGTTGGTCTTATATGTTTTTGTGTTTAGGTTGTTGAAAACCCTAATGAGGGGACAATGAATTGTGAATGCAATTTCTACACAAGGAATGACATTTTATGTCGACACATGTTCAAGGTTTTGTCGAACGAGGACCATGATTGCATTCCTGAGAAGCTTGTGCATCGTCGTTGGACGCGTGCATTGATCCCAGTAGAAATTCAAGCAGCTCGGGCTCGGTATGGTGAGGTTGATCCGGAGAAGGAGAGGCTAATCAATGATGTTTACATGAAGGTTGACCTATTGGTTAGTCGTCTTAGGAATGAAAAGCAAAAATTACATATGTTTTTTGGAACTCTTGACAAGTTGAAGTGTGATTTTGACGTAGAAAATTACGTAAGTTGTCCCGCGAAGGACAAGGCGGATGCTCTTAGGGAGTGTTATGGCGTTGATGCCCCGGAGACCGTTGAGATTTATCCACCGGCAGATATTCGGAACAAAGGTTGTGGGACCGGGAAGAGGCTTGTAGGAGCATTGGAGAAGGCGACTATGAAGAGCAAAAAACCAAAACGCACATGCAGACGATGCAATAATTTAGCAAACCATGATTCCCGGAACTGTCCGTCCAGGTTTAGTGGGTAGGAGTGGTATATTTGGGTTTTTTTCTTTTTTTATGATTCACGAAACTGTCAGTAGTTATTTCATTTTAATTTTTTTTCGGTTGTAGGGATGTTTTTTAAAACTTGAGCTGCAGATTTATACTTTGTGTTTTGAATATGTTGTTTTGTCAATTTTATGAAATTTACTTTTTCATTTAAATATTGATATTATTTTTTGTAATGATTGCAACGTATTTAAGGCATATATGAATTTGCAATAGTTAAAGAGTTTAATTTCTTACATGAATTGAGTGTTTGCAATTAATGAGTATGAAGCCGTGTGTTTCCAATAGATACGAATCCCATTGGTTTTTCAGATCCTTCACCCTATTTACTTTGTTTATGTAATCCACTTACCCACTTTACCCTATTTCATAGCCTATTTAAAGCCACCCTTTTCATATATCCCTTTTATTCTCCACATATCATCCTTTTCCAAACCTTTCAATGGCATATTACTTATCCTCTGCTAACAGCCCTCCTGAAACCCCCGAGAAAATTGTTCCTCAATCCATGCTTCGTGCATTAGTGAACCACAACGAGTGACTTTTAGAGGAGAACTATCGCTTGAAGGCTCGGCTGGAGATTTATGCCCAGAAGATGGGTCGAAAGAAAGTTAAGCTGGAGAACGAGAGGGTGATTTCTCGTATGTGAAAGGCCGATCTTGAAGTGGCATCCAAGAAGCTGTGGGAGAAAACCCTTGAAATGGAGAAGCTGCTTTCCAAGATCAAGAATGCTACCTAGGTTTTTTTTGGGTCTCTTTTGCCTTTTTTTTTTGTCTTAGTTTGAACTTCGTCCCTACCCCTTTTTTTGGTTGTTCATAGAACGTAGGTTGTTGGGTGGGTTGATGGTTTTTGTATGCATATATGCAGATTTAATGTTTGCATCTTTAGTGTGGAAATATATAAGATGTGCTTCCTTTATCGTTTTAGTACATGCAGGTTACTGTATTTTTTTTTAATTAAAATATGGGTTTCTTTTGGAGCTATTCGGTTGTTTGAATAGATCATGTGGTCCCTAGATGGAAACTTCTTCTAGGGTTTTTATTCATGTTTTATAAAAATTTTGAAAATGTTGTTTTCTTGTTTTTTTTCGGTTTTATGGGGTTTGTCCAATATTGGTGATGGTAATATTATTTCCATTTGTGATGTTATTATGAAATTATATGAAATATAAGTTCTGCTAAGTGGTAGTCAATACACACCATTGTTTCATAATTTCATAAATTATTCTTAAATTCATAAGTTATATATGACTCATAACTATTTTTTTAGTGTTTTAGTTATGAAATATCTTCATGCATTCCTTGGAATGTGTAATACCCTCTGCTGATTTTTTATTATGAATAATGCATTTTTTTATTGAATACAATTTATAATTGTTTTCTGAATTCACAAGTTTTAAATGTTCCATAACACTTTTTTCAAGTGTTTTAATTATGAAATAACTTCATGAAATCCGTGGGATGTGTAACATCATGCATTGCTTTTTTATTAAACACATTGCAAATAAAAAAAATGCAGGCATCTTTTAAAACCAAACAAACCAAATATGTTGCTTGGGGAAAAAAAGTAACCTAAAAGAAAATGTTTGTTTGCGTGAAAAGCCATTTGCAACATAGAAATAACCCAAAGAACGACATAAGCTAGAATATCAAAGCAACATCACCCAACAAAACAAAACGTACTGTTTGGTCGAATTAAAGCAACATCATAAAAGCAAAACAAACCCTACTGTTTGATAGAAATACTGTAATGCAATCCTAGTAGTTGCATATTCACCCGCGAAGGCGTTGTGCCCTTGTTGCGTCTGCTCTTTCCCTTATTTGTGCGCACGAATCTGGCCTAAGTGACATGAATCGTGCGATATCTGTTTCTACGAAATCTAACCGTTTGTTGTTGTCACTCAATAGCATCTTTGTTGTGTATTTCTTTCGGAGGCTTGCTAGTTGCCTGTCCTGCACCTGTCCTTCTTTAGCTAGCCCTGTGTTCCATCCTCGTACGCCTCCGCCCATATAGGTCTCCATGTGCCTCTTTAGGAATATTCCAGAGTTCCTCATATTCCGCTCTGTACGCCAGTTCATATCAAGTCGTACTTTGTCAACACCCACCAACTTTTCGCGCTTGGGTGTGAAAGTAGCTTTAGGTGGTGAATCATCATTGTTTGCTGAAATTAAGGTACGTTCAGCTTTTACAAACGTTCATATGTAAATTTGTCTATGTATTGTAAAGCTTACCAAGATGTGGATATCGTAATCATAAAGGTCATCGATGTCACCTTCCTTCACATTGTTGTCCAGTATTTCCATAGAATTTGTCTTCAGGTTGAAGACGACACAGTAGTAATCGTTTCATCGTGTAAGTGGTATGAAAACCTGTTTCATATACCCAAGTCATAAAATCCGAGAAGCAGGTGTGTAAATAAGCATTCTTCATATGATTTATTCTTTTATTCTTTTTTGATATTTTTAGTGTTCTTTTTACCAAAAAAAACATCATATATACTCATTCGTATATTACACAACTGTCATAATTACGTCATAGAAGTTGTTTTTCAGAAGCAACACTGTTGTTTTTTATTATATAATGTTATGCTTGTATAACGTACCATGTCCATATTTCGCATGTTAACTGCACCCACATTGCAGCTAGCTGCTAGTCCCAAATTCCACGAAGAAAGCTTGAATCGCTTGTTGAAGTTGTGTGTGTAATAGTGTAGGACACCATCAGCCTGTTAGTGCATGAAAGTGTGTAAATCTATGATATATTTCATATATTTTTAATTGAAAGTAAGTTTCTTACTCATCAATATGTTTGTCTTGAAAAAAAAACCTTCGTGGCGAATCCCGACTTCTGAACCTTTCTTCATAGTTAAGCACGTCTGCCCAGCCATCGATAACTTTGTAGTGCACACGGGTCAATGCCGCAAGGCTCTCAATCTCAGATCGTGAAACTGTTTGTCCGCTTTTCGATGCGTAAATGAAATGCCTTTTTCACAGTTGCATGCTTGTTATGAGAAATATGTTCATCATGCTAAACATCGACATGATGTTTATATGAAATGGTAAATTAAATTAAGTTTTTTAATATACGTACCCGGGACCTCCGAACGTCGTCATGCTCCATTCGTGCACTTTCTTTTCCTCGGTGGTCAATATTTTTCCAATAGCGACTTGTCGCTTCATGTATGGTGACTTCATTTTATCGCCAAGTTTTAGCTCGCGCCGAGCCAGTTTTGTACGTGCTTCAGACTCCATGACAACCTCTTTCCCCTTTTTTTAATGGCCTTTTTTCCACCGCTGGCTTTAGGGGGCTTATTCCTAGGTTGAAGCTAGGTACTGGGATATCAGGCCCATACTGTGAAATTGGTACCGCTTGCTCCTCAGGCTCGTTATATGCAACAATCTCAAGGTTTGTTGGAGAAGCATTTGAGTTAGGTTGTTGATCTTCAGATGTTTTATGATCTTCGCCAGTACCATCTTTATTTGTTGGATCTTTAGCTCCCGATCTTTCTTCAATTTGAGCATCTATGATGTCATAGGTTGTCTGGCTGTACCAGTAAGGTGAAAGTGGTGATAGTGCTTCCAATGACTCGATGTTGTCGAAACTCAGCTTCGTGGGGGTGCATACGATCTCAGTGTTATCTTCATGAACCCCTTCTTTGTTGTTGTCTGCTTCCTTGAGCCTACTCAATGTAGTTAGTGGTTTGTTCTTGCCCGACCCCCTGAATGCAGTCTCGTTGAAAAATATGGCCAACTCGTCTTCATACCGTTCGAAGATGGTATCCAATGGGAAACGCTCTTTAGCCTTCTCAATAACAGTTTGTGCATCGACCTTCGATCGCATCAGCAGTCCAAACTTCTCATTCAACTCTATTATGTATCCCTGAGTTCATATTCAAATTCTCAATAATGTTAGTTTTGATATTTTTCCGATGTGAAGTTTTGGGAATGGTGTATGGATGTACGAAAGTTCGTACCCTTTTAATTTCCTCCTCATCTTCTTTATTCTCTTTTGGAGAAGGAGGATCTAGGTTGGTGTTCTCATTGTTGATGTTTGATGTCTGACCTGGTCCACGTATCAAAGCCCTATGAAAACCACCTCCTTTAATGGCGCATTGTTGCCTCTTTCTTAACTCATTCAAGTTCCATTTGTGAAGCGGTGGATCATTTGTTCCATTGTCACTGTTTGTCCAGATTGTCGACTCCACATACAGCAGCAGCTGGGTGTAATCAAATGAGTTTAGTTTTTCACGAATGCTCAAATAATGAAACATGTCACACTAAATATTTAAATTTTACCGTTAGGAATGTAAGTGGTCCTGCATAGAAGCTGTCGTACATATCGTTTCTCCACATACGCTTACTTCGCTTAAAACATTCGAAGATGTAGCCAGACCAGTTGATAGATGATATAATATCTATGTTTTTTAGTCGATGCAAGAAGTTGACAACGCAACATCCCATCCGGCTACATTTTGCCATTGAATTCACAAAAAGGACCAGAAAATTAAGCTTGAACATCTAACCTGCATCAGTTGATGATTGTATTGCGTTCATAACATCGGTTGGCCGGGGCGATTCCTTCTTGTACTGCTGCTTCCATATGGCTGCTAGTTCGGTGCCTTCCTCCGTCGTTTCCATTGTGGTAAAATCTAGTCCACCGATTAGTACTTTGAGGATTTCATGGATTGTCATCTCATTGATGACAATCGACCCTCCTTCGAGCCGTAACAGCATGCTGTCGGTGTCTAAGTTGTTCACCACAAAAAAACCCAGTTTAGATGGTATCCCGTCGACTGTCATACCTATCAAGGATCCTAATTAAATATGGTGATGGGGTAAAATGAAAATTAGAAAAGTAAAAGGTATAAAGTAACCTAATTAAATAATTATAGGGGTATAAACTGTAACTATAAATTAAAAATCAATTGAAAATCTGATTTTGGAAGTTAGTTGTCATGGTGTGAGGGGAGATAGGGTATAGGAGGGGGTATGAGATTAGTAGGGGGCAGGGAAAGCAACCCCGGGGGTTGCTAAGGCTAGCCCCTAATTAACTCCATACCCCCCTCGTCACCTCTATCTCTCTCACATCCAGTTTTTTTTTTAATTAATAGTTACAGTTTTTGTCCTTAAACTCTTTTGATTGATTTACTTTATACCTTTTGGTTTTACATTTTACATTTTTATTACATTAACACATATAAGCGTATATTAACTAAAATACGTTAAAAAAGTAATTTTTAATTTTAACAAGTTACACCATTATAATCGTCTCTTCGATACCTTCGAAATGAGCCCAATATTAAATATTTTTTAATTTAATTATTTTATTATATATTAAAATATGTTAAAAAATACGTTTTGGTATGGAGTATATTGCAATTGCATTTTTCACTCGACATGGTTCAACGTTATTTGCATTGCAATTTCATTTTTCACTTGACAGGGTTCCAAGTCATTTTGCAAAACATGTGTTTGTTAGGGGTGTTAAAAAAAACCGAAAAACCGAGAAAACGAGTCGAACCGTTTAATCTGAATCCAAAAAATCTGATAACCAAAAAATCCGAAAAATCCGATAACCAAAAAATCCGAAAATCAAAAAAACGAAAACCGAAAAAACCAAGTATTCACGGGTCGGTTTTGGTTTTGAATTTTAGGTACCCACAGGTATCCGAACCAAACCGAATATGATGCATATATAATATTTAATGTGTATTATTTATTTATTAATTAACCAAAAGTTCACCTAGTAAAATCTTTTACGTTTTGCTGTCAATCATTACGGTGGATGATCAAATTTGGCGGTATAAAGTCGTGAAGGAGTCGACATTAACCGATATAATAATCAGAAAGTGGTAAATTAGATTGAGGAACAATTGTTGTAGCAATTTGGGTATAAAAAAAACGAACAAACATATTCATACGTTTCAAAAGTGGTAAATGAAAAATATTGTTATTAGTAAAATACGTTTAACCATATTCATCGTATATTAACTAAAATACGTTTAAAAAAATACTCGTGACTATGTTGATTTAAATGAATAATAAAAAAAATCGATTAACCAAGGTACAATATATGACATATAATAATATAATTAAATCAAAAAATATTTAATATTGGGCTCATTTCGAAGGTATTGACGAGACGATTATAATGGTGTAACTTGTTAAAATTAAAAATTACTTTTTTAACGTATTTTAGTTAATATACTCTTATATGTGTTAATGTAATAAAAATGTAAAATGTAAAACCAAAAAGTATAAAGTTAATCAATCAAAAGAGTTCAGGGACCAAAATTATAACTATAAATTAAAAAAAAACAAAAAGTACGAGTGTGAGGGGGAAGGGGGTATGTTTTTCAAAAAAAAATTGCGTATACTTAGAAAACCCCGTATATAATCATACACACACACACATATATATATATATAGTCATACACACAGACACACACACACACACACACACACACATATATATATAACCAGGCCAAGGCTAATTTGCAACCCATGTAAATCTTACAACCCATGCAACTCATATCTTAACCGTTGGATCAATGATAAGCGGTTATTTTATTTTTATTTTTTTGTTTTTTTTAATTGAAAATATTGGCCCCACATCTATTGTAACCGTCGATCATGAATCCAAAGGTTAAAATGTGGGTTGCATGGGTTGTAAGATTTACATTGATTGCAAATTAAACCACCCCTATATAACCATACACACACACACACACACACACACACATATATATATATATATATATATATATATATATATATAATCATATACACAGACACGGGGCCATTCAAGGGAGAACTAAGTTATCTGTGGTAACCGTGAGATCCAATCTTAACCACAAATCAAAAGATAAATTAGAAAATCAATAATTTTGGTAATTTTAATTAAAATTTTTAATTAAAGGTATTTTAGGTATTTTTGAGATCTCCTCTCTTTTCCTTTCTCTCTCATCTCTCCAGTAAATACTATTTCGGCGAATACAAGATGCCCACTGTGATACACTTTATAAATATCGGAAATACGTGATGCACACTGTGATACACTTTGTAACGATCGAAAATACATGATAGCACACTATGATACCCTTTTGTAAACATCGAAAAAACATCGAAAATACGTGATAGCGCACCGTGATACATTTTGTAAAGATCGAAAAATATCGAAAATAAGTTATGCACATTGTGATACACTTTGTAAAGATCGAAAATACATGATAGTACACTATGATACCCTTTTGTAAACATCAAAAATACATGATAGCACACTGTGATTAGTGATGGCCATCTTGGCCCGACCCGATTGGTTAACCAAGCCCGACCCGTCTGAAAGCCCGCCCGGCCCGACCCGATGCCAAACCGGTTTGAAGCCCGAAATCATGGACCGGTTTGGGTTTTTGGCGGCCCAGCCCGGCTCGACCCGAGCCCGGTTCACGGCCCGGCCCGGCCCGATTCGTACTTTAAAAAAAAAAAGATGTCATGTTACCGTTTATATACGTTTTTTGACCTTTTTTTGTATTTTTTACCCCCCAAACCCCTATAAATACTTGTATTATAAGTTTGTAACTTAAAATTATATATAAAATGTATTTTTAAAGTGTATTTTAGTGATTTATTATAAATAAAACGTATTTTTAAAGTGTATTTTAGTGTTCCATTATATAAATAAATTATTTTAAAAAAAAATACGAAAAAATCATCGGCCCGATCATGGCCTGGTTTGGGCCCCGCCCGGTTTTGGTTAAACCGGTTTACCCCAAGCCTAACCGGGCCACGCCTTTTCGGGTGAAACCTGGCCCAGCCCGGCCCGAAGCCCGTTTTGGCTCGGTTTTTGCTTTCACTGTAGAGGCCTGAAGCCCGTTTTGGCCCGGCCCGAGCTCGATTTTTGGCCATCACTAACTGTGATACCCTTTTGTAAAAGGAAATAAGAAAATTTAGGAATTAGGTTTTATTTTAGGAATTAAACAAATTTACTAAAATATCATTTTCTATGTATTCAAAATTAATATTAATTATTCTAAATGTGTGGCTCATATTGGATCTCACAGTTACCACAAACTACCTAGTTCTCACTTGATTAAGCCCCTACACAGACATATATATATATATATATATGGATATAATCCGTCGGTAATCTTGGTCGGAAATAAGCAATTATCCAGTAGTGTACTTGAAATGTTCATTTATATGCTCAAATATTTGGGGGATTTCTTTATGAGCCATGTTCATTTATGCCATGCTTTGAGTTATTGGGATATGTATATGTGTTTCTTGTTATAGAGATGGTATATTATTTGGGACTCCATTTTATGGGTCAAAACCACATGATTAAAATGTTGGTCATATTTGTCTTGATATAGACTTCATATTAAATGGCTTGTAATATTGTACCCATGGTTGGTATGAATAATATTCTTGGTCATATTGTGCCTTGAGGCCTATTAACAAATTATGTTGGACGAACCAAGTCAGTAGACACTAGGAGGATGTAGTCTTGGGTGCCACCGTGCCACCGTGTGGGTATGTGTCTAGACCTCCGTCATTCGGGGTAATGCCATGGTTGTAGTCCTCGGATGTGCCGGGCCTTTCGGATGTCACTCGTAGTAGTTGGCATCAAGGTATATCGACTCTTTGGGTGGAACTTGATTGGTGCTATGGGTATCCCCCGTTGACTCCACATTAAATGAAATTCGGTTAACTGCTGATAAGAATTGTAAATGCTTTAACATGTTATTTCTTGTTCAACTCACTAGGCTTTTTGGCCTAACACTTGTTTGGTGTCGATGTGTATCTCAGGTTCTAATGGCGCCGTTTCTAAGCAGGCGTAGTTGCTTGGGTGAGAGCTTGGGGAAATTGCACTTGGATATATATCTTTTGGAGAAGGCATTTGGGATAATAGATGACACCCTCTTTGTAATCTCTTTTCTAGATGTAGAAATTAGATTAGTTGGTTGTTATTTATTGTCCGTTCAATCACAATTGTGATTAAACATGTTTATTTATTTCCCCATTTTTGGGAGGCTCTTGCTAAGACAATTTATATACCATTTCTCCTCTTTGGAAAAGTTTTTGTTATCCCTATTCTTAGGGTGTTACACCGTGATTCACAACGAGGAGAAAAAGTAGATGAATATGTTTTATCTTTGTGCTCGGTGCCAGATAATATAATGAAGGTCTTTCAACCTAGAATTTTTTTTATCGTCTTTCAACAATGAATTTTTCATCGTTTGGGTTCCCTCGAACAATATGTGTTCATATCGGTTCATCGTCTGGGTTGTCGTCGAAGAATATCGGTTCATCGACTTTCAGCTCCCGGAATATGCAGAAAACCCCTCTGTGTTATCCGTTGAGAATGAATGTAACAACAAATCAGAAAATCAAAACCGTAATGTTTATATACTCATATCCCGATGAATATGTGTTCATAGCGGTTCATCGTCTTTCAAGTACCATAAATTTTTTTATCGTCTTTCAGCAATGAATTTTTCATCGGCTGGTTCCCTCGAAGAATATGTGTTCATATCGTCTGGTCCATAAACCTTTTTTAGAAACAGTTCGTTTGTCGAGTTTTTTTGGTGCTAAAGTTCGTTTGTCGAGTTTTGATGGAAATCAAGGTCGTTCGTTTATTTTTTCTATTTTCGATGTCAATGTATTGTGGAAATCAAGTTTGATTGTTTAGTTTGCCTGGATTTTATGGATGTTTGAATGTGGTGGGAGCCGTATGACGCGAAAAGATTTATTCATGAATCTATAACCAACCCATGAAGGCCTCATGAATCTATTTTCAAGACATGAAACAGTATTCTTGAATCTATTTTTAAGACATGAAACAATATTCATGAATCTCTCTATTCAACCCATGAAACATTATAGGAAAGGGAGGTCCTGATTTCGGGACAGAGCCGATATGGTTCCTTTATTCAACCCATGAAACATTATTCAATGCCAAAACATTTTTAAGGTGATAAATATAAGGCAATTCGATAATATGAAACATTTTTAAGTGATATTACATATCAAGTTCTCATGAATTGGTATACATAAATCAATATGTCATGATATTTCGTACTTTCAAATCTCCAAATTAAAATCCATGAACCATTATTTCATATTTTTCATTGCATAAATATTTGGAATAAAGATTTATGTGAATGAAACCCAAGTTCATTTAACATCATGGTTTGTTGATGTATATTGTTTAACAGTTCATAAGTTTATTTAATGTATGAATAAATTACGAGTCAAAACCCTCTAAAGATTGCATTAGTCTATCTATTCAATATCCATGGTGCAAAACAGATTCATGTAGTTCCCAAAACTGTTTCAACTGAAATTGAAAGATTATACTTTCTCATAAACACTTGGGAGGTGGGTCCGGGGTTGAATGCATTTTCCCAAAATTTATGATAATGAAATATTGTTTTCAAAAAGTGACTGGATGTATCACATTCTAGTAACTAAATAAATCTGAAATCCAAATTTTTCTGTAATGAAATCCACAGTTTGTTGGTCAATGAAAAACCTTAACCTTCATCTGTCGATGTAGATTCCTTTATCCCCTCAGAGGATCCCATTTCATTCGGTTCTTGTTCGTTTTTAGTTCCATAGTCGTCTTCATCGTCCAATCTATAACAATCGGCGTATCCGCCGTGTTCTTGAACTTCGAGAACAAATGAAGCAGCATAAGTCGTTCGCTTCACTTCCATACTAAAATAAATCAAAACCATAATGATTACAACTTCATCGATATCACATTTTGTTAATATAGGATAATTTAAAAGCAAACCTCGATTTGGTTCCGCCATGAAAGTATTTGAAGTATATTTCCAGAATCCGTTTGTCGTCAATTTTCAGATGAATCTGAAGCGTATTGAAGATGATGGAGATTTTTTAGGGATTTGATAATGATGATTCTAACTTACCAACAGTAAACATTTGAATCATGCATTTTTTTTCTTCCAAAAATACCCTTAAGCGGGTGTAATTTAGCCTAAAACACTAGATTTTTTTTAGTATTTACAATCAAGCCACCACAATATTTCTTAGCCGTAGGTCTCAAAATTAAGGGTTAGGATGTGGGTTGTAAGAGTTGTAAGATTTAATAAGGTTGCATAATAAACCACCCTTATATAGATATATAGAGATATGTTCATACGAGAATGGTAACGATTTAAAAGAATAAAAGGGACAATTCTGGACCAATCATAATTATTAAGGAAATAATTAATTTTTTAAATAAAGAAATTTATAAAAGGGTATTTTGGTCTTTTTTTACTCCTGATTATTTTAGGATAATTTCAACTACTAAATATAACTTACTTCCTAATTAGTAGCTCTCTCTCTCTATCTCCATTTATTCATAAAACAATCACGCCGACGTGAGGGAGAAAGTGTTCGATGGATCCGGCGTAATTAGGTTTGTACCGTCGGATATTCGCCGTTGGCCGGAGTTTTCTGGCGAAACCAGAAGGATTCGCGTGCCGAGTGTGGTGACGTTTGACTCGACGACGGTGGATGCGGCTGTGAAGAGGTGTTTGGTGACGGTGATGCCTCGTTTTCCGGCGGAATATTCCTCTTGAATGATGCTATTGTAGGAGCGATCTGAACTTGCTTCTCTCCAAACTTAATTGAAGAAAAGGGTCCATGGATGCGGGTATTGAAGAAAAATCGTCCATGAGATTCTAAAGATGCATTCTAGGGTTTGTATTTTTCTGTTTTTGTGCATTTGATGACGTGAGTTAGGGTTTGTATTTTTCAATTTATATGGAAACATCGACTATTCTATTTTTCCATATCCAATTTATATGGAAACATTTTGTCTAAGTTATTTAGAACAAAATCACATATGATTTTGGTGTTAAGTATTATAGTCAAGTTTTTTAGTACAAAATCATATATGGTGTTACGTATGAATTTGGTGTTAAGTATTTAGAACAAAATCACATGTGATTTTGGTGTCAAGTATTATAGCCAAGTTATTTAGTACAAAATCATATATGATTTTGGTGTTAAGGATGAAATTGGTGTTATGTATTTAGAACAAAATCACATGTGGTTTTGGTGTCAAGTATTATAGCCAAGTTATTTAGTACAAAATCATATATGATTTTGGTTAATAATATCATTTATTATAAGGTATAATCACATGTGATGCATAATACACTTAAACAATCTGTCAAGTTTCTTTACAATATAATCATAAATGATTTTTGGATTGCATATTGTACACTATATAATCATCTGTGATTTGGGTTACATATTCGGGATTTGCTTGAAAAAACAAACAAACCAGATAAACTACCAAAATGGATTAACCGGATTTGCTTTAATAAAGGAAAAGGATAAATAGGTTTTTGATTTGAATTAAATATTATAATCCATGTTTTTTGGAAGTTAACACTATCCTAAATTATCCATAGCATAATATGACATTATTGCCCTTTTACTCTTAATTTTAGAAACTATTATTTTTGGAATTAATTTAAAAAATGATTTGCTAAGAATCGTTCCTTTATTCTTTTAAATACACTATGTTCTCGTTTGAACCCACCCATAGATATATATATATATATATATATATATATATATATATATATATATATATATATAATTATGTGTGTGTGTGTGTGATTATGTACAAGAAAGAGAGAGAGATAAGAATAGAACAAAAACAAGTAAAGACAAAAAAATTGTGTAAAAAGACGTAATTACCCCTGACTTAACGGACAATTTAACAGAGCTAACGCCAGAGGGACCATTTTCATAGCAAAATCGAAACCTCAGGGATGAAATCTGCACTTATTGAAGTTCAGGGACCACTTTCGTATTTTTTGGTAAACCACAGGGACCAAAATTGTAGTTTACTCTTTTCCAAATTTAACATACTGTTCGAGATGCTTTGAATAAACTCCATCTCCAGCTCTCGATCCAAGTTCTACTTTCCACCGGAACCACCATCGCCACCACCGTAAGAGTACTGCTGAAGCATCGCCCATTCGTTTCTGTCGTTTAATCAGCTGGAGTGGAACCACGAGGTTAGTTTTATAAAATTGTTGTTAAAGCCCCCAAATGATCTGTTTTGCCTTGTGCGAGCAAAACCCTACATGATTCCCCCTTTTTTTTTTCTGGTGAATTAAAGCAGTGTTTGTGAGCTTGGAAATGGAATTGAAGCTTGTTTGGTTTATAAGTTTTTGAACTGATTTGGTTCCAGTTCCAGTTCCAAATTGAATTCCAATTCCGATTTAAAATCCAATTTTTAATGTCTCATGTATGACTGTGAGTCGAATGGATGCAGTGTGTAAAACGAATCGAATAATACAGAGTGCGGTTAGGGATTAGATTCGAAAAGAGACGGAGGTTTATCTTTCTTATGATAATCAAATATGGTATTTTCTTTAGAATTGACCCAATCAATGATTTAGGCATGAAAATTGAGTTCCCAAACTTACCATTGCAGATGTTTGTCACGGGATATTGTTACTAGCCTTGATTAAAACTTATGTAATTGAATTGTGATTATAACAACAACTTTGTGTTCTGATTTAGTGGCATTTCTTAGTTGATTGAGTTCCCAAATTGCATGATTCAACAAATTACTTCTATGATCTAACTAGGATTGTTGGCTTTCTTAGTTGATTGAGAATGTTCCAACTTCCGCAGTTCCGCTAATCATATACATAAATACACAACAGTTGGTGAATAGTTAATACAGGTAAAAACTGCTTTACGAATACTTACTGTTTTTCTTCTGCAGCGGTCAGTTGGTGAATACAGAAGAAATGGAAACTCCACAAAAGGGAAATGAGAACCAGCAAGAAGCCACAACCCCCTCAAATGCTGGTGGCTTTAGAGGGTTGATTTTTGAACAGTATCGTAAAGCCAGAGAAAATGCAGAAGCATATCCTTATGTGTGGGCTTCCTATCTTATTGTGTACGGTGGATTTGGTCTTTGGGTGTCATATCGCTACAGAAAGCTTCGTAATACCGAAGACAGAGTTCGATCCCTTCAAGAGAAACTTCGTAAACTTCGTCAAGAGAAAGAGCCAGGAAGCTCCGCTGCTGTGACTGAAAATGTACCATCGTCCTCCGATAAAACTACCAAATAGTTTCTGGGTAAGCACTATTTAGTTGAATCAATTTTGCAAGGAAAGTGCTTTGGCATAAATCCTGGGATCTTTTTGCTTATATTTGTGTAGACATTAGTTTTTTTTTTTTTTTTTTTTCATATGAGTGTTATTAGGTCTTTGTACCGAAATTTTACACCACACATATTTGCAGAAGAAGTTTAAGTTCGATCAGCCGATGAGATCACTCTTGGTGATACATGTTTCTTCTGCTGACAATCTTCGTATCAATGTTGAGCTTCATTTAAGAAGACTTTTGAAGAATTGAATATTTAGTTTGAATGCAACCTCTCTAACTGCTGAGTTTTTATTCTGTTATACATGATTCATACAGTCATGCTTGTCATAATCATGAGCTATGATGATAGTCTATTTTCTATGAGTAGAGCATCATTGTATAAGATCTTTTTTTTTTTTTTGTAACTGTGGGTGTCTAGGCCAGCTTGCCCGCACCTCGATTAATCCCATGGAGCCTGAAGTTAACAGCCAGGAAATTCCCGGGTGGTCCTAAGGAGACTCGGATGACCTACGGGGAGCAGAGACGGACCCAATTTTTTTTTTAATATGGTAGCACTATCACTATATAATATAGATAAAAATAATTACAAAAAACACGGTTTTATCAACGTGTTACCAACGTTCAATATCACCTGATTTGTTTTTAACATAATTCCACTGTTTCGAGGGATTTTTATAGCTTTTTGCTTGATTTCGAGGGATTTTTAGTTTTTTTGTTTTTTTTAATCGATTTCGAGGGACTTTTTTCGGTCTTTTGGGTTGATTTCAAGAGTTTTGTTTGGTTTTTTGGTTGATTACAAGATATGGTTGCACCTTCTTGAACTTTTGAATATCATACGGTGGCACCTCTTAAAACGATACGGTTGCACCTTTCATAAACATAATTTTTTTTACCTTTCAACGGAGAGATAATACGGTGGCACGTGCCACCGTATTCCCTTCATTAGGCCCGTTCTTGACGGGGAGTAGCCCCAAAGCCGAGCATTTATTCCCGAGTTGAGTACCAACCTGATGTTCTACTTTGATTTAGCATGTCAAATATCAAACAAGATACTAGTTGTAGAACATAAGAACTATGAATTAACAATAATCAAATCTTTATTGTTACTGTGAAAAAATCCAGCAAAAAATGGTTAGGATGTAGTATAGCATCATCATCAACTAAGGTATATGGTACAGTTTTGAAGGTTTCATATTTTGGGTAACATTGAAGTACTGTAATGTTCGTATCCACTTTTCCTGCGTCTTCAAAAGGTGTACGGCCACTGTATCTGGCCAAAGCTCATGCGTACATCTTGTTGGCGGCTCTGGATAGTTATACATAGACCACTTAGCGTTATGCCGATTTTTCCCACGCCGTCCCTCTCGAATCCAATCTCCGAAAACTTTATCTTCAGGCCCTTCTAAGTGTTTTTTGGGGATTTCTGAATCTTTTAGCCACTCAACTATATCCCATGATATCAAATATCCCATCCCAGACATGTAATGCATGAAAGGATCCATACTAGGACATGGGATAACGTAACCATAGTATAAGTCTTCTCTTGGTAACGGCATCAGGCTCGCCGCCAACTCGTTCAACCGGAAATACGCATCATCATCACCCTTCATCACGTAATGGTATGGCGGGTACTGCTGCCTTCCGCCACCGTTGGCCGCCTCGGAGTCGTCAATCAGCATATCCGGCAAGCTCGAGAAGTAGGTGTAAGTCTTGCCTTTATTCATGTTCTCTTGACAGTTCAATATTATGATATCGTTGTATTGCATTATCTCAAGCGCCACTAAAACCTTCTGGTCTTCTTTTGTTAGGTTGCAGAAGACAAATTTTACGTCGACTTTTGCTCTGACCACGGACTGGGTCCCGTAAACGAGGCGGAGGAAGTGGCGGCGTTGGTACTGGTCCGGGAGCGTTAGGATCCCGAGGAGGATTCGGATCTCGTCATCTGATGACTTCATGGATAGGGAAGTGTTGTTTGAAAAAGATGAGGAGATGGCACATCTGCTGATGTTTGAAAGATGGTCAAATCGTATTTGATTAATGGACCCGAAAATGAACAAGAATGCGATGAAGATGAATGATATAATGGTGAATTTCTTGCCGTTTCCGGGCTTCACTACATTCTTCATAATGAAGAAGTTTGATTTAGGAAATGAGGTATGAGAGTTGTAAAAAGTTTGTTTGATGTAAAGCCTATTTGATGTCAATTTCTTGCTTACATTCTTAAAGAGAAGCACAAAGGGGTGTGATTGTGTGAATAGACGAATGTGCCCCTTGGGACCTATGGAGATGCAGTCTGAGTTGAGGTGTTTTGGGTAAATTGCAAGGAGAAAGAGGAGTGGTGATCCTTGGCCTAACTTGAATTGTACATTAGGTGGTAGTTTTGCTTAAATAGTGCCTAAAGTAAACACGATTTGAATTCTGCACTGGAAGTGTGAATGGACTATTGTGCCCTTGGAATCTGAAGAGTGGCTGCCTGAGTTGACCAGTTTCTGATAACCTTGGTTGAGGATGTTTTTGGTAAATTGCCACCCGAAAGAAAAAAGACCATGTTCACTATGTGGTGGTGCTTCTGAGCCTAACTTGAAGTCTACACTAGGGGTGTGAATGGACGATTGTGCCCTTGGAATCTAAAGATTAAACATTTGTTGACCAGCTTCTGTTGAGGATGTTTTTGGTAATTAGAAAGAAAAGGGTGACTTTGAGCCTAACTTGAATTCCACTCTAGGGTTGTGAATATACGATTGTGCCCTTGGAATCTAAAGAAATGCAGCCTGATTTGAGTCATTTGACCAGCTTCCGTATAGGTTTTGGTTGGGGGTGGTTTTGGTATATTGCAATTTTGAGGGTAATTTGTAGCGTAAGCCATTTTATACACAGCATATTTAAACAATATTTGCTTGAAGAACGCTTAAAGTAAAGTCACAATGGCCAAGAAATCTGAGTGGTTATTAAGCGTATGTGCATGAACATGTGTGGGCTGCTTCAATCACGCTAGGGATGCTTCAATTACAGGTTATTGCCCTTTTCAACTGCTTTTTTAGTTTCTGTGATCCAAGACGTCTCGATTCAGATTTTGAATTGCGGTTATGCATAGATCATGACTTGACCTGAGTTGAATTGGCGTTATGGTAAACAGACTTTATGTTTTTTGAGACAGAGGAAAGGTCCATATATATAGGGATGAGATCGGGACCGAACCGGTACGGTACCGAACAGGTTGGTACCAAATTTTTTTGGGACTAAAAAGTAGGACTGAAAACCGAACCGTATGTACTGGTTCGGTTTCGGGACGGGAAAATTAGGACCACTTAGGACCGAAAATATGAAAATGTATCAAAACCAATTGCAAACCAAAATATCTTCATGATGTTTCAAATGTGTATCAATATCAATCCTAAAAAATCACAAGTTCAAAACCAATCAAAAGTTCAAAACCAATTAAAATCTTCGGTATTCTTTTATTTTTTTCTTTTTCATTTTGTGCATTTAGGAGATGATATTCTTGATTAGGATAAGATTAGGTTAGTTTATTTAGGAGATGATATGCATACTTAAGAAATTTAAATAAGCATTCTCTTAATATTCCGGTTTGATTTCGGGATTTTTCGGGAAAATCCCGGTACCGAATCCCGATTTTGTCGAATACTTGGAACCGAAAACCAGACCGATTACATGGTACCGGTTCGGTTCCGGAAAATGGTCCTCGAGGTTCATCCCTACGTATATATCCTACCTTTCTTAGAGCTTACTTTCGGATGAAATATATTGGGTTCGTTTGGTTTGGTTTGATTTGATTTATAGATCATGAGTTAACGAGTTTCTTGAGGTGATTTTAGTGATGCCTATTTAAGCGATGGCGACCATTGCATTTAATTAGCCGAATTGAACTTGTAAAGATTGGCTTGGAATCTGTTTATAATCCATAATAAAGGCTTGTTATCTTAGGATGTATGTATGAAAACATATGAACGCTAAATGTTGTATTGGTGTGAACTATGAAGTGATGAAAAAATGAGTTTTATTTATAATTAGTTGTTTGCAAAACCTACTAACACATTGATTCAAAATGGTTCTTGAATATAAGCTATGTGTTAAAAGATTTATTCGAAAACACCCTTAAAAAATTTACTGAAAATTAATACATGCATTTTTTCCCCTGGAAAAGTGATTAATTTGTTGCTAGTGTATATAATAAAAGGTTTTATTATATTCATGATTTTAAATTGTAGATCGGTCCTAATATGTAAATTCAAGGTTAATATGGTTAATTATAGGCCAACGATTTGGAAAGAGAATCGTAAGATTATAGGGCTCGACGTTTATAATATTGTATTAATAAAAATTGAAGCATAATTTGAGCATGTTCATAAATTGGTTATTTCAAACATGTGGTTTTAACATATTGTAGGCATTCAATAATAAATTATATATTTGAATACGAGCTATGGGTTGAGTTTCGGTGAGAAGTTGGGGTTAATGTGAGAAGCATGAGAAGCGGTTATTAGCCGTTTGATGAGAAATGGACGCACATTAGGATGAGATGCACCGAGATGCACTAGATCAATTCCTTTCTAAGCCGCAATTCATGGGAAGACTTGAGATTATAAGAGATCAAGGGTTCAGATCCACATCTCACGTTTCTCACCGATAATTCAACTTCTCACACGATCCTTCGCCTACGAGCTAAATGTGTATAATATGGTGTAGATAATATAGTTATAATTAAGATTGAAATCGTGGGACCCTTCGTTCAAAAATTTGATAACTTGATTGCTATGAATAGATAAATAAAATTCTTCATCAAAAAGGAAGAAATAAAGTAGAAAAATGAGGGAAGGAAAAATATTTGACTTAGGGGTTGTTTGTTTACCTCTTAATGGTTCCATTAAGAGGCAACCTCTGAATCGTTAAGAGGTAAATCCTGTTTGGCAGTAAAAAAAGTTGCCTCTTAATGGTTCCAAAACCCTCTGAATCATTTTGTATCATGGGTCTCCCTTAACCATTAAGCGCCCTGATTTCATTTTGAACAATTACCAAACAACCATATTTCATATTGCACTATATCATAAGAGTCTCTTAATCATTCTGACCCCTTAATCATTCTGCACCAAATCATTCTGTAACTGCCAAACAACCCCTTATTCTATTTTTTTTATTTTATTCTTTTGTAAAGAACAAGGTACCAGAAGAAAAAGATTATTTCAAAAAGGAAGTTAAAAAAAGATGGCCATAGTCGTATACCATCACAAAAATGTCTAGGTATACATAACAAAAAGATGGGCATAGCCTATCAACTATCAAGTTCTTTAAAATCCAAAACCCTTATGCAAATTATGAACATGTAATCTGAAATTTACAAGGATTTTAAAAAGATGATCCATATCTAACCACTGAAAGATGGATCCCATGTCTAATGCCCCCACCAATTAAAAAGTTAATTCGAGTTTGTAACTCTTGCCAAACCCTCAGTTGTGTATTCTGAAAAGTTTGAGAAAAGCAGCAAAGCATTTTTGAAGTTGGAGAAACTTCAAGTACTAAAAATGTTAATTCATTTTCTAAGATTTCTGCTAATTCTAATTCTTGCGGCATTTCAGATGTGAGAGGCAAGAAAGGTGAGCAGTTGAAGAGAAAGGATTCTAAACAGAAGGGACACAATGTTTTAGACAATTTACTGGAAGAAAACAGAGACTCAGGTGTTTTGCAATAAATGTTTGGACAGGGTACTCCAGATGACATTTAACTGAGCCCTGTTCACAATGATATGCTTGAGCCCAATCTGAATGAAGTTCCAATTATCCTAGTTTTTCAAGAATTCAACTTCCGAGATGTTTTTGATATGTCTGTTAATCAACTAAGTCCCCAAAGACAGCCAAGTCCTCAAGTCAATCCTGATCTTCCAAGTAATGACCAACCAGATTATCAACCAGATGATGTAGTTCATGTTCCCATTATGCCTAATCCAAGTGAAGCTGGTCCTTCCAATGCAAATGAATCAGAATTTGCTTTAACTCTCACAGATGCTCAACTAAGACAAATCAGACATGCTCTTAGGGTTCCATTTCTTAAAGAAGATAGAAAGAAGGTCTTTGTTCACAAGATCAGACCTATGGATAGTCAAAGATCAACCTCAAGAATACCAGCAAGAGTATGTGGATATGCTGAACTACTTAAGGCAAACTGAAAGAGCAGTGAATAACAAGTCTAGCATAGTCACAGTAAAAGAGGTACGTCTGAAGAAGTTTGTCAGAATTTGGTATCCTGAGTTCAAAGTTCAAAGAAGGGATATGTGTGACTACATTTTCAATGAAGCTGAATTCCACAATTTGAACGTTGATGATTTGGAGCATATGTACCATTTGTTCAGAGGTATGGTCATCAAAAGAGAAAACATCACTTTTGCCTTGGAAACCATCAAAAGATTTGTCAGAAGACATATCGACTACACTTACTGTTATGACTTCCAGCTTGGGATTAAGACAAATCAGAAGAAGGTGAACATGACTAAGCCAAATCTGTCTATACCTGATATAGAAGATTATCCTTTGTTCACAGTTCTTGAGCAACCAGAGTTGGGTGTAGTCTACAAGAATGGAGAAAATGAGAAGTGGTTCATTACAGTTTATGAAATTCCCAAGTTTTCTGATGGAACACTTAAAGTAATTAGACTACAACTCAAAACCAGGCATGATGAAAGTGAAAGACAAAGAATAGCTGGTGATCATATGCCAAGAAGAGATAGGATTGTGATAGAAAGAGTTCTTGATGCTTTGGATGACAGACTTGAATTTAGAAGAGGCATCAGGAGGTCTGAATCATTATTGGGAATCAGGAGAACAAGCTTGAGAAGATGAACAAGATGATGTTTTTGAAGTTTCTGCAAATTGATCCAAAAGGGGGAGATTGTTAAGATATTTTAGTTTGATCAATTGTATTGTAAGTTTGACTTTATTCCACATGTTGCTTTATATGAGGTCAAGGCTTGTTTGAATTCCTTTATTTCCTTGTAAGTCTTTTGAGAGTTAATGTCACTTGTAATAGCTTTGTGAGATATATGACATTTTCTCTCTCTAGAAATTCTCTCATTGTGCTTAATTGTTGTGCTTAATCTTGGGAATGTTTGCTTGAATTCTGGACTAACAGATGCACTTTTTACAGACGGACTATCAACTTGCAGACCTTTTCACCAAACGCTGGATGAAAATAGGTTTAAATTCTTAATCATCAAGTTAGGTATGTTAAATATGTCTACTTAAGTCTGGGTGATTTTCTTGCATGAGTCTAGGGGGAGTTCATGATATCTATGCTTAATTTTGTGTGTGTGGGGGGGGGGGAGTTCATAAGTTTGATTTCATTTTATTTTTACTGACGAATGCGGAATCATCCTAGATGATTACCAAAATCTTTTATCTTTTGCAGGTACTTGATGATGGCTTTTGAATACATCAGCTCAGAACCCGTACTTCAAAGATTTTTGTTTTTCAAAGGAGGAGATTGAAACTTAAGTGATTAATATTGTTTTTAGGGGTGATAAAGAAAATATTATGATGATGACTTTTTGCAGATATAAAGGGGGAAAATATCTGATTTTTGTCATTTGCCGGAGTTATTACTTTCAGGGGAGTTAAGAATTTTATACTGAAGGTATACATTTCTGATTCTTACTCTTTACATGTTTGGAAGAATAACAACTTTCATATATGAAAAATGATTTCTAAATGTTCAAATCACTTCTTATTCTTCAAAAGATTTCATAAATTTAGAAGTGAGATTTTAAATGTTTTTCATATTCGAGCGTTACTGTTAACTGACCGTGTGTTTCCAAAGATTAATACTTGTGTATTATCTTTTCCAAATACTGTCAAGTATTCACACACACCCATTCAGTATTTTTTATTGACTTTGTTATTACCACATCTCAAAAAGAAACAATATTTCGATGGTAACACCCTCGTTTGTTTTCAAAGTTTTTGAGCATCAATCATCATTTCAATTTGTGCGTTCATTTCATAATTGTTATATTTGTTCATATAAACACTGTCAAGTTCTTTGTACCCTAATCTTTCATGTTTATATCCATTGATATTTGATCTGATTAATACATTGTCAGATTCTCAAACAAGTCTTTCAAATTCATTTCATTAATTCAATATCCTTGTTTTGAGAAACCTTCAAAGTTCAAATGCTCAAATATTAATGATATTTTTGTGGAGCATACATTCATTTGACAATGTTTTCATGTGATGAGATTTTTTTGTTCAACCTAAACAGTTGAACAACACATCTTTTTAGGACAAAGTTTCATGGGATCAGTGTGAGAGCATAAAGAACTTCGATGGATTTACATTAACCAGTGTTTCCTACCCAAGAAGTTATCTTTGAGTGATTGAGGGGTGAGGGGTCTATATCAAAGAGTGGGGGAGATAACTTATTCGATTGACTTTTCTCATTATGTTGAGCGGAAAAATGAAAAAGAGAGTTTGGTTAAAAGTGAGCATAATGATAAAAAGAAAAAGGGTGTGAGAACAGAGTTAAAAGAATATGAGAACTCTGTACCAACTACTTTATGAGCCCGACAGCCATATTACTGATTGGTTCACATTCTTTGGTGACCTTCATTGAAATAGGTAGTGAGCCCATGCCAACTTTTGCTATAACCCCACCAACCACTCGTTACTTTATTAACAAAGAAACGTTTCATTTTCTTTGGGAACGCAACTTATATACTATCTGATCTTCATTTGGAGGATCTAGATATTGAAAAAGAAGGAAGTTTTCCCCACATTCGCACTTCAATCATGCACATTGAGTCTGTGGAAAACTTGTTGCTGTCTCAACAATTTACACATTTTGAGTCTGTTCAAGCTTAAGTAGCTTCAATCATTCTTACACTTGCACCTACACACAAGGAATATGTTTTCTTGTCATAACGTTCATAGAAAATCCTTCATGTTTTTCAATGATTGAATGGAAGCCCTAGGGGAGTGAACATCAAAAAGCTCATTTCCAAAGTGCATTTGTTGCACAAAGTGGCTCTGTGCTACTTATAGGCATAATAATTGTTTCATATGTTGATTCAGGGTTACAACTTTCAATTTGTCTGAATTTGAAAATATTTGGATGAATACATATATGAATTGACGGTTACTCAGATTGGATGGAAAGTTTTATGATTTTTAGGGGAGATTGTTCTCAATGAAGAGATTGTTATGTTATCATAAAAGGGGAGATTGTTATCAAAGACTATGCTGACATTGACAAAGTTTTAACGATTCTGATGTCTCACAATTCATCAAAAAGGGGAAAATTTTTGAGTTATTCAAAGTCAGATATTTGGGGGAGAAATTCAGATATACAGAAGATGTTTTGGAAAGATCAAATTCAAATTTTCGGGGAGAAAAGTTGGAGTTTTCAAAGTCAGAATGACGGATGAAGATTATTGTTGAAAGACTAAAAGAGATATGAAGTATACAAGTGTCTTGATCCAAAGGGGAGATAATCAAATGTTACAAGTTGTTGAAGATACAAAGCTTTAGATACATATTTTAACCAAAGGAAGAGATGGTTAGAGATTGCAAGTTTATCTCTGTTAAACAGAGATGGGTTGAAGATAATGAGGGAGATAAGTTCAAGAAAATTTGTTCAAGTGACGAAGATTTCAAAGTTTCAACATTTTGAAAGCTACAAAGTTAAAGAATTTTCAAGAAAAGATAAAGCTGAAGATTCGTGTCAATTTTTTTTAATCTTGAATCTAAAAAGGGAGATTGTTGAGCCTAAAATATTGTATTCAAGATTAAAAAGGCTTAAAGTGTAATTGTTTGTAATAGAGCTATAAAAGTCAAAGTGTTTGACTTTCCTATTTTAGTAATGTGTTGTAAGTCAACTTTGTTGACTAGGTATATAAGCTTTGAGTCTTTTGTATTCATGGAACGAGAGAGATTATAATCAACTAGCCATGCATTTTGTAGAGAGAGAAAGTTTCAAATAGGTATATGGCTAGAGAGAGAGAGTTTAGAGAGAGAAATCATTGTATCAATTGATTCATCAATATAAATGATTTCTATATTTGATTGTGTGATTGTAATCTGATTGAGCTTGAATCTGGAACAACATGCTAGTCCCTGACAACGACGCCAAAAACTTGGTAGCGGAAAATCGTATAGGTCCACAAAGTGGCCACTTGTTTTGCCACAATTGTGGTGCAAGTGCACACCGGACACTATGATCACTATTAAGTAATAATGTGGTAGAGTACCAAGATCGTTTCCACATGGACTAGTCAACTAAGAATCAGATACATTCATGAACTTCTAGAGCTCGTTTGAGTCTTGAGAACAATATCAATATTTGTGATCTTAGTTATGCTAAATAAATGATTAAAGTAATCAAATAGTTAAAATATAGGATGTGGGTACAAGCATTAACTAAGACAGATGTAGTAACATTATGGTCAGAAACAAGTGACACAAAACATATATAAAACCCCTTTCTCTCGAAAGTGAATTTCCACAGAGAGTGGCCACTTGCATCCATAAAGTTGTCACTATTGCCGACTCAAGACTTCCCGGTTTAACTAAGTAAACCTTTAAGGATTTTAGTTCCACCAGTATGGATATAGATGCCCAAACTTTTTTTGACACCTATATCGACCGACATTTTGAACCTTAGTTAGAATCATGCAAAAACCCGTATCTCTACGTGGTTATAAAAGACCCTCTCAAATCTTCTTGCATCACTCAAGCCGTATTTCTGGATCCGCCCATCTCTGGGTGTAAGATCTAATAATAACACTTACAAGTGATCGACTTGTCCGCGTTGAGTTAAAGTCTCGACTCAATTGACCAAGTCTTGGAGTTGGCAACGATAGCAACACCCAAGTATTGCCTACTAGTCTTAGCCTTGGCTCATACCCACACCCAAAGGGGTGTTTAGTTCATGATAAAAGTAAAAGACATGGGAGAAGAAGAAGAATACATAAACATAACTTGCATAAATGAAAGTAGAACTCTGTCACCACTTATGTCGCCACTGTAACACCCTCAAATTTGGTAAGAACAACTAATTTTCAATTTAATATCAAATAAAGGACAAAACTTCCACTTACAAATCAAAGCTCAATATGCCTTGTTTTGGTAAAAAATCCACGACCACGACAAAGATACACTTTTCACACGACTTGCCTTGTATTAAGATAAGGTTCTAATGACCGAGCAAAACCACGGTACTTGTTGACTATAAGTCGAAGGTTGGTTGAGTGTCGCATGTCGAGCATGAGGAGTTACCCTCGACCATACTAACGCGCGACACAACGTTCCTTTCTTATTCATTTAATGCAGATTTAATGCTCATAAATACCAAGGGTTATAACCGATCAACGTCATCAAAACCATTATTGAGCAGCGACCATTAAGACAGACACATTTATGGAGGTTCAAAACTATAAATGCCGAAGATACACACTACATTAAGAGATCTGACAACTGATACCCGAATCACAAAACTTGCAAAGCTTTACGAAGAACAACTGCAATCCTTCTCCGACAACACACAACATTAGTATTTTTTTCACACAACTGGCGCTTATTACTAGTTCTTACGCTTGTTTATTATATCCATCATGTAAAACATTGTAATCTCCAAGGACGTCACCCCTGTTTGGTGATTATAGTGCACGATGACTCCCTTTTTGTCGTCCGCGGTTTTTTCCTCGTTGAGGTTTTTCCACGTCACCAATTCCCTTGTCTCTTTAATTTTCCAGTTATTGCGCATATTGTCGTCCGGTTACACTCTTTAGTTGGATAAAGCTCCATATCGACCTTAAATTATTCTTTGAGTAATTTTTGGCATCAACAGTTTGGCTCCCACTGTGGGGCCCCATCTAAGGAAAACCCTCGATAATATCGTGCTGCACTAATGATTTCCTCGAGTGTTTTTGCTTTTTACAGGACGACGTCAGCCCTTCAAGGAACTCAAGAACATATTTTGGCTCATATGAACATGGAACTGAATGCGGCTCGTGTTCAAATCGAGACTTTGACAAACCAACATAGGCAAGCGGTGGAAGAGATCGAATCCTTAAGAAACCAGAATGCTAACAACGCAGCAGGACCTTCACACGGTCAAAATGGTTTCAATGTACCCTGGTCAGTACCACCATTTCCTCATTATCCAAGACCACCTTTCCCTGGCATTCCTAATCAGCCTATGCCGACATTGCCACCTCCACCTCCACTTTTCTTCTCTTCGGTGGCGCAGGCTCCCTCGATGCCGTTTGTAGCTTCAGTCCCACCCTTCTTTCATTCGACAACACAAATCCCTACGATGCCTTTTATAACATCGATCCCCTCAATGCCAATGCCATCCTTCCAATTTAATGGATATTCTTCTGACTCGTCACAGCGGAATGGATTCCAGAGTACATGACATATCTCGTCGACTGTTCGATGAAGTGCTCTGGACGACCTTGTCGCCTAGAGATTGAAGATGTTGGAAGAACAGAATGAACGCGTCATGTCGCTATTGGCTAAGCTTCCAGGAGCAGCAGTATCTGTCGACGTCGAACCCCATTCTGGGTTCCAAGCGTCACCCTTCGTCGACGAAATTGCAATAGTCGACATCCCGAAGAAATACAGTATCCCAACGTTCACACCAAATTACTCTGGCATCTCAGATCCGACTGAACACGTCGCCCAGTACAAGTAGTTGATGTGGATGGTGTCGATCCTGCATCAATTTCAAGAAGTATGTATGTGCAAAAGTTTTGGGGCAACTCTTACCGGTGCAGCTCTACAGTGGTTAATTGGCCACAAACCAAAGTCTATCGGATCATTCGCTGAGTTAGTAAACCAGTTCTCCCAACAATTCGCCAGTAGTCGCAAGATGGAGAAGTAGATTAGCGATCTGTATTATGTCGTGCAGAAAGTGGGTGAATCCAGCTGAAGTTACTTCAATCGATTCAATGCGGAAATGATCAGTGTCCGGAACTGCGATATCAAAATGGCGATCGAGGCATACAAACGTGGTCTGGACGAAAGCTCAGGTCTATACACTAATCTAACAAAATATCCTCCTAAAAATTGTGAAGACATGCGAGCAAGGACTCTAGCTTATATGAGAGTCGAAAACGATGCGGCCTTTCGACGCAAACACTCTAACGACAAAAAATCGTTAAGTGTAAAGAAACAAGAGTTCAAGACCAAGACGACAGTCAAGACGGAGCCGTCGAGACAAATATCGAACTTCAGGTTCGATAAGAAAAAAGTCTCAACTGCACCCAAGTTTTCTCAGTAAGCATTGAAAACCGCACAAGCAACTATTCAATGGCCAATGAAGAGCGATAAATCCAACGACAAGTAAAATATGACTAAATGGTGTAACTTCCATGACGACTGTTTGGGTAGAAATTCCAACAGTCCATCGTCGTACGACCAGCGATAATCGACGCCCTTCCTTTGGGCGACCTCGAATAAACGACTGATAACCCGTCTGATAAATTCTGTCGCACGACCTGATTTCAGTTACTAACCTACGACATACATTATATCATGTTTAATGCAGGATTCAAAGTCATTTATGACCAAAGATTATAACGGAAGCCATCATCAATAACAACGGACATAACGGACGCTATCATCAATATCAAACGGTCATTCTATTAATGAGCAAGATACACATTCAAGACGTGCCAATGGAAAGATAGATTATAAATATGAAGATAGAACCTCACATTCGGGACATCTGATTCTCAGACTTTACAAGCTCACTAATTACATTCTCGAGCTCGCTCAGTCTTTCTCGAAGTTCATAAAGCCTACTGCCGTTTGTTGCGCGACGCACGACCGACTTTACTTTATTGTATTGTTTTACATTGTATTACACTTGTAACACTTGTTATAAAGGACTACGTCCCGGATTGACGTCCATAGTGCACGACGACTCACACTCGTCCGCGGTTTTTACCCATTTCAGGGGTTTTCTGCATCACCAATTCTCTCGTCTCATTTACTTTATTTTTATTATAATCGTACGATTATCGATGTTACTTTCTTTGGTTGGATCAAGCTTCACGTTTACCTTAAATTTTCCTTGGGAGATTTTTGAAATAAACAACGACCATGGTCATACGACAGACGACTGCATAGCACTAAAGAATGAGCTTGCCTGGCATGTCCCGAAAGGTAACCTCAAGGGTATCTTCGAAAAACTAGCAATATCAGACAACAACATTCGACCACCGTCGCCTCACCACAAGAAAATAGTGAATTGTGTTACGGGAGGGTCAGACGTCTGTGGTCTAACCTATTCAGCAGCAAAAAGACACGCCAGCCAGAGTGCTAGCAACCATCCAATCCCTCAATCCTCATGATCGAAGGAAGAATTGGAGCTAGAATCAATGAAGACAACGTTCGATCATGATGATCTGAATGACCTACATCAGAAACATCATGACGAGTTAATCATACAGCTCAAAGTTGGCAACTGTTTAACCCGAAGGGTGTTAGTCGATGGGGGAAGCTCGACGAATATAATCTTTCTCGATATCATCAAGGCTATGGGACTCGACAAATAAAAGATCGTTCGTCGCTCGAAGACACTAGTAGGATTCAACGGAGATGCAACGGGCACTTTTGGAGAAATCACTTTGCCAGTATACGCGAAAGGAGTCAACAAATAGACCAGGTTTAGCGTCATCGACTGTTCTTCGGCGTACAACATCATTCTTGGACGACCCTGGATACACGACATGAAAGCAGTCCCTTCGATGTATCACCAGACGATGAAATTCCTTATTCCATGGGGGGTCCAGAAGATCAAGAGTGAACCTAAAGTAGCTCGGGATTGCTACAAGACAACGATGAAACCCAAAAAGCAATTCATCTAGCAATTACAGAACCAGGTGCTCCCGATCCCGTCGACGACTATCGACTGGAGGAAGTTATCCTGGATCAAAGCAAACCGAACTAGGTCATCTTTATAGGTTCGACACTCGACTCTTCTATTAAGAAAGAACTAATCTCTTTTTTCCAGGATCACGCTGATTGTTTCGCTTAGACGCACGAAGATATGGTCGGCATTGACCCTAACATTATTTCACATAAGTTAAATGTGGATCCGTCGTTCAAACCAGTGAAGCAAAAACGTTGAAAATTCGTTCCAGAGCGAAACAAGGTGATCAACGACGAAGTCGACAAGCTCCTCAAGACCGAAAAGATCCGAGAAGTGAAATATCCCGACTGGATAGATAATGTCGTGGTAGTACAAAAGAAAAACGACAAATGGAGGGTGTGTATAGACTTCACAGACCTGAATAAAGCATGCCCAAAGGATCCATTTCCATTGCCGCATATCGACGCATTAGTCAATGCAACTGCTGGACATGAACTCTTAACATTTATGGATGCCTACTCGGGATACAATCAAATACTTATGCATGTCGACAACCAAGAAAAAACAACCTTTATGATAGATCGAGGTATTTATTGCTATAAGGTCATGCCTTTTGGTTTAAAAAATGCAAGTTCCACGTACCAGCGATTAGTCAACAAAATGTTCAAAGACCGACAGGGCGACACCATGGAAGTGTATATTGATGACATGTTCGTCAAGTCGCGACAAGCTGTCGATCATATCGAACACTTACGACAAATCATTTGACATACTCCGAGAATACCACATGAAACTAAATCCTACAAAATGTTCCTTTGGAGTCAGTGCTGGGAAACTTCTAGGATACATGGTGACTCGACGAGGCATTGAAGCTAATCCCGACCAGATTAAAGCAATCATCGAAATCAAATCACCAAGAAACTTCAAAGAGGTGCAACGATTGACGGGTCGAGTGGCAACCTTAAACAGGTTTATATCTCGGTCGTCAAATAAATGTCACCTATTTTACAACGTCTTGAGGAAAAACAAAGGCTTCCAATGGACGGACAACCATGAACAAGCATTGCAAAGACTGAAAGAATATATGGTGTCACCTCCATTACTATCAAAACCACAAGACAACGAAGTATTGCAACTATATTAAGTTGTCAGCTCCAATGCGGTAAGTGCAGTTCTAGTAAGAGAAGACGACATACATCAATTACCTATTTATTACGTAAGTAAGTCTTTACTCGACGCTGAAACCAGGTACTCCTAAATGGAAAAACTCTTATTATCGCTAGTTACTACTGCGAAAAAATTACGACCTTATATTGAATCACATCCTATAATTGTTGTTACTAACTTTCCACTTAAGTCTGTCTTGCGAAAACCAGAATTAACAGGTTGACTAGTGAAGTGGAGTATATACCTCAGCAGTTACGACATCGATTTCAAACCCATGACCGCGATCAAATCCCAAGTCCTAGTAGACTTTGTCGCCGACTTTAGTCCTGAACTAGAGAAGGAAGCACAAAACGAAGTTAATTCTGTGGCGACTCACGATGACAAAACCTGGACTCTACATGTCGATGGATCGTCCAACGCTAGAGGTACAGGACTGGGTGTCATCTTAAAGCCTCCACAGGGGGGCAAGATGGTGTACTCCATACGATACGATTTCAAGGCAACCAACAACGAAGCATAATATGAAGCCTTAATCGTAGGGATGAATATGGCGCACGACTTGGGGGCAAAAGGGTTGCACGTCAAAAGCGACTCTCTCCTTGTCGTGAACCAAATGAATGGATACTTCGCAGCTAAAGACTCAAAGATGACATCATATCTCAGAATAGCCAAGAGAAAATCTGAAAAATTCAACCCTTTCTCGATTGAACAAATTCCTAGAGATTTGAATACCCAAGCAGATGCTTTAGCCAATCTTGGATCAACTCTTAGAAAACCATTGTTTGACACAATACCCATGGTATATCTCACGACGTCGTCCATCAATCATGACGATGTTACCCAGATCGACAGTGAAGAAGAAGATTGGTCGAGCGACATTATGAACTACCTAACACGCGACCAACTTCCTGAAGACAGAATGGAAGCTCGAAAGATCAGATTCAAAGCATCCAGATATGTCGTGATACAAGGCAGACTCTATCAACGATCATCTACCGGACTTAACCTACGATGCATCACCAGCAAAACACAAGTCTAGAACATCTTACAAGAAATGCACGACGGCGAGTGTGGAAATCACTCGGGCGGCTGCAGTCTAGCCAATCGAGTATCACGACAAGGCTACCATTGGCCAACACTTTGACAAGATGCCATCTGGTACGTACAAAAATGTGACGCATGTCAACGACATTCAGGTACGACACATAAACCCTCTGAACCTTTGCACTCGACGTTAATCCACTGGCCTTTCATGAGATGGGGAATGGATATCGTCGGTAAATTGCCACCTGCCCTGGGCAAAAGGTATTTTTACTTATTCTTAGTGATTACTTCTCCAAATGGATAGAGGTAGCCGTTTTTCCCATGTTCGGGACAAAGAGGCCGTATCCTTTATCTTGACTAACATCATATGTAGGTTTGGAATACCGTCCGAAATCATTTGCGACAATGGATCCCAGTTCATCAGTGAGAGAACACGACAGTTCTGTGAGGATCGTAACTTAAAATTCACGACGTCGACATCTCGATATCCTCAGTCAAACGGTCTTACAGAATCAAGCAACAAGACAATTATAAAATCGATCAAGAAACGACTGAAAGAAACAAAAGGAAGATGGGTTGAAGAACTACCTTCAGTCCTGCGGGCAAATTGTACGACTCCACGAACATCCACAGGACAAACTCCTTTTTCCTTAGTTTACGGTTGTGAGGCAGTCTTACCTATTGAAATCCAATTACCAACCGCATGACATAAGTCGGTCGACCATAACTTAGTCGACCTAAGTTACGATCTTGACGCCCTCCAAGAAGTAAGAGAATCGGCATTAATTCGGATGTCATCTCAGAGACAAACAGTTGAACGTTATTTCTAGGGGTGTAAATGATGCGAGTCGAGCTCGAGTATCATTATACTCGACTCGAACTCGAAAGATAATACTCGAGCTCGAACTCGACTCGAAAACTCGCGAGTAGTAAAAACCCAAGCTCGACTCGAACTCGAAAGCTAATACTCGAGCTCGAACTCGACTCGAACTCATTTTAAGCTCGAATCAAGCTCGAACTCGAATCAAACTCGACTCGATAAAAATTTTCAATACAAAACTTTGAAGAACTTGAAATGTGCATCGACTTAAGTTTAAGGGGTGCTCCAAAACATTTCAAAATAAAAGGTTAAAACTTAAACATTTGCTTAGTTCAAAGATCAATCTTGTCCTAACAATATGAGCCTAAACCACCCAACCTTACATTGCAATTTATATAAAGTGGCCATGAGGTATAATCCTTTTACAAGGCAATGTGGGATAGAATTCATTTATATAGGAAGATAATAGGGGTAAGTTAGCTTTGTTTAGGGGATGTGGGATTAGAATAAGGAGTGAAGAAGGAGAACTTCATACTTTCTTTATACATATTTTTAATATTAGAACTTTTATATTAATGTTATCTTTGACCTATTTTTCTTTTAAATAAAAATTTATTAATATGTAAAATCATAATCACCGTAAATAATTTATATCTCATTTTAACATTTTATTACATATAGAGTTATAAACATAAATTTGTCATATTTTTACATTTTATTTTATAAATTATAATATAAAGTTAATTACATAAAAAATATATTCGAGTATCTCACGAGCTTATCAAGTCGAGTATCAAATGGCTAGACTCAACTCGTTAGTATATCGAGTCGAACTCGAGTTCGAGTCGAGCATATTCGAGTCGAGTGTTGACCGAGTTTTGACCAAGTCGATCTCGAGTTGCTCGCGAGTTGTCTTGTCTCATTTACACCCCTAGTTATTTCAACAAAAATGTAAAGACTAAAGTCTTCCAGGAAGGAGATCATGTCCTACGACGAGTGTTTCAAAACACCCAAGAACCAAACGCAGGTAAAATTTCCATTAAATGGGAAGGCCCCAATCGCATATCCAAGGTCGTGGGAAAAAGGTGCTTATAAGCTCCAAACCCTCGACGACCAGGATATCCCACGTAGTTGGAACACAACACATTTGAAAAGGTATTTTTTCTAAATCCCTTGATTATTTCCTTACTATTATTTGATACGATCAAGTACTAACTTAAGCATCGGAAGGTCGTTTGTTAGCCAACGACCAATCCCTGACGTTGTTTCTTCACAGGATCGCACATTATGAGATCACAAGCCTTTCTACATGACCTAGTCTTGTGAAATTTAATTCTAAGTCTTTAACTTACATAAGCCTTGTTATGTGTTTAGGTAAAAATTCCAATAGACTATTGTCGTACGACCAGAGACAATTGACACCCTTCCTTTAAGGCGACCTTGATTAAATATTCGTCCGATGAAGTTCGTCGTACGACAGGATTTCAGTTACTAAAACTACAACATACTTTATATCATGTTTAATGCAGGATTCAAAGACATTCATTATAACGAAAGTTATCATCAATAGCAACAGACATAACAGACGCTATCATCAATGTCAAAACGACTACTTTATTGAAGATACGCATTCAAGACTTGATAACTGACAAATGGAGTATAAATATGAAGATTGAACTTCACATTCGGACATCTGATTCTTAGACCTTACAAGCTCACGAATTACGCTCTCAAGCTCACTCAGTCATTCTCGAAATTTATAAAGTCTACTTACGTTCGTCGCACGACGCACGACCGAAGTCAAAACTACACACGATGCACGACCGACCTTACTTTATAGTATTGTTTTACATTTTATTTCATTTGTAACACATTACAAAGGACGACGTCCCTGATTGACATCCATAGTGCACGACGACTCATACTCGACCGCAGTTTTTACCCGTTTTTGGGGTTTTCCGCGTCACCAATTCCTTTGTCTTATTTCTTTCACTTTTATTATTGTCGTACGATTATTAAAGCTACTTTCTTTGGTTGGATCAAGCTCCACATTTACCTTAAATTTTCCTTGGGAGATTTTTGGCATAAACAGTTTGGCGCCCACCGTGGGGCCCTATCCAAAGAAAAATCTTCGATAATCTTACGACGGACTAACGTTTTCCTTCTAGTGTTTTCTTTTTCCAGTTATTCAGGATAATGGCATTCCAAGGAACTCAAGATCATGTCGTGGCTCAGATGAATATGGAGCTGACCGCTGCCCGTGTTCGTATCGATGCCCTAACAGCTCAAGCTCGACAAGCGGCTGAAACCATCGAGCATCTAAGAAATCAGAATGGAAACAATGTGACGGGGACTGCTAGTACTTACGTCGGTGCTTGGAATGTGCCCCCTCCATTACCAAATTATCCTCGTCCACCATCAATTAATCCTGCGACCTTCGTAATTCCAACCATGCCTACGGCCTCTATTCCATTAAATGGATATGCCTCTGATGCCACACAGCAGACTAGCTTTAATGGATCAGGTTATGTTCCATTGGGTGTCCCAAGTGGTGTTCCAATAGATCCCGTTGCACAAAGATTAAAGCTTTTGGAGTAACAGAATGAGCGTGTTTTGTCGATGTTGGCCAAATTGCCGGGGGCAGCAGTTCCAGTTGATGTCGAGCCACGTACAGGATTTCAGGTGTCACCGTTCATTGATGAAATCGCGTTAGTGGACGTTCCAAAGAAGTACAACATTCCGACCTTCACTCCAAAATACTCAGGCGTCACTGATCTAACAAAACACGTCGCCCAATACAAACAACTTATGTGGACTATCTCGATACCGTACCAATTTCAAGAAGTCTGCATGTGCAAAAGTTTTGGAGCGACCTTGACTGGGGTAGCTTTACAATGGTTGATTAATCTCAAACCTAAAACTATTGGGTCTTTTGCAGAGTTGGTGAATCAATTCACTCAACAATTCGCTAGCAGCCGAAAAATGGAAAAACATACGAGCGACCTTTACTATGTCGTACAAAAGAATGGAGAGTCCATCCGGGATTACTTTAATCGGTTCAACGCAGAAATTATTAGTATCCGAAATTGCGACGTGAAAACAACAATTGAAGCGTACAAACGGGGTCTGGACGATAGTTCAGGGTTGTATCTCGACCTTACGAAGTATCCTCCAGAAACCTTTGAAGACGTACGAGCGAGGACGCTTGCTCACATGAGGGTCGAGGATGACCTCGCTTTCAGAAATAAACACTCAGGTGACCGAAAAAGCCTAGGTGTTAAAAAGCCAGATTTCAAACCAAAGTCGACCAATCGATCAGAGCCTGGCAAGCAGATCTCAAATTTCAGATTTGAAAAGAAAGGGCCGACGACTTCCAAATCCGTCCAGTATCCTAAGGTGTCATCTTATAGCATTCCTGGATCAGCCAAGGATGTCGTCTCATCCCTGAAACAGCTTCAGCAAAACGTTCGATGGCCGAAGAAAAGCGATAAAGACAGTGACAAGAAAGATAAAACCAAATGGTGCGATTTCCATAATGACTTCGGTCATATAACGGATGATTGCATCGCCTTAAAGAAAGAGCTGTCCTGGCTTAACTCTAAAGGTTATTTGCAAGAATTGACGGAAAAGAAGGAAGCACGTCCCACATCCCCAGAGCATGCCAAGGTGATTAATTGTATCACCGGAGGTTCTGATGTTTGTGGGACCACCTATTCAGCTGCCAAGAGGCATGCTAGTCGCGGTCCTGACAACCGACCAATTCCAAAGGAGGCGAGACCCAAGGAGGACGCAGAATTGGAAGCTATGCCCTTGACGTTCGACCAAGCAGATCTCGATGACGTACATCAGAAACATCATGATGGACTAATTATCCAATTGAGCATTGGAAATTGTCTGACAAAAAGGATACTCATCGACGGAGGTAGTTCAGCTAACATTATCTTTTTTGATGCAGTGAAAGCAATGGGCATTGACAAATCCGAGATTACACGACGTTCGACTACACTCATTGGGTTTAATGGTGGAGCGACAAACACCATGGGAGAAATCACATTACCAGTATATGCTAAAGGAATCAACAGACAGACGAAGTTCAATGTCGTCGATTGCTCCTCAGCTTATAATGTTATCCTTGGGCGACCTTGGATTCATGACATGAAAGATGTACCTTCGACGTATCATCAAACCTTGAAATTTCCCACGCAATGGGGAGTACATGAGATCAAAGGTGAAAGAAAGGTTGCTAGGGAATGTTACAAAGTTTCCTTGAAGCCCCCGAAATAGACAGTATAGCAATTACAGAAACAGGACGTTCCTGGGACGGACGACGACTATCGCTTGGAAGTTGTCGTCCTAAATCAGGATAAGCCTGATCAGATGGTTTACATAGGTTCGACGCTCGACCCTTCTTTTAAAAAAAGACTAATATCTTTTTTTCAGGATCACTATGATTGTTTCGCATGGACACACGAAGACATGGTGGGTATTGATCCAAGTATCATTTCTCATAAACTCAACGTTGATCCATCATTCAAGCATGTTCAGCAGAAAAGACGAAAATTCGCTCCTGAAAGAAATAAAGTTATCAACGACGAAGTTGATAATTTACTTAAAACAGGAAAGATACGAGAAGTCAAATATCCATATTGGCTCGCTAACGTTGTTGTCGTCCAAAAGAAAAATGGCAAGTGGAGAGTCTGCATTGATTTTACAGACCTTAACAAGGCTTGTCCAAAAGATCCATTTCCATTGCCACACATCGATTCTATGGTCGACGCTACAGCTGGACATGAATTACTCACTTTCATGGACGCATATTCCGGCTATAACCAGATATTGATGCATTCTGACGACCAGGAAAAAATAGCCTTCATGACAGATAAGGGTATTTATTGTTATAAAGTAATGCCTTTTGGTCTTAAGAATGCAGGTTCAATGTATCAACGATTGGTGAATATGATGTTCAAAGAGCATTTGGGCGACACCATGGAGGTATACATCGACGACATGCTTGTCAAATCAAAGCATACGGACGATCATATAGGACATTTGAAGCAGTCGTTCGATATTTTGCGTGAATACAAAATGAAGTTAAATCCGACAAAATGTTCTTTTGGAGTTCGAGCTGGCAAATTTCTCGGTTATATGGTCACACGAAGAGGAATCGAAGCTAACCCAGATCAAATCAAAGAAATTGTCGAGCTAAAATCGCCCAGAAATTTTAAAGAAGTCCAGCGTCTAACGGGGCGTATAGCAACATTGAACCGGTTCATCTCTCGGTCGTCCGATAGATGTCATCTATTTTACAATGTCCTGCGAAAAAATAAAGGATTCGAATGGACTAATAAGCACGAAGAGGCGTTGCAACAACTCAAGAAATACATGACGTCACCTCCTTTCCTCTCTAAACCTGAGAAAGGTGAAGCTCTTCAACTCTACCTAGCCGTCAGCAATAATTCGGTAAGTGCAGTCCTTATACGAGAAACCGACGGACGACAATTGCCAATCTATTATGTAAGTAAGACTTTACTAGACGCTGAAACCAGATATTCATCTATAGAAAAACTTTTGCTTTCGTTAGTCATGGCCGCTAAGAAGCTGCGACATTATTTTGAACCACATCCTATAATTGTGGTGACTAACTTTCCCTTAAAGTCTGTGTTAAGAAAACCTGAATTAACAGGATGACTAGCTAAGTGGAGCATCTACCTCAGCAATTATGATCTGGATTTCAAGCCCAAGACAACGATCAAATCACAGGTTTTGGCAGATTTTGTTACAGATTTCAGTCCAGAACTAGACGAAGCGATGACGTCCAACGAGTTAATTGTGGCGACTTTGCACGACACCACTTGGACGCTCGACGTTGATGGTTCGTCGAACATACGAGGAACAGGCCTGGGTGTCGTCCTACAGTCCCCACAAGGGGGCAAAATAGTATATTCCATACGGTGCGACTTCAAAGCAACAAATAATGAGGCAGAATATTAAGCACTGATTGCAGGAATCAAAATTGCTCACGACTTGGGGGCAACACATTTGCATGTCCGAAGCGACTCGTCCCTAGTAGTTAACCAAGTTAATGGAGAATTTGCGGCAAAAGATTCAAGAATGATTGCTTATTATAAAATAGTAAAAGAAGAAGCAAAGAAGTTTAGTCGCTTTGTAATCGAGCAGATACCAAGAGATCAGAACATTCAAGCCGATGCACTAGCCAATTTGGGGTCAGCACTTAATCAAACGACATTCGACAATATCCCAATAGTTCACCTTGCGACACCATCCATCAAAGACGATGGTAACATTTTGGTCGCACCAATTGAAAAAGAAAGTTCTTGGTCGGACGACATTAAAAATTATCTGGAGAACGATCAACTGCATGATGACAGAATGGAAGCAAGAAAGGTTAGATTTAAAGCATCAAGGTACGTTATTATCAGAGGACAATTATATCGAAGATCCTCGACTGGTCTGAATCTGCGCTGTATCACCAACAAGACGCAAGTCCAGAAAATTCTACAAGATATGCACGACGGTGAATGTGGAAATCACTCAGGAAGTCGCAGTCTAGCCAATCGGATATCACGACAAGGTTATTATTGGCCGACATTAAGGCAAGATGCGATCAGGTATGTACAGTCGTGCGATGCATGTCAGTGACACGCAGGTATGTCTCATAAACCATCTAAGCCCTTGCACTCAACTTTGATCCCATGGACCTTTATGAAATGGGGAATGGACATCGTTGGGAAATTACCACCTGCCCCCGGGCAAAAGGTATTCCTTTTAGTTTTAACAGATTATTTCTCTAAATGGGTCGAAGCAGCGGCTTTCTCCCAGGTTCGGGACAAAGAAGTCGTCTCTTTTATCCAAACTAACATCATTTGTAGGTTTGGAATTCCATCTGATATAACGTGCGACAACGGGACACAATTCATCAGTGATCGAACGAGAAGATTTTGTGAAGAAAGGAACATCAAGTTGGTAACATCAACACCTCGATATCCACAGTCGAATGGTCTAGCCGAGTCAAGTAATAAAACTATTATTAATTCAATCAAGAAAAGACTCAAAGCTGCCAAAGGGAAATGGGTGGAAGAATTGTCTTCCGTTCTATGGGCTAATCGTACGACACCTCGTACATCCACAGGACAAACTCCCTTTTCCTTAGTCTATGGGTGTGAAGCTGTGTTACCGATTGAGGTACGACTACCGACTTCAAGGCATACGTTCGTTGAGCATAACCTAGTCGACCTAAGTTATGACCTCGATGCTCTAGAAGAACTGCGAGAAGCTGCTCACATTCGCATGGCGTCACAAAAACAAACGGTCAAAAGACATTTCAATAAAAATGTTCAAGTTAAAGTCTTTCAAGAAGGCGACTACGTCCTACGTCGAGTGTTTCAAAACACTCAAGAGCACAATTGAGGTAAACTTTCCACTAAATGGGAAGGCCCTTATCAAATCTCTAGTGTCGTGGGTAAGGGTGCTTATAAAATTCAAATCCTCGACGGTCGAGATATCCCACGAAGCTGGAATGCAGTTCATTTAAAAAGGTATTTCTTTTAAATTTCATATTTATTTCCTTCGATTGTTTTTTAAGAAAGATTACTGACGTAAGCATCGGAGGGTCGTTGGTCAAACCAACGACCACCCCACTAATGTTGTTTCTCGCAGGGACATACGACTTATTTAAAAAATCTTTGTGTCGAGTAAAACTCATGTGATCGCACGTATATGTTTGATCTTAATGGGTGACAAAGGTTAAATTCTGCACTTGGTATTCAATACTTAGAACCAAGAACCATTATTACAAATTACCCAAGGTCGATCGAGAGTTTCAATTGATTTCTTTATAAGTGATAATATGGTCGAATGTTTGATATGATGTAGTCATCCATCTACTTAAATTATTTGACGTACGACTAAGTATAAGAACAAAGAATAAACGTCGATACACAAAAGAGACTTTTTTCATTAGATGTCAAAGTTACAAATATAAAGGACGACCACGTACGGCCGACCTTCAAATGAAAGGTTCAAAAGAAGCTAATTAGGAGGAACGTCAGGTTGTTCCTGGACGACGACGGTCTCCTCTGCTGCCACTCCTTCTACGACATCACCTTCCTCCATATCGTCGTCCTCATCCAAGTCCTTCTCAGTCCCGACATTGTCGAGGTAAGCCTTAAGTTCTTCAGAGGCCGACGCCATGGGATCTTTACCCTTCAAGTGACGCCTTATTAAAGCAGCTCGGGTCGTAAAGCGGGAGAAAGCCTCGATTTGCTTATTCTCCATCTCCAAGTCCCTCACGTCACCCTCCAGATCTTCGACCCTCTTCTTCAGAATCGCAATTTCGTCAGCAGAAGCAATAGAAGTGGTGATAGCCTTAATCTTTTCGACCTCCAACTTAGTTGACAACGCCTCCAGCTCAAGAAGTTGGTCCGTGAACTTGATCTTCTCACGATTCGAAATCTCTAGTAGACTTCGAGCATCGGTGAGTTCAGTTTTAAGGCCCTCGACTTTCGTCTTTTCAGCCTCGACCAACTCCAAGGTGAACTTCTCTCTTTCAAGAGCCTCGTCAGCCCTTTTCTTGACATCAGGAAAGGACGGCCTAAGACCTTCTGTCTGAGCATAGAAGCTCAGACAAGCTTGGAAAGCCTGAACAACAAAAGGGAAAGAATTAGTAAAAACATGAGTAAAGAAAAAGATTCAAAAGAAAAACTTACCATGAAAGAGAGGCCAGCAACATGTGCCTCCATGTCCTCAACCCGAGATTCTTTGTACCGATCGTACAAAGTCGGGAGGAGAAATTTTGCTAAGTGTGGGAAGATGACGTCTCTTTCGAGAACGTCATTAGCCATAAAGTCAGCCGGGAGAGTGGCTTTGAATGTCATCTCCCCCACTTTTTCCTTATTCTTCCCCTCACCTTTAGAGGAAGAAGAAGGAGCGACAAAGGGCTTCTCAACGCCTGACACCCCCGTTGATGGAGCATCCTTCGTCGCCTTGATCGAGCTCCCAAGCTCGATTCCAGCAACGGTTCCCTTCGCTGGTGTCGCCCCTGAAAGGGACGACAAAGTGGCATCGCCCGTCTTCTTGGGCGAAGTTCGAGGCTGCTTGCCCCGGACACGTCTCGGATCTACCCCCGTGGAAGGGGCAGATCTTTTCTTCGCTTTCTCCCTCCCTTGACGAGCGAGCTCCAGTTGCTCGACTCTCTTAGCGGCAGCTGACTTTACAGCTGCATCTTCTGAAAAAAGAGAGAAAGTTAAAAATGAAATGACGTACAATGTACAAGAAAAAGGTATTGTCGAGCGACTTACCAGTCATTTCTTTTCTCTCTCTTCTTCCCTCTCCTTCTGTTCTATATTCTCTCCTTTTCTAGGAGAACCTTCGACAGGCGTCACTTCATCTACAAAAACGGCCTCGTCTCCTTCGTCGTTCGACCGAGGGGAAAACGAGCGATCAATAATACTTCTCTCTAAGATTCTCTGAACCTTGTCGAGAGAATATCTCCTTGGCTTCACTCTGCTGAAGTCTATCACTGTCAAACAAAGAAAGACGTCAGAATAAACGCATGACAAAAATGCACGACAAAAACACACGACAAAAACAATAAACCTACCCGATTCGTTCCAGCCTGACGATAACCATTGGCTGTCTTCGTCATTTGAAGGAAAACATACTAACGCCACTTGAAGGAAAACATACTGACGTTTCCACCCACGATCGTTCACCGCGGTGTTAAGTATCAGTACATTATCCCCCTTCGAACGAGGAAACAGACTATACCTGTGATAATTGTCTGGTCGAACACGATAGGCTGTCAAGAGGTCGTTCACATTGAACGGTACCTCCCATTCAGTCGTAAGACGATCGATCACCTGGACAATCCGCCAGAATTGAGGCATTAATTGTCCAGGCGTCAGGTCAAATGCATCTAAAAATGCCCTGACCAAAGGGCTAAAGGGCCAAGAAAAACCTATCTTAAAGGGATATTCATACAGAACACAATATCTCTTCGGAACTTCATTTGGCTTTAAATCCTCCGGCGACACTAAATTTATCTCGTCTGGAAGCTTAGCCAAACTTTTAAAATAATCTATATGTTCTTCCTCCCTAAGTAAGCTCACAGGTTCGCTCGACATCTGGATGTCCGGGATATTTAGGGTTGCACGCCAGTAGCTAAGAATATCCCAAGCTTTCCTAGGTTTTCTAGTTATGGATTTCTTATGCATAAATCGACACAAAGGGAAGAATGAAAATCGTACCTTAAATAGTGTTCTAAACCTCGAATTTAGAATGGAAAGGATTATGGTCGCTCGGAAAGCAAATCTCGCCGGAGATTCGTGTTCTTTAAAAAAGGTAAGCGTAAAAAGGGAAAAGATTAAGATACTCCCTATTTATACTGTAAATTGGAAAGTGAATCGCCAAGTAATCGAATCGCCAATCGTCAATTGACACGTGTCATCCGTGTCAGGCGAACCACTCGAGTGCATCCTTCGAATGCATGACACCTGTCCTTCATTGGCTGTCAAATTGCGTATTCCGTTGGAAGTGACGTCATTATTTAGTTGGAAACGAACCGATTTGGTTCTATTCGAACTACCCACATTTCTTTTATAACACGTGTCATGATTTTAAAATTTAAATTTCAAAAAGTTGTCGCTTGAATTTTAAATTTGGGGGAAAACTGTTTAGGTAAAAATTCCAATAGACTATTGTCGTACGACTAGAGACAATTGACACCCTTCCTTTAAGGCGACCTTGATTAAATATTCGTCCGATGAAGTTCGTCGTACGACAGGATTTCAGTTACTAAAACTACAACATACTTTATATCATGTTTAATGCAGGATTCAAAGACATTCATTATAACGAAAGTTATCATCAATAGCAACAGACATAACGGACGCTATCATCAATGTCAAAACGGCTACTTTATTGAAGATACGCATTCAAGACTTGATAACTGACAAATGGAGTATAAATATGAAGATTGAACTTCACATTCGGACATCTGATTCTTAGACCTTACAAGCTCACGAATTACGCTCTCAAGCTCACTCAGTCATTCTCGAAATTTATAAAGTCTACTTACGTTCGTCGCACGACGCACGACCGAAGTCAAAATTACACACGACGCACGACCGACCTTACTTTATAGTATTGTTTTACATTTTATTTCATTTGTAACACATTACAAAGGACGACGTCCCTGATTTACGTCCATAGTGCACGACGACTCATACTCGACCGCGGTTTTTACCCGTTTTTGGGGTTTTCCGCGTCACCAATTCCTTTGTCTTATTTCTTTCACTTTTATTATTGTTGTACGATTATTAAAGCTACTTTCTTTGGTTGGATCAAGCTCCACATTTACCTTAAATTTTCCTTGGGAGATTTTTGGCATAAACATTATGAATGAATGCCATAATCGCACGATCTCTTGAAATTGCCTCAGTCGCAAGTATTCTTGGAATATGTGTTGAATGTTTTGAATTGTATGATTGACTGTTTGGTCCTATGATTCTAAGCAATTTACATAAAATATTATGAATATTTTTTTTGCAAAATGTGTGATATATAAAGTACTCGACAAATGTGAAAACCATTTTGTATTAGTTACCAAAAATAATGGTTACACGTGGAAGGCTCGACCACCAACGGTCGACTTAAAGAAAAAAACATAAAAAGCAAAAATCTAGAAAGCTCAGGATGGAGGAGCATCTTCAGTTGGCATCGATGTGGAGACATCACCAGTTGGGAACTCGTCCACCTTGGCCTCCTCTTTGTCGACCTCGACCTCCTCGACGTCTTTCTCATGTTTGGAGTCCAGGTCTTGTTCATTCCCGACCTCCGCAAGATAGGTCTGGAGGTCTTACTTCACGTTGGCCAGTGGATTCTTCCTCGCTAAGTGATGTCGCATAATCTCCGCCTTCGTCGTCCATCAAGTAAAAGCATCGATGGACTTGAGCTCCTCCTCGAGCTCCTCAATCCTGGCCTTTTGTTTGGCCTCCCTATCCTTAGCGGCCCTGGTCTCTTTTTCATTCACGACCAGGGACACTTGGGCCCTATCTAGCTTTGATCGGGTCCCCTCTAAGATTGTGCACGACACGTGAAGACGTGACTGCAAATCCGCGACCTGGCAGTTGGTGACCTCGACAATCTTATGGGCCTCCTCGAGCCTCACATTAAGAGAATCCACCTGAGATCTCCTCCTCCCTCTCGTGCGCCGCCTTTGCCTTGTCGAGAGCAGTAGGCAGAAAACGTCTAATCCTCTCCATCTCCCCGTAGAGACCAAGGGAGGCTTGGAACGTCTGAAAAATACACGATAGTTAGTACACGACAAGCAAAACATGTTTGTGTGTATATATATATATATATATATATATATATATATATATATATATATATATAACCTTACCAAGAAAGCGAGGCCCGAGACTTGAGATCCGACATCGTCAAGGGACATTTCCTTGAACTTCCACTTAAAGTGGGGAAGCAAGTACTTTCCCAGGTGGGGAAATATCTTCACCCGATCGAGGATATCATCCACCATGAAGTTCGACGAAAACGTAAAGTTGACCGTCTGAACATCTGCGGGTCCCTTTCCCTTGTCTCTTAAGGGAGGGTTGGCCCATTGGCCTCTATCGCTCGAATATCCTCCGGAGGAGAACGCTCGACGCCTGGCTCTTCCGGGGACTCTGTCACTGGAGGCGCGACACTTATGGCGACCTCCTGGATCGGATCTCCCATCTTCACCTTCTCGGGGCTTGTGACGCTCGACGCGCCACCTCCCCTCGATGACGGTTCCCTCAGGACCGTCGTCCTCGACTGCTTTGGCAGGGTTGACCCTGCAGATACGACCGCTGCCTTTCTTTTTTCTTTGCCCTCTATGGCAAGCTCCAACTGAACCTTTCTCAATTCGGTCGACGCAGAACCACCTAGAAACACAGAAAATCACACGACGACGTTAGTATAAAGAAAGGCAGAACGGAGAAAAACCAAAATAGAGTCACGCGGTTAACCTGCCATCTCTACTTCTCTTTCTTCCTCTCTCTCTTCCTCGACCTCCTCGACTTCAGCCGCAGAAGGCTCGACAATGGTTACCTCCTCCTCGTCGCCTGTCGAGGATAGTGGGGAGTAAGAACGGTCGACCACACTATAACTCAGGAAACGGGTTATCTTATACACCAAATCACTGTTCAGTTTCATGTCGTCGAACTTTATGTCTACAATAAACAAGATAAATCATCATATATGAAATACAAACGACAAAAAAAGACAAATGATAGAAGGTAAAAAACGCACTCGACGTGTTCCAGTCTGGCTCGAGCCAATCCATATATGGACCCAGTGAGGCTATACGTACAAAGGCGTATCTCAACTTCCATCCACGGTCATTAACCGCAGTGTTGAGGACCAAGGTGTGCTCTCGTCGATACTTGGAGTGAAGGTTGTAACGGTGAAAACCGTCAACCTTCACAAAATAAGCAGTGAGGAGGTCATTCACATCGAATGGTCCCCCCATTCCTTCGTCAGTCACTCAATCACTGAGACGACCCTCCAAAATTGGGGCATGAGTTGACCTGGTGCGAGGTTGAACGTCAACATGAACAACCTAGACAACGTAGAATAGGGCGATGTGAACCCTATCTTGAAAGAGTACTCATATATCACGTACCCCTTCGGACACATGTCAAGACGAACCTGACCGGGAGAGTTTATGGTGATTTCCGTCGGGATTTGCGCTAGGCGCCTAAGACTGTCCAGGTCATCTTGACTCTGGATTGTACTAACGGATTCGCTCGACATAGCTAACCCAGTAAGGTTGATTTTCAAGGCAAGCAAACCAAAAATATCCCAGTTCCGCCTAAGTTTCCTAGCCTGAGTCTTAAAACGCATATAAAAGTTCAGGGAGCAATCGTACCTTAAATAGTCGCTCTAAAACCTCGATCGGAACCTAAAACTGGCAAGGATCGTGTGGATTTTGGCAGGAAATCAATAAGACTTGGAAGGGATTCACTGAAATCTCTCTCTAAAAACACTAAAAGTATAAAAGGAAACTAACCCCGATTATCCCTTATTTATACGCGATAATTGTATCGAGCATCATCGCTCGATGATCGACACGTGTCGATCAACTCTTTGAGTGCATCGTCAGATTAACGACACCTATTACATGCACCTGACATGCGTGTTCCCCACGCCACCATGACATCATACATATCAGTTAGACCCTCAAGGGTCTGATTAGAATCGAACCAATTCGGTTCCATCACAACGAGGACCATTCACCAGTTGACACGTGGCAAAAACTTTCAAAATTTGAAAATTAGAATTTAAAATTCCCACTTAAATTTCAAATTTTGGGGGCAAAACTGTTTTTGTAAAAAAATACACGACCACGACAAAGATACACTTTTCAGACGACTTGCCTTGTATTAAGATAAGGTTATGACGACCGAGCAAAACCACGGTACTTGTCGACTATAACTCGAAGGTTGGTCGAGTGTCGTGCATCGAGCATGAGGAGTTACCCCGACCATACTAACGCGTGACACAACGTTCCTTTCTTATTCATTTAATGCAGGTTTAATGCTCATAATACCAAGGGCTATAACCGATCAACGTCATCAAAACCATTATTGAGCAGCGACCGTTACGACAGACACATTTATGGAGGTTCAAGACTATAAATGCCGAAGATACACACTATATTGAGGCATCTGACAACTGATACCCGAATCACAAAACTTGCAAAGCTTTACGAAGAACAACTGCAATCCTTCTCCGACAACACACAACACTAGTGCTTTTTCACACGACTGGCGCTTATTACTAGTTCTTACGCATGTTTATTATATCCATCGTGTAAAACATTGTAATATCCAAGGACGTCACCCCAATATGGTGATTATAGTGCACGGCGACTCCCTTTTTGTCGTCCGCGGTTTTTTTCCTCATTGAGGTTTTTCCGCATCACCAATTCTCTTGTCTCTTTAATTTTCCAGTTATTGGGCATATTGTCGTCCGGTTACTCTCTTTAGTTGGATAAAGCTCCACGTCGACCTTAAATTATTCTTTGGGTAATTTTTGGCATCAACATGCCTCAAATATAAAATTCTATAATTAACCTCAACAATTATAAACTTCAGTATTAAACAAGGATCTAACTGAAGTCGGGTGCTACTTAACCCCAATATAAGTTGCTCTTCACAATATTAATGCGGAAGACTTCACTAAGATATTCACTTCTTCGGGCACACAACTAGCACTCATCTCTTCATAGTGTCACTAGAACCAATCCCGAAACGGAACCTTATGCACATGCCGACAAATAAAAAGGTTAGGCTAACGCCTAGTGAGTTCAAGAGTTTTTATCATGGTTATAAAAACCGTTAAACGAAAACAATGCAACTTAAATCATGATCCTTCGAAATGAATTACTTTAAATATGAGAAAGACTCGTATTCCAATAATACACATTTTATAAATTAACACCTCAATGGCAAAACATTCTTCCATGAAGTAATACAACCCAACACTTACTCAAAGCGAGAATAATGGTAAATGCTCAAATATTGAAATTTGAATAAACATTAAAAACCATACGACCAAAAATATGAATAAACTCAAGTCTCCAAAATTATAACATATGAAGAATACCCCAAACTCAAAACGTCGCTGAAACAAAGGATAAAACTAAATACCCAAAACAACATCTTTCGGTGACGGGGGAGACCCGAATTCCATGGCTGACGGGGGAAACCCGAATTCCATGGCTAGTGGCTATTCACAAAAGTAGGCCACATTCCAAGTTATTGAGCTCACCATACTAGGATCAAGGTCACAAACTCGCCGGCTCGTACTCAGATGTGGGGGAGGGCACCTAATGATTCCTAGTCATGCTCATGCACTAGGATTACATTTACGACCCAGGGCTAGTATTCGGTCCCACATAACCGTACCAAGTTGACATCCTAGGGTCCAATGTCTCAACTAGCTACAAATGGGAAATGACTATCCCATAAAAACAGACTTAGAAATTACATCACGGGGCCAATGACAGATGTTTGACTCCACGAGCCCGCACCATAAGGCCCTCTCGATGACCCCATGACTAATCCTGGTCCCATCATTGAAACAATAGCCATTTTTAAAATATTAAAGACCGACTCATATGCCTATGGATCCATTACATTACAGTCTATAACATTACATGACTCCAACTGAATGACCAAATCACTCAAAATATGTAATTCTTAAATGACATGTAACAAACGCCATCATACTCAAAACTCCACAACGGGCTATTAAACCGGACAAATGTCCTCAAGACTCATATTAGTCAAAACCGAGCCAAAGGCTCAACAATTTACTTAAATCTCCAATAAAAGTCAGTATAAACATTAAAACACGTTTGACCAACGGTTATGCAAACACAACGGCCAAAAGTATGATTAACTCAAAACTCATCATTGGTTGAGGCAAACCATTTTCCAAATGAACTCGTACCCTTATATTTCCAAAATGCCTCATAACACAATAATATGCATTTTCCAAACGGTTTATAAGTTCAAATACACAAAAATGACATTTACATCAAATGAACTCCATTTATATATAAAATCATCAAGGAAACATATCAACATGATTTATTTACCAAAATGTTCAAAAATCCCAAATGTGGGTGTTTCACAAAATTTATAAACCAAATAATCCAAATGAGTAAAACCCTTCAAATATACCAACTTTTAATAAAAAAAAATATGTAAACACATAATCACTTTAAAATAGACATTTTTGGCATGTACAACGTTTTCACAAATCAACTTGAACCCACCTTGCTAAATTTAGGCTAAATCTAGATTTCTCCCCAACTTGAGCTCCTTTGAAGAGACTTGGATCTTCAAGCCAAAACTTCAAAAAACCTAGATACACAAGTTTCCAACCATAAATACACATATCCAAGTGTTTGAAATTGTTCCCCAAACATCTAATATCAAAATCCCCATTTTGGCCAAAAACCCTAATTTGACCTAATTTCCCCCAAAGTCATCCAAACCGAAATTTGAGAAACCAAACACTAGGAGATCATCAATGGATAGTTTATGACTCATAATAAAGTTTACAAACTAGTAGTATCAACTCACCACTTAGGTTTTGGTGAAAACATAGAAAACCCCAAATTTCTTGAAGATGGAGGTGATGATGATGAGCTATTGACTTTTGCTTCCAATCCACTATCAATTATTCTTAGATATTCCCAAAACTAACAATCTAACCTTGAAAATATCTCAAAAACGAAACCATAGCAACTTGAATCGCCAAAAACGGAGTTGAAATGAGAAAGTTATGACCAAATGAAGAAAAAACCCGATTTTATGCACTGCAGGTCTGGCGCGATTGTGACATGCGACTGTGCCATGTCATAATCGTATGGTAGGGTCGCCCAAAGTGTACTGAAAACCATTTTACCCCTTAGGTGACCTTGACATGCTATAGTGCCACTGGCACAGTCGCTGGGCACTATAGCCTGGCCCGTACCGAGAGTTTTTCGGCCGTTCTTTGACCGCTTTCTCGACCGCTTTATCGACGGCTTCCCCGATCGTTTTCCCGGCCGTTCCTCGACCATTCCTTGACCGTTCTCTCGAAACATTTGATGCTATTATGCCAGTTATTGTGCTATTGTCATAATTTCATGGCACATTCGCTGAGACGACCGAACACTCGGTAACGTCGGTGCTATTGTGACATATGTCACAACTGCATGGAAATGTAGTCGGGACTATCACACTTTCAATACCATTGGTGCTATTGTGACAAACGTCACAACCACATGTCACTATGGTCGAGACGACCATACTCCTAGTACCATTATTGCTATTGTGAGAAGTGTGTCACAACCACATGAAACTATAGCCATACTTCATACTTGGTTCTTCCTTTACCGATTCAACCAGTTCAAACCTTTTTCTTAAATTGAGATAAAAATCAGGGTGTTACAGCCACAATGGTGACACTGTTACAGGAAATGGAAATTACAAGAAAATTAAATGCAACTACAACTAAGAACTTAATGAGAGAATATGAACTAAATGCTAAAGCTCCAGATATGAGAGACTTCTCTTGGAATTGATGATCTTCAATGGTTACCCAAAGCCTCCTTTTATAGTGCTTTTAAAAAGAAAAGGGTGATGTGACAAATCCTAGAAAGCTACTTTAAGGAAGATGAATGTTCCGGATTCAAGCTCAAACACAGATCATACACACACAAGATATAAAAATCATCATATTGAATTATTAATGACTTACAAATGATTTCTCTCTCTAGAAATGTACATTTTCTCTCACTAAACTCGTATACCTATTTAGAATCTCTCTCGAAGTGTATGTGTGTATCTACAAGTTACAAATAACCAAACCTATTTATACTAAGTCAAACCTTGTTGACTTTTACAACACAAGACACTAAGTAAAGTCAAACACCCTTGACCTTTACAAAGACTTTACAACATTTACATTTTAGACCCTTTTAATCTTGAATACAACATTTTAGGCTCAACAGAAGAGTGTTGAAGCTTCATTTGACTTCCAAATTTTGTCTTTTTCCTTGATTATTTCTGTGAAAGCCCAGGTTTTTCTTTCTTTTATTTCAAAAAACACATTATCATAATTGTCCAAGGCTTATCCAAAACTTCTAGCTCACTGTCGCCACTATGGTGACTAAAGTGGCCACTTTGCTGCACAAAAAGTTAGAAAAACCGAATTTTTGCATCCTTGAAACTTCATCACAATGTTGGAACATATTAGACCAAATGAATGAGAAGGGGAAATGGGAAAGAAAGTGGTAAAAATCAATATATATATATTAAAAGAAGAACCAAAAGGTGGTTCAATGAGAATCCTTTAACAACATTTATCTTTTTTCTCATTTTTTTTGCTTTATTTTTAATATTAATTCAACACATTAATTGTCAAAACTTTCATCTTTTTTTTTTAATTTCATTTTCATTTTTTTATAATTGAAATTAGAATCCACAAATATATAAAACTACATATATTATTATTTACATCAATATATATATATATATATATATATATATATATATATATAAAGATTTTAAATGGCGTGAGGCGTGGCGTGGCGGCGAGGCCAAGCCTCAAGCCTTAGGAGTTACGGCGAAGTCGTGACGTTTTCAATGCGTGACTTATGGCGTCAAATTTATAGTTCATATATAATATTATATATAAAAACGTATGTTTTGTAGTGTTACTCAATGAGTATTTAGTAATAAGCAAGTTAAATTAGGTTATATATTAAAAACTTGCAAATAAGACATTAAAAACGTAAAGAAAAATCAAATATCTCATTACGATAATTGCGCATTAGGCCATGGCGTGCCATGGGCTTAACGCGGCGTGACACACAAGCCTTGGTGTCATGGCGCGCCATGACGGCTGTGCGGCGAGTTTTTTAGAACATTAATATATATATATATATATATATATATGTATGTATGTATGTGTGAAATAATCGCAGATGACTAATAGATTTTAGAAGATGTTAGATTGAAATGAGATGTGTATAAGAAACTGATAGAGTTGTCTTATTTTTAGTGACACTGTTTTTGCAAAGAAAAAAAAGATCTAATTATAGAAAAATCAATTAAAAAAATAAAGCATAAAAAATTAATTATTATATATCAAAATCTTAACATTTATCTTTTTTCTCATTTTTTTGATTTATTTTTAATATTAGTTCAACACATTAATTGTCAAACCTTTTATTTTCTTTTATTTTTAATTTTTTTTATAATTAAAATTAGAATCCACAAATATATAAAACTACATACATTATTATTTACATCAATATATATATATATATATATATTATATTACATGCCAATCGAAAACGTAAATCATCAAAAATTAATATATATATATATATATATGAAATAATCGCAGGTGACTAATAGATTTTAGAAGATGTTAGATTGAAAGGAGATGCGTATAAGAAACTGATAGTGTTGTCTTATTTTTAGTGACACTCTTTTTGCAAAGAAAAAAAAATCTAATTATAAAAAAATCAATTAAAAAAATAAAGCATAAAAAATAATTATTATATATCAAAATCTTAATATATATTAAGGAACGACGTAGATAATAAGGTAGATTTTATAGGATGATAGTTTAGAAAATGTTTATATATAAGAATAAATTAATGAATATAAAAGGATAAAGCATTCCACGAGTATAAGAATAAATTAATGAATAAATTAATGTTTATTATTTACTTTACAAGATAAAACAATTCATCATATAATAAAACATTTTTAAATAATGTAATCTATCTATTATCTATTATATCTATTAAAGTAAAATTATCCAAATCTTGAAATATGATTGATTATGATTATCCCACATTGATGTAAAAATGAAAAGATTAGAAAAAGAATGTATGTATATAAAAGGAGGAAGTATGTATATTGAAGGAGGAGATGATTCTTTTGTGTAAACTCATATGGTTGGGTTATTTTAACCATCCTCCTTTTTACAAGAATAATAAGTTGGCACCATGAGATTTTAGCATTATACTTAAATCATGAAATTTGGTTGATTTTGATTATCCCATATGCTACATTAGTTGAAATATGAAAGATTAGAGGAATAAAGTGGGTATGTCAAAGGAGAGAATTTCTTTGTATGAACTCATAGGATTGACTCATTTTACTTGTTCCCCTTTTTGCAAAAATATCTATTTTAAAGGGGTTAACTCATTTAAGTACGTTGTCCCTCTTTCTGAAAAAAATCTATTGACTTATATCTTTATATATATGTAAGTATAAACCACAAGAATGATATATTATCATAATAATTGAGTATTCAAAAATATTGAAATGTGGTGTTAGGTTTGGTTATCGGACATTGGTAAGAAGATGTTAAATTGAAGAATGACGTGAGTATGTATTGATAAAAGGAGGGTATGCATTATAAATCTTATATTTTATTGGGAAAGGTTGCTATAATCTTTATATCAATATATATATATATATATATATATATATACACACACACACACGAAGGATCGTGTAAGAATAGGAGTTAAGGTGAAATACGTAAGAATATATTTAGACTCTTGATCATTTTTAATCTCACCCTCACCCCATGAATTGCGCTTCTTACGGGAATTGATCTGGTGCATCTCATTAGCGTTGATCTTCAATTAAGATTGATCCAAGGATGAAGATCTCTTCTTATCCTTCTCGCCATAACTTTCATTCTCACTGGAACCCAGCCTTATATATATATATATATATAAAGAAGAACAAAGGGTCTTGAGGCACCACCATGAGAATTCAGTATTCTCAAATGATGAATTATAGTTGAGTTTTAGTTATCCCAAATTGGTGAGAAGTTAAAATATTGGAATATAAAAGTGTGTATAGAATAAGTGGATTAGATGATGTGGCATCATAAGAATTGATTATTCTAAATATTAAAATGTGGCGTTGGTTTTTGTTATCCCGAGTTGATAAGAAAATGTTAAATTGAAAAAAAGATGTGTATATATATATGTACTAACCGGGTTTTAAAGGTAAAATAAATGTTGGGTGAAAAGTGGGAAAATTTCTTGTTGAAGGGTCTTTTGAGTAAAGTTGGAAAAAAGAGTTTTCTTTATTATTTAACCTTGGGAATGTAGGGTTGGGGTGTGTGACGGCTGATTATTGGAAGGAGCTCTTGGGGAGCGATTTTGGAGAAGGAGACCGAGGAAGAAGATAGATTTCAAGAATTACCAGATTTGGATCAATTTCATTGAAGGTAAACTTCCTTGTGATTCAAAAACTCTTCAGTTATTAATGTTTTTTCATCATTTTGGGTGTGTGAGAGAGGGGTATCTTAACTAAAATGGGTTTCCTGGGTTGAATCGATTAAGAGTTCACAAAGGGGATTCAAGGGAGTAATAAAATGTATGTTTATACCAAGCTTTGCATCTGATTTTGAGTTATTGGATTGTTTATTTTTCTATTGGTTGGGTTATCGGAGTTTTCCTCATCGATCTGTGTAGGGGGTTCAAAACTCTGGGGTTTATTCGTCCGACAGTCTCGGTCGACCGGTAAGTGAGACCCCGGTCGAAAGAACAAGGGGTATCGGTCGAATGGGAGACCCGGTCGAAAGACCAAGGAGTACCGGTCGAATGAGGGGAGATCTCGGTCGAATCCCATGTGTGATTATCGGTCGAAGCCCATATGTTAGTATCGGTCAATGGTTTTCTTTCCCGGTCGACATATTGAGAGAGTTGGGCCGAAGCCCAAGTGCAGACCGAGTTTGGGGCCAGTTAGTAACTGTGGTGGTGTTGGGCTTTGTTTAGGTAGCCGGCCCACAATCTGTTTAATTATTTAAGTTGGATAATTAGTTAAGCTTAGAGCATTTTGTCTTAATTTAGATTTGTCGGATGAGTCCAATCTAGGATAGATGAAGTTGGGGATGAGGGTATTAAGGTTGAATTTATTTAATAAGAAAGTATTGTAAATTCACCGAGTGATGCCTCGTTTTATAGGTTTAAATCGGATCTGCACAACTAGACGAGAAGCCTTGAGTTAAGGGACGCCAGGTGAGTTTTTCTAAACTAAACCTTTTGATGATGAAAGCATGTGAAGTTGATTTTTAAACTTTTATTTATTATAATGGCATGATTTTATTAACTGTTCAAGTGTGTTATAAATTGTTGTTGATTATATGTATGCATACATTAATTGTGGGTTACGTGACCTAAGTCGGGGAGTGTGGCCCGCCTACTCGTGTCGGGGAGTGTGGCCCGTTTATGTCGTTGGGGGTGTGTCCCAACATTAAGGCAGCGCGAGTTAGACACATCATCTTGGACGGTCGTGTGGTCCGTAACGTGTTTTATTTAAATGCCATTATTAACTGATGTTTCAAATTCTGGAAGGTGTATTTTGTTGCTGAACTGTTAGAGGGAACTCACTAGACCTATGGTCTAACCCTCGCTCTTTCAAAACTAAAAATCTTTTCAGGCCGTCGTGATTTAGGCTGTGCGGCTAAAGGCAAGGAGAAGGTCTAGCGGGGGCGGATAGCAGACCGTCATTTAGCTTTTAGTTATTCATTGATCTCAGTTGTGTAGGTTGATTTGTATATCGAACCTTGAATTATCTATTGTAAATCTTGGGATCTCTCTTTTGAGGGATTGTTATCTAATGGTGGTATTTTTAGTATTAAGAATTATTCTGTTTTGTTGACTTCTGGTTGGGTTGTTACAGTTGGTATCAGAGCCATAGTTTAAGGGATTTAGGTGACCGGATGGGCCTAAACTTAAACTGTGGAGTAGATGGGCACAACTGAGATTCAGGAAGCCTTTAAGAAAGACCTTGATCATCGTGAGATGTGATAACAATAGTGAGTACTCTCATGTAAGGTAAATTCAGAATAACATCTGGCCAATGCCATTATGAATTTACAGGTGCATGGGCATACTCAATTACTATTGTTGAGTGTGGTTCAGGGTAGAAAGTTATATCCATAGATTTATAAATCTAGTCTAACGTGTAGTGGAAGTTCGTTGTTGGAAGTAAGGTTATGCCGTTAGGTTGCACATCGTGCGAAATGTAGATATTTCGTTGGGAAATGACCTCCTGGGTCCATAAGGAAAAGGATGATGAGAGAAGGTGAGCTTGTCGCTCCAAGGGAGTCTTCGGTTGGTAAAAGGGTATGTCGTCTAGTGAGAAGCATGAGAGTGTTAATTCAAGAATCGAATGATCGATTTGAGGCTTCTAAAGTTGTAGATAATTGAAGGATGGTTGAGAGACGACATCAGCGTTGACTGATAATAAATGAGAAAAGAGAGACAATAACTCTCAAGAATCGAGAGTTATCATTTACCATGTGCACTTTTTAATACCTAAAAAAAATCTACTTACAAAAATAAGTACTTGAACAGGTGCATCGAACCCCACTTGGAGTTTAATAGATTCACCACCGGATAGAAATATATTGTTGATACAACAAATAAAATCACACGATTCTATTGTTTTTATATAATGAGAAATTTTGAATAAGGTTTTCTTATAGAAACGTTAAAAATATACCATTTTATACTTGAATTAAAATTTTTATAAGTCTTTCTTTCTCTATATATAATCATTGGTTTGGTACAATAAAATAAAATATAATGAAAGGTTAGTTGTACCCTATATATTATTAAATGCATTCCTATCTAATAATTTTCTCTTCATATATATATTAACACAAAAACCTGTTTTTGATATTAAAAAAGTTACAAACAGGGGCGGAGCCATCTTAGTACCAGAAGGTGCAGTGGCACCCCTCACCCTTTTTTTCTTTTTCTTTTTATGTATTAATTTTAAGGTCCAATTTTTTAAATGTAATGAAATGAGTCCCTTCTCCCACCAATAATATTTTCAGTTTTATGTATCTGCTTTTTCTGCTTCTCCGAATACACCACTTTCACAAAAACAAAACAAAACAAATGTTTGCTCTATTTGTTTGTATAAACATATACGTAGTTATGTTGTTTAGGTCACTTATGTTGTAACACCCTGAATTTTGGGGTTGGGTGAAAAGTTGACCTTTACCCAAAGTTCAAGGGGGTAATTTGTAACTGGATCTATATAAATAGAAATCAAATCTGAGATATTTTCTAATATCTCATTTTGATCTGATTCGTGTTTGAGAAGCCAGAGAGAAAGTGAAGAGCAGAAGGAAAACAGGTGAAAAGTGGTTGATCGATTCGGACAAATCAAGGTACGAATCTAGCTTAATACTTTGATCTGAATGCTTTTAGCCGTGTAGAATCTCGTTGTGAAGGTTTTAAACCGTTCCATTTTGAGATCTGTGTATTTCTCATTTTGGATCTGGGTTCTGTATCTCCGACTGTTCTTGATGAACAAGACGACCGGATGAGCAAAGGACCGGACGAATGCACTCGACCGGAAGTCCTTCGACCGGTGGGTTGTATTCGACCGGAAGCCCTTCGACCGGTAGGTTGTGTTCTACCGGAAGAGCATTCGACCGGTGGGTTGTGTTCGACCGATAGTCCTTCGACCGGTGTTGTCTTTCGACCGGTATTTGCCTTCGACCGGATTAGGTTCTGTTAGTTGTTAGCTTCTGTTGTCTTTGAGTTCTAGTCAGGTAGTGAGAGGGTTATCTGTATTTCGACTTACCGATTCTTTCGGTGTTGTCATAGGTAGCGCTCGTTAAGAAGAAGGAAACAGAGGTGAGTTCCTACTAACTTTCTTAAACTGTTATATATGTCAAAGATTGTGTTTTTAACTCCTATATATCTCTACGTTTTCGGATTGTCCGTTTATTACAACTTGATGTAACTTGGGGTTTTGAGATATGATAGAGTTCCCGAAACGTTTTTGACTAAAATGAAGGATTTCATCTGGTTGAAGTAAAATAATGTTTTACTTGCCCAGTATGAGACTCATTTGAAAGAATGATATAAACTGGTTTTACGAATTATCTTTCTTACCAGCAGTTGGTCTGAAAAATGGCATTTTGAAATATAAATGTGTTGAAGCTATTTATCTAGCTTCGTTGGTCACTTGAAATATTGTGACAAGTCATGACTATACTAGTGGATCCCTAGGTATCGAGTCGGCTTATGGCTGGGAAGGTCACGCCCCTTCCGTTGTAGTTAGCTACATTTGATCCTCGGGGGCAACTTAGGTACGGTTATGTGAGACCCGATCCTAGCCATGGTTCAGATGTAGTCTGACGAACGAGTATGATATGGTTCCATGGGGGCCCTCCCTCACATCGTAGTACGGACTGAAGAGTTCGTGGCCATGGTTCCATGTATTTTGCTCATAACTCGGATTTTGTGGCTTACTTTGTGTTCCACTATAATCCTTGGTAAATCGGGTAATCCCCGTCATCGAAAGATGTGTTTTGGACCGGTTGTCCATTTATTATCAAGATCTGTATTTTGCACAACCAAACCTTTGAAAAGTTTTACTTGTTACATTTGTCTTTATCTCTTGAGATTTATGAACTGTATGTTCTCACCAGCCTTTAAGTCTGACACTTTTTCTCAAATGATATGTATAACAGGTTTCCCTTAGCGGTGGGATGCACTGGGTTTTGAGAGACGAGCTAGGTCTCGGGGCATTTTGAGATGACTAAAGTGTTGATAGTTGGGCATTGTTAAGTCCCATTCTTTTGATGAATTTTGGATTGTCAACTGATGTAATCTAGATAGTTTGTTTAGATTAGTCTGTTGATGAATTCTAAATCCGTACAGGTTTTGTAAAGTCTTCAGGACTGATACACCTTTTGTGAAGTTTATAGAAATGCTGATGTCATATTGCCAGTTTTTCCAGGTTTTAATTTACTCAGATTTTTAGGGTGTTATATATGTTTTTCAACTATTTCTTACAACTATTTTTATGACAATTATTTATTAAAAATCTTATATAATAAAAAGGGTTTCTAAACCTTTAAATCATGAATTTTTTTAATACTTTTTCCACTGTTCTAAGAAACTCATCGCACAACCGCCATGACACCAAGGCTTATGTGTCACGCCACGTTAAGCTCATGGCACGCCATGACCTAATGCGCAGTTATCGTAATGAGATATTTGATTTTTCTTTATGTTTTTAATGTCTTATTTGCATGTTTTTGATATATAACCTAATTTAATTTGCTTATTACTATTGACTCATTGATGAATATTACAAAACATATGTTTATATATATAATATTATATATAAATTAGAAATTTGACGTCATGAGTCACGACTTGAAAACACCATGGCTTGATTGTGGCTTCTAAGTCTTGAGGTTTGGCCTCGTCACCACGTCACGCCTCACATCATTTAGAACCTCGATTTTTTCCAAGCAACCTGTAGAAAAAAATTCTCTCTCCACCCCTATTACAAATAACACCACTCATAAAATATTAGTAATTTAAAGTCAGTAATTACTTGTTTTTTATTAAATAACTAGAAATGAACTCATTAAATGTTGCACGATATATCTTGATTTAGATGTTTTATTTTATTTTTTGTCTTTGTATCGATCTTATAATACGGTTTTGTGTGGTTTTGAAAAAATTATAATGTTTTTTTTTTAACTTGTTTAATTAATTTTTTATTTTAATTTAGCTTTAATAATGATATAATTTTTTTAGGTCTAATAATGTATTATAAAAAAATAGTAATTAAGTATTATGTTAAAACTCAATGATTATCCTAATTTTATTTTAGATTTTTTACATTTAAAATGTGATGTTTATCATGTATATTTAATTATGATTATCAGTTAGTTATGAATTCAAACATGCAGTTTTAAAAATTTTAGGTTCGTAAAAGGTGCAAACGTATTATTTTGGAAACTTTAAAAAGGTGCAACCGTCCCTCGTAATCAACCAAAAAAAAAACTTTTGAAATCAACCAAAAAATCAAAGAAAACTTTTGACATCAACCAAAAAAACCGAATAACTATCTTGAAATCGATTAAAAAAAAATTAAAATCAATCGAAATAAAAAAAAAACTTTAAAATTTTCTCGAAATGGTGGAATTAGGCTAAAAACACGTCAGACAATATTTAACATCGGTAAAAGATGAAGACACGTCGATAAAAACTGTGATTTTAATTTGTTAATTATTTTTTGTGTGGTGTCATCGTATGAAAAAAAAAATTAAAATCAATCGAAATACAACAAAAAACTTTAAAAATTTCTCGAAATGGTGGAATTAGGCTAAAAACACGTCAGACAATATTTAACATCGGTAAAAGATGAAGACACGTCGATAAAAACTGTGATTTTAATTTGTTAATTATTTTTTGTGTGGTGCCATCGTATGAAAAAAAAAATTTTAAATCAATCGAAATCAAACAAAAAACTTTAAAAATTTCTCGAAATGGTGGAATTAGGCTAAAAACATGTCAGACAATATTTAACATCGATGAAGACGTGTTGATTAAAACTGTGTTTTTATTAATTATTTTTTAGTAAACTACGATTTTCGTCCTTATGGTTTGATATTTATAACGATTTTCGTCCTTGGTCTTTAATAACTGCTTTTTTCATCCTTGTGGTTTCTCTTTTAATTCCATTTTCATCACTTATTATACGTCCGTTAAAATTTGGGGGTTTAAATTATAAAAGGTGATGAAATCAATTACATATTTGGTCCTTATAGTATATAGGTTTTCACAAATTTACCCTTTAAAATTTCATTTATTAAGCTATATAATTTACTATTTTTTACTTCTTCTTTTTTTATTATGTTTTAATACTATATATATTTATATATTTGTTTTTAATTTAAATATTAAACTAATTTGATTAATTTAGATAAAATATTTGATAAATACAAATTTATTTCACATGTATTCTAATTTTTATTATATATATATATATATATACACTAGAATCGTACTCGCACAATGCAGCGAGATAATGTTTTTTTTTATAAATTTGTTTAATTTACCCTTAATAATATAATGTTTTTTTATATAAAAAAATTAAGTATTTTATTAGAATTCAATGTAGTATATACAACTTTAATGGTTATTTTCAAGAGATTTTAAGTAATTAATATTAAATATCGGTACATTAAGTTTCAACAATTGTTTTTAAAAGTTTTTATAAATACTTTATAATATAGTATATATATATATATATATATATATATAGAGAATATATATATATAGAGAGAGAGAGAGAGAGAGAGAGGAGGAGGAGGAGGAGGAGGAGGGGGGAGGTTTAATGGGAAAATTTTAAATAAATGAAAAACACTCAATTAGTCATTAGATTGAAAAACACTCAATTAGTCAATTTGGAGGAGGAGGAGGAGGAGGAGGATGTGATTTAAGAGACAGTTACAAAGTATTTTTAAATTAAAAAATCTTCCCTCCTTATTTTTTAAATCGAAAAAAATAAAATATGATCAAAATTTGAATGAAACAAATTACACAAAAAACTCATTCATATTTTTCTCGTTAATTTGACATCAATATTGATATATGTTTTCATTCGTTTTTTTCATGATTTTTCGGTTTTTTTATTTATTTAACGTTTTTCCTTGAACCCCTCTTATATATATATATATATATATAGTTTACTATTTTTACTTTTTATTTCTTTATTGTATTTTAATACTATATTTACATACAAACTAATATATATAGTAAACTATATATATATATATATATATGTCGATAATCAAATGAAAATAAAAAATATGTTACAAACCTTGAGAACCGATATAAAAATATTTTTTTACATGATTTTTTTCCATCAAAACCTATGATTTAAGATATTGTTTCATATATGTTTTTGTTCACCTTGTGACGTGAAAAATAAAATTTGATTCATCCAGTGAAATGAAAAATACAGGTAAAAAATATTCATGTGGTGAAACAAATACATGTAAAAATATTATGAAACAAATATATGGGAAGAAATATATTAAATCCAAGCATTTGGTGAAAATATATCATGTGAAAAAATATTTTTATATTGGTTCTCAGATGTTTATAACATATTTGTGGTTTTCATTTGATTTAACTCCTATATATATATATATATATATATATATATATATATATATATATATATATATATATATAGGGGCTTGATCATTTGAGAATTCCAAAATATGTCAGATCCGTAAAGTTCATCATAATCCATAATTTAAAATAATTAACGTTATAAATTAATTAGATAATTAAGAGGATAATTATCATTATTTATTAAACAAAAATTAATGCATTTTTTTAGGATATTCTATACTTATCTCTTTTTCTTTCTCCTATTTCCTTTTATCTCTGTATTAACATACATATTGTCATATTGTGTACACATTGTAAACACAATGTAAACAAATAAAGTGAATTTAAGAAAAACGACAATCGATTTTATTTTTCTCAAATCCTATTAAACTTTTACCAATTGAAGAAGTTTAATAAGATTTGAGAAAAAAATAGATAATGATTGTCATCCCCTTAATCATCTCATTAGTTAATCACATTATATATAAAACTTGAATATATAATCCATAATAAAATTACAATAAATGTGAAATAAATTAGTATTTATCAACTATTTTTTTATTAATTAATTAATTATTTTTAATTTTAAATAAAAAACATATATAATTATATGTTTGTAGTATTAATATATAATAAAGAAAGAGAAAGTAAAAGGAGTAAAATATATATAATGTAATAAATAAAATTGAAAGGGATAAATTTGTAAGCATTTATATACCTAAAGGACCAAATATGTAATTTACTATCACTTTTTTGATGGTTAACCCTTCAATGATTAACAACGTTTGAAGATGGATGAAAATGGAATCAAAACCAAAACCATAAGGATTAAAAAAGCAGTTTTTAAAGACCAGGGACTAAAATAATTATAAATATCAAACCACAAGGACGAAAATCATAGTTTACTCATTATTTTTTTGTGTGGTGTGAAAAAAATTCTAGAGAAGGTTTATAGAAGTATATTGATATATTGATTAATGAGTGGTGGTGTTTAACTTCTCTACGACTCTATTTCCAAAATTTAAAAAACTGGTTCAAATGATGACTGAAGCGATGACGTCGACTTCACTTGTTTTTTTTTTCTCGTCGTCTTCATCCAAGCCAAATGAAAGAACGGAATCATCATATATATATATATATATATATATATATATATATAGGGGTTGTTTCATTTGCAACCCTTAAAAAGGTTTGCAAACCTTGCAACCCACATCTTAACCGTCGGATTCATGATCGGCGGTTACAATAGATATGGGGCCCAATATTTTTAATTAAAAAAACATAAAAATAAAAATAAAATAACCGTCGATCATGAATCCAACGGTTAAGATGTGGGTTGCAAGGGTTGCAACTTTTTTCAGGGTTGCAAAATATCCTTCTACTATATATATATATATATATATATATATATATAGGGGCAGGTTCAAACGAGAAGACAGTCAATTTCCGAGAAGGCGAGAAGGAATATGAGCCACATAATTTATTAATTAAAAAATAGCATAAATAAATTTTTTTTTTTAAATTAGGATAATTACAATTTGAATGGGATAAATTTTTAAAAATCTCATAATATCTTTTAAATTTATTTATTTTTTAATTTTAAAAAAATCATAATTTTTTTATCAAATTTTTTTTATTATTTTCTAGATAAAATCATAATTTTCATCAAATATTAATATCCATAACTAATTTATTATTTATTTCATCATTTTTTTCTTCATTTTTTAGATTTACGTTTTGAATCACATGTGATTAACTTCGTTTAACATGTGATATATTATTATGTATCACATATGATCCCATTAGGTGAATTTTTGTAAATATCACATATGATAATATATGTCTGAATATAAATGACGCCTAATCACATATGATAATATTTACATCACAAAAAGATCTATAAATAGAAGTATACATAATCATACATGATTAACTAAAATATATACAATTATCACATTTGATAATATGATATGTGATATCCATAAATATTCATATAATGATATCACATGTGATATTTGGTTAAAATTGTGATTTTTTTTATTAAAAGTATATTTAGAAAAAAATTAATAAAAAAATAATTGAAATTAAAAAATAAATAAATTTAAAAGATATAATCAACATTTTAAGGATTTATCCAATTTAAAATGATAATTATTCTAATTTCCAAAAACTATTTTTTATTTATGGTTTTTTAATTAATAAATTATGTAGTCCACATTCCTTCTCGCTTTCTAGCAAATTAGTTTGTTTCTCGCATTATCATTCCTCTCTCTCTCACTCTCTCTCTCTCTCTCTCTCTCTCTCTATATATATATATATATATAGGGGTTGTTTTATTTGCAACCCTTAAAAAGGTTGTAACCCACATCTTAACCGTTCATCAAGTCTAATAAATATATGATTTTATTATGTTTCCTAATTTAAAATCATGATTATAATGAATAAAGTTAACATTTCATAATTTAAAATCATGATTATAATGAATAAACTTAACATTTTACATATATATCACAATCATTATTAATGAATCATAAATCATTATCTATAAATATATTTATTGTTTCCTAATACAGTGGTTTGAATGTAAAAATTGTTTGGGTTGCAAAAGGTATATATATATATATATATATATATATATATATATATATATATATATATATATATATATATATATATATAAAGTAGGCAAAATCCATTATTTATCGAAACACTCAAACCATCAAAAATGACCACCTCTGAGCTTGTTTTCATCCCATCTCCAGGAGCCGGCCACTTGCCTCCGACGATAGAGCTTGCCAAGCTCCTCCTCCACCATGACCATCGGATCTCCGTCACAATCATCATAATGAAGCTCCCCCTCGAAGCAAAACACAACACTGAAACTCCGGCGTCCACTCACCGTCTACGCTTCATTGACATCCCCGCCGACGACTCTACCAAGGATCTCCTCTCGCCCTACACCTTCCTCACCAATTTAATAGAATATAATAAGCCTCGTGTTGCAAACGTCGTCCGTGGCATCATCGAGTCGCACTCTGTTCGACTTGTTGGATTTGTTGTCGATATGTTCTGCGTCGCCATGACTGACGTTGCGAATCAATTTGAAGCTCCAACATACCTTTACTTCACCTCCAGCGCCGCCACGCTTGGCCTGATGTATTACCTGCAGGCCAAGCGTGACAAGGAGGACCATGATGTCACGGAGCTGAAAGATTCGAAATCGGAGCTGTCCATCCCGAGTTACGTCAACTTTGTCCCGGCTAAGGTGTTGCCTTCGGTGGTGTTGGATAAGGATGGAGGGTCCAAAATGTTTCTCGATCTCGCCATCGGGTTTCGTAAGGTGAAAGGGATAATAGTAAATACATTCCAAGAGCTTGAAAGTCATGGCATCGAGTCCCTTTTAACAAGTTACGGCGACGTCCCACCTGTGTTTCCGGTAGGGCCTCTACTAAACCTGAAGAACACGACAGACGACGATGATGGCAAGTCAGGAGAGATTATGACATGGCTAAACGAGCAGCCAGAGAGGTCGGTCGTTTTCCTCTGCTTCGGGAGCATGGGAAGCTTCGGTGAGGAACAAGTGAAGGAGATGGCGATTGCTATCGAACGGAGTGGGCAAAGATTCCTATGGTCACTCCGCCGTCCACCACCACCACCGACGAAAGAAAAGGTAGAGTTTTATCCCAAAGAGTATGAAAACCCAGAAGAGGTCCTACCGAAGGGTTTCCTTGAACGAACATCTAGTATCGGAAAGGTGATCGGTTGGGCCCCACAGACGGCGGTGCTCTCCCACCCTTCAGTCGGAGGGTTCGTGTCACACTGTGGGTGGAACTCGACGTTGGAAAGTATATGGTATGGGGTTCCGATAGCAGCTTGGCCGGTTTACGCAGAACAACAACTGAATGCTTTTCAATTGGTGGTGGAGTTGGGAATGTCGGCGGAGATTAGGATCGATTACCGCAACAATATGCGATCAGGTGGCAGGGAGATGTTTGTAACCGCGGAGGAGATTGAGAGTGGAATAAGGAGGTTGATGAGTGATGTTGAGATAAGGAAGAAGGTGAAGGTGATGAAAGAGAAGAGCAGAATGGCTGTTTCGGAGGGTGGATCTTCTTACACAACCATCCGACATTTTATTGACAACCATCTTATGATTAACGACTAAATTACATATTATTTTAGTTTAAAAAACCATTGTATTTAATTGTTACGTTAAATTTGGTATTAAAGTTTAAACTATTCTATATGTTTGCTAATATATTTTTGAAGAAAAGCCTTGTGTTTTGCTCCGTGTTCTCGAGTTTTTTGAAGAAAATTAGGAGGGAAAGAAAAAATGTTGTGTTTTCGAGTTTTTTTAAGGAAGAAAAGGGAAGGAAAATATTGATGATTTTCCTCCCAAATGTGGGAGAAAACGGAAGGAAAGAAAAAAAAAGAAATTAAAAAGAATTAAAAATATTTATAAAATTACACATATACCCATTAGTTACATTTCACTATGAAATAAATAAGGATATATTGGTAAAAGTGACATTTTTCCTTTCCTTCCTCTCCTACTCTAGAAAATGAAAATTTATTTTTTTTTCCTTCCATTTTCTTTCTTTTTCTTCAATCTCAAAAACACAAATACAAATATTTTTTTCTTTTCTTTTATTTCTTTAAAAAAACTCGATTCTGGACGTATATGCAGAGGTGGGTCCAATAATTTTTTCAGTCAATGCACAACATAGTCAAATGTCGTCGTAATATAATAAACATTAATAAAAAATAGTTATAAAATAATTAATGTTTGAAAAAAATATGTGTTTTGGTCATATTTGGAGACCGATATTAACATAGGATATATAATACGGTGAAGAAAAAAACAATAGACCTTACCACAACAATGCAAATAGCTTAATACATATCTCAACAAGTGGTTAATTTGTTAAACAAGTACATGTAGTCTTTTCACCACAAATAGCTTAATACATATGCAATGCAACAATATGCAAAGACTTTTGAATCTTTTGTGGTTTTGTTGTAAGAGATTTTAAAGGCATATCATGACGATAGATTTGCTTCTCGTCTCTTCAACTTAACTCATTTTGAAGAGCCAAAAGTTGTAATTGTTTTGACAAGTTTTATACAAGTATACCGTCTAAACTAATATCACTTAAGAAAAGAAAAACAAATTGTTTTTAATGGTAAAATATGTTGTAGAACATTTAAATTATGTAATTTCTACCCAAAACAAGGTTTGGATGAGGCCTGATTCTAAACCACTATGCATATTAACAAAGTAAACCTACATGCCTCTTCAAGAAAAGTGGCCAAAAAAATGTAATCCCGGTAAGACGAGGCAACCTAGTATTTCGTTGAAGATAACTATTCTTCAGTAGATCACAATAAAGCCCATGTCAATAGTCCTCAACTTCTACGGTTGCTTTAGCAGAGTCAAAACATCCAACTAGGCCTCTCAAATCATAAGAAACAATATATATATATATATATATATTAAAGTTGAATTTTTTGAAAAACTTCTCTCAACAACAAGCCTTTCATTTAAAGCTTTACGGAACAAAAAATATGCTTCTAAATTAACAAGACAAATAGCAGCAACAACATCATCAATTTTGATTGGCTTCACATTCCATATCAAAATCACAATGACAACACCATAGTCCATGCTCAGACCATCGTAAGCATCCTTTTGAGGCCGGTAACAAATGCCTATTGCAACATTCAGAAAACATTTAATTAACGAGTAGACTGTAAAACCAGAAGAAAAAAAAATTGGCAATAAGAATACTTTGTCCCGATCCCCAGTCGTAATCTCAATGAAACTGTGCATAACAGAAACCCATTACCAGGTCTACCTCATAAGTCACAACCCTAAAAGTATGTTGCTAACAATTATACCATGAACAGTTAATCAGAAATATGCAGCATCAACTAAAACAGTTTAATAGGAAGTTCAATTCACACTTTAGAAACTCAAAGGCCAACAAAAGCAAGTGAAATATAACCTGGGGAAACTAACATTGCAAAAACATTTAATCAACAAAAGAAAGTAAGGGTAAAAGCATGTTCTATGAAATAACATTGACGTCTGATATGTGCCTTAATAGAAGCTGGTGGTGATCTCATAAGCAGGAATTCCATATTGCTTTAGTTGGGTAGGATAAGAAGGCATAAAATGACGATCCATCTTATATTTTACCAATATTTACTTTAGTATGTAAATCCGTGTGGCGAGAATAAGAGATGTGAAAACCACACTACTAGAGAGAGAAATGGTTGTACTACCCGGTTGGAAAATGGTATACTACTTGGTTATATATTTGGTCCTATGATCGAGCGTATCTTAAATATTCTACTTAGTTAAGCTTCATTACGTTTTGTCCTTGCACAAGTTTCACTTCCTGGATTAACTTCAAAGCTGATGAAGCTATAGCTATGGTTGGTCTTGCACCTTGACAATTATTGCTAAACCCACTCACCTTGGTAAATCGAAAATTGGGTTTAAGTTCTAAAAAAGATGGTAAATCAAAAAATATATTGATGAATATTGTTATTGATAAAAACCAACTTGTAACACCCCAAAGTTTAGGATTTGGCATTTTAATAAAATGGTTTTATTTTAGAATTAAGTTAAAAAAATATTATTATTATATGTAGATAAGTATTTTAGAAGTTTAGATAAAATGTTATGGATAAATATAAATGTATTATATAAATTTATAGAGGGGGGTTATTTTGCAACCTTTTACATGATGCAATCCTTGCAACAACTTTATCCACCACACATTTTATTTTCACCTTTTTTTTAATTACATAAAATTTGTGGTGGATAGAGGGGTTGCAAAGGTTGCATCATCTAAATGGGTTGCATTAGATATTTGTGAAGGGGTGAAGTTGTAAGATGGGCAAAGTAGGAGAATTATATATACATACATATACATATATATATATATATATATTAAATATTATTATTAAATAAAAGAAAAAAAGGAATTTGGGTTGATTTGGGATCGAATCTTGTTTTAGTTGGAGACAGGGGTTAATACCCAAAATTCTCTCAATTGGGTAGATGATAACCCAAATTTCGAATTGCTACTGATTATATATATAAATAGTCATTCAAAAAGCCTAAGAAATCAATAACAAAAGTCGAGAGGTGAAGTAGAATTCGGCCGTGAAAGCGAATATGGCTTTTGTTTGGGTAAAAAGTCCAACAGACTATGGTCGTACGACATAAGGTAAAAGGCGATCTTTTTTCAGGCGACCTCGACTAAAATGGTTAAATATCCGTCCAGTAAATACCATCGTACGACATAATTTCAGTTACTAATTTGCAACATACTTTATATTATATTTAATGCAGGATTTCAAGGACGTTAATGATGAGAGATCATAACGGAAGACGTTACCAACAATAACGGATATAACAGATGCTACCATCAATATCAAACGGTTACTCTATTAAAGATATGCATTCAAGACTTGCTAATGGACAAATAGAGTATAAATATGAAGATTGAACTTCATATTCGATCATCTGATGCTCAGACTTTACAAGCTCACGAATTACGCTCTTTAGCTCACTCAATCTCTCTTGAAGTTCACAAAGCGTTTTATTGTTTGTTATACGACGCATAACAGAAGTTTGATTACACACGACGCACGATCAAGTTAATTTTATCGTATTGTTTTATATTATATTTCACTTGTAATATTTGTTCTTAAGGACGACGTCCCTGATTGACGTCCATAGTGCACGACGACTCATACTCGTCCGCGGTTTTTACCCATTTTAGGGGGTTTCCACGTCACCAATTCTCTCGTCTTATTTACTTTATTTTTGTTATAGTCGTACGATTATTGTTGTTACTTTCTTTGGTTGGATCAAACTCCACATTTACCTTAAATTTTCCTTGTGAGATTTTTGGCATAAACAGTTTGGCGCCCACCGTGGGGCCCCATCCAAAGGAAATCTTCAATAATCTCACGACAGACTAACGTTTTCTCTTAGTGTTTTCTTGTCCAGTTGTTCAGGATAATGGCATTCCAAGGAACTCAAGATCATGTCGTAGCTCAAATGAACATGGAGCTAACAGTTGCTCGTGCTCGTATTGACGCCTTAACAACTCAAGCTCGACAAGCAGCTGAAACCAAAATGGGAACAATATGATGGGGACTACAAATGCTTATGTTGGTACTTGGAATGTGCCCCCTCCATTACCAAACTATCCTTGTCCACCATCAATTAACCCTGTGACTTTTATGATTCCAACTATGCCTATGGCCTCTATTCCATTCAATGGATATGCCTCTGATGCCTCGCAGCAGAATAGCCTCAATGGGGCTGGTTATGTTCCATTGGGCACTTCAAATGGTGTTCCCTTAGATCCCGTTGCACAAAGATTAAAACTTCTGGAAGAGCAAAATGAACGTGTCCTATCAATGTTGGCCAAATTACCGGGGGCAGCAGTTCCAGTCGATGTCGAGCCTCGTACAGGGTTTCAGGCGTCGCCATTCGTTGACGAGATCGCGTTGGTGAACGTCTCAAAGAAGTATAGCATTCCAACCTTCAGTCCAAAGTACTCAGACGTCACTGATCCAACGGAACACGTCGCCCAATACAAGCAACTTATGTGGACTGTCTCAATACCGCACCAATTCCAAGAAATTTGCATGTGCAAAAGTTTTGGGGCGACCTTGACCGGGGCAGCTTTACAATGGTTAATAAATCTCAAACCTAAAACTATTGGGTCTTTTGCAGAACTGGTGAATCAATTCACTCAACAATTCGCTAGCAGCCGAAAAATGGAGAAGCAAACAAGCGACCTCTACTACGTCGTGCAGAAGAGTGGAGAGTCCATCCGGGGCTACTTTAATCCGTTCAACGCGGAGATGATTAGTATCCGTAACTGCGATGTAAAAACAGCAATCGAAGCATACAAACGAGGTCTGGACGATAGTTCCGGGTTATATCTCGATCTTACAAAATATCCTCCGGAAACCTTTGAAGACGTACGAGCACGGACACTTGCCCACATGAGGGTTGAGGATGACCTTGCATTCAGAAATAAACACTTGGGCGACCGAAAAAGCCTAAGTGTTAAAAAGCCAGACTTCAAACCAAAGTCAACCAATCGGTCAGAGCCTACTCGGCAGATTTCAAACGTCAGATTTGAAAAGAAAGGACTAACGACTTCTAAATCTGTACAGTATCCTAAGGTATCATCTTATGGTTTTCCTGGATCAGCTAAAGACGTCGTCGTATCCTTGAAGCAACTTCAGCAAAACGTACGATGGCCAAAGAAAAGTGACAAAGACAGTGACAAGAAGGACAAAACTAAATGGTGCGACTTCCATGATGACTTCGGTCATATAACGGATGATTGCATCGCCTTAAAGAAAGAGTTGTCCTGGCTCAATTCGAAAGGTTATTTGCAGGAATTGAAGGAAAAGAAAGACGCACGTCCCACATCCCCAGAGCATGCCAAGGTGATTAATTGTATCACTGGAGGTTCTGATATCTGTGGGACCACATATTCAGCCTCTAAAAGACATGCCAATCGCGGTCCCGACGACCGACCAATTCCAAAGGAGGCACGACTCAAAGAGGACGCAGAATTGGAGGCTATGCCCTTAACGTTCGACCAGGCGGATCTTGATGACGTACATCAGAAGCATCACGACGGACTAATTATTCAATTGAGCATTGGGAATTGTCTGACCAAAAGGATACTCGTCGACGGAGGTAGTTCAGCTAACATTATCTTTTTTGATGCAGTGAAAGCAATGGGCATCGACAAATCCGAGATTACACGACGTTCGACCACACTCGTTGGGTTTAATGGTGGAGCGACAAACACCATGGGGGAAATCACACTCCCAGTATATGCTAAAGGAATCAACAGACAAACGAAATTCAATGTCGTCGATTGTTCATCAGCTTATAATGTTGTTCTTGGGCGACCTTGGATTCATGACATGAAGGTTGTGCCTTCGACATATCATCAAACCCTGAAATTTCCCACGCAATGGGGAGTACAAGAAATCAAAGGCGAAAGAAAGGTTGCTAGGGAATGTTACAAAGTTTCCTTGAAGCCCCCGAAGCAGACAATATAGCAATTACAGAACCAGGACGGTCCTGGGACTAATGACGATTATCGCTTGGAAGCTGTCGTCTTAAACCAGGATAAGCCTGACCAGATGGTTTACATAGGTTCTACGCTCGACCCTTTCCTTTAAAAAGCAACTAATTTCTTTTTTGCAGGACCACTATGATTGTTTTGCTTGGACGCACGAAGACATGGTGGGTATCGATCCGAGTATTATTTCTCATAAACTCAACATTGATCCATCATTTAAACCTGTTCAACAGAAAAGACGAAAATTTGCTCCTGAGAGGAATAAGGTTATCAACGACGAAGTTGATAATTTACTTAAAACAGGAAAAATACGAGAAGTCAAGTATCCAAATTGGCTCGCTAATGTTGTAGTCGTCCAAAAGAAAAATGGCAAATGGCGAGTCTGCATCGATTTCACAGACCTTAACAAAGCATGCCCGAAGGATCCATTTCCATTACCGCATATTGACTCTATGGTCGACGCTACAGCAGAACATGAGCTACTCACGTTCATGGATGAATATTCTGGGTATAACCAGATATTGATGCATTCAGACGACCAGGAGAAAACAGCCTTCATGACGGATAAAGGTATTTATTGTTACAAAGTAATGCCTTTTGGTCTTAAAAATGCAGGTTCGACATATCAACGATTGGTGAATATGATGTTCAAAGAACATTTGGGTGATACTATGGAAGTATACATCGATGACATGCTTGTCAAATCAAAACATGCGGACAATCATATCGGACATTTGAAGCAGTCGTTAGACATCTTGCGTGAATACAAGATGAAGTTGAATCCGACGAAATGTTCCTTTGGAGTTCGAGCTGGAAAACTTCTCGGTTATATGGTCACACGACGAGGAAGACGAAGCTAATCCAGAACAGATTAAAGCAATTGTCGAGCTAAAATCGCCCAGAAATTTTAAAGAAGTCCAACGTCTTACAGGACGTGTAGCAGCACTGAACCGGTTCATCTCTCGGTCGTCCGACAGGTGTCATTTATTCTACAATGTCCTACGAAAGAATAAAGGGTTCGAATGGACGGAAAAGCATGAAGAAGCGTTGCAGCAACTCAAAAAATACATGATGTCGCCTCCTTTTCTCTCTAAACCTGAGCAAGGTGAAGTCCTTCAACTTTACCTAGCCGTCAGCAATAATTCGATAAGTGCAGTTCTTATACGAGAAACCGACGGACGACAACTGCCAATTTACTATGTAAGTAAGACTCTATTAGATGCTGAAACCAGGTATTCGTCTATAGAAAAACTTTTACTTTCATTAGTCATGGCTGCTAAAAAGTTACGACATTATTTTGAGTCACATCCTATAATTGTGGTAACTAATTTTCCTTTAAAATTTGTGTTAAGAAAGCCCGAATTAACAGGACGATTAGCTAAGTGGAGTATTTACCTCAGCAATTTTGATCTGGATTTCAAGCCCAAAACAGCGATCAAGTCGCAGGTCTTAGCAGATTTCATCTCAGATTTTAGTCCAGAACTAGAAAGCACGATGACGTCCGATAAATTAATTGTGGCGACTTTGCACGACACTACATGGACGCTCGACGTTGACGGTTCGGTAAATATACGTGGCACAGGCTTGGGTGTCGTCCTACAGTCCCCACAAGGGGGCAAAATGGTATATTCCATACGGTGCGATTTCAAAGCAACAAATAATGAAGCAGAGTATGAAGCATTGATTGCAGGAATCAAAATTGCTCATGAATTGGGGGCAACACGTCTGCACGTCCGAAGTGACTCATCCCTAGTTGTTAATCAAATCAATGGAGAGTTCGCAGCAAAAGATTCAAGGATGATTGCCTATTATAAAAAAGTCAAAGAAGAAGCAAAGAAGTTCAATCACTTTGTAATCGAGCAAATACCAAGAGATCAGAACACTCAAGCCGATGCATTAGCCAATTTGGGGTCAGCACTTAGTCGAACGACATTCTACAATATCCCAATAGTTCATCTTGCAACCCCTTCCATCAGGAGGATGATAATATTTCAGTCGCACCAATTGAAGAAGAAAATTCTTGGTCGGACGACATTCGAATTTACTTAGAGCACGATCAATTGCCCGATGATAAAATGGAAGCGAGAAAAATTAGATTCAAAGCGTCGAGGTACGTTATGATCAGAGGACAATTGTATCGACGATCTTCAACTGGTCTGAATTTGCGGTGTATCACCAGCAAGGCACAAGTACACAAAATTTTACAGGATATGCACGATGGTGAATGTGGAAATCACTCCGGAAGCCGTAGTTTAGCTAACCGGATATCGAGACAAGGTTACTATTGGCCGACGATAAGACAAGATGCGACTAGGTATGTACAGTTGTGCGACGCGTGTCAAAGACACGCAGGTATGTCTCATAAACCTTCTGAACCTTTGCACTCGACTTTGATCCCATGGCCCTTTATGAAATGGGGAATGGATATTGTTGGGAAACTACCACCTGCTCCCGGGCAAAAGATATTCCTTTTAGTTTTAACTGATTATTTCTATAAATGGGTTGAAGCAGCGGCTTTTTCCCAAGTCCGGGATAAAGAAGTCGTTTCTTTTATCCAAACTAACATCATTTGTAGGTTTGGAGTTCCATCTGAAATAACGTGCGACAACGGGACACAATTCATCAGTGACCGAACGCGAAGGTTTTGTGAAGAAAGAAATATTAAGTTAGTAACATCGATGCCTCGATATCCACAGTCGAATGGTTTAGCTGAGTCGAGCAATAAAACTATCATTAATTCACTTAAGAAACGACTTAAAGCTGCCAAAGGAAAATGGGTAGAAGAATTGCCTTCCGTTCTATGGGCTAATCGTACGACACCTCGTACGTCCACAGGACAAACTCCCTTTTCCTTAGTTTATGGATGTGAAGCTGTGTTACCTATCGAGGTACGACTACCGACTTCAAGACATACGTCTGTTGAACATAACTTAGTCGATATAAGTTATGATCTCGACGCCCTAGAGGAACTTCGGGAAGCTGCTTACATTCGCATGGCGTCGCAGAAGCAAGCTGTCGAGCGACATTTCAATAAAAATGTCCAGGCCAAAGTTTTTCAAGAAGGCGACTACGTCTTGCGACGTGTGTTTCAAAACACTCAAGAACCTAATGCAGGTAAACTTTCCACTAAGTGGGAAGGGCCTTATCAAATCTCTGGTATCATGGGTAAAGGAGCTTATAGACTCCAAACCTCTGATGGTCGAGATATCCCACGAAGTTGGAATGCAGTTCATTTGAAGAGGTATTTCTTTTAAATTTCATATTTAGTTCCTTCGATTATTTTTTAAGAAAAATTACTAACTTAAGCATCGGAGGGTCGTTGGTCAAACCAACGACCACCCCGCTAATGTTGTTCTTCGCAGGGACGCACGACTTAACTAAGATTTTAATGTCAAGTAATACTCATACGATCGCATGTATATGGTTGGTTGTAATTGTTGTTAAAGGTTAATTTTTTACACTTGACTCCTAGTATGTATATTTATATATACGAAAACCATTATTACGATTGCACTCGTTCGATCGTAAAGGTCAGTTGATTTTATTATAGCATGTTAATGAATGATGGTTTGGTCGAATGTATAATAGATAGTGACTTTGTATCTTCTTAAACTTACTTGACGTGCTTTTGAAAAAACAAAGCAAGTGACGATCATTGATAAACAAAAAGCTTTTTTCATTTCTAAAAAATTACAAGTATAAGAGACGACCACAGACGACCGACTCTTATTGGTAAATCTAAAGGAAAATAAGCTAAGAAGGAGGAACGTCAAGTTGTTCTTGCACGACGTCGGTCTCTACTGTTGCCGCCTCTTTTCCGTCATCGCTCCCCTCCAAGTCATCATCTTCATCGAGGTCCCTTTCTGTTCCCACAGTGTCAAGATAAGTCTTGAGCTCCTCGGCGGCCGACACCATGGGATTCTTCCCACTCAGATGACGTCTCATCAAAGCAGCTCGGGCTGTGAGACGAGAAAAAGCTTCAATCTGCCTATTCTCCTCTTCTAAATCTTTGACATCGCCCTCTAGACTTTCGACTTTCTTGAGGAGGGACGTGACTTCATCAGCAGAGGCAGTAGCAGCAGTAGTGGCCTTTATCTTCTCCACCTCCAGCTTGGACGTTAAGGCCTCAAGTTCAAGGACATGATCCCTGAACTTGATCGTCTCACTTTGAGCTTCGACAAGTTTGGTCTTGAGACTCTCGACCTTCTTATTCTCGGCCTCGACCGCCTCTAAGGCGACTTTCTCCCTCTCAAGAGCCTCGTCAGCCCTTTTCTTGACCTCAGGGAAAGACGTCCTGAGACCTTCCATCTGAGCGAAGAAGCTCAGACAGGCCTGAAAAGCCTGCACAACAGCAGAGAAATGGTTAATAAAGAAAAATATAATGAAGGGAGTAAAGAATAAGTAAGACGTACCATGAAGGAAAGACCAGCAGCATGCGCTCCCGTATCCTCGACCTGAGACTCCTTGTATCGGTCGTAGAAGGTCGGGAGAAGGAATTTTCCCAAGTGTGGAAAAATGACGTCCCTTTCGAGAACGTCATTTGCCATGAAGTCAGATGGGAGAGTGACTTTGAATGTCGTCTCTCCCACCTTCTCCTTGTTCTTCTCTTCCTTTGAAGAAGAAGAAGGAACTTCGGAGATGGGCTTATTAACGCCCGACACCCCCGACAGGGGAATGTCCTTCGTCACTTGGGTTGAGCCTCTGAGCTCAACACCAGCAACGGTTCCCTTCGTCGGTGACGCCCCTGGAAGGGACGTCAAAGTAACGTCGCCCGTCTTCTTAGGCGAAGTTCGAGGTTGCTTGCCTCGAACATATCTTGGATCTACCCCTGTAGAAGCGGCAGATCTTTTCTTCGATTTTTCCCTTCCTTGACGAGCGAGCTCTAATTGCTCGGCTCGCCTAGCAGCAGCCGACTTGGCAGTTGCATCTCCTAAATAAAAAGAGAGACAGAAAAGAGCAAGTTAGAAAAATACTTACGATATGTAATAAGTAAGTATCGTTGAACAACTTACCCGTCATCTCCTCTTCTCTTTCTCCTTCTCTCTCCTCTTCTATATCCTCTCCTTCCTTCGAAGGATCCTCGGTAGGTGCAACTTCAGTGACTAGGACGACTTCGTGTTCCTCGTCGTTCGACCGAAGAGAGAATGAACGATCGACAATACTTCTCTCTAAGATTCTTTGAACCTTATTGAGAGAATCCCTCTTAGGCTTCACGACACTGAAGTCAATCACTGTAAAACAAAGACATATATTAAATAAAAACGCACGACCAAAATGCACAACAAAAACGCACGACAATAAACCTACCCGATTCATTCCAGCCTGATGACAACCATTGGCTGTCTTCATCACTTACAGATGCCACTTGAAGGAAGACATACCGATGTTTCCACCCACGGTCGTTCACCGCGGTGTTAAGTATCAGTACGTTATCCCCCTTGGAACGAGGAAACAAGCTATAACGATGATAACCATCTGGTCGCACACTATAGGCTGTCAAGAGGTCGTTCACGTTGAACGGTACCTCCCATTCGGCTGTGAGACGATCGATCACTTGGACAATACGCCAGAATTGAGGCATTAATTGTCCAGGCGTCAGATCAAAGGCATCTAAAAACGCCCTGACTAAAGGGCTAAAAGGCCAAGAGAAACCTATCTTAAAGGGGTACTCGTACAAAACACAGTATCCCCTCGGAACCTCATCCGGCCTTAAATCCTCCGGCGACACTAAATTTATCTCATCTGGAAGTTTAGCCAAACTCTTGAAAAAATCTATGTGTTCTTCTTCCCTGAACAAACTTACTGGCTCACTCGACATTTGAAAGTTAGGAATGTTAAGAGTCGCACACCAATAACTCAAAATATCCCAAGCTTTCCTAGGTTTTCTAGATATAGATTTTCTATGCATAAATCAAGCACAAAGGAAGGACTGAAAATCGTACCTTAAATAACAATCTAAACCTCGAATTTAGACTGGAAAAGATTCTGATCGCTCGGAAATTTCGCCGGAAATATATGTTTTCTAAAGAATTGTAAGCGTAAAGATGGAAAGGATTAGCAACAATCCTTATTTATATTGTAAATTTGGAAACTGAATCGACCGAGAAAATAGATCGCCAGTCGTCGTTTGACACGTGTCACTTGTATCAAAGGAAATACTCGAGTATGTCCTTCCAAAATGCGACACCTGTCTAAAATTAGCTGTCTAACTGTTTACTTATGCAGGTGATGACGTCATTATCTAGTTAGAAATAAACCAATTTGATTCTAATCGAAAGACCCGCGTTCTCTTTTGCAACACGTGTTTTAATCTTAAATTTAAATTTCAAAAAGTTGCCGCTTGAATTTTAAATTTGGGCGCAAACTGTTTGGGTAAAAAGTCCAACAGACTATGGTCGTACGACATAAGGTAAAAGGCGATCTTTCTTCAGGCGACCTCGACTAAAATGGTTAAATATCCGTCCAGTGAATACCATCGTACGACATAATTTCAGTTACTAATTTGCAACATACTTTATATTATATTTAATGCAGGATTTCAAGGACGTTAATGATGAGAGATCATAACGGAAGATGTTACCAACAACAACGGATATAACAGATGCTACCATCAATATCAAACGGTTACTCTATTAAAGATATGCATTCAAGACTTGCTAATGGACAAATAGAGTATAAATATGAAGATTGAACTTCATATTCGATCATCTGATGCTCAGACTTTACAAGCTCACGAATTACGCTCTTTAGCTCACTCAATCTCTCTTGAAGTTCACAAAGCGTTTTATTGTTTGTTATACGACGCATAACAGAAGTTTGATTACACACGACGCACGATCAAGTTAATTTTATCGTATTGTTTTATATTATATTTCACTTGTAATATTTGTTCTTAAGGATGACGTCCCTGATTGACGTCCATAGTGCACGACGACTCATACTCGTCCGCGGTTTTTACCCATTTTAGGGGTTTTCCGCGTCACCAATTCTCTCGTCTTATTTACTTTATTTTTGTTATAGTCGTACGATTATTGTTGTTACTTTCTTTGGTTGGATCAAGCTCCACATTTACCATAATTTTTCCTTGTGAGATTTTTGGCATAAACAACTTTCTTGAGACTTTTTGTTATTCCCAAATATCAAGTTCTAATCATACAAACAAGATGAACAATTCGTAATCATATGTCTTTGATCAAGAAATCACTAATTACAATCACTCTCTCTCTCTCTAGACTTTCTCTCACTAGAATATGAACAATGAAAACTCTTTCCTGATTAGCTCCCGTATTACGAGTTCTATCACAAAGATTACAACAAGAACTAGTGATTCATGCTAGAAACAACAACAAGGAAACAAAATAACTACTTTGACTTTGACATTTATTACAAAGACTTTGACTTTCATGCTAGAGAGTTGACTTTGAGCATTTGACTTGCTTGACTTTTATCTTCAATCTTTACGATCTTGTATCCAACAAATATGTGTTCTAACATTCTCCCCCTTTGGATCAAGATTATCTGAAAAAGATTTAGTAATACAAGCTCCCTTTTTTATACTCTGAAGATCTCCCTTTTTTTTTACAATACTTCCTTAAAAACTTTTTGTATTCTTCCAAGTCTGTCTTTGAAAAGTAGTAACAATCTTCCCCAAAGATAGTAGATATGCTCTTCAACAATCTCCCAAGGTTATCTCAACCTCTTTCAGACTTCAGAAAGAAATTATCTTCAGTTTCAGCTCGATTTGTTTCAGCAAACTATCTTCAAAGAAAATTTCTGTAAAATTTAGCTTGTCTTCAGAAATCTTTGAATTTGCTCTTTATTCCTTCAATCTTTGACAACAAATATTCTTCAAAAACAACTGTCTTGAATAAAGTTCTCCAATAAGTTCCAAAAATTCTTTATCAACACTCTCATTTCTTGTAACTTCTCCCCATAACTGATATTAGTTGTTCTTTTCAACCAACATTTCTTGAATACATCTCCCCCTTTTTGATGATTAGAGCATATTAATCATCAAAACTCTACAAGAAATGTCTTTGACCTAATCTGATCTTTCTGATACTGAGCCTCTGATTCTCCGTCGATCCAAAAGATATTCATCCGAATCTTTGCAAATTCAGACAAATTATGAGTGTAACACCTGAATCAACAAATGAATCAGTTAAGATGTCTGTCAGTAACACGAAGTCACTGTGTGTAACAAATACACATTGAAAAGAAGCTTTTGTGATGTTCACTCCCCCAGGGCTTCCATTCAATCATCGAAACACCACAAAGATATTTCTATGAACGTTATGACAAGAAAACAAATTTCTTGTGTGTTTGTGCAAGTGTTAGAAAGAATTAAGCACATGATGATTGCTTTTATAAGGCTCAAAATTGTTTAAACCACTGAGACAACAGTAATTATACACAGACTTTATTGTGCATGATCGAAGTGCGAAGGTGGGGCAGACTTCCTTCTTTTTCAATATCCAGATTTTCCAAATGAAAATCAGATAGATTATGTGTTGCGTCCCCTTGAAAATATGAAACATTTTCTTTTTAAGAAGAAAATGAGTAGCTGGTGGGGTTATTAACAAGAGTTGGCATGGGCTAGGTGCCTATTTCAATAATGTTCAGGAAGAATTGTGAAACACTAGTAATGTGGCTGCCCGGATCAGAAAGTAGTTGGTGCAGAGTTTGATATTCTATTATTCTGTTCTAACACCCTCTTTCTTTTTATCATTGAGCTCGCATCTAACCAAACTCTCATTTTCATTTTACCTCATCACTCAACCTACACTAATCATTGGTTTGGTACAATAAAATAAAATATATTGGAAGGTTAATAGTACCCTATATCTATTACTACCTTATAATGCATATATATCTAAACTCTTAATTACAATCCATCAAGCATAATGTACAAACCTTTTATACACAAAATTCAAAAAACTATAAGTTAGTATGCATAAGATACAAGTTTTAAAGCATGGTTTTATCTTCCACCAAAAAAGACTACTCAGGCTTGCCTTTCTTTTTAACTAGGTTTTTAAGACCCATTTTTACCATTGACACATCCCCCAATAAATTATTCAAAATTCAAATAACCCTCTCACAACCTCTTTGATCTAAAAACACACACTCTCTTTCTCTAGGTAAAATATCATTACGCTTCCTCTAGAAAAAATCTCTAGGTAAAATATCAGTACACTTTCCCCATGTCTTATAGGGTTTTCTTTCTCCTGTGTGCAGGTTTTATTTTATATACGTGATATGCAGGCTGTGTTTTTCTTTTTCCAGGTACCGCTTCCTGTCGTCCTCTTCATCATTCAATCTCTGCACTAGGGTTTTTTATTTTTACTTATCTCTTTTGTTTTTCATGACTTAATGATGCTTCTATGATGGTGGATAAGTACACAAAATCTCATTGATGATGGTTAATGTTTATGCCAAAAATCTCCCAAAGAAAATTTAAGGTAAACGTGAAGCTTGATCCAACCAAAGAAAGTAACACCGATAATCGTACGATGATAATAAAAATAAAGCAAATGAGACGAGAGAAATGGTGACACAGAAAACCCCTAAAATGGGTAAAAACTGCGGACGAGTGTGAGTCGTCGTGCACTATGGACGTCAATCAGGGACGTCGTCCTTTATAACATTTGTTACAAGTGTAATACAATGTAAAACAATACAGTAAAGTCGGTCGTGCGTCGTGTGTACTTATACTTCGGTTGTGCGTCGCGCAACAAACGACAATAGGCTTTATGAACTTCGAGAGAAATTGAGCGAGCTTGAGAACGTAATCTGTAAGCTTGTAAAGTCTGAGGATTAGATGTCCCGAATGTGAGATTCCATCTTCATATTTATACTCTATTTTTCCGTTTGGCAAGTCTTGAATGCGTATCTTTAATAGAATAAACGTTTGATATTGATGACAGCGTCCGTTACGTCTGTTGTTGTTGATGATGGCAACCGTTACAATCTTTGGTCATGAATGTCTTTTGAATCCTGCATTTAACATGATATAACGTATGTCATAGGTTAATAACTGAAATCAATTCGTACGACAGAATTTGCCAGACGAGTTTTAAATTGCTTAGTCGAAGTCGCCCTAGAGGAAGAGCGTCGGCTATCGCCGGTCGCACGACTATAGACTGTTGGAATTTCTACCCAAACAGTTTGCCCCCAAATTTAAAATTCAAGCGGCAACTTTTTGAAATTTAAATTTAAAAATCATGACATGTGTCATAAAAGAAATGCGGGTAGTTCGAATAGAACCGAATTGGTTTGTTTCCCACTAAAACCATGATGTCACCCCTGCAGAGTAAACGGTTAGACAGCTAACATCGGACATGTGTCATGCATTTGATGGATGCACTCAAGTGGTTTGCCTGACACGGACGACACGTGTCAAATTGTCGATTGACGATTCTATTTTCTGGCGATTCAGTTTCCAATTTTCAGTATAAATAGGGTTTATCCTCAATCCTTTCCTTCTTTACGCTTACCTTTTTGAATACCTTATACCTTCGGCAAGATTCACTTTTCGTGCAATCAGAATCTTTTCCATTCTAAATTCGAGGTTTAGAAGTCTATTTAAGGTACAATTTCTTGTTCTCCTTCTGTGTCGATTATATGCATAGGAAGTCCATAGCTAAAAAGCCTAGGAAAGCTTGGGATATTCTTAGTTATTGGCGTGCGACTCTAAATATCCCTGATTTCCAGATGTCGAGCGAGCCTGTGCGTGTATATAGGGAAGAAGAAAACATAGATTATTTCAAAATTTTAGCCAGGATTCCAGATGTAGTTAATCTGGTGTCGCCGGAAGATTTAAGGCCGGATGAAGTTTCGAAGGGATACTGTGTTCTATATGAGCATCCCTTCAAGATAGGATTTACTTGGCCATTTAGTCCTTTGGTCAAGGCATTTTTAGATGCGTTCGATTTGACACCTGGACAGTTAATGCCTCAATTCTGGAAGATTGTCCATGTTATCGGGCGTCTTACGGCCGATTGGGAGGTTCCGTTCAATGTGAACGATCTCCTGACTGCTTATAACGTTCGACCAAATAATTATCACCGGTATAGTCTATTCCCTCGATCAAAGGGAGATAACGTACTGGTACATAATACCGCGGTGAACGACCGTGGTTGGAAACGTCAGTACATTTTCCTCCAAGTGGCGTCTGTGAGCGATGAAGACAGCCAATGGTTGTCATCCGGATGGAACGAATCGGGTAGGCTTACTGCTTTATCGTGCGTTTTTGTCGTGCGTTTATAATATATACTAATGATGTCTTTCTTTGTTTGACAGCCATCGACTTCACTAAAGTGAAGCCAAATAGAGATTCTCTCAACAAGATTCAGAGGATCTTGGAAAGGAGTATTGTTGATCGTTCATTTTCTGTTCGGTCGAACGACGAGGAGGACGAGGTCGTTTTCGTAGCCGAATCGACGTCCGTTGAGGGTTCTCGTCAGGAAGAAGAGAGGAGAAAAGAGGAAGAGAGGAAAGAAGAGGAAGAAAAAGAAGAAGAGAGAGAAGAAGAAATGACCGGTAAGTCACTCGACAGTACCTTTCACTTTTATATCGTACGTCATTTTTTTTTAACTTTCTCTCTTTATTCAGAGGACGCATTTGTAAAGTCGTATGCCCTTAAGCGAGCCGAACAACTGGAGTTGGCTCGTCAAGGCAGAGAAAAGTCCAGGAAGAGATCTGCCCCTTCTACGGGGGTAGATCCCAGACGCGTCCGAGGAAAACCTCGATCCTCACCTAAGAAGACGGGTGATGCTGCTATGTCGTCCCTTGCAGGGACGATACCATCAAAAGGAACCGCTGTTGGGGTCGAGCTTAGAGGCTCGACTCAGGTGACGAAGGATGTCCCAATGTCGGGGGTGTATGGTGTTGACAAGCCCTTTCATGCACCTTCTTCCTCTTCTAAGGGTGAGGAGAAGAATAAGAAGAAAGTGGGAGAGACGACATTCAAAGTCACTCTCCCATCTGATTTTATGGCTAATGACGTCCTCGAGGACACGGGGGCACACGCCGCTGGTCTCTCCTTCATGGTATGTCTTACTTATTTCTTACTCCCTTCATTTTTCTTATTATTAACTCTTTCTTTTTGTCGTACAGGCTTTCCAAGCTTGTCTGAGCTTCTTTGCTCAGACAAAAGGTCTTAGGACGTCCTTCCCCGACGTCAAGAAAAGGGCCGACGAGGCTCTTGAAAGGGAGAAGGTCGCCCTGGAGGCGGTCAAGGCCGAGAAGGCAAAGGTTGAGGGCTTTAAGTCTGAGCTCTTCGATGCCCGAAGTCTACTAGAGATTTCGGATCGTGAGAAGGTTAAACTTAGGGATCGTCCCCTTGAGCTTGAGGCATCATCGACCAAATTGGAGGTCGAGAAGATTAAAGCCGTCACTGCTGCTGCTACTTCTGTTGATGAAGTCGTGTCCCTCAAAAAGAGGGTCGAAGAGATGGATGGCTATGTCAAGAACTTGGAGACTGAGAATAGGCAAATCGAAGCCTTTTCTCGCTTCACGTCCAGGGCTGCCTTGATGAGACGTCATCTGACTGGTAAAAATCCTATGGCGTCAGCCGCTGAGGAACTCAAGACCTACCTTGACACCGTAGGGACTGAGAGGGACCTTGACGAAGATGATGAATTAGAGGGAAGTGACGGTGGAGAAGAAGCGGAAGCAGTAGAGACTGATGTCGTGCAGGAACAGTCTGACGTTCCTCCTTCTTAGCTTTTTGGATCTATTATCTAGGGGTCGGCTGTCTGTAGTCGTCCTTTAACTTTGTAATTTTCTCTTCTTAATGACAAAGTCTCTTTTGCACATCGATGCTCGTTACTTGCTTTTCTTTTTCAAACGTACGTCAAGTAAGTTTAAGAAGATGCAAAGTCGTTCTATATCATACATTTATCCATTCCATCATTTATTAACGAAATCAACTGAAATTTTCGATCGACCAAATGTAATTGTAATAATGGTTCTAGGATCTAAATATCGGACATCGAGTACAAGAATTAACTTTTATCAACAACTATGACCAGTCGTGTGCGTACGATCATATGTGTATTACTCAACATAGGATTTTAACTAAGTCGTGCGTCCCTGCAGGAATTAACATTAGTGGGGTGGTCGTTGGTTTGACCAACGACCCTCCGATGCTTAAGTCAGTAATCTTTCTTAAGAAATAATCAAAGGAAATGAATTCAAATTTTAAAAGAAATACCTCTTTAAATGAGCTGCATTCCAACTTCGTGGGATATCTTGACCATCGAGGGTTTGGATTTTATAAGCCCCCTTACCCACGACACTAGAGATTTGATAAGGGTCTTCCCACTTAGTGGAAAGTTTACATGCATTGGGCTCTTGAGTGTTTTGAAACACTCGACGTAGGACGTAGTCGCCTTCTTGAAAAACTTTGACTTGGACATTTTTGTTGAAATGTCGCTCGACCGCTTGTTTTTGTGACGCCATGCGAATGTGAGCAGCTTCTCGAAGTTCCTCTAAGGCATCAAGGTTATAACTTAGTCCGACTAAGTTATGTTCAACGGACGTATGTCTCGACGTCGGTAGTCGTACCTTAATAGGTAACACAGCTTCGCATCCATAGACTAAAGAAAAGGGAGTTTGTCATGTGGACGTATGTGGTGTCATACGATTAGCCCATAGAACGGAAGGTAATTCTTCCACCCATTTTCCTTTGGCAGCTTTGAGTCTTTTCTTGATTGAATTGATAATAGTTTTATTGCTTGACTCGGCTAGTCCATTCGACTGTGGATATCGAGGTGTCGATGTTACCAACTTGATGCTTCTTTCTTCACTAAATTTTCGCGTCAGATCACTGATGAATTGTGTCCCATTGTCGCACGTTATTTCGGACAGAATTCCAAACCTGCAAATGATGTTAGCTTGGATAAAAGAAACGACTTCTTTGTCCCGAACCTGAGAAAAAGCCGCTGCTTCTATCCACTTAGAGAAATGTTTATGCCAAAAATCTCCCAAGGAAAATTTAAGGTAAAAGTGGAGCTTAATCCAACCAAAGAAAGGAGCTTTAATAATCGTACGACAACAATAAAAATAAAGAAAATGAGACGAGAGAATTGGTGACGCGGAAAACCCCAAAAATGGGTAAAAACTGCGGACGAGTGTGAGTCGTCATGCACTATGGACGTCAATCAGGGACGTCGTCCTTTAGAAAAAGTGTTACAAATGTAATACAATGTAAAGTAATATAACAAAGTAAAGTCGGTCGTGCGTTGTGTGTATTCAAACTTCGATCGTGCGTCGTACGACAAACAGCGGAAGGCTTTTATGAACTTCAAGAGAGATTGAGCAGGCTTGAGAGTATAATTTGTGAGCTTCTAAGGTCTGAGAATCAGATGTGTAAATGTGAGGTCCCAGCTCCATATTTATACTCCATCTTTCCGTTTTCCAAGTATTGAATGCGTAAGACCGTTTCTGGTATTGATGACAGCGTCTGTTACGCTTGTTGTTATTGATGACGATTTCTGTTACATCTATTGGTCATGAATGCCTTTGAATTCTGCATGTAAATATAATATAACATATATTGTGAGTGAGTAACGGAAATTCAATCGTGCGACAGTATTTGCTGGACAAATATTTGATTGTTTAGTCGAGGTCACCCAAAGGAAGGGCGTCGACTACCGCCAATCGTACGACTAGGGCCTGGTGAAATTTTCTACCCAAACTTAAAATTTTAAATTCAAGCGGCAGTTTTTTGAAATTTAAATTTAAAACATGACACGTGTTGTAAGGGGAACGCGGGTAATTTGAATAGAACCAAATAAGTTCGTTTCCAACTAAATAATGATGTCATCCCCTGGAAAAATAGCTAATTAGGGACAGGTGTCATGCATTCGAAGAACGTACTCGAGTGCTTTGCCTGACACGGGTGACACGTTTCACTTGGCGATTGTCGATCTGTTTTTTCCCGGCGATTCGGTTTCCAAATTACAGTATAAATAAAGATTTCCCTAAATCTTTTCCTTTTTCTACGCTTACCTTTTCAAAGAATACATATCTCCGGCGAGATTCAGTTTCTGAGTGACCAGAATCCTTTCCATTCTAGATTTGAGGTTTAGAACACTATTTATGGTACGACTTCTAGTTCTTTTCTTTTGTATCAATTTATGCATAAGAAATCTTTAGCTAAGAAGCCTAGAAAAGCTTGGGATTGTCTTAATTATTGGCGAGCGACTGTGAGTGTTCCTGACTTTAAGATGTCAAGTGAACCTGTTAGTGTTTATGAGGAAGAAGAACACCTAGACTATTTTAAGAAATTAGCTAGGATTCCAGAGGGTGTCAATTTAGTGACGCCGGAGGATTTACGGCCAGACGAAGTTCCGAAGGGATATGGTGTTTTATACGTGTATCCCTTCAAAATAGGCTTTTCTTGGCCATTTAGTCCCTTGGTCAGGGAGTTTTTAGATGTATTTGACTTATCGCCTGGACAGTTGATGCCTCAATTCTGGTGGATTGTCCAGGTGGTCGATCGTCTTACGACCGACTGGGGGGCTCCGTTCAATTTGAACGACCTTCTAACTGCTTATAGCGTTCGAGCGGATAACTATCATAGATATAGTTTATTCCCTCGAACAAAGGGAGATACCGTACTGGTGCATAATACTGCGGTGAACGACCGTGGTTGGAAACGCCACTATGTTTTCCTCCAAGTGGCATCCTTGAACGATGAGGATAGCCAATGGTTTTCATCCGGATGGAACGAGTCGGGTAGGTTTTTGTATTTTGTCGGGCGTTTTTAGTTCTGTCGTTAATATCTTTTTCTAATGTTTTTCTTTGTTTGCTTTATCAGTTATCGACTTTACCAAAATTAAACCAAGAAGGGATTCTCTAGACAAAATTCAAAGAATTTTGGATAAGAGTATAGTCGACCGTTCTTTTTCCGTTCGGTCGAACGACGAGGAAGACGAAGTCGTCTTTGTTGCTGAAGTTCCGCCTGCCGAGGGTTCTCATCAAGGAGAGGAGAGAGAAGAAGAAGAAGAAGGAGAAGAAAAGAGAGAAGAAGAGATGACCGGTACGTCGTTCGACGATATTTTCATAGTTTGTGTTACATGTCCTTTCTAACTCTTTTACTTTGTCCTGAAGATTCATCTGTGAAGTAGGCTGCTCAGAGACGGGCTGAACAACTGGAGCTTGCCCGTCAGGGCAAGGAGAAATCAAAGAAGAGATCTGCTCCTCCCGCGGGGGTGGATCCAAAGCGTCTCCGAGGCAAACCCCGATCCTCACCAAAGAAGACGGGTGAGGCTTCTTTGTCGTCCCTTTCAGAGGCGATACCGGCGAAAGAAACCGTTGCTGGTGTCGAGCTCGGAAGCTCGACTAAGGCGACGAAGGACATTCCCTTGTCGGGAGTGTCGGGCGTTGAGAAACCTCCTTCATCCTCTAAAGGTGAGGGGAAGAATAAGGAAAAAGTGGGAGAGATGACTTTCAAAGCCACTCTCCCAGCTGATTTCATGGCGAATGACGTTCTCGAAAGAGACGTTATTTTTCCCCACTTGGCAAAATTCCTTCTCCCGACCTTTTACGATCGTTACAAGGAGTCTAGGGTGGAAGACACGGGAGCCCATGTTGCTGGTCTCTCCTTCATGGTAATTACATTTTACCTTTATTTTCTTCGTTTACTTGTTCTGTTTTTAATCCTTTTGCTACTGTTGTAGGCTTTTCAAGCTTGTTTGAGCTTTTATGCTCAAACAGAAGGCATGAGGGCATCTTTTCCTGAAGTCAAGAAGAGGGCTGATGAGGCTCTTGAAAAGGAGAAGGTCGCCCTAAAGGCGGTCGAGGCTGAGAAGATAAAGGTCGAGAGCCTCAAGGTTAAACTCGTTGAAGCCCAAAATGAGAAGGTCGAGTTTAGGGATCGAGTCCTTGAACTTGAGGCGTTAACGACCAAACTGGAGGTCGAAAAAATAAAAGCCACCACTGATGTTGCTGCTTATGCTGATGAAGTTGCGTCTCTCCAGAAGAAAGTCGAAGGTTTGGAGGGCGACGTCAAAGACTTGGAGGAGGAGAATCAGCAGCTTGAAGCCTTCTCTCATCTCACAGCCAGGGTTGCTTTGATGAGACGTCATCTGAGTGGAAAAAATCCCATGGCGTCGGCTGCCGAAGAGCTCAAGACTTATCTTGAGAAGGTGGGGACTGAAAGGGACCTCGACGAGGATGACGATCTGGACGGTAGTGATGACGGAGAAGAGGAGATGGTAGCAAGGACAGACGATGTGCAAGAACAGTCTAGCGTTCCTTCTCCTCAGCTTTAAGGTCAAAGATCAATCGCTGCTGATCCGGTGGAATATCTTCCTTGTCTTGAATCTTGGCCTTGACATTGTCGATGGTGTCGCTCTTATCGATAGTTTTGCCTTTTGAATCTTCTAAGGGTCGATCGTCTGTGATTGTCCTTTAACACTTGTAACTTCTTCTTTTTTTAAGACAAGGTTTCTTTTTGTCTATCAATGTTTATATTATGTTTTTATACTTGATCGTACGTCAAATAAAAGATGGACAAATATACTATACTTAAACCATCACTTAAAAAGAAATCAATTGAAACTTTCGATCACTCTTAGGTAATTTATAGTAATGGTTCTGGATTCTAAATATTGAACATAAAGTACAGATTTTAACCTTTGAAGCCCATTAAGATCGAACATATATGTATGATCGCATGAGTTTTACTCGACATAAAGATTTCAAATAAGTCGTGCGTCCCTGCGAAGAACAACATTAGTGGGGTGGTCGTTGGTTTGACCAACGACCCTTCGATGCTTAAGTTAGTAATTTTCTTCAAGAAATAATCAAAGAAATTAATTTCAAAGAATTAAAAGAAATACCTCTTTAGATGAACTGCATTCCAGCTTCGTGGGATATCTCGACCATCGAGGGTTTGGATCTTATAAGCTCCTTTACCCACGACATTAGAGATTTGATAAGGACCTTCCCACTTAGTGGAAAGTTTACCTGCATTAGGCTCTTGAGTGTTTTGAAACACTCGACGTAGGACGTAGTCGCCTTCTTGAAAGACTTTGGCCTGGACATTTTTGTTGAAATATCGTTCGACCGCTTGTTTTTGTGACGCCATGCGAATGTGAGTGGCTTCTCAAAGTTCCTCTAGGGGGTCGAGGTCATAGCTTAGGTCGACTAAGTTATGCTCAACAGACGTATGTCTTGAAGTCGGTATTCGTACCTCAATAGGTAACACAACTTCACATCCATAGACTAAGGAAAAGGGAGTCTGTCCTGTAGACGTACGAGGTGTCATATGATTGGCCCATAGAACGGAAGGCAACTCTTCCACCCACTTCCCTTTGGCAGCTTTGAGTCTTTTCTTGAGTGAATTTATGATAGTTTTATTACTTGACTCGGCTAATTCATTCGACTGTGGATATCGAGGTGTCGATGTTACCAACTTGATGTTCCTTTCTTCACAAAATCTTCGCATTTGATCACTGATGAATTGAGTCCCATTGTCGCACGTTATTTCAGATGGAATTCCAAACCTACAAATGATGTTAGTTTGGATAAAAGAAACGACTTCTTTGTCCCGAATCTGGGAGAAAGCCGCTGCTTCGACCCATTTAGAGAAATAATCTGTTAAAACTAAAAGGAATACTTTTTGCCCGGGGGCGGGTGGTAATTTCCCAACAATATCCATTCCCCATTTCATAAAGGGCCATGGGATCAATGTCGAGTGCAAAGGTTCAGAGGGTTTATGAGACATACATGTGTGTCTTTGACATGCGTCGCACGACTGTACATACCTGATAGCATCTTGCCTTAATGTCGGCCAATAGTAACCTTGTCATGATACTCGGTTAGCTAGACTGCGACTTCCTGAATGATTTCCACATTCACCGTCGTGCATATCTTGTAGAATTTTCTGGACTTGCGTCTTGTTGGTGATACATCGTAGATTCAGGCCAGTCGAAGATCTTTGATATAATTGTCCTCGGATAATAACGTACCTTGATGCTTTAAATCTAATCTTTCTTGCTTCCATTCTGTCATCTGGCAGTTGATCGTTCTCCAGATAATTTTTAATGTCGTCTGACCAAGAGTTTTCTGCCTCAATCGGTGCGATCAAAGTATTACCATCGTCTTTAATGGATGGTATTGTGAGGTGAACTATTGGGACATTATCGAACGTCGTTTGATTAAGTGTTGACCCCAAATTGGCTAGTGCATCAGCTTGGGTATTCTGATCTCTTGGTATTTGCTCGATTACAAAGCGACTGAATTTCTTTGCTTCCTCCTTCACTTTTTTATAATAAGCAATCATCCTTGCATCTTTTGCTGCAAATTCTCCATTAACTTGGTTAACAACTAAGGACGAGTCGCTCCGTACATGCAAATGTGTTGCCCCCAAGTCGTGAGCAATTTTGATTCCTGCAATTAGTGCTTCATATTCTGCCTCATTATTTGTAGCTTTGAAATCTCACCGTATGGAGTATACTATTTTGCCCCCTTGTGGGGACTGTAGGACGACACCCAGGCCTGTTCCGCGTATGTTCGATGAACCATCAACGTCGAGTGTCCAAGTAGTGTCGTGCAAAGTCGCCACAATTAACTCATCGGACGACATTGTGCTCTCCAGTTCTGGACTGAAATCTGATACAAAATCTGCTAAGACCTGCGATTTGATCGCCGTCTTGGGCTTGAAATCCAAATCAAAATTGCTGAGGTAGATGCTCCACTTAGCTAGTCGTCCTGTTAATTCAGGTTTTCTTAACACTGACTTTCGTGGAAAGTTAGTTACCACAATTATAGAATGTGACTCAAAATAATGTCGTAGCTTCTTAGCGGCCATGACTAACGAAAGTAAAAGTTTTTCTAGAGACGAATACCTGGTTTCTGCGTCTAGTAGAGTTTTACTTACATAATAGATTGTCAATTGTCGTCCGTCGGTTTCTCGTATCAGAACTGCACTTACCGAATTAGTGCTGACGGATAGATAGAGTTGAAGAACTTCACCTTTCTCAGGTTTAGAGAGGAAAGGAGGCGACATCATGTATTTCTTGAGTTGTTGCAACGCTTCTTCGTGCTTATCAGTCCACTCGAATCCTTTATTTTTTCGCAGGACATTGTAAAATAAGTGACATCTGTCGGACGATTGAGAGATGAACCGGTTTAGAGCTGCTACACGTCCTGTGAGACGTTGGACTTCTTTAAAATTTCTAGGCGATTTTAGCTCAACAATTTCTTTGATTTGGTCTAGATTAGCTTCGATTCCTCGTCGTGTGACCATATAACCGAGAAATTTGCCAGCTCGAACTCCAAAAGAACATTTTGTCGGATTCAACTTCATCTTATACTCACGTAAGATATCGAACGATTGCTTCAAATGTCCGATATGATCGTCCGCATGTTTCGATTTGACAAGCATGTCATCCATGTATACCTCCATAGTATCGCCCAAATGCTCTTTGAACATCATATTCACCAATCGTTGATACGTCGAACCTGCATTCTTAAGACCAAAAGGCATTACTTTATAACAATAAATACCTTTATCTGTCATGAAGGCCGTTTTTTCCTGGTCGTCAGAATGCATCAATATCTGGTTATACCCAGAATACGCGTCCATGAACGTGAGTAATTCATGTCCTGCTGTAGCGTCGACCATAGAGTCGATATGTGGCAATGGAAATGGATCTTTCGGGCAGGCTTTATTAAGATCGGTGAAATCAATGCATACTCTCCATTTACCATTTTTCTTTTGGACGACAACAACGTTAGCGAGCCAATCTGGATACTTGACTTCTCGTATTTTTCCTGTTTTAAGTAAATTATCAACTTCGTCGTTGATAACTTTATTTCTCTCAGGAGCAAATTTCCGTCTTTTCTGTTGAACGGGTTTGAATGATGGATCGATGTTGAGTTTATGAGAAATAATACTCGGATCGATACCCACCATGTCTTCGTGCGTCCAGGCGAAGCAATCATAGTGATCCTGCAAAAAAGAAATTAGTTGCTTTTTGAAGGAAGGGTCGAGCGTCGAACCTATGTAAACCATCTGATTAGGCTTATCCTGGTTTAGGACGTCAGCTTCCAAGCGATAGTCGTCGTTAGTCCCAGGAACGTCCTGGTTCTGTAATTGCTATACTGTTTGCTTAGGAGGCTTCAAGGAAACTTTGTAACATTCCCTAGCAACCTTTCTTTCGCCTTTGATCTCCTGTACTCCCCATTGCGTGGGAAATTTAAAAGTTTGATGGTACGTCGAAGGTACAGCTTTCATGTCATGAATCCAAGGTCGCCCAAGGATAACATTATAAGCTGACGAGCAATCGACGACATTGAACTTCGTCTGTTTGTTGATTCCTTTAGCATATACTGGGAGTGTGATTTCCCCCATGGTGTTTGTCGCTCCACCATTAAATCCAACGAGTGTGGTCGAACGCCGTGTAATCTCGGATTTGTCGATGCCCATTGCTTTCACTGCATCAAAAAATATAATGTTAGCTGAACTACCTCCGTCGACAAGTATCCTTTTTGTCAGACAATTTCCAATGCTCAATTGGATAATTAATCCGTCATGATGTTTCTGATGTGCGTCATCGAGATCCGTCTGATCGAACGTCAAAGGCATAGCCTCCAATTCTACGTCCTCTTTGAGTCGTGCCTCCTTTGGAATTGGGCGGTCGTCGGGACCGCGACTGACATGTCTTTTAGCAGCTGAATATGTGGTCCCACAGATATCAGAACCTCCGGTGATACAATTAATCATCTTAGCATGCTCTGGGGATGTGGGACGTGCGTCTTTCTTTTCCATCAATTCTTGCAAATAACCTTTCGAATTGAGCCAGGACAGCTCTTTTTTTAAGGCGATGCAATCATCCGTTATATGACCGAAGTCATTATGGAAGTCACACCATTTAGTTTTGTCATTCTTGTCACTGTCTTTGTCACTTTTCTTTGGCCACCGAACGTTTTGCTGGAGTTGCTTTAAGGATACGACGACGTCCTTAGCTGATCCAGGGAAACCATAAGATGATACCTTAGGATACTGGACAAATTTAGAAGCCGTCGGTCCTTTCTTTTCAAATCTGACATTTGAAATCTGTCTGGTAGGTTCTGACCGATTGGTTGACTTTGGTTTGAAGTCTGGCTTTTTAACACCTAGGTTTTTCCGGTCGCCCGAGTGTTTATTTCTGAAAGCGAGGTCATCCTAGACCCTCATATGGGCAAGCATCCGTGCTCGTACGTCTTCAAAGGTTTCTGGAGGATACTTCGTAAGGTCGAGATACAACCCGGAACTATCATCCAGACCCCGTTTATATGCTTCGATTGTTGTTTTTACGTCGCTACGGATACTAATCATTTCCGCATTAAATCGGTTAAAGTAATCTCGGATGGACTCTCCATTCTTCTGTACGACATAATAAAGGTCGCTCGTCTGCTTTTCCATTTTTCGGCTACTAGCGAATTGTTGAGTGAATTGATTCACCAACTCTGCAAAAGACCCGACGGTTTTAGGTTTGAGATTAATTAACCATTGTAAAGCTGCTCCGGTCAAGGTCACTCCAAAACTCTTGCACATGCAGACTTCTTGAAATTGGTACGGTATCGAAACAGTCCACATAAGTTGTTTGTATTGGGCGACGTGTTCTGTTGGATCAGTGACGCCTGAGTATTTTGGAGAAAAGGTCAGGATGTTGTACTTCTTTGGAACGTCTACTAACGCGATCTCATCAATGAATGGTGACACCTGAAACCCTATACGTGGCTCGACATCGACTGGAACTGCTGCCCCCGGCAATTTGGCCAACATCGACAAGACACATTCATTCTGTTCTTCCAGGAGCTTTAGTCTTTGTGCGACGGGATCTAGAGGAACACCATTTGGAGTACCCAATGGAACATAACCTGATCCATTAATGCTAGTCTGATGTGAGGCATCAGAGGCGTATCCATTAAATGGAATAGAAGCCATATGCATGGTTGGTATTACGAAAGTCGCAGGATTAATTGATGGTGGACGAGGATAATTAGGCAACGGAGGGGGCACATTCCTGGCACCAACGTAAGCATTCGTAGTCCCCGTCGTATTATTTCCATTCTGGTTTCTTAGATGCTCGATGGTTTCAGCGGCTTGTCGAGCCTGGGCTGTTAGGGCGTCGATACGAGCATGGGAAGCGGTTAGCTCCATGTTCATTTGACCCACGATATGATCTTGTGTTCCTTGGAATGCCATTATCCTGAATAACTGAAAAAAAGAACACTAGGAGGAAAACGTTAGTCCGTCGTAAGATTATCGAAGATTTTCTTTGGATGGGGCCCCACGGTGGGCGCCAAACTGTTTATGCCAAAAATCTCCCAAGGAAAATTTAAGGTAAAAGTGGAGCTTAATCCAACCAAAGAAAGGAGCTTTAATAATCGTACGAAAACAATAAAAATAAAGAAAATGAGACGATAGAATTGGTGACGCGGAAAACCCCAAAAATGGGTAAAAACCGCGGACGAGTGTGAGTCGTCGTGCACTATGGACATCAATCAGGGACGTCGTCCTTTAGAACAAGTGTTACAAATGTAATACAATGTAAAGTAATATAACAAAGTAAAGTCGGCCGTGCGTTGTGTGTATTCAAACTTCGGTCGTGCATCGTACGACAAACAGCGGAAGGCTTTTATGAACTTCAAGAGAGATTGAGCAGGCTTGAGAGTATAATTTGTGAGCTTCTAAGGTCTGAGAATCAGATGTGTAAATGTGAGGTCCCAGCTCCATATTTATACTCCATCTTTCCGTTTTCCAAGTATTGAATGCGTAAGACCGTTTTTGGTATTGATGACAGCGTCTGTTACGCTTGTTGTTATTGATGACGATTTCTGTTTCATCTATTGGTCATGAATGCCTTTGAATTCTGCATGTAAATATAATATAACATATATTGTGAGTGAGTAACGGAAATTCAATCGTGCGACAGTATTTGCTGGACAAATATTTGATTGTTTAGTCGAGGTCACCCAAAGGAAGGGCGTCGACTACCGCCAATCGTACGACTAGGGCCTGGTGAAATTTTCTACCCAAACAAGAAATAATCTGTCAAAACTAGAAGAAATACCTTTTGCCCAGGGGCAGGTGGTAGTTTCCCAACGATGTCCATTCCCCATTTCATAAAGGGCCATGGGATCAACGTCGAGTGCAAGGGTTCAGATGGTTTATGAGACATACCTGTGTGTCGTTGACATGCGTCGCACGACTGTACATACCTGACCGTATCTTGCCTTAAGGTCGGCCAATAGTAACCTTGTCGTGATATCATGTTGGCTAGACTGCGACTTCCTGAGTGATTTCCACATTCACCATCGTGCATATCTTGTAGGATTTTCTGGACTTGCGTCTTGTTGGTAATACATCGTAGATTCAAACCAGTCGACGATCTTCGATATAATTGTCCTCTGATCATGACGTACCATGATGTTTTAAACCTGACCTTTCTTGCTTCGATTCTGTCATCAGGTAGTTGATCGTTCTCTAGATAATTTTTAATGTTGTCCGACCAGGAGTTTTCTTCTTCAATTGGTGCGACCAAAGTATTACCGTCGTCCTTGATAGATGGTATTGCAAGGTGGACTATTGGGATATTGTCGAATGTCGTTTGACTAAGTCTGATCTCAAATTGGCTAATGCATCAACTTGAGTGTTCTGATCTCTTGGTATCTGTTCGACTATGAAACGACTGAACTTCTTTGCTTCTTCCTTTACTGTTTATGCCAAAAATCTCACAAGGAAAAATTAAGGTAAATGTGGAGCTTGATCCAACCAAAGAAAGTAACAACAATAATCGTACGACTATAATGAAAATAAAGTAAATGAAACAAGAGAATTGGTGACGCGGAAAACCCCAAAATGGGTAAAAACCGCGGACGAGTGTGAGTCGTCGTGCACTATGGACGTCAATCAGGGACGTCGTCCTTGTTAACAAGTGTTACAAATGTAATACAATGTAGAATAATACGATAAAGTAAAGTCGGTCGTGCGTCGTGTGTAATTAGACTTCAGTCGTGCGTCGAGTGACAAACGGCAGTAAGCTATATGAATTTCGAGAGAAACTGAGTGAACTGGAGAGCGTAACTTGTGAGCTTGTAAGGTCTGAGAATCAGATGTCCGAATGGGAGGTTTCAGCTTCGTATTTATACTCCAAGTCTTTGAATGCATATGACCATTTCTGATTATTGATGACAGCATCCGTTTTGCTAATTGCTATTGATGACGTCTTCCGTTACAATCCCTGGTCATGAATGCCTGCATTTAAACATGATATAATGTATACTGCCAATTAGTAACTGAAATCATGTCGTACGATGGTATTCGTTGGACGGATATTTAACCGTTTTAGTCGAGGTCGCCTGAAGAAAGAGCGTACTTTACCTTATGTCGTACGACCATAGTCTGTTGGACTTTTTACCCAAACAGTTTGCCACCAAATTTAAAATTCAAGCGGCAACTTTTTGAAATTTAAATTTAAGATTAAAACACGTGTTGCAAAAGAAAACGCGGTTCTTTCGATTAGAATCAAATCGGTTCATTTCTAACTAGATAATGACGTCATCACCTGCACAAGTAATCATCCAGACAGCTAATTAGGGACAGGTGTCGCATATTGGAAGGACGTACTCGAGTGTTTCGTCTAACACGAGTGACACGTGTCAATTGACGATTTGGCGATCTAATTTCTCGGTCGATTCAGTTTCCAAATTTATAATATAAGTATCGTTTTTAGCCCTTTCCTTCTTTACGCTTGCGTTTCCTAGAAAATACATATCTCCGGCGAGATTTCCGAGCGACCAGAATCCTTTCCATTCTAAATTCGAGGTTTAGTACACTATTTAAGGTACGATTTCTGACCCTTTTCTGTATCGATTTATGCATAGAAAATCTATAGCTAGAAAACCTAGGAAAGCTTGGGATATTTTGAGTTATTGGTGTGCAACTCTTAACGTCCCTGACTTTCAAATGTCGAGTGAACCAGTGAGTTTGTTTAGAGAAGAAGAACACATAGATTTTTTTAAGAGTTTGGCTAAGCTTCCAGATGAGATAAATCTAGTGTCGCCGGAGGACTTAAAGCCGGATGAAGTTCCGAGGGGATATTGTGTATTGTATGAATACCCCTTTAAGATAGGTTTTTCTTGGCCTTTTAGCCCTTTGGTCAGGGCATTTTTAGATGCCTTTGACTTGACACCTGGACAATTAATGCCTCAATTCTGGCGTATTGTCCAAGTGATCGATCGTCTCACGGCCGAATGGGAAGTACCGACCAGATGGTTATCATCACGTGAATGACCTCTTGACAGCCTATAGCGTGCGACCAGATGGTTATCATCGTTATAGATTGTTTCCTCGTTCAAAGGGGGATAACGTACTGATACTTAACACCGCGGTGAACGACCGTGGGTGGAAACATCGGTATGTTTTCCTTCAAGTGGCGTCCGTAAGTGACGAAGACAGCCAATGGTTGTCATCAGGCTGGAATGAATCGGGTAGGTTTATTGTCGTGCGTTTTTGTTATGCATTTTGGTCGTGCATTTTTTGTCGTGCGTTTTTGTCTAATATATGTCTTTGTTTTACAGTAATTAACTTCAGTGTCGTGAAGCCAAAGAGGGATTCTCTCAACAAGGTTCAAAGAATCTTAGAGAGAAGTATTGTTGATCGTTCATTCTCTCTTCGGTCAAACGACGAGGAGGACGAAGTCGTCCTAGTCGCTGAAGTTACACCTACCAAGGGTTCTTCGAAGGAAGGAGAGAATATAGAAGAAGAGAGAGAAGGAGAAAGAGAAGAGGAGATGACGGGTAAGTTGTTCAACAATACCTCCTTCTTATGTATCGTAAGTATTCTCTAACTTGCTCTTTCTGTCTCTCTTTTTTATTAGGAGACGCAACTGCAAAGTCGGCTGCTGCTAGGCGAGCCGAGCAATTAGAGCTCGCTCGTCAAGGAAGGGAGAAATCGAGGAAAAGATCTGCTCCTTCCACAGGGGTAGATCCAAGACGTGTTCGAGGCAAGCAACCTCGGACTTCGCCTAAGAAGACGGGCGACGCTACTTTGACGTCCCTTCCAGGGGCGTCACCGATGAAGGGAACCGTTGCTGGTGTCGAGCTCGGAGGCTCGATCCAGGTGACGAAGGACATTCCCCTGTCGGGGGTGTCGGGCGTTAATAAGCCCATCTCCGAAGTTCCTTCTTCTTCTTCAAGGGAAGAGAAGAACAAGGAGAAGGTGGGAGAGACGACATTCAAAGTCACTCTCCCATCTGATTTCATGGTTAATGACGTCCTTGAGAGGGACGTCATTTTTCCGCATTTGGGGAAATTTCTTCTCCCGACCTTCCGCGATCGCTACAACGATTCTCGGGTCGAGGATACGGGAGCACATGCTGCCGGTCTTTCTTTCATGGTAAGCTTGTATTATTTTTATTTTCTTTGTTACTTAATTGTTATGTTTTTTAATCTTTTCTTTATCGTCTTGCAGGCTTTTCAAGCGTGTCTGAGCTTTTACGCTCAGACAGAAGGTCTCAGGGCGGCCTTCCCTGACGTACAAAAGAGGGCGGACGAGGCTCTTGAAAAAGAGAAAGTCGCCTTAGAGGCGGTTGAGGCCGAGAAGAAGAAGGTCGAGAGCCTTAAGGCTAAACTCGTCGAAGCTCAAAGTGAGACGATCAAGTTCAGGGACCATGTCCTTGAACTTGAGGCCTTAACGTCCAAGCTGGAGGTGGAGAAGATAAAGGCTACTACTGCCGCTGCTGCCTCTGCTGATGAAATCACGTCCCTGTTCAAGAAAGTCGAAAGTTTAGAGGGCGACGTCAAAGATTTAGAGGAGGAGAATAGGCAGATTGAAGCTTTCTCTCGTCTCACAGCCCGAGCTGCTTTGATGAGACGTCATCTGAGTGGGAAGAATCCCATGGTGTCGGCTGCCGAGGAGCTAAAGACCTATCTTGACACTATGGGGACTGAAAGGGACCTTGACGAAGATGATGAGTTAGAGGGAAGTGACGGTGGAGAAGAGGCGGCAACAGCAGAGACTGATGTCGTGCAGGAACAGTCTGACGTTCCTCCCTCTTAGTTTTTTAGATTTATTCTCTAGGGGTCGTCCGTCTGTGGTCGTCCCTTAACTTTGTAATTTTCTCTTTTAATGACAAAGTTTCTTTTGTACATCGAGCAATTTTAAAATATAAGTGCAGTATGTCATACATTCGACCAAACCATCATTCATTAGCATACTATAGTAAAATCAACTGAGTTTTATGATCGAACAAGTGCAATTGCAATAATGGTTTTCAAATATATATATATTGGGAGTTAGGTATAAAAATTTAACCTTCATCAACAATTACGACAAATCATATACACACGATCGTATGAGTATTACTTGACATGAAAATCTTAGCTAAGTCGTGCGTTCCTGCGAAGAACAACATTAGCGGGGTGGTCGTTGGTTTGACCAACGACCCTCCGATGCTTAAGTTAGTAATTTTTCTTAAAAAATAATCGAAGGAACTAAATATGAAATTTAAAAGAAATACCTCTTTAGATGAACTGCATTCCAACTTCGTGGGATATCTCGACCATCAGAGGTTTGGAGTCTATAAGCTCCTTTACCCATGATACCAGAGATTTGATAAGGCCCTTCCCACTTAGTGGAAAGTTTACCTGCATTAGGTTCTTGAGTGTTTTGAAACACACGTCGCAAAACGTAGTCGCCTTCTTGAAAAACTTTGACCTGGACATTTTTAATGAAATGTCGCTCGACAGCTTGCTTCTGCGATGCCATGCGAATGTAAGCAGCTTCCCGCAGTTCCTCTAGGGCGTCGAGATCATAAATTAGATCGACTAAGTTATGTTCAACAGATGTATGTCTTGAAGTCGGTAGTCGTACCTCGATAGGTAACACAGCTTCACATCCATAGACTAAGGAAAAGGGAGTTTGTCTTGATATTTCTTTCTTCACAAAACCTTCGCGTTCGGTCACTGATGAATTGTGTCCTGTTGTCGCACGTTATTTCAGATGGAACTCCAAACCTACAAATGATGTTAGTCTGGATAAAAGAAACGACTTCTTTATCCTAGACTTGGGAAAAAGCCGCTGCTTCGACCCATTTAGAGAAATAATCAGTTAAAACTAAAAGGAATACCTTTTGCCCGGGAGCAGGTGGTAGTTTCCCAACAATATCCATTCCCCATTTCATAAAGGGCCATGGGATCAAAGTCGAGTGCAAAGGTTCAGAAGGTTTATGAGACATACCTGTGTGTCTTTGACACGCGTCGCACAACTGTACATACCTGGTCGCATCTTGTCTTATCGTCGGCCAATAGTAACCTTGTCTCGATATCCGATTGGCTAAACTGCACCTTCTGGAGTGATTTCCACATTCACCATCGTGCATATCCTGTAGGATTTTGTGTACTTGCGCCTTGCTAGTGATACACCGCAAATTCAGACCAGTTGAAGATCGTCGATACAATTGTCCTCTGATCATAACGTACCTCGACGCTTTGAATCTAATTTTTCTCGCTTCCATTTTATCATCGGGCAATTGATCGTGCTCTAAGTAATTTCGAATGTCATCCGACCAAGAATTTTCTTCTTCAATTGGTGCGACTGAAATATTATCATCCTCCTTGATGGAAAGGGTTGCAAGATGAACTACTGGGATATTGTCGAATGCCGTTCGACTAAGTGCTGACCCCAAATTGGCTAATGCATCGGCTTGAGTATTCTGATCTCTTGGTATTTGCTCGATTACAAAGTGACTGAACTTCTTTACTTCTTCTTTGACTATTTTATAATAGGCAATCATCCTTGAATCTTTTGCTGCGAACTCTCCATTGATTTGGTTAACAACTAGGGATGAGTCACTTCGGACGTGCAGACGTGTTGCCCCCAAGTCGTGAGCAATTTTAATTCCTGCAATCAATGCTTCATACTCTGCCTCATTATTTGTTGCTTTGAAATCGCATCGTATGGAATATACCATTTTGCCCCCTTGTGGGGACTGTAGGACGACACCCAAGCCTGTGCCACGTATATTTGCCGAACCATCAACGTCGAGCGTCCATGTAGTGTCGTGCAAAGTCGCCACAATTAATTTGTCGGACGTCATTATACTTTCCAGTTCTGGACTGAAATCTGAGACGAAATCTGCTAATACCTGTGACTTGATCGTCGTTTTGGGCTTGAAGTCCAGATCAAAATTGCTGAGGTAAATACTCCACTTAGCTAATCGTCATAGTAAATTGGCAGTTGTCGTCCGTCGGTTTCTCGTATAAGAACTGCACTTACCGAATTATTGCTGACTGCTAGGTAAAGTTGAAGGACTTCACCTTGCTCAGGTTTAGAGAGAAAAGGAGGCGACATCATGTATTTTTTGAGTTGCTGCAACGCTTCTTCATGCTTGTCTGTCCATTCGAACTCTTTATTCTTTCGTAGGACATTGTAGAATAAATGACACCTGTCGGACGACCGAGAAATGAACCGGTTCAGCGCTGCTACACGTCCTGTAAGACGTTGGACTTCTTTAAAATTTCTGGGCGATTTTAGCTCGACAATTGCTTTAATCTGTTCTGGATTAGCTTCGATTCCTCGTCGTGTGACCATATAACCGAGAAATTTTCCAGCTCGAACTCCAAAGGAACATTTCGTAGGATTCAACTTCATCTTGTATTCACGCAAGATGTCGAACGACTGCTTCAAATGTCCGATATGATCGTCCGCATGTTTTGATTTGACAAGCATGTCATCGATGTATACTTCCATAGTATCACCCAAATGTTCTTTGAACATCATATTCACCAATCGTTGATATGTCGAACCTGCATTTTTAAGACCAAAAGGCATTACTTTGTAACAATAAATACCTTTATCTGTCATGAAGGCTGTTTTCTCCTGGTCGTCTGAATGCATCAATATCTGGTTATACCCAAAATATGCATCCATGAACGTGAGTAACTCATGTCCTGCTGTAGCGTCGACCATAGAGTCGATATGTGGTAATGGAAATGGATCCTTCGGGCATGCTTTGTTAAGGTCTGTGAAATCGATGCAGACTCGCCATTTGCCATTTTTCTTTTGTACAACTACAACATTAGCGAGCCAATCTGGATACTTGACTTCTCGTATTTTTCCTGTTTTAAGTAAATTATCAACTTCGTCGTTGATAACCTTATTCCTCTCAGGAGCAAATTTTCGTCTTTTCTGTTGAACAGGTTTAAATGATGGATCAATGTTGAGTTTATGAGAAATAATACTCGGATCAATACCCACCATGTCTTCGTGCGTCCAAGCAAAACAATCATAGTGGTCCTGCAAAAAAGAAATTAGTTGCTTTTTAAAGGAAGGGTCGTCGAGCGTAGAACCTATGTAAACCATCTGGTCAGGCTTATCCTGGTTTAAGACGACAGCTTCTAAGCGATAATCGTCGTTAGTCCCGGGAACATCCTGGTTCTGTAATTGCTATACTGTCTGCTTCGGGGGCTTCAAGGAAACTTTGTAACATTCCCTAGCAACCTTTCTTTCGCCTTTGATTTCCTGTACTCCCCATTGCGTGGGAAATTTCAGGGTTTGATGATATGTCGAAGGCACAACCTTCATGTCATGAATCCAAGGTCGCCCAAGAATAACATTATAAGCTGATGAACAATCAACGACATTGAATTTCGTTTGTCTGTTGATTCCTTTAGCATATACTGGGAGTGTGATTTCCCCCATGGTGTTTGTCGCTCCACCATTAAACCCAACGAGTGTAGTCGAACGTCGTGTAATCTCGGATTTGTCGATGCCCATTGCTTTCACTACATCAAAAAAGATAATGTTAGCTGAACTACCTCCATCGACGAGTATCCTTTTGGCCAGACAATTCCCAATGCTCAATTGAATAATTAGTCCGTCATGATGCTTCTGATGTACGTCATCGAGGTCCGCCTGGTCGAACGTTAAGGGCATAGCCTCCAATTCTGCGTCCTCTTTGAGTCTTGCCTCCTTTGGAATTGGTCGGTCGTCGGGACCGCGACTGGCATGTCTTTTAGCAGCTGAATAGGTGGTCCCACAGATATCAGAACCTCCAGTGATACAATTAATCACCTTGGCATGCTCTGGGGATGTGGGATGTGCGTCTTTCTTTTCCTTCAATTCCTGCAAATAACCTTTCGAATTGAGCCAGGACAACTCTTTCTTTAAGGCGATGCAATCTTCCGTTATATGACCGAAGTCATCATGGAAGTCGCACCATTTAGTTTTATCCTTCTTGTCACTGTCTTTGTCACTTTTCGTTGGCCATCGTACGTTTTGCTGAAGTTGCTTCAAGGATACGACGACATCTTTAGTTGATCCAGGGAAACCATAAGATGATACCTTAGGATACTGGACAGATTTAGAAGTCGTCAGTCCTTTCTTTTCAAATCTGACGTTTGAAATCTGCCGAGTAGGCTCTGATCGATTGATTGACTTTGATTTGAAGTCTGTCTTTTTAACACTTAGGCTTTTTCGGTCACCCGAGTGTTTGTTTCTGAATGCAAGGTCATCCTCGACCCTCATATGGGCAAGTGTCCGTGCTCGTACGTCTTCAAAGGTTTCCGGAGGATATTTTGTAAGATCGAGATATAACCCGGAACTATCGTCCAGACCTCGTTTGTATGCTTCAATTGCTGTTTTTACATCACAGTTACGGATACTAATCATCTCCGCGTTGAACCGATTAAAGTAGCTCCGGATAGACTCTCCACTCTTCTGCACGACGTAGTAGAGATCGCTTGTTTGCTTCTCCATTTTTCGGCTGCTGGCGAATTGTTGAGTGAATTGATTCACCAGTTCTGCAAAAGACCCAATAGTTTTAGGTTTGAGATTTATTAACCATTGTAAAGCTGCCCCGGTCAAGGTCGCCCCAAAACTTTTGCACATGCAAACTTCTTGGAATTGGTGCGGTATTGAGACAGTCCACATAAGTTGCTTGTATTGAGCGACGTGTTCCGTTGGATCAGTGACGCCTGAGTACTTTGGACTGAAGGTTGGAATGCTATACTTCTTTGGGACGTCCACCAATGAGATCTCGTCAACGAACGGCGACGCCTGAAACCCTGTACGAGGCTCGACATCGACTGGAACTGCTGCCCCCGGTAATTTGGCCAACATTGATAGGACACGTTCATTTTGCTCTTCCAGAAGTTTTAATCTTTGTGCAACGGGATCTAAGGGAACACCATTTGAAGTGCCCAATGGAACATAACCAGCCCCATTGAGGCTATTCTGCTGCGAGGCATCAGAGGCATATCCATTGAATGGAATAGAGGCCATAGGCATAGTTGGAATCATAAAAGTCGCAGGGTTAATTGATGGTGGACGAGGATAGTTTGGTAATGGAGGGGGCACATTCCAAGTACCAACATAAGCATTTGTAGTTCCCATCATATTGTTTCCATTTTGGTTTCTCAAATTCTCGATGGTTTCAGCTGCTTGTCGAGCTTGAGTTGTTAAGGCGTCAATACGAGCACGAGCAGCTGTTAGCTCCATGTTCATTTGAGCTACGACATGATCTTGAGTTCCTTGGAATGCCATTATCCTGAACAACTGGACAAGAAAACACTAAGAGAAAACGTTAGTCTGTCGTGAGATTATTGAAGATTTCCTTTGGATGGGGCCCCACGGTGGGCGCCAAACTGTTTATGCCAAAAATCTCACAAGGAAAATTTAAGGTAAATGTGGAGCTTGATCCAACCAAAGAACGTAACAACAATAATCGTACGACTATAATAAAAATAAAGTAAATGAGACAAGAGAATTGGTGACGCGGAAAACCCCAAAATGGGTAAAAACCGCGGACGAGTGTGAGTCGTCGTGCACTATGGACGTCAATCAGGGACGTCGTCCTTGTTAACAAGTGTTACAAATGTAATACAATGTAGAATAATACGATAAAGTAAAGTCGGTCGTGCGTCGTGTGTAATTAGACTTCAGTCGTGCGTCGAGTGACAAACGGCAGTAGGCTATATGAATTTCGAGAGAAACTGAGTGAACTGGAGAGCGTAACTTGTGAGCTTGTAAGGTCTGAGAATCAGATGTCCGAATGGGAGGTTTCAGCTTCGTATTTATACTCCAAGTCTTTGAATGCATATGACCGTTTCTGATTATTGATGACAGCATCCGTTTTGCTAATTGCTATTGATGACGTCTTCCGTTACAATCCCTGGTCATGAATGCCTGCATTTAAACATGATATAATGTATACTGCCAATTAGTAACTGAAATCATGTCGTACGATGGTATTCGTTGGACGGATATTTAACCGTTTTAGTCGAGGTCTCCTGAAGAAATAGCGTCCTTTACCTTATGTCGTACGACCATAGTCTGTTGGACTTTTTACCCAAACATTTACTATTTTATAATAGGCAATCATCCTTGAATCTTTTGCTGCAAATGTCCATTAACTTGGTTAACAACTAGGGACGATTCGCTCCGGACATGTAGATATGTTGCTCCCAAGTTATGAGCAATTTTCATTCCTGCAATCAGTGCTTCGTATTTTGCCTCATTATTTGTTGCCTTGAAGTCGCACCGTATGGAGTACACTATTTTGCCCCCTTTGTGGGGACTGTAGGACGACACCCAAGCCTGTTCCTCGTATGTTCGACGAACCATCGACGTCGAGCGTCCAAGTGGTGTCGTGCAAAGTCGCCACAATTAACTCGTTGGACGTCCTCGTTTCCTCTAGTTCTGGATTGAAATCTGTAACAAAATCTGCCAAGACCTGTGATTTGATCGCCGTTTTGGGCTTGAAATCCAGATCATAATTATTGAGGTAGATGCTCCATTTATCTAGTCGTCCTGTTAGTTCGGGTTTTCTTAACACAGACTTTAATGGAAAGTTAGTTACAACAGTTATAGGATACGATTCAAAATAATGTCGTAACTTCTTAGCAGCCATGACTAACGAAAGCAAGAGTTTTTCTATAGACGAGTACCTGGTTTCAGCGTCTAGTAGAGTTTTACTTACATAGTAGATTGGCAATTGTCGTTCGTCGTTTTCTCGTATAAGGACTGCACTTACCGAATTAGTATTGACGGCCAGGTAGAGTTGAAGAACTTCACCCTTCTCAGGTTTAGAGAGAAAGGGAGGTGACGTCATGTATTTCTTGAGTTGTTGCAATGCCTCCTCGTGCTTATCAGTCCACTCGAATCCTTTATTTTTTCGCAGGACATTGTAGAATAGGTGACATCTGTCGGACGACTGAGAGATGAACCTATTTAATGCTACAACACATCCTGTCAGACGTTGAACTTCTTTAAAATTTCTGGGCGATTTTAGCTCGATAATTGCTTTGATTTGGTCTGGGTTAGCTTCGATTCCTTGTCGTGTGACCATATAACCGAGAAATTTACCAGCTCGAACTCCAAAAGAACATTTTGTCGGATTCAACTTCATTTTGTATTCGCGCAAAATGTCGAACGACTGCTTCAAATGTCCTATATGATCGTCCGTATGTTTCGATTTGACAAGCATGTCGTCGATGTATACCTCCATAGTGTCGTCCAAATGTTCTTTGAACATCATATTCACCAGTCGTTGATACGTCGAACCTGCATTCTTAAGACCAAAAGGCATTACTTTATAACAATAAATACCTTTATCTGTCAAGAAGGCCGTTTTTTTCTTGATCGTCGGAATGCATCAATATCTTGTTATACCCAGAATATGCGTCCATGAAAGTGAGTAATTCGTGTCCAGCTGTAGCGTCGACCATAGAATCGATGTGTAGCAACGGAAATGGATCTTTTGGACAGGCCTTGTTAAGGTCTGTGAAATCAATGCACACTCTCCATTTACCATTTTTCTTTTGGACGACAACAACGTTGGCAAGCCAATCTGGATACTTGACTTCTCGTATTTTTCCTGTTTTAAGTAGATTATCAACTTCGTCGTTGTTTGGGTAAAAAAGTCCAAAAGACTATTGTCGTACGACATAAGGTAAAGGACGATCTTTCTTTAGACGACCTCGACTAAAACAGTCAACTATCCGTCCAACGAATACCATCGTACGACATGATTTCAGTTACTAACCTACAATATACATTATGCCATGTTTTAATGCAGGATTCACGGATATTTATGACTAAAGATTGTAACGGTAGACATCATCAATAACAAAAAGCATAACGGACGCTACCATCAATATCAGAAACGGTCATATACATTCAATGACTTGGAAAACGGAAAGATGAAGTATAAATATGGGATTGAAACTGCACATTGGGACATCTGATTCACAGACCTTAGAAGCTCACTCAATCTCTCTTGAAGTTCATAAAGTTTTCCGCTATTTATCATACGACGGACGACCGAAGTTTAATTACACTCGACGCACGACCGACTTTACTTTATCGTATTGTTCTACATTATATTACACTTGTAACACTTGTTCTAAAGGACGACGTCCCTGATTGACGTCCATAGTGCACGACGACTCACACTCGTCCGCGGTTTTTACCCATTTTAGGGGTTTTCCGCGTCACCAATTCTCTCGTCTTATTTACTTTATTTTTACTATAGTCGTAAGATTATTGTTGTTACTTTCTTTGGTTGGATCAAGCTCCACATTTACCTTAAATTTTCCTTGTGAGATTTTTGGCATAAACAGTTTGGCGCCCACCGTGGGGCCCCATCCAAAGGAAATCTTCAATAATCTCACGACAGACTAACGTTTTCTCTTAGTGTTTTCTTGTCCAGTTGTTCAGGATAATGACATTCCAAGGAACTCAAGATCATGTCGTAGCTCAAATGAACATGGAGCTAACAACTGCTCGTGCTCGTATTGACGCCTTAACAACTCAAGCTCGACAAGCAGCTGAAACCATCGAGAATTTGAGAAACCAAAATGGGAACAATATGGTGGGGACAACAAATGCTTATGTTGGTACTTGGAATGTGCTTCCTCCATTACCAAACTATCCTCGTCCACCATCAATTAACCCTGCAACTTTTATGATTCCAACTATGCTTATGGCCTCTATTCCATTCAATGGATATGCTTCTGATGCCTCACAGCAGAATAGCCTCAATGGGACTGGTTATGTTCCATTGGGCACTTCAAATGGTGTTCCCTTAGATCCTGTTGCACAAAGATTAAAACTTCTGGAAGAGAAAAATGAACGTGTCCTATCAATGTTGGCCAAATTACCGGGGGCAGCAGTTCCAGTCGATGTCGAGCCTCGTACAGGGTTTCAGGCGTCGCCGTTCGTTGACGAGATCGCGTTGGTGGACGTCCCAAAGAAGTATAGCATTCCAACCTTCAGTCCAAAGTACTCAGGCGTAACTGATCCAACGGAACATGTCGCTCAATACAAGCAACTTATGTGGACTGTCTCAATACCGCACCAATTCCAAGAAGTTTGCATGTGCAAAAGTTTTGGGGCGACCTTGACCGGGGCAGCTTTACAATGGTTAATAAATCTTAAACCTAAAACTATTGGGTCTTTTGCAGAACTGGTGAATCAATTCACTCAACAATTCGCTAGCAGCCGAAAAATGGTGAAGCAAACAAGCGACCTCTACTACGTCGTGCAGAAGAGTGGAGAGTCCATCCGAAGCTACTTTAATCGGTTCAATGCGGAGATGATTAGTATCCGTAACTGTGATGTAAAAACAGCAATCGAAGCATACAAACGAGGTCTGGACGATAGTTCCGGGTTATATCTCGATCTTACAAAATATCCTCCGGAAACCTTTGAAGACGTACGAGCACGGACACTTGCCCATATGAGGGTTGAGGATGACCTTGCATTCAGAAATAAACATTCGGGCGACCGAAAAAGCCTAAGTGTTAAAAAGCCAGACTTCAAACCAAAGTCAACCAATCGATCTGAGCCAACTCGACAGATTTCAAACGTCAGATTTGAAAAGAAAGGACTGACGACTTCTAAATATGTCCAGTATCCTAAGGTATCATCTTATGGTTTCCCTGGATCAGCTAAAGACGTCGTCATATCCTTGAAGCAACTTCAGCAAAACATACGATGGCCAAAGAAAAGTGACAAAGACAGTGACAAGAAGGATAAAAATAAATGGTGCGACTTCCATGATGACTTCGGTCATATAACGGAAGATTGTATCGCCTTAAAGAAAGAGTTGTCCTGGCTCAATTCGAAATGTTATTTGCAGGAATTAAAGGAAAAGAAAGACACACGTCCCACATCCCCAGAGCATGCCAAGGTGATTAATTGTATCACTGGAGGTTCTGATATCTGTGGGACCACCTATTCAGCTGCTAAAAGACATGCCAGTCGCGGTCCCGATGACCGACCAATTCCAAAGGAGGTACGACTCAAAGAGGACGCAGAATTGGAGGCTATGCCCTTAACGTTCGACCAGGCGGATCTCGATGACGTACATCAGAAGCATCATGACGGACTAATTATTCAATTAAGCATTGGGAATTGTCTGACCAAAAGGATACTCGTCGATGGAGGTAGTTCAGCTAACATTATCTTTTTTGATGCAGTGAAAGCAATGGGCATCGACAAATCCGAGATTACACGACGTTCGACCACACTCGTTGGGTTTAATGGTGGAGCGACAAACACCATGGGTGAAATAATACTCCCAGTATATGCTAAAGGAATCAACAGACAGACGAAATTCAATGTCGTCGATTGTTCATCAGCTTAAAACGTTATTCTTGGGCGACCTTGGATTCATGACATGAAGGTTGTGCCTTCGACATATCATCAAACTCTGAAATTTCCCACGCAATGGGGAGTACAGGAAATCAAAGGCGAAAGAAAGGTTGCTAGGGAATGTTACAAAGTTTCCTTGAAGCCCCCGAAGCAGACAGTATAGCAATTACAGAACCAGGACATTCCTGGGACTAACGACGATTATCGCTTGGAAGCTGTCGTCTTAAACCAGGATAAACCTGACCAGATGGTTTACATAGGTTCTACGCTCGACCCTTCTTTTAAAAAGCAACTAATTTCTTTTTTGCAGGACCACTATGATTGTTTTGCTTGGACACACGAAGACATGGTGGGTATTGATCCGAGTATTATTTCTCATAAACTCAACATTGATCCATCATTTAAACCTGTTCAACAGAAAAGGCGAAAATTTGCTCCTGAGAGGAATAAGGTTATCAACGACGAAGTTGATAATTTACTTAAAACAGGAAAAATACGGGAAGTCAAGTATCCAGATTGGCTCGCTAATGTTGTAGTCGTTCAAAAGAAAAATGGCAAATGGCGAGTCTGCATCGATTTCACAGACCTTAACAAAGCATGTCCGAAAGATCCATTTCCATTACCACATATCGACTCCATGGTCGACGCTACAGCAGGACATGAGCTACTCACATTCATGGATGCATATTCTGGGTATAACCAGATATTGATGCATTCAGACGACCAGGAAAAAACAGCCTTCATGACGGATAAAGGTATTTATTGTTACAAAGTAATGCCTTTTGGTCTTAAAAATGCAGGTTCGACATATCAACGATTGGTGAATATGATGTTCAAAGAACATTTGGGTGATATTATGGAAGTATACATCGATGACATGCTTGTCAAATCAAAACATGCGGACGATCATATCGGACATTTGAAGCAGTCATTCGACATCTTGCGTGAATACAAGATGAAGTAGAATCCGATGAAATGTTCCTTTGGGGTTCGAGCTGGAAAATTTCTCGGTTATATGGTTACACGACGAGGAATCGAAGCTAATCCAGAACAGATTAAAGCAATTGTTGAGCTAAAATCGCCCAGAAATTTTAAAGAAGTCCAACGTCTTACAGGACGTGTAGCAGCGCTGAACAGGTTTATTTCTCGGTCGTCCGACAGGTGTCATTTATTCTACAATGTCCTTCGAAAAAATAAAGGGTTCGAATGGACGGATAAGCATGAAGAAGCGTTGCAGCAACTCAAAAAATACATGATGTCGCCTCCTTTTCTCTCTAAACCTGAGCAAGGTGAAGTCCTTCAACTTTACCTAGCAGTCAGCAATAATTCGGTAAGTGCAGTCCTTATACGAGAAACCGACGGACGACAACTGCCGATTTACTATGTAAGTAAAACTCTATTAGATGCTGAAACCAGGTATTCGTCTATAGAAAAACTTTTACTTTCATTAGTCATGGCTGCTAAAAAGTTACGACATTATTTTGAGTCACATCCTATAATTGTGGTAACTAATTTTCCTTTAAAATCTGTGTTAAGAAAACCCGAATTAACAGGACGACTAGCTAAGTGGAGTATTTTCCTCAGCAATTTTGATCTGGATTTCAAGCCCAAAACAGCGATCAAGTCGCAGGTCTTAGCCGATTTCATCTCAGATTTTAGTCCAGAACTAGAAAGCACGATGACGTCCGATAAAATTGTGGCGACTTTGCACGACACTACATGGACGCTCGACGTTGACGGTTCGGCAAATATACGTGGCACAGGCTTGGGTGTCGTCCTACAGTCCCCACAAGGGGGCAAAATGGTATATTCCATACGATGCGATTTCAAAGCAACAAATAATGAAGCAGAGTATGAAGCATTGATTGCAGGAATCAAAATTGCTCGTGAATTGGGGGCAACACATCTGCACGTCCGAAGTGACTCATCCTTAGTTGTTAACCAAATCAATGGAGAATTCGCAGCAAAAGATTCAAGGATGATTGCCTATTATAAAATAGTCAAAGAAGAAGCAAAGAAGTTTAGTCACTTTGTAATCGAGCAAATACCAAGAGATGCACTGGCTAATTTGGGGTCAGCACTTAGTCGAACGACATTCGACAATATCCCAATAGTTCATCTTGCAACCCCTTCCATCAGGAGGATGATAATATTTCAGTCGCACCAATTGAAGAAGAAAATTCTTGGTCGGACAACATTCGTAATTATTTAGAGCACGATCAATTGCCCGATGATAAAATAGAAGCGAGAAAAATTAGATTTAAAGCATCAAGGTACGTTATGATCAGAGGACAATTGTATCGACGATCTTCAACTGGTTTGAATTTACGGTGTATCACCAACAAGGGACAAGTACACAAAATTTTACAGGATATGCACGATGGTGAATGTGGAAATCACTCTGGAAGCCGCAGTTTAGCTAACCGGATATCGAGACAAGGTTATTATTGGCCGACGATAAGACAAGATGCGATTAGGTATGTACAGTTATGCTACGCATGTCAAAGACACGCAGGTATGTCTCATAAACCTTCTGAACCTTTGCACTCAACTTTGATCCCATGGCCCTTTATGAAATGGGGAATGGATATTGTTGGGAAACTACCACCTGCTCCCGGGCAAAAGGTATTCCTTTTAGTTCTAACTGATTATTTCTCTAAATGGGTCGAAGCAGCGGCTTTTTCCCAAGTCCGGGATAAAGAAGTCGTTTCTTTTATCCAAACTAACATCATTTGCAGGTTTGGAGTTCCATCTGAAATAACGTGCGACAACGGGACACAATTCATCAGTGACCGAACACGAAAGTTTTGTGAAGAAAGAAATATCAAGTTAGTAACATCGACGCCTCGATATCCACAGTCGAATGGTTTAGCCGAGTCGAGCAATAAAACTATCATTAATTCACTTAAAAAGCGACTTAAATCTGCCAAAGGAAAATGGGTAGAAGAACTGCCTTCCGTTCTATGGGCTAATCATACGACACCTCGTACGTCCACAGGACAAACTCCCTTTTCCTTAGTCTATGGATGTGAAGCTGTGTTACCTATCGAAATACGACTACCGACTTCAAGACATACGTCTGTTGAACATAACTTAGTCGATCTAAGTTATGATCTTGATGCCCTAGAGGAACTTCGGGAAGCTGCTTACATTCGCATGGCATCGCAGAAGCAAGCTGTTGAACGACATTTCAATAAAAATATCCAAATCAAAGTTTTCCAAGAAGGCGACTATGTCTTACGTCGAGTATTTCAAAACACTCAAGAACTCAACGCAGGTAAACTTTCCACTAAGTGGGAAGGCCCTTATCAAATCTCTGGCATCATGGGAAAAGGAGCTTATAAGATCCAAACCCTTGATGGTCGAGATATCCCACGAAGTTGGAATGCAGTTCATTTAAAGAGGTATTTCTTTTAAATTATGAATTCTTTTCCTTGGATTATTTCTTAAAAAGATTACTAACTTAAGCATCGGAGGGTCGTTGGTCAAACCAACGACCACCACGCTAACAATGATCTTCGCAGGGACGCAAGACTTAACTAAAATTTTCATGTCAAGTAATACTCATGTGATCGCATGAAGATGGTTGGTTGTGATTATTGTTAAAGGTTAATCTTTTACATTTGACTCCCAGTATGTATATTTATATACACAAAAACCATTATTACGATTGCATTCGTTCGATTTTAAAGTTCAGTTGATTCCATTATAGCATGTTGATGAGTAATGGTTTGGTCGAATGTATATAATGATTTTTGTATCTCCTTAAATTTACTTGACGTGCTTTTGGAAAAACAAAGCAAGTGACGAGCATTGATAAACGAAAGAAATTTTTTTCCATTACTAAAAAATTACAAGTATAAGAGACGACCACAGACGACCGACTCTTATTTGTAAATCTAAAGAAAAATAAACTAAGTAGGAGGAGCGTCAGACTGTTCCTGCGTGACGTCCGTCCTCACTACTAGCTCCTCTTCTCCTCCTTCGCTCCCTTCCAAATCATCGTACTCGTCGAGATCCCTCTCAGTCCCCACCTTCTCAAGGTAAGTCTTAAGCTCTTCAGCGGCCGACGCCATGGGATTCTTCCCATTCAGATGACGTCTCATCAAAGCAGCCCTGGCTGTGAGACGAGAAAAAGCTTCAAGCTGTTGATTCTCTTCTTCTAAATCTTTGACATCACCCTCTAAGCTTTCAACTTTCTTGAGAAGGGACTTGACTTCATCAGCAGAGGCAGCAGCAGCAGTAGTAGCCTTTATCTTCTCCACCTCCAGCTTGGACGTCGAGGCCTCAAGTTCAAGGACGTGATCCCTGAACTTGATCGTCTCACTTTGAGCTTCGACAAGTTTGGTCTTAAGACTCTCGACCTTCTTCTTCTCGACCTCAACCGTCTCTAAGGCGACCTTCTCCCTTTCAAGAGCCTCGTCGGCCCTTTTCTTGACGTCGGGAAAGGATGCCCTAAGACCTTCCGTCTGAGCAAAGAAGCTCAAGCAAGATTGGAAAGCCTGTACGACAGAAAGAAAGAGTTAGTAGTAAGAAAAATGAATGGAGTAAGAAATAAGTAAAGACATACCATGAAGGAAAGACCAGCAGCATGCGCTCCCGTATCCTCGACCCGAGACTCCTTGTATCGGTCGTAGAAGGTCGGAAGAAGGAATTTTCCCAAGTGAGGAAAAATGACGTCCCTCTCGAGGACGTCATTTGCCATGAAGTCAGATGGGAGAGTGACTTTGAATGTCGTCTCTCCCACCTTCTCCTTGTTCTTCTCTTCCTTTGAAGAAGAAGAAGTGGGCTTATTAACGCCCGACACCCCCGACAGGGGAATGTCCTTCGTCACCTGAGTCGAGCCTCCGAGCTCGACACCAAAAACGGTTCCCTTCGTCGGTGACGCCCCTGGTAGGGACGTCATAGTAACGTCACCCGTCTTTTTAGGCGAAGAACGAGGTTCCTTGCCTCGAACTCGTCTTGGATCTACCCCTGTGGAAGCGGCAGATCTTTTCTTTGACGAGCGAGCTCTAATTGCTCGGCTCGCCTGGCAGCAGCTGACTTGGCAGTTGCATCTCCTAAATAAAAAGAGAAACAGATAAGAGCAAGTTAGAAAATACTTACGATACGTAGGAAGTAAGTATTGTTGAAAAACTTACCCGTCATCTCCTCTTCTCTTTCTCCTTCTCTCTCTTCTTCTATATCCTCTCCTTCCTTCGAAGGATCCTCAGTAGGTGCAACTTCACTGACTAGGACGACTTCGTCCTCCTCGTCGTTCGACCGAAGGGAGAAGGAACGATCAACAATACTTCTCTCTAAGATTCTTTGAACCTTATTAAGAGAATCCCTCTTTGGCTTCACTACACTGAAATCGATCACTGCAAAAACAAAGAAAAACATTAAGCTAAAACGCACGAATAAAAACGCACGACAAAAACGCACGACAATAAACCTACCCGATTCATTCCAGCCTGATGACAACCATTGGCTGTCTTCATCACTTACGGATGCCACTTGAAGGAAGACATACCGATGTTTCCACCCACGGTCGTTCACCGCAGTGTTAAGTATCATTACGTTATCCCCCTTTGAACGAGGGAATAAGCTATAACGGTGATAACCATCTGGTCGCACGCTATAAGCTGTCAAGAGGTCGTTCACATTGAACGGTACCTCCCACTCGGCTGTGAGACGATCAATCACTTGGACAATACCCCAGAATTGAGGCATTAATTGTCCAGGTGTCAAATCGAAGGCATCTAAAAACGCCCTGACTAAAGGGCTAAAAGGCCAAGAGAAACCTATCTTAAAGGGGTACTCGTACAAGACACAGTATCCCCTCGGAACCTCGTCCGGCCTTAAATCTTCCGGCGACACTATATTTATCTCATCTGGAAGTTTAGCCAAATTCTTGAAAAAATCTATATGTTCTTCTTCTCTAAACAAACTCACTGGTTCACTCGACATCTGAAAGTCAGGGATGTTAAGAGTCGCGCACCAATAACTCAAAATATCCCAAGCTTTCCTAGGTTTTCTAGCTATAGATTTTCTATGCATAAATCGACACAGAAAAGACTCAGAAATCATACCTTAAATAACAGTCTAAACCTCGAATTTAGAGTGGAAAAGATTCTGATCGCTCGGAAATCTCGCCGGAAGTGTATATTTTCCAAAGAATTGTAAGCGTGAAGAAGGAAAGGATTAACAACAATCCTTATTTATATTATAAATTTGGAAACTAAATCGACCGAAAAAATAGATCGCCAGTCGTCGTTTGACACGTGTCTCCTGTATCAAAGGAAATACTCGAGTATGTCCTTTCGAAATGCGACACCTGTCTAAAATTAGCTGTCTAACTGTTTACTTATGCAGGTGATGACGTCATTATCTAGTTAGAAAGGAACTAATTTGATTCTAATCGAAAGAATCGCGTTTTCTTCTGCAGCACATGTTTTAATCTTAAATTTAAATTTCAAAAAATTGCCGCTTGAATTTTAAATTTGGGGGCAAACTGTTTGGGTAAAAAAGTCCAAAATACTATTGTCGTACGACATAAGGTAAGGGACGATCTTTCTTTAGACGACCTCGACTAAAACAGTCAACTATCCGTCCAACGAATACCATCGTACGACATGATTTCAGTTACTAACCTACAATATACATTATGCCATGTTTTAATGCAGGATTCACGGATATTTATGACTAAAGATTGTAACGGTAGACATCATCAATAACAAAAAGCATAACGGACGCTACCATCAATATCAGAAACGGTCATATACATTCAATGACTTGGAAAACGGAAAGATGAAATATAAATATGGGATTGAAACTGCACATTGGGACATCTGATTCACAGACCTTAGAAGCTCACTCAATCTCTCTTGAAGTTCATAAAGTCTTCCGCTGTTTATCATACGACGCACGACCGAAGTTTAATTACACTCGACGCACGACCGACTTTACTTTATCGTATTGTTCTACATTATATTACACTTGTAACACTTGTTCTAAAGGACGACGTCCCTGATTGACGTCCATAGTGCACGACGACTCACACTCGTCCGCGGTTTTTACCCATTTTAGGGGTTTTCCGCGTCACCAATTCTCTCGTCTTATTTACTTTATTTTTACTATAGTCGTAAGATTATTGTTGTTACTTTCTTTGGTTGGATCAAGCTCCACATTTACCTTAAATTTTCCTTGTGAGATTTTTGGCATAAACAGACGTTAATAACTTTATTTCTTTCAGGAGCAAATTTCCGCCTTTTCTGTCGAACGGGCTTGAATGCTGGATCGACGTTGACTTTATGAGAAATAATACTTGGATCGATGCCCACCATGTCTTCGTGCGTCCATGCGAAGCAATCATAGTGGTCCTGCAAAAAAGAAATTAGTCTCTCTTTGAAGGATGGATCGAGTGTCGAACCTATGTATACCGTCTGATCAGGCTTATCCTGGTTTAGGACGATGGCTTCCAAGCGATAATCGTCGTCTGTCCCAGGAACGTCCTGGCTCTATAATTGCTATATTGTCTACTTTGGGGGTTTCAAGGAGACTTTGTAACATTCCCTAGCAACTTTTCTTTCGCCTTTGATCTCCTGTACTCCCCATTGCATGGGGAATTTCAGGGTTTGATGGTACGTCGAGGGCACGACTTTCATATCGTGGATCCATGGTGGCCCAAGGATAACATTATAAGTCGAGGATCAGTCAACGGCGTTGAACTTAGTTTTCCTGTTGACTTCTTTAGCATATACTGGTAATGTGATTTCCCCCATGGTATTTGTTGCTCCTCCGTTGAATCCAACGAGTGTGGTCGAGCGTCGGGTAATTTCAGATTTGTCGATCCCCATAGCTTTCACTGCATCAAAAAAGATAATGTTAGCAGAACTACCTCCGTCGACGAGTATCCTCTTTGTCAGGCAATTTCCAATGCTTAATTGGATAATTAGTCCGTCATGATGTTTCTGGTGGACGTCGTTGAGATCTGCTTGGTCGAACGTCAAGGGCATAGCTTCCAATTCCACATCCTCCTTGGGTCTCGCCTCCTTTGGAATTGGTCGGTCGTCGGGACCGCGACTAGCATGTCTCTTAGCAGCTGAATATGTGGTCCCACAAACATCAGAACCTCCGGTGATACAATTAATCACCTTGGCATACTCTGGGGATGTGGGACGCGCGTCCTTCTTTTCCGTCAATTCTTGTAAATAGCCTTTCGAGTTAAGCCAGGACAGTTCTTTCTTTAGGGCGATGCAATCATCCGTTATGTGACCGAAATCATTATGGAAATCGCACCATTTTGTTTTGTCTTTCTTATCACTGTCTTTATCGCTTTTCTTTGGCCATCGAAGTTTTTGCTGGAGTTGTTTCAGGGATGCGACGACGTCTTTGGCTGATCCAGGGAAACCATAAGATGACACCTTAGGATACTGGACAGATTTAGAAGTCGTCGGCCCTTTCTTTTCGAATCTGACGTTTGAAATTTGTCTAGTAGGCTCTGATCGACCGATCAACTTCGGTTTGAAATCTGTATTTTTAACACCTAGGCTTTTTCGGTCGTTCGAGTGTTTATTTCTGAAGGCGAGGTCATCCTCGACCCTCATGTGAGCGAGCGTCCTTGTTCGTACGTCTTCGAAGGTTTCTGGAGGATACTTCGTAAGGTCGAGATACAACCTTGAACTATCATCCAGACCCCGTTTGTACGCTTCAATTTGCTATTTCACGTCGCAATTTCGGATACTAATCATCTCCGCGTTAAATCGGTTAAAGTAGTCCCGTATAGACTCTCCGTTCTTCTGTATGACATAGTAAAGGTCGCTCGTCTGTTTTTCCATTTTTCGATTGCTAGCGAATTGTTGAGAAAATTGGTTCACCAACTCTGCAAAAGACCCAATGGTCTTGGGTTTGAGATTTATCAACCATTGTAACGCTGCTCCAGTCAAGGTTTCCCCAAAGCTTTTGCACATGCAAACTTCTTGAAACTGATGCGGTATCGAGATAGTCCACATGAGTTGTTTGTATTGAGCGACGTGTTCTGTCGGATCAGTGACACCTGAATATTTTGGGGTGAAGGTCGGGATGCTATACTTCTTTGGGACGTCCACCAACGCAATCTCATCGACGAACGGCGACGCCTGAAATCCTGTGCGTGGCTCAACATCAACTGGGACTGCTGCCCCCGGCAATTTGGCCAGCATCGACAAGAGACGCTCATTCTGCTCTTCCAGAAGCTTCAACCGTTGCGCAACGGGATCCATTGGGATACCCTCGGGGACACCCAATGGAACATAACCTGATCCGTTGAAGTTAGTCTGCTGCGAAGAATCAGAGGCATATCCATTGAACGACATATAAGTCATAGGCATGGTTGGGATTACGAAGGTCGCAGGATTAACTGGTGGTGGACGAGGGTAATTAGGTAATGGAGGGGGTACGTTCTAAGCACCGATATAAGCATTCGTAGTCTCCGTCACATTGTTTCCACCCTGGTTTCTTAGATGCTCGATGGTTTCAGCCGCCTGTCGAGCCTGGGCGGTTAGGGCGTCAATACGGGCACGAGCAGCAGTCAGCTCCATGTTCATTTGGGCCACAACATGATCTTGAGTTCCTTGGAATGACATTGTCCTGAATGAATAAAAAAGAGAAACACTCGAAGGAAAACGTTAGTACGTCGTATGATTATCGAATATTTTCTTTGGATGGGGCCCCACGGGTGGGCGCCAAACTGTTTATGCCAAAAATCTCCCAAAGAAAATTTAAGGTAAACGTGAAGCTTGATCCAACCAAAGAAAGTAACACCGATAATCGTACGATGATAATAAAAATAAAGCAAATGAGACAAGAGAATTGGTGACGCGAAAAACCCCAAAAATGGGTAAAAACCGCGGACGAGTGTGAGTCGTCGTGCACTATGGACGTCAATCAGGGACGTCGTCCTTTATAACATTTGTTACAAGTGTAATATAATGTAAAACAATACAGTAAAGTCGGTCGTGCGTCGTGTGTACTTATACTTCGGTCGTGCGTCGCGCAACCAACGACAATAGGCTTTATGAACTTCGAGAGAAACTGAGCGAGCTTGAGAACGTAATCTGTAAGCTTGTAAAGTCTGAGGATTAGATGTCTCTAATGTGAGGTTCCATCTTCATATTTATACTCTATTTTTCCGTTTGGCAAGTCTTGAATGCGTATCTTTAATAGAATAATCGTTTGATATTGATGACGGCGTCCGTTACGTCTGTTGTTGTTGATGATGGCAACCGTTACAATCTTTGGTCATGAATGTCTTTTGAATCCTGCATTTAACATGATATAACGTATGTCATAGGTTAATAACTGAAATCAAGTCGTACGACAGAATTTGCCAGACGAGTTTTAAATTGCTTAGTCGAAGTCGCCCTAGAGGAAGAGCGTCGGCTATCGTCGGTCGCACGACTATAGACTGTTGGAATTTCTACCCAAACAGTTAACCTTCTACTTAGTTTGATAGGTGCATCACATTATGATTGATTTCTTCTTATTTTGGTTTTCATATGAGTCAACAGTTTCCTTTAATTATGCATGTCATATGAATTTCAGTTTTGGTGGGTTGGAGTTTCTGCAATTAAATGAACTTATATTTAGCCTTTTTTATGTGTCATTTCTAAATTGGCTTGGAATATATATTCTTTTTCAGGCCCTTGATCTTGTAGTAGAACCAATGACTACTCAAAGTTCCTTTAAGCCTGCAAAGTCACCAACACCATCATCATCATCTAGAAGTGAACATAGGCCATCTCACAACTCAAGTAGAGTATATATAGTTTCCAGATTCAAAATGAATTCACCCAAAAACGATTTCAAAATTTTGAATCTCTGGCTCTTTTGTATTCAACTCTATTGTTTCCCCTTTCTCCATTCCTTTCCACCTCATTCTTTCGAGACCCTTTGCATCTTTATTTTTTCTTTGTATTTCACTTCTTTATATCTTATATTGTGTGGATGTTTTCCATCATAGGAGTCTTTCTTGGGGATGATGTTCTTTTTTTTTTGCAAAGAGACCGTGTTTAGCATCAGAAAAGTTATGCTGGTGGAACAATTGTACATGACCGTAAGTCTTTTATCATTCCCTCCATCTATTTAGGTTGTTATTATTTGGTTCTGGTGCTTTCTTGATATTCAGATGGTTATCTCTTGGCTAATAATTATAAGTTGTCTTATTTGGTCGTTTCCAATTATATGGGCTACCTTATTGTTTAGATTATGTTAAAATGTTGGCTACCAGTTTCTGGATAGACTCCCTTCTGGTTGGGGGGGGGGGATTTGATGTCTTTTTTTTATTCCTGGTCTGAATAGTTTGGTTAAGTGTCTAATCTGTTGCCCCATTTGTTTTCGTTGTGTTTGGCCTTTTTCAGATCTGGTCTTATTAACATCCATCTATTGGTTACAAATCTTATTTGGATTGAGTAGTCTGCCTTAAACATATAGTTACTTGTATTATTTTGATCAATGGTCTGGGGTCTCAAGTGTTTATTTTATCTTAAGATTTGGTGTTTTTGGTTTGCTTAATTTTCTGCCCAATTTTTGCGTCTGATGGGTCTCTTTGAATTTCATATGGTGGCTGTTGGTTTTTGGATTCTTGGCTTCCGGATTAAACTTGTATGAGGGTTCGTCAATTGTTGCTCTTAAACGTGTATATATTTGATCAGCCTCTGTATTACGGACATGTTCAATCTGCTATGCAAAAAGCTATTGACAACAAACAAGAGAAGGTCTAAGCCACTTAGAAGTTTAGGGAAAGTGTACTTTTGGCTGTGGGAGTTGTAATCTCTATTGCAACCTTCATTTAGAATAAAACAAAGTAAGGTTGAGGGTTCAAAATTTATTTGTTGTGGAGTCAAAATTGATCTGAGTGATTTATGCAAGTTGGGGACGTGACCTAAAATCTTATCTGGTAAGTTAAATAAAAGTGTCTGACTTTAAAGAAGGGACATGTAAAAAGGTAAATAATAAACAGATAGGTATACAATACTTATATATGGTCTTTGTATTCTGGTTGGATTTATTTGTTTACTTTGTGTTTCATTTTAAATATACAGGGTTCTCCTATAAATCAAGTTGCACCCCATTGCGTCTGGTATCTTATTGTGCCTCAACATGGGTTCTTAATACAAGTTTTGAGTTTCTACTGGATGCTATTTTCGATAGTAGAAAATATGGTTGAGTTAACGGTGAGAAGTTGAGTTAACGGTTTGAAGGAGGTGCAGAGAGCGGAGCAGAGAACAGAGAGCACCAAAAGTGGTGTTTATTGAGATTAGATAATTTTGACACTTTAAAAGAGTGAGTGATCCCCATATTAGATATGAGTATTGATTGCAATATGAGTCTTGAATTATGATTTGAGTTTGTAATTAATTAATGATAAGGTTGGATATTTAAGGACAAATTAATGATATGGGTAGTTTTTGTCAATATTATATGGTGCTCTGGGTCCGTCCCTGTTAATTTTATAAAAGTATATTGATATATTGATTAATGAGTGGTGTTGTTCAACTTCTCTACGACTCTATTTCCACTATGGGTGCTCAAAAACCCGATCAACCCAACCCAACCCAAAGTGAAATAACTTAAACCGAAACATCCCGATGTCTAATCGAGTTGTAAAATCTTCAAACCGTAGGTATTGGGTTGATATCGGGTTACTTTTATTTGAACCTAACCCAACCCGATGAACCCGATCCTTTTATTTTGTGGATTTAATATGATTATTAAGTCTCTATTAATATGTAAATTAGACAATTACACTATTGCATACCCTCTTCAATTACATATATTTTCAATCTATTATTCATCTCTATATAACTGCTTTGTATATATCTTTAATAAATGTAAACACACACACACACATATATGTGTGTGCAAACTAAAAAATTAACTAAATGTGATATATTTAAGATTTAAGAAGTATGGATAAGTTGTACCAAATGGTTGATGATGACACGACCAACCTCAAAGCCAAGAAAGCGAAAACATCGGGGTTGGAGACGTTTAAAACGATTGTTGTTGATTGACATATTATCATTTGGTTTAGTCATTTTTATATGTAATATCGTAATATTTTTGATGAATTTACATACTCTCATGAATTATCGGTCATTCGGTTGTATTTCAAAGAAATGTTTCATTTATGTTTATATTTCTAAATTTGATTTCATCTTGTTTAAACACAAGGGGTTGGGTTGGGTTGGGTTGTAAAATTTTCAAACCGTCTATATTGCGTTGAGTTGTTAAAAAACCTTCAACCCCATCAACCAAACCGGACCCTAATTTCCACATTTAAAAAGCTGGTTCAAATGATGAGTGAAGCGATGACGTCGACTTCACTTATTATTATTTTTTTTTTCTCGTCGTCTTCTCCAAACCAAATGAAAGAACGGCATCATCATAGTATATATAAAGTGGACAAAATCCACTATTATTTATCGAAACACAAAAATGACCACCTCTGAGCTTGTTTTCATCCCATGTCCAGGAGCCGGCCACCTGACTCCCTCCATAGAGCTTGCCAAGCTCCTCCTCCACCATGACCACCGGATCTCCGTCACAATCATCATAATGAAGCTCCCCCTCGAAGCAAAACACAACACTTAAACTCCGGCGTCCACTCACCGTCTACGCTTCATCGACAACCCCGTCGACGACTCTACCAAGGAACTCCTCTCGCCCAACACCTTCCTCACCAAATTAATAGAATATAATAAGCCTCGTGTTGCAAACGTCGTCCGTGGCATCATCGAGTCGCACTCGGTTCGACTTGTTGGATTTGTTGTCGATATGTTCTGCGTCGCCATGACTGACGTTGCGAATCAATTTGGAGCTCCAACATACCTTTACTTCACCTCCAGCGCCGCCACGCTTGGCCTGATGTATTACCTGCAGGCCAAGCGTGACAAGGAGGACCATGATGTCACGGAGCTGAAAGATTCGAAATCGGAGCTGTCCATCCCGAGTTACGTCAACTTTGTCCCGGCTAAGGTGTTGCCTTCGGTGGTGTTGGATAAGGATGGAGGGTCCAAAATGTTTCTCGATCTCGCCATCGGGTTTCGTAAGGTGAAAGGGATAATAGTAAATACATTCCAAGAGCTTGAAAGTCATGGCATCGAGTCCCTTTTAACAAGTTACGGCGACGTCCCACCTGTGTTTCCGGTAGGGCCTCTACTAAACCTGAAGAACACGACAGACGACGATGATGGTAAGTCAGGAGAGATTATGACATGGCTAAACGAGCAGCCAGAGAGGTCGATCGTTTTCCTCTGCTTCGGGAGCATGGGAAGCTTCGGTGAGGAACAAGTGAAGGAGATGGCGATTGCTATCGAACGGAGTGGGCAAAGATTCCTATGGTCACTCCGCCGTCCACCACCACCACCGACGAAAGAAAAGGTAGAGTTTTATCCCAAAGAGTATGAAAACCCAGAAGAGGTCCTACTGAAGGGTTTCCTTGAACGAACATCTAGTATCGGAAAGGTGATCGGTTGGGCCCCACAGACGGCGGTGCTCTCCCACCCTTCAGTCGGAGGGTTCGTGTCACACTGTGGGTGGAACTCGACTTTGGAAAGCATATGGTATGGGGTTCCGATAGCTGCTTGGCCGGTTTACGCAGAACAACAACTGAATGCTTTTCAATTGGTGGTGGAGTTGGGAATGTCGGCGGAGATTAAGATCGATTACCACACAAATATGAGACCAGGTGGCAGGGAGATGTTTGTGACCGCGGAGGAGATTGAGAGTGGAATAAGGAGGTTGATGAGTGATGATGGTGAGATAAGGAAGAAGGTGAAGGTGATGAAAGAGAAGAGCAGAATGGCTGTTTCGGAGGGTGGATCTTCTTACACAACCATTCGACATTTTATTCGCAACCATCTTATGATTAACGACTAAGGAATGTTTGTTTTCAACTTAATAAACTTAATGGGTGGTTGGTGGTTAAGTTATATCAAGCTGTTTGTTTTTATAAACTTAATACTAAGGGGGTGTTTGGGATTGCTTATTTGAGGGTTTTTTTAGCTTATTGCGATTTGGCACCGAAGATAAGTCATTTTGAGTGTTTGGATGGAAGAAAAAGAAAAGAGCTTATAGCGGTGTCAAACCGCTGAAAAGCCATTTTTGATAAGTCATTTTGTTCTAACTTATCAGTTTATTTGAAAAGTGCTTATTACTTTTTTGGTTATTTTGAATGTATAAGCAATCCCAAACACTTTTAAATAACAAATTATTAGTTTATTACGTTTTGGTATCACAATAAGCTAATTCAAACACTTTTTTAAAAACTCCGGTTTGACACCGCATAAGTTAATAAGCACTTTTCAATATGTTAATAACTTTTCCCATTGTAGAAAATTATTTGCACTCCTGAATTTCAAGATGAAAATAAGTTGGATTCCCAACAACATTTCATATTCAACAACTTACTATAACACAATGAGTTGGACGTGTATCTAGATTAATTAACTCACCAGGGTATTGAATTAAGGCTTGGACTCCTCCATTTTTGTCAAACATGGCAATTTTCAGAACATGCCCAAAAGTAGAAAAGACCTAATTACAAAACTCAAGAAATTAATAATGTTTCACATGATGAATATGGACCTAAAACAACTATTCATAGTCTCTTCTTTCCTCATTGATTCTGCCAAGCCCGTTCTCTTGGCTGTGATTTCGCTGGATAGTAGACAGAGACAGAGGGAATCTCGTTAATCCATTCATGTGCGTCACTAAGGTGACCGCATATTGCATGCTCTCAATAGAAGCAAGAAGAACATTACTCCTAAATTCAATCTTCTTCCCATCTAATAAACCCAAATCGAACTTCAAAAGTAACAATCTAGTATATTTAAGATGAGATCAAGCAAAAACAACCAACTAAACAAACAAGCGAAAAAACAACTAAATTAAAAAAACAAAACCATATAATGTTTTTCTTACACAAATCAATGCTATGACAAAATGAATCATCAAGCTCATTAGACACGCCACAATCAAATAACAAGTTATAGGCTTATTCAATCACTTGGGAATGCTTCTTCCATAAAAGGGCATCCTTTGCAAAATAACATCTGAATTGATAATTTTCCACGTGGTTTTTGGGTGACTTGTCAGCAATTTGCGATTAAAAGTATGATAACGGGGAACCAAAAATCATCATAGCAAATGAATTTTCAAACAGAGGCATATACAAAAAAATCCATATAAAAAACGGATTTTCAAGATTGAAATCTTGAAAGCAACATAAAAAGGTATTAAACTCGGAACCAAATATCATATAAAACCAAGTACTTTCTTTTATCTTCATTCTTATTGATTAGGGCGTAATACCTCTAACCAATAAACCCAATTTTATAGAATGTGGTTTGTTTGGTTTGATTTAATAAAGGTGCATCATGTGATTCACCATATAATTCACAAAACTTAGGAGAAGAAACACACATTGAACCAAAATAACGAATTGTTCCCTTCTGTTAGAGAAAAATGAAAACAATTCACCAACAAGAAACATTTTGAAAACTTGAACCAAGAAGGACATATCTCTACAATCTATGACTAATGGAATACAATTATAACAAAACTCGGAGTAAAAAAATATGTAACTATTTACAACTACGAAGCAAAAAAGGTTTACCTTTGTGGGCTCTAAACTTATGAGATAACATGCTCTAGCCGCCAATCCACATCAAATCAGTGAAATTGGAATAACTTTAGACTATGGAAAGATAAATGATGAATGCTTACCTACGATATCCATTTTGTTGTTGTAGAAACGACTTCTCTTCTTGAACGCAGTTGCTGCTACTTTATAATCCTGCCCAACTGTTGTTAGGAACGGAATGAGGTGATTTTTGGAGTTTAAAAGATTTGGTTTGTATACCTGTAACATTGTAAATAAAATACTTGGAAGTGTTATTTTATCTGTTTCATATGCTTGACATGAGAGAATGCCAATTGCTTTAAAGCCTTGTCGCTCAAAATAAAAGTACATAGTCAGAAAGAGAGAATTAACATTATTGAGAATAATGAATCTGAAAACTTTCTAGTGTTTTTGGAAACAAGCAACATATTTTTATTGTTCATGTGGGAAAGAATTGATGATAACTAAATTGCTAAAAAGATCAAAATCAAAATCAGATTTGTGAACAGAAATATACATGTTTAAGAATATCAAAAATTACATGAACAAGGTTCTCCTTAGTTCTAGCGTGTCCCACATATGGTCGTGCCAAACATGGGACAAACCTAATCTGTCATGTTCCACCCTGTTCTGCGTACCAAACGCACCCTAAGGGTCCTATCATTTTATTTTTCATGTCCTATCATTTTAACTCTATGTCATTTATATTTTTATTTATAAAAATTAACATATTAAAATTTATATAAATATATTTATTTTTATCGAGAAATTATTATTACTTTAAGAGTAAACTCCAATTTTGGTCCTTGACGTTTCCGGATTTCTTTGAAAGTGGGACCTATACTTTCATAAATTCAAGTTAGGTATTCATTTTTCTCTGAAAGTTGGACCTGACCACTAAATTCGTTAAAAAGCTTCGTTAGAACCAAGGGTATTTTCGTCCAACCATGTTTTCCTTCCCTCTTTGCAACTTTTTTTTTTGTATTTGTATTTGTAAAATCCATCAAAGTTTCGGGACCAAATATACATATAGCCATAAGTTCAAAGGAGAAGTGCTAAATATATGAAAAATAGAGAAGTAATCTTAGCCCTTCATATAGTCAAGATCGGATTTGACTGGTCAAGAATTGCGACGCTTTGACCCGTCAAAATTTGCGGCTATACTGAAAATAGAGGGGTAATTTCGTAACTTTTATAAATTGGCGACAAACATATTCATATGTGAACCATGCAATTCACATATGAACTATATGTTCATATGTGAACATGTATAATTCACATATACGAACTATATGTTAATATGTGAACCCGTATAATTCACATATATGAACTATTTTAACTGATTCACATATGAATCTTTATGATTCACATATGAACTAATTAACTGATTCACATATGAATCCATAAGTTCATATGTGAATCATATGAACTAATTAATAGGTTCACATATGAACCCTTATGATTCACTAATAACGCTATCTTTTAGCGTCCACAACATGTCACTAATAACCCTTTTTTTTTATATATATATATATATAGGGTGCGTTTCTTTTGTAAGTCAAGCAATTTGTACAAACTATGCAAACCACTATATTAGGAAACAATAGAAATATTTATGGATAATGATTATGATTCATTAATAATGATTGTGATATATATGGAAAATGTTAAGTTTATTCATTATAATCATGATTTTAAAATAGGAAATGTTAAGTTTATTCATTATAATCATGATTTTAAATTAGGAAACATAATAAAATCATATATTCATTAGACTTGATGAACGGCTAAGATTACGGCTAAGATTGGTTTACATAGTTTGTACAAATTGTTTGGTTTATAAAAGAAACACAACCTATATATATATATATATATACACACACATTATAATATATGTATGCGTAGAAGGAAGTACAATTATGAACACAAAATTAATTAGGAATCTTGAAAACGTCCACAACATGTCACTTGTCCTTTTTCATGATGAATATTCATTAGAAATAACACATTCATGATGAATATAGAAATGTTATTCATCACGTATGAATATAGAAATGCAATTCACATATGAACTATATGTTCATATGTGAACATGTATAATTCACATATAATTTTAATATGTTGGTAAGTGTCTAACTGTGAGTGGATTCACGACTCCTAATCAAATTTAGAGAGAGAGAGTGTGTGTGTGTTAAGATTGTTTTGTTAGAATGATAAAATAATAATTTTATGTTTTTATCAATGTTATTTCATCTTTTTGAATGGAACAAAACACTCTAGTTTTGTCCATGAAAATTTAAACCTTATAAAAACTCTTATTCTTTTTATCCATGGTCTCCACACCAAACTACAACACCGTTTTGAAATTTCCTAGAAAGTTGTATGGTTTATTATAAACATCTCCAACATATTCTTTAAAATAGAGAAATTAAAAATCAAAATTTACATTTATCTCCAACAACTTATCCATTTTATAAAAACATCATTCTATCTCTCCTAAATATTTACTTTCAAACATCCTTAACAAAAATAAAAAATAATAATTTCTCCTTCATACACAATCATTTCCAAAAAGTTCATATAAAACATTTCATCCTTTTCCTTTTCCATTTTCTCTATTTTAAAAAAGACTTCAAAGAAATCTTGATTTTGGAGATGCTCTTCAAGAAGCCGATTAAGGAGTTCAAGGCATTTTGGGTGGAATCATACCTTTTGAACACAAAGCCGCATTTTAAAGCCAAAGCTATGCTATGACCTGCTTTGGGAATCTTAGGTAACTAACATGTGTTGCTTCTATTACCACCACCACCCACCACCACATTATTCGTTGTTTTCACCATTGAAGATGGAGAAGCCAAAGAAGAAGCAAGTTCTTCTCTTTTACTGTGTGGAAGCACAAGACCTTGCTCGCAAAATCGCCGCTCAATCCGACCACATTCAGCTCCAATCCATCAAACGGAGGTCTTCTTTTCTTTCAAACCCCAATTTATTTCATTTCTTCTATGCAAATTGCCCTTCCTTTTTGGTTTACTGAATTCTAATTGAAGGTTTAACATTGACAATAGTAGATTGATGGTTTTTTCCTTACTACATGTGGCAATTTAAGCGATAGATATCCGTCCCCAAAAGCCAATTTACAGACATAGTAGTTTCAATTCAAAGTGAGATTGATTTTATATCATAATTTTCAATTATAGTACCTTTGTTTTTCTTCAAAGAAAATGAGTTTGCTCATTACAAGTGGGGATAATGAACTCCTTTGACACTTAAAAGGTTGTGTTATTTGAATCCTCTTTGGGTCAAATTTAACACATAGAGGGGTTTGTTTAGCATCAATACACTTATGGTTGGATTTTGAAGGTTATGGTAATGTAATATTTAATTCCTCCATTAAAGTACCTACTTGTAGTAACATAGAGTACATGCAATGATTGTATATTAGTCACTGACAATTAACAAAATAACCGTTTACCATATGCTTATCGGGTAAGCTACTTACTTGAACACTTTCAGCTATCAAAATGGATTGTTGCCTTGTTGGTAAGTGTCTAACTGTGTAAGGGTCCGTTTACCAAACATTTACTTGGGTAAACACTTACCGGTAAAATTCAACACCATACTTACTTACCAGGTAAGATGTATCGAATGCAACACTTTTCCTAGTAAGTGATAAATGTGGTATAAGAGTTGTAACATCCTATTTTTTTTTTAAGTATTTCAATTAGATCTTTTATGAGTTTAATATATATATATATATATATATATATATATATATATATATATATATAATACATATTGCAACGTCAAATATTTGATGTTATAAATCCGAATTTTAGAAAATACCCAAAATAAAATGAAGTGTCAAGTTAAGGGGCGTTAAGTGTAAGTTCTAGAAACTTACATGAAACTAATGAATCAAGAGCCAAACTCTAGGTACCCATCATGTAAACAAATAAATAAAATTGATGCATTATGGTGGATGAAGGATACGTGTAATCTCAAGAAGAATACAAGAGCATCTCCAACACCTATGCTAAAATAGAACAAAAGTGGGATTTTAGCATTTTTATTGCTCCAACAGCTATGTTATCCCTTATGCTAAACTAGAAAAATGAAGAGAGATTACAAAAATCTCTAAATTTAGAGAAATCTCTAAATTTTTAGAGAAGAGAGAGAAATAGCATAGCTGTTGGAGTTGGATGCAAAAAATTTAGAGATTTTGACTTTTTTTACTCTATTTTAGAAAAAATTTAGCATAGCTGTTGGAGATGCTCTAATAATATTTATGTGTTAGGATCTCTTAACCAAAAACGTGGCATTTTGATCGAGAAATCAAAATCTCAAATTGCTTCTATATATGTATTTATAACTTCAATAAATCAAAACGGAACGGAAGAATCAAATTGGAGAATTTAGAGAGCCGCTCAACCATTTCAAACTTGGTATGATTCTTTATTGATCAATCTCCACACTATTTATATGATTTTGATCGATTTTATGTCTTTATTTTTTTTATTTTTTTTGTAATAATGGATTTCCGGGTCAGCTTACGCGCACCAACTAATCCCCGGGCGACCACGAATGGACTAAAGTCATCGCAGGTGAACCTCCATGACCACAAGGGCTTTGGCAATGCCTAGATTTGAACCTGGGTAGATGAGATTTTCCAATACATCCCCCAAAGACTTTACGAGTGCGCCATGAACCTTGGGTAGATGAGATTTTATGTCTTTAAGGTGATGATGTCAATGGATTTCAGTATCGATAATAACATCGATACCTAATGTTATGTTTGTTTGTTCAACAATCATGAACTTGAAACCCTAAGTAAATAATGTTAAATTAGAGCTCGATTATTGAAGATTTTTACAGATTTTAGTAAAATATCCTTAATGATGTTTTGATTGTAATCGTATAAAAAACCTTATGAAAAAGGAACATAAGATGACCGACAATCTACTTAAAATAGTGGTAAAGAAATCATAAAATAGTGATGTGAGGCCCCATGTAAGTTATACTTGTAATCTAAGTATATTAGATCTAAAGTTTGAAAGTAATCAAAACAAAAAACGAACTTATTAAACTTAAATCCATGGGTTTAGATTGGGTCTATAGCATATGTCATTAAGAATGCTTAGAATGGAATTTATGTTGATAAGAGGCTCTAAGGCCACTAAAATGAGAAAACAACCATATATATTGCTGTTAGAATCACTTAACCGATTTGGACCCGATTTGGTCGAAATTGATGTTTCAACTAGTGCTGCATATAAAAAAAAATAATAGTAAATCACTCGTAAGTCGGTTTAGGGTGTGTAATACCTTTCTGAAAACCTTAGGATATCTGCTACAAATCACTTTTAGACAAGTATGGGGTGAATCGTACTCTAAGTGGGTTAAAAACTGACTTTTGCAGAGCTGGTCATTTTTAGACGGGAAAAAGAGAACGAATCCTTATAAATTCGTATATGAATGGTTTTAAAACCATTTGGAGCGACTCTTAATGGGTTGAAAAGAGTTGTTTGAATGTCTTGTTTTAATGTTTGTATTGATATTTCGTATATGGATTGTTTAGGTGTTGAGATGGTTGCATAAGCTATTCGGAGACTAGATTCGACTTAATCGAATTAAGGTGAGTTCAAGTAGTCTTAAAACTGGGTACACGTCAAACGTACATAGTTTATATAACTGATTCATGTTGATTGTGTTTAAATGTGTGCCGTGAAAAAAATGCATGATTTAAACGGTGTTATGAAATGTGGTTATTTAATGTTTTATACAAAGTAAATTTGAAGGTGAAACGAGCATGATAAAATGTTTTGAAGAACTAATCAAAAAGCATTTTTATGTATTGAAACTTGATGTTTATTTAGAATGTTATCGATTTAAACCATTGGGAAACGTACTTTGTATAATTGAGACATTTTGAGCTATTGGTGTGCTCTGACGGTGATGTAATAGATCCGGATCTGGCGACTTAGGGTCACCCCCTTAGTTGTGTTTGTAAATGGGGTTGCTCCCTTTACAGTTGATGGGTTGCTCCCATCGGATGGTGTATTGAGTACCGTGCACGGATGGGTGCCAGATACTCGGCTAATAGGCATAGTGTCTATATGACACATTGTGCACATGGTGATTGTTTATGCCAAAAATCTCACAAGGAAAATTTAAGGTAAATGTGGAGCTTGATCCAACCAAAGAAAGTAACAACCATAATCTTACGACTATAGTAAAAATAAAGTAAATAAGACGAGAGAATTGGTGACGCGGAAAACCCCGAAATGGGTAAAAACCGCGGACGAGTGTGAGTCGTCGTGCACTATGAACGTCAATCAGGGACGTCGTCCTTTAAAACAAGTGTTACAAGTGTAATACAATGAAAAGTAATATAACAAAGTAAATTCGGTCGTGCGTCGGATGTATTCAGACTTCAATCGTGCGTCGTACGTCAAACAATAGAATGCTTTATGAACTTTGAGAAGGATTGAGCAAGCTTGAGAGTATAATCTGTGAGTTTCTGAGGTATGAGCATCAGGTGTCCCCGAGTGAGATTTCCTCTTCGTATTTATAGTGCATTTTTCCGTTAGGACGCCTTTAATGTGTATCTTACACATTAATGGGATGACCGTTTTGACATTGATGATAGCGTCCGTTATGTCCGTTATGTCCGTTGCTATTGATGAAGGCTTCAGTTATGATCTTTAGTCATAAATATCCTTGAATCCTGCATTAAAACATGGCATAATGTATATTGTAGGTTAGTAACTGAAATCAGGTCGTACGAGGGTATTTGTCGGATGGATATTTGATCATTTTAGTCAAGGTCGCCTAAAGGAAGGGCGTTATCTACCGTCTGTCGTACGACCATGGACTGTTGGATTTTTTTACCCAAACAGTTTGCCCCCAAATTTAAAATTCAAGCGACAACTTTTGAAATTTAAATTTTAAAAACATGACATGTGTCACAAAAGAGAAATCGGGGAATTTGCATAGAACCGAATCGGATTATCTTCGACCAGATAATGACGTCATCTCCTGTAAAGTTAGCAATTTTACAGCTAATAAAGGACAAGTGTCATGCCCTCGTTGAGTATACTCGAGTGGCTGCCAAATACGAACGACACGTGTCACTTGGCGATAGGCAATTTGATTTCCTGGCGATTTAGTCCTTTAGTCAGGGAGTTTTTGGATGCGTTTGACTTGACTCCTGGACAATTGATGCCTCAATTCTGGCGGATTGTCCAGGTAGTCGATCGTCTTACGGCCGACTGGGGCTCCGTTTAACTTGAACGACCTCCTAACTGTTCGAGCGGATAACTATCACAGATATAGTTTATTCCCTCGAACGAAAGGGGATACCGTACTGGTGCATAATACTGCGGTGAACTACCGTGGTTGGAAACGCCAGTACGTTTTCATCCAGGTAGCATCTGTGAGCGACGAGGACAGCCAATGGCTATCGTCCGGATGGAATGAGCCGGGTAGGTTTTCTTGCTTTGTCGTGCGTTTGTCGTGCGTTTGTCATGCGTTTGTCGTGCGTTTATTTTGACGTCTTTTTGTTTTTGTTTGACAGTGATCAACTTCAGCAGAGTGAAGCCAAGGAAAGATTCTCTCGATAAGATTCAGAGAATATTAGATAGAAGTATTACTGATCGCTCATTTTCTCCTCGATCGAACGATGAAGGAGACGAGGCTATTTTTGTAGCTGAGGTGACGTCTGTCGAGGGTTCTCCTAGAGAGGCAGAGAAGGATAGGGAAGAAGAGAGAGAAGAAAACATGACTGGTAAGTCGCTTGACCATACCTTTTTCGAGTATGTCGTACGCCATTTTATTTTTAACTTGCTCTCTTTATTAAGAAGACGCAACTGTAAATTCGACCACCGCTAAGCGAGCCGAGCAACTGGAGCTCGCTCGTCAAGGGAGGGAGAAAGCGAGGAAAAGATCTGCTCCTTCCGCGGGGGTAGATCCGAGGTAAGCAGCCTCGGTATTCACCCAAGAAGACGGGCGATACCACTCTGTCGTCCCTTTCAGGGGCGACATTAGCGAAGGATACCGTTGCTGAGGTCGAGCTTGGAGGCTCAACCAAGGCGACGAAGGATGCTCCCTTGTCGGGGATGTCGGGCGTTAATAAGCCCATCTTTGAAAATCCTTCTTCCTCTTCAAGGGAGGAGAAGAACAAGGAGAGGGTGGGAGAGACGATATTTAAAGCCACTCTCCCATCTGACTTCATGGTTAATGACGTCCTCGAGAGGGACGTCATTTTCCCACACTTGGGGAAGTTTCTTCTTCCGACCTTCTGCGACCGCTATAAGGATTCTCGGGTCGAAGATACGGGAACACATGCCGTTGGCCTTTCCTTCATGGTAAGCCTGTATTACTTTTTATTTCCTTTGTTACTTATTTGTTATGATTTTTTAACCTTTTCTTTGCTGTCGTGCAGGCTTTTCAAGCATGTCTGAGCTTTTACGCTCAGACAGAAGGTCTTAGGGCGGCCTTCCCTGACGTACAGAAAAGGGCTGACGAGACTATTGAAAATGAGAATATCGCCCTGGAGGCGGTCGGGGCTGAGAAGGCGAAGGTTGAGAGTCTCAAGGCTGAACTTTCTGACGTCCACGGTCGACTTGAGGTTTCAGATCGTGAAAAGATCAATTATAGGGATCGTGTCCTAGAACTTGAGAAGTCGACGACCGATATGGAGATCGCGAGAATAAAAGCCACCACTGCTGCTGTTGTAGCTGATGAGGTTATGTCCCTCAAGAAGAAAGTCGAGGAGCTGGAGGGCGATGTCAGGGATTTGGAGGAGGAGAATAAGCAGCAGGGACGTCAGTCGTGCAAGAACGATCTGATGTTACTCTTTCTTAGCCTCAAGGCCAAATGAAGAGTCGACTCTTTCTGGATGTTATAATCAGCGAGAGTTCTTTCTGACGTTCCTCCTTCCTTGTTCTGAATCTTGGCCTTGACATTGTCGATGGTGTTGCTGTTCTCGATCTTCGAAATAGTTTTGTCTTTTGAATCTTTTATTAGGGATCGGTCGTCTATGGTCGTTCCTTTTTATAATTACCTTTTGAACGACCAATGAAAGAATTCATTTTGCCCACTGACGCTTTATTGTTTTGCTTTAAGTTTACACTTTATTGTTCGTCGAGTAATCGAAGAAGATAAATAATCATAGCATATCATATGTTTAGCCATACCAACATCCATTGTAATGACTTTGATTGAGGTTTATGATCGACCAAAGGCAATCTAAATATCGAACGTCAAAGGCAAAAGATTGACTTCTATCAATGGTTACGACTGACCGTATACTTGCGATCGTGTGAGTATTACTTGACATAAAGGTTTTTAACTAAGTCGTACGTCCCTGCGAAAAACAACATTAGTGGGGTGGTAGTTGGTTTGACCAACGAACATCAGACATCCAATCACATCACCATTTATAAAGTAATCCACTGAAATCCTAGATCAACCAAAGGCAGTTTGTAATAATGATTTTCGATTCTAAGTATTGAACATCAAATGCAGAAATTAACCTTTGTCATTAATTACGATCGATCATATTCGTGTGATCATATGGATTTTAAATAATTCGTGCGTCCCTGCGAAAAACAACATTAATGAAGTGGTCGTTGGTTTGACCAACGACCCTCTGATGCTTAAGTCAGTAATCTTTCTTAAGAAATAATCGAAGGAAATAAATATGAAATTTAAGAGAAATACCTCTTTAAATGAACTGCATTCCAGCTTCGTGGGATATCTCGTCCATCGAGGGTTTGGATTTTATAAGCTCCTTTACCCACGATACTAGAGATTTGATAAGGATCTTCCTACTTAATAGAAAGCTTACCTGGATTGACCTCTTGAGTATTTTAAATACTCGACGTAGAACGTAATCACCTTTTTGAAAAACTTTGATCTGGACATTTTTATTGAAATGTCGCTCGATCACTTGTTTCTGTGCCGACATGCGAATGTGCGTAGCTTCTCTAAACTCTTCTATAACTTAGGTCGACCAAGTTATGTTCAACGGACGTATGTCTTAAAGTCGGTAGTCGTGCCTCAATAGATAACACAACTTCACATAAAGAAAAGGGAATTTGTCGTACGAGGTGTCGTATGATTAGCCCATAGAACGGAAGGCAATTTTTTCACCCACTTCCCCTTGGCAACTTTGAGTCTTTTCTTGATTGAATTGATGATAGTTTTTTTTTATTCGACTCGGCTAAACCATTCGACTATGGATATTCGAGGCGTCGATGTTACCAACTTGATGTTCCTTTCTTCACAAAATCTTCGCGTTCGATCATTGATGAATTGTGTCTCGTTGTCGTACGTTATTTCAGATGGAATTCTAACCTGGGAGAAAGCCACTGCTTCGACCCATTTAGAGAAATAATCTGTTAAAATTAAAGGAAATACCTTTTGCCCGGGGGCAGGTGGTAATTTCCCAACAATATCCATTCCCCACTTCATAAAGGGCCATGGGATCAACGTCGAGTGCAAAGGTTCATAAGGTTTATGAGACATACCTGCGTGTTTTTGTCATGCGTCAGCACGACTGTACATACCTGACAGCATCTTGCGTTAATGACGACCAATAATAACCTTGTCGTGATACTCGGTTAGCTTGACTTTCTTGCTTCCATTCTATCATCAGGCAGTTGATCGTTCACCAGATAATTTCTAATGTCGTCCGACCAAGAGTTTTTTCTTCGATTGGTGCGACCAAAATATTACCATCGTCTTTAATGTAAGGTGAACTATTGGGACATTGTCGAACATTGTTTGATTAAGTGTTGACCCCAAATTGGCTAGTGCATCAGCTTGGGTATTCTGATCTCTTAGTATTTGCTCGATTACAAAGCGACCGAACTTCTTTGCTTCCTTCACTATTTTTCAATAAGCAATCATCCTTGCATCTTTTACTGCAAATTCTCCATTAACTTGGTTAACAACTAAGGACGAGTCGCTCCGGACGTGCGAATGTGTTGCCCATAAGTCGTGAGCAATTTTGATTCCTGCAATTAGTGTTTCATATTCTGCCTCATTATTTGTAGCTTTGAAATCGCACCGTATGGAGTATGGAGTATACTATTTTTCCCCCTTGTGGGGACTGTAGGACGACACCCATGCCTGTTCCGCGTATGTTTGACGAACCATCAGCGTCGAGTGTCCAAGTGGTGTCGTGCAAAGTCGCCACAATTAACTCATCGGTCGACATTGTGCTTTCCAGTTCTGGACTGAAATTTGAGACAAAATTTGCTAAGGTCTGCGATTTGATCGCCGTTTTAGGCTTAAAATTCAAATCAAAATTGCTGAGGTAGATGCTCCACTTAGCTAGTCGTCCTGTTAATTCAGGTTTTCTTAACACAAACTTTAATGGAAAGTTAGTTACCACAATTATAGGATGTGACTCAAAATAATGTCGTAGCTTCTTAGCGGACATGAATAACGAAAGTAAAAGTTTTTCTATAGACGAATACCTGGTTTCTGCGTCTAGTAGAGTCTTACTTACATAGTAAATTGGCAGTTGTCGTCTGTCGGTTTCTCGTATAAGAACTGCACTTACCGAATTAATGCTGACGGCTAGGTAAAGTTGAAGGACTTCACCTTTCTCAGGTTTAGAGAGAAAAGGAGGCGACATCATGTATTTTTTGAGTTGTTGCAACGCTTCTTCGAACCCTTTATTTTGTGCGTAGGATATTATAGAATAAATGACATCTATCGGATGATCGGGAGATAAATCAATTCAATGTTGCTATACGTCCTGTTAGACGTTGGACTTCTTTAGAATTTCTGGTCGATTTTAACTCGACAATTGCTTTGATTTGATCTGGATTAGCTTCAATTCCTCGTCGTGTGACCATATAATCGAGAAATTTGCCAGCTCGAACTCCAAAAGAACATTTTGTCGGATTCTCCATAGTGACACTCAAATGTTCTTTGAACATCATATATACCAATCGTTGATATGTTGAATCTGCATTTTTAAGACCAAAAGGCATTACTTTGTAACAATAAATACCTTTATCTGTCATGAAGGCTGTTTTCTTCTGGTCGTCTGAATGCATCAATATCTGGTTATACCCAGAATATGCATCCATGAACGTGAGTAGCTCATGTCCTGCTGTAGCGTCAACCATAGAGTCGATATGTGGTAATGGAAATGGATCCTTCGGACATGCTTTGTTAAGGTCTGTGAAATCGATGCAGACTCGCCATTTGCCATTTTTCTTTTGGACGACTACAACATTAGCGAGCCAATCTGGATACTTGACTTCTCGTATTTTTCCTGTTTTAAGTAAATTATCAACTTCGTCGTTGATAACCTTATTTCTCTCAGGAGCAAATTTTCGTCTTTTCTGTTGAACAGGTTTAAATGATGGATCAATGTTGAGTTTATGAGAAATAATACTCGGATCAATACCCACCATGTCTTCGTGCGTCCAAGCAAAACAATCATAGTGGTCCTGCAAAAAAGAAATTATTTGCTTTTTAAAAGAAGGGTCGAGCGTTGAACCTATGTAAACCATCTGATCAGGCTTATCCTGGTTTAAGACGACAACTTCCAAGCGATAATCGTCGTTAGTCCCAGGAACGTCCTGGTTTTGTAATTGCTATACTGTTTGCTTCGGAGGCTTCAAGGAAACTTTGTAACATTCCCTTGTAACTTTTCTTTCACCTTTGATCTCCTGTACCCCACATTGCATGGGGAATTTCAAGATTTAATGGTACGTCGAAGGTACAACTTTCATTTCTTGGATCCAAGGTCGCCCAAGGATGATGTTATAAGCTGATGAACAGTCGGTGACGTTGATCTTCGTCTGTCTGTTGATTCCTTTAGCATATACTGGTAGTGTGATTTCCCCCATGGTACTTGTAGCTCCACCATTAAATCCAACGTGTGTATTCGAACATCATGTAATCTCGGATTTGTCGATTCCCATTGCTTTCACAGGGGGATTGTGGATACTATTGGCTTCAGTGATTCGATTAGTGATCTCAAATTTTGAGTTTCTTGGAATGCCATTATCCTGAAAAAAGAGAACACTCGAAGGAAAACGTTAGTACGTCGTAGGATTATTGAAGATTTTCTTTGGATGGGGCCCTACGGTGGGCGCCAAACTGTTTATGCCAAAAATCTCACAAGGAAAATTTAAGGTAAATGTGGAGCTTGATCCAACCAAAGAAAGTAACAACAATAATCTTACGACTATAGTAAAAATAAAGTAAATAAGACGAGAGAATTGGTGACGCGGAAAACCCCGAAATGGGTAAAAACCGCGGACGAGTGTGAGTCGTCGTGCACTATGAACGTCAATCAGGGACGTCGTCCTTTAAAACAAGTGTTACAAGTGTAATACAATGAAAAGTAATATAACAAAGTAAATTCGGTCGTGCGTCGGATGTATTCAGACTTCAATCGTGCGTCGTACGTCAAACAATAGAATGCTTTATGAACTTTGAGAAGGATTGAGCAAGCTTGAGAATATAATCTGTGAGTTTTTGAGGTATGAGCATCAGGTGTCCCCGAGTGAGATTTCCTCTTCGTATTTATAGTGCATTTTTCCGTTAGGACGCCTTTAATGTGTATCTTACACATTAATGGGATGACCGTTTTGACATTGATGATAGCGTCCGTTATGTCCGTTATGTCCGTTGCTATTGATGAAGGCTTCCGTTATGATCTTTAGTCATAAATATCCTTGAATCCTGCATTAAAACATGGCATAATGTATATTGTAGGTTAGTAACTGAAATCAGGTCGTACGAGGGTATTTGTCGGATGGATATTTGATCATTTTAGTCAAGGCCGCTTAAAGGAAGGGCGTTATCTACCGTCTGTCGTACGACCATGGACTGTTGGATTTTTTTACCCAAACAGTGATTATGTCGAAATTAGCCTAACGGATAAGTGGACTGCTAGGTAGTGCTCCTTCACTGATTCCGGCTATGTTGTGGGTCTCCCCCACATGGTGCAACGGTTGTTGCCTTGTTTTAAATTTTATAACCACATCTTTTATTGATTTGATTAAAGTAATGTGTTGGTTTGCATATTACCGATGCTTATAAATCATGCGTTGTTTTGGATATTTGAATAGTTTGATTTTTGATATAATGTTTTATAATATAAAATCTTGAACTCACCAGGCCTGAAGCCTGATTTTTTTTATTTGTCGACGTGTATCCCAGGATCAAGGTCGGATAATATTATTGATGGTGTTAATGGAGGTAAGCTTTGTTAGGTAACATTATTGGTTGAATAGATGTTTTGAATATCGTTATCAATTAGGACTAATGGTTAGCTCAAGATAATATTTAGCATATTTTGTATCTACACATCTGGAATATGTTTTTAAGCGGTAGATAATATATGTGGTGTAAATACCTGCTTTTGGTTTGGGATTTGTTTAGTATATATGTACATATGATTCACGGGATATAAAACAAGCATATAACGGTTTTACGAAGATGTCATGTCGAATTTTTGGTAGATTTGTTAATATAAAAGTAAGGTGTTATAAGATTCTTCACCGTCACTTACCAGGTAAGACTCTCGGTCCTTTCTTTAGCTCTTACCGGATAAGATTCTTGATCCTTACCATATTCATCTGGTAAGATAATGTGACTTGGTAAACGCTTACCCCGGTAAACGTTTGGTAAACGACAGTCTTATCCAATCTCCCTCACTTACTGGGTAAGATTCTATGTTCTTGTTATGCCTCTTACTAGGTAAGTTATTTGTCATTGCCATGCTCACATGGTAAGGTAAGTGACACCCGGTAAGCATTTGTTAAACAACCTCTAAAGATAGCTTCAATTGGAATGAAGAAGCAACTATTTTTGTTTATATGGTATTATCTTTAGATGACCATCTCCTCAAGATCATTCTTATTATTAGTTTATTTAACTTTCAAGATTCCAAAAAGAATTGATGTTTGGAGTCTCATTCTCTTGATTGATTTTTATTCCTATTCCGATTCAGTTAACCAGAAGATGAGCTACCATGATAGGTTTTTATTTTCTTTCCATCGTTTTTCTTTTTCTTGGTAACCATGGGTGTCTATGCCAACTTACACGCATCTCGCCTAATCCCATGAGCCCTGAAGATTACATTTCCTAGTCATTTCTATTGTTTTGTCTATATAAAGTGTATGTATGTATGTATTCATGTTGTTAAATGAAGATGTTGAAATGTCATGTCATGTTTCAGGAGTTTTGATGACGGTTTCCCTAATATATTCATAAACAATGCACAAGATATCAGATGTCATGTCATGTTATGTCATGTTTTTTTACCTACATCTTTCATGTAATATTTGTGCATCTTTTATGTAATATTTGAGCAACTTTCCGTTATATTTGCACTTCCAAGGCTCTTTGTTGTTTAGTTCACGTTGATATTACCTTTCTTTCCAACCGGGTCCTTTGAAAGGATGGAAGAAGAAGGAGATGTAGCTACTGCGTTCACCATGGCTAGGATATTATCAAACATTCCGATATCAAGAGGTGGTCCGACAAGCTTAGTCATGCATGACATACATGCTTTGCACGTCAGTTTCTTAAATGGAGGTTCAAGTGGTAACCCCCCCAAAAAATTGGGTTATAGGTCGCCAAAGATGTACAAGTGTCTCAATAAACTGCTTTATATGACTTAAGTTTATAGAATCTAATAATAAAACGTCCTATGTAAGAGTGTTACAATAAGTTTATAAGACATTGTTTGGCGTCTTAGCAAACTTTTTAAAACATTTTAAAAATAAAGCGTCGTATTAGCTATTTTATATGATACTATTTGAAAAAGTGTCTTATAAGAACAATTGTCTTATACAAAGGTGTGTTTATAGAACATTTTCTTAAAATTGTCGTATAAAATAGCTAATACGTAGATTGTCTTTGCACCAAGTTTTCCATTATGTGTTGTAGGGACATATATATGTGATAGATTTTAACTTTGTAATACTTGGCATAACAATTCACGTTCTTGTTTATTTTGACTTTTGATATATTGGATTTTTGTCGATGTTCAACTTTATTTATATTCTTGTTGACTTCTATTTTTGTGCTTGTGTGATAAAATAATTTGTTAATGGTTGCCTTATTTTCTTCTTTGTGACATTTACTCCGTTGTTTGTTTCATGTGTAACTTGATTTTCATGTCTATTCTATTTATTATTAGATGTAACGTGGGTTGATATTTGCTTGTGCATATTTTCTATTGTAAATTTTGATGAACATCTATGTTTCTATCTCACGTATTCCTTTCTTGTTTCATTCAATCTATGAACGGAATTTTTGTTTTCGTATATCTTTGACGTCTTCACTTATTTGTTCTTTCCTTACATAGCAACGTTGATTATTACATCTCTTATGTTGACCTTTAAATGACCGTATCTTGTGTATGCATAACATTTCCTTTCATGTGTATCTTGACTTAAATATTTATTCGATTTGCATGTAAAGTGGGTTGTGTGTAGTTCAAACATATTTCTTCGTTGCTGATTTTTATCTTTACTCGTTTTAAGATTTTGCTTGATTTTATTTGTTTTGATTTTGTTCAAATTTCTACGCTACTATTTGATTTTACTATTATTTTTGATGGTGTTTTCTTATTTATTCGTGTATAAACAAGGTTGTGGATTTTGTGAGGTGATTGGGCTTTCTTAAGTTTAAGATTATTGTTGATTTTAATGACTCGTTGTATGGATTTTGGCTTATAATGTACTATGTGAAACTTTGATCATTCTTGTTTCATGTGTGTGTTGACTTTCATATCTTTTCGATTTACTATTGAATGTAACATGGGTTGTGTCTATTCCCAGCATACGTCGTTCGTTCTTTTTTAGAAGTTCTTAAATATTGCATAATTATATGTGATTTGGTTGTGTTCGACTTCTATCCTATTATTTGGTTTTGACTTTCTCATCACATTACCTAGTCTTCTATCCATCTCTAGCTTTATTTTTCATTTTGAATTGAAAACTATTTAACTTTTAACTAACTTTTTTCATGTAGGAAGTACGAAATAAATATATGTATGTCGCAATAAATATTCACCTCATATTCTCATGTTTCTTCTTATACCTTGAAATAGGTGAAAATATGATTCATTTGAACCCAGTCAACTTTTCCTACTCGTAAGCATAGGCTGTAATACAATCTTTGCATGTTTTATAATAATTGCTATGAACATTGCATACGGTCCAATTGGATTATCCTTGCGAATATTCTTTGTGCTTTCTACAAATGGCTTGTGTTTTTTTAGATAGAAAGTATGAAATAGTTGGATTGTCAAAATACAAGTATCGAGAATGGCGCAAGGGATTAAAAATAAGGTTAGTTTTCATGTTCTTCTATTTTGTGTTTTTTGTTGATATGTTTGAAAAATGTCTCCAGTTATTTGATTTAATATGAACAAAATTTATCTAAGTAATTAGCAAGACGTAAAAGTTACTTGGATATTAGTTTATGTTTCTTGCAGTGTGTCTATTAGCAAAGTGCTCCGGCTCCATCAATCGGTGCAATGAATGATATGTCTAAAGTGAAGACCATATCGACGATATGAATCGTAGAGAGACCGTGTTTACTTACAGTTTCAAGTCCATGGTAATTAAGCCAATTACTTTACTTCTGATGCCAGATGCCACTTATGTTGACTAGTGTGTGTGCAAATTGGTATTTTTGCTCGCTATTTAAAATTGTGATATAGAGGAAGTTTCAACCACGTTGGGATTTCTCAAAAAGGTTTAAACATCATATTAAGTGCCTTTTCCTCCATGCCAGAATAAAGATAGATACATTTCATGATTAACTTATATCATTTAATTGTCCGCAATTGACATTTCATCTGTTTTTTTTCTTCATATTCTTTGCTTTTTTTGATTTTTTACTAATGGCGAAATATATATTGACAACGGTTTTAATTCATCTTATGTTTGGTTTGTAGCTTAAATTTCTAAATACAGAATACAAAATAGTTGGATTCTCAAAATGTGGCTACGGGTATCGGGAATGACAAAATGAAATGTACCTGGAGTACGAAAGGTAAGGCTCACTTTCGTTTAACAATAAGGTTACTTTTCACGTTCTTATATTTTGTATTTTTCTGTTAATGCGCTCACAAATTTTCTTTAATTATTTGAATTGAACAATATTTATCCAAGTAATTAACAAGATGTAATTGTTTCTTGGATCCTAGTTTATGTTCTTGCAGGTTATCTAGTTTATTAGCAAAGATCTATGGCTTCATTAATCGATGCACTGAATGATATGTCAATATATGGAAGACCATACCGACAATATGAATCGGGTTCTACTTACAGTTTCGATTCCATGGTAATTAAGCCACTTACTAACATGTTTATTTAATTCTTATGTTGACCTATATGTGTGTGTATGTGTGTGTGCATACTGGTATTTTGCACATTATTTGAAATTGCGATACAGAGGAAGTTTTAAACACGTTGGGATTTCTCAAAAAGGTTTAAACATCAGATAAGTGCCTATTACTCCATTCACAATTGTTCTCGGAATAATGATGCATACATTTCATGATTAACTTTGGCCATATCATTTAATCGTCCACATCTGACCTTTCACCAATTTTTTCAAATTATTTGCTTTTTCTGATTTTTTTAACTAATGGGGTAACTTATATTGGCAACAATTTATATTTGTTTATCTTAATTTTGGTTTGTAACTTAAATTTTGAAATTTTAATTTTTTTCACAATAGTTTTATTTGTTGTTATCAAGTGTTAATAATTTTTTTATCTTGTCTGGGTTGCATATGTTTTCCTGTAGTTTGCATTTTGAGTAAATGAGATCGTGTGAGCATTCTATGTAGTTTTCTATGTCATTTTGTTGTTGATTTTTGATGTTCTGAATTTTATCAATGTGGTAGTATATTATATGTGCATGACCTTCGTACTGTTGTTAATTTTGACCATCTTATGGTTAACTGTTCTATCAACATGTTTTTGTATGTGTGCAATGACTTATTTTTGTTGATTTGAAGTTTTTAATGAGTAGGAGTATGTGTACATTATTTTTCATTTATGTTGTTATTTGCTTGTGCACATCTTCCCTTGTATATTTTTAGAACATCCCTATCTGTATCACGTTTTCTTTTCTTGTTTTATTTGGTCTAAGAACGAAATTTTTGTTTGTTTGTTTGTTTGTTTTGACATCCTTAATTGTTTGTTCTTTATTTACATAGATTGTCTTTGCACCAAGTTTTCCATTTTGTGTTGTAGGGACATATATGTGATAGATTTTTACTGTGTAATACTTGGCATAACAATTCACGTTCTTGTTTATTTTGACTTTTGATGCATTGGATTTTTGTCGATGTGCAACTTTTTTATATTCTTGTTGACTTCTATTTTTGTGCTTGTGTGATAAAATAATTTGTTAATGGTTGCCTTATTTTCTTCTTTTTGACATTTACTTCGTTGTTTGTGCCATGTGTAGCTTGTTGATTTTGACTATCTTTTGGTTAACTGTTCTATCAACATGTTTTTGTATGTGTGTAATGACTTATTTAGCTGATTTGAAGTCTTTAATGAGTAGGAGTATGTGTACATTATCTTTCATTTATGTTGTTATCTGCTTGTGCACATCTTCCATCGTATATTTTAAGGTGAACATCGCTATCTGTATCACGTTTTCCATTATTGTTTTATTTGGTCTAAGAACGAAAATTTTGTTTGTTTGGTTGTTTTGACATCCTTAATTGTTTGTTTTTTATTTACGTAGATTGTCTTTGCACCAAGTTTTCCATTATGTGTTGTAGGGACATATATATGTGATAGATTTTAACTTTGTAATACTTGGCATAACAATTCACGTTCTTGTTTATTTTGACTTTTGATATATTGGATTTTTGTCGATGTTCAACTTTATTTATATTCTTGTTGACTTCTATTTTTGTGCTTGTGTGATAAAATAATTTGTTAATGGTTGCCTTATTTTCTTCTTTGTGACGTTTACTCCATTGTTTGTTTCATGTGTAACTTGATTTTCATGTCTATTCTATTTATTATTAGATGTAACGTGGGTTGATATTTGCTTGTGCATATTTTCTATTGTAAATTTTGATGAACATCTATGTTTCTATCTCACGTATTCCTTTCTTGTTTCATTCAATCTATGAACGAAATTTTTGTTTTCGTATATCTTGACGTCTTCACTTATTTGTTCTTTCCTTACATAGCAACGCTGATTATTACATCTCTTATGTTGACCTTTAAATGACCGTATCTTGTGTATGCATAACATTTCCTTTCATGTGTATCTTGACTTAAATATTTCTTATTTTCTTCTTTGTGACGTTTACTCCGTTGTTTGTTTCATGTGTAACTTGATTTTCATGTCTATTCTATTTATTATTAGATGTAACGTGGGTTGATATTTGCTTGTGCATATTTTCTATTGTAAATTTTGATGAACATCTATGTTTCTATCTCACGTATTCCTTTCTTGTTTCTTTCAATCTATGAACGAAATTTTTGTTTTCGTATATCTTGACGTCTTCACTTATTTGTTCTTTCCTTACATAGCAGAGTTGATTATTACATCTCTTATGTTGACCTTTAAATGACCGTATCTTGTGTATGCATAACATTTCCTTTCATGTGTATCTTGACTTAAATATTTCTTATTTTCTTCTTTGTGACGTTTACTCCGTTGTTTGTTTCATGTGTAATTTGATTTTCATGTCTATTCTATTTATTATTAGATGTAACGTGGGTTGATATTCGCTTGTGCATATTTTCTATTGTAAATTTTGATGAACATCTATGTTTCTATCTCACGTATTCCTTTCTTGTTTCATTCAATCTATGAACGAAATTTTTGTTTTCGTATATCTTGACGTCTTCACTTATTTGTTCTTTCCTTACATAGCAACGTTGATTATTACATCTCTTATGATGACCTTTAAATGACCGTATCTTGTGTATGCATAACATTTCCTTTCTTGTGTATCTTGACTTAAATATTTATTCGATTTGCATGTAAAGTGGGTTGTGTGTAGTCCAAACATATTTCTTCGTTGCTGATTTTTATCTTTACTCGTTTTAAGATTTTGCTTGATTTTATTTGTTTTGATTGTGTACAAATTTCTACGCTACTATTTGATTTTACTATTCTTTTTTATGGTGTTTTCTTATTTATTCGTGTATAAACAAGGTTGTGGATTTTGTGAGATGATTGGGCTTTCTTAAGTTTAAGATTATTGTTGATTTTAACGACTCTCGTTGTATGGATTTTGGCTTATAATGTACTATGTGAAACTTTGATCATTCTTGTTTCATGTGTGTGTTGACTTTCATATCTTTTCGATTTACTATTGAATGTAACATGGGTTGTGTCTATTCCCAGCATACGTCGTTCGTTCTTTTTTAGAAGTTCTTAAATATTGCATAATTATATGTGATTTGGTTGTGTTCGACTTCTATCCTATTATTTGGTTTTGACTTTCTCATCACATTACCTAGTCTTCTATCCATCTCTAGCTTTATTTTTCATTTTGAATTGAAAACTATTTAACTTTTAACTAACTTTTTTCATATAGGAAGTACGAAATAAATATATGTATGTCTCAATAAATATTCACCTCATATTCTCATGTTTCTTCTTATACCTTGAAATAGGTGAAAATATGATTCATTTGAACCCAGTCAACTTTTCCTACTCGTAAGCATAGGTTGTAATACAAATCTTTGCATGTTTTATAATAATTGCTATGAACATTGCATACGGTCCAATTGGATTATCCTTGCGAATATTCTTTGTGCTTTCTACAAATGGCTTGTGTTTTTTTAGATAGAAAGTATGAAATAGTTGGATTGTCAAAATACAAGTATCGAGAATGGCGCAAGGGATTAAAAATAAAGTTAGTTTTCATGTTCTTCTATTTTGTGTTTTTTGTTGCTATGTTTGAAAAATGTCTCCAGTTATTTGATTTAATCTGAACAAAATTTATCTAAGTAATTAGCAAGACGTAAAAGTTACTTGGATATTAGTTTATGTTTCTTGCAGTGTGTCTATTAGCAAAGAGCTCCGGCTCCATCAATCGGTGCAATGAATGATATGTCTAAGTGAAGACCATATCGACGATATGAATCATAGAGAGACCGTGTTTACTTACAGTTTCAAGTCCATGGTAATTAAGCCAATTACTTTACTTCTGATGCCAGATGCCACTTTTGTTGACTAGTGTGTGTGCAAATTGGTATTTTTGCTCGCTATTTAAAATTGTGATATAGAGGAAGTTTCAACCACGTTGGGATTTCTCAAAAAGGTTTAAACATCATATTAAGTGCCTTTTACTCCATGCCAGAATAAAGATAGATACATTTCATGATTAACTTATATCATTTAATTGTCCACAATTGACATTTCATCTGTTTTTTTTTCTTCATATTCTTTGCTTTTTTTGATTTTTTACTAATGGCGAAATGTATATTGACAACGGTTTTAATTCATCTTATGTTTATTTCTAGATACAGAATACAAAATAGTTGGATTCTCAAAATGTGGCTACGGGTATCGGGAATGACAAAATGAAATGTACCTGGAGTACGAAAGGTAAGGCTCACTTTCGTTTAACAATAAGGTTACTTTTCACGTTCTTATATTTTGTATTTTTCTGTTAATGCGCTCACAAATTTTCTTTAATTATTTGAATTGAACAATATTTATCCAAGTAGTTAACAAGATGTAATTGTTTCTTGGATCCTAGTTTATGTTCTTGCAGGTTATCTAGTTTATTCGCAAAGATCTATGGCTTCATTAATCGATGCACTGAATGATATGTCAATATATGGAAGACCATACCGACAATATGAATCGGGTTCTACTTACAGTTTCGATTCCATGGTAATTAAGCCACTTACTAACATGTTTATTTAATTCTTATGTTGACCTATATGTGTGTGTATGTGTGTGTGCATACTGGTATTTTGCACATTATTTGAAATTGCGATACAGAGGAAGTTTTAAACACGTTGGGATTTCTCAAAAAGGTTTAAACATCAGATAAGTGCCTATTACTCCATTCACAATTGTTCTCGGAATAATGATGCATACATTTCATGATTAACTTTGGCCATATCATTTAATCGTCCACATCTGACCTTTCACCAATTTTTTCAAATTATTTGCTTTTTCTGATTTTTTTAACTAATGGGGTAACTTAAATTGGCAACAATTTATATTTTTTATCTTAATTTTGGTTTGTAACTTAAATTTTGAAAATTTAATTTTTTTCACAATAGTTTTATTTGTTGTTATCAAGTGTTAATAATTTTTTTATCTTGTCTGGGTTGCATATGTTTTCCTGTAGTTTGCATTTTGAGTAAATGAGATCGTGTGAGCATTCTATGTAGTTTTCTATGTCATTTTGTTATTGATTTTTGATGTTCTGAATTTTATCAATGTGGTAGGATATTATATGTGCATGACCTTCGTACTGTTGTTAATTTTGACCATCTTATGGTTAACTGTTCTATCAACATGTTTTTGTATGTGTGCAATGACTTATTTTAGTTGATTTGAAGTTTTTAATGAGTAGGAGTATGTGTACATTATTTTTCATTTATGTTGTTATTTGCTTGTGCACATCTTCCCTTGTATATTTTAGAACATCCCTATCTGTATCACGTTTTCTTTTCTTGTTTTATTTGGTCTAAGAACGAAATTTTTGTTTGTTTGTTTGTTTGTTTTGACATCCTTAATTGTTTGTTCTTTATTTACATAGATTGTCTTTGCACCAAGTTTTCCATTTTGTGTTGTAGGGACATATATGTGATAGATTTTTACTGTGTAATACTTGGCAAACAATTCACGTTCTTGTTTATTTTGACTTTTGATGCATTGGATTTTTGTCGATGTGCAACTTTTTTATATTCTTGTTGACTTCTATTTTTGTGCTTGTGTGATAAAATAATTTGTTAATGGTTGCCTTATTTTCTTCTTTTTGACATTTACTTCGTTGTTTGTGCCATGTGTAGCTTGTTGATTTTGACTATCTTATGGTTAACTGTTCTATCAACATGTTTTTGTATGTGTGTAATGACTTATTTAGCTGATTTGAAGTCTTTAATGAGTAGGAGTATGTGTACATTATCTTTCATTTATGTTGTTATCTGCTTGTGCACATCTTCCATCGTATATTTTAAGGTGAACATCGCTATCTGTATCACGTTTTCCATTATTGTTTTATTTGGTCTAAGAACGAAAATTTTGTTTGTTTGGTTGTTTTGACATCCTTAATTGTTTGTTTTTTATTTACGTAGATTGTCTTTGCACCAAGTTTTCCATTATGTGTTGTAGGGACATATATATGTGATAGATTTTAACTTTGTAATACTTGGCATAACAATTCACGTTCTTGTTTATTTTGACTTTTGATATATTGGATTTTTGTCGATGTTCAACTTTATTTATATTCTTGTTGACTTCTATTTTTGTGCTTGTGTGATAAAATAATTTGTTAATGGTTGCCTTATTTTCTTCTTTGTGACGTTTACTCCATTGTTTGTTTCATGTGTAACTTGATTTTCATGTCTATTCTATTTATTATTAGATGTAACGTGGGTTGATATTTGCTTGTGCATATTTTCTATTGTAAATTTTGATGAACATCTATGTTTCTATCTCACGTATTCCTTTCTTGTTTCATTCAATCTATGAACGAAATTTTTGTTTTCGTATATCTTGACGTCTTCACTTATTTGTTCTTTCCTTACATAGCAACGCTGATTATTACATCTCTTATGTTGACCTTTAAATGACCGTATCTTGTGTATGCATAACATTTCCTTTCATGTGTATCTTGACTTAAATATTTCTTATTTTCTTCTTTGTGACGTTTACTCCGTTGTTTGTTTCATGTGTAACTTGATTTTCATGTCTATTCTATTTATTATTAGATGTAACGTGGGTTGATATTTGCTTGTGCATATTTTCTATTGTAAATTTTGATGAACATCTATGTTTCTATCTCACGTATTCCTTTCTTGTTTCTTTCAATCTATGAACGAAATTTTTGTTTTCGTATATCTTGACGTCTTCACTTATTTGTTCTTTCCTTACATAGCAGAGTTGATTATTACATCTCTTATGTTGACCTTTAAATGACCGTATCTTGTGTATGCATAACATTTCCTTTCATGTGTATCTTGACTTAAATATTTCTTATTTTCTTCTTTGTGACGTTTACTCCGTTGTTTGTTTCATGTGTAATTTGATTTTCATGTCTATTCTATTTATTATTAGATGTAACGTGGGTTGATATTCGCTTGTGCATATTTTCTATTGTAAATTTTGATGAACATCTATGTTTCTATCTCACGTATTCCTTTCTTGTTTCATTCAATCTATGAACGAAATTTTTGTTTTCGTATATCTTGACGTCTTCACTTATTTGTTCTTTCCTTACATAGCAACGTTGATTATTACATCTCTTATGATGACCTTTAAATGACCGTATCTTGTGTATGCATAACATTTCCTTTCTTGTGTATCTTGACTTAAATATTTATTCGATTTGCATGTAAAGTGGGTTGTGTGTAGTCCAAACATATTTCTTCGTTGCTGATTTTTATCTTTACTCGTTTTAAGATTTTGCTTGATTTTATTTGTTTTGATTGTGTACAAATTTCTACGCTACTATTTGATTTTACTATTCTTTTTTATGGTGTTTTCTTATTTATTCGTGTATAAACAAGGTTGTGGATTTTGTGAGATGATTGGGCTTTCTTAAGTTTAAGATTATTGTTGATTTTAACGACTCTCGTTGTATGGATTTTGGCTTATAATGTACTATGTGAAACTTTGATCATTCTTGTTTCATGTGTGTGTTGACTTTCATATCTTTTCGATTTACTATTGAATGTAACATGGGTTGTGTCTATTCCCAGCATACGTCGTTCGTTCTTTTTTAGAAGTTCTTAAATATTGCATAATTATATGTGATTTGGTTGTGTTCGACTTCTATCCTATTATTTGGTTTTGACTTTCTCATCACATTACCTAGTCTTCTATCCATCTCTAGCTTTATTTTTCATTTTGAATTGAAAACTATTTAACTTTTAACTAACTTTTTTCATATAGGAAGTACGAAATAAATATATGTATGTCTCAATAAATATTCACCTCATATTCTCATGTTTCTTCTTATACCTTGAAATAGGTGAAAATATGATTCATTTGAACCCAGTCAACTTTTCCTACTCGTAAGCATAGGTTGTAATACAAATCTTTGCATGTTTTATAATAATTGCTATGAACATTGCATACGGTCCAATTGGATTATCCTTGCGAATATTCTTTGTGCTTTCTACAAATGGCTTGTGTTTTTTTAGATAGAAAGTATGAAATAGTTGGATTGTCAAAATACAAGTATCGAGAATGGCGCAAGGGATTAAAAATAAAGTTAGTTTTCATGTTCTTCTATTTTGTGTTTTTTGTTGCTATGTTTGAAAAATGTCTCCAGTTATTTGATTTAATCTGAACAAAATTTATCTAAGTAATTAGCAAGACGTAAAAGTTACTTGGATATTAGTTTATGTTTCTTGCAGTGTGTCTATTAGCAAAGAGCTCCGGCTCCATCAATCGGTGCAATGAATGATATGTCTAAGTGAAGACCATATCGACGATATGAATCATAGAGAGACCGTGTTTACTTACAGTTTCAAGTCCATGGTAATTAAGCCAATTACTTTACTTCTGATGCCAGATGCCACTTTTGTTGACTAGTGTGTGTGCAAATTGGTATTTTTGCTCGCTATTTAAAATTGTGATATAGAGGAAGTTTCAACCACGTTGGGATTTCTCAAAAAGGTTTAAACATCATATTAAGTGCCTTTTACTCCATGCCAGAATAAAGATAGATACATTTCATGATTAACTTATATCATTTAATTGTCCACAATTGACATTTCATCTGTTTTTTTTTCTTCATATTCTTTGCTTTTTTTGATTTTTTACTAATGGCGAAATGTATATTGACAACGGTTTTAATTCATCTTATGTTTATTTCTAGATACAGAATACAAAATAGTTGGATTCTCAAAATGTGGCTACGGGTATCGGGAATGACAAAATGAAATGTACCTGGAGTACGAAAGGTAAGGCTCACTTTCGTTTAACAATAAGGTTACTTTTCACGTTCTTATATTTTGTATTTTTCTGTTAATGCGCTCACAAATTTTCTTTAATTATTTGAATTGAACAATATTTATCCAAGTAGTTAACAAGATGTAATTGTTTCTTGGATCCTAGTTTATGTTCTTGCAGGTTATCTAGTTTATTCGCAAAGATCTATGGCTTCATTAATCGATGCACTGAATGATATGTCAATATATGGAAGACCATACCGACAATATGAATCGGGTTCTACTTACAGTTTCGATTCCATGGTAATTAAGCCACTTACTAACATGTTTATTTAATTCTTATGTTGACCTATATGTGTGTGTATGTGTGTGTGCATACTGGTATTTTGCACATTATTTGAAATTGCGATACAGAGGAAGTTTTAAACACGTTGGGATTTCTCAAAAAGGTTTAAACATCAGATAAGTGCCTATTACTCCATTCACAATTGTTCTCGGAATAATGATGCATACATTTCATGATTAACTTTGGCCATATCATTTAATCGTCCACATCTGACCTTTCACCAATTTTTTCAAATTATTTGCTTTTTCTGATTTTTTTAACTAATGGGGTAACTTAAATTGGCAACAATTTATATTTTTTATCTTAATTTTGGTTTGTAACTTAAATTTTGAAAATTTAATTTTTTTCACAATAGTTTTATTTGTTGTTATCAAGTGTTAATAATTTTTTTATCTTGTCTGGGTTGCATATGTTTTCCTGTAGTTTGCATTTTGAGTAAATGAGATCGTGTGAGCATTCTATGTAGTTTTCTATGTCATTTTGTTATTGATTTTTGATGTTCTGAATTTTATCAATGTGGTAGGATATTATATGTGCATGACCTTCGTACTGTTGTTAATTTTGACCATCTTATGGTTAACTGTTCTATCAACATGTTTTTGTATGTGTGCAATGACTTATTTTAGTTGATTTGAAGTTTTTAATGAGTAGGAGTATGTGTACATTATTTTTCATTTATGTTGTTATTTGCTTGTGCACATCTTCCCTTGTATATTTTAGAACATCCCTATCTGTATCACGTTTTCTTTTCTTGTTTTATTTGGTCTAAGAACGAAATTTTTGTTTGTTTGTTTGTTTGTTTTGACATCCTTAATTGTTTGTTCTTTATTTACATAGATTGTCTTTGCACCAAGTTTTCCATTTTGTGTTGTAGGGACATATATGTGATAGATTTTTACTGTGTAATACTTGGCAAACAATTCACGTTCTTGTTTATTTTGACTTTTGATGCATTGGATTTTTGTCGATGTGCAACTTTTTTATATTCTTGTTGACTTCTATTTTTGTGCTTGTGTGATAAAATAATTTGTTAATGGTTGCCTTATTTTCTTCTTTTTGACATTTACTTCGTTGTTTGTGCCATGTGTAGCTTGTTGATTTTGACTATCTTATGGTTAACTGTTCTATCAACATGTTTTTGTATGTGTGTAATGACTTATTTAGCTGATTTGAAGTCTTTAATGAGTAGGAGTATGTGTACATTATCTTTCATTTATGTTGTTATGTGCTTGTGCACATCTTCCATCGTATATTTTAAGGTGAACATCGCTATCTGTATCACGTTTTCCTTTATTGTTTTATTTGGTCTAAGAACGAAAATTTTGTTTGTTTGTTTGTTTTGACATCCTTAATTGTTTGTTTTTTATTTACGTAGGTTGTCTTTGCACCAAGTTTTCCATTATGTGTTGTAGGGACATATATATGTGATAGATTTTAACTTTGTAATACTTGGCATAACAATTCACGTTCTTGTTTATTTTGACTTTTGATATATTGGATTTTTGTCGATGTTCAACTTTATTTATATTCTTGTTGACTTCTATTTTTGTGCTTGTGTGATAAAATAATTTGTTAATGGTTGCCTTATTTTCTTCTTTGTGACGTTTACTCCGTTGTTTGTTTCATGTGTAACTTGATTTTCATGTCTATTCTATTTATTATTAGATGTAATCTGGGTTGATATTTGCTTGTGCATATTTTCTATTTTAAATTTTGATGAACATCTATGTTTCTATCTCACGTATTCCTTTCTTGTTTCTTTCAATCTATGAACGAAATTTTTGTTTTCATATATCTTGACGTCTTCACTTATTTGTTCTTTCCTTACATAGCAACATTGATTATTACATCTCTTATGTTGACCTTTAAATGACCGTATCTTGTGTATGCATAACATTTCCTTTCATGTGTATCTTGACTTAAATATTTCTTATTTTCTTCTTTGTGACGTTTACTCCGTTGTTTGTTTCATGTGTAACTTGATTTTCATGTCTATTCTATTTATTATTAGATGTAACGTGGGTTGATATTTGCTTGTGCATATTTTCTATTGTAAATTTTGATGAACATCTATGTTTCTATCTCACGTATTCCTTTCTTGTTTCTTTCAATCTATGAACGAAATTTTTGTTTTCGTATATCTTGACGTCTTCACTTATTTGTTCTTTCCTTACATAGCAGAGTTGATCATTACATCTCTTATGATGACCTTTAAATGACCGTATCTTGTGTATGCATAACATTTCCTTTCATGTGTATCTTGACTTAAATATTTATTCGATTTGCATGTAAAGTGGGTTGTGTGTAGTCCAAACATATTTCTTCGTTGCTGCTTTTTATCTTTACTCGTTTTAAGATTTTGCTTGATTTTATTTGTTTTTGTTGATCCCAGTTTTGTTGCTCTTTAACTTGATTTAACCTTTTACTACACACAAATTAAATAAATAGAGTGCGGAAGCGTTTAATACGTGTAGAAAAGATTGAACATGCAAGGTAGTAAACACACAAGTAATTAATGAACAAGAAATAAAGTATTACAAGAAAGTTACTCAAAAAAACTGTTTCATTGATTACTGAAGAACACCAAGAACACGCACTGGTATGTGCAAAATGTGCTCAAGGATTATACAAACTGCTATTTTCGTGTGTGCGCGCTCTCTTTTTGCTGTAAGGTGGTGCTCCCATAATATACAAGAGGGATGTACCCCTTAGTACAAGACAAAAACTGACATTCCATAAACGGAATGCCACCTGGATAGTAAACATCGTGGGACGCCCATTACTTTGATCTTGAGGATCTTCGTACAGCAGGTCTCACGTGTTCTGCACGTGGTCTTGTCTTGAACTCTTAGAAAAACATTGATCTCCAGAGGTTAGCCTTCACAGAGGCTCTGTGAGTGATTACAGAGGCGCTGTGATCCAAGAATCACAGGTTTGACTTCTGGTAGATCTTCTGCGGAGTAACCTCTGAGCTTTGCACCTTCTGTGGTGTACTTGAGTGTTCAGCAGCAGACTTCTGCGATTCCCATACTTAGCCTATTTTTCAATACTTCTATACAATGTGAGTGGAGCTAACAATCTCCCCCTAAGTATTGAAAAAATAAAAATTTGGAATTTAGAGTGATGGCTAAACTAGAAGCAAAAGAGGTGAAAGGAACTCAACCTCTGAATCTTGATTTTCATTTAAAATAAGATGATGCCAGAAGGCAATTACATTTGAAAAAAAAAATTACAAGTCATCAGAGCCTATACTTTGGCGTCTGGAAAATCATTGATCTTCTTTCCAAACCCACCTTCTTTCTTCAGTTCTCTGTAATAGCACACACACAGGAATCTGAAGTTCAAAGTTGCATCTATGTTTGTCAGAAGGACATATGCCGCTTCTGTGGGTACAAGTGGAGTTCCTGTGTGCTTGATAAGTAGTTCTTGAATGAGCAGCAGAGATTCGGTCGAGTACTTTTGGCTTTCTATCCCCATGAATAATTTCTTTTCTCCTTTGGGGTTTAAGTACACAAAGCCAAAAGAAGGTGAAGTGATGATGGAGTTTGGTAAAATATTGGCAGAGGGTGGTAAGCTGTCTTGTGGTGGAGGGAAGCTGACCTTTTTGACTCCCAAGTCAAGTGCCACTTGAAAGTCAGCTATACTGTAGAACAACAGCTTTTCTCTCATGACCCTCTTGATTGTGAGATGTGCTTCTTGGTATTTCTTCTTCCATCCAAACTTATCATCTGTCCATTTGAATAGCTCTGGAAGATCATGAGGGTGAAGATTCGGTAGATCTGCGTCTGTGAAAGTCCATATCTTCTTATCTTCCCTTTTTACGGCGTATTCACTGAACCAGAAGTTTTTACACTTTGTGTGTCCAAGCTTGATTGTCACAACCTCTGTGATCTTGGCCATGCTGAAGACTTTGGATTTTGGCTTGGCTTTATCTTTATAGAATCTCTTTCGCTCCTTTGATATAACTTCTTCTGAGAGTCTGACTGTTGGAAGATCTTGAGCTCCGCGGCTATAGAGGTATTTGTACACTTCTTCTTCGACGTCCTTCTTTGGAGGTATAGGGAAGGGTCTTCTTAGGCTCTCAAAGCCTTGGATAACCTCTGCAACTCTATCCTTTGATGGTGTGTCAAGTGGTTGTAGGATGGGGAGTTCCGACAGAGGTTGTAGATCAAAGGCCCAGTCTTCCTCTTCAGGTTTCACTCTTTTAAAAGCATCAAAAGAGCTCTTTAGTAGTTTCTCAGAGGAGGGAGGAGGAGACTTGACCTTCTTCAGAGGTTCTGTAGCTATTGCCTTGCCTTTGTCTTTGGCAGTTGGTGGGGTTTCTTTGATTTGGATTATGGTGGGAGAGGGGGCTGCAGAGACCTTTTGTTTGGTTGTTCTCTGTGGTTCAGGTTCTGAGCTCATAGGGACTTGGTTTAGAGGAGCCACTGATATTGGTGCTTCTTTATTGGATTGCAGATTCTCCCCCTCATGAGGACCACTGCCGGAGGCATCTGGATCTTGGTCCTCATGTCGTGCCCGCTTCTGTCTTGCTTGGGTTTGGCAGGTGACAGGTTCCTTCCTCTTCTTTGGCGTACAGAGGTTGTTATCGACATGATCTGTGATCTTCTTGATTGCGTCCTCTGCAGCCAATGACAGAGCGTTGATTTCGATGTCTGACTTGAAATGAAATGTGGCTATGGATCGCTTCAAGTCAGCTGACAGCTTCTTTCCTTGGTCGTTGAAGTTGGATCGAAGGAGTTTTTGGTTTTGCAGAAACAGATTGCCCATGGCTTCCAAGTCGGCTTTTGTTGCAAACGCAGAGGGGTCTGGGGCAGAGGTTGATGCCTGTGTGTGAGCTGGGATCATAACACTGCGAGTTATGTCCTTTATTTTCTCTCTGAGCCTGGCCATTTCGTCCACTCCGGTCTGAACTCCGTTCGTAGCATATTTTGGGAACTCCTCTGTGCAAAGATCCCCCATAACTTGAATTTGATGGGAGTGTGCGATGATGGCTTGTCCACAAGCTTGAAGATCAGCCCTTTTCGCGCAGTTCCTATTCAGTGCTTGCAGAGCTTCTGTATTGGCTTTTAGGGCCTCTGCAAGGATTTGAGAGTTGGCTTGGGACTCTCTGGAGATCGAGCTTTGCAACTCGTCAAGTTTTTTGAGCACCATGTCAGCAAAGGCTTTAAACTCGACCTTTGTGACAAAGGTGTCAGAGGTAACCTCTGGAACAACACATGTTCCAGATTTGGCCAACGAGTCTTTGGCACCTTCAGAGCCTGTTTTTATGATGAGCTCTGGAGGATTTCCTTCCAATCCTTGATGTTCCACAGAGGAAGCACCTATGGAAGTTCTGTCAACACGTTCTTTGGGGGAGGGTTCAGAGACTCATAATCATCGTGTTCTCGCACCACCAACTCTGAGGTGGTTTGGGTGTCACTCTTGTGTGTGACAAAGGTAATGAATACCTCTGTGTGTGGAAGAGATGTGTCCTGGGGCAAATGGACACGCAGAGCAACACTCTCACCCTTTTGAGAGGGTGAGGTGGTTTTGGTTTCCTCGAAAGGTGGTACAGAGGATGAAGGAGTATCCTCTGTCCGGATGACATAGGTAAGGTTCGGACTGTGCGGTCCTGTTTCAATACCCCTCTGCACTAGAACTGCAGGGGTAGAAGTGTGGGTTGCACTGGGAGTTGGTTTTGGTGGTGTGCCAATGGCATCTTTTGTTTCCCTCTCCTCCAACGATTTTTTACTTGGTTCTTCTTCTTCAACTTCGCTCTGTGACCTTCTTGTCACATCATCTATTTCCATTTCCACGGTTTCCCCTAATCCTCCAGAGTATTGAAGAGAGACCTCGCGTGCTATTGCAGAGGCTATTTGAATTGGGCTCTGAGGTGTATCCTCAGGGGACTCTGCAAGGACTAGGGCTCTTCTTGCCTTCTGCAGGGGCTTTGTCTGACCCTCTGCAGGTGCAGTTCTTGCAGCAAGGTATTCATCCAGATCTTTCCTTTTCTGTCGGAGGGCTTCCAATATTTGTTCTTTTTCGGCAAGCGTCCTCAACTTTCCTTTCTTTTTCTCATAGACTCTGATCTCTTTAGATTCTTTTGTGGCTTTCTCTTCAGCTGCCAAGGATTTTGGAGTCTCTACCTCTGCGACTCTCTTTTTCTTGTTTTTCTTTTTCGTCTTTCTCTCACTCCCCTCCCCTCTAACTAATGGGTTCTCTTTCTCACTCACATTAGCCTCTGCGGCTTCAACTTCTGTCCGTACTCCCTCGTCTCTCAAGTAAACTACAATGTCGCCTACTTTGAATCCTACGCGAGGGGGGGTTACAGGACGTGGTTCTGGTGTCCTGTTCCCTCGTATGTATTCCCTAACCTCTTATTTACTACCCAAATAAGTCAACATCTTTGTTGACAAAGGTCTGGCTTTTGGATATCCTATTTTGATGGTGGTGGGTTTATGAGACTTCATCTCATATAGTTTGATGGTCTTATCCTCTACTGGTAGCTTTCCTTCTCCGATCAAGTCATCGCCTAGTAGCAGTCCTAGGAAACGTCCAAACACGATGTTCTTTGGTTCTGTTCCTCTATCTTGGTCCTGCTGTTTGGAAATCACAGCATTTTGGATCTCCCTGAAAATGAGTCCAGCGTAGTTCAGTGGGAGATCGTAGTAAATCCCATACATTATGGCCAAAATTGTATGGCTTGATTGATCCGGGCTTCCAACCTTGGATGTTAGGCATCGGTTCAGAATTGAGAAAAGGACGTTCCACAGAGGGGGTAGATTCTGTCGCCTGAAGTTTGTTCGCTTGGTGATTGGAACTGCGTAGCCGATGAACCTCCGAAATTCTAGTATCTCTTCCTCTGTGGGCTCCTCTGAGAATTTACGCAGGTTGAGATCTGATTTGGTGGGAAGTCCAAATACATCGGAGAGTTTCCTACGATTGATCCCTAAGTCCAGAATTTTTGCAGTTGAGGGATGGGTTGCATAGCCAATGATGCAGTGTCCATATTTGTCCATTTTGGCATGGCGGGCACTTAGCCAGAACTGTTGGATGTAAGATTCCGGGATGTCATCTCGTTTCAACGTTAGGGCTCTAACTAGGAAATGGTTCTTGAGGAGTTGAATCAATGGTGCAGCTTCATTGGGGAAACCAGAGGGATTTAGGGTGACAAAGTGGTTGTTTGGCTTATTATTCATTTGGGCCAAGTGATAGTCATGTCTGGTGAAGGACAACATCCCGCTGGTAAGCACATGTTCTTGGTCAACGGAGTCTGAATCAGCCTTTTGAACCATCGAGTGATGAGAGTTGTTGGATTTCTTGGATTCATTAGAGTTCTTGGAGGAAGATGAGGTAGAAGCCATTGAAAAAATAGAGGAGAAGAGGAAAGGCTTTTTGCTTGAAGTTCTTGAGAGAAAAAGATGAAGGTAAAATGAAAAAGAAGAGGCAAAAAGGGTTTTATACAGGGGAAGGTAAAAAAAAATGAGCGGTAAAAAATAAAGTTTTCAAATCCGTGATGAGTTGAAACGGATAAGAAGTCGTTTCATAAAAACGATGGTACAGGTTACGAACCAATCAAATGTTGCCACGTCAGATGATGGCGGTGCACGATCTAGGACGTGCGCCACCCTATTCTCACGCGCCTGGCATTTTCTATTCTCACGTGACAGTGAGTTTAAAAAAAATAACCCGCAGCACATGACCTGATTTTCTCAAGTGATGAGAATGACAGAAGCTCTGGGGATAAGAGGCTTCTGAGGTCATAGGCAAGGTTATCAGAAGAGCTTTTTAAGAAGGAGAGAAGTGCGATGAAATGATCGAGTTCCTTTAAAGTGCATTTTGGTCAAGCATCCTTAGTTTTGAGGTGCAGAGACTCTGTGATAGATCATAGAGGCTCTGTGGTCGACCTCAGAGGTTCTGAGACCAAAAATTTCCTTTTTAGGAAAGATTTTCAAAGATTTGATCATTTCAAAGTTTTGACAGAAAAAATTAGTGCAAAGTGAGATCGTTTTGAGGGCATAGTGTTCGAGAAAGAGTTTTGACCCTTGGTTCAGATGGACTAACCTCACTCTGTAGTCTGTTTTACGCAGAACTGTCTTGATCCCCCTTGAATAGTCACGATTGGTTTTTGATGGTTCGTTCTGCTCCCCCTTCAACTATGCTTGGATCATATAAAAGATAAGATTTGCACAAGACATAGATTTGAAAAAAAAATAATATAAAGAAAGCAAAAGGGATATATATGCAACAGAGGCTCTGTGCAGGGGTACAGAGGCTCTGTGGTCAACTCATGTTGAGCATACCAATCTTGCCAACTAGAAAAGTGAATCTTTTCTCATCCAATGCCTTCGTTAAAAGGTCGGCAAGTTGGTACTCTGTGAGCACAAAGTACATCTCTATTGTCCCATGCTCCACATGATGTTTCAGAAAGTGATACCTGATATCGATATGTTTGGTCTTAGAGTGCTGCACAGGATTGGCAGAGATCGCAATGGCACTTTTGGAGTTACAGAGGATGGGGATTTTTTCGATATCAAATCCATAGTCTCTAAGTTGGGTCCTCATCCACAGAACTTGTGAATAGCAACTTGCAGCAGCAACGTATTCTGCTTCTGCCGTAGAGCTCGAAACACAGTTCTGTTTCTTGGAAGTCCAACTTACCAGTTTGCCTCCTAGGAATTGGCAACTCCCAGAGGTACTCTTTCTGTCGAGTTTGCATCCTCCGTAATCTGAATCTGTATAAGCCATGAGATCAAAGCCAGAGTTCTCCGGATACCAGAGACCAAGATTTTTGGTCCATTTTAGGTATCTGAAGATCCTCTTGACAGCATGAAGATGAGATTCTTTGGGGTTAGCTTGAAATCTTGCACATAGACATGTAGCAAACATTATATCAGGTCTACTCGCGGTTAAGTACAACAGAGATCCTATCATCCCCTTGTAGAGTTTACACTCCACAAATTTGCCCTCTGGATCTGCATGGAGTTTAGATCCAGTGGCCATAGGAGTTTTCATTGGTGAAGAGTCAGAGAGCTTGTATTTTTCAAGTATGTCAGAGACATATTTTGATTGGTTTATGAAAATACCCTCTGTGGTTTGTTTGACTTGCAATCCTAAGAAGAATGTAAGTTCTCCCATCATGCTCATCTCAAACTCACTTTTCATCAATGACTCAAACTTTTTGCAATATAAATGATTTGTAGACCCAAAAATAATGTCATCAACATAGATTTGTACAAGCAAAATCTCACCTTTTCTCTTCCTATAGAATAAAGTCGTATTGTAGTACCTCTTTCGAAACCATTTGCAAGGAGAAAGTTTGAAAGTCTGTCGTACCATGCTCTGGGGGCTTGTTTCAATCCATACAGAGCCTTGTCCAGAAAATAGACATGACTTGGGTACTTAGAGTTTTCAAACCCTGGTGGTTGTTGGACATATACTTCTTCTTGAATCTGCCCATTCAGAAAGGCTGACTTGACATCCATTTGATATACTTTGAAACCTCTGTGGGCTGCGAAAGTAAGAAAGATTCTTATTGCTTCGAGTCTTGCCACAGGGGCAAAGGTTTCTTCATAGTCAATGCCTTCTTCTTGACAGTATCATTTGGCCACCAGTCTTGCTTTGTTTCTGATCACCACACTGTCTTCATCCTTCTTGTTCCTGAAGACCCATTTGGTTCCTATTGCGGTTTTACCTTTCGGCAGGGGCACTAGGGTCCATACTTTGTTTCTTTCAAACTGCAGAAGCTCATCTTGCATAGCTTCTACCCAGTTTTGGTCTTCAAGAGTTTCAGATATCTTTTTGGGTTCGATGATACTCACAAAATTTGTATAGTAACAAAAATTTACAGTACTCAATCGAGTTTGGACCTTGCCAGAAGCATCACCAATGATTTGGCTCTGTGGGTGACTTTTGGTCCATTTTATCATGCGGGGTAGGTGATCATTGGAAACTTCTGTGGTCAGATCATGAGCACGTTTGTCTTGATTTAGATCAGTTTCTGTTGAAAGAAATTGATCATTTGTACTTGCCACAGGACTTGGTTGTTCATCATGAGTGGAGGGAGAGAGCTCTACGGATCCTTGATCTGGTGTTGACCCTTCAGAAAGATTTTGAAGATGACCATGATCTTGATTTAGCTTGGGGCCTTGATTCGTATTGTCCTCTGAGTGCTCCCCCTCGATGGTTGCACCTGCAGCATTACTGGAAGAGGGTGAAGCATCACTAGGACCAGTTAGAGAAGTACCTGTTTGGTCCTCAGAGGGTTCGGCTTCAGAGGCTCTGCGGTCATCTTCAGAGGGTTCATCATCATTGAACATCTCTTCAAACAGATGATGAAGATCATTTGTTCGTGATGATCCACCAGAATCTTCATCCTGAAGTTTGAGTCCTGAGCTGATTTGCTCAATGGCTTCTCCCTCATCTTCTTCTCCTCTATTCTATCAATGGCTTCTCCCTCATCTTCCTCCAAGAACTCTAATGGATCCAAGAAATCCAACACCTCTCATCACTCGATGGCTCAAAAGGCTGATTCAGACTCCGTTGGCCAAGAACATGTGCTTACAAGCAGAATGCTGTCTTTCACCAGGCATGACTATCACTTGACCCAAATGAACAATAAACCGAACAACCATTTTGTCACCATCAATCCCTCTGGTTTCCCCACTGAAGCTGCACCATTGATTCAACTCCTCAAGAATCACTTCCTGGTTTAAAGCCCTAACGATGAAGCGAAATGACATCCCTGAATCTTACATCCAACAGTTTTGGCTAAGTGCTCGCCATGCCAAGATGGATAAATATGGACACTGCATCATTGTCTATGCAACCCATCCATCAACTGAAAAGATTCTGGACTTAGGGATCAATCGTAGGAAACTGTCCGATGTCTTTGAAATTCCCACTAAATCAGACCTCAACCTGCGCAAATTCTCAAAAGAGCCCAATAGGAAGAGATATTGGAGTTCTTGAAGTTCATTGGATATGCAGTCCCAATTACCAAAAGGACAAACTTCAGACGACAGAATCTACCCCCTCTATGGAACGTACTCTTCTCGATTCTGAACCGATGTCTAACGTCGAAGGTGGGGAGACCGGATCAATCAAGCCATACAATTTTAGCTATAATGTATGGAATTTACTATGATCTCCCCCTGGACTACGCTGGACTCATTTTCAGGGAGATCCAGAATGTCGTGATTTCCAAACAACAGGACCAAGACAGAGGGACAGAGCCAAAGAACATCGCGTTTGGACGTTTCCTAGGACTACTTCTAGGCGATGACTTGATAGGGGAAGGAAAGCTACCAGCTGAGGGTAAAACCATCAAACTCCATGAGATTAAGTCCCACAAACCAACTACCATCAAACAGGGTATCCGTCCGCAAGACCTTTGTCAACCAGAATGTTGATTTACTTGGGTAGTGAAGAGGGAACTAGGATTTACATACGAGGGTACATGATTCCTGAACCGAGACTTGTAACCCCCCTCGCGTAGGCTTTCAAATAGGAGATGTAGCGATTTACCTTAGAGATGAGGGAGAAAAGGTGACGTTGAAGTTGCAGAGGCTCAAGTGAGTGAGCGAGAGAGACCGTCAGTTAGAGGGGAAGGGAGTGAGAAGAAGAAGAAAAAGAAAAGCAAGAAAAAGAGAACCGAAGACGTAGAGGTTCCAAAGTCCTCTAAGAAATCTAAGAGGACCACAGAAGAAGAGGTACCAAAAGAGAAAGCCAAAGAAGAAACTGCAGAGATCAGAGTCTCTGAGAAAAAGAAAAGAAGATTGAGAACGCTTGCCGAAAAAGATCAATCTGTGGAAGCCATCCGGCAAAGAAGGAATGATCTAGTAGAAGACCTTGTTACTAGAACCAAACCTGCAGAGGGTAAAAAAAAACCTCTGCAGAAGGCAAAGAGAGCCCTAGTCCTTGAAGAGTCCCCTGAGGATAAACCTCAGAGCCCAATCAAAGTAGCCTCTGCAATAGCACCATAGGTCTATCTTCAGTACTCAGGGAACCTAGGCGAAACGGTGGCCATGGAGATAGAGGATGTGACCGAACAGTCACAAAGTGAAGAAGAAGAGCACAGAGAGAGAGAGAGAGGAAAATCGGTGGAGGAGAGGGTTAGAAAAGATGCCTTTGGCACACCACCAAAACCAACTCCCAGTGCAACCCACACTTCTACCCCTGCAGTTCTAGTGCAGAGGGGTATTGAAAAAGGACCGCACAGTCCGAACCAAACCCTAGCCGACCGGACAGAGGATATTCCTTCATCCTCTGTACCACCATCCGGGGAAACCAAATCCACCTCACCCTCTCAAAAGGGTGAGAGTGTTGTTCTACGTGTCCACTCGCCCCAGGACACAACTCTTCCACACACAGAGGTATTCGTTGCCTCTATCACACACAAGAGTGACCCCCAAACCACTTCAGAGTTGCTGGCGAGAGAACACAATGATTTTGTGGCTCTAAAACAACCACAAGATCCATTCAACAAAGATCTTAAGGGAGTCTCTGAACCCTCCCCCAAAGAACGTATTGACAGAACTTCCATAGATGCTTCCTCTGTGGAACATCGAGGATTGGAAGGAAATCCTCCAGAGCTCAACATATCAACAGGCTCTGAAGGTGCCAAAGACTCGTTGGCCAAATCTGGAACATTTGTTGTTCCAGAGGTTACCTCGGACATCTATATCACAAAGGGTGAGTTTAAAGCCTTTGCTGACACGGTGCTCCAAAAACTTGACGAGTTGAAAAGCTCTGTCACCAGGGAATCTCAAGCCCACTCTGAATTTCTTGCAGAGGCTCTCAAGGCCAATACAAACGCCCTGAACGCTCTTCGCGAATCCTCTCAACAATATTCAGCAGGGATCAATGAACTGAGAACAAACTGCGCGAAAAGGGCTGATCTTCAAGCTTGTGGACAATCTATCATTGCACACTAAAATCAGATTCAAGCTCTAGGGGATCTCTGCACCGACGAATTCCCGAAATATGCTGCCCAAGGAGTTCAGTCAGGAGTGACAGAAATGACCAAGCTACGAGAAGAAATAAAGGACCTAACTCGCAGTCTTATGGTCCCCTTCCACCCACAGGCATCAACCTCTGCACCTGACCCTTCTGCCTTTGCCACAAAAGCCGACCTAGAAGCAATGGGAAATCAGTTTCTGGGTAACCTCAACCTTCTTCAATCCAACTTCAATGGACAAGGAAAAAAGGTGGCTGCAGATTTGAAGAAAGCCATAGCCACATTTCGTTTCAAGTCTGATGTGGAAATCAACGCACTGTCTTTGGCTGCAGAGGACGTTCTACAGAAGATCACCATACATGTCAATGAAAACCTCTGTAGGCAAAGGAAAAGGAAAAGGAAAAGGAAGGAACCTGTCACCTGCCAGACTCAAGCGGGAAAGAAGAGGGCACGACATGAGGACCAAGATCCTGATGCATCCGGCCATGGTCCTCATGAGGGGGAGAATCTGCAATCAACACAAGAAGCACCAATCACAGCAGTTCCCCTGAACCAAGTCCCTATGAGCTCAGAACCTGAACCACAGAGATCATCTAAACAACAGGTCTCTTCAACCTCCTCTCTCATCATAATCCAAATCACAAAATCCCCACCATCCGCTAGAGATAAAGGTAAGGCCATAGCAACAGAACCTCTGAAGATTCGAGAATTCGAGAATTCGAGAATTTCTGAATTCGAGAATTCTCGAATTTCTGAATTCGAGAATACTTTCAAAGAAGAAAGGATCTTGATAGACTTAGAACAAACTGTATTTTCTACTGTGTTAAAAAATACTGAGTTTTCTAAATTATCCAAGGCTTTAAAATCCGATGATAGGTCTGGTTCACTTGATAATGAGTTTGATTTTCTAAACTCTAATGGTGGTTTAGATGACTGTGTTGGTGATTTTGACTTTAATGCTAAACTTCCTAATCATTCCTCCTTTGTTGTTAATTCTTTTGGGGTACCAAGTGTGTTTGAAAAGGTGAAACATCAACGAAAGTTGATAAATCAGTTTCTGTGAAATCCAAAGTTGCCAAAGGAAAGAAGAAGAAATCCGGGAATTCACAGAAACAGATCATCACTGGTAAGTCAAAGAAGAAGCATTTGTTGATTCTCACCTTTCTAACTCTAAAGTTTCAAATGTTTCAGATTTGAGAAAGAAAAAGCTTGGAGTTAAGTCGGAATGGCTACCGAAACAGAAGATAGACGAGAATGCTAAATTATTTTCTAGTTTTGATTGTAATAGAAAGACTGCTAGTAAAGATGATTTGATTGTGGATGTTGCTAATTTTAAACCAAAACTTGTTGATTCTCGCAAGAAATATTCCATACGGCAATTATTCCAGTTATCTCCGTCTGCTACAAAGTTTTCAAATTATGATAGATATGATTATGCTTCTCGTAAATATTCTGATGTTTGGTTTGGAAATTATCATGCATATTCTTATCGTTCCAATTCTTCATATAGTTTTCAAAAGAAAAGCGGACCCAAATTTCAATGGGTACCAAAATCTTGTGTTAACACAGTTGGATCCAAATACAAATGGGTACCAAAGAAAAAGGTTGAATCTGTGTTACAGGAATGTCAGGTAAATGTTGAGTGAAAGAAACAATGGCTCTTGAATACTACAGTTCAAGACCCGCACTTCAATGCTCAAAAGTCTTTACTCCCAGTTTTTATATGGATATCTAAACCTCGTGTTTCTTAATTTCTCTTGTGCAGACCCGTCATATGTGGTACTTGGATAGCGGATGTTCCAAGCATATGACCGGGCAGAAAAGTCTGTTGACTAACTTTATGGAGAAATACTGCAGCACAGTTCGATTTGGTAATGATCAGTTTTCACCAATTCTGGGTTATGGTGATGTTGTACACGGAAATGTCACGATTAAGAAGGTGAGCTATGTTGAAGGCTTAGGACACAACCTTTTTAGTATTGGGCAGTTCTGTGACAAAGACTTAGAGGTTAATTTCAAGGCCAAGAAGTGTTCGGTACGCACTGAAGACGAGAAAGAACTCTTGGTCGACACTCGCAAGTCAAACCTCTACACCATTAATTTGTCAAAGATCTAGACTAACAATCAGGTGTGTCTACTCTCAAAAGCCTCGATGCAACAAAGTTGACTATGGCATCGACGGCTCTCTCACCTCTACTTTCGGTACATCAATAAACTGGTCAGTAAAAAGCTAGTAAACGGACTTCCTGAACTCAAGTACGAAAAAGAACACTTGTGTGCAGCGTGTGAAAAAGGGAAGATGAAGAGATCTCCACACAAACCGAAGCCTGAACCGAGTACCAACTCTCCTTTAGAGTTGTTGCATATGGATCTCTGTGGTCCTATGTGAATGCAAAGCTTAGGCGGAAAGAAATACGTGTTAGTTATTGTGGACGATTATTTGCGGTACACGTGGGTCAAATTTCTACGGTCTAAAGATGAGACACCCGAAGTTCTCATTACATTTCTAAAGATGACCCGGGTGAATCTGCAGAAACCAGTCAAGCTTCTCCGAGCTGACAACGACATAGAGTTTAAGAATAAAACAGTTGAAGAATATCTCGAATCGGTCGGGATATCACATCAATACTCTGCTGCACGTACACCTGAACAGAATGGAGTAGTCGAAAGGCGAAACCGTACGCTAGTCGAGGCCGCTCGTACTATGCTCAGTCAATCCGACCTACCTCTATTTCTGTGGGCTGAAGCTGTGTCGACTGCGTGTTACACTAAAAATCGGTCCATGATACACCGCCGATTTCAGAAGACTCCGTATGCGTTGATCAACAACCGAACACCAACCATTAAATATTTTCATGTTTTTGGTTGTAAGTGTTTTGTGCTAAATGACAGAGATAGTCTGAATAAGTTCAGCGCTAAGGCGGATGAGGGCATCTTTATCGGCTATTCTTCGACATCTGCTGCATACCGTGTATACTTGAAGAAGTCGAAGACTGTGATCGAGAGCGTCAACGTTACATTCGATGAGGATATGGCTTCTGAACACTTCAGTTCGGAACCCGTGATAACAGGAGTATTAGCTTTTGGACAAAACAATCCAGAACCTGTGTCTCAAGCGAACAAATCAGATGAAGCATCAACATCTTCTAATCATTTATCTGATTTAGATATTTTTTTTGAATTGTTTTATGATGAATATCTTGGATCTAATGTGAATAAACCTGTTGTGGTTGACAGGATTGAAGATTCAACTATTAATTATCCAACCACTTCAGATGTTTCTACTGAACCAAATTACCCGATTCAGCAAGATATTCCAGTTCAAATGCCTACTCAAATAGTTGAAGTTGTATCTACTAATGATGAGTCAGAAGTTGCTGAGTCAGTAGGATGTGATGTAAGGACAGATCAATAGACTGAACATGTTGTACCTACTGAAGCTTCTGCACCAATTACTTCAACTTATCATTATGTGTTTCCACATTAATTGCTGAAGCAGAGTATGTAGCTGCTGCTAGTTGCTGCTCTCAGGTCTTGTGGATGCGAACACAGCTTCGAGATTTTGGATTCAAGTTTGATAAAATATCGATCTATTGTGATTCGAAGAGTGCTATCGCCATATCAGCTAATCATGTGCACCACACTAAAACAAAGCACATTGATGTCAGGTATCACTTTATAAAAGATAATGTAGAAAAAGGTACAATAGAAATTTACTTTGTAAAAACTGATTATCAACTTGCAGATTTGTTTATTAAACCTTTAGATGAAAAGAGATTCAATTTTTTTTTGTCTCTAAGCTTGGGATGCTAAATCTCAAGGTCTAATCAGTAATTACCTATTAAAGTTTCTTTTATTGTAATTTTTCATCATTTCTTTATCATTATTTCTGAAAGATATCTGCACTTTAATTGTTTGTTCATGATCTCAGGGGGAGTGTGAGAAGTACTTCATAAATGATCATTGTTATCTTGAGGGGGAACACATCTAATTTTTGCATTTACTTATTTGTCAAATCTTTTGTAATGCATGATTTTAGGGGGAGCTTTACAAGTCAAAGGAGTATGGCTATGACTTCTGATTATTTCTGATCAGAACTCGTACTTTTAATTGTTTTACTGCTTTATGTCATTTTTAATTTCAGTGAATAAAGTTGCTTTGACTATAACCTTAAGACTTTTGCAGTTTGAGAGATGCTTACAAGATCATATCTTTATGACTTTAAGCCTGACTTCATGAGATGTAAGACTGCACGCAAAAGGTATAATTTCTTATCTTCATCTCATGTGTGGTTGAAAGAAGGACAACTTTCAATCATAAGAAAAACCTGTTCTTAAATGTTCAAACCACTTCCCGATTCTCAAACAGATTTCATGAATTGGAAGTGTGACTTTAAATGTTTTCTGAGCTGACCTGTATTTGCGCTTTAACTGATAAAGTTAAATCATCTGAGCAACACATGCTTTATAGGAAAACATGGGATTTCATTTTTCTAGGACTTAATTGAACTTCTATGGATTCACGTTAAACAGTGTTTCCTACCCAAGAAGTTAATCCTTTAGTGATTAAGTGTGAGGAGTCCAAAACAAATGAGTGTGGGATGTGTGTTGTGGTAAAATGAAAAGAGAGTTTGGTTAGATGTGAGCTTAATGATAAAAAGAAAGAGGGTGTGAGAACAGAGTCAAAAGAATATCAGAACTCTGCACCAACCTTTTTTTGAGTCGGGCAGCCATAATTCTAATGATTCACAACTCTTTAGTGAACATTGTTGAAACAGACAACTAGCCCATGCCAACTCTTGACATTAACCCCACCAACCACTTATTTTCTTCTTAACAAGAAAATGTTTCATTTTCAAAGGGGACGCAACACATATACTATCTGGTTTTGATTTGGAAACTTTGGATATTGAAAAAAAGGAAGTCTGCCCCACCTTCGCATTTCAATCATGCACATTGAGTCTGTGTTTAACTAACTGTTGTCTCAGTGGTTTACACATTTTGAGCCTTATAAGTAATCATCCATGCTTAATTATTTCTATCACTTGTACGAACACACAAAGAATTTGTTTCTTTGTCATAACGTTCATAGAAATTGCCTTTGTAGTGTTTCGATGATTGAATGGAAGCCCTGGGGGAGTGAACTTCATAAAAGCTCCTTTCCAATGTGTATTCGTTACACACAGTGACTTCGTGTTACTGATAGGCATCTTTAACTGATTCATTTGTTGATTCAGGTGTTACATTTCTATTTTGTCTAGATTTGAAAAGATCTGGATGAATACATTGTTCGAATTGACGGTGAATCAGAGGCTCATGGAAGATCAGCATGGTCAAAGACATTTCTTGTTCTGAAGAAGTTTTGATGATATCGATGCTCAATTCATCAAAAAGGGGGAGAGCTAATCAAGAAATATCAAGATTAAAGAAATGTCCAAGTCAGAATGTTTCAAAGTTTTTGATAATTTTTCTTTGAAGATAATATGCTAAAGCATTCTGCGATAAATCGGGAGATAATTTCTTTCCATCATATGAAAGAGAGTTTATCTACATCTTTTGGGGAGATTGTTATATTTTGAAGACAAAGCGGAAGATTGCGTCTTCTGAGCTTAAAGAGAAGATTAGATTGCTAAATCCTTTTTCTGTAATGATCTTGATCCAAAGGGAGAGATTGTTAGATCACAGATTTATTGGATTCAAGATCATCAATATTGAAGACGTAAATCTGAAGCCATAGCTGGAAAAGTCAACTCTCATTAAATAGTCTAGGTTAATTTGTAATAAATGTCAAAGAATGTTTTTCCTTGTATTTTGGGCCTTTATGGCTTTTTCCTAAAATAGGTGTGTGGGCCTATTAGGCTCTAGGGTTGTAGGGTGCAAGGGTGTTGGAATTAATCAGCCGCCACTTTTCTTGTATGGAAAAGAGATATACTGTTCTAGTGAGAGAGGGCTTATAGAGAGAAAAACTTCAAGAGAAAATTTGTGTAATCGTTTGGATTGAATATCAAAACAGGTTTGATTAAATCTCTTGTTGTTTATTGTTATTGTGTGATAAGAAACTGATTTTCAGGGACAATCATAACCCTTTTTCAGGTTATCGCAAGGTAGCAAGTTCCAATAAGAGTAAAGAGAAGATGTGAGCTATTTACAGGAGCTAGAAGATTCCTTGTAGTAGTCTTTCTTCTGACTCAGTTGTGTAATAGGTTGTAGTTGCAAACCTTGTTTATTAAATTGTAGGTCTGGGGCCGTTTTGATTAAAATATTATATTTTGATATAATTAAAGTTTGGGTTATTACAATTATGTCTCTTTTGTTGACCTTTAAATGACCGTATCTTGTGTATGCCTAATATTTCCTTTCATGTGTATCTTGACTTAAATATTTATTTGATTTGCATGTAAAGTGGGTCGTGTGTAGTCCAAACATATTTCATCTTTGCCCATTTTTATCTTTACCTGTTTTAAGATTTTGTCTGATTTTATCTGTTTTGATTGTGTACAAATTTCTACGCTACTATTTGATTTTGACTATTCTCTTTGGTGTTGTTTTCCCATTTATTTGTGTATAAACAAGGTTGTGGATTTTGTGAGATGATTAGGATTTCTTAAGTTTAAGATTATTGTTGATTTTAATCACTATCATTGTCTAGAATTTGGCTTATCATGTACTATGTGCAACTTTGGTCATTCTTGTTTAATGTGTGTCTTGACTTTCATATCTATTCAATTTACTTTGAATGTAACATGGGTTGTCCTAGCATACGTCGTTCGTTCTTGGTTTTTTTAAGTTCTTAAATATTGCGTAATTATATGTGATTTGATTGTGTTCGACTTCTATCATATTATTTGGTTTTGACTTTCTCATCATGGTACCTACTCTTCTACTTCCTTTATTTTTCGGTTTGAATTGAAAACTATTTAACTTTTAACCTTTGTGCTAGTTATTTGTTGGTTGCCTAACTTTTTTTTTATATTGGAAATAGGAAATAAATATAAATGTTAAATTGACTAACATGTCGCAATAAATAGGCACATCACATTCTCAAGTTTCTTCTTATACTTTGAGATAGGTGAATATATGGTTAATTTGAACCCAATCAACTTTCCAACTCGTAATCATAGGTTGTAATACAAATCTTTGCATGTTTTATAATAATTGCTACGAACATTTTTTGCGGTCTAATAGGATTATCCTTGCGAATATTCTTTGTGCTTTCTAAAATGGCTTATGTTTTTCTAGATACAAAGTACGAAATAGTTGGATTGTCAAAATACATGTATCGAGAATGGCAAAAGGGACATGTATCGGGAACAAGAGATTAAAAATAAGGTTAGTTTTCATGTTCTTCTATTTTGTGTTTTTTTGTTGCTATGTTTGAAAAACATCTTCTGTTATTTGATTTAATATGAACAGAATTTATCTAAATAATTAGCAAGATGTAAAAGTTTCTTGGATTTTGGTTTATGTTTTTTGCAGTATATCTATTAGCAAAGTGATCGTTCTCCATCAATCGGTGTAATGAATGATATGTCTAAAGTGAAGACTATACCGACGATATGAATCGTAGAGAGACTGGGTTTACTTGCAGTTTCAAGTCCATGGTAATTAAGCCATTTACTGACATGTTAATTTACTTCTGATGCTAGATGCCACTTATGTTGACTAATGTGTGTGCAAATTGGTATTTTTGCTCGTTATTTAAAATTGTGATAGGAAGTTTCAACCACATTGGGATTTCTCAAAAAAGGTTTAAACATCTAATTAAGTGTGAATTACTCCATGCCCATTTGTTTTTAGAACACAGATAGATACATTTCATGAATAACTTATGCCATATCACTTAATCGTCCACACTTGACATTTCACATGTTTTTTTTTGTTTTGAAATTCTTTGTTTTTTTTTTAATTTTTACTAATGGGGTAATGTATATTGACAACGGTTTTAATTCCTCTTACGTTTTGTTTGTAACTTAAATTTCTAGATACATAATACGCAATAGTTGGATTCTCAAAGTGTAGCTACGAGTATCGAGAATGGCAAAATGAAATGTATCTGGAGTAAGAAAGGTAAGGCTCACTCTCGTTTAACAATAAGGTTGGCTTTCATGTTCTTCTATTTTGTGTTTTTCTGTTGATGCGCTTACAAATTTTCTTTAGTTATTTGAATCAATTCGAACAATATTTATTTAAGTAATTAACAAGATGTAATTGTTTCTTGGATCCTAGTTTATGTCCTTGCAGGGTATCTAGTTTATTAGCAAAGATCTAGGGCTTTATAAATCGATGCACTGAATGATATGTCTATATGGAAGACCATACCGAGAATATGAATCGTAGAGAGATTGGGTTCTACTTACGGTTTCAATTCCATGGTAATTTAGCCACTTACTAACATGTTAATTTAATTCTTATGTTGACCGGTGTATGTGTAGATTGGTATTTTGCACAATATTTGAATTTGCGAAAAAAGAAGTTTCAAGCACATTTGGGATTTCTCCATTCACAATTGTTCTCGGAATAATGTTGCATACATCTCATGATTAACTTAGGCCATATCATTTAATTGTCCACATCTGACCTTTCACCTATTTTTTCAAATTCTTTGCTTTTTTTTGATTTTTTTACTAATGGGGTAAGCAACAATTTCTATTTTTTTTTTCTTAATTTTGGTTTGCAACTTAAATTTCGACTTTTAATTTTTTTTCACAATAATTTTATTTGTTGTTATTTAGTGTTAATAATTTTTTATCTTGTCTGGGTTGCACATGTTTTTCTGTAGTTTGCATTTTGAGTAAATGAGAGCGTGTGAAAATTATATGTCATTTTGTTCTTGTTGATTTTTAGATGTTCTGGTTTTTATCAATGTGGTGGGATAATATATGTGCATGACCTACGTACTGTTGTTGATTTTGACTATCTTATGGTTAACTTTTTATATCAACATGTTTTTGTATGTGTGTAATGACTTATTTAGCTGATTTGAAGTTTTTAATGAGTAGGAGTATGTGTACATATCTTTCATTTATGTTTTTATCTGTTTGTGCATATCTTCCATCGTATATTTTAAGGTGAACATCACAATGTGTATCACGTTTTCCTTTCTTGTTTTATTTGGTCTAAGAAAGAAATATTTGTTTGTTAGTTTTGACATCCTTAATTATTTGTTCTTTATTTACATAGATTGTCTTTGCACCAAGTTTTCCATTTTGTGTTGTAAGGACGTATATATGTGATTGATTTTTAATTGTATAATACTTGGCATAACAATTCACGTTCTTGTTTATTTTGACTTTTGATGTATTGGATTTTTGTCGATGTGCAACTCTTTTATATTCTTGTTGACTTTTAATGACGGTATCTTGTGTATGCATAACCTTTTCATTAATGTGTATCTTGAATTTTTATATTAATTTGTATATAAAGTTTGTTTGTAGTCTAAATATATTTCATCATTGTCGATTTTTATTTTTACTTGGTCTAAATCGTACCTGATTTTATTAGTTTTGATTGTGTACAAAATTCTGTGATATTATTTGATATTTACTATTCTCTTTGGTGGTGTTTTCCCAATTTTTCATGTATAAACAAGGTTGTGGATTTTTTGAAATGAATGAGTTTGCTTAAGTTTTTAATTATTGTTGATTTTGATCAATATGCTTGTCTGGATTTTGGCTTAGCATACTATGTGCAACTTTGGTCATTCATATTCAATGTGTATCTTGATTTTCATGTTTATTGGGTTTACTATTGAATGTAGTGCAAGTTGTTATTTTGTTCACATTTTCTATTGTAAATTTTGAGGATGAGCATCTCTGTTTGCATTACGTTTTTCTTTCTTGCTTCATTTGCTCTAAGAAAGAAATTTTTGGTTGCCTGTTTTCACATCCTCACTTTTTTCTTCTTTTTTTTACATAGATTGTCCTTGCACCGAATTTTTCATTTAGTGTTGTAGGGACATATATTTATTAGATTTCAACTGTATAATTTGGGGTGTGCAAAACCTGAATGGTCCGAAAATCCGAACCAAACCCGAACTGTAATTGAGGTGTTTGTGTAAAACCTGAATGCCTCGAAATCCGAAAATCAGAAACCCGAATTTTTTGGGGGATATTTAGGTTCGGGTTGGGTTTGATTTCTCGCCACCCGATCCATCCGAAAACCCGACACACACACCACACACACACACACACACATATATATATATATATATATGTATTATATAAATATATTTATTTATCTAATTATCCTTTAAAAATCGTAAATTCTAGTCGGTCGTAGTCTTTTCTAGAGATTAAACCTACTATCAATCCTCTCAACCAATTAATTTTATCTTAAAAAGCGGTCGAATATTATAAATTTTTGCATATAATTATACCCAAAATCCCTCAATCCGAAACCCGAGGAACCTGAACCCGAAGTAAGCCGAAATTCAAGACCCAAAGTTTGGAGCTTGGTTTTCCATATCCGAAATTCGATCGGGTTATTGATTTTCACACCCGAACCTGCCCGACCTGCCCGATGCTCACCCTAATGTATAATACTTGGCATAACTATTTCCGTTCTCGTTTATTTTGACATTTGATGTATTGGGATTTTGTTGATGTGCAACATTTTTATATTTTTGTTGAGCTTTAATTTTCTTTAATTTTGTGTTTGTGTGATAAATCATTTGTTAAAGGTTGCCTTATTTTCTTTCTTGTGCCGTTTACCCAGTTCTTTGTTTTATAAACATGGTTGTATATTTTAATTTTTACTTTTTTTTAATTTTGCCTGATTTTATCTGTTCTGATTGTGTACAAACTTATATCCTATCATTTGTTATTGACTATTCTCTTTGGTGGTGTTTTCCCATTTACTTGTGTATAAACAAGGATGTGGATTTTGTGAGATGATTGGGCTTTCTTAAGGTTAAGATTATTGTTGATTTTAATCACTATCTTTGTCTTGATTTTAGCTTATCATGTACTATGTGCAATTTTGGTCATTCTTGTTTCATGTATAGCTTGACTTTCATGCAGTGGCGGAGCCACATTGGGACCACCTTCTGGGATTCATCCCATTTTTAATATTGTAAATTTGTTTTACTCATTCGTGTTTCATCTCATCTCCTGCCTCACATAAATTCTTGGTGTAATTGATACATTACAAGTATTTGCATTATTCATTGGCCCCACATGGTAAGATTCATTGGCCCCACATCAGATTTTGAACTATATGATTTGTGGCTCCAAATATAAAATGTTTAATGCTCCTTTCAAAACTCTTGATATTGTTGCTTTAGTATTTATTGGGACCGTTTATCAATTGTTCACCGGGTAGGTTTTTGTCAAGTAGGAGTTACCATCCAACTTACTTTGGTAAGATTCTTGATCATCAAATGACATAGTAAGGTGTTGATAAGTGTCTCTTATCCGTAAACACTAACAGGTATAGAGACACAATCCTCATTTACCGGGTAAAATTCTTAGTCATTGTCATTCCTTTTACCGGGTAAAATTTTCATTTTTTATCATGCTCACTCTATAAAGTAAGTGATTTGGTAGCGCTTACCAGGTTAGCATTTGGTAAATAGCCCCTTTAAGTAAAAACCATGTGTTGCCAAAACAAATGTCAAAATTGAAGCGTTCTTAGAGTTGATGGATTGTATCCCATGCATTAGTGCTCCCCCTGATACTTAATTCTGGCCCCGCCCCTGCTTTCATGTCTATTCTGTTTACTATTGGAAGTAACGTGGGTTGATATTTGTGCATCTTTTCTATTGTAAATTTTGATGAACATCTATATATGTTTCTATCACGTTTTCCTTTCTTGTTTAATTCAATCTAAGAACGAAATTTTTGTTTTTGCTTATTTTGACATCCTCACTTATTTTCTTTTTTCTTACATAACAACATTGAGTATTACGTCTTTTATTTTGACCTTTAAATGACCGTATCTTGTGTATGCTTAATATTTTCATTCATGTGTATCTTGACTTAAATATTTATTCGTTTTGCATGTAAAGTGGGTGGGTTGTGTGTAGTCCAAACATATTCCATCGTTGCTGATTTTTATATTTACTCGTTTTAAATTTTTTCCTGATTTTTTCTGTTTTGATTATGTACAAATTTCTATGCTACTATTTGATGTTGACTATTATGTTTTGTGGTGTTTTCCCATTTATTCGTGTATAAACAAGGTTGTGAATTTGTGGGATGATTTGGGGTTTTCTTAAGTGTAAGATTATTGTCGATTTTAATCACTATCCTTGTCTGGATTTTGGCTTACCACGTACTATGTGCAACTTTGGTCATTCTTGTTTCATATGTGTCTTGACTTTCATATCTATTCGATTTACTATTGAATGTAACATGGGTTGTGTCTATTCCCAACATATATCGTTCGTTCTTGGTTTTTACATTTAGAAGTTCTCAAATATTGCATAATTATATGTGATTTGATTGTATTCGACTTCTATCCTATTATTTGGTTTTGACTTTCTCATCACGGTACCTAGTCTTCTATCCATCTCTTCCTTTATTTTTCATTTTGAATTGAAAACTATTTAACTTTTAACCTTTATGCTAGTTATTTGTTGGTTGTCTAGCTTTCTTTATATTGGAAGTAAGTCATTGTGGTTTCATTTTTGTTATGGATGAGGTCCCTTGCTCTAACTCCGTTAAAAAAATATTCAGTTAAGTAAGGGCTACTTAGGGCTTTTTACATTTTTATTTAATTTTCTTCCCAAAAATGAAAAATAAAAGTATTTATATCATCACTATTTATAAGAAACATGTAGAGAACATATCTTGAACATAATTTCTTCACGGTGGCTTAGCATGAGACGGTGAACACCCACTTCCCTCACGACGATCTCCTTCCCAGAGCCGTTCCTAAGGATTTTGATGCCCTGTGCGAACATGCTAAAAAAATGCCCCTAGACGGTTTTAAGTAAATGAAACGACAAAATACACCGGCTCATATCTACGCCGATTTTCATTAATTAAAATAAAAAGTACAAAGGGGGGACATAAAACCAAAACCCCAAATTACAAAATATAAACCTACATCACCTAAAACGATGTTTTCGTGCATTTTTTGAAGCAAAAATATCAATCAATTTTTCATATTCGACATTCGCTAAAATTTACTTTTAATACTCAAAATTGTTAACCCGTTTAGCCTTTCTTGACTCATGGTAGATCGTAGATACAATTTCAATAACTTTAGCTTTGAAAAACTTTTTTCCGCAGATGCTACCGTGACGGGTACAGTCAACAAAATCCTATACGCAAGCAACACATTTGAAAACATATCCATCTTCTTTGAAAATTCCAAAATCTGAATTGATGTCCATGGATTATCTCCTTCATATGCTTCACACGGTAACATTTCCTACAAAATTTGCAATTCCATAAACAAATACTTTCCATCAATATCACAATCATCACCATTTGTTAATGCAACTTCAAGATTCATACAACAATTTTTCAATTCATCATCATTTAAGTAAACCAACTTTGACCCATCAAACAAGAAACCAAAAATTGATTCAAATATTTTCATTTGATTAAATCTAGTCTTCAATTGAGATAAAGCCATATCTACTAAAACAAGAAAATAATCAGTTCTAAATGTCTCTTGAGCAAATTGTTGTTGTCTTTCAGTATTTGGAATCTCATCAAATTGTTTTTTTTCTAAAATAAGAACGGTTTATAGGAAACTCAGGTTCAATTCCAATTTCATTTGCAATTTCTTTGGCTTCACTAATGGCAGAAGTAAGTCCAGTTTCCCTATATTTCTCAAAATAACAAACCAATGCTTCTAAACTTTTCACCGCAACATGAAGTAACATATCTTTTTATTGTAATTTTTTGCTAACCAAATTGATCCTATACGAAATTTCATGCCAAATAATCAAACTCACATTGAATTCAAAACTTGAAAGTTCGCTGTTTACCAAAGATTCGGCATCTCTACATAATTTTCCATCATCACTAACTTGAGATAATTTAAACAAAGCTTCCCTTATTTGAGCAAATTGAGTTTTTATATATATTAGCTATAAATCTCTAACTTAAGCCACAAAAAAATTTATAAACATGTTACAAGAAATCGTTGAGATCTCCATGTATTCAGAGATCTGATCTATCATCTAGCCCAAACAAAATACATTTCAGAAGGCATTAATCAACCAAATTCATGATCAGTAAATGAAAGCAGACACAAATAAGGTATAGTAACACAAATTCAAATCAACTAAACCTAGGCATGTTCTAACACAGATTAGCAAAATAGCATTTAACTATGATCCTAACAACCTGAAATAATTTAAGCAATATATATTATTTCACTTCTTAAAACTAGGGTTTTTTTCTCCCAAATCCCACCATTATTAATTTTAAACACAATGAAAATGGAATTCATTATCATTTATCAGTAACCACAACCACACAAAAATTGGAATTTGGAAATACAAATTACAATGATTTTAGAGTTTAGAAACAAAAATCAAACTTCAAAGTTCAAACCTGGTGGGAAGATTGAAGTCGAAGACCGAACTGTGATTCTGTGAATCGCCCAGAAGAATCGGCGCTGCCTCTCAGCCTCTGGAATTGGAACTAATGAAGCAAATAGAATCGCACAAAACAGAAGCAATCGGTCGTATACGGTATACTTGTATATAGAATCGCACAAAAAAGAAGCAAATATTGAGATTTGAGAAGCAATCGGTCGTATATGTATACTCATATATAGAATCGCACAAAACCGTCGACTGTTGTAGGGGCGTAAGGCATAACCGTTGATGGTTAATCGATGCCTCATGCATCTGGAATTGGAACGAAATCGAATGCGCCTTTGAGAATCGGAAGAGACGATCAGACGAAGAGTCGATCGAATAACACTGTGGGCGTGGTGGCGTGCAAGCAGGCGTAAGGATTGAGCATTTGAGCGTCGATATGTTTTTTCCTTTTTGATGGATATGTTTTGGACATTGGTGTTTTTTTACTAGCCCAAACCTACCAGATATCCACCGTGGGCTTTGATTTGTTTTTCAGCCCAAACCCAAATTATTAAATATATTACATATACTAATAATCTATAAAATTTGATACCCCTATGGACTTTCATGCCTTGTGCGGCCGCACGGGCCTGCTCCTTCCTCAATCACATCCAGAAACCGGTCAACTCTTACCTTCGTCAGCCAACTCCCTCTCTTCCCTCCGCTACAAAACCTTCCCCCATCGCACCAGATTGTTGGTTCCAAATCGATAACTCCATTTTTTTAAGACACTGGTCTTCCCCCTCCCTCACTGAACCAGATCGATGGTTCCATTGTCGGTTCCACTCCTCGCTGAACCAATCTGTGAACGAAAACCATAGGCAAAAACGGAGGATAAAACGAGATATGTGGACGCAAACAGAGAAAACCAGATCTCCGACAACTCCATCTTCTTCCTACCTTACACCATGTTTCTCCAATAAGATCTCATCGACGGCCACCCCACAATTTTTTCCCGAAAACCATTCGGTTCACATTAGTTTTTTTTGCACGTGGGGTATCATCAAAATATGGAATTTACAGTACAATTTGCATGGATTCTATAACTTACTTGGTGGGTGGTGTAGATCTTGATTCATTTTCATATGTGGTGTTGGATTCCATCTCCGGTGAACTTTCAATACTAGAAAGACTTGTCTTTATCAACGAGTTTCTCTTTTTTTAAAACAGATTCGAGACGGAGATCGCAAGGAAAAACACAAAGGGAGTTCTTGGAGACGGAGATCACCGCAAAAACAAACCTGGAAGATGAAGCGGCCAAAGTTGTTGCTGGCCGTGTGGGGGTTTTGGTTTCAGTCGAGATCAAGGAGGTATTCCAGAGAGGGAGAAGCCACTGTGGTATATGCTTTCGGAAAACTAAAGGTGTTAGGATGGTCTATGGGTTTGATGATAGGGACGATCTTCCTCTCCTCTTGCAAAACACTTTGAATCATGAAAGCTTCCAAATATGTTTTTCAATATATATAATATCAAAATATAATAAGTATAATTTTCATAAGAAAATAAGATAAAATTGTAAAAAGACGATATTAACCTTAACTTAACGGAGCACTAGTTAGTGAAGTTAGGAGAAATGACCCAATCCATAACGAAAGTGAAATCATGATGACTATACACGTAATTATTTCGTTCCTGGGACGCAATCCAAAATTTTCAATAACCAAATGGACGAAATTTGTAATTTACTCTATATTTGTTTTTCAACATTCTCTTCTACCATCATTTGTGTCACAATATTGATTGTTTGGAATAACATTTCATGTGAAACAACATAAATCATTTGGGAATATATCTCATGCTATGTTGATGTGTTTTTCATCGTTGTTTTTAAACTTCTAGGGTTCAAACAAAATTTTCAGAACCATCAATTTCAAAATCAAAAGCACATATGTCATTTATAACTTCAGATCTTATTCTTGTTCTTTATAGATAACAATAACAAGCTCACGAGTTGAAATGTTACAGTTTAAAATTGTTGTCTAATGAATGTTGAAGCACAAAAGCAATCAAATAGACAATAACCAATAATCTTAAACTTTGGTATGGGAAGCAATAAGTTAGAGTATAAAACAAATGATCATTTAATTTTTACAGATTTTATTCTCCAATGTAATTCTTTAATACATTTTAGTCTTTGTTACTACTAATTTTTTTTAGGCTATTGTTATATACTAAAAGAAGCTTTACGCCTCTTTTACCTACGAAATTACTATATGTATGAAAAACATTGGCCCATATATATATATATATATATATACATACTAGGCATGTATCCGCACGATGCAGCGGAATGTAAGTAAAGAATGAACAATTAATATTATTTCCTTATATACATGTTAGGGTATTTTATATGTTAAATAGAAGTTCAGGGTGCATATTGTAATTCTTTATTAGTTTTAATGAAGTTGGGCCCAAAGCCCATTAGGCCCTATACGCGCCATATATAAGGCGTGTTTTGTTTCATATTTCATTTTAGACATATTCATTATTCTAGTCATAGGTTTACATTTGCTTATTAGAAATTCTCTCTGTAAACCTAAACCTTTATTGTATATCAATCATATGACTAGAGATTGTGATTCATTGATTACTATTGTTCGTGATTACACTGTAACTGGGATCTACAATTGGTATCAGAGTAAAGAGACAGAATTATTGATCCAAAAAGGTTTGTCTAAAATCCTTTAATCGCTTATTTGATTATATGCTTATTTGATTATATTCTGTGTTTACCTGAATATCTGAGTTCATAATCGATTTCTGCAAAATCAGAGTTTCTTGGTTTTTTATTTTATTGATTTTTTGCATATTGGTCGATTTGTTTCTGGATTGGAATCTTTCTAGAAAAACAGTGTGTTTGGTCGATTTTTTTTATTTCTGGGTTCATAAGTTTGAGTTCGGTCCATTGATTGGATTGAGTATTATTCGGTCGATTAATTCTGGGTTGATCTGAACTTTCTGCAAAATCATATCTGTATCTATATCTGCTATATCTGTTTATCTTGATTTTCTGGGTTGAGGTTCTTAGATAATCAAGTTTCTGAATACAATTGCATATTCGATTTTTCGTAATTTTTGGTGATTGTTCTGCATAAATTGATTTCTGCATATTGGGTTTACAATTATTTAATTCTGGTTTGAATTATTTTCTGGAAAGTAAAGTGGTCGATTGATTTTCTGGTTTGAGTTTGATTTCTATCGATTTTAAGAATCAATTGTTTAAGGTCGGTCGATTATCTGTTATCGATTGTTGTTTGAGTTTATCGATTTGATCTGTTTAATCGAAAAGTAAAGTGTTTATCTGTTATTGATATCGACCGGACCACTTTGACCGAACCCTTGTGACCGGATCGGACCCTTGCGACCGGACCCTTTGTTGACCGAACCCTTGCGACCGGATCCTTTTTGTGGACCGGTTGTAACACCCCGATTTTCGAAAGGTATCATTTCAAGTTAATACAGAAACCGATATATTAAGGAAAAATAAGATATTTTATTTTGGGCTTGAATCCTTGATTTTATAGTCTTGATAGATGAAGGATTCAATTACGAGTCCAACGGTTCTGTCCGGAGCAAAATCAGAGCTATAACGAAGAAGTTATGACCAAAACAGTGTTCGGGCATATTTTTCACGGCCTATAAGGCGCACGGGTCGTGCGTTTTCCTTCACTAAAAGCGCACGGGTCATGCGCAACATCAGAAGCAGTAGCACGGGTTAAAAACATGATTTCAGCCTCATTTCACCCAAAACTTCATTTCTTCATATCTTCTAAATCCTAACTCCGATTTCAATGATTCAAGTTGCCACGGTTTCGTTTTTGAGAGATCTTCAAGGATATAGAAAGAGATTGGAAGTTTATTGGAGTATACAAGAGTATTTTGTGGTGGTAAGCTCCTCATCTCTCCCACTTCATCTTCGTCACCAAAGTTTTCTAGGGTTTCATCCACCCTTTGTTCTCCCTTTCGTAGATTGGAGGTTTGTAACCATTTTGGTGAACTGGAGGTGTTTTGGTTGGTGGATTCAAGCTTGGGTTAAGGTAATCTTCTACTCTCTTCATTTATGGAAGTTAAGGTTTCAGTATCAGTTGGGGTATTCATGTATAAGGTTGGGAAACGATTCTTTGTGGTTGATTATGATTATTTATGGTGGAATATGTATATTTATGGTTGGAACCTTGTGGATCTAGGTTTTGGAAGATTTGGTGTGAAGAATCAAGTTATTCAAGAAAAGCTCTAAGTGGGTAAAATCTAGATTTAGCCTAAATCTAGCAAGGTGAGTTCAAGTTGATTTGTGAAAACGGTGTACATGCCAAAATGTCCATTTTAAAGTGTTTATGTGTTTTACATGAAATTATCAAATGTTGGGTTAGTTGGTAATCTTTGATTATTTGAAGTATTTAACTTTATAAACTTTGTAAAACACCCACATTTGGGATCTTTGGGCATTTTGATAAAGGTGTCATAAATGAATGTGTTTTGATGATTCCTTTACATAAATAGATCTTTGGTCTAAGAAATACACTTTTAAATGTTTGTCGGGTTTTATGCATCATTCATGAAATGGAATGTTTTATGAAGTATTACTTGCACAATTATGTGAAGTACTTGAAAGAACATGTATAGTCTCATTTTATGATTTCCATTCTTATCAGCAGTTAAACATGGAAATGCATATTTGAAAATAAATGAGTTTACTTCGGTCCGATTTAATAGCCCGATTGTGAAATACCAAGTATGATGGCCGTTAATGCACATCATTTGAGAATTACATGTTTTGAGTGCGTTGGTCATTTAATTGGAGTAATGTACTATTTAGACTGTAATGCAGTGGATCCATAGGCATATGAGTCGGTCTTTATTATTTAAAAAGAAAATGGGCTATTACTTTTTTGTTGGCCATAATTAGTCTTGGGATCTCGAGGATAATACGGTGAGGGCTCGTAGAGTCCAATACCCGGACCTGCATCCGCGAGTTAATTTCTGAGGCTGTTTTTATGGGATAGTCACTTCCCATTTGTAGCTAGTTGAGACATTGGATCCTCGAGTGCCTTTGGTACGGTTATGTGGGACCGGTTACTAGCCATGGATCGTAAATGTAATCCTAGAAAATGAGCATGACCAGGATTCATCTGCATGCCTCCACACATATTTGTACGAGTCGGCGTGCTCGTTGCTTTGGTCCTAGTATGGTGAGCTCAGTAACTTGGAATGTGACCTACTTTTGTGTTCCGCCACTAGCCTTGGAAATTGGGATTCCCCCGTCACCGAGAGGTGTTGTTTTGAGGTATTTAGTTTTATCCTCGTTTTCAGTGACGTTTGAGATTTGGGTTATCTCCTTATGCTATAATTTTGGAGACTTGAGTTTACTCATATTTTGGTCGTTTGTTTTTATAAAGCTTATTCAAATGTCATTATTTGAGCATTACCATTATTCTCGTTTTGAGTAAGTGTTGGATTGCATTATTTCATGAAAAAATGTTTTGGCGTTGAGGCGTCCATCTATAAATTGCATATTGTTGGTAAATGAGTTGTTCCATTATTTTAAAGTAAATCATTTTTAAAGGATCATGATTATAAGTTATAATATTTCCATTTTACGTTTTCTTTATAATCATGATATAAACCCTTGAACTCACTAGGCGTTAGCCTAACCTTTTTATTTGTCGGCATGTGCATCAGGTTCCATCTCGGGAATTAGTTCTAGCGACACCGTGAACTGATGAGTGCTAGTTGTGTGCTCGAAGAAGTGATTAGCTTGATGAAGTCTTCTGCATTTTTATTGGAGATAGCGATTTGGTATTGGATTATAGTAACACTCGACTTTAGCTAGTCTTTATGCAAGAATTTAATTATTTGTTGATGGTTCAACCTAGAAATGTATTTCAATTATGGACTAGCAGTAGGAGATTTATTATCCTTTAAGGTATTGTTGAAAGTTTTTACTTAGTCGCTCTTTCCAAATTTGGGGGTGTTTCAAGTGTGCCTTGTCTTGACCGGTACCTTAACCGGTGACTGTCTTGACCGGTGCTTTGCCTCGACCGGATTATTCGACCGGTACCATTGATTGACCGGTGCCTGCTGTTGACCGGACCTTTGCTTCGACCGGGTCCTTGCTTCGACCGGGTCTGCTTCGATCGGGTCCTTATTCGACCGGGTCCTTATCCTGTCCTGTTTATTTATTTTTTGATCAATTTGTTTGTCTCACGATCACTACAGTGCATTTAAGATTAAAGAGTAAAAGATGAATTTGAGAGAGGCTCTAGCCATTGGTTCAGATCAAAAACCTCCGGTGCTCTATCGGGCAGAATATCCACAATGGCATGATTGCTTCATGAATTTTATCGAAGCAAAACCAGACTATGAGGAAATACTCTTGTGCCTGAAAGAGGGGCCACAACCCTGGCCGATGAAAGTCCTGCCTGGAAACCAAGACGAAGGTCGACCAGACCGTTCTGTTTAGAAAAATCTCAGTGAGTTTACCCCTCAAGAAAGGAACTGATATGACGCTGAAAAGCATGCAAAGTCCTATATTCTCCAAAGCCTACCCAATGACATATATGCCTGCATCGATAGTTACAAGGCTACTGCAAAAGGAATGTGGGACCAGATTGAGAAGATGATGATGGGTAGCCGAATAAGCACTCAGCTGAAGATGACAAACTGCATTACCCGATATGATGGCTTCAAAGCAAGAAAAGGCGAGACGCTCACGGAAACTTATGAACGGTTCAACGTGCTTCTGAACGATCTTCATAAAAATCACATCATGAAGACTAACACCGAGAACAACATCAAGTTCATGAACAACCTTCAGCCAGAGTGGAAGACGTTTGTCTCTCATATCCGTCACACTCAAACCCTGGAGAAAATTCCTCTACACGAACTATATGAAATGCTTCTCCAGGATGAAGAGGAAGTTCTTGAGTTGATGGGAAATCAAAAAGCAGATGAAAAGCTTGTGGTTGACCCGTTAGCGCTTGTCTCAGATAGAAGAGGTCGATCTATCAGTCGCACGCCTGAAAAGGAGCCAGTGAAAAGTGATTCTGAACCCGAAGACCCTTACAGTGACTCGGATCCAGAATACACTCAGATTAAAGAGCAGTGTTGTTCTTATCTCAAGCGTTCCGGAAAAGGAAGTTCTTCAACAAGTCTTCCTCAAACAAGCAAAGATACTCCACTACTCCTCTCAATCAACGTGATCATAAGAGAAGTATGAAAGGAAGAGACGCATTGATGAAGGACGGAAGACTGAGAAAAGGCATGATGAGAAAGCAAAAGAGGAGCCGATCAAATGTTATAACTGTGGTCGGTTGGGTCACTTTGCCAAATATTGTCGAAAGCCTGTCGTGCGCAACTCAGAATACTACAAAGCCAAGATGTTGTTGGCCAAACAAAAGGAAGCAGGTAAGGCTCTCATGGCAGAAGATGACCACTGGCTAAATGTATCTGATGAAGAAGAAGCTGATGCAGAAGCACACTTGTGTTTCATGGGTAAGCACTCAACACAGTCCGATACTGATGATGATGATCGAAATTCCCCATGTCAGGTATGTGCTCCTTACGAAGAAGCCTTAATTGATCAGATGAAAATCATTGTGCACAAATTAGACTCCTACAAGCGAACCATAAAAGAAAATGAACAACTCATCTCATCTCTGGAAAAATGTGTGTCATCACAGTCTGAAAGTCTTGAAAAACAAAGCATAGAAATTGCTGGCAACCTGTGCATAATTTCAAATCTAAAGGAAGAGTATGAGCGTTGTTCAAAAGAATCAAAAGAGTTAAAGACCAAAGTAGATGATCTTACCTATAAGCTTCGTATGTCAGAAAATGAGAAAATTGATATTGTAACTAAAAACGTGGCTTATAAAAATGAAAATCAAAGGTTATCTACTCAGTTAAAGGATCTTGAACTCAAACTTTATAAAATTGGTCAATCCAACCAAACGTTGAATCTAATTGCACCAAAAGAATTCAAATATTCAGAGACGGGTATCGGTTACGATAACCCACGTTATCTGAAAAAGGCCTTAACCAAAGTTCCTACGTTATATGCGTTTGAATTTTTTGGAATAGACAAAACCTATCCATAGTACAAAATCAATTGGACCAAACCACTTGATGATGAGGATACAGAACAGGATAATTTGAGAAGGAAGAATTCTACCAAAATGCAAATTCCTTTTGTTTATGACTCTTTGAATGCATCTTATAACGCTGAAAAACCTTGTTTTCTGTCAAATGACTATTTTCGAAGCTACACTCAAGTTGAACTTGACTCTAAAACCGTTGAAACTGAGGAAGAACCATTAGACCATAAAGTTTATGTTCCACCTCTGATTTTAGAAAAGAAAATTATTCAGTTAGAAGAGTCATTTGCACAGGAGAGGAACATTTTTCAAAAGGAAAAACAAGAGTTAGTATCTCAAATTGAGTGTCTCAATTCCGTTAAAAAGGAAACTGGGTCGAGGGAGGAAAATGAATACTATCAGACAGAGATAAATAAGCTTAATGCACAACTGGCTGCTTTGACAACAGATCTGATGAAAGACCGACTTCACAAAGTTGAGCCTCAAGCTAAGCCGGAAATTCTCCAAGATGAAAAAATCCATCTGTCGGAAAATTCCTATCCACCCTCGGACACATCTTCCTGTAAAGCCTTTTTGGGTGACTCGTCACCAAAATTTTCAAACAAAGGAAAAGATCCTCAATCTTTAGAAACGGATCATCGTTCTGATTTTCAAAATGCTTCCGCCTGTGATCCACTTAAAGAAACAAATCCTTCTGGTGTCCTGAATCCTTCAAGTGATAAGTCTCTTGCTGATGAGAAAATGGAATTTTCAGCCTTTCTGAATTCTGAGGTGTGTCTAGATAGTCAATTAGACCAATTTGATTTTAATCCTTTACTTCGAAGGAACGTTGATTTTCTAAATTCAACTTGTGAGCCTCCGGTAAAATTTCACAAGGGTGAATGTTCCACATCTGCCCCATAAAACACTTCTGTGAACAATTATTCAAATTCTAAATCCAAAAGACGTTCACGGTAGAAGAAAAAGACCGGTCGCTCTAACAAGAAACAATCATCAAAATTCAAATCTTCTAACTATGGGTTTAACGGTATTTCAGATACTTTTGGTCAATGCAAAGAAGTCAAATACGAGTGGGTAGCTAAGAAGTCTAAGGAGAGCACGACGAAGAGGGAATTACTTAATCCAGTTTTAAGTTCTAGGAAACACAATAACAGTCATGATGGTTTTAATTCTAAACCTTTGGTTAACCATAATGGATTGTTTCTTTTAAAAGTTTATTCCATTCAGCAATTACTTCAACTGTCTCATGATTGTGTTTGTTGCTCCTACTGTGGGTTGAATGATTTTGTTGATCGTAGATTTGCATCTGATTGGTTTGGTTCTTATCATGTTTCTATTTATCATTCAAAGTTTGATGCTCCCTGCCATAGAAACAGACCCAAGTCCAAACGGGCTTCCCGGTCGGGTGTTAAGTCTAATCCCAAAGGACCCATTTACGAATGAGTACCTAAAAAGCCTTAACTTGTTTTACAGAACGGTCATGCGTGGTATTTAAATTCAGGCTGCTCCAAACACATGACCGGAAGAAAGGAGCTTCTCACGAACTTCATCGAGAAGTTTTGTGGAAATGTACGCTTTGTGAATGATCATTATTCTCCAATTTTGGGATATGCAGATATAGTTAAGGATAATCTCACAATCAAGAAAGTGTCCAACGTCGAAGGTCTTGGTCACAACTTGTTCAGCATTGGTCAATTCTGCGATAAGAATCTAGAGGTCACCTTTATAGCAAAAAGGTGCAGCGTTCGGACTGAAGATGGAAAAGAAATCCTTGCTGGAACGCGTCGCACAAATCTCTACACGATTGACCTCTCGTCTCTAAAAGCAGACAAGGAAGTTTGTTTGATATCCAAAGCCTCAGCCGAACGAAACTGGTTATGGCATCGTAGACTCTCGCACCTAAACTTCAAGACTATCAATAAGTTGGTGCTCGGTGGACACGTGAAGGAAATGCCCGATCTCAAGTTCAAAAAAGATCACCTGTGTGCCGCATGTGAAATGGGAAAAATGAAGAAGGCTTCTTACAAGCCTAAAGCCACTCCAAGTACTTCTCGGTCCCTTGAACTCATTCATATGGATTTATGTGGACCGATGCGCATTCAAAGTATCAATCACAAGAAGTATGTCCTAGTTATGGTTGATGACTTTTCTCGCTACACGTGGGTTAAATTCCTTCGTTCAAAGGATGAAACCCCCGAACTGATCATCTCTCTTCTGAAGAGCATTCAAGTAAATCTCAATCAATCAGTTCAGACCATTAGGACGGATAATGGCACAGAGTTCAAGAATCAAGTGCTCACCGGTTACCTGACTTCAGTAGGTATCACCCACACCTTCTCAGCTCGTACTCCTCAGCAAAACGGGGTAGTAGAGAGACGTAATCGAACTTTCGTAGAAGTCACGCGCACCATGTTATCACAGTCCAAGCTCCCGCTTTACTTATGGGCGGAGGCCGTTGCTACTGCATGCTACACTCAAAACCGTTCTATCATCAACAAGCGATTCAAAAAGACGCCATACGAGATCATCAACAATCGCATCCCGAACATCAAGTATTTCCATGCATTCGAGTGCACGTGTTTCGTACTGAATGACAAGGATGATCTCGGAAAATTCATCCCAAAAGCGGACGAAGGAGTGTTCATCGGCTATTCATCGCAAGCCCAAGCCTACAGAGTCTACAACAAACGGACAAAGACCGTCGTTGAGAGTATGAATGTGACTTTTAACGAGGCCGCTGATATGGATTCTGAACACCTCAGTTCAGAACCCGCTTTAACTGGTGTGTTAGCTTCTGGACAATTAAGTTCAAGATCTACACAATCTCCAGTAAATCCAGATCAAGCGTCTACGTCAAGAGCACATCTTTCTGATTTGGATTTACTTTTTGACCATTTTTTATGATGACTAATTTACTTCTAAGCCTAATGTTATATCATATAACAGGAATGATGCTCAAGCACAAGAAGTGACACAGGTTACTGGTCCATCCGACTCAGGTGCGTCAACCTCACCTGATGCTACCCCCTCTATTGTCATTGAATCAGCATGACCAAGCTCGAGTGATCCCCATCCAATCTCTCCAGATCCTACTGAAGCACCAACAACAGTAGTAGCTTCTGAACCGACCCCTACTGAAGGTGCTCACGAAGTTCCCTCTCCGACAATCCCGGATACTGTCATAGCTTCATCACCCGCTGAGTCGTCCTCTGCTTCACGCCCGACTCCAGCTCAGGAGCTTCCACCTCACAGGCCGTCATCACTCGAAGCAGTTCAGGATCTACCCCCTGGTGGTTATGTGGATTCCGATACCTCACAACAGATATATCAACCTCTTCCACACACCACCAAGTGGACACGAGCTCATCCTCTACATCAGATCGTCGGTGATCCCAATACATCTGTTCAGAATCGATCTGCTACCGCGAATGACTGTTTATTCTCTTCGTTCCTCAGCCGTATCGAACCTTCAACCGTCTCCGAAGCATTGAATGATCCGGATTGGGTGATAGCTATGCAAGAGGAACTCAACCAATTTGAGAGCCTCAAAGTATGGCGACTTGTTCCCCAACCAAAGAATAAGACGGTGATTGGGACGAAATGGATCTTCAAGAACAAGAAGGACGAAGATGGAATCATAGTCCGAAACAAAGCGCGTCTGGTAGCCAAAGGATATCGCCAGCAGGAAGGAATCGATTATGATGAGACGTTTGCATCGGTTGCACAAATTGAAGCGATTCGCATGTTTCTTGCCTACGCCGTTCACAAGAACTTCATTGTCTTTCAAATGGATGTGAAATCCGCATTTCTGAATGTCGTTCTCAAGGAGGAAGTTTATGTTTCGCAACCCGAAGGCTTCGTGAGTTCTGAAAAACCTCATCACGTCTACTTTCTTGACAAGGCCTTGTACGGTCTCAAGCAAGCACCACGAGCCTGGTATGATGCACTCTCATCATTCTTAGTTAAATTTGATTTTTCCAAAGGTAAGATCGATACCACCCTGTTTATTAAAAAGGAAAAGCGTGATATCATTCTTGTACAGATCTATGTCGACGACATAATTTTTGGCTCAGCAAACCCCAAGTATTGTCAAAACTTCTCAGCCCTTATGAGCAAACATTTTCAAATGAGTATGATGGGTCAAATGAATTTTTTCCTGGGTCTTCAAGTTAAACAATTAGCCACAGGAATTTTCATTAATCAATCTAAGTACATCTCGGATATTCTTCGGAAATACAAGATGGAAAATTCTTCACCAATGAAAACGCCCATGTCTACCAGTATAAAGCTACACTCCGATCCTGACGGAAAGGATGTGGATGCTAAGACTTATAGAGGAATGATTGGTTCCCTAATGTACTTGACGGCTAGCAGGCCAGACATTATGTTTTCGACATTCTTGTGTGCAAGATTTCAGTCAAAACCCAAAGAGTCTCATTTAGTTGCAGTTAAGCGTATATTTCGTTATTTAAAAGGTACTGTTGATCTTGGTTTGTGGTACCCGAAAGAGACATGTTTTGAATTGACAACTTATTCAGACACTCACCATGCCGGAAATATGCAGGATCGGAAACATACGACGGGACATGTCCAGTTCTTGGGTGATCGTCTTGTCAGTTGGGCATCGAAGAAACAAAACTAAGTTTCAACCTCTACCGCCGAAGCAGAGTATGTCGCAGCCGCCAGTTGCTGCTCGCAGGTAATATGGATGCGCACTCAGCTGAAAGATTATGGATTCCACTACTCAAAGATCCCCATTTACTGCGACTCGAAGAGCGTCATTGTTATATCAAGCAATCCCATCCAACACACGAAGACGAAATACATTGATGTGCGTTATCACTTCATAAAAGATCATGTGGAAAGAGGTACCATCTAACTCTACTTTGTTAATATAGAACATCAGATAGCAGACCTGTTTACCAAAGCCTTGGACAAAAAACGTTTTCAATATCTAGTGTCAAGCTAGGTATGATGAATCTGAAAGTTTGACCCTTCCACAGACCTATATGAGTCTCACTCAATGACGAATGACTGTGACTTAGTGCTCCAATGACTTGTCTCTGGATGTTCATGTCCACACCCATTGGTTGTTGCATTTTACTCGTTAAGTTCTGTGCAAGTTTCACACTTCTGTATTAATAAATTAGATTTCGTTCGTTTTATTTTTTCGTGTGTTTCTTTATTGTTCGTGGTGACTTTCTCGAGCTATTTATGTGTTAAGGGGGAGCACTATCGCAAGATGATCAGTAAGTTTTTCTATTCCTCCGTTCGAGGGGGAGCATGTAAGTTTTCTTGTGTTCAGTCACTGCTCAGCAAACGTCAAGGGGGAGCGAATTTTTTTTTCGTACGTGGTTCCAAATTTGAGGGGGAGCAGTTTCTGTTAATTCTTAGGTTGTTTCTCTCTTTTCAATTCCAATTTTTTTAGTTAAGTCTTAAGTTTGTTTTTAATTTAGATCTTTTTAATTTCATTTTATTAAAAAAAATTATTTGGACCGGCCCAACCCATCGCTTGGCCCAACAAGACCCCGACCCAAACGGTCCACCTAATCCGTGACCGAGGTTATAACACCACGGGGTCTCTTCAGTTTCACTCTTTCACCCTTTCATTCTCTAAATCTCTCTCTCTATATATATCGCTCTCTCTCTATCTCGTCCCGGTCGTAATCTCTCTCTCAATCCCTCGCACGAACTTTTATTCTCACGACCTCGATCGACAAACAGGTATGTCCGATCTCTCTTACCTCTCGCTATCTCTCTCGTATATAATATCGACCCCGGTCGATATTCAACGCCCCCAGGACGATGCAACCCCGGTCGATGGAACCCTCCGCCATATCTGTATCTCCGCCGCCGTCGACCTCTGGCTGCGGCTCGTCGACCCCCGCCCCCTATCGCCTACTTGTCGATTTCTGGAAAAGGGGTTGAGTTTAGATCGATTATATATCGATTCAGTGGCCACATGGGTGTCGATTTCAGCTCCTGTTTCAATATATGTTTAATGATTTTGGAATCGATTTTGGTAAATGGTTAATCTGGGTTAGGTGTCTATTATGTTCTGGTTGTGTCGATTGGGTTGACACCGGTCGACACCGGTCAACATGGTACACACCGGTCGACTGGTTGACACCGGTCGACTTAGACCCGGGGTTAATTATGAGTTGGCTTTATACTTCGATTCGATGTGTTTGAGCTAATAGATTAGTATCAATCTGAAATTGATTTTTGAATATGGTTTGGCTTTTCTTTCGTATGAGTTTGTGACCCGGTCCCCGGGTTGGGGGACACCGGTCGCCCTAGGTGACACCGATCGACCAGAAGACACCGGTCGTTGGCATGACCCCCGGTCCCTAGACCCCGGTCGATTAGACCTCGGTCGACGAATGGTGTTCATGGTGTTCAAACCATTGACCGAATTAAGCCAAGGAGATCTTGTTTTGAATGTACCTACGGACTAACATGTTCTATCTTAACAGGTAAAATGGCTCAGAATCCGAATCAGGATATTGACCCCATCGCTGACGCCGAACTGATTCATCCGGATCCTTCGTGGCCACCCTCTCTCCTACGCTCTCACGGAGACCGCTGATGTTCCCCATCTATACCTGCAACAATTCTAGCAATCCCTTACTCCTGTGGAGGCCGACGATGGCTTCCATCTGGAAGGCCGAATTGACACTACAACCGTTCTCCTAACTCGAGAACTCTTCCGCCAGTTTCTCCACTTGCCTAACGCCAACTCTTTTCCAGGGAGAAACAACTTTGATCTGATAGTCTCTGACGCAACTCTCTGTACCGACATTCAGTCTTTGGGTTACCGCACGCCTCTCCATTTACCATCCACATTCAACCGAATGAATCTGGCCACCATCTGGTACACGCTATTCACGTACCTCAATCGGTGCCTATCGGCTATTACTAAAGGCATCGAACAGACAAGTATCACCATACTCCGCCTCTTCCATGTTGTTGCCTTCCACCACCATGCAAATTATGCGGACATTTTATGGTTCGAGCTAGTCCAGAAGGTCTGAGACAACGCTACCAAACGATGGAACTTCATTCCCTACATGCAATTTCTCCAGATCTGTATCTGAAACTACATGGATCTCCATCCGACCATAGCTCGACGCTCTTCACATACGGTATGTCCTCATAATCAAACTCATCGTATCCCAAATCGCCATAAATTAGAAAATCTAGTCGCCCGACGCATTCCTGATGGGTTACTGGCCTATGCGAGTCCAACGGCGTTGAGTGTGTTAGAGTATAGGCGCACACACAACATTTCAGCTCCTATGGTCTGTCCAGAACCGGAAGGACCTCCCCAGGGAGCGCGACCTGAGCGACGTGAGGGTCCACGTATAAGAGGCGGTAGAGTCCGGAGGGCTGGGGCTCCCGGACAGGGTGTGCTGAGAGAAAATATTGTGAGGGGTTCTGGAGCGGGCAGCACCGTTAGACAAAGCCAGGCCAATACTTCTCGCAGATCACCTACCCCATCACCGACAGCCTCTCAGACGGTGGAAGAGGACACACCTACTGAAAGAGCCCAGATTCAGTCCTCTTCTGCCACAGAAACTGAGGAGACAACAGATCCATTCGACACCCAGTCGGAATCAAATACCGGATCATCAGAATCAAGTGATGAGTCATCTGACTCTGATGGTGACGGTGACCAGCCTTCAGCTGGAGAGACAAAGAGAGCGGATGGAGCTATAGTTGAACATGAAAATGTGAGGAAAGAGAAGGAAAGAAAGAGCAAACATAATTTTGATCGAACACGGGTGATGGGGGCAAACATCTACGGTTGACCTCCCCCTAACCTCATCCAGCCAAGTAGCCACATCTGCTACCCAGTCTCATGTGTTGAGACAGGGTATTGAAGAAGCCGTCGTGGACCTAGCGACGCAATTGCACACCCCAAGCCACTCCAACATCTCTCAACAGATGTTGATTTCACTTGCTCATGGGGATTTAGCACAACCGCTACCGGTCTCTCGCTTGGAGAGTACTGGTATTGAAGCAAGAGGACAGCAACCCCCGTCCTCGCCTTCTTTAAGTGCACAACATCTAGAGCCTCTTGATAATATATTTCCTTTGCTTAGGACACGTGTACTTTTTTCGACTACTGCTGGAGGCCTTAGTGGCCCAGCCAGAACACCCATAGTAATTCCAACTTCTGTTGGTTTACAAGGATTGGGTGGAAGTCTGAGTGACCCAGGAGTTATTCACCCTGAGTTTGTCTCAAGGGAATTTCTGGACGGCGCCCTAAAGTCTGTCCATTCTATTATGCGTTCTGAGATGAAGGAAGAGGTAGATGCACTCAAACGACTATTCAAAGGCAAAGCGCCAGTGACTGAGCCTGAACCACTACCTCCCACACCACCACCCTCACATACAGCTTCTGATATGTCTATCGATGACCTCAAATCCATCCTCCTAGCCAAACTCTTCGACCAATCTCAAAACGAACCCACTCAAGATGCCGATCTTCTTTCTCTACTACGTGCCCAAGCATCTACTCCAACACCCCCACCCACTATATCTCCTGAAGCCTTCCAGCACTAAACAACACTCCTTCAGTCCATGTAGCACACCATATATGTATTGACTGAACGAGTTTCATCCTTAGAAGACATCTGCCGCAACCAGGCAGAGAGGCTCAAGCGCAAACATGATGACCAGGATGATCCTGATAATCATGAGGGGAGAAGCGCCAACGACTATCTGAGCCATAGACAGAACAAATAGTTGGTACAGTACAGGTGCAAACAGAAAGGGGTTCAGGTTCAGGTACTCAAGCGGAAGGGCAGGAACAGGTACAGGAGCAAATAATGGATTTGGTATTATATGATATTCCAACGGTTGAAAAGTCTGAGGAACAGGATGGAGGCTCATCGCTAGATCCGGAAAACTGGGTGATAATAGTTGATCCGTATTCTGATACAGACCCGACAGAAGAACCGGTCAACACGGAAAGAGCTTTGGTAGTCTTTCAGATCGAGATTGATGAGCTTTTGAACTCCGAATTTACGGCTCAAGATTATCAGCTAGATGAACAGACTTCTGTCGAGGTACCCCTGTTGACTTACACAGTAGTTCACCCTGATCTTCCACAGTCAGATGTTCCTGAACGATCTCCTCCAGCATCACCAGTTTCGGGAACTGAACGTACTCAGCCAGTTTATCCGCTAAAATAGGAAAGAGTTAGAATTAATCTTCCATTCCTTGAAGAAAGCCAGAAGAAACTCTTTGCTCATTGGATTCGTAAGTATGATGAGTTCGTAGTACATGGTCTTAAGTCAATGACAAACAGGGATAAACAACGAGAGATCTTGTTCGTGTATAAACATTTCAAAGATGGCTTCAAAAAGACAAAGCTTGCCTGCTACTTCAAGAGCGTAAAGTATTCCTTCTTTTTGGTGACAAGAGAAGATGGTAAACAGTGGCATTTTTCTGAAGCTAATTTTGCAAGTCTTGAACTACGAGATCTTCTATTTCTGCTTAGAGACTTGAAGATCAGAACTATCCGACCCGGGGAAGTTACAGATGCACTTGAAGCTGTAAAGAGATACATGAAGTGTGCTATGAAACTTGCCCCTGTAGAAGACTTTCAGATCGGGTTGGAAAGCAATCAAGTGAAGATTAATCTGCTTAAACCTGATTTGAGTATTCCTTCAGATGCCTAGAACGTACCAGCTTTCACTGTTCTAAATTTTCCAGAATTCGGCATGACGTATGTGAACGATAAAGATGATATGCATTTTATTAGATTCAGTCAAATTTCTCGATTCTGTGATGGTACTTTATTATTGCTTAGAGACAAGTTGAAGCGATCAGTTGATCAAGATGTCAAAGGGATTCAAATCCTGGATTCGAAATACAAGATTCTTGTTCTCCAAGCACTGGGTGTTATCAAAGAACGGCTGGTATATAGAACGTCAATGCGCCACTTCGAGATCAGTTTCGGATTTCGAAAAACTCATGTTCCTAACTGGCGTGATTATAAACTTCAATTTAAAGGGGGAGATTGTTAGGGTATTTTATATGTTAAATAGAAGTTCAGGGTGCATATTGTAATTCTTTATTAGTTTTAATGAAGTTGGGCCCAAAGCCCATTAGGCCCTATACGCGCCATATATAAGGCGTATTTTGTTTCATATTTCAGGTTAGACGTATTCATTATTCTAGTCATAGGTTTACATTTGCTTATCAGAAATTCTCTCTGTAAACCTAAACCTTTATTGAATATCAATCATATGACTAGAGATTGTGATTCATTCATTGTTATTCATTGATTACTATTGTTCGTGATTGCACTGTAACTGGGATCTACAATACATGTCATCAACAATTAACCATGACCTAAGAATCACAACTTATGAAACCTAAACCCATAAATATATTCAATAATTAGTTTATATTACAATTATTGACGAAAAAAAATTATAATGATATAATTTATAATAAGAATGAAACGTATTTTACGATTATGTATTTTTAATGTGCTAACGGTGAAAAAAAAAATAAAACGTATGGATAGAAAACAAATTATTTCGTAGATATTCATGATACTTAATAGTATGGTTAAATTAAAAAATATTCAATATTGGGCTCGTTTTGAAGGTATTGGCGAGACGATTATAATGGTATAATTTGTAGAAAAATGAACGTATTTTTTCATTGCATTTTTGTTAATATATGATTATTTGTGTTAATATGATAATGATGTAAAATGAAAAATGAAAAAGTAAGGGATATAAAGTAAATTAAATAAGTAATTGTAAGGGTGATAAATGTAACATTGTAAGGGTGGTAAATATAATTGTACAAAAGTTTGTAGTATATAGGGGAAAACCTCAAAAAAAAAAACTGACGAACATTTTGGTAGTCATTCATCTGGACAGTATGCACTTGTGCATACAGGTAATTTGTAACATGCATTTGTGCATAAAAACCAAAAAACAACATAATTTATCTAGTGCATATCATCCAGATGAAGGACTACGAGAGTGTTCTTCAGTTTTCCATTTTTTTGAGGTTTTCCCTTGAACCTCCGTGTGTGTGTATATATATAGGGGTTGCAAAATATCCTAACACTATATATGTATATATAGGGGCTAAATCAAATGAAAACCACAAATATGTTACAAACCTGTGAGAACCCATATAAAAATATTTTTTTACATTATATATTTTCACCAAATGCTTGGATTTAAAATACTGTTTCACATATATTTGTTTCATAATATGATAGTTTCACGTGTATTTGTTTCACCACATGAATATTTTTTACCTGTATTTTTCATTTCACTAGGTGAATCAAAAATCAAAAATCACGTGCAATCATTTCACAAGGTGAACAAAAATATAGGTGAAACAATATCTTAAATCATAGGTTTTGATGAAAAAAAATCATGTAAAAAAATATTTTTATATCAGTTCTCAAGGGTTTGTAACATATTTTTGGTTTTCATTTCAGTTCTCAAGGGTTTATATATTCTAGGTTTCTTTGCATCAGAGAGCATATTTGGTCAGGTTCATTTTTGACCAATTCACCACCAATATATTTTTAGTGCATGAATTGAATATTTTGTCAATTTAAGAATACCATACTTGTTAGAAGGGAGCTACATTTGCGAGGGAGCATTAATATCAGGATTATCGTTATGGTGCATTCGTGCCTAAAAACTCAAAAGTTTCTGTTTAAAAAATACCATTACACCCACCCGGGCTTGATCATAAGGTTCGGTCATGTCATAACACTCATAATTTTATGTATACTAAATATTAATACGCCTGCCCATGCTTGATCATAAGGTGCGACCATGCCAAAAAGGCAAAAATCCCATAACATCTTGTTTTCAATTTCCTTATTTTTGTATCATAATTTTCAACACTCGTGACACCACCTTGATACAAAACACTTATCTTCTATCAAGATGTGTGCAAAACCTGAAAAGTCTGAAATTCGAACCCGAATCCGAACCAATAAAGTGTTTTTGTAAAACTCGAATACCTCGAAATCCGAAACCCAACTTTTTTGGTATATTTGGGTTCGGGTTGGGTTTGATCTTTGGCCACCCGACCCGTCCGAAAACCCGAAATAATATACATACATATTTATATAAATATATTTATTTGTCTAATTATATTTTGAAAATCATAAATTTTAGTCGGGTCGAAATGATTTATAATTTATAAGTTTAATATTGATTCCATCGATCTCTCAATCGATTGAATTTATATATATATATATTTATATATATTGCATTATAGTAATACCCGAACCCAACCGACATCAACCTGAAACCCGACCCAAACCCGAAGCAATCCGAAACCTAAAATTCGGGTTTTGATTTCCATATCCGAAATCCGATCGGGTTTTTGATTTTCCCACCCAAGCCCGCCCGCCCCGCCCGATGCACACCTCACAAGTCTAAATTTTTTATGCCTTTAGTCCTTTAATTTATTACCAAAGTTTAACAAATTATTCTTAGGAATATAAAGTTTTAGTTAAAATTCAATTTTATACTTGTAAAATAATAGCAACAAAAAATACTTGTAAAATAATAGCAATGTTGTAAGGTAAGTGTGTTATCGTCTAAAAGATATGACGATAGAGATAGAGATAAGTATATCGGAGTTAGATTAGAACTTAAATATCTTGTGGTTATCTACTTGTATCTCATCCCTATTTAAAGGGCTTTTGATTAATGAGAATTACAGATTCAGTCTTTCCATTATATCGTTATTCTATTTCTTTTTCCTTTCACACGTTATCAGCACGTGCGCTCAATCAAACAGTTCAACGATCAATTTTCGAGCTTTCAACATCATCAAAACAATTCCTCCATCGCTGCTACAATCCAAGTAAATATTCATTCTCAGTTGATTTTTTACTACTCTTTTGTCAAAACTGAAAATTTTACGGCATGCTGATTAAAATCCAACATGATAATTATATATTTGTCGTGATTTATAAACATGCATATGAAATCAAAGTATTATATTAAAGATGTTGCAACTTTAAAATTATATATATATATATATATATACATATATATTACGTCCCAAATTTATAGGTTTTTTTTTACTGATTTGGCATACCATTTTTTTCTCATAATTAATTTAATACTATGTATATATGTATTAAAATAGATATTTTCTTCTCTCCACTATCTATAAATATATGTACCTATGTGTTGCATGTCAGCGTGTGCCAACAACAATTTAATATATGCATTAATTATCTATTTTAACATGATGAATTCCATATGTCTTGAAACACACACACACACATGGATGGTTTGCTCCATGATCATCGATGCCAAACTCCTAATTTCTTGATTATTGTGCCCCCAAAATACATTGATCGAAACACACACACATCCTCTCTGCGTACGTAATTTTTTTTCTTTTTTTCTTTCCTGCTTGTGTAATTTCAGCACTTGGGTATTAGTGTTTTCTTCAATTCTTTGATATATGTTTAATTAATGTTTTAAGTATATCATTCAAAAGAGAAAATTATTATATTTGGGTTTATTAAGATTATTCGCTCTACACTTGAACTTATTAATATTTAATTTGTATTTAAAAGTAATAATTGAACCATTATCTTTTTTTTTTAAATTGACTAATACGATTTATTTTACATAGTTTATTTTAGCATGTTGTTATTTATATTGTATATTAAATTATGCTATAATTTTTAACATATCATTGTGTATTTATGCATCATTAATTAGTTACAATTTTGACATGTTTAGTTGGTTAACTTAATTACGTTAATATTATTTTATTTAGATCAATTATCATTTAATTCTGTATATGATAATATTTGTTGTTTTAAAACATTATTATGATTTATTAATGTTTATCAAATTAGATTACAATATCCATATATTTAGATGGTTATCCAATTACTTTACAATATTATTTATTATTTATTTGTATATGTTAAAATCAAACATTTATCTTGATTGTGAGTTCCTACTCATAATTTTAAACTATATAATTAATTTTTGGAAGTTACACTTCTAACCCCATATATTTTGGTCTTTACCAAAAGCTCCAAAAATACTATTAAGGTATTAAAATATTAAAATTGGCTTCATATGCCAAACTCATATTCTTTTTGTTCTCATGCCAAAAGCTATATAATTAATATTGTTATCTTGTTATCTTCAAATTAAATAAATCACAAGATATCGAAAGGATTTTGTCAAACGGGTGTAAATAGCCCTAAGGTTTCTAGGGACTTAAGAAATCCATGTGATTCCCCTACTACCTGGAAATCCAATAGATTGAGTGGTTTTTTTTTCGCAAGTTGAAATATTGATGAAGTATTATCAACAAAATATAAGCATACAAAAATACAATATTGTTATGATAATGAAATTTCATAACCATAATCCATTTTCTTATCAAAAAGAAAATAATATATTATCCTTTATATATGTAAATGGTTGAAACAACTCATCTCAAAGTCAAAGTCGTAAACTCAAAAGAATCTGAGTATCATAAATGAGTATATAAACCTCCTTTTGAAAAGGTATAAGAAAATACCTAAAGTCCATCAACTCCCCCATTGACTCTAAAACCAACCTCTTGAAGGTACAAGCAAATACCCTCATGTTTTGAGATGACATATAAATTCTAAGTTTCATAGGAATACCTTTATTATAAACCCCCAAAGAAATGTGGGATGTCCCGAAAGGGCTAATCAGGAGTACTCAAGAATATGTACTTCCCGAACTAATCGTAAAGTGGAATGAAACTCACTTACTCGATTACAAAAAGGTAACTGGTTTCAACAAAGAAATGTTATATCCAAAACGCATCTCAATCTCTGTGGCAAGGAACTCACAGAAGATGACATGATTCCTAACACTATTTTCACCTTTCATATATCAAAAAATTAATGAACTAATATAAGTTGGAATGTAACCTTTAGACAAACTCATCAACCTACTACAAGTGGTTGAGAGACATAACAAGGTTCTTTCGAATAACAACACCACATATGTTGAGACAAAGAAATTTCTATTAAGGTATTAAAATATTAAAATTGACTCCATATGCCAAACTCATATTCTTTTTGGCCTCATGCCAAAAGCTATATAATTAATATTGTTATCTTCAAATTAAATAAACCACAAGATATCGAAAGGATTTTGTCAAACGGGTGTAAATAGCCCTAAGGTTTCTAGGGACTTAAGAAATCCATGTGATTCCCCTACTACCTAGAAATCCAATAGATTGAGTGATTTCTTTTTCGCAAGTTGAAATGTTGATGAAGTATTATCAAGAAAATATAAGCATACAAAAATCCAATATTGTTATGATAATGAAATTTCATAACCATAATCCATTTTCTTATCAAAAATAAAATAATATATTATCCTTTATATATGTAAATGGTTGAAACAACTCATCCCAAAGTCAATGTCGTAAACTCAAAAGAATCTGAGTATCATAAATGAGTATATAAACCTCCTTTTGAAAAGGTACAAAAAATACCTAAAGTCCATCAACTCCCCATTGACTCTAAAACCAACCTCTTTAAGGTACAAACAAATACCCTCATGTTTTGAGATGACATATAAATCCTAAGTTTCATAGGAATACCTTTACTATAAATCCCCAAAGAAATGTGGGATGTCCCGAAAGGGCTAATCGGGAGTACTCATGAATATGTACTTCCCGAACTAATCGTACAGTGGAATGAAACCCACTTACTCGATTACAAAAAGGTAACTGGTTTCAACAAAGAAATGTTATATCCAAAATGCGTCTCAATCTCTGTGGCAAAGAACTCACAGAAGATGACATGATTCCTAACACTATTTTCACCTTTCATATATCAAAAAATTAATAAACTAATATAAGTTGGAATGTAACCTTTAGACAAACTCATCAACCTACTACAAGTGGTTGAGAGACATAACAAGGTTCTTTCGAATAACAACACCACATATGTTGAGACAAAGAAATTTATCGAGATCAATAATGAAAGCATTAAAGGTGGAAAAAACTCCAAAGAGCAGAGAGTTAAAAACAATTTCACACATATGACATTTATGCACTATGTGGACGAAACCCTAGAACAGGTCAGGGTCTTGGTAAGAGTTGGGAATGATTTTTCAACATCTGGAGTAAAAATACAACTACTGCCCCAGGTGATAATGGACAGTCAAATAAGAAATGCACTAAAGAGTGCTCTTGTTGAAAAGGGAACAAGTTAAAAATAAACTATATCATATTCATTTAAGAATGATAAAGCATAGGTTTCTTTGAAATTTATTTTATAGTATTTTAATTCATTTCTTTTGCTTAAGTAAAATCGAATATGTAACCATTATAGATGTAAAGAAATACATCAAAACAAATACAAAACTTTCAATATTCTCCGTTCCGTATAGGAATGTATCGAGGAGAACTTGACTTTTTGTAGGACATACCCCACACAATCTAAAATGATAGACAAATATTTATTTTATAATTCATCCAACCGAAATACTTAGACGATGAACTGTCATTTTCTTGTTGGTACAAGATTAATAAGAACCTTGTAAAGATATTCTTATGAAATGGAAATGAGCATATATACATAAATTCCAATGAATATGAAAGGAAACATATGTCATGGAAACTAATGTGTCAAACTAGTAGATTATTGGGTCATCGAAACATATTTTGTCACCAATAAAGAACTTTGGGGGCAATGACACATATATGTTTCGACATGACCATGTGTGACACCATGGTTATGACATAGTGATCCGTGTATTGCAAAATACACATATAGAAACATTCTCTTTCGAGTGAAAGGCGGAATGAGACAAATTGCAATTGTTGACTTCTGTAGCATAAGAAACAACATTGGCATCATAATATGCCCTCTCGAATACCTAAAACTTTTGTATATACCCTAATCCTTAGCCAAGACAGGAATGAGATCATCCTAAATCTAAGGACATAATACAAAAATATTTCATTGTTACAACGAATACAAGGTGATATTTACGGACATAAACATCCAGAATAAGGGCCATTAAAGTACTTTATGGTTCTGGTTTCGACACGATGAACGCATGTTGTATTATTGTCCACATGAAATATTGCACTCTTAGCACTAGCTATACATTTAAGGGCTCACCACTCTGATTATTTCATGAAGTCTACATGAATTGGAGTGCTGGAGAATTTACATCATAAGGATTTGATGTAATTGCATATGTATTAGGATCAATGTAGAGTTTCCTATACCCCATGTGTATATATAAAATGGTCTCATAGAAGTTGTTATCAAAAGAATATGATGACATCTAGGGTATTAGTAATGCACACCAATTTACCCACATCTACCTGGGGTTATGCAATTATAATATGCAGTTTTTTTCGTTTTTAGACCCACTGCTTGCTAACCAGCCTCATGCATACCAGTTGGTAACTGGATATAAGCCTGATAGTTTACATTTACGCATGTTTGGTTCTATAGTATATGTGCCAATTGCGCCCCTACAGCGCATCGAAATGGGTCCGTAAAGACGACTTGGTATATGTTGGATATGAATCCCCAATAATTATCCGCTAATTAGAATATTTGACTAGTGATATCTTTACCGCTAGATTTACGAGTTGTCACTTTCATGAGACAGTCTTCCTGTCGTTAGGGGGAGATAGGAAAAAGGATTTTCCATGGGAACGACAGGAAGTGTCATTGAATATTCCCACTCTGTCTCATTTTGATCCCCAAAACTTCACAATGTAATTTTGAAGTCAAACGAATCAGACTCGATACCTGATACGTTTAATGTTATTCCAAGAGTGACAATATCACATATACGAGCTGCAAATATACTCGCAAGGTTAAAAAATCTCCAATATGGGCACAACGCCATTGGAAAGTGCGTTGCAATCACACATAGTGGAGGTGTGGTTGAGGTCGTAGCTACCAAATGGAAGTAGTGGAAGCTACTTGGTTCGATGGATACTATTCTAAAGGAAGAGAATAGTTAGGCACATCCATTTATCATCAATACACAAAACTCTCATGAGATTGTCTCTAATTATAATTATGTCCATGAATAATCCCTGGAGGACGCTCCGAAGTTAATATTGATTCTAGAGATGAATATTAATCTCAAATGACCTATGAGAGTACATATGAGTCGATGGACATATCATATATAATCATTGATGATTTATTCGCATATACGATGGCTCATAAGATGATCGAGCACGAAGACATCGAACCAAGCTCAGTTGAATAATATCAACAAAGATCATATTGACCTAAATGTAAAGAAACAATCCAGAAAGAATTATATTCTTTGACAAAGGATCGGGTATTTGGTCTGGTAGTGCTAACCTACCAAGTGTAAAGCCCGTAGGACATAACTCAGTCTTTGTCAGAAAGCGTAATGAGAATAATGAAGTCCTAATATGTAAGGCTCTCCTTTGGCACAAGGTTTCTCACAACGCCCTGGATTGACCACGAGGAGACTTACTCTCTCATGATGGATGTTATGACATTCGAATAATTTGTTAGCCTAGTAGTTTCCGAAGGACTGGAAATGCAGCTCATGAATGTGGTTACCACATATCTCTACGGGGATCTAGATTTAGAGATATATAAAAATGCTTGATGATATTACATTACCAAAATCAAGTAACTTTAAACCACGAAATGCGTTTGCAATAAAATTAAACGCCCACTTTATAGATTAAAGCAATCTAAGCAGATGTGGTATACCCGCCTAATGGAATACTTGATTGGGAAAGAATATATAAGAACGATGAACTGTTCCCTTGCGTATTTATTATGGAAAACAAGTTCCATATTTTCAAAGTAGTTCTATATGTCAATGTTATGAACATAATAGGCACTCTTGATGAAATAAAAGGAACCACAAGCTAATTGAAATCTGATTTTGAGAGGAAAGATCTTGGGAAAACTTGGTTTTGTCTAGATATTTGAGTTAGGACACCGAGTTTGTGAAATATTAATTCACCAATCGCATATGTCCAGAAAATAATCAGACAATTTAATATGGACAAAGCGCATCCGATTAGCACTTCCATGATCGGTCGAAGTGTCGGATATAAGGAAAGATCCATTTCGTCTAAAGGATGATGACGAAAAATGATGGGAGTTGGAATTCCCTATCTAAGTACAATATGTGCATTATCGTACTTAGCATAATACACTTAACCATATATTATATTTCTCAATGAACTTGTTAGCTACATTTAGCTCAGCGCCAACGCAAAGTCATTCGAATGGTATCAAAATTAATCTTTTGGAACCATTGACATGGGCTTATACTTTCCCTATAGAAAGAAAAATGGGATTGATAATGGAACTTCAATACCTACTTAGAATATAAGCAGCAAAAGTACTAGCTCTTATAGAAAAACACCAAACAATGTCTTGGTATGTGTTTGTTGGTATTAGGTATCTACCTGACCCATACATCGGTTATTATTTAAAAAGGAGATAAGTCCTAATACAATTAAGATTATCTTGATGGAAGATAATCATTAAAGTGTTTAGGTGTTTGGTCCTCTTTTTGCCTATATAAAGGATTGAATTCCATCAATTCGATCTCATCTCAAAACATCATAACTCATAATAGAGGTGAAAAGAAGAATAGAGAAATCAATCATAATTGAAGGTTTCATACTTCATCCTATGGTACGCATACTATCGCAATGGCATTATCAGGTATGTATATATTTCTCTATGTGTGAATATCATGTTTTCTAAAATCTTAGACATAAAGTTATTTATGAATTATAATTGGTATCAGAACTATGTTTAGAACTCATGGAAATCCTCTAAATAAATTAAAGTTGTTTCTTATGATTAGTATGTGTATTTTTTTTCACTACCAACAATCCGCATTAATAATAAATTACTCAAATCATTTATTAGGTGTTTTGATTCTAGTATTGGTTTTGCATAAAAATACGTAAATAATCCTTGGGTCGTATGCATGAAGTTCTGCTTACTGTATTTGGAGTTTGATTGGTTATTACTTGTTTGGTATAAATTGTCATTTATTTAGTTAAACTCACTCCATCATATATTAATTGGGATGCCATTTTTTAAGCATTTACCTGTGTTAAATCAGTAAATCAGATTTACAACTAAAGTTAACTTATCCAAACTTGAAAAGTAATAACAAAAATATTTTCAACACCTTAACGTATTGATAAAATTACAACGATATGTTAACATATCCTGTGTGCATTTATATATGTTCATTATGTTAGTATACCGATATGTATAAAATTACAACGAATTAAATAACTAGATACAATCAACGAATGAACAAAATTCAAATACACAGAAAATTAACAAACGATGAATTTAAACGAATAAACCGTAGGTTAATCGTCGTTGAGGCTCGTGTGAGACACGATTCCCTTAAACAGATTCGCCGTTTGTTCCCAGGGTACAACAGCGTGAGCAGAAGTATTGCCGGATATTTCTACTTGCCTGAAAATTCGCTGAGGAAGAAAGCCGTATGCAGAGGAAATTAGAGAGAAGAAGTATCGATTGGTATATCGGGGTGTCTATAGGAATGAGCCAAACTCCCTATTTATACTCAAGAATGAAACCGACAGATTAATATGATATTAATAAGTATTTAACGAATAATTAACTTACCATTAAGCACATTTATCTTCGTATTCATTGAGTATCAATTGGGAGTTACAGAAAAACGAAACAGTGTGTTTCGAGACTTGCCACGCGGGTGAAGTCGCGGCACAACCCGCGTGGTTCACTGTCTCTCGTCTACATATAGTGTATGTCGCGACTTATGTCGTGGGTAAGCCCGCGGCTTAACCCGCGTGATCAACTGTTTGTTCACACTCCAGTAAGTTGCGCGGGTTGCCACGCGGGTAAACCCGCGTAGTGCACTGGATCAAAACAAAATTTTTGCAAAAACCAAGCTGCGCGAGCATAAGATTTCGGAGCGGCATTCGTGTGTGCAGGTCACGCCCATGCACAAGTTCGCCGATTTTAGCCTACGAAATTCGCAATCGGCACCCCCCTGCGCGCGGGTAGGCGATGGAGTAAAACCAAACAAAGGACTTGTAAGTCCCTTCCACATTTTTAGTTATAAACCACTAAAACTTTTGGTCCTCCTTCCTATGTGTGACACAATCCCACACCCACTTGGTTTTGCCAATTTCATCTCAAACACTCAACTTTGAGCATCGATATCTCATTCACACTTATTCCGTTTTGGAAACACAATATATTGTCTCGAAGCTCTCATATAGGAGGGCACAAACCCACGAAGAGTTAGATATATATAGTACATATACATGTATTTAATTGTGTCCAAAGTTAGTAAAAAATCACATATTTTACTAAAGTTTTCCAACACATTACAATTTCAAGATTGCTTTTCAATTGTCATAATTCTTTTCACCATAGTGATAATGATTAAATGACATTAATTTTATTATTTGATATTACTCAATTGGAGTTCATTTTTAAAAAAAATTGTATAAACATATTAGAACCATGATTACCCACACCTTATTATTGTTCACGTGTTTTAAACAATATTAAGAATACATATGTAATAAACATCGTTGTACATCCACAGATGTTATAATATGTTTTTATACACGTAACTATTTTAATTTTAAACTCCTTTTAGAAAATTTAAATAATTAAAGATTTATCCCACAGGAGAAACTTGTTTACATATGATTAGACAATCATATTTACGTATCTCTTTAATCGTTTTTAGCTCCGGTTCCCACTAACTTGCATTCACACGCCTCATTTGTTCCACTCCTTAATGGTACCAACTTCTCTGAATGGCGTGAGAATGTTGAATTCACTTTGGGTGTTCTTGATCTCGATCTTGCACTCACAAGTGAAAAACCTTCTGAACTTAATGAAAAAAGTACCAAAGAGGATAAAGAACTCCATACTAGGTTGGAGAAAAGTAACAGATTAAGCCTTATGTTTATGTGAATGACGATTTCTGCAAACATCAAATCCTCACTCCCTACAAAGGAATTAGCTAAGGACTTTATAAATGATGTTGTGGAACGCTTTAAGACTGCAGATAAGTCCGTTGCAGGAAACTTAATGGCACAACTCACTACTATGAAGTTTGATGGTACACGTTCAATGTACGATCATGTTACTGAGATGCAAAACATCTCGACTAAGCTTAATGATTTAGGCATATCTGTGACTGAGACTTTTCTCATCACATTTATCCTCAACTCTCTTCGAGAACAATATGCACCATTCCAGATGCATTATAATACGCATGAAGCTAACTTGACAGTGGACGGACTGAGAAATTAGTTTGATACGGAAGAAAAGAGACGGGCTCGTCGAGGTATCACAATTGCACATCTCACTACTCAAGGAGCACATCATAAGTTTGGGAAAAAGACTGGAAGAGGCCAGAAAAGAGCACCACCCAGAATAAACCATAATGTCCAACCTCCTCAACAGAAGGCAAAGAAAGATGAGAAATGACGTTTTGCAAGAAATCAGGACATTTCCAAAAGGATTGTCCGAAACGACGTGAATGGTTTGAAAAGAAAGGTAATCCTTTAGGATTCGTAAGTTTTTCAGAATCAAATTTCTCACATGTACCTTCGATAATGTTCATGTTTCCAATACAATGCAGGGATTCCTTACAACCCAAATCATAGACCCAACTAAAAACTTCTTGATTGTGGGAAACGACAATAAGGTTCATGTCGAAGTTGTTGGAACGTATCGCCTTGTTCTAGCTACAGGGCATAGTTTAGATCTATTCCAAACATTATATGTTCCCTTAATTTCTCGCAATTTAGTTTCAGCTTCTAAGCTTGATTTACAAAATTTTAAAATTAATTTGGGTAATGGTTGTTTCAATTTATATAAGGATTCTATTAGTGGTTCTAGAAATCTTGTGGATGGTCTTTATAAATTTTTACTATCTCATTCCATATCTGAAAACCATTTGACCTTGCATCATAACGTGGGAATTATAAATAAAGAGAATTCTTCGTTTTTATGGCACAAGAAGTTAGGACACATATCCCAAGAAAAACTTCGAAGATTAGTAAAGGAAGGTGTTCTTCCAAACCTTGATTTTACTCGTTATAAAAGTCATGTGGATTGTATTAAAGGCAAAACAACAAAACACACAAAGAAAGGTGCCAAAAGAAGTTCTCAGCTCCTTGAAATAACTCATACGGATATTTGTGGACCTTTTGATGTTCCAACTTTCGGTGGAGAAAATTATTTCATCACCTTTATTGACGATTATTCACGTTATTGCTATCTTTACTTATTGCATAACAAATCTTAATCAGTAAATGCTATTGAAGCATTATCACTGAGGTTGAGAGGCAATTAGAGAAAAAGGTGAAAATCATAAGGTCAGATAGAGGTGGAGAATATTATGGCAGATATGATGAAACAGGACAACATCCTGGACCTTTTGCCAAACTCATCGAAAAGCTTGGAACTGCAGCTCAACATACAACGCCAGGGTCTCCTTAGCAAAATGGTGTAGCTGAAAAGCGAAATCGCATGCTTTTAGAAATGGTTAGAAGCATGATGAGTCACTCTAACTTACCCATATCATTATGGACATATGCTCTTCGCATGGCTGTATATATTTTGAGTAGAGTTCTTAGAAAAGCAGTTCCAAAGACTCTTTTTGAATTGTGGAAAGTTTGAAAACCTAGTTTGAAACACCTGCAAGTTTGGGGATGTGCAGTTGAAGCGAGAACTTATAATCCTGATGAAAGAAAGTTGGATATGAAAACTATAATCGGATATTTCATCGGTTTCCTAAAAAATCCAAAGGGCACATAGTTTATTGTCCTAACCATAAGTTGCGAATTATAGAAACTGGAAAAGTCAAATTCATTATGGATGGCATGATTAGTGGGAGTACTTTTGTGGAAGATAAGTTTGTGCATGAAACTAGGGTAACAATCCCATTACCTATAAAGAATACAGGCAAGGCGAGTCCCTCCATTATTGAACCGCATAACGATGAAGGATCGTCAGAGGCTCCTCTCATTGTTGAATTGACAAACAATGAAGAACCACAACTTCTACCACAATCCCATAATGAAACCATTGCAAATAAAGAAATTGTAGAACAACCGGCATTAAGAAGATCCGTTCGAGGACTGAAAAATTTCATTTCAAAAGATTATGTTTGTTATCTACAAGAATCTGATTTTGACATAAGGGATAATGACAGACTCAGTTTCTTATTTACAAGTCATTACTAGTGATAACTCTAAAAAGTGGATTAACGCCATGAAAGATGAGTTAAAATCAATGTATGATAATCAAGTCTGGGAACTCATTCAATTGCCGGAACGACACAAAACAGTCAGGTGTAAATGGATTTTTAAAACAAAACGTGACTGTCATGGCAATGTTGAGCGACATAAATCTAGACTTGTGGCCAAAGGTTTTACTCAAACAGACGTCATCGACTACATAGAGACTTTCTCTCCCTTGTCAAAGAAAGACTCTCTCAGAATATCATGGCCCTCGTAGCTTATTACGATTTAGAGTTACATCAAATGGATGTGAAAACAACCTTTCTTAATGGTAAGTTGCAAGAAGAAGTTTATATGAGTCAGCCTGAAGGTTACGCCTTGAAAGGACAGGAAGACAAGGTCTGCAAACTTAACAAATCAATATATGGACTTAAACAAGCCTCCCGACAGTGGTATCTAAAATTCAACGAAACCATCAACGCTTTTGGTTTTGAAGAAAATGTTATAGATCCATGCATATATCTCAAGATTAGTGGGAGGAAGTTCATATTTTTGGTTTTGTATGTTGATGACATATTATTGGCTAGTAGTGATCTTGGCTTATTGCATGAAACTAAAGTATATCTTAATTTCTAAAAACTTCAAAATGAAGGTTATGGGTGACGCTTCCTATGTGATAGGGATAGAAATATCTTGTTACAGATCACGTGGATTACTAGGACTCTCCCAGAAAGCATATATTGAAAGAGTTTTGGAAAGATTTGCAATGGCTACATGTTCTGCAAGTGTTGCTCCAATTCAAAAAGGAGACAAATTTGGTCTTTATCAATGTCCTAAAAATGAATTAGAGCGTAAGAAGATGGAGAAAATTCCCTATGCCTCATTGGTAGGAAGTTTAATGTACGCACATGTTTGTACAAGACCATACATAAGTTTTGCCTTAGGCATGTTGGGAAGATATCAAGTCAATCTAGGAATGGACCATTGGAGAGTTGTAAAGAAAGTTCTGAGATACTTACAGGGTACAAAAGACCTTTGTCTAACATACAGAAAGTCAGAACAAATAGAGTTGGTTGGATATTCAGATTCCGATTGTATGTCAAATGCGTAGACACAATGAAAAGCACTTCTGGTTATGTCTTCTTACTAACTGGTGCAGCAATATCATGGAATAGTATAAAACAGTCAATTATTACAAATTCTACTATGGAAGATGAATTTGTAGCTTGTCATGAAGTTATAAATCATTGCTTATGGCTGCAAATTTCATATAGAGATTTGGAGACTTGAATTTTGTTTCCGGACCATTGAAACTTTATTGTGATAATAAGGCAGATGTATTTTTCTCAAAGCACGATAGATATTCCAAAGGAACAAGACACGTGGGCCTTAAATATCTGTTGGTGAAGCAAGCTATTCAGAAAGAGCAATTGTTCATCACATATATAAGTACAAATCTCATGATTGCAAATGGACTAACGAAAGGGTTACCTCCTAAGACCTTTCAACAACATGTTCCCAGTATGGGTCTAGTGACGATTACTGATTGCTGAGTTTCGGGTTTAATTGATTATATTTAAACTGAACAATTGTGGAACTCCTATTTTGAGATTCTGAATTGTGGTTATGTTTCCATTTTTTTTGTATACTTTATGTAAATGGATAATCGTCGATAGAAATTGTTCTTGAATAAGGAACATTATTGGACCGTCATGCATAGTTGCATACTCCTACTTAAAAATCTAGTTGAATAAGTTGGTTATGTCATAGCACATGAAAGGAACCATGTTTGATGAAAAAACTGATAATATGGAACCGCTATGACTTACGTGAACAACTTGTTTGATGAAGATATTATGAATGATTAATTTAATATTTATGTGTGCCTTATGATTCCAAATAATAACTATTAAAAGATTATCACTCTTGACCAATGGAAGACTGTAAGATAATTATATCTTATTTATTAAACTTAATATCGTCAATTGTGATTATCTCTATTTGGGATATACTAAATTATATCGGTTATTATTTAAAAAGGAGATAAGTCCTAATACAATTAAGATTATCTTGATGGAAGATAATCATTAAAGTGTTTAGGTGTTTGGTCCTCTCTTAGCCTATATAAAGGATTGAATTCCATCAATTCAATCTCATCTCAAAAGATTTCACAATGGAAAGGTTTCATACTTCATCCTACGGTATGCATACTATCGCAATGGCATCATCAGGTATGTATATATTTCTCTATGTGTGATTGTCATGTTTTCTAACATCTTGGACATAAAGTTATTCATGAATTATATTAAATACTAATAAAGTGGGTCACTTTGCAAATTGTGGAAGTGACACTTCCGAAATAGCCCATGTGGCAGGGTGGATGGGTGGGGGCAATAAATGTTCATTTGAACCAGGCTTCACATGTTAGTGTATGGAGGTTCTGGATCCACCCACTTTGCTACGTGCCCATTTCACAAATTGTTATTTCTACAACTTACAAAATGTTGGCTACTGCAATAGTTCATCAAGAAAAAGGCTAGTTATGAAGTAGAGAGAAGTAGAAATTGATTAGTTTGGTGAATTTCCTTTTTAATATTTTGTATTTCATTGAATTAAGATTTATCTTTTGGGTTTACGATTTAGATTTTAGAGCTTTTGTATCTTGAAGAGGAAGAAATTAAATTGAAAATGATGAAGATGCATTTATAAATTAGAATTTGAAAATTTGGATTTGTATTTGGATTTCGTATTTTTTTTAATTTGTTCAAATGTGAAAGGAAAATCTAGAAGAATTTGAAGTGTGGAGCGTATGAATTTCGTAGAAGAATGTAGATAGACCAAAAGAGGGACTCAAGGCGCAAGAAGATATAAATATATTCATATAAAAATGCATTTTAATTTTTCATTTTGTGTTTATTTTAATTTATATAAAAAATGATGGAGCCGGAGATGTTTAACAATTTTAGTATTAAAGCAGAAAATGTAGAATTTAGTATTTGTAAATTTTCCTCCATTATCGATTTTTTGGCTCACCTACTTTGTTCTAACGAATATTCCCTAACAATAACAATTCAACTGGGTAATCTGGAGCAATCTTAGGGGCTGTTTACCAAAATTTCCATTAAATCATGTATGGATAAATGTGTCTGTCTGGATAAATTGATGTTGTTGTTTACTTTTTTATCTGAATTAACAGTCTGAATAACATAAATGACCAATTTACTCCTGAATATGAATTTTAAGTTGTTTTATAAATTGTTGTTTATTTTTTAAGCTATATATTCATAAATTCATTGATATAATCCAAAAATCAAACAAAAGTTCATTAAGTACTTAAACTTCCAAGTTCAAACACAATGTAGTCAAGTTCAAACAAAAAGTAGCAAGTATGAAACAAGTATGAAATCGATATTGTAGAAATCATGGTTACAAAAATCTACATTGGAGAAATGTCGAGCAGCTATGGAGAAGAAACAAGTATGGAACAACAATCGACTTAAGAAATAAGCAGTAAAATCGAACGAGCGGTGAAGGTGAAATCGAAATTGAACGAGCAGTGAATGTGAAATCGAGCAGCTAGGTTTTTATTGCGTGATTATTGAGTAGGAAGGAAGACATGTCTTTATTTTTAAAGGGTAAAAATGTCAAAGATGTGTCTTAATGGGGACAACACATCTTTTCCCTACTTAGTGAATAAGCTGGTTTTATCATTAAGTCCCAAGTAAACACTCCAAACGTCTGCGCGAATAAGTCGATTTAGTCATTAAGCTCATTAAGCCCCAAGTAAACACCCCTTTAGAGGTGGCTTGGAGTGGAGTCGGTGAGTCGTGGGATCAGTTTTAGTTGTCGTTTTTGTGCAGATATGCAGCTGAATTGCAGTTGATTGTTTGTATTTGGTTTCCTCTTGCTCCTGTAGATTTTAGTACTGGACTGTAGTTGTGTTGAAAATGTGGTAGGCGATATTGTGGAGCTTGTCAATGGGTGGATTTGCTTCTTGCAAAGTTGTTGATTGTTGGGTTTTTTAATATATAATTGCTTTTCTAAAAAAAAAAATAGTTGAAAAAACAAACTTGATTGATATGAAATTAGAAACCAAAAAACAAAAATAACTAATTAATTAAATCTGTAGTTTATATTTATGTTTCTGGATCAAGAATTTGTTTCTAATTTTTTTGTCATAAAAATTTAAATCAATAATTTTTTTAAACAAAAAAGAAAATATTAGTAACCGAATTTTATTAACACCAAAATATCCTCCTCCATAGGGGTGTAAACGAGCCGAGTCGAGTAGTAGGTTAATCGAGTCGAGCTCAAAAAATAAATACTGGGCTCGAGCTCGACTCGAGCTCGATTAACTTTTCAATGTAGGGCTCGAGCTCGAACTTGAATATTTTTTGAGTTATCGAGTTCGATGCTCGTTTATGGGTTCGAACTCGCGATCGATTAACTCGTTTATCGGCTTGAGCTCGATAACTTTTATATTTTTATTGTATGATTAATAAATATATGAGCATGTTTGACTCGAAAAAGGGTATATGCTCGAATGACTCGGCTCAGCTCGACTCGAAAATTTAATCGAGTTTTCGAACGAGCCGAGTCGAACATCGGTGTTATAAAGTTCGGCTCGATAAGTTAAACGAGTTCTATTTTGTGTTCGAGATCGACTCGAGCTCGAGAATAATTAAGCTCGAGCTCGAGATAAACGAGCTCGAGCTCGAGTAGCTCGTTAAAAGCTCGACTCGTTTACACCCCTATCCATGCCGGTTGATTGGTCTTCTAACGTCAATATTTAAAATTACAAAATAAGATTTTTGGGTTTTAAAATATAAATAAGCAAAAAATGAAAAAAAAATTCTCTAGAAAGTGAGAGGAAGGGTCATGTAGGGTGGCTTAATTCAAAAAAAAAATATTAAATAAATAAACGTTTCCATCAAGTAATTTGGTAAGTGTTCGTGTAATTTCACGTAGACATGTCAATTCTCAACGAATTTCCATCCATTTATTTTCTATAAAAACTTTATATTAATATCTTACCTAATTTAGCATTATTTTAATAAACATTTGATATTTTAATAATGAATTTTAGAAATATATAAAACATTTTTCAACATATTCTTCAAAATAAAGATTTTAAGATTTTTTTTTCTTCGATAAATTCTCAAAACCTTCTTAAAATTTGGAGAACTTCGAAAAATTAATTGTTTTGGAATTTGAAGTGAGAAATGATGTTATTATTTTCATCAATAAAAGTTTTTGAAATTATAAAATAATATTTAATTAAGTTTAATGAATATAATTAACATTGTAGTTCTTAAAATAAAATTTTTGGAGTTAAATAACTTTTTTTGTACATTTTTATTTTTGACTTTTATTTTAGAGAATTGTTGGAGTTAGAGCATCCAACAACTTTCCTATAACTTCTCTAAAATAGAAGATCAAAAGTGAAAATCTCTAAAAAATATTATATTTAACTCCAACAGGTTTGTTATTTTAGAAATTTTAAAACAACTTATATTATTATAATATTATCTAATTTATCATTCCAATACACTTTAAAAAACTTAATATAAAATGATAAAAAATTAAATTTTATTGGTGTGATTGAATAAAATAATCATTTATCTCTCCTACCATTAGTTTCATGTTTATCATATTTTGGAGAGGTTTAGAGCATCTCCAACAGTTTTCCTATAATTTTTCTAAAAATAGAAAACCAAAAGTGAAAATCTCTAAAATGTATTACATTCAACTCCAATAGATTTGTTATTTTAAAATTTTTTAAAACAACTTATATTATTATAATATTCTCTAATTTATCATCCCAATACATTTTTAAAAAATAACTTAATATAAAATGATAAAAGTTGAATTTCATTAGTGGGATGAAATAAAATAATATTTCTCTATCCTATTTAGAGAATTATAGAGAGTTCTATATATTTAGATATTTTCCATGACTCTATTTTAACAAACAATATAGCAATGTTGTTGGAGAAAAATAGTAAAGCAAAACCTTTTTTTTTTTTCTTTCTATTCTAGCAATTTGAGATGCTCTTAGAGAACAAAAACCTATTTCTTCTATTTTAACAAAGCTATTGAAGTTATTCTTACCAATGTTTTAAAAACCGGTTTTTTGGTTGACCCGGTGTGGTGACTGGGTCACGATTCAACCGGTTCAACCACCGGATCAACCCGGTTTCAAGAATTTCTATGTATTTTCAATAAGGGGTAACTTTCTAACTCAAGAAATCTTAATCCACAACAGCTCCACCAAATCAAAGATTGGTTAACCAATCCAACAAGCATCAAGAGCAAACAAATATAAAAATTAAAAAAATATGCCAAAAATATGCAACCAGATGTCAAGCCATCAATTGAAGCAAAACCCATGAGAAAATAAAGAAAATTAACAAAACCCAAATGAACTAAACACCAAAGATTAATAAGTGTATCAAAATCCAAATAAATTGAAACTCTGATTTGATCATGATTGCATATGATTTGGGTACCGATCAGAAGTAGATTGTACCTGTAGATGGAATCGAAGGTAGCATGTCGCCGGAGGTGGAATCGATACAGGAGATCGCTGGAGGTGGAATCGATACACGAGGTCGCCGGAGGTGGAATCGATACAGGAGGTCGCCGGAGGTGGAATCGAAGCAGGAGGTCGACGGAGGTGGAGTCTATTCGAAGCAGGAGGTCGCTGGAGGTGGAGTCGATCGATACACTGTTAACCCTAGCAGCTAATAATGGAATAGATTGTTAATTTGTTTTTTTAACCGGGTTAACCCGGTTTTTTACCGGTTCTTTAAGACGGGTTCAATCGGTTTTATCAAAAACCGGCCGGTTCACTCCAGGCCGTAAATTTCCAAAAACCCGGTCGCAATTGACCCGGTCTCTTCACCGGTCCTCGGTTGAACCGGCCGGGTCGACCCGGTTTTTAAAACATTGGTTGTTACTCTTTGGAATTGGAAACCTTAAATCAATAAATCCTAGTCATCTTTACTCTTGGATTTGATTGGTTGAAGATGAGATCCAATATGATTACTTCTTACCATAAGTAGTTGACATTGATCAGGTCAACGTGAGTAGTCGTGCACTCTCGTCCAACCGAGGAACCGCAAATGATGGCTCTGAAATATTACAACAATCCCCCCTAAACTATTCAACAATTTATAGTTTGGTTCGAAACCCAACAATTTATGTACCAAGTTTTGTAAGCTTTAGAGAAATTACATAACAAGTTCGATGTGCATAAGACATGATTACACTAGTGAGTCCTGCTACCCACAATAGTTTCATGTATATCATATTTTGTTTCAATGTTACTAGTTATCGTTAGAACCAAGGTTATAGAACCAAAAGAATCCAGAAATTGTGTAAAATCGTATAAAAATATTAAACAACCAAGGTATATATATATATATATGTATATATCGAAATTCTTATCAAGAAAAGAAGAGATACTAACTTGAAATCGACGAATCGAAGATGATAGATAGAGGCCTACGAAAGCAGTGTCCTTAAACAAAATTTCGCCCCTACTTGTGTGTAGTCCGAGGGTCCGTTTAGATGATACAACTATCAATTCACGTTCTTGCACGAGAACGAGAATCTGTCGAGTTTCTTTATGTGTCCATGGATCAATTTTGAGAGAAAACCAGAGGAAAAACGAGTGGTCGTGAGAATTCCATAGAGTTACGTGGGGTTCCTCGCGACATAGGGGTCCATGAGAAGTCGCATAAGTCTCTGTCGTAACAATCCATTCCAGCGAGTTGTGCAGGAAACCGCACGACTCTAACCCGCGTGAGAGGCCAAGGCCCAATCTTCGACCATTTAGATATATATGTGCCAAGATACAAATCCAATCCAAAGCCTTTAGATGGACTTTGATCGAATTTGATAAGTCATATGGAACAAGCCATATAAACTCACCAAAGTTTCCCTTTCCTTCCTATGTGGGATCATTCTCAAGGCAAAATCCCAACAGTTATCTTCGTACTGACTTTATAGTTTCTGACCCATTTATCCTCTTCTCTTAGATATATTGCTATAATTTTTTATTTACTTTGTTGATTGTGCATTTGTAGTTAGTAATGAACTTAAGGGTTGTTTGTTTTTCTAAAAACCTCTTAATGACTCTTAAGTCTGAATCAGTCAGATCTTTTTACATTCAGACTGTTTTTTTCCTCCGGTTTTCAAAACCTCTTAACTCATAAATACAACTGAAATAAGAAGTGGTGACCTAACTTCTTAAAACCTTTTATCACTGCCTCATTTCATATGCTTTCTTTTCTCTCAAGACGCCTCCGTTGACCTCCTTGCTTCTTTCACGGTACAATCCTCTTCCTGCCGATCCCCCTTTCTCCTCGGTCCACAGAGAAAATGTAGGATTTCCCCCAAATATGTATACGCCTTCGTGAGCTTTGGCCACGAACTTCCTTGACCTTCCGGCATTGGGCAGACGTCAACCCCCACAACTTGGATGCCGTGAGGCGGACCTTGGAAAAGTATAGCTACGTCAGAAGAATTAATAATATCACAGGAAAAATTGATACAATAAGTTGTGGAGCAAGGAATATTCGTCTTTCTGCTAAAGAGGATGTATTGAACTCTTCTCTTTGTTTTCAGGTCCTCTAGTGAGTTACAGACATAGTTCAAAAAGGTCAAATCTTTGATCAACAATTTTTGATCTCTAGTGGACCTCTCAGTATGATTCATAGTCTTATTGATTCAGATTTCAGACTTCAACACCACCTCTTATTAATCAGAAGTGAAATAAGATTTCATATTTCAGACCTTTTAAAAAACAAACGCCACCTTAGTTTTGCACATTGTTTTTTTTTTTTCATATTGAAAAGTATGAAGAGCGAGATGAATGTCAGCTCAATCCAAAGGAAATTATGCAGAAGCGAGAATCTAATGCCCCAAAAACCCAAGGGTTCCTTCGCAAGTACATTGATGGGTGACGGACATACTATATGTAATGCTTCACTACAGTTCTAGATCTGATACGAGACGAACTACTGGTTTTTTTTTCTAGGTTATGAAAAAAAGAAGATAGAAATAATTGATGAATTAAGATCCGTGAATAGCCATATTCTACATAACAAGATATTTTCTATATCATAATATGCTCATGCGTTATGTCATTAATTTTTATAATAGAGTTCAGTTACTATTAAAGGAAGAGGACAATTTTCGTTAAGTTACTCAACGATGGTTTAACCAATAAATTTAAACCTGAATTGTAGATTAGTTAATAATCCAAGGACTTCTTATGTAATTTACTCTTAAAAAGAATTTAATTTCCATTTTTCCCTTTTTTATTTGTTATTATTCTTTGTTAACCTATTAAATATTAATATTCTTTCCATAAACTTTTATGGATACAAGATGTTTTGAACCCATAGATTTCAAAATAATATTTGTATTAAAATTATTATTGATTGCCATATTTTTAATTTCATTATCAAATAAATCAGTTTGTAGTTATGATTAATATTAATAAATTTAATTTATATTGTAAAATTGTATTCTTTTTTTTTATTACTTATTACATTTTGATTTCTAGTGTCAAATTTAAAATGAATTACATTTTCTCTTCTTGTGGTTTGGTGTTTTTAATATATTTCATTTTTATTTTAAAAAATTACGAAACATATTATTATAGATGTATTTTTTTAACGAGCCAGGTTTTTATAGTTGCAGTTTTCTAACAAGTTAAGTTCCTGAAAGAATTAACAAGCTAGGTTTCTATGATCGCATTAGAGACCCATATAATAAAAAAATATGTAAAAATAAGAACCCAACTTGTTAATTTTTTAATAGGAACATACATTATTAAAAATACCAAACCACAAGGACGAAAAATGTAATTCACTCTCAAATTTATTATTTACCTAACACTATAAAAAAAGAGTAAACTTCATTGTTGGTCCCTAACGTATATTAATTTCAACAGATATTGTCCCTAAACTTTGAAAACTCGGATTTGATCCTTCACGTTTGTCATTTCATAACAATTTTGTCCCTCCTCCTAACTACTACTAATCTTTTCAGTTAAATGCTATTAAGTAAGAGGTATTTTAGTAGTTTTAAACATTTTTCTAATGACTAAAATACCCCTCATCAAGCGGGTGGTGATGGACTTAATAGAAAAATGTATAAAATGACTAGAATACCCCTAATTTTTGATGGACTTAACGGAAAAAGTTAACGGCCATTAGGAGGGACCAAAACCGTTATGAAATGACAAATGTGAGGGATCAAATCCGAGTTGTCAAAATTTAGGGACGATATTCGTTGAAATTGACAAACGTTAGAGACCAAAGGTAAAGTTTACTCTTACAAAAAACTACAACTTTTTAAAGATCATTTACATTCCAAAGTTGTATTCCAAGAAATATTTTAGATGTTTGATCATAAGTTAAAGTCTTTTAAGTGTTGTAACTTTAAAATATATTATTTATCTTTCTAATTGTGTTTAATCAAAATTCAAATAAAAGAATTGTTATATTTATATAGAGTAAATTACAAATTTCGTCTCTATGGTTATTCAAGATTTTGGATTGGGGTTCCGGATGAAATAATTACATGTATGGTCACTATCATTTTGCTTTGTTATGTATTCGGTCCCTTGCCCTAACTTTACTAATCATTGCTCTGTTAAATCATGAGTAATGTTGTTCTTTTACTTTTTTTTCTTTAAAACATAAAAAATAATATATATATATATATATATATATATATATACACACACACACATGTATAACCGATCGCCAACCAAAGAATGTCCGCCGACCAAATCCTTTCCTCCGACGAATAGGTTGCAGGGTATTGGGGGTTACTCAGCAGCCATTGCTCCTTTGTCCTCGTCGTCACCAATGAGCCCATCATCGCCCACAAACACCAGTAGCCATTGAACCATGTTTACAAGAATAATGGTATTGGTGTAGTTGTTTTGTTTCAGAGTGAAGCTTCTTCACGTGACCACCCCCACCCACCCATCACCCCCCTTATCATATTTATATTCATCCCATACACATTCACCCAGAAACGCTGTTGGGAACTGAAGATGTGAACAAGTCTTTAATGCTGCTAGTTCAGAATTACTACTGCCAGAGGACTTCAAAAGTTAATACTGCTAGGTATTACTACTTCTAGTAGAATTAATACTGCTAGTCAAAGTTAGTGCTGCTTAAACAAAGTTAGTACTTCTTAGCTAGTTAGTACTGCTAGAGGTTAGTGTTGCTTAGTAGTTAATGCTGCCAAGACTCAATTAAAGCTTCTTCTGAGATAATGTGAAGATAATGCTAAAGAGATCGTGTTCAAAGATAAAAATGGAAAGCTGAAGATATTCATGGAAGATATACTGAAGATATTTTATTTATTGTAATTATCTTTTATTTAGTTTATGTATAGAATATATAGAATAGTTTAGAATTCAAGAAAAAAAATTCTAAGTTTTTATTCTAAGAGAGAATTAACCTCAAGGCATAGTTCCTAATTCTAGAGAAGTAGAATTCGTCTTGAAAGAGCTTGTTCTTCAAGATTGAGGTTGAGTGTGTAATCTTGTGATTTAAAGCATTTAATACAAGTTTACAAATTATCCATCATATTTACTGTTTGTTTTACTGTTTCATTGAATATCAAAGTGTTCTTCCGCAAACTTCTTTGATATTGTTTCTGAGTATTCATAATTCTTGTTGAGAATTCGATCCTGACAAGTGGTATCAGAGCTTGTTCTCTCAGAAACATCTATTCATCATGGAAAACTTTGCAGAATCCAATACTCTGGTCTCTAAGGTTCCAATGCTCAAACCCAGTGAGTTTGACATGTGGAAGATCAGAATTAGGCAATACATTCTTCTCACTGATTACTCAATGTGGGATATCATTGAGAATGGTCCTTCTCAAGCAGGAAAGATTGGACCAGATGGGAAAAGACCTCCACCAAAGACAGATGGTGAGAGGAAGATCAGACAGACAGAGATGAAGGCCTTGAGCACTCTGCTCTTGGCCATCCCCAATGAATATCAGCATCAATTTTGCAACTGCACTGACGCTCAGATTCTCTGGAATGCTCCAGAGAAAAGATTTGCTGGAACTAAAAACATCAAAAGAAATCAAAGAGATGTTCTAAAGCAGCATTATGAGAACTTCACTTCTTCAAAGAATGAGTCTATGACTCAAACTTTTGATAGGTTCAACAAGCTCATTGGTGAACTGGCTACTGTAGGAGTGAAGATGGAACAAGATGATATCAACAGAAAGTTCCTCAGATCTCTTGGGGATGAATGGACTATGTACACTGTCTCATATAGACAGAGTGACAATCTGGAAGAGAAGGAACTTGATGATTTATATAATGATCTAAGAGTTTTTGAAACTGAGGTAGAAATCAAGAAGAAGCCCACTGGATATATTCACAATGCTGCACTTCTATCAGCATCTACTGATACTACTGCCAACCCTGAAGCAGTTAGTGCTGCCAGTGGAGTGAATTCAGAAAAAGGCACTGAAACTATCTTTGAAGCCTTTTTGTCCAGCCACAGCAACAACTCTTTGATTAATGATGATCTGGAACAACTTCACCCTGATGATCTGGAGGAGATGGACATTAAATGGCAGATGGCCATGTTATCTATGAGGGTAAAGAAGTTTATTAAAAGAACTGGGAGGAATAACTTCTCTCATAAAAGAGAAGATGGTGCTGGTTTTGACAAGACAAAGGTGGAATGCTATAAGTGCCACATGAAGGGACATTTTGCTAGAGAGTGCAGAAGTGGTGTACAAAATAACAACCACCAACAAGCTCAGAATGGAGGCTACAATCAAAATAAGAATCCTGCTCAAGCCCTTGTTTCTCAACAAGGAATGGGGTTTGACTGGAGTGACCATGCTGAGGAAGCCATTCAGAATCAAGCTCTTATGGCAGAAGTGTCTGATCTCCCCTCTGAGGTAATTTCTAATCTTTGCACTCAATCTTGCATAGACACTGTCAAAAGGTACAGGGATCACAACCAAAGCATGTGTGATGACCTCAAAAGATTAGAAAAGGACAGAAGAGACTATGTGTTGATAGTAGAGAGATTTGAAGAACAAATCAAAGGCTTTCAAGCTAATGAACTTCAACACTCTTATGACACAAACTACTGGAAGTGGGAAAAGAATGAGTTAGAGACAAAACTGTCTAAGTCCATAGAAGAGAATGACAGGCTGAAAGAAGAACTGTCTAAGGTTAAGCTTGACATAGAAAAGTTTTCATATGCTTCAAAAGCAATGGATTCTCTTCTAAAGGCTCAGATTCATGATAAGATGAAGTCTGGTATTGGATACAACAATACACCTCCTCCTTACAACAACAACTATATCTCTCCTACTTCAGACTTGTTAGAGACCAAGGAGAAAAAAGACTTGACTGAGAAAGCTTTTAAGATAGATCATTTGGATGAGGTAGTAGTTAAGGATTTGACTGAGAAAGAAGCCAGTGAGAATAGGAATAATGCTGTGAGTAAAGAGATACCATTAGAAAACAACATTATCACCAATAAGGGATGTGGAAAAATCTGGGTCAAGTCTAAGGAGATAGAGAAGACCAAAGGAAAGGATAACAAGGTCCATTACAAACAAACCACTGTTGTGAATTATGGACATTGTAAACAGTGTGCTTGCAATAAATCTAAGAGCCTAAATTCTGGTATAAAAAGAGGTAACCAAAGAAACTGGAATAATCAATGGGCTCAGAAACAAGGAGTTGATCTGAATAAAATAATCAGACCAAAACCCTGTTTCATATGTGGCAAGTTGAATCATTTGGCTAAGTACTGTTTCTTCAATCCTATTAACCAAAGGATGAACTTTCAAAGATTTTTGCAAAAACCTGTTGGTTATAGGAAGACTGGAAAGAAACATATGGCTAAGAAATCTGTTGAAACCAAAGGCCAAATGAAGAAAAAGGTTTTAAAAGAAAGTGTTTTAATGTGGGTGCCTAGAAGCACTAAAACTGTTAGTACTGCTAACAGGGATAGTGCTGCTAATAGCAATACTGCTGCTACCAGTGTTAGTACTGCTGAAAAGATTAATGCTTCTAACACTGTTAGTACTTCTTCAATGGTTACTACTGCTAATACAGTTACTGCTGCTGACACAGTTACTACTTCTAACAAGGTTAGTACTGCTAAGCATGCAAGTGCTGCCAATACAGTTAGTGCTTCTAATACCAGTACTGCTTCTAGCAAGCGTGCATCCAAACCTATTATTATGACTAAGTACTCCAGTAATGAGGAGTCAAAGTTTAAAAATCTTGTCAAGAAGGAATGCAAATATTTTGATGAGAAAGGGGTACCCAAGACCACTGTGGCTTGGGTTCCTAAATCATACTAACTGATTTATCTTATGTGCAGGGCAACCAACAGCTCAAGGGGAAAAGCATATGGCATGTTGATAGTGGTTGCTCTAGGCACATGACAGACAACATGTCATGCCTCCAGAATTTCAAGCATATCAATGGAGGACATGTTGCATTTGGAGATAATCTTACTGGTGGTAAAATAAGTGGAAAAGGTAATGTTACAAAAGGTAAGATGACATTTGAGGATGTCTACTATGTTGATCAGTTGAAGTACAACCTGTTAAGTGTATCACAGGTTTGTGACAAACAACATAGCATATTATTTACTAATACAGAGTGTATGATCCTTGCTCCAGGGTTCAAAGTAGTTGATGAAAGCATGATACTACTTAGAACTCCAAGATAGGACAATGTTTATTGTCTAGATATGGACAATGTTTCTAGTGATTCATCCCTGAACTGTCTTGTTTCTAAAGCTTCTGTGGATGAATCCTCTCTTTGGCACAGAAGGATGTGTCACATGAACTTCAAAACAATGAACAAACTTGTTAAAAACAACCTTGTAAGAGGTTTACCATCAAAAGTCTTTTCATGTGATGATCATTGTGTTGCTTGTCTTAAAGGCAAACATCACAAAACTTCTCATAAGACCAAAGAGTTAAATACAATTTCTTCTTGTCTCCAGCTATTGCATATGGATCTGTTTGGTCCTACAAATGTTATGAGTATAGGCAATAAATCTTACTGCTTGGTTATTATTGATGATTACTCTAGATTTACCTGGGTATATTTTCTAAGGACTAAGGATGAGACAAGTGGACTGATCAAATCCTTTATCCTAAGAATTGAAAACCAAACTAATCAAAGAGTAAAAGTCATTAGATCAGACAATGAGACTTAATTTAAAAATCTTGATCTAAACACCTTTTGTGAAGAGAAAGGCATTGAGAGACAATATAGTGCCCCTAAGACTCCTCAACAGAATGGAGTTGCTGAGAGGAGAAATAGGACACTAATAGAGGCTGCTAGATCTCTGTTGGCTGATTCAAAACTGCCAATTACCTTCTGGGCTGAAGCAGTTAATACTGCCTGTTATGTCCAAAACAGAGTTCTAGTGGTCAAGCCAAAGAACAAGACCCCATATGAGCTTTTAAATAAAAGAAAACCCTTTATTGGACTTTTCAAACCTTTTGGGTGTCCTTGTACAATTCTCAATACCAAATCTCACTTAGGTAAGTTTGATAGCAAGGCAGATGATGGATTTCTTGTTGGGTATTCATCTCAGAGTAAGGCTTACAGAGTTTTTAACTCTTCTTCTAGAATAATTGAAGAAAGTGACAATGTCAAATGCAATGAGAACACACCAAATCCTATTGGGTCTTATCCTCAGTGGCTGTTTGACATTGATTCACTAACTAACTCTTTTGGTTTCACTAGTGATGATTATGCAGGTTCAGGGTGTGGAGGATCAGGGACTACACAAGTTCAAGATAGTTTATCTAAATTTGTGATATTTCCCATACCTACAGTGGTTTCTACTGAAAACTGTGAAAAGGAATCATCTACTGGACCAAATCAGAGTGAAGAAGAAAGTAGAGATGAGGAGAGTCAAGAAGATAAAGACTCAGAAGTAGCTGCTGAAAACACCTCAGTTGAATTGAATGACTCTAATCTAGAGGTGGGACTTAATGAAGAACCTAGTCATCACACCAGAACTCAAAAGAATCATCATCCACAGCTGGTAATAGGAGATATATCTTCCCCTATGATGACTAGAAATCAAAGCAGGCTGCAAGAAATGCAAGACCAACAACATACAGTGCTCTCTTGCTTTTTATCCCAGCTTGAGCCTAAGAAGGCACATGATGCTATGAAAGAGTCCAGTTGGATAGAAGCCATGCAAGAAGAGCTACTGCAATTCAAGCTGCAAGATGTTTGGGATCTGGTAGACCTTCCTAAAGGCCAAAGAGCAATAGGAACAAAATGGGTCTTCAGGAATAAGAGAGATGAAAGAGACATAGTAATAAGGAATAAAGCAAGGTTGGTGGCTCAAGGGTATACACAAGAAGAGGGAATAGATTATGAAGAAGTCTTTGCACCTGTAGCCAGGATAGAAGCAATTAGATTATTCCTGGCTTATGCTTCTTATATGAAATTCAAAGTCTATCAAATGGATGTCAAAAGTGCATTTCTATATGGCTCAATTGAAGAAGAAGTATATGTCTGTCAACCACCAGGGTTTGAAAACCCAAGCTATCCAGACAGGGTATACAAATTGAAGAAAGCACTTTATGGACTGCATCAAGTTCCAAGAGCATGGTATGACACTCTGTCATCCTATCTCTTGGAAAATGGCTTTGAAAGAGGAGTCATTGATAAGACTCTATTCATCAAGAGAAAGAAGAAGGATATCTTGCTGGTCCAAATCTATGTTGATAATATTATCTTTGGATCCACAAGAGACAATATGTGCAAGGAGTTTGAGGAACTAATGCATCAAAGATTCAAAATGAGTTCCATGGGGGAACTTACCTTCTTCCTTGGACTTCAAGTTCAACAGAAGTCAGATGGTATTTTTATCAGTCAGTCCAAGTATGTGCAGGATATTCTAACCAAGTTTGGTTTCTCATATTCAAAACCTGCCAACACACCTATGGAGACACACAAGCAGATAACAGCAGATCTTGAGGGGGAGGATATGGATGTTCATCATTATAGATCCATGATTGGCTCTCTCATGTATCTTACAGCCTCTAGGCCAGATATAATGTTTCCAGTCTGTGTATGTGCAAGATTCCAAGTTAGGCCAAAACAATCTCACTATCAAGCTGTTAAGAGGATATTCAAATATCTCAAAGGGCAACCCAGATTGGGACTTTGGTATCCTCATGACTCATCATTTGACCTACTTGCATACTCAGATAGTGATCTAGGTGGAGCAAACTTGGACATGAAATCTACTTCTGGAGGATGTCAGTTTTTGGGTGCAAGACTAGTGTCATGGCAGTGCAAGAAACAAACCACAGTGTCCACATCTACAACAGAAGCAGAGTACATAGCAGCTGCAAGTTGCTGTTCTCAAGTCTTATGGATTCAGAATCAAATGTTGGACTATGGGGTAACCTTTCTACACACTCCAATCTTTATTGATAATAGCAGTGCTATTAGCATTGTTAATAATCCTGTCAAGCACTCAAAGACAAAGCACATTGAGATCAGGTATCACTTTATAAGAGACTGCAATGAAAAGAAACTTATTCAAGTTGTAAAAGTTCATACTGATAACCAGTTTGCTGATCTATTCACCAAAGCCTTTGATGTGGGTAGATTCATTTTCTTGGTAACAAGTGTGGGAATGATCAACTCTGAATAAGTCCCTTCTCAAAAAGTGGTTAAATACCTGTATATTGTTTTTGTTTGGTGTTACTAATCTTCTTCTTCAGGAAATGTATAGCAGTACTCAATTCATCACAAGCTTAAAAGTGTAAGTATGGTTAATACTACCAGTACAGTTTTAATACTGCTAGTTAGTTAATACTGCTCTCAGTTAATACTGTTAGTTAGCTAATACTGCCAGTGGTTAATACTGCTCTCAGTTAATACTGCTCTCAGTTAATACTGCTCTCAGTTAATACTGCTAGTTAGTTAAAACTGCTCTCAGTTAATACTGCTAGTTAGTTAATACTGCCAGTGGTTAATACTGCTCTCAGTTAATACTGCTAGTCAGTTAATACTGCTCTCAGTTAATACTGCTAGTTAGTTAATACTGCTCTAGGTTAATACTGCTTATGTTCCGAATACTATAAATACCTCTTGCCCGCCTAAAAGTTCATAACGACCCTTTGCATACTGTTCACTTACGCTCTAACCCCTTTTTCTCTCAAGTACTGAATTTTCAGGCAAGAACTTTCAAGCTCAATGGCATCCATGGCATTCATCGACGAGCACAATGAGATAGCTATGCTCCAAAAGCCAACACAAGCTGAAGGGTTTCACCAAATAGTCGACTTTCTGAAGACAAGTCACATAGCTCATGCGCTCACTGTGTCTCCTACCATCTTCATAGAGCATCAGAGGCAGTTCTGGGCTAATGCCACCATTGTTACTGAGAATGGTGTGCGAATGATCAAGACAAGGGTGTGTGAAAAACCCCTAACAGTTACTGAAGAGGTGATACGCATTTGTCTACGTCTAGATGATGCTGCAGGTATAACCTCTATTCCTAATGAGGAATTATTCTCAACTCTTACAAGAATGGGGTATGAAGGCCCATTGGGGATTTTCAAGTTTTTCAAAGCTAAGTTTTCACCCCAATGGAGGTTCTTTGTTCATACCTTGATTCATTGTATTTCTAAGAAAACAACTGGCTGGAGCCAATTTAGAAGTCCAATTGCCTATGCATTGGTATGTTTATCCACTGCTAGAAAATACAACTTTTCTCAAATGATTTTCAATGATCTTGTCTCAAACCTGGACAACAAGAAGAGTTTCTTCATGTATCCCAGGTTTGTACAGACAGTTATTACCAATGAATTGACGGATATACCTCACTTTGATGGGGTATATGTACCTAAACCCCCTAAAGGCAAGGTCTTCTCAAATATGAGAAGATCTGCTAGGGACTCGGAAGGAGTTGACACCCCATTGTTCTCCACAATGATGGTGGTGTCCCAACCACAAGAAGGTATGGCAGCAGGGTCAAGCCACTCATTAGACAATCCCACTGCTAGCCAATCCCAACCTTCCCACTCTATATCTATCCCCCAGTCCCTACTTCATAAGCCCACTTCTCCCATTACCCAAACCTATACAAAGAAACAGGTAAACAAGGCTCCTTCCCTTGCTGTACCTCTTATTAACCAAGAACCTCAAAGCTCTCTATTGGAGCATTCTCCAATAGAGAATATCCAAAGGGAAACCAATAGGGTGTCTCCCAACCCTGAGGAGGTGCTCTCTAAGGAGATGGATGAGCATATGGGAAAGAAGGCTGCCACAACTTCTGCTAGCACAGAGAAGGACAGTGGTAACATCTCTAAGACCTTCCCGATGGCAACTTTGGCTGAGAAATCAACCAAAGGACCCCGGTGCCAAGAAACCAAGGGGGTAGTTGGTGCTTCTGCTAGGCAGAAGGCTACTACTACAAGATCCAAGGATCCCTCAAGGATGGGAAAAACATCCAAAAAGGGTGAGGACAGATCTGAAACTAATGAATTGATGGAAAAAGATTCCAATGATCCTTCAAGGGTGGGAAAAACACCTAAAGAAGGTGAGGATAGCTATACTTATTTAGAATTAATGGAAACCATAGCCAACATCAATGTTGATGTGGTCAATCAAGGAAAGAAATCAAAGCCTTGCAGCAAGTAGTCATCTCCCAACAACAGCATATTTCCAAACTCAAGCAATTGGTGGGAAAGCTCATGGCTAAGAGAAGAAGAGGTCAATTTGTTCTAAGAAAGAGAAAGGGGGCAACCAACAAGGAAAATGAGAATGCTTCCAAAAAGGGGGAGAATTCAAGCTCAGAAAAGTCAGATCAACAGATTGAGGGGGAGTTTGTTGAAGAAAAGAAATCTGCAGAAACAACACCAGCAGCAGTTACAACCCCAGAAGCAGAAATGGTTACTACTGCTGAGCCAAAACAAGCAGCAGAAACTGTTAGTGCTGCTGAAACTTCACAAGCAGCAGTAACAGAGTTAACACCAGCAGAGATTGAAGTAGCAGAAATGCTTGTCAAAGCAAAGAATGACACTCCCAAAGCAAAGGGAGTGGTCATAAATGAAGGGGGAGCAAAGAAAATAGAGAAGAAAGAAATGGCTGCAGATGCAAGAAAAAAGGGAAAAACAAAGATGATAGAATCTGATCAACCATCCAAAAAGCAAAGGATGATTGAGTCAGATGAAGCATTAGCAAAGAAAGTGCAAGAAGAGTTAGATCAAGCAGAAAAGGAGCAGGTGGAAAAAGACAGAGAAATGGCCAGAGCACTTGCAAATGAGTTAAATGAAGCATTCCAGAAAGGGTTGGAAACAGAGAAGGCAAAGCAAAAAGCAATGAGCTTGAGAAAGGCTATGATGGCCGGAACAAGTGCTAAGAAGAAAAGACCTTCACAAACTTACCTTGCAACTCAGGAAAGAAACAAAATGATAACTTTCTTGAGGAGTGCAATTGGTGTAAAGAAAGAAATGTTTGTGAAGATGACTTTTGATCAAATCAAGGATCTCTATGAGAAAGAAATGAGGAAGCTGAAGAGTAATGAAAAGGATAGAGTGGAGTTTGAAAAGAAGGCCAAGGAGAGACATGATGTGAATATCAATCAACCTTTCCCTGAAAGTAAAGAGGGAACTCCTACAAAAGAAAAGACAGAGATAAAGGAAGAAAAGAAAAAGAAAGCTACTATAGGGCAAGTTCAAAAGACTTTGAAGAGAACTAAGATGATGGCCAAAAGAAAGAAGATTGTAAAGAAGTCTAGAGTAGAAGAAGAGAAAAAGGTTGCTGAAGAAGAAGAGGCACCTAAGAATGAAGCTGAATTTCAGGAAGTACCACAGAGTTCAGATGTAAATATGTACATGGTGGTAATGGATAAAATTCCAAAGCCTATCTCAGCTGAACCTGTTGGATTCAAACCTCCTGAAGTTATCCACTGGGATACCATGGAGGTGGATGGCAAAGAGTATATCAGATTGAAAAGAAAGGATGACAAGTATGAAGTCTACAGCACTTGGAACAAAATTTTCAGAGAGTGTTCAAGATCTGATTTGGAAGAAATGTTTGAAGTGGGTATGAAAGTACATGCAGATCAGTTGAAAGCCCCAGGGTTACCAATAGTGAAGCTGGTCATGGAATACTTGTGCATGTTGTTCAATCCAGAAGCAGTGAAGCATTTAATCAGAGATGTGTTCAAAACTGTTAGAGGATGGACTCTGTATGAAAGGAGTGGAGTTTATGAATTAGCTTTGGATACTTTTCACATGGAGTATTACTTAGTGGATAGGGTCTACAATCACACACGTCTGAAGCTCCATGCCATGTTAAAGAAGAAGCTGGGTTGTGCATCAAATTCAGAAATGGCTAAGTACCTAATTCAGAGAACTATCAATCAGAGCATGGGACTGGATCCTAACATTGGAGTAGATCAATGAAGATTTTGGAAGCATTTGAAGAACTTGACTTCTCTCTCTAAAAGTCAAGTTAGGGGGAGATTGTTGGGAACTGAAGATGTGAACAAGTCTTTAATGCTGCTAGTTCAGAATTACTACTGCCAGAGGACTTCAAAAGTTAATACTGCTAGGTATTACTACTTCTAGTAGAATTAATACTGCTAGTCAAAGTTAGTGCTGCTTAAACAAAGTTAGTACTGCTTAGCTAGTTAGTACTGCTAGAGGTTAGTGCTGCTTAGTAGTTAATGCTGCCAAGACTCAGTTAAAGCTGCTTCTGAGATAATGTGAAGATAATGCTGAAGAGATCGTGTTCAAAGATAAACATGGAAAGCTGAAGATATTCATGGAAGATATACTGAAGATATTTTATTTATTGTAATTATCTTTTATTCAGTTTATGTATAGAATATATAGAATAGTTTAGAATTCAAGAAAAAAAAAATTCTAAGTTTTTATTCTAAGAGAGAATCAACCTCAAGGCATAGTTCCTAATTCTAGAGAAGTAGAATTCGTCTTGAAAGAGCTTGTTCTTCAAGATTGAGGTTGAGTGTGTAATCTTGTGATTTAAAGCATTCAATACAAGTTTACAAATTATCCATCATATTTACTGTTTGTTTTACTGTTTCATTGAATATCAAAGTGTTCTTCCGCAAACTTCTTTGATATTGTTTCTGAGTATTCATAATTTTTGTTGAGAATTCGATCATGACAAACGCTCACCAACTCTATGTTCTTGGGAAAAAGGTTACCCCCATACAAACTATCTATCATGATTTCTCTCTCCATTACATCTTCATATGGGGTTTCTTGATCTTCAGGATTTTGTTGTGATTAACAATTTTTGTTTGTTGATTTTAATAAATAAAATAAAACAGAGCCTAGATATAACCTGGTTCGAGAGTATTAGATTTTAATAAAAAAAAACAGAGCACATATTTGGGTTTTAGAATTTTTGGATCTTCAATGGATTTTGAACCGATTCAGAGCTCAAATTAGAATCGATTTAGAGCTCGATAGCCAATGGATCTCTGACAGATTCATAGCTTGATTTAAAGCTCGATAGCCAATGGAATTTGAACCGATTCAGAGCTCGATAGCCAATGGATTTTGGACAGATTCTGCGTTCGATGGCCAATGGATTTTGAACCGATTCAGAGCTTGATAGACAATGGATTTTGAACCAATTGAGAGCTCGATTTAGAATTGGTTTTGAGCTCGTAGAATAGACTTTGAACCGATTTAGAGCTTGATCTAGAATCAATTTTGAGTTCGATAGCCTCAAAACCAACCTATCGATTTACTTTATCAAATATTGAACTTATTTGGAGGTTCGATGTGTCACGACCTTGATAGGTTCAATGGTAGTCAATCTAGTAGTAAACGAGGTGATTCTTGAAATTGGAGGTTAAACGGAAAAAGTATAGATATGGATGTTCAATGTGGATTTGAGCTTGTTTTCGTTTGAAAGACAAAGAAAGCACAAAGATGGCATGATAACAAGTTGCTTAAACGAATGTTTCCACCCCTGTCATATACCGAGAGCCATTGAAGATGATGAAAGGACTGTGGGTTACTGCCTTACTGGGTTACGTGTTTGGTGTATGTATACGTGGTGTGGACTGTCGGTTACTATTAATCCTGGCGATGGCATTTTTATGGGAAGGACGATGTTGAAAAGATGATATATTACATTAGTTTTTATGTATTTAAAGAAAAAAAGTAAAGGACAATATTACCCCTGACTTAAAGGAGCAAATGTTAGTAAAGTTAGGTTGAGGGACCCAATCCATAACAAAAGTGAAACTATGGTGATCATACATGTAATTATTTTACTTGAGGGACCTAATCCGAAGTTTTCAATAACCACAAGGACGAAATTTGTAATTTACTCATTTATATTTTGTTAATTAAAAGAAGGATCCATAGTTGACCGTTTCAAAGTTTAGCAGCTCTAATTTTAATAACTTAATTTGGACGTTAGTCTATAAACCATCACGCGGTTGTCCCTTTCTTAATCACATCTATATAAATACCAACCCCAAAGACCCACCATGTTATAATTCTTCATTACATACCAACTTCATTTTCATCCAATATTCTATTAATCCAAAATCTCAACTTTCTTGCTGCCTAAGTTTTTTTTTACATCAATGGCGGCTCAACACAAGAACAGTCGCTGGTCTTTGTTAGGCAGGCTGCGGACGGCCGTAAAGAAGGTCACATTCCTTCTCAACTTCAACATTAACCATTGGCGGCTCGCCTCCTCCATGATTGGCGGTGGTAATTTAAGCAGCAGGCGGCTCAGCTTCAACGAACGCTATGGCTTGACATCGATCATGTCCTCCCCTTCCGACGAAGATTACACAAACTGGCGGTCTCCGGCAGCTTATTCTTCTCCAGATCAGCAAGGTGATCAGCTACAGAAGACCAGAAGCTTTCCCTTGCAAAGAACCACAAGTTTCCCTGAAGAAGATGATATTGATAAGAAAGCTGAGATGTTTATCCAGAATTTTTATCAACAATTACGGATGCAAAGACAAGTATCGTTGCAGCTCAGGTACACCAAGGATCATACTAGCTTCGGATCATCACCCAATACTTATTCACCATGAATATATTATATACACATGTGAAAGATCAGTCTTAATTTTCTGTTTCCGAAAGTAAATAATAAAGTTTTTGGTGGTGATGTCGTTCTTGAGCAATTATTTTGGCCATGGGAATGACTAAGGATGGATGGATCAGATCGATGAATCAGATTTTGAAGAAAGAGTCAACGATTTGATCATATATATATGGGGGTCTTTATTTTGGTGTTGAGATCTTCATTTGTAATATTAGTAATCGGGTGTGTTTTTTCTTTAAAATTTGTTGATTCTTTTATCGAGTTGAAGGTGGGAAAAAAGAAAAGAACTATTTTAAGTCTTGTTCAGTTGGGATATGAAATTATTCATCCTTTTCTATTTTGATTTTCTGTTAGTTACTTCTGTTTCCCATCTCATCATGAAATTTTATGTATATTGTCAACATGAATTGTACTATAGTGTCATTTGTAGCAACTTATTTAAGGACAATTACCAAATCTGAAAACAGTTAAGATAAAGAACCAAAATATTAAAGTTCTCAATGGTATTGTAAGCATTGAGGTGAGGTGATTTGTTGTATAATATATTTTTTCTGCAGAATTAGTTTTGGATCTGTGTTTTTTTGGTAAAGGAGTATCCCAGACCACTTTGGGCCCGGACTAATCTCCTGGAAAACAGGCCTATGGCCCGCGGGCATTCATCCTATGGCCACAATGCTGCGAGTGGGGCTCGAACCCGGGCAACCGCTATGAAGTCCCCAGGCTCTTACCACCACGCCACAACCTTGTGGTTATAACATCAGAATGAAGTGAAGTATAACATCTGTGTTTTGTATATAACATCAGAATGAAGTGAAGTATAATGGCACATCCATTTTATTTCTTCTGTGAGTGCCTTCACTGATTTGCTGCAGGATCATCAATTGGTTGTGCATTTACTTTTTGTACATTGAACATAAAAGGATCTAAGTAGAATGATGTACAGACTATATGCTTCCTAGTGCCTTAAGTTGCTAAAAATTGAAAACAAAACCCATAAACAAAATGAACATATATGTTCATGATCTGCAGTACAAAGTAAGATGCCTATGGGGCCGTTTTCCAACAAAAATTGGGTAAACGCCTATCAGGTAAGTGAGACTCTTGATATGTTGCTTTAAAAATCATGGTTTGATCTGGGTAAGCGCTGACCGAGTAAGTGAGACTCTTGATCCTTACCGAGACAGGGCGTGGGTAAAAGCATTATCATATGGCTTATGTTCAATTACCGGGTAAGAGTCTGAGTCAGTTGTCTAACCATGCACTTACCTGGTTAGTAAACGAGCCATAAATGGTCGTGAAAGAATGAGTATTTAAATAACAGTAGACTATAGGCAACTTTGGACATGCCACAACGCTTTGAAGGTGAAAAAGTGAAAATTCACATGGATTCTAAAGAAGTTCAAATACACAGAACAGAGTGATCCGTAATATTGGGTTAGGTCAATTGCACCCAAATCTACAGGTCTAACAACTAATGAAGCACACACATATTAAATATACATCTTTGATAAATAGAGAACAAATGATAGGGAGAAGATGATACTCACATGGATAAATTTGGGCTGTGATCAAGGTGAATGCAACTCATCTTGAAATTCAATCTGCTGATGAACGAGAAACAATCACAGAATTACGAAATTGACTCAGCAACACACCCATGTTCAAGTTTTAGAGGTAGATAAAGGCAAAAATCTTGATTCAGCTGAAAGAAATCGTAGCCACATGGTAGACTTGGTGTCTTTGATGTACCACTAAACAGTGAAGAGAAATGATTTTATTGATAATGACAATAGATGTAGACAAATTTCAGAACCACATAAATGCTTGCTTCTTAATTTGAATTGTGTTGTTATTGTGATTGTTGATCAAGGCAGACTGATACTCTACAATGCAACCAAAGTTATTGTACTAAATTCTTAGGCTTTTAAGAAAATGTTAATAATGACAATAGAATGCAAAATTCTTATTCAAATTAGATAGAATCAGTTTGATATAAAATAATTTAGTGTTCAAAGTCGTATATAATCAGCTTAATCAAACACTTTTCTTTTACAAAAGTTAGTAGATCAACTGTTTCATGCCCAAAGTTCTTCAAAAGCAAAATCAGCCCAGTTATGGATAGGTAATGAGCCCTAAACATGAATCCAGATCAGACGTTCTTGTAAATGATGAAGCTAATGAAATTCAATTGGTGTTTCTATGGAATTCAAAAAGGTGAAAAATTCTTCTACGAAAAACTTCAAAAAATTCGAATGAAACTATACAAACTAAAAGAAAACTCCATGTAATTCATTAACCACAGCACAAATAATGCCAACTTGCAAAGAGAAGGACCATCAGAAGCTGTAACATCCGTCCCTCACAATAAGAAGAGTCTATAAATTTCATGAAGCTCATTGATTAAGACATCATATCACACGAAGCCGAAGAAACGGAGGATGTATAAACTCCACAATTAGGTATGAATTTTCAACTTGAAATTGGAAATTGCAATGTTGAAATCATCCATATACATAAAGTTGTAAGACAATCAAATACGATGGAAATTAGATCGAAACCGAATTTGAACGAGATAAAGCATACCTGTGAATGCGAAGTTTCCAGAAGTACTGGTGATCGAGAGTTCCCCCAAAACAAAAAAAAAATCAAGTATTGCAGCCTCAAACAATCACCAAAACAACCGTATTGTAGCCTTACTTACTAACCTAAGCAATTCCCAATTTGACCCACCAATGGAAATTCTAGAAGCAAGAGAAGAATGCAGAAGCAGCAGAACGAAGAAGGAGCAGAAGAGCGAAGTAGCAAGAGAAGAATGCAGAAGAAGCATAAGAAGAGCACGAGTTGAGGAGAGAGGAGAAGTGGTAGAAGAGCGAAGTAGCAGATGAAGAACAAAAGCAGAAGGGCGAACAAGCAGCAACACATCGAAGAAGAAGAAGTAGATTGAAGGGGAATGGGTTGATTGAGAAGTGCAGATTTGTTTGCTTTAGACCATCTCCAACAATAACAACAATTTTAGGGGTGTTTGGGATTGTTTATTTATTTGGGAAAGTGCTTATTTGAAAAAGTGCTTATCAGCTTATGTGGTGCCAAATCGGAGTTTTTTAAAAAGTGTTTGGATTAGCTTATTGTGGTATCAAAATGTAATAAGCTAATAAGTTGTTATTTAAAGGTGTTTGGGATTGCTTATACATATAAAAGAATCAAAAAAGTCATAAGCACTTTTGAAATAAGTCATAAGTTACAACAAAATGACTTATCAAAAATGGCTTTTCAGCTGTTTGACACCGCTATAAGCTGTTTTTTTGTTGTTCCATCCAAACACTCAAAATAGCTTATCTGCGGTGCCAAATCGCAATAAGCTAATAAGCCCTTCAAAAAAGCAATCCCAAACACCCCCTTAACACCAAAAACACTAATTTTAATGGCCCATCAACAATAAATAAAAACTCTAACCATATTATAAAAAAACACTAAATTTATGAATCTCACATTAAAATAACATATTTTATTTATTATTAACTATTTTTAATAACAATAAATAATAAAATTACATTAAACTGGTAGGCCAATTTGGAGGCCATGACTCTTTCTCTCTCCTTCAACACCAAATTTATTTGGTGTTTGGAGGTTGATTGAAGATGAAAATTGGTGTTTTTGGGTTTTTTAAAGGTCCTTTGGAGATGTTCTCCGTGGTAAAAATCAGGGTGTTTAAAAAAAAAACTAATCAAAATGAAACAAAATTTAACCTAATTCCCTATTTTGAAGAACAAACTTAAAACACTATCATTTCAGGGTTTTGAACAAACTTTTCATTTATTTAAGGGTCTCGATTACCTATATTCAACAGGTAACCGATTATTAGACATAAAAAAATGCTGACGTGGATGTGAAAAGAGCCACATCACTTATTTTTTTTAAATAAAATACTACATATTTGGTCCCTGTTTTATAGAGCTTATTATCGACTTGGTCCCAACCACAAATTAAAACAAGAAAATCTACTGACTTAAAGCAAAAATCTTGAAATCAAAACATAAATAAAAAGCTTAAATCATAAATAAAATTATTAAGGTATAAATAAAAAAAATCTAACCTCATTGGTTTCCCTATCGTCATCCCTCGCTGGAAATTTTTGATTCCTCTCCAACTTCGATTATGCCAAGGAAAACCAAAAATGAAAACCTTCCAAACTTCAATCAAAACCTTTTCTGGATTTTCTTTTTCTTCAATTTTATCTTTCAAAGCAGTAGATTTAGAAAGTAGAACTCGAGCAAAAATCATTCATGGAGTCCGTTGACATTCTTTCCAGGTTCGGGACCTCCGCTAACTCCGACGAAAATTTTCTTGCCGATATCATCATGAACTTCATATTCGCCGGAAGAGAAACTGTCGGCGGCGTTAACGTGGTTCTTCTGATTGCTACACAAGAACCCTATAATCGAAACTGAGATCCTCAAAGAAATCAAACAGAAATCGGAAACCTAATTTACGACGAAGTGAAAGACATGGTTTACACTCATGCTTCGCTCTGCGAAAGCATGAGACTTTGCCCGCCCGTGGTCGTGGATGAGAAGTTTGAGCCGACGACGACATTTTGCCGGTGGTCGGAGGAGTTGTGGGGGTCCGACTGGAGAGGTGGTTGGAGAAGGATGCGTCGGGGAGGTGGTGTTCCAGGCAGGGCTGCCTGTTTGTTTGGGGAGAGAGATGGCGTTTTTTGCAGATGAAGAGGGTGGTGGCCGGTGTTTTATGACGCTTTAGGGTGGTTCCGGTGAGGGATGACGGTGTTGACGAAGGTTAGGGTTTGATTTAGTTTGTTAAGGTTTGATTTTAGGGATTGATTCAGATATGTATTATAAATTTTTTAAAATTAATTTATACAAAATTGTTGTTTATGTTTCAAGTGTTTTTGAGGTATTGGATTTGTGTATGATTTTTAGAGTTTTGAATCTTAGTAATAGATTTAAGGTTCTTAATGTTTTATGGGTGGATGATAATGATGTGCAGAATTATTTCTTGATGAAATGGTTTTTGTTTTGTTTTTATTTTTATTTTATAATAATTGGGTGAAGTAAAAAGTCATGATCATCCATTCGTGAGGGATTTACTACGGAACATGAATTAACAACATTAAATTGAAGACCAACTTGTTATGAAAATCAAAAATTAAGGACAAATTGTATATTTTATTTAAAATATTGAATTTTAGTTGGTAAATAATAAAAAATAATATACATGTCATCATTTCAGAGTTATTTTCTTTTTGTTTTAAATATGATTTGAAATTTAGTTGGTATTTACCAGGGCGATATCATCACTAGCAGGTCATTTACGTAATATAGACCCTTAAATAAATGAAAAGTTTGTTGCAGACCTTAAAATGATAATTTTTAAGTTTGTCCCTAAAATAGGAAGTAGCTTAAAGTTTGTTCCATTTTATTGCAATTTTTCCTTTAAAAAAACCCTGTATTATTTGATGGTTGTACCAACCAAAACGTAAATAATTAATCTATCTTATAAAAATTGTAGAGTACATTATGGATTTGGTATGTGGTATGTTGATTTTTACGGATTTCGTCCCTATGCTTCACTTATTATAGATTTGGTGCCAGTGGTATGCAATTTTCATTGGATTTTGTCCTCCAGCCTAACGACCGTCTATTTCCTCAGTTAACATTAAGGGCATTTTCGTCTTTTTATATTTCTTTCTTTTTAGAATTTAAGTTTTAATGAGCATTTACTATTTTATCTTTTTTTAATTGACCATTCTTTAAATGACATGTGTTATATAATTAAAAAAAATCATGTCTTTCTCTTTCATCCTTTCTCCCTTCCACCCTCTCTTTCTTTCTTCCCCACAAATACCATAGGGACCAAAGTGTGGTGGGTTCACGGTGGTGGATGGTTTCACGAAGGGTTTTCGTCCTTATAAATGTGTGTATATATATATATGTGTGTGTGTGTGTGAGAGAGAGAGAGAGATAGATAGAGAGAGAGTAGATGAGGGTCACGGTAGTAGAGTTGGTTAAGAGTGTGCATATGGTTTGCGTAAACTTACAACCACCATCACAACCGGTTACGACGACAGGGACGATTCAACCACCGGTTACGATGATGGTGGATCGTGGTGGTGCAGTGGTGCTGATGGGTGAAGGGGGTGAAGGTGGTGTTGAAGGTGTTGGTAATGCAATGGTGCCGGTGGCCGGAGGTGATGGAGAATGGTGACGAAAAAGGCGTGAGGTGTATGTAACACCCTCAAAGGAAATAACGACTAATTTAAAAAATTTCTAAATACATCAAAAATTGTATCACCTAAAATAACAATTTAAGGTTTAGCTTCATTAAACACAAATCAAACCTTATACAAGGCCTATAATAGGGACGAGTGTTACTAAAACCCAAATAACCGTCGCAATCTCCAAAAGTGGAAGACGTCATCGAATAACTAAATCCTTCACGTGAGTCTAACTAGCACTTCACTCTTCACGGTGTCGCTAGAACCACTTCCATCAATGACCTGATGCACATGCCGACAAATAAAAAGGTTAGGCTTTACGCCTAATGAGTTCAAGAGTTTTCATTATTTTAACAAAGCGGTAACCGAAAGAATGCTATTTAAATCACAATTTTTAAGATAAAATGAATTAAATATGAAAACAATCCCGTAACACCCTGAAATTTGGGAACTTGTGTAAAGATTCAAGCTTTTGTCAAGGGTTTGTTGTATAAGTGGAATCAGTTTCAAGTTTAAGATTTATAATACTGTGATCGCGAGTTTCAATTGTTTGTGTGCCAAGATTTGGGTTTCGGTACCATGCTCGCGATAGTGACATGGTGTCACTATCGCGAAGGCACAATCGCCGGAGGTTTGGGCTTCTTGGTACGTCCTGCACGATAGTGCCAAACGATAGTGCCTTGGTTAAAATCGCGGTGTCACAACCGCTAGCTTTGTACCGAGAGGGGGTGGTTTCGGGCGAGTGTTCCCGCGATAGTGATAGATATCACTATCGCTATGTCACTGTCGCCGGCGAGGGGCATGGGTATTTAAAGAGCAAGTCGTGTTTTCAGTCATTTTTATCAGGTTAGAAGCTGTGAAGAGCGATTTTTCTCGTAAAACTGGTAAGTCTCGACCCCTAGGGTCTCCCTTGCCATTAATACCTCTCATCTACCCCAACCTCTTGATCATTAATGTATTCTTGGTCCTTGTGATTATTTATTATGCTAGTTTGAAGTACCCTCAAGATCTCAACTCCATCTCCATCTTATTAAGTTCTTGGATTTTTAGGGTTTTGAGCTACAACCCTACAAGGTGATTTTCACTCCTTTTTATAAACATTATACATGTCAAAACATGAATTTTAACCTTCTAGATATCTCCATGGTGAACTATTTTACTTAGGTGAGTTTTCACCAAAAACCTAATTTTTGGGGATTCTTAGGGTTTTTGTGAATGGGTGTGATTTTAAGACCAAGGAACTTCTATGTGATCATATTTGAGAACTTGTATATGAGGAGAATGTCATCTTTTAATTTCATGCTTAAATGCTTGAATCCAAAATTAGGGTTTTGTGACATAAAGGTTGTTAGTGTATTAATTGTATCCAAGATTTAGTGTGAAAAGTCAAGTCAAGATAAGTCAACAAGGTCAAAGATTAGTTAAGTCAATATGGTGTTTAGTCATGTGAGTATTTGTATCTTGTATAGACTTGTGGTATAAATACCTATGTCTTGTATAATCTTGTAACTAGAACCAAGTATCATACGCATAACTTTGAGATCAATATACTTGTGACTGTTTCTCTCTCTACTCTCTCTCTAGACTTCATATTGTCAAATCTTGATTTTAGATTGAGAATAGCTTGATTGTGTTTGGGAATTACATTTTCAATTGGTATCAGAGCAAACCAAACAAATTCAGAAAGAATTTCACGTAAAATGGATCAATTTTCTGGAAATTCTGTCAAGAATAGTCGTTTCTTGAAAATTTCACTGTTCAATTGGTTTTTTTTAGTGATTTGTTGAAATTTGTGTATAAGAATGGATTAGTTGTGGTCTATTTGTAATAGAAATCATCTTGTAATCACACACAAACACAAATTAATCAGTTGATTGATGAAAATTCGATTTTCTTGGTTTTACAATTTCACGATCACAGGTTCTGTTTTGAATCAAATTGTTTTGATTTATTGTTTTTAATCTGAGATTGATATTGGAAATATATTCTACATGTTTAATCGATCAAATCTGTGCATTATCAAGTTTCTATTTGTAGGTTTTAATCGATTTGGATCAATTTCGTGAACAAGTGTCAAAAACGCGCAAGATCCGTAGAACGCGCAAGGTTGAAGTGAAGAACACGCAAGTGTCTTCTGCGAGTTCATCATCAAACGCGCAAGTCAAAGGATTTGATTTTTGGCCTGAACGCGCTAAGTGAGGCGTACGAGTTTCAGAAACGCGCTAAGTGAGGCGTACTAGTTTCAGAAACGTGCTAAGTGAGACGTGCGAGTTTCTTAGAAACGCGTTAGAAGTGTCTTGCGAGTTTCTCAGAAACGCGCTAGAAGAGGCTTGCGAGTTTGAATTTCTTGAAAAATTTTCGAAGTGTTGAAACGCGCTACCAACGTCATGCGAGTTTGAATTTCGCGCTAACAATACCTTGCGAGTTTCTAGTTTTGCGCCAACAGTGTCTAGCGAGTTTATACTTTTGCGCTACCAGCGTTTAGCGAGTTTCTAGTTTCGCGCTACCAATGGTCTGCGAGTTCTAGTTTCGTGCTACCAACTACTATCGCGTTCCTCAGTGAATAGTGACTAGCGAGTTTAGTGCTTAGCGAGTTTCATTGATCTGCGAGTTTCAGAGATAGATTTTTTTTCTGACATTAAAAGTTTTTTTTGTGTGATCCAAGTTTGACTTTTTAGTCAACATTTCTGATTTGTTTGGAAACGATCATTTCATATCAAGCTCATATATCTTTCAAGATGCCAAAGACAAATGAGAGAGGAAATACAGTACTTTCAGCTAGAGACATGGCTGTATTATACATGCCTGAGATACCTGTTCTAGAAGCTGAACGAGATAAACTGAAAAATCAGAATTCAAAGCTTCTTAAGCAGATTCAGGAGTTGAAATCAAATTTGTCAAATTCTATAAAACTCCTGACTATAAAAAGTGTACTAATATGGATAAATCTAATTTTGCAGGTATCATCAGTGCAAAAGAGAAAGAAATAAAAGAACAAGAGAAAGAGATTAAAGATAGAGAGAAAATGATGGAAATAAAAGATAATACCATTCAATCTCTTGAAGAAGTAATCAAGCTCAAGGAGTCTTATGTTACAAATCTTCAGAGCCAATTGAAGAAAACTGAACAAAGATCTTCAGAACTACAAGATGAATCAGTTGAGCTTCAACAAAAGTATATGGCTTCTGAAGAAAATGTATATACATTGAAAGTGAAAAATGTTGATTTGATGAAAAACATTAAAGAAGATAAAGTTAAAGCGAAACTTCAAAGCCAACTGAAGACGACTGAACAGAAATCATCAGATTTGCAAGATGAATCAGTCAAGCTTCAAAACAAGTTTAAGGCTTTCGAAGAGAAAATATCTGCCTTGGAGATACAGAATGCTGAACTGAAGAAAAGTCTCCAAGCAGATAAAGTTAAATCTGTTTCAGAGAAATCTTATGCTCAAAAGCTGTCTGATTATTCTAAGAAAGCTAATTAAGAGAAGAAGGATCTGGAGCTGAGATGTTTAAAACTTTCTAAGCAAGTGTCTGAATTCGAAAAGATAATAATCACTGAAAGAGACACTTTTGCCAAAGAAAGAAAAGTTCTTGAAGATAAAAATTTTGAATTTCCCAAACAGATCTCTATTCTACAAGACTTACTTGAGAAAGAAAGAAAAGCTTTTCAAGAAAACAAAAAGTCTTATGAGCTTGAAAAGAAAAACGCAGAAAAGAGAAATACTGGGATTTTCAAGGAAATATCTGAAAAATCCAAGAACTTGGAAAATAATTTTGAGCAAGAACGTTCACATTTTGAATATGAAATATCTAAGCTCACATCCAAATTAACTGCTTTGTCATCAGATTATCAAAGAGAACAGAAGGCCAAGTTTGATTTGAAATAGAAGTTTGACACACTTTTAGATGAAAGAAACATTTTGACTAAAAAGATAAAGAACTTAGAAGCTGCAAATGTTGATTTGTCAGAAAAAGTTTGTGTTGATGTGATCAATCAATCACCAGTTGGCAATTCAACCGAATTAGTTTGCTCTTTTAAAACTGCTTCTAGTTCTATCCATGACAAAAATGTTTTCAAAAACAAAAGTGTCAAATCACAAACTGTCAAATCAAATCAGATCAGACCATCTAATCTATTCTATGACAAATCTGTTGATGGTTCAACAAGCTTCTACGTTAAATCTCTTGGAAAGAATTCGAAGAAAAGTCAGATGGTCTGGAGAGTTAAAGATTCTCCTGGTGAGAAAAAGAAGGACAAAGCATCTGCATCCACATCTAAAGTCAAAAGGAAGAGTGTGCATAAAGGTAACTCTTTTGATAATCCTGATATGTATTATTCTACTAACCATTTGATCAGGGTTGCTCAAAAGAAGATTTGTTGTTCTTACTGTGGAGCACATGACTTTGTAAGTAAAACTTTTGTCAATTACTGGTATGGTTCTTACTATGTAACCCCCACACGAACTACAACTAACATTTCAGGACCCAAATACCAGTGGGTACCAAAAGCTAAAACTGTATTGCAGGCACCCAAGGTTTAAGGGGGAGCATAGAACTTAGGCTTTTGAACAAAACAGTTCAAAACCCGAACTTTAATGTAAAAGACTGTGGCTTCTAATCACATGACAGATCAGGACCCGTTCTTCAATGTTCAGATAAGGATATTTTGCAAATATCCAGGGGAGCTTATCTGACCTAAATCATTTTGTCATGATTTGAGGGGGAACTCAAAGGTAAATATTTTCTGATCTTAGATCTCTGATTGTTTGAAAGAAGAACAACTTTCAAGCATGAAAAACGTTTTCTTAAATGTTCAAACCACTTCTCTATTCTCAAAAGATTTCATGAATTAAGAAGTGTGATTTTAAATGTTTGTCAATTTTGAGCTTTCATGTTTAACTGACCGTGTGTTTCCAAAGATTAATACTTGCATATTATCTTGTCTATATACTGTAAAGTATTCACACACATCGGTTCAGTACTTCATTTGAATCTGTTATTACCATGTCTCTAAACGAACCTATTTTTCGATGTTAATACTCCCGTTTGCTTTCAAATGCTGTTGAGTATCATTCATCATTTCAATATTTGTGCTTTCATTACTATAATTGTTTATATTCGTTCATATAAACAGACTATCCAATTCTTTGATACCCTAACCAATTTTATTTGATCTGATTGACACATTGTCAGATTCTCAAAACAATTCTCTTGATTTCATTTCATTCATTTAATATCTTTGTTTTGAGAAATCTTCAAAGTTCAATTGCTCAAATCTCATGAGCATACATTTTGACAATGTCATCATACATTTTTGAGCTTAACTACTAAAGTTAAATTGTTGAGCAACCATTCTTTATAGGACTTACATGGGATTAATGTGTGAGCTTAAACAGAACTTCCATGGATTCACGTTAATCAGTGTTTCCTACCCAGGAAGTTATCCTTGAGTGAATGAAGGGTGAGGAGTCAAAATCAAAGAGTGGGGGAGATAACTCATCCGGTTGAGTTTTTCTCATTGTGTGGAGCGGTAAAATGTAAATGAGAGTTTGGTTAGAAGTGAGCTTTAAATGTTAAAAATAAAGAGGGTGTGAGAACAGAGTTAAAAGAATATCAAAACTCTGCACCAACTACTTTCTGAGTCGGGCAGCCACATCTTCTGATTGGTTCACATTCTTTGGTGACCATCATTGAAACAGGCAGTGAGCCCATGCCAACTCTTGTATTAACCCCATCAGCCACTCATTTCTTTTCTGACAAAGAAATGTTTCAATTTTTCTTGGGGACGCAACACATCTGCTATCTGGTCTTCACTCGGAAGATTTAGATATTGAAAAAGAAGGAAAGTTGCCCCACCTTCGCACCTCTTTCATGCACATTGAGTCTGTGTAATACCTGTTGCTGTCTCAACAGTTTACACAATTTGAGCCTTATGAAACACAATCATTGTGCTAAATTCTTTCATACACAAGCACGAGCACACATAAATTTTGTTTTTCTGTCAGAACATTCATAGATAAACCTTGTGTTTTTCAATGATTGAATGGAAGTCCTGCGGAGTCATCATCAAACCAGCTCCTTAAATTGTACATTCGTTGTATATACAGTAACTCCGTGTTACTGACAGACACTCCTAACTGTTTCATTTGTTGAATAAGGGTTACCAAGTTCATTATATCTGAATTTGAAAAGATTCAGGTATATACAGTTCATGATTTAGATACTCAGATCAAAGGATGGAAAATGTCAAATTATCATAAATGAGGAGATTGTTACGTTGAATACAAAGGGGGATGATCAAAGACAATGTTGAAATTGAAGATGTTTTGATGATTATGGTGCTCACAATCATCAAAAAGGGGGAGATATCTTCAATGATCAATTTCAAAGACAAATGGTGAAGATAATTCTGAAAGATTAAATCAGATGAATGTTTTGTCAAAGAATGCAGAAGATTCTGAAGATGATTCGAGAAAGTTTGTTTTTTTGAAGACTGATCAGAGATTACAGTGATGAAGATACATGATTTTCAAAGATTCCTCGAAGTCTGCAAAGTTTCGAAGAAGTTTAAAGAGTTTCAAAGATTTGTTCAAGATTTGTTGACTATTCAAAGATGTTAATCGTGAATGACTTTTCAAGATTCTTCAACAACTTCAGAAAGAGCTTCAAAGTTCAAAGTCGTCAAAGTTAAGGATTGAAGAATCAAGCGCTGAAGACTGCTGTCAATTTTTTTTAAATCTTGAATACAAAGGGGGAGATTGTTAGTGTATTAATTGTATCCAATATTTAGTGTGAAAAGCCAAGTCAATATAAGTCAACAAGGTCAAAGATTAGTTAAGTCAATATGGTGTTTAGTCATGTGAGTATTTGTATCTTGTATAGACTTATGGTATAAATACCTATGTCTTGTATAATCTTGTAACTAGAACCAAGTATCATACGTATAACTTTGAGATCAATATACTTGTAACTGTTTCTTTCTCTACTCTCTCTCTAGACTTCATATTGTCAAATCTTGATTTTAGATTGAGAATAACTTGATTGTGTTTGGGAATTACATTTTCAAAGGTGTTTTATGGAATGAAGACTTGGGTGTTTGAATTGGGAGTATAGAATATTATTCAAAGTGTAAAATTTGTAACCTCTTGGAAATTATGTGAATAATCATTTGAATTCTTGACTTCACTCATTGGTTAGCATATTTACGGAAGAAACGGTTGGTGAGTCTTATTGACATTGTATAGCATATTGGTTGCATTTGGGCGTCATGACCCTGTATCTTATTTGTACATTTTGTCCAATGATGGAAGGCTAGCTTTTCACATTGAGGCACGTTTAGGCATCAGATTGGGTTATAAGTCCTACGTGCTAGTATACGATATTGGATGAGGATCTCAACGTAAGGGCCCTATGTGGTTGAAGTTGACTTTCCGTGGGTGTATGTTTAAAGCTACCGAGCCTAACATCCCTTGCGTATACTTTATTATTGTGTATTGGTTTTAATTACTGACTTGTCAAGTGGCTTACTCTCGTGTTCCGTCACTTGTGTTAGTAAGCGGGTCTCCCCCGTTAACCCAAGAGGTAATCGTTTATGGTAAAGAGTTACATCATTATTATTATGAATTCATTTTTCTTACTTCCGCTTATAATTGATTATTTCTAAATATAAATGTTTGAATCTCACTAGGCTTTAGCCTAACACTTTTTCTTAAAATGACATGTATAAAAGGTCATTGTAATGGTGGGACTCCTCGGGCTTGAGTGGAGAGAGTTCGACGGATAGAGCATTTTTGGAGGTTATAGAGACGCACACCTGACTTAGCTTCGGTATACTTTTGAGAAGAAAAGTGTCAACACCCAATCTTAATCTAGATTTAATTATCTCTAGATTAGTAGGTTGTTGAGTTAAACTTTGATTGTTTCCTTGGGTTGTAAATGTCATACTCTATTCCCCATTTTCGGGATGATATATTTTGGGTGAAATGTCATGATAGTATTATTCAGGTTTTCTCCATTTATAGCCGTCATATTGCCGGATTTTCGAATTTTTAAATTCCTCTAAAATTTAGGGTGTTACAAGTTGGTATCAGAGTAGTAGTTTAAGTGAACTAGGTATGAATGTAGGATACCTAGACTTAAGCTGTGACTTTATGTTATGAATTGTGAGAACGGGTAGAACCTTTAAGATAGGATGTCTTAGAGTCGACGAAAATTACACTTATTGAGAATTATGATAATGGTGATGAAAATTATTACGTATCATATGTTCATAATTTCACTTAGCTAACATTATTATGATGATGTTTTACGTGAGTATGCTTGTTTTCCATTGTTACGATGATTAATGAATGTAGTAGTACGTTTCCTTGTTTATCACTCTTATGATCTATCTCTCACCTATATTCTCGCATATGTGTGGCAGACAATGGTAAACACTCGTAATCGGCAGGATGGTCAAGATGTAACGACATCCACGACCGACCACCCTAGAGTGACAACGATGGACTTGCCCCCACCGTTGCAAAACGTTTTGGGCGGAGGGCCCAAACATGTACCCCGTCGCAACTTAGTAACATCTGATCCGTTAATGGAAGAGGTGGCCCCGGAATCGAGAATGATGGATCGGATGATGCAAGCTATGAACGCAGCGATGACTCAACAACAAGAAATGTTTTTAAAGCTACTTGAAGACCGAGATACTAACAACCGTAGGCACGAAGCGGTTGCGGAAAATGTTCTAGTGGCGGGATCCGGGGGTACCAGACCCGAAATTCCCACCGATGGGACCGCGGCCCCGGAAGCAAGGCAAGGGGTGAAAACTTGCACCTTCAAGGCCTTCCTTGGCTTCCAACCACCGGAGTTCAAGGGCTCGGATGATCCAGTGGCATGCATGAACTGGATTCGAGAAATGAAGCAGGCCTTTCGATCAAGCGATTGTGGTGAAAGTTAGAAGAAAATATTCGGTTCTCAGATGCTCAAAGGGGCGACCCTCACATGGTGGAATGTTTACTCCACTTCTATAGAGGCCACGGTGTTAGCCAAACTGAGCTGGGAAATTTTCAAGAAGAAGGTGATGGAAGAATTCTGTAATGAACGGGCCATGGACCGAATTATTGACGAATTCCGTGGCTTAAAGAAGAGGAATCTGTCAGTAAAGGAGTACAACAAACTGTTCATGGATAAACTGGGTTTGGTGGGACATCTAGTCCCAACTAAAAGACAGAAGATCAAAGACTACATTAAGGTATTGTCGACGGAGATGATGAATATGGTACGGGTGTCTAAGGCCTCTACTCTTCGGGAGGCGATCGAAGAGGCATGGTTAGTGGAAGATTCCTATGGTTCGAACAAGGTAGAGAGAAGCGGAGTAGTCGAGAAAAGAAGATGGAAGGGAAGTTCCGTACCCTTCAAAAGACCGAGACCTTTCAACGACAATCAACGGGGAGTCGACCCTAGACGGGATGTCCCATGGTGCTCCAAGTGTAGGAGCAAGCACCTTGGCCCTTGTAACTCGAGGTCTGAGCCATGCTTTAAATGTGGCAAGCATGGCCACAACTACCGAGATTATCCGATCGAAGGACAAATTTGTTTTGGGTGCAAGGAGTCGGGCCACATTAGGAGCGAGTGCCCGAAGACGAAGACTGGATTTAGCGGAGGAAAGAGGGTGGACCTCCCGAAAGCTACGGGGAGAGCCTTCCAGATGACTACCGAAGAGGCGAAGGCTTTTAAGGATGTAGTGTCGGGTACGTTTCTCCTAAACTCCGTGCCTACCCGCATATTATTTGATTCAGGCGCAAGTTTTTCTTTTGTGTCAAGTTCCTTTTGTCAAAAGCTATCCGTACCCACTACTAGTTTAGAGGATGCCTTAGTGGTAGAGCTAGCTGATGGTGATCAAGTAGTGGTTCGGGATGTCCTTAGGGGTTGCAAGTTGGAAATCGAAGGGAAAGAATTCCCGGTTGATTTAATTCCGATGGTCATCGGAGGATTTGATGTTGTCATTGGGATGGATTGGTTAGCGAATAACCATGTCGAGATTCTTTGTGCAAAGAAGTTGATTCGAATTCCATTTTCGAATGGCGAGTCGGTGACCGTATACGGCGAGAGGCGAAAAGGCGAGGTGGCCATTATTAGCATGGTGAAAGCACGTAAGTGTTTATTGAAAGGATGCTCATCCCTTTTGACATACGTCATAGACGCCAAAATCGAGAAGAAAAAGCTTGAAGATGTGGAAGTGGTAATGGAATTCCCTGACGTATTTCCGGATGACTTGCCTGGTTTACCACCCGACCGTCAAGTAGAGTTCAAGATTGAATTAGCACCGGGAGTGGCCCCGATATCTAGGGCTCTGTACCGTCTCGCTCCGTCGAAGACGAAAGAGATGATGGAACAACTACAAGACCTTCTGGAGAAGGGCTTGTGAGACCGAGCTCATCACCGTGGGGAGCACCGGTCTTATTCGTGAAGAAGAAATACGGTACCATGCGGATGTGCATTGATTTTAGGGAGTTGAATAAGGTGACCGTGAAGAATAAATACCCACTCCCTAGAATCGATTATTTGCTCGACCAACTTCAAGGAGCGGGATGTTTCTCGAAGATCTATCTACGTTCGGGTTACCATGAAGTGAAAGTCTAGAAAGATGGCATTCCGAAGACCGCATTTAGGACGCGCTACGGGCACTACGAGTTCTTGGTGATACCCTTGGGCTTGACGAACGCCCCAACGGTGTTCATGGATTTAATGAACCGTGTATGCCGACCGTTTCTTGACAAGTCGGTCATCGTTTTCATTGATAATATTCTAATTTACTCCAAGGAGGAATCTGATCACACGCATCACCTTCGGGATGTTTTGGAGGTCTTGAGGAAGGAGAAGCTCTATGCGAAGTTCTCCAAGTGTGAATTTTCGTTGAAAGAGGTGTATCTCTCTAACCCGCGGGAGTCCCGGGAAGATAGAGACAAGAAAAACCTTATGGGACACATTGTCACAAAAGACGGTGTTAAGGTGGACCCCGCGAAGATAGAAGCCATGATGAATTGGGAACCTCCCAAGAGTCCATCCGAAATCCGAAACTTTTTGGGATTGGAAGGTTACTACCGAAGATTCCTTTAAGATTTCTCCAAGATTACTTCTTCATTAACGACCCTGACAAAGAAGAATGTGAAATTCGTGTGGGCCGAATCTCAAGAGAAGGCCTTCCGAAGATTGCAAAGGAAGTTCTGTGAAGCCGCAATCTTATCCTTGCTCGAAGGGTCGGAGGATTTTTTGGTTTATAGCGACGCATCTAAGATGGGTCTTGGGTGCGTGCTCATGCAAAGGGGAAAGGTGATTGCCTATGCGTTGAGGCAACTAAAGGTGCATGAGAAGAACTACCCCACCCATGATTTGGAGTTGGCGGCGGTAACTAGTGTTCGCGTTGAAATTGAGGTGACATTACCTCTATGGCACGAAGTGTACCTTGTACACGGATCATAAGAGGTTAAAGTATGTCTTTGATCAAAAGGAGCTAAATATGCGACAAAGGCGCTGGTTGGAGCTACTCAAGGACTACGATTGTGAACTACTTTACCACCCGGGTAAAGCAAATGTGGTGGCTGATGCCTTGAGTCGGAAAGAATATAGTGGGAAGCTACGATCCAAGCTTACAAGAATCGTATTAGTGTCGAGCCTCATGGAGAAGATTAAAGCGTCACAAGCCGAAGCCTTGATGGAAGAGAATCTCAAGGATGAAGTGATGACCAAGCAATAACTACTTTTGACCGATGATATCCAAGGGATCAAATGGTTCAACGGGCGCGTTTGGGTGCCAAAGATCGGAGGGAACCGAGAATTACTCTTGGAAGATGCCCACAAGTCTAAATACTCCATCCACTCGGGAAGTACAAAAATGTATAGAGACTTGAAGTTGCACTATTGGTGGCCAGTTATGAAGTTAGATGCGGCACATTATGTGGAGCGGTGTGTGACTTGTTCACAAGTAAAGGCTGAGCACCAAGGGCCTTATGGGAGCCTTCAATCGTTAGAAATACCCGAGTGGAAGTGGGACAAGATTACTATGGATTCTGTGACCAAGCTACCAAAGACTTTGAGGTGCAACAACACTATTTGGGTGATTTTCTACCGTTTGACGAAGAGTGCACATTTCCTAGTGATGCGGGAAACCTTGCCGATGGATAAGTTGGCAAAGCTCTACATTGATGAAGTGGTCTCTAGACACAACATACCCTTGTCAATAGTCTCCGATCGTGATAGCCGGTTTACATCAAGATTTTGGGGAGCTTTACAACAAGAATTAGGTACTCGGGTAAATCTGAGTACGACATACCACCCACAGACGGACAGACAAAGCGAGAGAAAAATACAAACTTTGGAGGACATGCTTAGATCTTATGTGATCGATTTTGGTGGTAATTGGGATACCCATTTACCTTTGGTGGGGTTTGCATACAACAACAATTACCACTTTAGCCTTGGAGCGACACCATTTGAAGCTTTTTATGGGAGGAAATGTAGAACCCCGTATGTTGGTTAGAGGCGGGTGAAAAGCAGTTTTCCATGCCGGAAATTGTACAAGAGACGGACGACAAAGTCAAATCAATCCGGGAACGTTTGAAGGTGGCGCAAGATCGACAGAAAAGCTATGCCGATATAAAGATGCGGTCGGTAGAATTTCAAGTGGGTGACCGTGTGATGTTGAAGGTTTCTCCGTGGAAGGTCCTAATACGGTTTGGAAAACTTGGGAAGTTAAGTCCCCATTTCCTACCGTTTACCATCATTGAGCGTATTGGGATGCAAGCCTACAAGCTAAATTTACCACCAGAGATGGACGGAATACACCCTACGTTTCATATGTGCAATCTACAGAAGTGCTTGGCAGAGGAAGAAAGCGTCATACCATTGTCGGAGATTCGGGTGGACGACAACCAATGCGTTGAAGAGCCCGAAGCTCTTATAGAGAAAGAGCTAAGAGACTCCGTCACAAAGAGGTCACGATGGTCAAAGTCCAATGGAAGCACCATCGTGGTGCCAACGTGACTTGGGAGGCGGAAGAAGACATGAAGCGACGATATCCCCATTTGTTTGTATAGTCGGGATTTTGGGGACGAAATCATTCTCAAGTTGGGGAGAATTGTAACACCCCGAAATTTGGGAACTTGTGTAAAGATTCAAGCTTTTGTCAAGGGTCTGTTGTATAAGTGGAATCCGTTTCAAGTTTAAGATTTATAGTATTGTGATCGCGAGTTTCAATTGTTCATGTGCCAAGATTTGGGTTTCGGTACCATGCTCGTGATAGTGACATGGTGTCACTATCGCGAAGGCACAATCACCGGAGGTTTGGGCTTCTCGGTACGTCTCGCGCGATAGTGCCAAGCAATAGTGCCTTGGTCACTATCGCGGTGTCACAACCGCTAGCTTTGTACCAAGAGGGGGTGGTTTCAGGCGAGTATGCCCACGATAGTGACAGATGTCACTATCGGTATGTCACCATTGCTGGCGAGGGGCAGGGGTATTTAAGGGGCAAGTCGTGTTTTCAGTCATTTTTATCATATTAGAAGCTGTGAAGAGCGAATTTTCTCCTAAGACCGGTAAGTCTCGATCCCTAGGGTCTCCTTTGCCATTAATACCTCTCATCTACCCCAACCTCTTGATCTTTAATGTATTCTTGGTCCTTGTGATTATTTATTATGCTAGTTTGAAGTACCCTCAAGATCTCAACTCCATCTCCATCTCCATCTCCATCTTATTAAGTTCTTGGATTTTTAGGGTTTTGAGCTACAACCTTACAAGGTGAGTTTCACTCCTTTTTATAAACATTATACATATAAAAACATGAATTTTAACCTTCTATATATCTCTATGTTGAACTATTTTACTTAGGTGAGTTTTCACCAAAAACCTAATTTTTGGGGATTCTTAGGGTTTTTGTGAATGGGTGTGATTTTAAGACCAAGGAACTTCTATGTGATCATATTTGAGAACTTGTATATGAGGAGCATGTCATATTTTAATTTCATGCTTAAATGCTTGAATCCAAAATTAGGGTTTTGTGACATAAAGGTGTTTTATGGAATGAAGACTTGGGTGTTTGAATTGGGAGTATAGAATATTATTCAAAGTGTAAATTTTGGAACCTCTTGGAAATTATGTGAATAATCATTTGAATTCTTGACTTCACTCATTGGTTAGCATATTTACGGAAGAAACGGTTGGTGAGTCTTATTGACATTGTATGGCATATTGGTTGCATTTGGGCGTCATGACCCCGTATCTTATTTGTACATTTTGTCCAATGATCGAACGCTAGATTTCCACATTGAGGCACGTTTATGCATCGGATTGGGTTATAAGTCTTACGTGCTAGTATACAATATTGGATGAGGATCTCAACGTAAGGGCCCTATGTGGTTGAAGTTGAATTTCCGTGGGTCTACGTTTAAAGCTACCGAGCCTAACATCCCTTGCGTATACTTTATTTTTGTGTATTGGTTTTACTAACTTGTCAAGTGGCTTACTCTCGTGTTCTGTCACTTGTGTTAGTAAGTCCGTCTCCCCCGTTAACCCAAGAGGTAATCGTTTATGGTGAAGAGTTACATCATTATTATTATGAATTCATGTTTCTTACTTCCTCTTATAATTGATTATTTCGAAATATAAATGTTTACATCTCACTAGGCTTTAGTCTAACACTTTTTCTTAAAATGACATGTATAAAGGTCATTCTAGCGGTGGGACTCCTCGGGATTGAGTGGAGAGAGTTCGACGGATAGAACATTTTCAGAGGTTATAGAGACGCACACCTGACTTAGCTTCGGTATACTTTTGAGAAGAAAAGTGTCAACACCCAATCTTAATCTAGATTTAATTATATCTTGATTAGTAGGTTATTGAATTAAACTTTGATTGCTTCTTTGGGTTGTAAACGTCATACTCTGTTCCCCGTTTTCGGGATGATATATTTTGGGTGAAATGTCATGATTGTATTATTCAGGTTTTCTCCATTTATAGCCGTCATATTGCCGGATTTTCGAATTTTAAAATCCTCTAAAATTTAGGGTGTTACAAATCCCTTCCCTAAAACCCACCGTTTTCGTGATGAAATCCCGCTACAAAACATTCTTTCAAAAACGCATTCAAACCCAATATGTACTCAACGTGAATAAAGGTTAACATTTAAATATTGGGAACGTGGATGATTTCTATCATCCATGACATCCAAATATATGGATAAGGTTCAATACTTTAAAACCCAAAATCATGGATAAGAATCCACATACAAAACATCACCGAAAACATGGGTAATACTCAAAACCCAAAACAACACCTTTCGGTGATGGGGGAGACCCGATTCCATTGAATGTGATGGAACACAAAAGTAAGTCACATATACATGTTCAAGATCCCCACTATGAATCAATAGTCATTCCCTTAATTCTAGATTTCGCTCATTCACAAGAAATTACAATTAATGGTTGTTGGGCGTTGCCCGATGTTGAAGTCCACAACTATTACTCATCTTGACCCATGCCTTTTTCTTGGTGCACTATAGGAATTACAATTATTGGTCATTGGCTATTGCCCGACTTTAAAGTCCACAACTATTACCCATTAAGACCCCCTGCCTATTCCACGTTTCAAACGAGGATGTTCATCTCACTCAAACCGACTCCTATGCCAATGGATCTATTGCATTACAATCTAAAAATTTACATGACTCCCATGAAGGACTAACTCACTCAAAATATGTAATTCTCAAATAATATGCAATGAATGAAAATCGTACCCAAAGCTCCATATCGAGTTTTTAAAACTGGAAAAATGTCCCCAAGACTCATTAGAGCAAAATTTAAGTCAAAAGACGCCACACTCATGCGACTACTCAATAATACTCAACAAAAGTCAAAACATGCATTTACTCAAAGTTTATGCAAATACACGCTCCAAAGGCATGGTTAATTCAAAACTCACCGTGAATCGGGACAAGTCATTTTCCAATTTAAAACGTCATTTATATGCCCAACGTGTCACATAATACAACAATATAGATCCTAACATATGCATTTTCAAGATATATTAACCCAAAGACACTAAGTGTGTACACTTCATTAAATAGTCAACACATTTGATAACTAGTAATGAAAACATTTCAATACATCAAAATACACACGCATGTACATAGTTTTCACAAAGCAACTTGAACTCACTTTGCTAGATTTAGGCTAAATCTAGATTTTACCCTAATTTGAGCTTTTTTGAAGAAACTTGAATCCACACGAAATTCTTCCAAAACCTAGATTCACAAGCTCCCAGCACAAAAAAAAAAAAATCAAGTGCTTAGAATCAAACTCCAAACACCTTTCACCAAAATCTCCATTTTTACCAAAACCCTAATTTTGACCTAACTTTCCTAAAATCATCTAAACCGAAATTTGAGAAATAGGAATACTTAGAAATCACAAATGGAGCATTAGTAACTCATACAAAACTTTAGAAAGTAGGAGAATGAGCTCACCACTTAGATTTTGAGCAAAACCTAGAAAACTCCCAAAATCTCTAAAGTTGATGATGAAAACTTGACCTTAGAACTCAAGATGAAATCACTAGTTTAAGGTGCATGAGGAACACTTTGATCTTCATGAAAGAGTTTCAAGATGAGTTAGGGTTTGTATTGGGTGATGGGAATTCATTTTGGGAGAGAAAGGCGAGAGTTAAGAAGTGAGAGAATGAGAAATGGCTGAAAATCCCAAATTTAACACTCTGGTACATCGTGCTACATTGCCATGTGATTATGACATGGAATCGATTGTCATAGTCGCTCCCAGTCCCCAGAGAGTGCCCCATTGTAACACCCGCTATTTTGGGGTTGGGTGAAAAGTTGACTATTACCCAAAGTTCAAGGGGGTAAAATGTAACTTGTGTTATATAAATATAAATCAGATTTTAGATATTTTGGAAATATCACAAATATCAGTTTTGAGAAATCAGAGAGAGAGAAGTGAAGCAGGAAGAAAGTGGTCGTTCGGTTTTCTCCAAATCCAGGTACGAATCTAGCTTAATGCTTTGATCCGAATGCTTTTAGCCGTGTAGAATCTCGTTGTGAAGGTTTTAAACCGTTCCATTTCGAGATCTGAGTATTTCTCATTTTGGATCTGGGTTCAACATTCGACCTGTTCTTGGTGTTCTTGTTGAACAAGACGATGGTCGTTCGACCGGTTGGTCGTTCGACCAGTGTGACCTAAGACCGGGGTCGGGTTCGACCGGACATCGGGTTCGACCGGGGTCGGGTTCGACCGGGGTCGGGTTCGACCGGACATCAGGTTCGACCGGACATCGGGTTCGACCGGGGTAGGGTTCGACCGGGGTCGGGTTCGACCGGGGTTGGGGTTCGATCGGGGTTGGGTTCGACCGGTTGTGTCCTTCGACCGGTACTGAGTTCTGGTAGTGTGTTGTGTTCGTATTCTGGAGTTTTAAGTCATTAAGTTGTCTTTATTTTGGCTTACCGATTATCGGTGTTGTCATAGGTAGCAATCGTCTGAAGCAGGCTATAATCAGGAAGAAATCTGAGGTGAGTCCTTAAGCTAAATCGGTCTGTATTACGAATGCTATGTGATAAATGTATTATTTAAATGTGGAAAACCTGGTTTCAAAGTAACTGATTTTGTTGGGAAATACCTTCTAAAGATTTCACATTTTCAAGAATCACAATTTATAGAATTGAACCGTTGTTCATATGAATTGCCTGTATATCTGATTTAATATGAGTATGCTCTGAAATGACATGCTTTGGCTTTGAGTCTTAGTGCAATGGATCCATAGGCACTGTGTTCCTATGTCCCCTGTTTTGGGCATTTGGTTCACGTTTTAGCACGGGATAGGCATCGGGTTGCCATGATAAGTAAGGTGTGGGCCTATACGGTCGGGCAGCGTCTCATGGTGCAGTAAGGTGAAATCCCATTATGTGCTTGGGTTCCCCCTGTTTTGGGAACTCTCAAGGATAGATCCAGAGGGGTTGACTTGAATGTTTTGAGCAACAGATCTAGAGGGGTTGAGCTCGTTATGTGATTTTTGGGTATTACTTATACCATGTTTAATCACTAATGGTTTATTGGATTTCTTGACTTAGCTCATGGCTATACTACCGCGTGGCACCAATTGGGTTTAGTACTCTCTTTTATTTTAGCTTGTTCTCACTAGGCGTTAGCCTAACGCTTGCTCTTGGTTGTCATGTTGGCAGGTTATCTTAGCAGTGGGGCCCGTCGGGACTGAGGGAGCGACCTTGGGTCGTGAGGGATTCTTTTGAAGATTTATTTTGGAAGTGTAGCGATACCCGTCCCTAATCTAGATATTTTGTAGATTAATAGGATGTCGTTTTATACTTCAGTTATCTACCTCAATATTGACTACTCTATACCCGTTGGGTTGATTGTGTAATGAAAATTGTCACACCTTATTCCGCAACTTAGTCTATTGCCGAATTGTTTCTTCAAAATTTTATTTCCGCAGTTTCTAGGGTGTTACAAGTTGGTATCAGAGCCTTGGTTTAAGTGAACTAGGTATGACTGTAAGATGCCTAGACTTAAGCTGAGACTATTAAGTTACGACTCGTGAGATGGGGTAGATCTTGTAAGATAGGATGGTCTTAGGGTCAACGGAAAATTTCACAAGTTGAAAGTTGTAACGATGGTAATAAGCACTCTTGCGTATTATACGTTCATAATTTCACTTAGCTAACGTTATTATGAAAATGTCTTACGTGAGCATACTTAAATTACTGTTGTTATAACGATTGATAAGTGTAGAAGTACGTTCTCTGTGTTTTCCGTAATCCTTATTCCGTTCTTTTGCATGATTGCGTTCAGCAGAACCATGGTTAATACCAGGAGTCATCCGGAAGGCCAGGAGGCCGACATACCTACGGCCGACCATCCGCTGGCGACCGTAGTGGGGGAAACTGTACGTGTGAGTAATGTGCTGGGTGGAGGACCCGAGCATATTCCTCGACGAAATTTGGAGGCTAATGAGCCTATTATAGAAGAAGTGACGGCCGAATCGAGAATGATGGATCGTATGATGTTGGCCATGAATAGGGCCATGGCGCAACAACAGGAAGTGTTCTTGAAACTCCTCGAGGACCGAGACACTAACAACCGTAGGCCCGAAACGGTTGGCGAGAATGTGATTGTTGCTGGATCCGGGGGTACCGGACCTGTAATTTCCCCTGTGGTAACTGCAACCCTAGGCGTCAATCGAACGACACGGACTTGCACGTTCAAGGCTTTTCTGGGTTGCCGACCACCAGAATTTAAAGGCTCGGACAATCCCTTAGATTGTATGGCCTGGGTTCGAGAGATGGAGCAAGTTTTTCGCTCAAGCGAATGTGGGGAAGAACAGAGGGTGATATGTGGTTCCCGAATGCTGCGGGGAATAGCTCTTACCTGGTGGGATGTGTACTCTGCTTCGCTGGAGCCAACTGTTCTAGACCAATTGTCTTGGTCTACCTTCAAGGAGAAACTGCTAGAGGAGTACTGTAACGAGCGGTCGTTGGACCGAATCAAGGATGAATTCCAGAATTTGAAGAAGGGAGGTATGTCTGTGAGGGAATACAACCGCCTCTTCATGGACAAGCTAGGCTTTGTGGGACATCTGGTCCCGACAGAGAAAGATAAGATCAAGGCTTACATCAAGGGTCTTCCATCGGACATGATGTCGATGGTTCGTGTGACAAAGACCTCCACCCTTCGGGAGGCAATGGAAGAAGCTCAACTCATGGAGGATGCTTACAGTCTCGGCAGGGATCAGAGTGGTCGCCAAGTCGAGAAGAGGAAGTGGGAGGGAAGTTCAATGCCCTTAAAGAAACCATTTTATGTCAACAACAACACTCAGCGAGGAGCTGATCATAGACGTGATGCTAGGTGGTGTTCCAAGTGCCGAAGCAAGCATTTCGGTCCTTGCAACTTTGTTCCCGGGACGTGCTACAAATGTGGGAAGACGGGTCACACGTTCCGAGATTGCCCTCTCAAGGGACAGGTATGTTTTGAGTGTAGGGAACCGGGGCACGTCAGGACGGAATGCCCGAAGCTGAAGACCGGAGGATCTGGCGGGAAGAAGTTGGAAACTCCGCGGTCGACTGGAAGGGCTTTCCAGATGTCGTCCGAGGAAGCTAAAGCATCGACCGATGTAGTGTCGGGTACGTTTCTTCTAAATTCCGTACCTACGCATGTGCTATTTGATTCTGGTGCTAGCTACTCGTTCATATCTGATTGTTCTGTCAAAGGCTTGCTATGTCTAAAAGTATGCTAGAGATTGCTGTTGTGATAGAAATAGCAAATGGAGGTCAAGTTCTAATTCATAATATCCTTAAGGATTGCATCTTAGAGCTTAAGGGGAAGAAATTTCCCATTAACCTATTACCAATGCAAATTGGCGGATTCGACGTGGTGGTAGGTATGGACTGGTTATCTAAGAACCAGGCCGAAATTGTATGTTCCAAGAAAATGATCCGTTTACCTGTGGCAAACGGAGAAGCGACTATAATCTACGGCGAAGGAAGGAAAAGCGATGTGGCGATTATTTCAGTAATCAAAGCTAGGAAGTGTTTGGCGAAAGGATACGTATCTTTCTTAGCGTATGCCATCGATACCAAACTCGACCAACGGAAATTGGAAGATGTTAGGGTGGTGCGCGAGTTTCCCGATGTGTTTCCGGAGGACTTGCCCGGGTTGCCACCCGATCGTGTTGTGGACTTTCGTATTGACCTCATTCCTGGAGCGGCTCCGATTGCTCGAGCTCCTTATCGTTTGGCTCCTACCGAAATGCAAGAGATGGTGGTTCAACTTCAAAACCTTCTCGAGAAAGGTTTCATCCGACCGAGATCGTCACCGTGGGGAGCTCCGGTTCTATTTGTCAAGAAAAAGGACGGTGCATTGAGAATGTGTATCGACTACAGGGAACTGAACAAAGTGACGGTGAAGAACAGGTATCCACTTCCAAGAATCGATGACCTGTTCGATCAGCTTCAAGGAGCGGGTTGCTTCTCAAAGATTGATCTTCGATCGGGGTATCACCAAGTGAAGGTAGCAAAGAGCGACATTCCGAAGACGACATTTAGAACTCGCTATGGGCACTACGAGTTTCTGGTGATGCCATTCGGCCTAACCAACGCACCGGCAATATTTATGGACTTGATGAACCGAGTGTGTCGACCGTTCCTCGACAAGTCGATAATTGTATTCATCGACGACATCTTAGTTTACTCCAAGAATGAAGAAGAGCATGAGCAGCATCTCCGTGAAGTGTTGGAGGTGTTAAGGCGAGAAAGACTCTACGCAAAGTTTTCAAAGTGCGACTTTTGGCTTCCAGAAGTTCAATTTTTGGGGCATATAGTTTCAAAGGAAGGAGTCAAGGTGGATCCCGCAAAGATCGAGGCAATGACGAATTGGGAACCTCCCAAGAATCCGTCCGAAATCCGAAGTTTCCTAGGTTTGGCAGGATACTACTGGAGATTCATCCAAGACTTTTCGAAGATAGCCTCGTCGTTGACAATCTTGACCCGGAAGAACGTGAAATTTGTGTGGACCGAGAAGCAAGAAGAGGCGTTTCGCACATTACAGAAGAAGCTTTGTGAGGCTCCTATCCTATCCTTACCAGACGGGACGGAAGATTTTGTGGTGTACAGCGATGCGTCGAAGATGGGTTTGGGTTGTGTCCTGATGCAAAGAGGGAAAGTGATCGCTTACGCATCAAGGCAACTTAAAGTGCATGAAGTCAACTACCCTACTCATGACTTGGAATTGGCAGCTGTGGTGTTTGCACTGAAGTTGTGGCGGCACTACCTCTACGGTACAAAGTGCACTCTTTATACTGATCACAAGAGTCTGAAGCATATCTTTGATCAGAAGGAGTTGAACATGAGGCAGCGAAGATGGTTGGAGTTGTTGAAGGATTATGACTGCGAATTGCTCTACCATCCGGGTAAGGCAAACGTGGTTGCCGACGCCTTGAGTCGGAAGGTCTGCGGAGGAAATTCTCGTGCTACCTTTGCACGTATTGAAGTAACTTCAACGCTTATTGATAGAATCAAGGAATCGCAAGCCGAAGCCCTGCTAGAGGAAAATCTCAAAGGAGAAGTCATGGCGAAACAACATCTTTTGTTGACTGAAGATAGTCGAGGGGTGAAGCTTTTCAATGGGCGAGTCTGGGTGCCCAAGATTGGGGGTAATAGAGAACTTCTTCTCGAAGATGCCCACAAGTCAAAATACTCCATTCACCCAGGAAGCACGAAAATGTATAGAGATTTGAAATTGATTTATTGGTGGCCAATCATGAAGCTCGATGTGGCGCGCTATGTGGAACAGTGTGTGACTTGTTTGCAAGTGAAGGCTGAGCACCAAAGACCCTACGGAAGTTTGCAATCCTTGGAAATTCCGGAATGGAAATGGGAACACATCACGATGGATTTCGTGACAAAGCTACCAAAGACCTTGAAAGGTCACGACGCCATTTGGGTTATAGTTGACCGCTTGACCAAAAGCGCTCACTTCTTGGCCATGCGGGAAACCTTGCCAATGGATAAATTGGCGAAGTTATACATCGACGAAGTAATTTCCCGGCACGGCGTGCCTCTATCTATAGTCTCTGATCGGGATAGTCGGTTCACGTCGCATTTTTGGGAAGGCCTACAAAAGGAATTGGGTACACGTGTGAAGTTGAGCACAGCCTACCATCCTCAAACCGACGGACAAAGCGAGAGGACAATCCAGACGCTAGAAGATATGTTAAGATCATGCGTGATCGACTTTGGGGGTAGTTGGGATACGCACCTGCCTTTGGTAGAATTTGCATACAATAATAGCTACCACTCAAGTATAGGGATGGCACCCTTTGAAGCGTTATACGGTCGCAAGTGTCGAACTCCCGTATGTTGGCTCGAGGCGGGGGAAAAGCAGTTCGCCGGACCGGAAGTTGTGCAAGAAACGGCGGACAAGGTCAAGGGCATCCGCGAACGTCTGAAGGCGGCCCAAGATCGAAAGAAAAGTTACGCCAATAAGAAAAGACGGCCAATGGAATTCCAAGTGGGAGATCGGGTTATGTTAAAGGTGTCCCCTTGGAAGGGAATTATTAGATTTGGGAAGCGTGGGAAGTTGAGCCCCCGTTTCCTTGGACCGTTCACTGTGACTAAACAAGTAGGACTCCAAGCTTATCAGCTGGAACTTCCTCCGGATATGAAGGGAATTCATAACACGTTTCACGTGTGCTATCTACGGAAGTGTCTAGCAAAGGAGGAGAGTGTCATTCCACTCTCCGAGAACAGAGTAGATGAAGGGAATCGTTGCGTTGAAGAACCTGAGGCGATTTTGGAAAGGAAGACGAAGAAGCTTCGTCACTGGGAAGTCACAATGATCATGGTTCAGTGGAAGCACCATCGAGGTGCCAATGTGACATGGGAAGCAGAAGAGGACTTGAGGCGGAGGTACCCTCACCTCTTTCCATAGCCGAGATTTCGAGGACGAAATCTTCTCCAAGTTGGGGAGGATTGTAACACCCGCTATTTTGGGGTTGGGTGAAAAGTTGACTATTACCCAAAGTTCAAGGGGGTAAAATGTAACTTGTGTTATATAAATATAAATCAGATTTTAGATATTTTGGAAATATCACAAATATCAGTTTTGAGAAATCAGAGAGAGAGAAGTGAAGCAGGAAGAAAGTGGTCGTTCGGTTTTCTCCAAATCCACGTACGAATCTAGCTTAATGCTTTGATCTGAATGCTTTGATCTGAATGCTTTTAGCCGTGTAGAATCTCGTTGTGAAGGTTTTAAACCGTTCCATTTCGAGATCTGAGTATTTCTCATTTTGGATCTGGGTTCAACATTCGACCTGTTCTTGGTGTTCTTGTTGAACAAGACGATGGTCGTTCGACCGGTTGGTCGTTCGACCAGTGTGACCTAAGACCGGGGTCGGGTTCGACCGGACATCGGGTTCGACCGGACATCGGGTTCGACCGAACATCGGGTTCGACCGGGGTCGGGTTCGACCGAGGTCGGGTTCGACCGAGGTCAGGTTCGACCGGACATCGGGTTCGACCGGGGTCGGGTTCGACCGGGGTCGGGTTCGACCGGGGTTGGGGTTCGACCGGGGTTGGGTTCGACCGGTTGTGTCCTTCGACCGGTACTGAGTTCTGGTAGTGTGTTGTGTTCGTATTCTGGAGTTTTAAGTCATTAAGTTGTCTTTATTTTGGCTTACCGATTATCGGTGTTGTCATAGGTAGCAATCGTCTGAAGCAGGCTATAATCAGGAAGAAATCTGAGGTGAGTCCTTAAGATAAATCGGTCTGTATTACGAATGCTATGTGATAAATGTATTATTTAAATGTGGAAAACCTGGTTTCAAAGTAACTGATTTTGTTGGGAAATGCCTTCTAAAGATTTCACATTTTCAAGAATCACAATTTATAGAATTGAACCGTTGTTCATATGAATTGCCTGTATATCTGATTTAATATGAGTATGCTCTGAAATGACATGCTTTGGCTTTGAGTCTTAGTGCAATGGATCCATAGGCACTGTGTTCCTATGTCCCCTGTTTTGGGCATTTGGTTCACGTTTTAGCACGGGATAGGCATCGGGTTGCCATGATAAGTAAGGTGTGGGCCTATACGGTCGGGCAGCGTCTCATGGTGCAGTAAGGTGAAATCCCATTATGTGCTTGGGTTCCCCCTGTTTTGGGAACTCTCAAGGATAGATCCAGAGGGGTTGATTTGAATGTTTTGAGCAACAGATCTAGAGGGGTTGAGCTCGTTATGTGATTTTTGGGTATTACTTATACCATGTTTAATCACTAATGGTTTATTGGATTTCTTGACTTAGCTCATGGCTATACTACCGCGTGGCACCAATTGGGTTTAGTACTCTCTTTTATTTTAGCTTGTTCTCACTAGGCGTTAGCCTAACGCTTGCTCTTGGTTGTCATGTTGGCAGGTTATCTTAGCAGTGGGGCCCGTCGGGACTGAGGGAGCGACCTTGGGTCGTGAGGGATTCTTTTGAAGATTTATTTTGGAAGTGTAGCGATACCCGTCCCTAATCTAGATATTTTGTAGATTAATAGGATGTCGTTTTATACTTCAGTTATCTACCTCAATATTGACTACTCTATACCCGTTGGGTTGATTGTGTAATGAAAATTGTCACACCTTATTTCGCAACTTAGTCTATTGCCGAATTGTTTCTTCAAAATTTTATTTCCGCAGTTTCTAGGGTGTTACACCCATCTTCTGCTACAATGCCAGGCTACAATGACATCTGTCATAGTCTCTTGGCATTGTAGACGGACCCGTACCGAGCCCCGAAATTCAACTTTTCTTGCACGGAACACTCTCGATTTGCCTAGGGACTAAAAATAATAATTCCTTATCACAAATATCTATGATCTAGAAACCACAACCGAACACGCGGTGACTTCTACTACCAAAATTTTCGGGTGTTACAGTGTAGGGGTGGTTGGTACGATCGTCGTCCCTACGTGTGGTGATGGTGGTGGTGGGTGGTTTCACGGAGGTTGATGACTGGTAGTGAGATGGTGCTCGATTGTGTGTGTGTGTGGTGGGTCTGCTGGAGGGGAGGATGGTTAGGAAAAGTGAAAGGAGAAGAGGGTGAGATGGGGGAGTTTCCCCGGAATCTGCAAGTTCGATCGGAGGGGGTGGCGGGGTTTTTCAATCTGTGAATATATATATATATATATATATATATATATTGTATATGTATATATATATAATATTATTTAATATAATATAATATTGTAATAAATATAGAAAGGGACAACACACAAAAAGACAAAAAAGTGATTAAAAAACAATGTTAAAATGGTTAAAAAGTTAAAAGACGGAAATGCCCTTAAAGTTAACGGATTTGTTGGATGCTCTTTTGGTCTAGGGACCAAATCCAATAGAAATTGCATACCATTGGTACCAAATCCATAATAAATGAAGCCTAGGGACGAAATCCGTAAAAATCAACATACCATAGGGACCAAATCCATAATTTACTCAAAATTGTATTACGGTTGTTGACAGTTGTTTAGAAAGTTTTTAAGATAATAGCAGAGCATACAAGTTATAATTAGTTACATTTGATACCCTTATAGTTAGTTATTGAGTTTAGTTTTAATCCCTTACTTTTTAATTTTTTTATTTTAGATCCATATCATATTAACATAAATAATTGAGTAAACTACAATTTTGGTCCCTGAGGTTTACCAAAAAATACGAAAGTGGTCATGAACTTCAATAAGTGCAGATTTCATCCCTGATGTTTCGATTTTGCTATGAAAATGGTCCCTCTGGCGTTAGCTCCGTTAAATTGTCCGTTAAGTCAGAGGTAATTACGTCTTTTTACACAATTTTTTTGTCTTTACTTGCTTTTGTTCTATTCTCATCTCTCTCTCTCTCTCTCTCTCTCTCTCTCTTTCTTGTACATAATCACACACACATACACACACACACACATATATATATATATATATATGTGTATGTGTGTGTATGTAATATATATATATATATATGTGTGTGTGTGTGTGTAATATATATATGTGTGTGTATGTAATATATATGACTATATGTGTGTGTGTGATATATATGTATATATATATACACACACACACAGATGTCACACACATGCGTGCACGCACACACACACACACACACAC